>OY856412.1:1273841643-1276241643 GCA_963693085.1 Alisma plantago-aquatica | reverse complement strand
AAGTTTTACTTGAAAACAATTTCTGAAAAACAGTTCAGAAACATTCTCGGTCGAGAAACTGTTCGACCGAGTGAATGTCGGTCGAGCAATTGTCGACCGAGCATGTCACTGTTTTTAGACTGCTGTAAAAATTGTTAAACTCTTTTGAAATTAATCAAAATTGTTATCTATTTGTTGTTAATGACTGTTTTACATACAAAACAAGTTGAAGATCTTTTTGATATCATCATGTTTAGGAATAACTATTTTACAACATTTTCCATGATTTTCTAAAGTATCTCCTATATAGAAATCATGTGTTTAAATAATTACAATCACTGTATTATTATGGTTCTATCACTGCATCATGGGTATGCTTTCACTATTTTATAATTCAGCTTATAAAAGATGATGTTATGCTGTTATTATGTAGGCAAGCAAAAGAGTTTATTGGTGATCTATCTCTTAGAAATGCTTGCAAAGAATACAAATGTTTTCAATCGATTTTCTAAATCTTCATTGTGCTTTCATATTGAGTATCACTTAACATGCCTCATCATGATCATTATGTTTTCATTGGTTTAAAATAAGCTTTGATTCATATATACAAATCATGAATGATCATTGCAAATGTAATTACCATAAAAGCATCTTAACATAATAGATAATAATTGTGGACACAGCTTGTGATGATGATGTTGCTATAACAAATCAAACCGTGCCTCTTAGAACAATATATTAATGTTTTTATCTATTTGCTTGTTCTAAGAAATCAAAAGCAAAACTCTTGACTTTAAGATATTAATCTTGTTATCAAAATATATGTTTCTAAAGAATCTTATGATAAGGGTATAATAAGAAACGGGATTTGATACTTATGTACCCATAGCAAAGCATATGAAACATCATGTAAAACATGCACTCTAGAAAAATCAAGGTCAAAGACTTCACTATGATGCTCATATTAAGTCTTCATAATAAGCATATCTTAAAAGTGCTTCAAAATGATATTTATAGCTATCTACAGAAATTATACTTCACATATGAATGTTTATCTTGGAAATCTGCAGAATTTGCCTCTTGGTTAAAATTAAAATTGACCAAGGGGCGCTACGGTCGTAGTCAAGGGCGACCTAAAATAAGCTTTGACAAAATGCTTATTTGGATAATCAAATTTATTGAACTTAATCTTAGTATATTTTTGATAAAGGTCAAAATCAAAATTTAAAAATCATTTGTGACCTTAAAAGTCTTAAAATTGCTTAAATCGTAAGATTAAGGGGGAGCTTATAAAAACAAATTTAATTATTTGATTAAGAAGCTTACAAAAACATTGTAAACATCTTTTTGGAGTTTGCTATGACCTTCGTATTCTTAAAAGTAATTTGTATGAAAAAGAATTTCATCAAAATGATATATTATGCTCTTAAAGGAACTCTCTAAACAAATTAGGGCTTAACATCCCGCGCATTTGGTTAGAGAAATTTTTATGTACTCATAAGCTTAAAGGATTCTCACTTCATTTAGGGCCTAACATCCCTTGTAAAATGGGTGAGAAATCAATATATATATGCCATGAACCTAACATGATCTCATATCATTTCAAGGCTTAACATCCTTTGCAAATGATTGAAAAATAAATTGTGGCTAAATTGAACAAAAATAATATAAAATCCATGTTATTAATAGGATATCTATTTAAGGGGGAGCAAAATATAAAATTAAGGGGGAGAAGAAAATAAAATATTCAAATTGCATATCTTTTTGAAATGACAAAGGGGGAGAAAGAATATAAAATCAAAAATATAAACGAGTTTCATCTTGATGGCCAGCACTCACTTGCAATACAAGAAAGGCTACAAAAGGTAATCTTCAGGTATGAAACTCACATGCTTTATATTTCCTATTTTATATTTAGGAAATGTTTGTCATCATCGAAAAGGGGGAGATTGTTGGATAAATTGGACATTATGATAAATCCCTTTGTTTCGATGATGACAAACATTTCGTTCTTATTAATCTAACAAGCTACTTGAGTGTGCAGGATGACAAAGCTACAAGGGAAAATCCACAAGCAATATTTATATTTTCATGCAAATGTAATCATTGTAAAAACTTGTACAAATATATGATGTACAAGTACTTAGAATTGCATGTAAATCAAGCGTTAGATCTTCCCTAGCTAAACACCTCACTTAGACAAGTCATCCTCTTCCAATAGGATCACATAATGCACACTCATACACACACTTAGTGTTTTAATTGAAAGATTGAAACAGAGTCAATCTCGGTTGACCAACTCCATCGACCGAGACACTCTCGATCGACAAACTTCTCGACCGAGATTGACCAAAAGTAGTCGTTAGACACAGTTGCAAATAACTTGATCAAGAGAAGCCTGTCGGTCGACAAACCCTCGACCGAGAGGTGTCTCGGTCGACCTTCACTCGACCGAGACGATCTCTGTAATTAGCCGTTAGACACAACAGTTAGACGTTGCAAATAACTTGATCCAGAGAGCCTGTCGGTCGACAAAACCTCGACCGAGAGTGTATCTCGGTCGACCACTTCTCGACCGAGATAGTCTCTGACAGCAACTGCAGAATAAAGCAACTAGCCGTTACTAATGCACCTAACTTATACCTAACGGCTAGTTAAGCACTTAGAACCCCCTAGAAGTTGTCTAGAACGTCCTTAAGCATCCATAGGCCATTCCTATAAATAGGACAAGCCTTAGGACACTAAGATACACTCATATACACAATTGTGCTATACTTGAGCTTATATTTCATTGGCAATCTGTTTAGAGCAATAGAGCAACTCCTACACTTACTATTCATTCCTATTGCTCCCATTTCGTATCCTATAGGCTAGGATCTCCTATACATAACAATCACATTGCCATACATTTTGGTTAGGAGATCTAAACGCTTGATATAGGAAAATCAAGCCTTGTGCTTACAACGGTATTGTAATTTTTGTTTTCTTTCTTGTTCCTATTTATTCTTTGTACTCTCCGTGCTACTCCTAGGGTTGGAGGCTGCGGATTGGAGAGAGTTGACTTCTCAGGTGGAGAAGGGGACTTCAAGCTACTTCAAGAAGGCTATCGCACGGGAAGCTACTTCTGAAGGCTGGTGCAACGGGAGTTGGTGCATCTACTTCAAGGGAAGGCTGCTTCAAGGTTGGGCGATTACTTCCAGGTGAAGGCTGCTTGAAGGGTTTGGGAAAAGAAATTGTATTTTGTATAAATCCTTGCGAGGTAATAAAATATATTTCTTTTCAAATCCCGGTTGGGTAAGCAACCGGGTAGTGGACTGACTACCTTAGTATTTGCTAAGGTAGGAACCACTCTAAACCCTTGTGTCTCCTTGTCCAATATTTTCTTTGTGGTTGCTTGAGTTAAAAATTATTGTTAAAAACTTTATAAAACTCTATTCACCCCCCCTCTAGAGCTTTTCAGAAGTCACCTCAATTGAATTATCAGGTTATGAAATATACCTTGTGATTGAATAATCAGGGTATATGTACAATATCTTTTTATGTATGTACCTCATTAATAGTTTGCTCTCCTTTACCTTCTTTTCCTAAGGACTTAAGAGAAGGTTTGTCCTTAAATTAAAGAGGAAGGGACGATCAAGTAAAGAAGGAGGGACCATGTTGGAATTATGGACAACTTAGGAACTAATGTTGAAAATCCTACCCCATGTATATAAGCTCTCCTTCCCTTAGTTGCAAGGGAACTCACCCTTCGTTCCCTTACTGTTTCATTTAACCAAAGACGATCAAGGACTGCCTTGGAGCTAAGGAGGACGACCAAGGAGTGCAAGGTAGGTTTAAACCCCTCTTCTTGCCTAATTCCATGGTTAGAACTCGAATTCAAGGTCAGCTTCATGGCTAATTCTCGAAACCCTATCTTTCTAGCCGTCTCTTTTCATCCTTCCTTGGAGATTTCACCTTGGCCGACCTGAAAGGACTCAAGGATGCCATTAGAGCTTGTATCTTGAAAGCTTGGAGCTCAAGGAGCAAGCTTTAGGTGGGTTTTATAACTCTAAACCCATTCTTTACTATGTGCATCTTTATATGCGTTTTGATGATAGCTCTTAGTGTTTCCCTACTTTTCCCTGCTATTTTGCAAGAAAATCCATGGGATATTTGTACTGTTCTTGAGCTAGGAGATGAAGGCGTGATTTCCAAGAAAACCCACCGCTTTTCACTTCCTTAAACAGTCTCAAAAGTTTGCTCTCTCGGTCTCAAGACCGCGAGGTGAGCAAACGGTCTCGAGACTGCGACAGGGCAAACGGTCTCCAAGACCGTTTGGCCCCGTTGACCGAGCGTGGACCGTATAAGAAATCTGTTCCTAATTATATAGGATAATTACTCTCAAAATTTGGGAGGCTAACTCCAAAGGAATCGGGAGATATGACCTTTTTAAGTAACAAATTTATTTGAATTTATTCCTGATTTTCAAACGGTCTGAAATTGCCTTTTTGGGCAAACGGTCTCAAGACCGTGTAAGGTCGTTGACCAGGCGTTTACCGTATGAGATTACTGTTCAAAATAATGTTAATTAACAACTCACCAAGTTTGATGGTCTAATTCCAAACGGGCTAAGAGTTGAAGGGTGAATACTAGGGCTAACCATAGGTAAAATCAGTACTGAAATTATGGTGACCTAATTAGGGTTTTTAGGGTTGATTGACCTAAACGGTCTCAAGACCGTTTGGGTGTCACCAAACATTCTCAAGACCGCGAGGGAAATCAACCAAGACCATTTGGAGGTCTGGGGTCAAGGATAGTTGACCAATTGAAGGTATAATTACATCGAATTACATTGCAATTAAATATTGACATGATCATCAACTCAATGGGTCAGACCTTGATGAATCTGCACTAGAATCCAAAATTGGATGGGCAAACGGTCTCAAGACCGTTTGGAACTCATCCAAACGGTCTCAAGACCGATATGACAATCACCCAAGACCGTTTGAAGGTCTAGGGTTGAGTAATTTGACCAATTGAGGACCCAATTGCAAATAAGTTATCAATTTAATCAAAATTCTGTTTTGTGGCTCAATCATGGTTCAACCCCTATCAAATCACCTTAGATTTTGATGAAATCTTGGGCAAACGATCTCAAAACCATGTTGGGTCCACCCACATAACCCCAAGACCGTTTGGGCCAATTTTGAACCCAATTGGAGCTCAATTGAAGGGTTCAACCTTGTGTTGATGCACATTGTTGAGTATTGATGGGTGAACATTGATAGACCCTAATTGAATAGATTTCAATCCTAATTGGTCAAAAATTGAGGGTCAATTGAATGACCAATTGGTTAAGCATAACCTTAATTGACCCAATCCATAGGTGGTCAACATAGATTTGACCTTTTGAGGGCTTCAACATCGGTTGACATCATCAATTGCTTTGTTGATGAACCAAGCGGCTGAGACCATGTGAGAGGGCTCGCGGTCTCAAGACCGTGAGAGGGCTCACGATCTCAAGACCGTGAGGGGGCTCACGGTCTCAAGACTGAGAGGAGGCTCGCGGTCTCAAGACCGCAAAGGGCCTTGTGGTCCTGAGGTCAAACTAGCTAAACGGTCAACGTCTCTTCGCGGTCTCAACTCCAATTTGATCTTCGCGGTCTCAACATTAATTGAACCAATGATAGAGGCTCGCGGTCTTGAAGCCTAAGGGGGCTCGCGGTCTTGGACTTAGAAAGAGGCTCGCGGTCTTGGAAAGTCAAAGTGGGCAAACGGTCAACACTTTCAACCGATCTCAACCCAATTGATGATTAATGATTGAAATCAATCAATGTGATTCCAAGTTGACTTCTTTCAATCAATTCATAATATAAATGGTCCAATGTTGCCCAAATCAAACCCTAATGATAATCTAGGATAGTAAGGGGTTAATTGACTAAGGTTCTGACCATGATGATGATCAATGGGGTAAATTACCAAATACCCCTGAAGGGTAAATTGAGTAATACCTTGATCAAATCAAACCCTAATCATATAATGGTGATGTTTTGGGCTATGTTAGCCTATGATGACTTAATCCAACATGTTTTAGAGTGATGTTGACATCACCTAACCTTATGATGAGAGAGAAAGTACTTCTAGAGAGAGAAAGTACTTCTAGAGAGAGAAAGTACCCTTTTTAAGTGGAAACTCAATTGAAGCATCCCCAATACACAGAAATGAGCATAATTAGGGTATGATCCACCTGTGTGAGATCATAGAAACCCTAATTATGATAAATGATGAACTTTTAACTAATCTAAGATCATCAATGAAGATGTTACTCATACATGATGATGTTATGAGTCCAATTCACCTTAATGAGAATTGTAAACCCTAATTCAAGAGTGATGACATGTAACGTGAATAGTAAACCCTAATTCAAGGGTAATGGCATGCTTTTGAATATTAAACTCTATTTGATAAGAATTAGAGATTTAAACTCTTATGACAAGAGTAGGAAGGATATTCCTTATTTTTGTATTACCTTTATCAGTTGTATTAACCATGCAGGTGCTGATATGAAGGTAATCATATCCAGGTATGGATGATGATGTTATATTCATTAAAGGCATGTTGTTAGCCTTATGAATAAGTAAAATAATCTGATGTCTTGTCAGTGGCATCCTATACTGATAATGGGCTGCGAGAGCCATGAATACCATCAAAATCATGCCTTAGAGATGACTTGTGATGAGGATAATGAGAAATGATGAATGATATGAGTTAGGCTTGTTGCATTTAGTATTCTTCTTTTATAGCTGATATGCTATTGTTATTGTTTGCAGAAGCTGTTAAAGAATACTGAATGTACCTAACTAATCAAGTATAATGTAGAGCCCTGATCATAGATCCATCATTGTCAGAAATTAAATGATGGTGAAACAGGTTTTCCTCAGGGAACTCCTGGAGCACATACTTTTGAGTATGTGGGGTACATGGATGTGTAGAACCTTACATCCTAGTGTAGGAAAGTGATGTAGATGTGGAATCCATCCATCCTTCACTATAGTTTCTATATCGTATCAGTGGTAGGTAAACATGAAACCTCCTGATGATGAAGAAAGCACAGATATCCGTATCAGTGGTAGGTAAACATGAAACCTCCTGATGACGAAGAGAGTACAGAACGCCACTGTGACTCTAAAATAGCGAAGGACCAGTTTACCCTGGTGAGCTATAGTAGTAGAGACACGAGATGTCCTACAAGTGATCCTCTTACTGACTGAGGAAGGTGAAGGTCATGAGAATCCGGCTCTCTTAATGACCTATGTATGATACTGATGCGGCTTCTCAGCGATCAGTTGGAGTATGAGTGGTAAGCCTCATCTCCACAGGGCATAATGTTGTTTGTAAAACATAATCAACCATGTAGTATAACTTGTTAGAGAAAACTCCAAGTTAGTTGATTGATGTTACTTTGCAATAGTGTCTATATTCTCCATATCTCCTAAATGGTTGAGATCTTGTTATACCTGCAACTGTTATAGAATGCTTTGAAGGCTTTACAGTTTAAGATATTCTTTGATGTTATAATAAAGCTTCTGGCGAAGAGTTATAACTCTCGCTGGGACAATTATGTATAATTGTCTCACCCCGTAGGCTTCAACTTTTTAGGTGGACGTCGGAGACGAAGGAACCAGCCTACAGGTGATCAGTCTCAGCAGCAGCATCAGGGGCATCAGTAATCTCAGGTGGAGATTGTCCTACCATATGGTGTAGTTAGAGTCAGTCCTATGTGTCCTCTGTACTCTCAGGTCTTGGAGTCTTTTGTATAGTGATCTTGAGATTTTGTATCTTGATGCATATAATTACTCAAGAAGTAATTATCCTGATATGTAAACAGTTTACCTCACTTCATGAAAGAAGCTTTTATGGATTCAAGCTCTTGTCACGAAAAGTTTTAATTTCCCGTGATTTTTGTCTTCCGCTGATTACCGATTCGCTTCCGCTAAGTTTTAATCGTGTTTATGTCATGGTTTGGAGATCAGAGCCCACAACTAGTGGTATCAGAGCTCTAGGTCAGTTGAGTCTACAGAGGCATAGGACTTAGGATGTCGAGTCTACCTTTAGTACTCCTTCCTCATCTAATAGAATCTTCTGCTCCTCAGGAGAAGAAGATACATAAGAATGTCAGAACATCGTGATGAGCACGTGGCAGAGAGTAGTGCTAGTGCCCCCGAGGTGGTGCAAGAGTTCCGAGAATAGAACAACCTGCACCTGAGTCGCCAAGAGAGCCACCCCAGTTCGACCCAGCTGATATGAGTGATCCAGCTGTACAGACGATGTTCGGGCAGTTCATGACTGCCATGACACATATAACTGATAGGATGCCCATTCCTGCACCTAGGGCACCTGTTAAGCCTGAAGCACAAGGTATTGGTAAGACATTCGAACGACTTCGTCGTGTCGGAGCTACCGAGTACTTCGGAACTGCCGACCCTGCAGATGCTGACTTATGGTTGACAGAGTTGGAGAAGGCTTTCAGGATTCTTATGATTTCGGAAGCTGAGAAGGTTAGACATGCTGTCTATCTTCTCAAAGGCAGTGCTGGTCACTGGTGGAACATGGAAGAGCAGAAGAGACCTGGAGTAGAGTTCTCATGGGAAGAGTTTCGTCAGGAATTTATCAATAGATATTTTCCAAAGACCTTCCTAGATGAGAAGATCTCTCAGTTTGAGAAACTAAGGCAGGGTATGATAAACATTAGTGAGTATGAAGCTAAGTTCATGGAGTTATTGTGGTTCTGTCCGCACATGGCTGCTACAGATGAGGAAAGAATCAGAAGATTCGAAAAGGGTTTGAATTCTGATATGTCAACCCCTGTGTCTGCCTTAGAAAACAGAGAGAGATTCTCTACCTTCGTTGAGTCAGTCCGAAGGATAGAGAGATCTGTGGTTGAGAAAAGACAAACCCATAAAAGATATCCACAGTTCCAGGGTTCTTCATCTAGGGATTCCAAGAAACCTAGATTCTCTGCACCTAACCCTCCACCACCCAGATCGAGTTTTCAAACTCAATGGACACCAAGCAGAGGTAGAGGACGGAGTCAACCACTTCAAGGGACACACAGTTCTGCATCAGTGTCAGTTATTGGACCACCCAGACCACATCAACAGGAGAAGAGTTGCTACAACTGTGGTAAGGTGGGACACTTGATGAAGGATTGTCGTTCTAGGCCTGTTGGTGTGACACAACAAACCCCAAGACAGAATCAACAGGGATCTCAGAATAGACAACATCAAGGAGCAGCTCGAGGACGTGGACAAGCGTCTCAAGCTGGATCATCAGCACCACCTCAACACCGGGCGACTGTGAGGTTCTATGCTATGAACCCACCTGAGGCAGTGGTCAATCCACGGGTAGTGGCAGGTCAGATGAAACTTTTATATTCTGATATGTCTATATCCTGTGTTGTATCCGTTCTGATTGATCCGGGTGCCACACACTCTTTCATCACTCGTGAAGTGATTCGTAACTGCAATGTGACTGTTAGTCATAGGACAGATAGTTTGTTGTTAGAGACTCCGTTGAGTGGGTCTGCCGTTTTGCAGGAGGTATGTTCTCCCTGCATCCTTTTCTTTTCTGACCATTGCATTCAAGTGGATCTTATACCACTTGATATGCAGGGATTTGATATAATCCTTGGGATGGATACCTTAGAAAGGTATAGAGTTGTCTTGGATTGTGAGTCCAAGTTGGCTGTGTTTGCTAATGAAAGTAACACATGGATCTTTCAAGGAGAAAGAAAGATTCTGCCTACCTGTCTTGTATCAGCTATGGTTGTTGATAAGCTGTTGAGGCAAGGATGTTACACATTCTTAGCCCATGTGGTAGATGTTACCAAGGAAAGGACCAATCCTGCTGAAGTTCCCATAGTCAGGGAATTCGAGGATGTGTTTCCTAAAGAACTTCCTGGTGTACCACCACCTCAGGAGATTGATTTTGAAATTAATCTGATCCCAGATACGAAACCCATAGCACAAACTCCATATAGAATGGCGCTTGCCGAGATGGCAGAACTCAAGAAATAGCTTCAAGAGCTACTTGAGAGAGGTTTTATCTGACCGAGTACTTCACCTTGGGGTGCTCTGGTCTTGTTTGTTAAAAAGAAAGATGGGTCAATGCGGTTATGCATCGACTACATACAACTCAATAAAGTAACAATAAAGAATAAGTACCCTCTGCCGAGGATTGATGATCTCTTTGACCAGTTGCGTGGTGCAACAGTCTTTTCAAAGATAGACTTGAGGTCTGGATATCATCAACTCCGCATTAAGGATAGTGACATATCCAAGTCTGCCTTTAGGACAAGATATGGTCACTATGAGTTCACGGTTATGTCGTTTGGACTAACCAATGCACCAGCTGCATTCATGGAACTCATGAATAGAGTTTTTCGACCTTTCCTTGATCAGTGTGTTTTCGTCTTCATAGATGACATACTGATTTATAGTAAGGATGCTCAGCAGCATGAGCAGCATCTTCGCCAAGCTTTGACCTTGCTAAGAAAACATAAGCTGTACGCTAAGTTTAGCAAGTGTGAGTTCTGGCTGTCGGAGGTATCTTTTCTTGGACATGTGATATCCGCCTCGGGAATTCGTGTTGACCCTACAAAGGTAGAATCTATTCTACAATGGGAACAACCGAAGACACCGACAGAGATTCGAAGTTTCTTGGGGTTAGCTGGCTATTATCGAAGGTTCATTAAGAACTTTAGTTCTATAGCTTTACCTTTGACCAAGTTAACCCGGAAAGATGTTCCTTTTTCTTGGAGTGATAAGTGTCAACAATCTTTCCAGTCGCGGAAGGAGAGGTTGACAAGTGCACATGTGCTAGTGCTACCTGAACAAGGAAAAGGATATGTAGTTTTCTGTGATGCTTCCAAGAACGGACTAGGATGTGTGTTGATGCAGGATAAACAAGTGATTTCTTTTGCTTCCCGACAGCTTAAGAAACACGAGGAGAATTATCCAACACACAATCTGGAGTTAGCTGCTGTGGTTCATGCTTTGAAGATCTGGAGGCACTATCTCTATGGAGAAACATTCCAGATTTTCACAGACCACAAAAACCTTAAGTATATCTTCTCTCAGCATGAGCTCAACATGAGGCAACGTCGCTGGATGGAATTAATCAAGGACTACGACTGTACAATTGATTACCATCCAGGCAAGGCCAATGTTGTTGCAGATGCCTTGAGTAGGAAATCAGCAACATCAACCATGAATAGAGCACAACTAAACTCTTTAGTATGCTATAGAAGAGATATGCTTATCTCTTTAAGGCAAGACAATGTACAGTTGAAGGTGTCATTGTTAACAGGTTTGTTAGCTGAGATGCATATTAAACCTACTCTAAGAGAGCAGATTAAAGAGGCACAGCTAGGTGATGCTGCAGTTCAGCATATAAGATCTGAGTATGGAAATGAGAAGCAAGATGGTTTTCAAGACTCAGAAGATCAAGTAGTTTGTTATAATGGAAGAATGATAGTGCCAGATGTGGACAACTTGAGAAAGTTAGTCCTGGAAGAAGCTCATTCTTCCATGTATGCTATGCATCCAGGGAGCACCAAGATGTATCGAAATTTGAAGGATCTGTATTGGTGGCCTGGGATGAAAAAGGACGTTGCAGAGTTTGTTCTAAGGTGTCCTGTGTGTCAGCAAGTAAAAGCTGAACACCAGAAGCCTGCAGGGACAATGCAACCTTTACCCATATCACAGTGGAAGTGGGACCATGTGACCATGGACTTTGTTGTTGGCCTACCCAGGACAAGCAAAGGACATGATTCCATTTGGGTAATTGTTGATAGGTTAACTAAGACAACACATTTCTTACCTGTCAAGACAACCTATTCTGCTGAAAGGTTATCAGAGTTGTATGTTCAAGAGATAGTGCGTTTGCACGGAGTTCCTGTCACAATAGTTTCTGACAGAGGTCCTCAGTTTACAAGTCGTTTTTGGGAACAGTTACACCAAGCCTTAGGCACCAAGCTAAGGTTTAGTACGGCCTTTCATCCACAGACTGATGGACAGTAAAAAAGGACCATACAAACCTTAGAAGACCTGTTGAGAGCATGTGTTCTCCAGTTCACCGGAAGTTGGGATCTACATCTAAGCCTGATAGAGTTTGCCTATAACAATAGCTATCAGTATAGTATTGATATGGCACCTTATGAAGCCTTATATGGTAGACGTTGTAGATCACCCTTGTGTTGGTTTGAGACTGGTGAGCACCAGTTGTTAGGTCCTGACCTTGTGCAGCAAACCACGGAAAAGATTAAAGTTATACAACAAAAGATTAAGACTGCTCAGGATAGGCAGAAATCTTATGCTGACAAACGTCGTAGACCCTTAGAGTTCCAGGTTGGAGACAAAGTGTATCTTAAGGTCTCACCTTGGAAAGGGGTCCTTCGTTTTGGACGGAAAGGGAAGTTAGCTCCTAGATATATGGGGCCTTATCCAATCATTGAACGGATTGGAAAGGTAGCATATAAACTAGAGCTTCCCCCAGAATTACAGAGGTTACATCCTGTGTTTCACATTTCTATGTTGAAGAAATGTCACCCAGACACCGAGTCAGTTCTACAACCTATGGAGGTAGAATTGAATGATGACATATCCTATGAGGAGGGACCAGTGTCAATCCTTGATAAACGAATTAAAAAGTTAAAGAAGAAAGATATAAGTCTTGTGAAAGTCCTCTGGAACCATCGTGGTATTGAAGAAGCCACTTAGGAGTTAGAGGATGAGATGAGAAGGAAGTATCCTGCCCTTTTCTCGTAGTATGTTTTATCGATTTCGGGGACGAAATCCTTGTAAGGGGTGGATAATTTGTAACATCCCTGACCTGGGTTATGAGTCAACCCTAGGTGTTTTGCCTAAATATGTAATTAAATCTTTGTGATTAACTCTGAGCATGTAATTAAGTTTCTCAGAAATGTATATTTCAGTATTTGCTCCTTTTTATTTAAAGTTATAGCATTGTTTTGATATACAGGGACCTATGTGCAATTTACCCAGTTAAAAGGGTTAGCTTGCAATTTGCACATGATGAGATGTTCCTCTGATGTTGAGACATCATGAGAAATCTTTTTAGCAAAGTTTGAGGGATTTCCCAAGCTAAGGCACCAAGGTGCGGCTGTGGAAGCAATCCCGGTGCTTGAAACCCTAGTTTGGGGTAAAATGCAATTTACCCAAATTAAGGGATACAAATTGTGAAATATGTCATCTAATGTATCTTTTTAGACTCTTGCCATCATTTAGAGAAGAAATTATGAGGAAGTCACCTCAATTGAATTATCAGGTTATGAAATATACCTTGTGATTGAATAATCAGGGTATATGTACAATATCTTTTTATGTATGTACCTCATTAATAGCTTGCTCTCCTTTACCTTCTTTTCCTAAGGCCTTAAGAGAAGGTTTGTCCTTAGATTAAAGAGGAAGGGACGATCAAGTAAAGAAGGAGGGACCTAGTTGGAATTATGGACAACTTAGGAACTAATGTTGAAAATCCTACCCCATGTATATTAGCTCTCCTTCCCTTAGTTGCAAGGGAACTCACCCTTCGTTCCCTTACTGTTTCATTTCACCAAAGACGATCAAGGACTTCCTTGGAGCTAAGGAGGACGACCAAGGAGTGCAAGGTAGGTTTAAACCCCTCTTCTTGCCTAATTCCATGGTTAGAACTCGAATTCAAGGTCAGCTTCATGGCTAATTCTCAAAACCCTATCTTTCTAGCCGTCTCTTTTCATCCTTCCTTGGAGATTTCACCTTGGCCGACCTGAAAGGACTCAAGGACGCCATTAGATCTTGGAGCTTGAAAGCTTGGAGCTCAAGGAGCAAGCTTTAGGCGGGTTTTATAACTCTAAACCCATGCTTTACTATGTGCATCTTTATATGCGTTTTGATGATAGATCTTAGTGTTTCCCTACTTTTCCCTGCTATTTTGCAAGAAAATCCATGGGATATTCGTACTGTTCTTGAGCTAGGAGATGAAGGCGTGATTTCCAAGCAAAACCCACCGCTTTTCACTTCCTTAAACGGTCTCAAAAGTTTTCTCTCTCGGTCTCAAGACCGCGAGGTGAGCAAACGGTCTCGAGACCGCGACAGGGAAAACGGTCTCCAAGACCGTTTGGCCCCATTGACCGAGCGTGTAACGTATAAGAAATATGTTCCTAATTATATAGGATAATTACCCTCAAAAGTTGGGAGGCTAACTCCAAAGGAATCGGGAGATATGACCTTTTTAAGTAACAACTTTATTTGAATTTATTCCTGATTTTCAAACGGTCTGAAATTGCCTTTTTGGGCAAACGGTCTCAAGACCGTGTAAGGTCGTTGAACAGGCGTTGACCATATGAGATTACTGTTCAAAATAATGTTAATTAACAACTCACCAAGTTTGATGGTCTAATTCCAAACGGGCTAAGAGTTGAAGGGTGAATACTAGGGCTAACCATAGGTAAAATCAGTACTGAAATTATGGTGACCTAATTAGGGTTTTTAGGGTTGATTGACCTAAACGGTCTCAAGACCGTTTGGGGGTCACCAAACGGTCTCAAGACCGCGAGGGAAATCAACCAAGACCGTTTGGAGGTCTGGGGTCAAGGATAGTTGACCAATTGAAGGTACAATTACATCGAATTACATTGCAATTAAATATTGACATGATCATCAACTCAATGGGTCAGACCTTGATGAATCTGCACTAGAATCCAAAATTGGATGGGCAAACGGTCTCAAGACCGTTTGGAACTCATCCAAACGGTCTCAAGACTGATAGGACAATCACCCAAGACCGTTTGAAGGTCTAGGGTTGAGAAATTTGACCAATTGAGGACCCAATTGCAAATACGTTATCAATTTAATCAAAATTCTGTTTTGTGGCTCAATCATGGTTCAACCCCTATCAAATCACCTTAGATTTTGATGAAATCTTGAGCAAACGATCTCAAAACCATGTTGGGTCCACCCACATGACCCCAAGACCGTTTGGGCCAAGTTTGAGCCCAATTGGAGCTCAATTGAAGGGTTCAACCTTGTGTTGATGTACATTGTTGAGTATTGATGGGTGCACATTGATAGACCCTAATTGAATCGATTTCAATCCTAATTGGTCAACAATTGAGGGTCAATTGAATGACCAATTGGTTAAGCATAACCTTAATTGACCCAATCCATAGGTGGTCAACATAGATTTGACCTTTTGAGGGCTTCAACATCGGTTGACATCATCGATTGCTTTGTTGATTTTGTTGATGAACCAAGCGGCTGAGACCATGTGAGAGGGCTCGCGGTCTCAAGACCGTGAGAGGGCTCGCGGTCTCAAGAATGTGAGGGGGCTCACAGTCTCAAGACCGAGAGGAGGCTGGCAGTCTCAAGACCACGAAGGGCCTCGCGGTCCTGAGGTCAAACTAGCTAAACGGTCAACGTCTCTTCGCGGTCTCAACTCCAATTTGATCTTCGCGGTCTCAACTCCAATTTGATCTTCGCAGTCTCAACATTAATTGAACCAATGATAGAGGCTCGCGGTCTTGAATCCTAAGGGGGCTCGCGGTCTTGGACTTATAAAGAGGCTCGCGGTCTTGGAAAGTCAAAGTGGGCAAACGGTCAACACTTTCAACCGATCTCAACCCAATTGATGATTAATGATTGAAATCAATCAATGTGATTCCAAGTTGACTTCTTTCAATCAATTCATAATATAAATGGTCCAATGTTGCCCAAATCAAACCCTAATGATAATCTAGGATAGTAAGGGGTTAATTGACTAAGGTTTTGACCATGATGATGATCAATGGGGTAAATTACCAAAATACCCCTGAAGGGTAAATTGAGTAATACCTTGATCAAATCAAACCCTAATCACATAATGGTGATGTTTTGGGCTATGTTAGCCTATGATGACTTAATCCAACCTGTTTTAGAGTGATGTTGACATCACCTAACCTTATGATGAGAGAGAAAGTACTTCTAGAGAGAGAAAGTACCCTTTTTAAGTGGAAACTCAATTGAAGCATCCCCAATACACAGAAATGAGCATAATTAGGGTATGATCCACCTGTGTGAGATCATAGAAACCCTAATTATGATAAATGATGAACTTTTAACTAATCTAAGATCATCAATGAAGATGTTACTCATACATGATGATGTTATGAGTCCAATTCACCTTAATGAGAATAGTAAAACCTAATTCAAGAGTGATGACATGTAACGTGAATAGTAAACCCTAATTCAAGGGTAATGGCATGCTTTTGAATATTAAACTCTATTTGATAAGAATTAGAGATTTAAACTCTTATGACAAGAGTAGGAAGGATATTCCTTATTTTTGTATTACCTTTATCAGTTGTATTAACCATGCAGGTGCTGATATGAAGGTAATCATATCCAGGTATGGATGATGATGTTATATTCATTAAAGGCATGTTGTTAGCCTTATGAATAAGTAAAATAATCTGATGTCTTGTCAGTGGCATCCTATACTGATAATGGACTGCGAGAGCCATGAATACCATCAAAGTCATGCCTTAGAGATGACTTGTGATGAGGATAATGAGAAATGATGAATGATATGAGTTAGGCATGTTGCATTTAGTATTCTTCTTTTATAGCTGCTATGCTATTGTTATTGTTTGCAGAACAATGTATGCTGTTAAAGAATACTGAATGTACCTAACTAATCAAGTATAATGTAGAGCCCTGATCATAGATCCATCATTGTCAGAAATTAAATGATGATGAAACAGGTTTTCCTCAGGGAACTCCTGGAGCACATACTTTTGAGTATGTGGGGTACATGGATGTGTAGAACCTTACATCCTAGTGTAGGAAAGTGATGTAGATGTGGAATCCATCCATCCTTCACTATAGTTTCTATATCGTATCAGTGGTAGGTAAACATGAAACCTCCTGATGACGAAGAAAGCACAGATATCCGTATTAGTGGTAGGTAAACATGAAACCTCCTGATGACGAAGAGAGTACAGAATGCCACTGTGACTCTAAAATAGCGAAGGACCAGTTTACCCTGGTGAGCTATAGTAGTAGAGACACGAGATGTCCTATAAGTGATCCTCTCACTGACTGAGGAAGGTGAAGGTCATGAGAATCCGACTCTCTTAATGACCTATGTATGATACTGATGCGGCTTCTCAGCGATCAGTTGGAGTATGAGTGGTAAGCCTCATCTCCACAGGGCATAATGTTGTTTGTAAAACATAATCAACCATGTAGTATAACTTGTTAGAGAAAACTCCAAGTTAGTTGATTGATGTTACTTTGCAATAGTGTCTATATTCTCCATATCTCCTAAATGGTTGAGATCTTGTTATACCTGCAACTGTTATAGAATGCTTTGAAGGCTTTACTGTTTAAGATATTCTTTGATGTTATAATAAAGCTTCTGGCGAAGAGTTATAACTCTCGCTGGGACAATTATGTATAATTGTCTCACCCCGTAGGCTTCAACTTTTTAGGTGGACGTCGGAGACGAAGGAACCAGCCTATAGGTGATCAGTCTCAGCAGCAACATCAGGGGCAGCAGTAATCTCAGGTGGAGATTGTCCTGCCATATGGTGTAGTTAGAGTCAGTCCTATGTGTCCTCTGTACTCTCAGGTCTTGGAGTCTTTTGTATAGTGATCTTGAGATTTTGTATCTTGATGCATATAATTACTCAAGAAGTAATTATCCTGAGATGTAAACAGTTTACCTCACTTCATGAAAGAAGCTTTTATGGATTCAAGCTCTTGTCATGAAAAGTTTTAATTTCCCGTGATTTTTGTCTTCCGCTGATTACCGATTCGCTTCCGCTAAGTTTTAATCGTGTTTATGTCATGGTTTGGAGATCAGAGCCCACAATTATAGTACATATGAATCATCCAGTTCATTACTCATTCTTCTATTAGGTTTTGTAAAATGTAATAATTCTAATTGAATCATAGTTGTTATAGGAAACAGGGAATGAATGTGATGTATCCGGATGATGTTAGAAAATGGAACAGTTTGAAATTTGTGTCACATGTTATTTAAGAATCTAGAAATAAGTTCTTTTGTTCTATTTGTGGAATTCATCTTCCTTTTTTTTAAAATAAATATTGATAAGGTCAAGGTCCTTTTAATGAGCAAACACAAATATAAGTTACTATTCATGTCCATAGTATAACTAATATCAAAACAAATACATTGATGTGAACATTGCTTATCAATATCATGTTTATTTCTCTATATAGAATCATATAATACGAATTTACATATCTATCAACTGTTCAAATAGCAATGTGAAGTATAATCTTTAGAGGCATAAAACATGGGTTGTATTTAAAATTTTGAGATTTCCATCTCTTTCATGATGCTTGTAGTACTTTTACCAAATGCTAAATGTGGTATTGACCTTTTCATATGATTATGATACTACCACAATACAATCTGATATTGACATAACATTTTCACTTGATTCTAATTGTATAAATTGTGATTTTTTAACAGATTTAAAATTGGATTTTTTGGGGGTATATGTCATGTTCTTTGGCGATGCCATGAGATTAATACACGAAAAAATACAAGATAATTAAATATTGACAACTAATTTTTGGGCTATAAGTTGGATTTAATTTTGAATGAGTTCACATCCAAATTCAATTGTATAAAAACCTATGTAAAGTTTTACCTAAACATTATAGCAATCGAATATATTTCATCTTCAACTTAGAAACTGGTGGATATGTCTGTATGACTCATAAGAACTACTATCAATCGATGATGAAAAGGATACAAAGTAGATAAAAGAGAAAAAAATTAATGCATCCAATGACAAGGAAAAATTATAAGAAAAACATTTTGCTTGGAGAAATGTGAATCCTGTAAGGAAATAATTTTGTTGTTTTATTTTGGGTTGTAAAAACACCATCACTTTCTTATACAAGATGCTCAACTAGGCTTTTCTAATATATAATATACGTATTAATGTTGCAACTTCTTAGATGTAATCTAATATTATCAAATCTCAATTATGTGCATCACACGGGTGGATGACTAGTAGTATAAATGGGTGGGTCGGTTCTAAGATTTTGATCTAAATTTTTATATGGTCAGGTCTAAACTAAGGTAAACACAAATGTAAAACTTTATATATATATATATATATGTATATATATATATAACCACATATAGACATAAATATGTGTTATGCATGTTGTTCTTAGTAGACTGCAATGAGTAATTTATAGGTCGAACTTTGAGAAAAGAAGATGTAATAAATATGTACGATACATATCATAACATGTCTTCTCATACACACATGGGCTATTATGTAATTTTACAAAATAATGGAGAAAATTACATACAATAGTTTATATGGACTTTCTTATATAGTATAGATAAGGTTCCTAATATAATATATAATTTTAAAAATTTAAAGAGAAAGGTGTGTTGTGCACACATGGATCATTATATAACTTCAAAAAATTATGGAAAAATTATATGCAACCCCCAGTGGACTTTCTAATATATTACTGATGAGTATCCTAACATACTATATAAATTAGAAAAATTATAGAGAAAAGTGTGGTGTACACACAAGGACCATTAAATTATTTCAAAAAATAATGGAGAAAAATGCATGCAACCCCCTCTGTGAGTTTTCTTATACAATGTAGATGATCCTCCTAATATAATATATAATTTAAAATATTTAAAGAGAAAAGTATGGTGTACACACATGGACTGTTAGGTAATTTAAGAAAATGATGGAGAAAATTGCAACAACCCCTTTGTGGGCTTTCTTATATAGTATTACGAGTCTCCTAATATACTGTATAATTTAAAATGGTTTAAAGAGAAAAGTGTGGTGTACACATATAGACCATTATGTAATTTCAAAAAATAATAAATAAAATTACATGCAACTCCTTCGCGGTCTTTCTTATATAGCATACATGAGGCTCCTAATATAATATATAATTTAAAATATTTAAAGAGAAAAGTGTGGCGTATACACACAAGACCATTATGTAATTTAAAAAATAATGGAGAAAATTGCATGCAACCCCCTCTGCGGGCTTTCTTATATAGTATAGATGAGTTTTCTAATACAATATATAACTTTAAAAATTAAAGAAACATATGGACCATTATGTAATTTCAAAAAACAATGGAGAAAATTACATACAACCCCCTCTGTTGACTTTCTTATATAGTTGATGAGTCTCCTAATATAATATATAATTTAAAATTTTTAAAGAGTAAACTGTGTGGTACATACAGATGGACCATTATGTAATTTTGAAAAATAATGCAGTTAATTCCATGCAACCCCTCCAGGGCTTTCTTATATAGCATAGATGAGTCTCCTAATATAATATATAATTTAAAATTTTAAAGAGAAAAATGTGGTATACATACACATGGACCATTATGTAATTTTAGAAAGTAATGCAGATAATCTCATACAACCCATCTAGGACTTTCTTATGTAGTATATATGAGTCTCATAATATAATATATAATTTCAAAAATTTAAAGAGAAGTGTGGTGTACATACACATGGACCATTATGTAATTTCAAAAAATAATGCAGATTATTCCTTGCGACCCCTCTATGGCTTTCTTATGTAGTATAGATGAGTCTCCTAATATAATATAAAATTTTAAAATTGAAAGAGAAAAGTGTGGTGTACATACACATGGACCATAATGTAATTTCAAAAGATAATGCAAATAATTTCATGCAACCCCCTCCGCGGGCTTTCTTATATAGTCTAGATGAGTCTCCTAATATACTATATAATTTAAAAAATTCAAAGAGAAAATTGTGATATGCATACACATGGACCATTATGTAATTTCAAAAGATAATGGAGAAAATTACATGAAACCCCTTCGCGAGTTTTCTTATATTGTATAGATGACTCTCTTAATATAGTATATCAATTTAAATATTAAAAAGAAAAGTATGGTGTATACACATGGACCATTATGTAATTTTAAAAAAGAATAGAGAAAATTGCATGCAACCCCTCTGCGGGCTTTCTTATATAGTGTAGATGAGTCTCTTAATATAATATATAATTTAAAAAATTTAAAGAGACAGAGTGTGGTGTAGACACGTAGGGACCATTATGTAATATTCAAAAATAATAAAAAAAATGCACACAGCCTCTCAGCGGTCTTACTTATATAGATGAGTCTCCTAATCTAATATATAATTAGAAAAATGTAAGAGAAAAGTGTGGTGTACACACACATGGGCCATTTTGTAATTTTTAAAAAATAATGGGGAAAATTGAATGCAACCCCCTCCACGAGCTTTCTTATGTAGTGCAGATGAGTCTCCTAATATAATATATAATTTAGAAAATTTGAAGAGAAAAATGTGGTGTACAGACATAGGGGCCATAATGTAATTTAAAAAAGTAATGGAGAAAAATGCATGCAACCCCTCCGTGAGCTTTCTTATATAGTATAGGTGAATCTCCTAATATAATATATAATTTAAAAAATAAAGAGAAACGTGTGGTATACCTACATAGGGATTATAATATAATTTCACAAAAAATGGAGAAAATTAAATGCAGCCCCTCCGCGGACTTTCTTATATAGTAATAATATAGATGTATATTTTGTAAGACATACTTGACTAGAAATTTCAAAATTGCATTTGATCTAAAATATATTTAGCCATTTAGTAAGTCTAAAGAGTAATACAAATCTAATTTGTTTATAAACAATATAAATAATGTAATCTTAAATATTGGATTTATGCAACTTATATTGGAGGACTATTTGGTAGAATGTAATGGGATGTAGTTTGATGAATAAAAAAACACACCAATCATAATCATATATTTTGTATTGTTTTGTTTTTATTTGATGAGGTGTAACATAAATTCCATGTTTTGGTTTGCATCTATTTGGTAGTAAAAAACTTATTATATGAACAGTCCTATATTTTTTATAGGACAACCAATCACAGTAGTATCTCATCTTCTCTCCTCTTCAAAGCCCCACCCGCGTGCTAAGAAATAAGAAGAGAAAAACACAAACTACATACCATAATGCATTCTTATTGGAACCTCAAGTTATTATAGGACCGCTTATAATAATTTTTTTCATTTGACAACAACAATTGCTACTTTCTTGTGCAGGTTGATAACACTTGAAAAAAAGGACAATCACAATGTCGATTGTAGGAGATAGAGAGGCACTGATTCCCATTACAACATTGTTGTTGTGCCAGAGTGCTAGCATGTCGACTCTTTTCTCTTAACATGCTAGTTGATTTTCGAACACAACTATTGTTATTTTTTAATCACGTCATTACATGCAACAAGAGCAGGTACTGGTTAATGTATTCAGGAAGATCCTGATAAGAAACGTAGAATAAACCAATACAAAAGAACATAAACAAAGGTTAGAAACTCAAACCGTATTGTTCACTGATAAACAAATTTAACGATTAAATAAATCAATGGCCCACAAACCTTGTGGATAGACGTCGTTCTTCTTGTTGACTCTAGGTCAATATTGACTCAAGGTCTTAATTGACTAAACCCTTGTTTTGATGTTGACTAATCATTCCACTTGTTTGTGTCTAATGCTTCTACATTGAGTGATTTCAAATTAGGTGTAGACACAATCCAAATGCCCTTACTTGCGCATCTCAAATTGGAGAAAAAACAAATCAAAGTCAATACAAGTGCACGTTTTTAGAATATGATGTAAATACATTAGAATCATGTTGTAAATCACTTGTAATGATTGTATGACTTGTAATTAAGCTTAGAAAAAATTAGGAGCACTTGCATCAAATGTTTAAGTACTCAAAAGTCATTTTCTAAAATTCACATCAGGTTGTTCATCGGTCGAGTTGCAAACTCGACCGATCCTAATTGGATCTTGAAAATGACTTTTAATCGGTCTAGTTTTCATTTCACATAACTCGACCGATCCCTCTACATACTAAAACTAATTTAAGTAAATCAGTTGAGTTAACCCAGGACAAACTCAACCAATGGCCAAAATTGGTCTTGCCTCTTATTGGGATCGGTCGAGTCACCTTTATAGAAACTCGACCAATTGCATTGTACAAAAAAATAGAAAAGTATTTCTAGCCATTGTGGAGTTGAAACAAGTGAAAATATATCTGTTGCAAGCCACAAAATGTCTAGTTTTTGTTCTTAAGTGTTCCCAAAGGCTAAGAGGCATCCCCAACTATAAATAGGACCCCTTGGGATTCATCCCATGGTTAGACAAGCACTATGAAGGCCCCTATTCTATATTGAGTGATCCTACAGCCTCCTCTCTCTCTCTCTCTAAGCTTAATCACTTGCTACATCCATTAGAGTGAGTAGGAGATTTGTAAGAGAGCTTGTCATACATGTATATCTTGTGAGGCTCTCAATTCCACCACCTCCCTATCTCTCATTTCAACCATAGAGATGAAGGTTCTTTCTCTTGACTAAAAGAGGTGAAGAAGAACAAGGGAAGGAGTCCCTTGGTGAATATCAACGTTGAAGACTTGGAGCAAAAGTGGGTAAGACCTTGGTGAAGGCAGAAGACTCCTTGATCAAGTGGATAAGTCATTGGTGTAAGCTTCTCCGAGTGAAGGTGAAGTCAAAGGTTGAAGATCCAAGAAGAGTGGGCAATCCCTTGAAGGCTGAAGACTTGTGTAAGAGTAGGTAAGTCCTTGAAAGAAGGTGAAAGACTCTTGCAAAGCGGGTAAGTCCTTGGTAAGGTTGAAGACTTTTGGTATTGAATAGGTAATTCCTTTGGTTGATTGTGTATTGTAAGTCTTATGAATGAATATAAGAGTGCAATGGTTAAGAAATCCTAGAGGTTGACCTCTCTAGGTAGTGGACTGACTCACTTCTAGTTTCAAATGTGGAACCACTCTATATAGCTTGTCACTTGGTGTATGTTCAATCTCTCTCTCCCTTGCTATGCATGTTTTGGTTGCACTCAAACTTCATATTTAACAACCTTATCTTGTGATATAATTTGAAGGTCTAATGAATTTTGTTTAAGTATATTCAACTCTATTCACCCCCCTCTAGAGCATCCAACCACCCATCTAGGATCCAACAATTGGTTTCAGAGCTGGTTTCTCCAAGCATACTTCAACAAGTAGGAGAAGATGGGTGACTACCAAGGTGGGAGATACTTTATCAACCTTCTAATCTTTGATGGGAGTAACTTCATTGGAAAAGAAGGCTACAATTCTACATCCAAGGATCAAGTCTTGAGCTATGGCAAATGGTGGACCATCCATATAAGCTACCAGTGACAAAGATAGAATAATAGGACGAAGCTACCATGAAGAAAGCCACCTTGAATGCAAGAGCAATCAACATCCTATATGCCACCATGACCTCCATCGAGTTCAATCAGATTTCTTCTTGTGAGACGGCCTATGAGGTATGGAGAAATTTATGCATCACTTATGACGGGACTCAACAAGTGAAGGAAAGCAAAGTCTACATGCTCAATGGGTTACTTGAGAACTTCAAGATGGAAAAGGAAGAGAAGATAGCCAACATGTACTCGAGGCTCAACACCATTATGAATGGTCTTGCTGTTCTAGAACATCCTATGAGTAGAGGAGAGATCAACTAAAAGATCCTTAGAACTCTGCCCAAGAGATGGGAACCCAAAGTGACTTCCATTGAAAAATTAAGGTCTCTAGATGATATCCCCATTGAAGAGCTCATTGGAAATCTACAAGCCCATGAATCCACGCTTGACAAAAGAGAAGAAGTTGAAAGACAATAGGAGAAAGAGATAAAGAGAATGAAGAAGGCTGAAATCAAGGCTCAAATTGAAGCTATTATGGGACAAGCCTCTCGATCCTCTCATGTTGAATAAGATGTCATGTACTCCAAGGGTAGATTCTATAAAAGCAAGAATTCCTCCTCCATTTGGTGCCTCGAGTGTGGAAAGAAGGGTCACTTCAAGATAGATTGTCTACAAGGCAAGAAAACCCATCATCACAAGGAAAGAGAAGAGAAGTACATGAAGAAGGATAAATGACACTCAAATTCAAGTGACTCCTCCAGCTCAAGCTCAAGTGAAGATTCAAGTGGAGGATCTAGCTCAAGATCTAGTGAAGAAGGAGAATGTCATTTTGCTCTTATGGCTTCAACAAGTGAAGACTCAAATTAGGTAAATCTAAACTAGTTAGATAAAGAACATTTAATTGTTATCATTAACGCTACTTGTGCCTCTCTTAAGTCTTCTAAAAAGAAATGGAAAAAACTTGCTAGAATTGTTGATAATTTTGCATATAAAATTAGATGATCTTAAAAATGCTTATTCTTGCTTGCTTTCTTGATGATAAAAATGCTTGTCTTAGCCAAGTAGAATCTCTTAAACTTGAAAATGCTAGTTTGCTGGATAAGATTAGATTTCTATAAGATTAGCCTCTAATATAAAGAGCATACTTTAATTGTTGATTCTCTCATGCATGATATTGATGTTCTTAAATACGAAAACCAGGACAAAGATTTTGTTTTGCAAGGATTAGAATCTAAAAATGGTATTTATCTTTCTAAGATTTCTTTGCTTGAAATAGAAAATACTTCCTTACTTGCTAAAATCAATGTTCTTGAATCTTGTTCTAGTTCTACTAGTAGAGAGAATAATGTTGCTTCTCTTCATATTGATAGATATTCTTATTTAACAAAAGCTCTTTGCTTATAAAATGATCTTTTGCATGCTAGAGATAATATCAATAATTTGTCTTCTAATATTGCTTCTCTTATACATGATAATGATAGTTTGAGATCTTCTTTGCAAATATTCTTAGTTGGTAAAAATAATCTTAATGACATTCTACACCACACTACTAAAAAAATTGGTAGACATAGTTTAGGATATGATAGTAGCCAAAGGAACAACAAAGGTAAATGACCTCCAATATACCATGGAGACTCTTCTAGTTCCAAGGCTATGGGAACATGTAACTATTGCAATTATATTGGTCATTATTCTACTTGTTGTCCTTTTAGGAAAGCACCCAAGAGCAATAGGACTTGGGTTGCTAAGCTAACCCCTCTGAACCCAAAAACATGATTGGAGACCATTTCATCTTTCTTCTTTTAGGTAGTTACAAATGGATTGACTTGAGCAATTGAATTGTAAATTGACTTCTCAATCTACTTGAAAGAAGAAAGGTGAGATGTGTATGAGGTGAATCAAGTGGAAAAGAAATGGTAAGCACAGAGGTAATGTTCTTCTTGCTCATATCCGATCATAATGTGTTTTTAGCAAGTTAGTGTGCACTATATATGTGGATTTTGAGTCAAATGTGGTATTTTGTATTTCTCTTCACACTTTTGCTCAAAAACTGTTGCTAATGCTTTCATAGTGCGTCACTAACTTTCTTACACAAGTTTGGATATGACTTATATCATTAGCATGTCTCTAAATATGTTTTTATGAAATATATATGCTCTTTCACAACCTCCTTTTCGACCGAGTTTGTCCAGTTAGAAACTCGACCGACCAGCACCAATGGGTGTTGCCAATAGCTATCATCGGTCGAGTTGTCAATATAAAGAACTTGACCGACAACACTATGAACTAAATATATAGTTGGACTTTGGACGAGAATTTCCCTCTCAACTAGATTTTCTCAAACAATAGCCTTATTCTTTGGCACTCCATTTGGTACCTTTATATATGCACATTGCCATGTTCTAAATTTCCTATCTTGCTTACAACTCTATCTCTCTAGTTGCTCTAAATAGGTATATCTATATCTTGTGATTATTTGCTTTGAGTTGTTTTGCAGGTTTTGATGATGATCTCTTTGGATCTCTTGGTTGTGTCTTAAATTGCTTTCATTGTACTCTAACTTGCTACACCTATCTAGGTGTATATCTTGTATTGATACAACCTTGAGGTTCTTAGTGATAATCATATTTTGGTAATGATGCATTCTTGTTAATGAGTTATACCCTTTCTTGCTTTTAAAATTGCATCTCTCTTTGTTTGGATATTTCTCTACATCTACTCATAGCTTGATTTATCTTGTGTATCTCTTGCTATGATCTAGATCCTACTAGTAGTCCTAACTTGTGATATCATCTACTAGTAGTTCATATACTCGTAGTTCTAGCCTTTCTTATAATTGGTATCGTGCTCGTCTAGTGGTATTCAACTATCTTGAG
Source organism: Alisma plantago-aquatica (assembly GCA_963693085.1). Lineage (NCBI taxonomy): Eukaryota > Viridiplantae > Streptophyta > Magnoliopsida > Alismatales > Alismataceae > Alisma > Alisma plantago-aquatica. The sequence goes on along the minus strand of OY856412.1, from coordinate 1,276,214,470 downwards.
CTTCTTACATAGCATTGTGATGCATGACATATAGAACTATATTGTATGTAGAAATTGAAGCCTTTTTGGATTTCATGTAGATTTTGCTCCAGTTCCAGTTTTTGGTGCAAGACTAGTATTTTTATGCAGAAACGACCATCTGAGGAAGACTCATCGCTTTGTCGTGAGCCCTGACACTTTTTGGGAAAATTCCATCATCTTGAGGGTTAAAATTGCATTTTATTATTGTTCTACAACACTTTATCTTGCATTTTGGGTTGTTCAAGTGCATGCTTTAACTTGCTTTTATTCTATGCTTGGACAATCCACTAGCGGTGCTCTTCTACTCTCCTTTCTCTTAACAAGTGGTGTTTCTTATTTCTTCATACCCCCACTTTTTGAAATGACAAAGGGGGAGAAAGGTATGTCTTCTTTTGACAAAAGAGGGAGAAGGCATATCTTACATGAAGAGGAGAAGCATGTCCATGTAAAGGGGAGAAGGTAAAGGGTGTTGGCAAAATGGACATCATCTGAATCCCTTTGTTTTGATAATGAGAAACATTTCATTCTTGTGGATCTAACATGCTACTTGAGTGTTGCAGGAATAAGGTGGATGACAAACACTGGAAGATCTATATGCTAAAATTGCTTTAAGTCATGAATGTAATCAAATGTAAAAACTTGTACAAGTATATAATGTACAAGTACTTAGACATCATGTAAATCAAGCGTTAGACCTTCCCTAACCAATCACAACACTTAGATAGGTCATCCCCTAAAATAGTGTCACAACTACACACTCATACACACACTAAAGTACTTAGTTTAAACATTGAAATAGGGTTAATCTCGATCAACAAAATTCTCGACCGAGACACTCTCGGTCGACAAACTCTTCAATCGAGAAAGACCCGGGTAGCCATTAGACACAACAGACAAGGTAGTTGGGAGTTGGAGTAGAACTTTATATACACTTGCTCCAGACAGTCCCTCGGTTGACAAGTCCTCGACCGAGAAGGACTCTCGATCGACAATTCTTCGACCGAGAAGAGTTCTGTCTGCACTTTTGAGATTTAATTAACTAGCCGTTGCTAAAGCAACTAATGGACACCTAACGGCTAGTTAAGCAGTTAGAACCCCCTAGAAAGTTTCTAGAATGTCCTTAAGCACTCATAGGCCATTCCTATAAATAGGACAAGCCTTAGGACACCCAAAGGACACTTGTGCAATACTTGAGCTTTCATACTTGCAATTGGCAATCAGTTTTGAGCAATTGAGCAACACTAGTACTTGCTACTCATTCCCTTTGCTCCAAATTTGTGTCCTATAGGCTAGCATTTCCTATCCACTAAACCTACACTTACATACTCATTGGTTAGGAGATCAATACGCTTGATATAGGAAATCAAGCCTTGTGCTTCAAGTGGTAAATTGTAATTTTCATTTCCTTTCTTGTTCTTTCTTATTGCTTGTACTCTCCTTGCTACTCCTAGGGTTGGAGGTTACAGATTGGAGAGAGTTTGATCTTCTCGGTGAAGAAGGAGATCTTTGGACTACTTCTAGAAGGCTGTCTCAATGGGAAGCTACATCAAGAGGAAGGCTACTTCAAGGGGGAGCTTGAAGTTACTTCAAGGAAGGCTGCTTCAAGGTTGGAGAGACTACTTCAAGGTGAAGCCTGTCCAAAGGGTGCTGGAAAGTGTTGTAATTTTATGTAATATCCTTGCAAAATCCCGGTTGGGTAAGCAACCGAGTAGTGGATTGACTGCCTTAGTATTTGCTAAGGTTGGAACCACTCTAAACACCTTATCTCCTTCTTATTATCTCAATTGGGGTTGTTTAAGTTAAATTATTTTAAAATATCCATAAAACCCAATTCACCCCCCTCTAGTGGGTTTTCAATTGGTATTAGAGCAGGGCTTCAAGGAACTCTAACAAAGTCTTAAAGAATGGGTGAAAGGGTACTCAACAACCTCAACTTGGAAGGAACACTCGTGGCTAGACCTCTAGCTTTTGATGGAACTAACTACACCTACTGGAAGAGGAGGATGCAATTTTACTTTCAAGGAATCAGCTGGGACTTATGGAGAATGGTATCAACTCCTTATGAACTTCCTCAAACGGAGTATGCAAATTGGGATGCTAATACGGTAAAATCTGCCCAAATGAATGCAAAAGCTGTAAGTATACTTTACTGTTAAATTTCCGTTGGTGAGTTTAATAGAATATCAAATTGTGAAATGGCTTATGAAATATGGCATAGACTTTCTATAACATATGAAGGAACTGTTCAAGTTAAGAACTCTAAAATCATGCTTAAATAGAAATTTGAACAATTTTGTATGGATCAAAATGAATCTATTAGTGAAATGTATGCAAAATTTTCTTCTATTGTGAATGGTTTGAATGCTTTAGGCAAAGTGATTAGTGAGGAGGACCAAGTGTCAAAGATTCTTAGATCTCTCCCTCCCAAGTACAAGCCCAATGTGACTGCCATTGAAGAAGCAAATGACCTCACCCGACTAAGAATGGAGCAACTCATTGGCAACCTAGAAGCACATGAGGCAACCTTGGAGGAAGAGGAACGACGGGAGCGTGAACTACAACAAGGAAGAAAGAAAGATATGGCTCTAAAAGCTTCAAAGATCATCACGCAAGAAAGTGATGAAACAAGTGAAGGAGAAGGAGAAGAAGCCCTAATTGTTAATGGTAAGAAATATAGAAGATTTAGATCTAACAAAATTGCTAGTTCTTCTTCTTCCCCTCCTAGGTGTTTTGAATGTGGAAAGAAAGGACATCTAAAAAATGAATTCCCTAAAGCAAAGAAAGGAAAGAAAAGCTCACACAAAAAGAAGGGAGAAAAAGCTTATAAAGCTGCGTGGGATGAGTCAATTGAGAGTGAAAGTGGAGAAGAGAATGTGGAGTGTCTCATGGCAAAAGAAGATGATGACGATTCCCAAGAGGTAAGCCTTCTTGATTTTACAAAAGAAGATTTAATTACTAGTTTACAAGAAACTCATGACAAGTATGTTGACTGCAAAAAGAAACTAAAAAGGTCACCAAAAATAATGAGGAATTATATGCTAGATTAAATGATCTTTCTTCTGAAAAGAACAATATTGCTCTTGAAATTTTGTCTTTAAAAACATTTTTAAATGATTGTAATATAAAGTTACTTACTTTAGAAACAAATCATGATCTTCTTTCTCAAGAAAAGGTTGATTTGCTTGCTAAACTAAACAATTTTTAGACCCAACCTATTTTATGTAATCATCTAGATTATGATAATGTTGTTAAGGAAAGAAACTCTCTATTATTTGATTTAGATCAAGCAAGGATAGATATAAATAAGAAGATGGATGATATTGCTAAGCTACAAAGAGAAATAAATGGTTTAAGGGGAAATGACATTCTTGATAATATTCTGAAAAATTCCTCTAGATACATTGGAATAAGAGGCTTGGGATATGTTCCAAAAAGAAAATTCTATCAACCCAAAAGAGCTCAAGCATCCAAGACTAAGATCATATTTGTACCTAAGAACACAATTCAAGGTTCTAGAAAGAGAAATGAAATTGACTCTATTTCTTGTCACTTTTGTCTACGTCTTGGACATTACTCTTTTTCATGCCCTTATAAGAAGAAGGATTCTGAGTTAGTTTGGGTCCCCAAACCTCAAACTTAGACGACTTGAATGTAATTTAGTTGAGATATTATCTAATGCTTACTCTTGAAAATCAAAATGTACTATCTCAACTAAACCAATAGCTTCATGTATTATTTTAAATTCAGAACTGATATAAACAAATTATGAAACAAACAGAAACATTTTCAGTCGACAAATAGTTTGACCGAGATACTATCGGTCGTGAAAAACTTCGACCGAGCAAATGCCTGTGATAAACCAAAATCTACAACAGAAATCTTAGTGAAACAACAACTATTCCGGTCGAGAAATGATCGATCGGAGCAAAAATCGATCAGAAAATGGTTGACCGAACATACTTCTGTTTCTATTCAGTTTTAATATGTAAAACAACAACTTTCTTGATCGACAAATTGGTCGACCGAGACACCTGTCGGTCGAAATTTTGTCGACCGAATGAAGTTCTGATCGATTTTCTTTGTTCAGTTTGTAATTAAATGTACCTAACCATAACAGACCATTACATGGGTACCCAAACCTACATCTTGATGCAGGATTGGGTGGTCAACAATGGATGTTCCAAACACATGACCGGAAACAAGGAGGCATTCTAAACTTTTGAGGAAAAGAAAAGTGGAACAATCACTTTTGGAGACAATGGTAAAGGTAAAATTGTTGGAATAGGTAATATTGGTACAAACCTTGAAATAAAAAATGTTTTACTTGTTGATGGATTGCACCATAATTTAATAAGTGTTAGTCAATTATGTGATAGTGGATATGATGTTTTATTCAACAAACATTGTTGCATTAGTAATAGAAAATACTACAAATGTTGTTTATGAAGGAAAAAGAGTTGGAAATCTTTATATTCTTAGACCTAACTCTACGTAATCTGTAGTTGGAAAATGCTTACTTGCAAATGAAATTTCTTTACAACTATGTCATAGAAAATTGGGTCATGCTAGTTCACATGTTATCAAAAAGCTAGTTAAATATGATCTTGTTCGTGGTTTGCCTAAATTATTTTTTGATCAAACTGAAAATTGTGAACCATGTACTTTGGGTAAACAAACTAAAACCTCTTTTAAACCCAAAAACGTACTTAGCACCTGTAGATCCCTAGAACTCATTCATATGGACCTATTTGGACCTATGCGGACACAATCTATTGGTGGCAAAAGATATTGTTTTGTTATTGTTGATGATTATAGTAGATATACATGGGTACACTTTCTTGCAAACAAAGATGACACTATTCAAGTTTTTGCAAAATTTTGTTCCAATATTGAAAATCTATTACAAAACAAAATATGTACAATTAGAAGTGATCGTGGTGAAGAATTTGAGAACCATTTATTTGAAGATTTTTTCACATCTCAAGGCTACACTCACAATTTTTCTGCTCCACACACTCCACAACAAAATGGCATCGTTGAAAGGAAAAATCGATCACTACAAGAAATGGCTAGGACTATGATGCTCGAACATAATACACCTAAAACATTTTGGGCCGAAGCGGTAAACACATCCTGCTATGTGCTAAATAGCGTAACTGTTCATTCCTATTTGAAGAAAACACCATATGAAATCATATATACTAAGAAACCTAGGGTTGACTACTTTCATACTTTCAGATCAACATGATATATTTTGAACACCAAAGAGGATAGAGACAAGTTTGACTCTAAATCACATAAAGCCTTTTCCTGGGATATTCCACCTCTAGCAAATCATTTAGAGTTTACAACACTATTTCTAGAAAAGTTGAGGAATCCATTCACATTACTTTTCATGAAGAGCTACAATCTGAAAATCTTGAAATAGTTGATCTCACTCATCAATTAGAAAATGTATCCATACCAAATGATAGTGACAAAAATACTACAAACAATCACCAAGTTGAGACACAACCTGTTCCTAGACTCATTAAGGATCATCCTCAAGAAGTGATCATTGGAAATCCAAATGATAAAGTCAAAAATCGTTCCTCTTTCAAAGATGTTGCAAATATGGCATTTGTTTCCATAATTGAACCTAAGAAGGTGACTGAAGCTCTCAAAGATGATTATTGGATAATGGAAATGCAAGAAGAATTAAACCAATTCACTAAAAATGATGTATGGGACTTAGTTCCTAAACCATAAGATAAAACCATTATTGGAACTAAATGGGTTTTTTGGAATAAGTTAAATGAAGCAGGAGAAGTGGTAAGAAATAAAGCTAGGTTAGTAGCACAAGGATATAATCAACAAGAAGGGATAGATTTTGATGAAACTTATGCATCGGTAGCAAGACTTGAAGCCATTAGAATGCTACTAGCTATAGCTGCACACAAAAATATCAAACTTTTCCAAATGGATGTAAAAAGTGCATTTCTAAATGGAATAATCCAAGAAGTATATGTTGCCCAACCACCTGGTACTGAAATAGTAGAAAAAGGTGACTATGTATACAAACTTAAGAAGGCACTTTATGGTTTAAAACAAGCACCTAGTAATTGGTATGAAATGATCAAGAACTATCTATTTGATAACGATTTTTCTATTGGAAATTCAGATTCTACTTTATTTTTCAACACATATGCATCTGATTTTCTAGTTGTTCAAATATATGTTGATGACATTATCTTTGGTGCTTCAAATGAATCATTGTGCAAACAATTTAGTGATATTATGCAACAAGAATTTGAAATGAGCCTGATGGGTGAACTTACTTTATTTCTTGGTTTTCAAATTAAACAAACGCCCGCCGGGATTTTTATAAGCCAAGAAAAGTACACCAATGAACTCTTAAAATGTTTTGGGATGGACCAGTGCAAGCATGCTACCACTCCATTGGCTACCTCTACTAAAATTGATAAGGATGGAAATGGGGAACCTATTGATGATTCCTTATATAGAGCCATGATTGGTAGCTTGCTTTACTTAACCGCTTCTAGACCGGACATCATGTTTTCAGTTGGTCTTCATGCTCGATTTCAATCACAACCTATGCAAACTCATTTTCAAGCCGTCAAACGGATTTTACGATATTTAGCCGACACCACATGTTATGGTCTATGGTATCCTAAAGGACAACCTTTAGACTTTAAAGCTTATACTGATGCCGACTACGCTGGTTGTCGAATTGATCGCAAGAGCACAAGTGGTAGTTGTTTCTTGTTAGGAAGAGACCTAGTATCTTGGTTTAGCAAGAAACAAAATACGGTTGCCCTCTCTACAACTGAAGCTGAATATATGGCAGCCGGATCTTGTTGTGCTCAGGTGCTCTATATGCAACAAGTGTTAAACGATTACGGATTTACTTTTTCATCCATGCCTATCTTTTGTGACAACACAAGCGCTATAAACTTAGCACATAATCCTATTTTACACACCCGAGCCAAACATATTGAAATCCGTCATCACTTTTTAAGGGATCATATATCTAAGAATCATGTATCCCTTCATCATGTTGATACGGAAGATCAATTGGATGATATTTTCACAAAACCGCTTCCACTAGACCAATTTAACAAAATAAGGAAGCAACTACTCATCACTCCCTTAGAGGATGTTTTCTTTGATATTTGTGCTTCTTAAAAACGATTTTTAAAACGTGTTATTTTTGGCTTCCAAATGGACATCTTTTTCGAAAAATTTGATGATCTTTTTATGGGGGAAAACATATTCAGGGGGAGTTTTCTACATTCATTTTTAACGGATATCTTTTTGAAATGACAAAGGGGGAGAAATAAATGTAAATCTTAAAATGGTAACTTTGAAAAACTCAATCAATGAGTTTCATAATTGTTGGATCCTAGATGGGTGATTAGATGCTCTAGAGGGGGGTGAATAGAGCTGAAAGCACTTAAACAAAACTCATTAAACCTTCAAGATATATGATAAGATAAGGTTGCTAAATAGGTAACTTGAGTGCAACTAACACATACATAGCAAGGGAGAGAGAGATTGAACATGCACCAATTAGACAAGCTATTTAGAGTGGTTCCAAACTTCAAACTAGAAGTGTGTCAGTCCACTTTCCTAGAGAGGTCAACCTTTAGGACTTCCAAACTATTGCACTCTTATATTCATTCATAAGACATACAATGCATGACCAAACAAAAGACTTACCTATCCAATACAAAGAGTCTTCAACCTTACCAAGGACTTACCCAGTTTGTAAGAGTCTTCGGCCTTCTCCAATGACTTACCCACTCTTGCACAAGTCTTCAGCCTTGCAGGGATCACCCACTCTTCTTGGATCTTTAGCTTTTGACTTCACCTTCACTCGGAGAAGCTTCCACCAAGGTCTTACCCACTTGAGCTTGAGTCTTCTGCCTTCTCCAAGGGCTTACCCACTCTAGCTCCAAGTCTTCAGCCTTGATCTTCACCAAGGGACGCCTTCCCTTGTTCTTCTTCACCTCTCTTAGCCAAGAGAGAGAACCTTCATCTTCATGATTGAAAAGATAGAAAGGGAGGTGATGGAAGTGAGAGCCTCACAAGATATACATGTAGGACTAGCTCTCTTAAAGATTTTCTACTCACTCTAATGGATGTAGCAAGTGATTAAGCTTAGAGAGAGATGGTTGTAGGAAGCACTCAACTATAGAATAGGAACCTCACATAGAGTTTGCAATGAATACTCAACCTTGGAATGAAGCCCAAGGGGTCCTATTTATAGTTGGGGATGCCTCTTAGCCTTTGGGAACACTTGAGAACAAAAACTAGCCATTTTGTGGCTTGCAACGGATATATTTTCACTTGTTGCAACTCCACAATGGCTAGAAGCACTTTTCTGCACTTTTCCGTACAGTGCAATCGGTTGAGTTTCTATAAGGGTAACTCGACCAATAGAGTAAAAGACAAAGCCGATATTCAGACCATGGTTGAGTTATTCCTGAGGAAACTCGACCGACCAATGAAAATCGATTTGGTCAGTTACTCCATCGGTCGAGTTCTATGTAAACACAACTCGATCGATGCAATCTCCAGAAAATTGATCAAGGATGATCGATCGAGTTTTCAGGTTGGGAAACTCGACCGACAAAGTGCCTGTAATCAATTTTCAAAGTTGCATCTAAAGTGCTCTAATATTCGATCTAAGTGCTCATGATATTTTTCTAAGCTTAATTACAAGTCATAAAATCATTACAAGTGATTTACAACATGATTCTAATGGATATACATCATATTAAAAAAACGTGCACTTATATGACTTTTACTTGTCTTTTCTCCAATTTGAGATGCACAAGTTAGGGCATTTGGAGTGTGTCTATACCTAATCTGAAATCACTCAAGTAGAGACATTAGACACCAATATGTGGAATGGTTAGTCATCATCGAAACGCGAGTTTAGTCAATTTAGACGTGAGTCAACATTGACCTAATTGACCTTGAGTCAATAATCTCCCCCTTTTCAAGATGACAAACCATTCCATAAATGTATTGAAAGCATTTAAGTAAAGTCATACCTTTGGAGAAACCTAGGGGTTTCAATGGAATTGAGTCCATATGCTCCCCCTCAAATGATGTGCATGGAGTTCCCATACCCCCCTCAATCGATGCAATTTCTCCTACATGGTTAACTTTCATAACATTTATAGAACACTATGTCTTCTACTCATATATGTTCTACACATTTATGTATTCTCCCCCTCACCTTCTCCCCTTTACATGGACATGCTTCTCCTCTTCATGTAAGACATGCCTTCTCCCTCTTTTATCAAAAGAAGACATGCCTTTCTCCCTCTTTGTCATTTTAAAAAGTGAGGGTATGAAGAAATAAGAAACATCACTTGTTAAAGATAAAGGAGATAACACAAAAATATATAAGGAGAGTAGAAGAGCATAGATAGGGGCTTGTCCAAGCATAGAAAGAAAAGCAAGTTAAAACATATACTTGAACAACCCAAAATGCAAGATAAAGTGTTGCGGAAAAACAATAAAACATAATTTTGACCCTCAAGATGATGGAATTTGACCAAAAACCATCAGAGCTCATCGCAAAGCAACGAGTCTTGCTCAGAAGGTCATTTCTGCATGAAAAGCACTAGTCTTGCACTAAAAACTGAAACTGGAGCAAATCTGCATAAAATCCAAAAATAATCCAATTTCTACATATAATGTAGATCTATGTACCCTGCATCACAATGTTATGCAAGCAACTCAAGATAGTAGATATGCAATTCAAGGAACAAGCTTGAGCATGTATGAGACAAGATACAAGCATAGCATATAGATGAGCAAAGATGCCAATCATAAGCAAGGCTAGAACTACATGTATATGAACTACTAGTAGATGATATCACAAGTTAGGACTACTAGTAGGATCTAGATGATAGCAAGAGATACCAAAAGATACACAAGATAAAGCAAGCTATGAGTAGATGTAGAGATATATCCAAACAAAGAGATAAGCAATTTTAGAAGCATGAAAGGATATAACTCACATACAAGCATGCATCATTACCAAAAGGTGATTACCCCTAAGAACCTCAAAGTTGTATCAAAACAAGATATACACCTATATAGATGTAGCAAGTTAGAGCACAACATAAGTAATTTAAGACACAACCAAGAGATCCAAAGACATCATCATCAAAACCTGCAAAACAACTCGAAGCAAGTAATTGCAAGATATAGATATACCAATTTAGAGCAATTTGAGAGATAGAGTTGTAAGAAAGATAGGCAATTTAGAACAAGGAAATATGCATAAAGTTACCAAATGAGAGTGCCAAAGAATAAGGCTATTGGTTGAGAAAATCTAGTTGAGAGGGAAATTCTCATTCAATAAGCCAACTGTGTATTCTGTGCACAGTGTAATTGGTCGAGTTCTGTGCATTGACAACTCGACCGATGACAACTGCTGGCAACACCCATTGGTGCCTATCGGTCGAGTTTCCAGTAGGGCAAACTCGACCGATAGAGCAGCTGTCAAAAAACACATATATTTCATAAAAACATATTTAGAGGCATGCTAAATATACAAACCATATCCAAACATGTCTAAGTAAGTTAGTAATGCACTATAGAAGCATTAGAAACAGTTTTTGAGCAAGAGTGTGAAGAGAAACACAAAATACCACTTTTGACTCAAAAACCATATGTATAGTGCACACTAAATTTACAAAAACAAGTTAGGATAGGTTATAAGCAATAAAACCTTTACCTTTGTGCTTACCATTGCCTTTTCCACTTGTTGTCACCCTCTACACATCTCACCTTTCTTCTTTCATGTGGATTGAGAAGCAAATTTGCAATTCAATAGCTCAAGTCAATCCATTTGCAAGCACCTACAAGAAGAAAGATGAAATGGTCCCCATTTATATTTTTGGGTCCGGAGGGGTTAGTTTAGCAACCCAAGTCCTATTTCTCTTGGGTGCTTTCCTAAAAGGACAACAAGTAGAATAATGACCAATTTCATTGCAATAGTTGCATGTGCCTATAGTCTTGGAACTAGAGGATTCTCCATGGAATATTGGAGGTCCTTTATCTTTGTTATTCCCTTGACTACTATCATATCCTAAACCATGTCTACCAATTTGTTTAGTAGTATGGTGTAGGATATCATTAAGATTCTTTTTACCAACTAAGAATCTTTGCAAAGAAGATCTCAAACTGTCATTATCATGCTTAAGAGAAGCAATAGTATAAGATAAATTATTGATATTATCTCTAGCATGAAAAAGGTCATTTTCTAAGCAAATAGCTTTACTTAAATAAGAATGTCCATCAATATGAAGAGCAGCAACATCATTCTCTCTACTAGTAGAACTAGAACAAGATTCATGCATATTGATTTTAGCAAGCAAGAAGGCATTTTCTGTTTCTAATTCTTGCAAAACAAAATCTTTGTCCTTGTTTTCATATTTAAGAACATCAATATCATGCATGAGAGAATCAATAATTAAAGTATGCTCTTCATTAGAACTAGGCATGAGAGGTTGAGCTTCTAGAAATCTAATCTTATCAAGCAAACTATCATTTTCAAGTTTAAGAGAGTCTACTTGGCTAAGACAAGCATTTTTATCATCAAGCAAGCAAGAATTAGCATGTTTAATATCATCTAGTTCTACATGCAAATTATCAACAATTCTAGCAAGCTTTTTCCTTTTCCTTTTAGAAGACTTAAGAGAGGCACAAATATCATGAATAATAGCAATCAAAGATTCTTTATCTAAAGAGTTTAGATTTACCTCACTTGAGTCTTCACTTGTTGATGCTATAAGAGAAAAATGGCATTCTCCTTCATCACTAGAGCTTGAGCTTGATCCTTCACTTGAATCTTCACTTGAGCTTGAGTTGGAGGAGCCACTTGAGCTTGATTGCCATTTTTTCTTGTGAAGATGGGTCTTTTTGCCTTGTGGGCAATCTTCCTTGTAGTGACCCTTCTTTGCACATGTGAAGCACCGGATGGAGGAGGACTTGCCTTTGTAGAGTTTACCCTTGGAGTACTTGGCATCTTCTTTAGCTTGAGAGGATGGAGAGACTTGTTCCATGATAGCTTTAATTTGAGCCTTCATTTCAGCCTTCTTCATTCTCTTTAGCTCTTTCTTCTCTTCTCTTTCTACTTCATCCCTCTTGTCAAGTGTGGCTTCATGTGCTTGTAGATTTCCAATGAGCTCTTCAATAGAATTATCCTTAAGAGACCTTGCTTCTTCAATAAAAGTCACATTGGGTTCCCACCTCTTGGGGAGAGTTCTAAGGATCTTTGAGTTGATCTCTCCACTAGACATAGGATGTCCTAGAACAACAAGACCATTCACAATGGTGTTGAGCCTTGAGTACATGTTGGCTATACTCTCCTCCTTTCCCATCTTGAAGTTCTCAAGCAACCCTTTGAGTATGTAGACTTTGCTTTCCTTCACTTGATCCGTCCCTTCATAAGTGGTGCAAAGCTTTCTCCATACCTCATAGGCCGTCTCACAAGAAGAAATCCGGTTGAACTCGGTGGGGGTCATGGAGGCATATAGGATGTGCATGGCTCTAGCATTCAAGGTGGTTTTCTTCAAGGTAGCTTCATCCCATTCTTCAATCTTTGTCTTTGGTAGCATGTATGGGTTGTTCACCATTTGCCATATCTCAAGACTTGATATTTGGATGTAGAATTAAAGCCTTCTTCTCCAATAGAGGAAATTGCTCCCATCAAAGATTGGAAGGCTGGTCGAGAGTCTCCCTCCTAGGTAGTCACCCATCTTCTCCTACTTGTTGAAGTATGCTTGGAGAAGACCCGCTCTGATACCAATTGTTGGATCCTAGATGGGTGATTAGATGCTCTAGAGGGGGGTGAATAGAGCTGAAAGCACTAAAACAAAACTCATTAAACCTTCAAGATATATGACAAGATAAGGTTGCTAAATAGGTAATTTGAGTGCAACTAACACATACATAGCAAGGGAGAGAGAGAGATTGAACATGCACCAATTAGACAAGCTATTTAGAGTGGTTCCACACTTCAAACTAGAAGTGTGTCAGTCCACTTGCCTAGAGAGGTCAACGTTTAGGACTTCCAAACTATTACACTCTTATATTCATTCATAAGACATACAATGCATGACCAAACAAAAGACTTACCTATCCAATACAAAAAGTCTTCAACCTTACAAGGACTTACCCACTTTGTAAGAGTCTTTGACCTTCTCCAAGGACTTACCCACTCTTGCACAAGTCTTCAGCCTTGCAGGGATCACCCACTCTTCTTGGATCTTTAGCTTTTGACTTCACCTTCACTCAGAGAAGCTTCCACCAAGGTCTTACCCACTTGAGCTTGAGTCTTCTGCCTTCTCCAAGGGCTTACCCACTCTAGCTCCAAGTCTTCAGCCTTGATCTTCACCAAGGGACACCTTCCCTTGTTCTTCTTCACCTCTCTTAGCCAAGAGAGAGAACCTTCATCTTCATGATTGAAAAGATAAAAAGGGAGGTGGTGGAAGTGAGAGCCTCACAAGATATACATGTAGGACTAGCTCTCTTACAGATTTCCTACTCACTCTAATGGATGTAGCAAGTGATTAAGCTTAGAGAGAGAGAGGAGGCTGTAGGAAGCACTCAACTATAGAATAGGAACCTCACATAGAGTTTGCAATGAATGCTCAACCTTGGAATGAAGCCCAATGGGTCCTATTTATAGATGGGGATGCCTCTTAGCCTTTGGGAACACTTGAGAACGAAAACTAGCCGTTTTGTGGCTTGCAACAGACATATTTTCACTTGTTGCAACTCCACAATGACTAGAAGCACTTTTCTGCACTTTTCCGTACAGTGTAATCGATCGAGTTTCTATAAGGGTAACTCGACCGATAGAGTAAAATACAAAGTCGATATTCAGACCATCGATCGAGTTTGTCCTGAGGGAACTCGACCGACCAATGAAAATCGATTTGGTCAGTTACTCCATTGGTCGAGTTCTGTGTAAACACAACTCGACCGATGCAAACTCCAGATATTGATCAAGGATGATCGGTCGAGTTTTCAGGCTGGGAAACTCGACCGACAAAGTGCCTGTAATCAATTTTCAAAGTTGCATCTAAAGTACTCTAATATTTGATCTAAGTGCTCCTGATAGTTTTATAAGATTAATTACAAATCATACAATCATTACAAGTGATTTACAACATGATTCTAATGGATATGCATCATATTACAAAAACATGCACTTGTATGACTTTGACTTGTCTTTTCTCCAATTTGAGATGTGCAAGTTAGGTCATTTGGAGTGTGTCTATACCTAATTTGAAATCACTCAAGTAGATACATTAGACACCAATATAAGGAACGGTTAGTCCTCATCAAAACACAGGTTTAGTCAATTTAGACGTGAGTCAACATTGACCTAATTGACCTTGAGTCAACAATAATCTCTTGGCTTTACATTAAAAGTTGCTATATTCCCTAAAGAATTGGATTTTATGTTCCATACTTATTTGGTAATAATAAGCACAAATTTCATAAATAAGAGAAGAACTTCACAAAGTAAATCTCGGGTATGAAACTCAACTCATTTTAAAGACTAGTTGATTTATATTTTGGAAATGATTGTCATCTTCAAAAAGGGGGAGATTGTTGGCAAAATGGACATCATCTGAATCCCTTTGTTTTGATAATGACAAACATTTCATTCTTGTGGATCTAACGTGCTACTTGAGTGTTGCATGAATAAGGTGGATGACAAACAATGGAAGATCTATATGCTAAAATTGCTTTAAGTCATGAATGTAATCAAATGTAAAAACTTTTACAAGTATATATTGTACAAGTACTTAGACATCATGTAAATCAAGCGTTGATCTTCCCTATCCAATCACAACACTTAGATAGGTCATCCCCTTAAATAGTGTCACAACTGCACACTCATACACACACTAAAGTACTTAGTTTAAAACATTGAAACGGGGTTAATCTCAATCGACAAAATTATCGATCGAGACACTCTCGGTCGACAAACTCTTCGATCGAGAAAGATCCAGGTAGCCGTTAGACACAGCAGACAAGGTAGTTGGGAGTTGGAGTATAACATTATATACACTTGCTCCAGACAGTCCCTCGGTCGACAAGTCCTCGACCGAGAAGGACTCTCGGTCGACAATTCTTTGACCGAGAAGAGTTCTGTCTGCACTTTTCAGAGTTAATTAACTAGCTATTGCTAAAGCAACTAATGGATACCTAATGGCTAGTTAAGCAGTTAGAACCCCCTAGAAAGTTTCTAGAATGTCCTTAAGCACTCATAGGCCATTCCTATAAATAGTACAAGCCTTAGGACACCCAAAGCACACTTGTGCAATACTTGAGCTTTCATACTTGCAATTAGCAATCAGTTTTGAGCAATTGAGCAACACTAGTACTTTCTACTCATTCCCTTTGCTCCAAATTCGTGTCCTATAGGCTAGCATCTCCTATCCACTAAACCTACACTTCCATACTCATTGGTTAGGAGATCAATACGCTTGATATAGGAAATCAAGCCTTGTGCTTCAAGTGGTAAATTGTAATTTCCATTTCCTTTCTTGTTCTTTCTTATTGCTTGTACTCTCCTTGCTACTCCTAGGGTTGGAGGCTACGGATTGGAGAGAGTTTGATCTTCTCATTGAAGAAGGAGATCTTTGGACTACTTCTAGAAGGCTGTCTCAACGGGAAGCTACTTCAAGAGGAAGGCTACTTCAAGGGGGAGCTTGAAGTTACTTCAAGGGAGGCTGCTTCAAGGTTGGTGAGACTACTTCAAGGTGAAGGCTATCCAAAGGGTGTTGAAAAGTGTTGTAATTTTATGTAATATCCTTGCGAGGTAATAAAATTAAATACTTTCAAAATCCCAGTTTGGTAAGCAACCGGGTAGTGGATTGACTGCCTTAGTATTTTCTAAGGTTGGAACCACTCTAAACACCTTGTCTCCTTCTTATTATCTCAATTGTGGTTGTTTAAGTTAAATTATTTTATAATATCCATAAAACCATATTCACCCCCCTCTAGTGGTTTTTCAAAGGGGAGAAGACATATATGTGTAGAACATATGTGAGTAGAAGACATAGTGTTCTATAAATGTTATGAAAGCTAACCATGTAGGAGAAATTGCATCAAATGAGGGGAGTATGAGAACTCCACTAGCATCAACTGAGGGGGAGCATATGAACTTCATGCTATTGAAACCCCTAGGTTTCTCCAAATGTATGACTTTACTTAAATGCTTTCAATACATTTATGGAATGGTTTGTCATCTTCAAAAAGGAGGAGAATGTTGACTCTAAGTCAATATTTACTCAAGTCTAAATTGATTAAACCCTTGTTTTGACAATGATTAACCATTCCACTTATTGTGTCTAATGCTTCTACATTGAGTGATTTCATATTAGGTATAGACACACTCTAAATACCCTAACTTGTGCATCTCAAATTGGATAAAAGACAAGTCAAAGTCAATACAAGTGCACATTTTTAGAATATGATGTAAATCCATTAAGATCATATTGTCTTTTGATAAAGGGCGCCTTCCATTTTATTAAGTAATCAAATCATTCGCAACAAGTACAAGGATTTGATCCTCAAAACCCTCCCCAATACAGTGAGGGTTAATAAAATGACAGGCAGAAGAGGCTAAGGCATGTGCTACTCTATTGCCTTGTCTCCTAACAAAACAGAGATTAAAAGAGAGGAAACTAAGGGAAAGATCGATGATATCCCAGACCAAGAAGTCTTCATAGCCTCTACCTCCATATCCCTTTTTTACTGCATCCACCAGAAGAAGACAATCAGTCTCTATCACCACGTCCATATAGCCCTTCTGCAGTGCGAGATGCAGGCCTTCTAGAATAGCCCTACCCTCCACACTAAGCACTGAGTACGACTGCTCTAAACGACATTGGAAAGTCCACAAAAGTTGTCCATGCTCATCCCGAATGGCTGCACCGCAACCACTCTCGCCTACTGTGGTGATAGATGCATCTGTGTTAATCTTAACGCTGCCTGGTGGTGATCTGTGCCAAGAAACTGGTCCCGAGGAAGAGGAGAGTACTGTTGATCTGCTCACCACCGCGTGGTACCGTGCATGCTCCTTCAAGAGGTTGATGAAGCTCGCTGCTAGGCCCGGAAGGAAAGGTGGGTGAACGTCAAAGAGAAATTTATTCCTAGCATCCCACGCCACCCAAAGAAGTGCATCTCCCTCCTCCTTGCGCATGTTGTCCTCTTTGTCAAGAAGGTTGCCCACAAAGGTCTCCACATCATGAAGATATAGCTGTCCTGCCCAGTCAAAATCCCTCATGGCCCATATCCTCCTCGCTAAGTCACAATGAAGCAAAGCATGTGATGTATCCTCTCGCTGTCCACAATGGCAGCAACCATCGTCTTGCATCACCCGTTTCCTCTGTAGCTTTGCCTTGGTGGGAAGAATGTTCCTAAGTGCTCTCCATACAAAGTACTTCAATTTCGGTGGCCATCCTTGCTTCCATAGTTTTTTCCATATCTCCCCATTACCCCCATCCACCAAATCAGCACCCGCTCTAATAAAGAAATTCACACTCCTGACAAAGAAAACACCATTACTCTCCTTTCCCCAAAAAAGGTCATCCTCTGCATTCCCCCTAGGAAGTGGGATGTTGAGAACAGTCCTAACAATGTGGCTGGGAAAACACTTTTCCACCGCCTCCCTTTTCCACCGTTTCTTCTCTCCGCAAATTAAGTCGCTCACCCATCTATACTCCACTGGCCTGTCAACCAAGTATCTATGCACCATTCCTCCAAGGTGAGGAATCCACCTATCTTTGTAGATCTAGATCCCTCTCCCGTCACCCACCCTCCATCTAAACCCATCCTTCACCAGCTGCAAAGCTCCCCATATGCTTCTCCATGTATATCTTGGATGATCCCCCAACTTGACATGTAAGATAGGTGAGGACTTATAGTATTTTGCCTTCAATATTCTGGTAGCAAGGGACTCTTCCTGGACCGCCAACCTCCACCCTTATTTTGCTAGCAACGCCTGGTTAAACACCTTGAGATCTCTAAACCCCATCCCTCCATCTTCTTTTGGTTTGCACAACTGCTCCCAGCTCATCCAATGAATCTTCCTCTCCCCTTCCTTAGAACCCCACCAAAACTGAGCCATCATTTCATGTATCTCCTCAATCAGTCCTTCTGGAATTTTAAAAATTCTCATGATATACGTGGGAATAGCTTAGATGACCGCCTTGATCAGAACCTCCTTTCATTAGGATCATATTGTAAATCACTTGTAATGATTGTATGACTTGTTATTAAATTTAGAAAAAATCAGGAGCACTTAGATCAGATGTTTAAGCACTCAAAAGTCATTTTCTAAAATTCACATCAGGTTGTTCATCGGTCGAGTTGCAAACTCGACCGATCCTAATTGGATCTTGAAAATGACTTTTGATCTCACAGAACTCGACCGATCCCTCTACAGACTAAAACTAATTTAAGTGAATCATACAAGTTACCCCAGGACGAACTCGACCGATGGCCTAAACTGGTCTTGTCTCTTAGTGGGATCGGTTGAGTTACCTTTATAGAAACTTGACCGATTACACTGTGCGGAAAAGTGTTTCTAGCCGTTGTGAAGTTGTAACAAGTGAAAATATATCTGTTGAAAGCCACAAAATGACTAGTTTTCGTTCTTAAGTGTTCCCAAAGGCTAAGAGGCATCCCCAGCTATAAATAGGACCCCTTGGGATTCATCCCATGGTTAGCCAAGCACTATGAAGGTCCCTATTCTATAGTTGAGTGATCCTACAACCTCCTATCTCACTCAAAGCTTAATCACTTGCTACATCCATTAGAATGAGTAGGAGATTTGTAAGAGAGCTTGTCCTACATGTATATCTTGTGAGGCTCTCACTTCCACCACCTCCCTGTCTCTCATTTTAACCATGAAGATGAAGGTTCTCTCTCTTATCTAAGAGAAGTGAAGAAGAATAAGGAAATGAGTCCCTTGGTGAAGATCAAGGCTGAAGACTTGAAGCAAGAGTGGGTAAGACCTTGGTGAAGGCAGAAGACTTGCTTAAGTGGGTAAGTCCTTGGTGGAAGCTTCTCTGAGTGAAGGTGAAGTCAAAGGTTGAAGATGAAGAGTGGGCAATCACTTGAAGGCTGAAGACTTGTGCAAGAGTAGGTAAGTCATTGAAAGAAGGCGGAAGACTCTTGGAAAGTGGGTAAGTCCTAGGTAAGGTTGAAGACTCTTTGTATTGAATATGTAAGTCATTTGGTTGGTCATGTATTGTAAGTCTTATGAATGAATATAAGTGTAACAAATCCGCCTCCCGATAACCCCCAATTAAGGGAGACCAAGAGATCAGAGCCGTTATCCCAATTTCTGGATCAAAGGTTCGACAAATAATCCATAATAATTATCAAATTCTACTAGACTATACTGAAAAGTTGTAATAAAATAAACTTTTTCATACCTTTTGAAAAAGTTGGATTTCTAAACTTCTGTCCACCTACGAAAACTATTCTGACTAATCCTCCTTGCACTTTAATTCATGTATTCACAATATGCCAATATACTGTTTGTACTTTTGGAGTTTGTACCTAAAACGCCGACAAACAAAATGTCGGTCAACATAAATGAATATGTCGGTATGTGGGGG
Organism: Alisma plantago-aquatica; assembly: GCA_963693085.1. Lineage (NCBI taxonomy): Eukaryota > Viridiplantae > Streptophyta > Magnoliopsida > Alismatales > Alismataceae > Alisma > Alisma plantago-aquatica. The sequence goes on along the minus strand of OY856412.1, from coordinate 1,276,194,773 downwards.
GGAAACAATAATCGTGTAATTAACTGTAGCAACACATTGCAGTCAATTACAATTTAACAATCAACTTTACGTTTTAAACATAACTACTTAATCCATACATCCCTTATCCTCTACATTGTCCTTGCAGTGGACCTGGATACTACCTTCCTTATGGTAGATCCCCATTAAACCCCTCATGACCCTACCTAATAGGTAGATCAATTTCTAGGGCTGAGTCACATGACACTACCCATAGGTAGCCCACTCCCTAGCTCATGGTGTGCTAAAGAGCCTCATGGCACTACATGTGGGTAGCCCAATTTCTAACTCATGATGATGTCCTACTTAACAAGTAGGCCCTATACTAGGTTACCCTTTTCATCATTATCAAACCACAGAGGAGGATCAGGATCTGAGCCACTCATGTATATATCTTTATGGTGATAATCATAGTCACTTTATAGTTGTATGAAATAAAAGTCATCCAAGCAGTTATTTTCAGGCAACCGATAAAACATTCAGAAATCGTCGTGAAACTAAAGCGATTAACCATAAGCGTAGCCACATACGTGTGATTGCAGATTTTGAGACAGAAACAATCAAGTGGAGAAAACCCAACCAAGCAAGAAATATGCACAAAAATCCTGAAATAAATATACAAATTCCCTTTTATCAAGATTTATCCAACTTATCCTGTCTCTTAGGGTTTCTATTCCAATTTTAGGGTTTCCTTTGAAATTAGGGTTTTGCCTTCACTTTTAATATTATGAACTCTAATTCAACAAAACTACATAAAAACCTTACCTTCCTCATCTTAATACTCCTAACAGACTTAGGATCATTATTTAGGATTATATTTCCCTAATCCGAATTAAGCAAATCTTTTCTCTTCCTTTACCCCAAATTAGGGTTTCTATATGTATTATTCTTCATGCATGGATTAAAACCCTAAATTAATCAGTGTTTCATGTAAAATGGATTGAAACTCTACTTTAATATTCAACAAGTTAATACTTCTTAATTAACCAATTAAACCTTAAAGATTCATCCTTATACTCAATTAGGGGTTTTAGCTACACTTTTAATACAATTTCTATCAAATTAATATACTTTTGCAAAACGAGACAGAACTAGGTTACCAAACCATTTTTATGTTGTTCCTCGTATTTTTCTAAGCAACTTTCATAGATAAACTTTTCTCATCAGAGTTTCCTAGCAATATATATGATTTTTGCAAGAAAAAGCGCTTTTCTGTAATTTCGATCAGAGAGGGTTAATTACCAAAATTGCTTAGCCGTTCGATCGATGCGTCGTTGGTCCGCCCTTTAGATCCGACGTCCTGCGTCAAGCATGACTAACCTAGCCGGTCTTTTCTTTGGTTTGTTGGATTAGCGCGTGGGATCACGGTGGTCCGCTATCCGATGACCACTGCTTCTCTTCCTCCTCCTTTTCTTCTCTGGACAACGCGGCGGCGTCGCGGATGAACCCTCATTAGAGCGAGGACAATCGAGCGAGAGAGAGAGAGCTAGGACTTGAGAGGTAGCCGTCAGGGTTCGCGAGGGTGTGAGGAAGTGAGTGGGGGTCTTTATATAGGACTAGGAGGGATCCCTTTAGGGTTCCTCAACCCCGCTGCCACATGTTCCTCATCCCAATTGGGCGTTTCTCCTAGACGCGATGAAAGCTCGCCAACATAGGGTCGAGAAGATTCATTCCCCTCCCTCGGACCCAATGGAACAGTTTCCATGAGTGCACATGCACTGGATCAAGAGAAAATCGAGGGACGAAATCCCTCTGTACACGGCCAGAGTCCCAGTTCTTCTGGAACTCGACGATGAGAGACGCTTGTTCGATCAAGATCTAATGGCCCTCATCTCACGCGATCATCCAAAAAGGAAAACATATTCCTATTTTGAAAATAATTCACTTATTTGAGGATAATTTGAAAAAGCCATAACTCCTAATATGTAACCCCTTTTATCTCAAATTTTAAGGGAATCTCATTAATGATTTAATCTCCCATCATGCCAAATTTGGGATCATTATCTAAATAAAATGGGTCCTTTTCTTCAGTTGCAAGTTATCACTTATATATATATATTCCACATATTTTCTCTTTCCCTTGCCATTATATTATTATCTTGAGTTCCTTGAACCCCAAAAACCTTAATAATTCGAAATTCCATCTTGGAATATTCTTTATCACCTTTATCCACCTTTTACCTATTTTCTTATTTAGTCCTCTATCCAATATTGAATTTCTTTTTCTTTTCTCTTTCTTTTTCTTATAATTGGGCTCAATAGCCAATAAAGCCCACAAAGAAATCAAACAAGGCTATTATAAATGAAAACCATTCAAATCAAACCAATAAATTAACCATTTATCTCATTTATATTTTAAAAAGAGATTTACAAAATCTCATTACATGGTTTAGAAAAATGAAATTATAACATCCTCCCCTCCTTATAGGAATTTTTCCCTCAAAATTCAACAATCAAACAAACAAATCAGGATATGCTTTTCCCATGTCCGTCTTCAGCTCCCATGTGGCTTCATCCTCTGCATGGTGCTTCCAAAGAACCTTTACCATCTCTATATTCTTAATTCTGAGTTCCTTCACCTTGGTATCTAGAATCCGCAAAGGTAACTCAGGATAAGTTAGCTTCCCTTGAAGCTCAGTGGGTTCAATGCTCAATACATGGCTCAGATCTTGCACATATCGCTTCATATTGGATACGTGAAACACATCATGCATCATACTATATTGAGAGGGTAACACCAAACGATATGCGGCTTCACAAATCTGTTCTAACACTTCAAACAGACCCACATATTGGGGACTTAACTTTCCTGTTCTTGGCTATAACTCGGAGTGGTCGGATATTCAGAAAAACATGCTCTCCCACAGTGAAATGCATGTCAGTTCGCTTCGCATCAACATACGACTTATGTCGATCCTGGGCTCTTTTCAGCCTTTGCCTGATAAAAGCGACTTTATTAGCATACACTTGAAGTTCATATGACCTCAATAGGGTCCTCTCACCAACATCATCCCAGTGAAGTGGTGACCGACACAGTCTCCCATAAAGAGCTTCATACGGAGGCATCGTGAAACTGGCTTGGTAACTATTATTGTAAGCGAACTCAACTAAAGGTAACAACTGCTCCCATGAGCCACCCCAATCGAGCACACAAGCTGTCAGCAGATCCTCTAAAGTTTGGATTGTCCTTTCTGACTGCCCATCTGTTTGGGGGTGATAAGCAGTATTGAACTTCAACCTTGTACCAAGTTCCTCTTGAACTTGCTTCCAAAACTTGGAAGTAAACTTTGGGTCTCTGTCGGAGATAATGGAACCGGGTACGCCATGCAAACGTACTGATATAAAGCTCAGCTAGATCTGACACCTTGGTAGTGGTTTTTAGGGCAAGATAGTGTGCCAAATTGGTAAGGCAATATACCACAACCCATATAGCATCATGACCTCTCTTAGTCCGAGGTAGACCCACCATAAAATCCATGGTGATCTGCTCCCATTTCCACTCTGGAATCTCTATAGACTGTAAAAGTCCACCGGGTCATTGGTGTTCATCCTTCACCATTTGGCATGTGAGATAGATGGCCACATAAGCCGCAATGTCTTTCTTCATTCCTGACCACCAGAAAAACCTATGCATGTCTTTAAACATCTTAGTAGTCCATGGGTGTACCGTGTATCTGGAACCATGAGCTTCCTATAGGATACGTCCCTTCAATGGCGAATCTTCAAGAACATATTCGATTCTTGAATCTGATCCCTCCGTCTATTCTTAAAGAAAGATGGGTTTGTGGCTTCTTCATTAAGCCTTTCATCTTGTCAAGTTCCCCACTGACCAACTGTGCTGCTAAAATCTCACCCAATAATTTTGATTGTATCTGGATGTTGGCCAATCGAATTCGATCATCTAATGGTTGGGGAGACCACTCTACCAGCTCTTCTAAATTCCTCCACTGACTGGACAAAACAGATGCACACCTGAGCTGTTTCCAACTCAAAGCATCTGCTACAACATTCGCCTTTCCTGGATGATAAGCGATGGTGAAGTCGTAATCCTTCATGTACTACATCCATCGTTGTTGTCATATGTTTAAGTCTCTCTGTGTCAGGAGGTACTTCAGGCTCTTATGGTCAGTGAAGATCTCGAAGGTAGCACCATACAAGTAATGCCGCCAAATCTTCAAGGCATGGATGATGGCAACCAGCTCTAGGTCATGCGTCGGGTAATTCAACTCATTGGGCTTGATTTGTTGGGAAGAATACACAACCACATGCTAGTTTTGTTCCAACACACAACCAAGCCCCATCTTAGAAGCATCGATGAAAATCATGAAACCCTCATTGCCGGAAGGTAGAGTCAAAACTGGCACTGTGGTCAGCTTCTCCTTCAACTCCTGGAAACGAGCCTCACGCACATCGATCCACACAAACTTCACATCCTTTCATGTCAACATGGTCAAAGGCAAGGCGGTCTTTGATAAATCTGCGTTGAAGCGATGATAGTTGTGGCGACACATCCCACTATCACACAGACAATAAGGTGCCACGCGAAAACGTGCGGAAAACACCATAAACCACCTATTACCAAAAAAACACGGATTAATTTAAACCAATTTCAGAAAGTAGATAAACCAAGAAACTATTACATCCAGATCCTCATCCTGCAAGAAAACAGGTTACAAAAAAACAATTACAAGCCTTGATACGTGTCCACAGCTTAGTAGGTCAACTATCCTGTCTACACATGAGTTCATCACATGTTTATACATACACAACGGGCCACATCCAGCCAACATCAGTATATACAAGGCTTCATCAGCTATACATCGTAAAACAATGTCAAAATGCCTCTGAGGACCTGAGAGTACATGGATGACTCTAGGACTCTACTACAAAACAACCAAAACATCAGCATATCCATCTCTTGCCTTCTACTGCTCTTCTTGCTGCTCGGCCACAACCCCGCGACCACCACCACGTCTAGCGCGATCACCTAAAAAGGTTGTAAACCAACAGGGTGAGACACACAGTCCCAGCGAGAAACATAACTCCCCGCCAAACTATAAAACCTTAAGAAAATTAAAGCAACAACAGAAGATAATTGGTAAAGCGTACGATAAGAGCAGTATATAGAGCAAGGTTATTGTGATTATCAAGCTTACCAAGATATACAGAAATCATATAACCAAGCATTTCTTTATGGAACATGATTGACAAGATAAGCTTTATGAGAACTTACCACAAGATATAAGGATCATACGTATAAGGGCATAACTAAACTAGATCAGTTATATAAGCAAGGCCTCAAACAATGTTCTGGATTTTGCTCTAAGCAAGATATACTATTCGGTTGTATTATGAGTTGTTATGCCTTGAGAAAGTGAGCCGTACCGCTCAAATCCAACCTTCAGTTGCAAAACCCAAGCCAGTGCCATAAAAGGCTGATGAAAGAGACGGACTTCACGACCTCCCACCTCGTGGTCAGTGCACGAGTACAACACAGCAGGACCGCAGTCTCATGCTTAAGTGGCCTTAGCCATAGGGTCAGGCTACCCTTTGCCTAGCCCACCTTGGTACAGGTATCAACGCTAGTGAAACTGATCCACGAGCATAATCACCGTGCTCTGAGCCATGAATGCATTCATTCTCTTTTTATCACACATTCCGAGCCATGGTCCTGTTCACCATGCTCCAACATATCGAGCTACGGGCCTGAAACCGCACTCTGGAGTCTACAACCAAAGTTGCACTCTAACCTCCTCATTTTTGGCTAGGAGAAACCACACATATTCAATAATATGTGCTTCCAGGTTAACCCGCAGGAGAACCTATTTCACCATCACCATCTACTGACGATGATGGATCTATGGCTAGGGCAAACTACATAATATGTTCCACTATAATAAGTTAGCATATTTTAAGTGAATTGTTGAGGCAACCAGGTTGTAACATACATAACATCAAGTTACCTTGTTATTACCACCGTCACATTATCTCGGGATCTCAATCCCTCATCACAAGAAACCATTGCCTCATAAGGCATTCTCATCACTTGGGGTAACAATCCCTGATCTCATCATCAGAGGATAACACCTCCACTAGGCACTTTAGCCAAAATCCAGTCCTCAGACCTAAACACATCATCCAGGTGATGCAGGTTATCTCATCAACAAGAGTGACCATCACAATGCAGTGTTGTGAAAACATATTAACCTTATAGCCCTCACCTGGCTATGAATCTGCATGAAACACCTGCATGGTTAGTATACACATTCATAGAGATAACAGAACGATCATGCTATCAAGCGTAGGGCAACATTGATGATTATAAGCTTTATCATTCATAGTATTATAGTCATGAGCATATACTTCATACCTAATAGACACGTGTCACATCATCATATGAAGCAACTCATATGTTTCCTAGCTCATCATATTAATTCATCATCGTATATACATGATTCAAGATGATCATAAACACATGTAATATCATTATTAACATGGAACCATCATCTATATGACCCTTACTAAAACTCTCACAACCCTCACAAAAAGAGGTGGCGGGTGGCGTGTCCCTCACCAAAACTTGTGACGGGTAGGGTAGCATCCCTTACCAAAAGCATACCGACCTAACCATATGTAAAAATACATAACGGCCAAGCCTAGAGGGTATAGGTCACCACCCAAGGGTGTCGTGCAACTAGAGGTCAAGACATATCGTGCACAAGGCATAATGTGCAGCTAGGTTGGGGGAGTGTATCGTGCAAGGGCCAAGTACGAAAAAACTATCTATTCATGTCGACTGAGCCCTATCGCCCAACTAGGGTGAAGGTACCTATCAGGAAGCCATAACACTCACACACCCAAGGTTCTCACTGCCAAAACATAACGCCCCAAAACAACATGGTATCGCCCAACACAAAGGTAGCTCCCTGAGCTCTAAAACGTCCAAGGTACAATGGGCACCAAGCCACTACCTAAGCTAGGTGTATCGTGCAGGGCGCCCAACAAGGCATATCGCCCAAGCACACAAGGGTATCGTCCACCCACCATACTCCAACTAGGCACACCGACCAAGGGTACAACTCAAATGGGCAGCACTATCCCAACTTCATATCGTGCAAGATACAACCCAACAAGGCCATCATCAACCTCAAGAACAAGGGTCCCAAACCCTAATTGATCAAGAAGATCGGCTCACCTCTCAACACCCAAGAGAGAGGGGTCTTTCACAACCTATATCACAAATCTAGCAACCACAAGGATCAACCTTAACATAGGTCTACATCTACCAAAAAGCTCACCTCTCGAATCCATGGTGAGAGGAGGGTGTTGCTCAAGCAACTAGAACACAAGCTCACCTCTCAACTTAAACGAGAGAGGGGTATTGCCCACATTACTAGAGCTCAAGATCACTTCTCTAGACCAAGGAGGGAAAGGAGTGTTGCTCAAGAAGGAAACCCTAAACCATGGTTCGACCAACTAGGGTACAAAGGTACAAAACCTCAACCATAACAACAAGATCACTATAACCACACGATTAAAGGTGCAACAAGCAAGAAACTTATCTAGCATCCTATAAGGCCGATAATAATCATATGAAAACATTCAAGAATATAGAAGAAGGTAGTATGGTTAGGGTTAGGAGTTATGTAACCTGCCTTAAGCAAGCTCCAAGATCCTAGCACCAAGCTTCCAAGATCAAGCACCACCACACAAAGAAGAGCAAGGCACTCTAGGGTTCAGCCAACTAGAGGAAGAAGAAGACTCCAAGAAGAAGGAGGAGGATCAACCACTAACTTGCAAAGGAGAGGTGTCGTGCACCAAGGGAGAGAGAAACCAAGGGACTAAAGAGATCCTTAGCAAGAGAAAGGGAACACATATATAGAAGGGGATGGAGGAGAAACCAAGGTAAAGCAAGGCAAAGTGTCGCCCACCTAGGGACACTTGTCCATGGGCAACGCCACCCTCTCATCTTTCCCCAAACACATGTCCAAGGCAAGTGCCACATGCAAGCATCAAGCACTAAATGTCAACTAGAGTGGTGACACAAACGAGGCTAGGAGTCAAAGGTAGTCCATGGACGATACAACCCCATGGGCGACACACCCATGGTCGACACAACCATGGCCGACACACCTATGGCCGACACAAGGTCCAACAAGGCTCGAACAAGGCATAACAAGGCCCAAAAAGGCTCATCAAAGCCCAAAGCAACTCAAGCAACGAGCCCAACCCTTCCTCTCAACACTAGAGGAAGCAAGGAGAGAGAGGAATACCTCTCAAGGTGACAAACTTGCTCATAAACCCTAGACTTGGGTAAATTGCAAGTAGCACCTCCAACACACAACAAGCACAAACAAACCCTAATCACCATTAAAGGTGATTAGCAAGCAACTAAACACCAGGGTTAGGCAAAGCAAACAAGATAAGCCCAAAACGGAGGTTAGGGTCCTTACAAAAGTAACCTGCTAACCCCAAGAAGCTTCGAATCTCGGAGGGGTTCTTTGGTGCAGGCCAATCTCAAACTGCCGAAACTTTAGCTGGATCTACGATGATCGTTCCTCCTGAGATGATGTGTACAAGGAACATGACTCGGTCTATCCAAAACTCACATTTGGAGAATTTCCCATAAAACTTCTTCTTTCTTAAGATATCAAAGACTTTACTTAGGTGGTCTCGGTGTTGATTTAAGTCATCGGAATAGACCAAGATGTCGTCTATGAACACTATGACAAATGAGTCAAGGAAGGGTTGAAACACACTGTTCGTGAGGTTCATGAAGACAATGGGTGTATTGGATAACCCAAAAGGCATAACCACAAACTCATAGTGGCCATAACAGGTTCTAATAGCGGTTTTTGGAATGTCCTCACTCTTGAATCTCAACTAGTGATAACCTGATCTCAAGTCAATATTTGAAAAGACTCGAACAGACTTCAACTGGTCAAACAAGTCATCTATCCGGGGTAAAGGGTATTTGTTCTTAATGGTAGCCTGATTGATCATTCGGTAGTCTATGCACATTCAGAGCGAACCATCCTTTTTCTTTACAAAAAGAACCAGTGCTCCCCATGGTGATGTGCTAGGGTGGATAAAACCCTTGTCTAGCAATTCCTACAATTGAGTCTTCAGCTCAAGCAACTCGGCAGGGCCAATCCTACAAGGTGCTTGAGAAATAGGGCTTGTCCCGGGAGATAGCTCTATGGAAAAGTCTACCTCTCTCTCGGGAGGGATCCTGGGTAGATCATCTGGAAAACATCCGCATAGCTCCTGACTACCTCTATCTCTTATAAGGGTTGCACCTTAGGTTCTGGCTCGATAACTATTGCCAGGAAAGCTTGACACCCTTTACTCAACATCTGTTCTACCTTCACGACTGACACATACAGGCTGGTGGTGGCATCTTTCCTACCCCTAACGATGAAAGGTGGGTGACTTGGTTTCTTTATGATCACTGTCTTTTCCCTACAATCAATATTGGCCCTATAAGTGTAAAGCCAATCCATTCCAATGATCACATAAAAGTCATTCATATCAAGAAGGATAAAGTATGTAGAAAACTCATGATCTCGATATTTCACAGTTATCACTGAAGTTTTCAAAAGAGATGTAAAGATTCAACCAGTCGGGGTTGTAACATCTAAGACATACCCTAAATCCTTAATATCCAAACAAAGCATAGTTGTGATATTTCTCGAAATGAAAGTATTAGTAGATCCAGAGTAAAACAAAGCTTTTACATTGTGTCCCATGACTTCAAGCATGCCTACATTGCTTTTCACCACGTATTAGACCATTACATGCTTATCTTAAAACATAAAAGAAAACTGTAAGGGTTATTACCCTCGATCAACTGATTGGCATTAGCTTGAGCTTCCTCATTGTCAATAGAAAACACCCGAGCTTGTCTTCTTTCTCCAGCATGTGGGGCAATATCTATAGGTGGGTGTACCACAGGTGGGGCTGCTACTGGTGATGGTCCTCTTGGATCTGGCAGAGGACAAATAGATTGTCGGTGTCCTTCTTGGTAGCATCGGTAGCATGTCTTCTTCTTGTAGCAGCACTCACCGGTGTGCCCCTTTCTATAGGTGCAGCATTGAGGTCAGTTGTTCTCTTGACGGGGTTTCCCTTTTCCTCCGTGTTTTCCTTTGGCATGATTACGCCCTTGACCTTTCTTGTGGTTGTTCTTCTGGCCTTGGATTCCTTTAGTGAAACCCAGATATCCATTAGGTGGATTTTGGATAGGAATCACTATCCTCTCCATGTCCAGGGCGGTGTTGTAAGCTTCAACGAAGGATTTAGGTTTACTTGCCATCACATGGGGCTTGATGGCAGGGTGAAGACACTCTATGAAGTGATTCACCCTTCTTTCCTCGTCCATCATGTGCCCAAAACGTTCCAGGATTCAAAACTTGTGCCCAAATTCTGCCACAGATGAGTTTCCCTGAGTCATGTTGGTGAACTCCCTTTCCTTTTCTTTCTTAGCTGAGACAGGGATGAATCTGGTGGTGAAGATTGTCTTGAAGTCGGCCCATGCCATTGGTTCTTCAGCCAAATCTCGTCCTATGATATGTGTTTCCTACCATATCTTGGCTGCTCCTTCTAAGAGATGAGTAACAAAGAGAACCTTTTTGCTTGGTTGTACCTCAAGCATGTGGAATCCATTCTCGACTGCAAGTAGCCAAGCTTCCGCATTGTCGACCACTTCAGATTTATCCTCTCCCCAAAACTTCTCGGTGTTCAATTTGACGAAGTCCAAGATGGTGGCTCCCAGTCGAGGTCGAACAGGAAGCGGCTCACCATCCTCACCTCTAGCTATGTCTCGGAGGGCCAGAGCACTAATGGCCTTCGTCAGCTTCTTCTGTTGTTCCATCCACAATGTGTCAGGGGTGTGAACCACCATGGTTGGTTCCAGACCACCAGACTGGTCCTCTTCCATCTAGGCTTCCTCCTCGTACACATGTTGCTCTTTGTACTCATGTTCCTCCCCTTGTCCAAGGTTGCTGAAGGGTATCAGTTCATGGTTAGGGGCCTCATATGTAGTCTCTTCAGGCCTCTTCCTTTTTTTGAGGATTCACCAATGTGGTTCCGTTTCCTCTCCTCAAAAGATACTTTTCCCCCGCGTGAAGGTCCACCACCATTGGTGGCATCTGGGACATCCACGCTTTTCACACGAGCCATATGCATAAGAATACAAATAGACCTTTTAGTCTACACCTTTAAGCTAATTATACTTATGTCAATGACGTCTTATTACATATCTTTTATTAGTTTGATGTAGGATTTCTTAATCCTGAACTTACTTACCCATACCACATGAGGGTGAGGAAGAGAGAGAAAAACCCTAACTCTTAAAATCCTCAATAGAATGTGTGATGAGAAGGGTTGAACAAGATGAGAGAGTCCTAAAGGTATCTTATTTCGAGTCAGATCCTAAGACATTGGCCAGGCAGTCACACAGATTTGGGAGTCCTCGTATTTCGACTAGCGGTGCGGAGGAAAATATTGCCAGCCCCCATACCTGAATCTTTTCTAGACACCTCTGTATTTCGGAAAATCATCTAATAACTCCCTTAGGTTCTACAAAGTTTGTAAAATTTAATAATTATTAAAGATTAAATGAGGAACCTATGCTCTGATACCAAATGTAACAACCCCCCTCTCGGTAACCCCCAATTAAGGGAGACCAAGAGGTCAGAGCCGTTATCCCAATTTTCGGATCAAAGGTTCGACAAATAATCCATAATAATTATCAAATTCTACCAGACTATACTATAAAATTGTAATAAAATAAACTTATGCATACCTTTTGAAAAAGTTGGATTTCTAAACTTCTATCTACCTATAGAAACTATTTTGACTAATCCTCCTTGCACTTTAATTCATGTATTCACAATATGCCAATTTACTGTTTGTCCTTTTGGAGTTTGTACCTAAAACATCAACAAACAAAACGTCGGTCAACATAAATGAATATGCCGGTATGTAGGGGAAACAATAATCGTGCAATTAACTGTAGATACAGTCAATTACAATATAACAATCAACTTTATGTTGTAAACATAACTGCTTAATCCATACATCCCTTATCCTCTGCACTGTCCCTGCAGTGGACCTGGATGCTACCTTCCTTATGGTAGATCCCCATTAAACCCCTCATGACCCTACCTAAGAGGTAGATCAATTTCTAGGGTTGAGTCACATGACACTACCCATAGGTAGCCCACTCCCTAACTCATGGTTTGCTAAAGAGTCTCATGGCACTACATGTGGGTAGCCCAATTTCTAACTCATGATAACCTGATGTCCTACTTAACAAGTAGGCCCTGTACTAGGTTACCCTTTTCATCATTATCAAAGCCACAAAGGAGGATCAGGATATGAGCCAGTCATGAATATATCTTTATGGTGATAATCATAATCACTTTATAGTTGCATGAAATAAAAGTCATCCAAGCAGTTATTTTCAGGCAACCGATAAGATATTTGGAAATCGTCGTGAAACTAAAGCGATTAACCATAAGCGTAACCAAATACTTGTGATTGCATATTTTGAGACAGAAACAACCAAGTGGAGAAAACCCAACCAAGTAAGCAATATGCATAGAAATCCTGAAATAAATATATAAACTCCCTTTTATCAATATTTATCCAACTTATCTTGCCTCTTAGGGTTTCTATTCCAATTTTAGGGTTTCCTTTAAAATTAGGGTTTTGCCTTCACTTTTAATATTATGAAATCTAATTCAACAAAACTACATAAAAACCTTAAATTCCTCATCTTAATACTCCTAACAGACTTAGGATCATTATTTAGGATTATATTTCCCTAATCCGAATTAAACAAAGCTTTTCTCTTCCTTTACCCCAAATTAGGGTTTCTATATGTATTATTCTTCATACATGGATTAAAACCCTAAATTAATCAACTTTTCATGTAAAATGGATTGAAACTCTACTTTAATATTCAACATGTTAATACTTCTTAAATTAACCAATTAAACCTTAAAGATTCATCCTTTATACTCAATTAGGGTTTTTAACCACACTTTTAATATAATTCCTATCAAATTAATATACTTATGCAAAACGAGATAGAACTAGGTTACCAAACTATTTTTATCTTGTTCCTCGTATTTTTATAAGAAACTTTCATATATAAACTTTTCTCATCGGAGTTTTCTAGAAATAGATATGATTTTTGCAAGAAAACACACTTTTCTGTAATTTCGGTTAGAGATGGTTCATTACCAAAATTGCTCAGCCGTTCGATCGATGTGCCACTGGTCTGCCCTTTAGATCCAACGTCCTACGTCAACCATGTCTAACTTAGTCGATCTTTTCTTTGGTTAATTGGATTAGCGCGTGAGATCACAGTGGTCCGCTATCCGACGACCATTGCTTCTCTTCCTCCTCCTTTTCTTCTCTAGACAATGCGGCGGCGTCGTGGGTGAACCCTCGTCGGAGCGAGGACAATCGAGTGAGAGAGAGAGAGAGAGAGAGAGCTGGGACTTGAGAGGTATCTGTCAGGGTTTGCGACGGTGTGAGGAAGCGAGTGCTGGTATTTATATAGGACTAGGAGGGATCCCTTTAGGGTTCCTCAACCCTTCCGCCACCTGTTCCTCAGCCCAAATGGGCGTTTCTCCTAAATGTGCTGAAAGCTCGCCAACATAGGGTCAAGAAGATTCATTTCTTTCCCTCGGACCCAATGGAACAATTTCCATGAGTGCACATGCATTGGATCAAGAGAAAATCGAGGGACAAAATCCCTATATACACGGCCAGAGTCCCAGTTCTTCTGGATCTCGACAATGAGCGACGCTCGTTCGATCAAGATCCAACGACCCTCATCTCACGCGATCATCCAAAAAGGAAAACATATTCCTATTTTAAAATAATTCACTCATTTGAGGATAATTTGAAAAAGCCATAACTCCTAATCCGTAACCCCTTTTTATCTCAATTTTAAGGGAATACCATTAATGATTTAATCTTCCATCAAGCCAAATTTGGGATCATTATCTAAAGAAAATGGGTCCTTTTCTTCAGTTGTAAGTTATCACTTAAATATATATATTTTCCACATATTTTCTCTTTCCCTTGCTATTATATTATTATCCTGAGTTCCTTGAACCCCAAGGAACCTTAATAATTCGAAATTCCATCTTGGGAATATTCTTTAGCACCTTTATCCACCTTTTACCTGTTTTCTTATTTATTCCTCTATCTAATTGAATTTCTTTTTCTTTTCTCTTTCTTTTTCTTATAAATGGGTTCAATAGCCAATAAAGCCCACAAAGAAATCAAACAAGGCTATTATGAATGCAAACCATTCAAATCAAACCAATAAATTAACTACTGATCTCATTTATCTTTTAAAAGGAGATTTACAAAATCTCATTACATGGTTTAGAAAAATGGGGTTATAATAATAAGAGTGCAATGGTTAAAAAATCCTAGAGGTTGACCTCTTTAGGTAGTGGACTGACTCACTTCTAGTTTGTAGTGTGGAACCAATCTACATAGCTTGTCACTTGGTGTATGCTCAATCTCTCTCTCCCTTGCTATGTATGTTTTAGTTGCACTCAAACTTCATATTTAGCAACCTTATATTGTGGTATAATTTGAAGGTCTAATAAATTTTGTTTAAGTGCATTCAACTCTATTCACCCCACTCTAGAGCATCCAATCACCCATATAGGATGCAACAATTGGTATCAGAGCTGGTTTCTCCAAGCATACCTCAATAAGTAGGAGAAGATGGGCGACTACCAAGGTGGAGATACTTCATCAACCTTCCAATATTTGATGGGAGTAACTTCATATATTGGAAAAGAAGGATACAATTCTACATCCAAGGATCAAGTCTTGAGTTATGGCAAATGGTGGGCCATACATACAAGCTATCAGTGACAAAGATAGAAGAATGGGATGAAGCTACCATGAAGAAATCCACCTTGAATTCAAGAGCAATCAAAATTCTATATGCCACCATGACCTCCATTGAGTTCAACCAAATTTCTTCTTGTGAGACAGCCTATGAGGTATGGAGAAAGCTATACATCATTTATGAGGGGACTCAACAAGTGAAGAAAAGCAAAGTCTACATGCTCAAAGGGTTGTTTGAGAACTTCAAGATGGGAAAGGAGGAAAAGATAGCCAACATGTACTCAAATCTCAACACCATTATGAATGGTCTTGCTGTTCTAGGACATCCTATGAGTAGAGGAGAGATCAACTCAAAGATCCTTAGAACTCCCCCCAAGAGATGGGAACCCAAAGTGACTTCAATTGAAGAAGTAAGGTCTCTCAATGATATCCCCACTGAAGAGCTTATTAAAAATCTACAAGCCCATGCAGCCACACTTGACAAAAGAGAAGAAGTTGAAAGATAAGAGGTGAAAGAGATAAAGAGAATGAAGAAGGCTGAAATCAAGGCTCAAATTGAAGCTATTACGGGACAAGCCTCTCCATCCTCTCATGTTGGAGAAGATGCCATGTACTCCAAGGGTAGATTCTATAAAGGTAAGAATTCCTCCTCCATTCGGTGCCTCAAGTGTGGAAAGAAGGGTCACTTCAAGATAGATTGTCTACAAGGCAAGAAAACCCATCATCACAAGGAAAGAGAAGAGAAGTACATGAAGAAGGAGAAATGGCACTCAAGCTCAAATGACTCCTCCAACTCAAGCTCAAATGAAGATTCTAGTGGGGGATCTAGCTCAAGATCTAGTGAAGAAGGAGAATGTCATTTTGGTTTTATGGCTTCAACAAGTGAAGACTCAAATGAGGTAAATATAAACTCTTTAGATAAAGAACATTTAATTCTATCATTAATGCTACTTGTGCCTCTCTTAAGTCTTCTAAAAAGAAAAGGAAAAATCTTACTAGAATTGTTGATAATATGCATATAGAATTAGATGGTTTTGAAAATACTAATCCTTGCTTGCTCGATGATAAAAATGCTTGTCTTAGCTAAGTAGACTCTCTTAAACTTGAAAATGCTAGTTTGCTTGATAAGATTAGATTTCTAGATGCTCAAGCTCTTATATGAAGAGCATACTTTAATTATTGATTATCTCATGCATGATATTGATGTTCTTAAATCTGAAAACAAGGACAAAGATTTTGTTTTGCAAGGATTATAATAAAAAATTGGTATTTATCTTTCTAAGATTTCTTTGCTTGAAACAGAAAATATCTCCTTGCTTGCTAAAATAAATGTGCTTGAATCTTGTTCTAGTTCTACTAGTAGAGAGAATAATGTTGCTGCTCTTCATATTGATAAAGATTCTTATTTAACTAAAGCTCTTTGCTTAGAAATGATCTTTTGCATGCTAGATATAATATCAATTATTTGTCTTATGCTATTGCTTCTCTTATGCATGATAATGATATTTGAGATCTTCTTTGTAAAGATTCTTAGTTGGTTAAAAGAATCTTAATGACATCCTACACCATACTACTAAAAAAATTGTTAGACATGGTTTAGGATATGATAGTAGCCAAAGGAACAACAAAGGTAAATGATCTCCAATATTCCATGGAGATTCTTCTAGTTCTAAGGCTATGGGAACATGTAACTATTGTAATGATATTGGTGATTATTCTACTTGTTGTCCTTTTAGGAAAGCACCCAAGAGCAATAGGACTTGGGTTGCTAAGCTAACCCCTCCGGACCCAAAAACATGATTGGGGACCATTTCATCTTTCCTCTTGTAGGTACTTGCAAATGGATTGACTTGAGTTATTGAATTGTAAATTAACTTCTCAATCCACTTGAAAGAATAAAGGTGAGATGCGAATGAGGTGAAATATGTAGAAAAGCAATGGTAAGCACAGAGGTAATGTTCTTCTTGCTCATATCCGATCATAATGTGTTTTTGCCAAGTTAGTGTGCACTATACACGCGGTTTTTGAGTCAAATGTGGTATTTTGTGTTTCTCTTCACACTCTTTCTCAAAAACTATTTCTAATGCTTTCATAGTGCATCACTAACTTTCTTACACATGTTTGTACATGGCTTATATCGTTAGCATGTCTCTAAATATCTTTTTATGAAATATATGTGCTCTTTGACAGTAGCCTTTTCGGTCGAGTTTTTCCATTTATAAACTCGACTGACCAGCACCAATGGGTGTTGCCAATAGCTGTCATCAGTCAAGTTGTCAATACACAAAACTCGACCGACAACAATGTGAATAGAATATACAGTTGGCCTTTTGGATGAGAATTTCCCTCTCAACTATATTTTCTCAGCCAATAGCCTTATTCTTTGGCACTCCATTTGGTACCTTTATATATGCATATTGCCATGTTCTAAATTGCCTATCTTGCTTACAACTCTATATCTCTAGTTGCTCTAAATAGGTATATATATATATATGTATCTTACAATTGCTTGCTTTGAGTTATTTTGCAGGTTTTGATGATGATCTCTTTGTATCTCTTGGTTGTGTCTTAAATTGCTTCCTGATGAATGCATATTCATCTTAGTTTTAGTTGCCATTTTTGGCCCAAGTTTTGCACTAAATGCTAATATTCACCCCTTGAATATGCTCATATACAATTTTCCTCAGTTCCATATCATTATTTAGAGTTTTGATCAAATCTATTCATCTCCATTGTAGGATTGAACATCGTGCTATGTGTGCTAGTATAGGAGGCGTAGGGGACGGGTGGTCCCGCTAACCGACTAGTGCGCCTAAGAAAGTATCAATAATTTGTACCCTTTTTCGATGGCCAGATCCTTCATCAGAATGCATCCTCATCAGTCAGAGGATTCATCAACACAGGGCATTCGACCCTTAGCAATAGCATGGGTGGGTTTGATACAGAAGGACCGCAACCACGATCCCAAAGGAGGACCACGACCGTGATCCTAAAGGAGACATCACGACCATAGAAGATCGTGACCAACCATGAGTTAAAGTGCACCCCGATCGAGGTCCACACCTGCTCAACCGCAACTGCGATGCTAGAAGACGCCTACACCTCGACTTGATGGAGATCGCAACCTCACATAGAATTGTGACCTGGTTGCAGCTCGACCTGAGGTTGGACCGCGATCTCAAAATATCACGACCTGCATGGGAATGGGAGACCTCGACCTCCATACTATGGGCACATGAAAGCCACAACTGTTGCTAGATCGCTACCATGATCTTACCCCTCACAACCTGACTTCGATCGCAATCGACAACACACCACGACCGCGACACACTAGTGCAACTGCTGAATACCACCGTGACTGTGATATGCAACCTTGACTGCGGGTCTAAGCCAGTGTTCACCTCGACCGCGGCCAGTACCTCGACCGTGGAGTTAAGTCAGTGGAGTGTGCTATAAATAGGTCATCCACCCGTCTTATCAAAGCATCTCTTCCACAACGTCGGGAGGCTTCCTCTCTGTGCCTAGCCCTTAGGAAGACAATCTCTGCCGCCAAGGACTACCTCTGTGGAGTTCTTACCTCTCCTCCATCTCCACTCCATCCAAATCTATCTTCTAGCCACAAAAGTGGTTGGACTTCAAGATATGTAGATCTACTCCACCACCAGCCACCTATTGCTTCTTCTCCCATGAACAAGAGAAGAGAAGAGAAGGAAGGAGGAGAGAGAAGATCTGCCTCACCTATCTTGATGTTCTCTCCCTCCTCATTCCAGATCTACCCTGACATTGTGTAGAAGACCATTTCTCCACTGAGCTCCGGCTAAATTCTTCAACATGACCATGGAAAAATCTTCCCTCTCTCTTATTTTTCTTATTTCCGTCATGAGGAGCGAGTAGTCCTTTTTGCTGGGGTGCGGGGACTAGCCCCACTGCCCATGCTTACATGTTCATCTTAAAACATTCCATGGATTGTATATAACTTTTCATCTCGTGTTAATCGTTTGATGCTTGCTTGTGGACATCTGATGCCTATAGGTGATGCTTACACAAACCTAACTTCCGTACAGAGGGTTTGCAACTCCATTTGGATGGTCTTATCTTGCCTGGATGTGTTTTGGACATGTTTGCATGTGTAGTGGTGGTGAAACCCTGTTCCACCCCAGTGATTCCCATCATTAATCTAGACTCTATTTTAATTCCCACTCTTTACTTTCCTTGCATTTCGTTTAACTAAACACAATCAACTCTTTGTTCTAAATATTAGTCTTACTTGGACTGGATCTGACTAGCAAGATTCTTAAAAATGTTGTCCTTTGGGATTCGATCCTTAAATATACTGTGATAACACCCGTCCTCTTCTGGGTGGTATTATTGCATGAGGTTTCGATAAAAACTCAGGGATTTCAGCCCTGGGTGAATTTGTTAGTGCAGTAAAACCCACGTCACTTCCATTGTACTCTAACTTGCTACATCTATCTAGGTGTATATCTTGTGTTGATATAGTCTTGAGGTTCTCAGTGATAATCATATTTTAGTAATGATGCATGCTTGTTACCAAGTTATATCATTTCTTGATTCTAAAATGGCATCTCTCTTTGTTTGGATATTTCTCTACATCTACTCATAGCTTGCTTTATCTTGTGTATCTCTTGCTATGATCTAGATCCTACTAGTAGTCCTAACTTGTGATATCATCTACTATTAGTTCATATACATGTAGTTCTAGCCTTGTTTAGAATTGGTATCTTTTCTCATCTAGTGGTATTCAACTATCCTGAGATTCTTACATAGCATTGTGATGCAGGACATATAGAGCTACATTGTATGTAGAAATTGGAGCCTTTACGGATTTCATGCAGATTTTGCTCCAGTTTCAGTTTTTGGTGCAAGACTAGTATTTTTTTATGAGAAATGATCTTCTAAGAAAGACTCATCACTTTGCCATGATCCCTGACACTTTTTGGGCAAATTCTGTAATCTTGAGGGTCAAAATTGAGTTTTATTATTTTTTTGCAGCACTTTATATTGCATTTTGGGTTGTTCAAGTGCATGCTTTAACTTGCTTTTATTCTATGCTTGGACAAGCCCCTAACTGTGCTCTTCTACTCTCCTTTTATAACTTTTGTTATCTCCTTCCTCTTAACAAGTGGTGTTTCTTATTTCTTCATACCCTCACTTTTTAAAATGACAAAGAGGGAGAAAGGCATGTCTTCTTTTGATAAAAGAGGGAGAAGGCATGTCTTACATGAAGAGGAGAAGCATGTCCATGTAAAAGGGAGAAGGTGAGGGGGAGAAGACATAAATGTGTAGAACATATATGATTAGAAGACATAGTGTTCTATAAATGTTATGAAAGTTAACCATGTAGGAGAAATTGCATCGATTGAGGGGGAGTATGAGAACCCCACTAGCATCAATTCAGGGGGAGCATATGAACTTCATTCTATTAAAACCCCTAGGTTTCTCCAAAGGTATGAATTTACTTAAATGCTTTCAATACATTTATGGAATGGTTTATTATCTTCAAAAAGGAGGAGAATGTTGACTCTAAGTCAATATTGACTCAAGGTCTCAATTGACTAAACCCTTGTTTTGACGATGACTAACCATTCCACTTATTTGTGTTTAGTGCTTCTACATTGAGTGATTTCAGATTAGTTATAGACACACTCCAAATGCCCTAACTTAGCATGTCAAATTGGATAAAAGACAAGTCAAAGTCAATACAAGTGCATGTTTTTGGAATATGATGTAAATCCATTAGAATCATGTTGTAAATCACTTGTAATGATTGTATGACTTGTAATTAAGCTTAGAAAAAATCAGGAGCACTTAGATCAAATGTTTAAGCACTCAAAATCCATTTTCTAAAATTCACATCAGGTTATTCATTGGTCGAGTTGCAAACTCGACCGATCCTGATTGGGTCTTGAAAATGACTTTTAATGGGTTGAGTTTTCATTTCACAGAAATCGACCGATCCCTCTGCAGACCAAAACTGATTTAAGTGAATCAGTCGAGTTACCCCAGGACAAACTCGACAATGGCCTAAATTGGTCTTGTCTCTTAGTGGGATCGGTCCAGTTACCTTTATAGAAACTTGACAGATTGCACTGTATGAAAAAGTGCAAAAAAGTGTTTCTAGCCGTTGTGGAATTGCAATAAGTGAAAATATATTCGTTGCAAGACACAAAATGACTAGTTTTCATTCTTAAGTGTTCCCAAATTCTAAGAGGCGTCCCCAGCTATAAATAGGACCCCTTGGGCTTCATCCCATGGTTAGGCAAGCACTATGAAGGTCCCTATTCTATAGTTGAGTGATCCTACAACCTCTCTCTCTCTAAACTTAATCACTTGCTACTTGCATTAGAGTGAGTAGGAGAGCTCGTCCTAGATGTTATCTTGTGAGGCTATCACTTCCACCACCTCCCTATCTCTCATTTCAACCATGAAGATGAAGGTTCTCTCTCTTTTCTAAGAGAGGTGAAGAAGAACAAGGGAAGGAGTCCCTTGGTGAAGATCAAGGCTAAAGACTTGGAGCAAGAGTGGGTAAGACCTTGGTAAAGGCAGAAGACTCCTTGCTCAAGTGGGTAAGTCCTTGGTGGAAGCTATTCTGAGTGAAGGTGAAGTCAAAGGCTGAAGATCCAATAAGTGTGGGTAATCCCTTAAAGGCTGAAGACTTGTGCAAGAGTAGGTAAGTCCTTGAAAGAAGGCGAAAGACTCTTGCAAAGTGGGTAAGTCCTTGGCAAGGTTGAAGACTCTTTGTATTGAATAGGTAAGTCCTTTGGTTGGTCATGTATTGTAAGTCTTATGAATGAATGTAAGAGTTCAATGGTTAAGAAATCCTAGAGGTTGACCTTTCTAGGTAGTGGACTGACTCACTTCTAGTTTGAAGGGTGGAACCAATCTACATAGCTTGCCACTCAGTGTATGTTCAATCTCTCTTCCCCTTGCTATGCATGTTTTAGTTGTACTCAAACTTAATATTTAGAAACCTTATATAATTTGAAGGTCTAATGAATTTTGTTTAGGTGCATTCAACTCTATTCACCCCCTCTAGAGCATCCAATCACCCACCTAGGATCCAACAATTGGTATCAGAGCCGATTTCTCCAAGTATACTTCAACAAGTAGGAGAAGATGAGTGATTACCAAGGTGGGAGATACTTCATCAACCTTATAATATTTGATGGGAGTAACTTCATCTATTCGAAAAGAAGGCTACAATTCTACATCCAAGGATCAAGTCTTGAGCTATGACAAATGGTGGACTATCCATACAAGCTACTAGTGATAAGGACAGAATAATGAGATGAAGCTACCATGAATAAAGCCACCTTGAATGCAAGAGCAATAAAAATCACCATGACCTCCACCGAGTTCAACCGAATTTCTTCTTGTGAGACAGCATATGAGGTATGGTGAAAGCAATGCATCACTTATGAGGGGACTCAACAAGTGAAGGAAAGTAAAATCTACATGCTCAATGGGATGCTTGAGAAATTCAAGATTGGAAAGGAGGAGAAGATATCCAACCTGTACTCAAGGCTAAAGAATAATGTTAATGGTTTTGCTATTCTATGACATCCTACGAGTAGAGGAGAGATCAACTCAAAGATCTTTAGAACTCTCCCCAAGATGTAAGGCCCCTAAACTTGCTTAATAAGTTGAATGAGCTTAATCACCATAATTTAATGCTTATAACCCTAATATAACATTATTATTAGTTTCAAAATCATAAGACAATCTTAAGTTTCAAATTTGGTCCAATTTGGACACAGTTTGAGCAAGTTATGTAATTATTTGTACATTTTGGATTTTTTCTACAATTTACCCAATTGAGGGGTTTTGTTTGCAATTTGTCACATAAGTTATTATCCTTAGATGTCAGATTATCATTATTGAGTGTTTTTATCCATGGGGCTCCTAGTTGATCTATGATTTGAAGGTGTTTTCCTCAAGGATATATCAGGGTTTACCCCTTCATGGATGAGCTACCTTTAGTAGCTATCAACTAATAAATTATGTGATTGGCTGGGAAATTTGACAAAGGAAATATAAGTATGTCTATATGTATGGCGGGGAGATGCTTGTGTCTATTCTTATATATTCTTAATAGTTTAAGGCCATAGACACATGGGGAAGCTACTTTTACACCTCATGCTTGCTTCCATCCTTATCCATGGGCTATATTTACCTCTTCCTTGCCCAAGTATGAAACTTTGCTTGCTTTATCTTTCCTCTAACCTGGATCAATGACTCCACTCTATTTTTCTATGGAGACAAGTGCTCTAAGGTAGAAGACAACCTCTTTTTGGAGAAGAAGGTCTCCTAGAGTTCCATTTAGCCCTACCTGATAGTTTCCAAGGTCATCTTCTAGGGATTTCGACCAATGCAAGTTATTTTCTTCCTTACTTCTCCATTTCTCTTACTCTTCTCCTTCCTTAGACCTTCCTCTAGGTTGGAACCTTGCTGTTCCATGGCAGAATTTGCTCTAAAGCTCTAAAACCCTACCTTTCTTGCTCAGTATGCTTAGGGTTTGGTCATTTGATGAAGAAATGTGCTAGATGGACGAGTTCATAGCTTATGCTTGGATTTTCTACCCTACCTTTTTTTAAAACTAATTCAGGATTTATTTTTATTCATCCTACCCTCCTTGTATAGGAAAACACAGCCATAAAAATACATCTGCCGCTTATCAAACCGCGGTGGAACCCCGTTGGATCACCCTAAGAAAACAAGCGATAAAATGGAAAAACAAAACCATCCAGCGTGCCATGCTTCAGTCAGCCTGCCATCCCCTTATCTCATACATATCAACATGAGAATCCTCTCTAGGCAGCATCATAATATATAGAATACCTCACCTCTCCATCACATCCATACTCCTGATCTTCAATGGTAGCTGCACATGGTCTGCGCAAATGAACGATCCCGAGAAGTGGGAGCCTCATCTCCCCAATTCATTTGGAATCAAATTGAGAATTTCTGGGATAAGGTTACCCATAATGGCATCTTACTTCAACTCCATGCAAATATCCCTAACACAGGACGTCGTTCGCTAAGGCTCAATGGCATCATTCCATAGAATATTAAGAATTCTTTCATTGTGTACCTCAATGGTCGAAATGCTAATATTATGATCATCAACTATCTTTAGTGCAACTGTGCAGGCATGAAAATATGCATGTATGTAGTTTGTCACCTTCAAACATACTCGTAAGGCCAACCGTATATAGGCATGTTTGTTTCAAACAACTGTAGCAACCCATCTCCGAGAGCATCCATGAGGATCCTTCCCTTTGCCAATGGAAAGATTAATTTTCAGATTAGCAATATCTAGGGGATTCCATTTCGCTAGCTTGATTCTCTTCAGCTTCGTGTGCGGTTCCTCGATCCGCATATCATGGAGGATCTTGTAGAAATCCATGCCCTCAACTATAGAGAAAGATCTACGCCGCATCATGCGATTGATTTGGAAGACGATATCATCCCAAAAACCATCCACCAGCCTGTTTCTTCCGTCAAACCTAGCTACGCATCACATTTTCCATATATACCATGGAATAAGGACCACCATTCTGCTCATCATCCAGAGCCTGGCCGAAGACGATTGTCTAGCTTGACAGAGGGAAAGAATATCAGACAAGCTCGATGGTGCCGGTTCCCCGGAGATTGTACTATAACAACGCCAAAGATCAATGGCTATTTGTCCCTTGAACAACAGGTGGTCAGTATCCTCCATTTCATGTTCTTCATAGCCGTGGCAGATAGAGACAATTGGGATTTGGCATTTGCGTATGTTCTCATCTTTTGGGCTGCATTTCTACAAAACTTCCATAACATTGCACTAGCTCTGGGTGCATCTAGATCCCAGATTTCACCAAGCAAGCTATCCACTCCAATTTCTTCTCTATTAAGGAGGCATTTAGCGGATCACATAGAGAAAACACCATTTTCTTCAAGGATCCATATAATCTTATCGTCATCTACAGAAATGGTTGCATCTGCTACTTTGATCATCTGCAGTCTGACATCGTCTACGATCTCTCTAAGCATGTTCCAGTCCCATCCTCGATCATGATTCCAGAAATCTCTAACCTGGAAGTCGTGTCCATGATCCGCCATCATAATAGCACACCCCGCAAGTCTCTCTTCACACCATAGGGCATCCCAGAAAGGAATGTCACCTTTCCCCACTATCCATCTACAATTTAGGTATATATAAGGCATCATCTTCCATATGCTCTTCCAATATGGCAAAACCATCGCACTAAGCTTAATCTTAGGTGGATATAGACTGGATCTGTTCATTACTTGTGATGAATATTTCTCCCTACAATATGAAGCCCACATAGATCTTCCAGCAATGATCTCCCAACATGCCTTAGCCACATAAGCACGGTTTATCAAATTAACAGATGCGAATCCGAGGCCTCCTTTCTTGACTGGGACAACCACCCACTGTCATTTTAGCCAAGCTCGTCTAGATTTATTGGTTTGATCTGCCCAGAGGAATCTCGAGAACAATGCTTCAATCTTCTTTGCAACACCTGTAGGTATACTAGCAGCAACAGCTGTGTACAAGGTGGAAGATGATAAAACATGTGCAATCAGAAGCCGTCGACCTGCAAAGGAGAGCAGCTTTGCTTGCCATGCTGCAACCTTTGCATTAATCTTCTCCAACAGGAAGCTACAGTCCGCGAGTTTAATCTGACCAAATGAAATGGGTATGTCAAGATAGGTAATCACATCTGCTTGGTTCTCCACAGCCAAAGAGTTAGCCACCACCGTCTTGATATGATTTCGGAACTTCCCGCAATACAAACTGATTTCGCTCTATTAATGCGTTGTCCTGTCACCTTTTCGTAGGCCATGAAGGAACCCTTTATCAGACTAATGGACGCTGGGTTCGCATTGAAGAACACCATGATATCGTCAGCATAGAGGAGAATAGGTGGTACAGTTCCATCTCCTCGAGTGTGATACTTAGCTATGGTTGTCGTGTCAGCCAAAAAGACCAAACTTCTACATAGGATCTCCCCAAAAATGATAAAGGGGAGGGGGGATAAAGCATTACCTTGCTTCAATCCCCTTTTTAAAGGGAAAAAACCAGCTGTATATTCTCCTAATCCAACCGTGGCCCAAGTAGAGACAAAGAAACTCATCAACAGACGAACAAAATCTTCAAGAAACCTAAACCTCTACAAAATCTTTCCCAGAACCTTCCATTCAATTAAATCATAATCTTTAGACATGTCATATTTGACCATCACATTTGGGTGTACATTGCCCTGTTTAATTTCATGAGCAAGTTCCTGCACCAGACGAATATGGTGGGTGATTTCCATCCCTTTAATAAAGGCCCCTTGATACTTAGAGATGATACTCGGCATTAGGGTGTTCAACCTGTTACTGAGTACCCTAGATAAAATACGTAAAGCCACATTTTCAATGGATATAGGCCTAAAATCTGATATGAGTGAAGTAGGAGAGTCCTTCTTGAGGATCAAGGTAATTCTGCAACAAAACAAGTTGCAGTGACACATTTCACCTTTAAAAAAGACCTCCGCAAGCTTACCAAAATCATCACAAATAATGTCCCATGCAGCTCTGAAGAAGGTGAGAGTAAAACCATCGGGCCTGGGGCAGTGTTAGCACCCATTTCCTTAATCGTTCTCCATATCTCATCCACCAAGGGAACTGCTGTAAGTGTACAATTATCATCTCTAGTAATGGCTGCCGGTAGAGTCTGGATAAAAGAATCCAGATCACCATCTGGCTCATCCATGCTATCAGAATAGAAATGCTGGTAGTGTGAAGCAACAGCCTCCGCCATGGCCTTTGGGCCCATTTCCACAGAACTGTCAGGGAGAGACAATCTCTGGATAGTTATTGTTATGACCCACATTGAGGTTAACCAGTAAATATCTCAATTAATCAGTAAGCATCTTGATTAGTGCTAAGCACTCTGTTAAACATCATGGATAACCAAGATAAGCTATGTCGTGAATTAATAGTTGAGATGTAATCATCCGAGGTATCTAATGACAATTTCAGTGTTAATTGTTGAGTTAAGTTAAATGCCAAGATGCAATTGGTGTTTTGACCAGTTGTGATAAGATACTAATTGAGATTTCTTGCTTTGAGGGTATAGAGGATTTCATGTTAGACTTTTTGCAAAAAGAATCACCTCAATCGGATACCGAGGTGAAAGTTATAGCTTTTTCTAGAACTAGAGTTTAGTTTTATAATTTTTCCAATTTCTTTTCTAGCCCTTTATTTACTCTTTCCTCTCCTCGCTTATCTATTATCATCTTCTTCCCGATTAAAGTGAGTAACCGCCTATTGAGCGGCGCCCAATAGAGGCAAAACGGTCGCGCCTTGGCTGGTCCTGGGCAGACGATTTCTCAGCCTTAGCCCCGACTTGGCTACACCTACCTTTCCTCTACCTCCTCCTTCTTCTTTCTCTCTTCCTTCTCCACTCTTTCTTCCTCTATTGCTTCGTCCTAGCAGGTGTTGACCTGCAGCTGCAGATGTCGGCGGCCAGGCGCCGTGGCTCAGCTAGGAGCCACCTTGGGCGTAGCTTGTATCTCTAAACGGCCGCTTTGACCCAGATGTTGAGATCCAAGCTTGAAAACACAACTTTCTGCCACCATTTCCCTACCTGCGTTTCAATTTAGAAGGGGCCAACAAGGGCAATAGGGTGGTTTCCGCCGAGATCGTGTGCCCACACATCTCCGAGATGTAGGTGCAGCAGGGTACCTTTAGAAGGGGTGGCGCCCCAGTTAACTCAATTAGCAGCAGCTGCCGCCAGGAAGGAGGCCGAGTATATGGTGGAGATGGACCTGTTCGGTACGACTTCACACACGAGGATTTTGTCTATGTTGGGTTACTCCCTGGCTAAAGAGGAGGAGAAGCTGCTGGTGTACAAGTACATGCCCAACGGGGACCTCGCGAGCTCGCTGTACAGGAAGAAGGTCGGGGATGAAGAAGACGAAGCAAGAGTCAAACATGTGCTTAATGTGCTATGTGAACTTCATCAGAGGAAGGTATGGTTGGATGAGAAGAACCGTAAACAGGATATTATCAAAGTTTGAAGACAACCAAATTCTGCCCGGAATTAGACCCCGAACGCATCCCCAGACGAATCCGGACAGACCAAATCACGGTGAGTAGGATTTCATTCATTTATCATTAAATAACTCAGGCGTTTGAATATTTCCAGTTATGTGCGCGAATTACGCTGATAACAGGCGTTATCAGGCGTCGGGCAGCGTTTGGCGTCGCCCGACTTTTTATTTCATAAATTGCTTCTAGACGCTGTTATATGATTAAATTTAGCAATTGATCAGTGTGGATTGAATCGGTAGATTTATATGGTTCATTGGAACCTAAATTGCTTATTTGAATGTTGAAATTAGAAATTCATGTCTAAAAATAGTATGGATTGGGTATGAACCCAGACAATAAGGATTTCTGATAAATTATCAGATGTACGATTTCAAAGTTGATATGAATAAATAAAATATGCAATAAAACCCTAAATTGTATATATCTTTTGACGTTAATATGTGTAAATTGATGTTTACATGAAATGGCACATTTCTCTGAAATATTACCAGAAATTCTCAAGTATTGTTATTAAATTGTGTTGTGATAGGTAATTAACTCTTAATTGAGTTAAGTGATGCACAAACCAGGAATTGGGTTAATGTGCACATTTTTCGAGAAATTTAGAGAATTGATAATTGTTGAGTATGATTCTCATATGTGAAGTAAATTTCTTTAATTTGTGCAATAAGATGTTCAATTACGTAAATTCACTATGTATGTGCCAAATTGAAATAAGTTGGGTTATTTATGCATTTCTAATTTGCTTGAATGCATGGTATGAGAATTTATCAGAAATTACAATGATTTGAAATATATTGCTCTGTCGGTTTAGAATGACAGTGTATTGTGATTTGATATGAAATCAGTAAATGTGATATTCCTGTTTAAATGTTTATTTGTTAATCAGTTAATAGACTTAGGTGCCCTAACGCCGTAGAACCCCTCGTGAGGTCTGCACCTTGGGGTGAAACGACCTACCTAGCGTGTGTCTAGATGGTCGGTGACTCGTGTTCAACAATAATCCGTGCGTGTGTCACGGTGGCACGAGGGCAGAAAGACAGTGTTCAACAATAATCCGTGCGTGTGTCACGGTGGCACTGGAGTATATGGGGGTTATTCAACAATAATCCGTGCGTGTGTCACGGTGGTAACCCCGACTCTCCGCCTGTGTGCTCAGGTTCAAGGAGGAGTCTAGAGTACACTCTTTTGAGAGTGCAGTGAGGCCGTGTGAGCCTGAGAGTCCTGTAGCAGACCAGGACAGCAGTCAGACTTAGCATTTCCCGGGTGTGTCGCTAAGTCTTGTACGGTGGGACCGTAGCATGAACTTGCTGCGGATCTTTATATGCAGAGTACACTGCATATATTTAGGGCATAATAATAATATAATTATGTAATCATATAGGATCACAGTAAATTAATATATCCGAACTTTTGTGCCAATTCATTATATCTGTTTATTGGTCTAAATTACCTGTTGTTGCATAGAAATGCGATTATATTCTGTAATCTGCTATGTCATTAGAACTGCCCAGCTTGTACTGTATTTATGTTTATTTCAATTCTATAAACCTGATGAGTTGTTTAGTGATAGCTAAATGAAAGGCTATTCACTGAGCGAGTAGGCTCATACCTCTACTCAAAACATTTTCAGGTTATCGTCAGCAGCAGGAATCTGAAGGATCCTTTCGTCCTAACGCTTAATCAGTAGAAGGTATATGTAATTAGTTTAGTTAGATAGTGGTCTCTTAGTCCCTTCCCCTCGGTCTTTGGGACATGGTGTGGGTGAGAGAGAGTATGTATGGCGAATGTGTAAAAGATGTAAATTAACTGTTATGATTTACTTTCTGTTAAACAATGATACATGTTGTAAACTATGTTTATGTTCTCTAGCCAGTTTAATTGAAATGCTTCCGCAATAGTTATTTATGTTTTAGTTTACATCAATAATCCCGATATCATTACGAGGTTTTAAAAAAAAAAGTTCTCAGTTATTTGTTTATGTGATAATCCCTCCGTCGCGCCCTAATCTCGTGATTAGTGGTTAGTGAGAGATCGGGGTGTGACAATTTTGGTATCAGAGCATAGGTTGAGCACATGGTTATTCTAAGTCCAGGTCAGGGGACGATAAGAGACCAATAGGATTAGGACTTAAGTGTCTTCCTTCTAACTGCAATTTTCTAACAGGAAGTGTTCTGTTATACTATTGCAGATGGCAGGAAGATGATGTGGTCACGAGGACCAAGTTGAAAGCTTAGGCTGAATCATCAGAATCGAAAGATAGAATTATAAGTGAGATAAATAAGAAATGATGTGTCTTTAGCTCTGGGAGGTCTGAGTGTTTAGATACCCTGGCCAGGTGTCTGAATACTTAGATTGACCAGTATCAAGCTACTCTGTCTAATCTTCTCTGGATGCCCTGGCCAGGTATGCAAAGGAAGGATAGGCCAGAGAAAAACCCTAGAAATCTTAGGGTTATGAGATAAGAAATTAATATAGGAACAAGAGATTACATATAGGATGCGATATAACTCTTACTTGATTTTGCTTATTTGATATAAAGATCACTGGAAATGCTTTTATATGCATGAAATGAAAATTTTCAGTTTGCAAAGTAAACATGATTCTTTTATAATGTTGTGACATGAAGTGAATTGTTTAATGTTTGTTTTCTTTGTATTAAGGTAGACCCGAAATCATGTATAAATGAGTTGCCCTAAGTGGATATTCTTTCCACATGTTTAAGGTTAATAGGGGTTGATTAATCTCGAGTAGCTCTTGGCTTCAGGACTACAGGTTCGGCCTGGTCCGGCTGGCAGGATGCGTTACTGAGATCTAATGACTCCTATTAACAAGTAAAATAAGGATAGACTCTGGATGATTTAGACCCGTAATATAGTGAGAATATATATACATTAGGATGTTTTAACTACGATAAGAAGTTAAATGTTCTTTGTTCTTGAAAATTAGGGTTTGAGAAGCATAGACCCTAATTGGCCCAAATTAGGATTCAAATAACACATGAATACAGAATTTGATAAATAGAATGTCTCACTAGATGATTTTTATTATTTTATGTGTAACTTTTATTTAGCTCCAATTTGGATATGAGTTGGATATATATAAATTGAGCAACATTGGAAGATATCAGAATTTTTGAAGAATGTTCTGACCTGTTCATCGGCTGAGTTTCAAACTCGACCGATCACATTTTCAGATTTATATAGCAGTGTGGTAATTGAATTTTATCTTTTTATTGGTATATCCAATTGATCTCAAATTTTAACTGTGTTTGAAAATCACAAATTTTAGACACTCTATTAATTTGGCGTAATTTTTTGGATGACTTTTGATCTCTACAGTAAGGTGTCGGTCGAGTTGCAACTCGACCGAATCTGCTGCAGACTGCAATATAGCAGTGCACTGCTCGATTTTTAATTAATTATTGGTAACTTGAAATGACCTGAAATTTTTACTGGAGGTCTAAAACTTTATTAGGCACAACATATAAAATTTTCAGAATTTTTGGAGCTTCTGTTAGCAGTTTAATAAACGAATTACAGAAACTATTATGAAAACTGAATTTTCAGCTGATGTAATTAAAGTTGAGTGCTGGGTTAATATGTTATTGACTCAAGCAACTCAATTTGATCTATATGATCGATCACACATACACACAATAATGCTATGTTACTGATATAGACCAAAACCCTAGAATAATTAAAGTTGTAGTAGTTCAAGGGATATCATTAGTGATGTAACCTTGAATACTAGTAACTTTGTAAAATAAGACTTTGAGATTTGTTCTATGAAAAGTAAATTGGCTTTGATAGTGACCTAAGGTTTTAAGATAGTTAATCTGAACGGTACTTGAACAACATGAAATGATTTAGAGGAATGAGTAAGACATAAACCTAAAATATAACAATAAGAAAGTAGCATAGAAAATCGGAGTATTACCCGATATATGATCTGCAGATAGCCAGTGTAGTTCATGTTTTTAAGACATGGTGTCATTATCTCTATGATGTGACAATAGATTACCACCCTGATAAAGCGAATGTGGTGAATAGTGCTTTCAGCAGAAAGTCAAGTTCAACAACTAATGCATTCTCTATGACAGGTTTCAATAGAGATCTGTTAGTAGAAATGTGGAAGTTGAACTTAGGCTTAGGGGTGACAACACAAAGTGATTTGATTGTATAGATGTAAGTTAAGCCTACTTCTTATGATCAAATCAAGGAACTACAAAAGGGTGATAGTGAATTAAGCCAGACCATGCATGACCTGATAGGAGGAAAAGAGACTAGAGTTTAAGTTTTTAGATGATAAGATGTTGTATTAGCATGACATGTTGTGTGTACCTCGAGACAGAGTAAAATTCTTTTAAGGGGAAAAGGCTGAAAGAAAAGATTCTTATGGAAGTGTATGTATTGATGTATGCTATGCTTTCAGGAAACACTAAGATGTATATAAATCTCAAGAAGTTGAAATGGATGGTCAGATATGCAGAAGGATGTAGCTGAGTACGTGGTTAGAAGTAGTGTGTGCCAGTAGGTTAAGGCTGAACCCTAGAAATCTACAACTACATTGTAATCTTTTTTCTATGCCTGAATGGGAATGGGAACATATCACAATGGATTTTGTGATAGGGTTGCCCAAGACACCTAGAGGTTATGATTTGATATGAATGATTGTGAATAGACTAATTTAGTCTGCTTACTTTCTTCATATTATGTCAACCTTTGATGTCTCGAAACTTGACTATGATATACATGGATGAAATAGTTAGGTTGCCTGGTAATCCAGTTTCGATCATATCATATTGAGATCCTAAGTTCACAGCTAGGTTGTGGAAACAGTTGCATCGTGCTTTGGGCACAAAGTTGAGATGCGGTACAACCTTTCACCCGCTGACGGATGGTCAATTTGAGAGGGCCATTCAGACTCTTGAGGACATGCTGAGAGCATGTGTCTTGCATTTCTGGGGAAGTTGGGAAGAACACTTGAGCCTTATAGAATTTGCATACAATAATAGTCACCATTTCAGTCTTGGTATGGCTCAGTATGAAGATCTGAGTGGCAGAAAGTGTAAATCACCCATATGTTGGTATGAGGTAGGTGAAAAGCAGATTCTTGGACCCGAGATAGTAGATTTGACCACTGAAAGGATTTTTGTGATTAAAGAACAATTGAAAGCTTCACAGGACAGGCAAAAAAAAAAGCTATGCTGAGAAAAAGGCGTTGACCTCTTGAGTTTGAGGTTGGTGATGAAGTATACTTGAAATGTTTCACCATGGAAAGGAGTGCTGAGATTTGGTAAGAGAGGCAAACTGACTCCTAGGTTTATGGGCCCGTATCCTATCATTGAGAGGATTGGACCTGTAGCCTATAGGTTAGAATTGCCATCTGAGTTGTCAAATCTACATGATGTGTTTCATGTATCCATGCTGAAGAAATGCTATCCTGGTACAGAAAAGATAGTTGACCCAGAACCTGCACAGTTCAGATCAGATGTGTCCTATGTTGAGGGACCAGTTCAGATAGTTGATCGGAGAATCAAGGAACTCAACAATTGTGAGATACCATTAATAAAGGTTTTGTGGTGAGACCATAACCTAGAGGAAACCACGTGAGAGTTTGAATCAGTAATGCGTGATAAGTTTCCTTTTCTCTTTTAGGAATTTCGGGACGAAATTCTTATAAGGGAGGGAGATTGTTATGACCCACATTGAGGTTAACCAGTAAATATCTCAATTAATCAATAAGCATCTTGATTAGTGCTAAGCACTCTGTTAAACATCATGGATAACCAAGATAAGCTATGTCGTGAATTAATAGTTGAGATGTAATCATCCGAGGTATCTAATGACAATTTCAGTGTTAATTGTTGAGTTAAGTTAAATGCCAAGATGCAATTGGTGTTTTGACCAGTTGTGATAAGATACTAATTGAGATTTCTTGCTTTGAGGGTATAGAGGATTTCATGTTAGACTTTTTGCAAAAAGAATCACCTCAATCGGATACCGAGGTGAAAGTTATAGCTTTTTCTAGAACTAGAGTTTAGTTTTGTAATTTTTCCAATTTCTTTTCTAGCCCTTTATTTACTCTTTCCTCTCCTCGCTTATCTATTATCATCTTCTTCCCGATTAAAGTGAGTAACCGCCTATTGAGCGGCGCCCAATAGAGGCAAAACGGTCGCGCCTTGGCTGGTCCTGGGCGGACGATTTCTCAGCCTTAGCCCCGACTTGGCTACACCTACCTTTCCTCTACCTCCTCCTTCTTCTTTCTCTCTTCCTTCTCCACTCTTTCTTCCTCTATTGCTTCGTCCTAGCAGGTGTTGACCTGCAGCTGCAGATGTCGGCGGCCAGGCGCCGTGGCTCAGCTAGGAGCCACCTTGGGCGTAGCTTGTATCTCTAAACGACCGCTTTGACCCAGATGTTGAGATCCAAGCTTGAAAACGCAACTTTCTGCCACCATTTCCCTACCTGCGTTTCAATTTAGAAGGGGCCAACAAGGGCAATAGGGTGGTTTCCGCCGAGATCGTGTGCCCACACGTCGCCGAGATGTAGGTGCAGCAGGGTACCTTTAGAAGGGGTGGCGCCCCAGTTAACTCAATTAGCAGCAGCTGCCGCCAGGAAGGAGGCCGAGTATATGGTGGAGATGGACCTGTTCGGTACGACTTCACACACGAGGATTTTGTCTATGTTGGGTTACTCCCTGGCTAAAGAGGAGGAGAAGCTGCTGGTGTACAAGTACATGCCCAACGGGGACCTCGCGAGCTCGCTGTACAGGAAGAAGGTCGGGGATGAAGAAGACGAAGCAAGAGTCAAACATGTGCTTAATGTGCTATGTGAACTTCATCAGAGGAAGGTATGGTTGGATGAGAAGAACCGTAAACAGGATATTATCAAAGTTTGAAGACAACCAAATTCTGCCCGGAATTAGACCCCGAACGCATCCCCAGACGAATCCGGACAGACCAAATCACGGTGAGTAGGATTTCATTCATTTATCATTAAATAACTCAGGCGTTTGAATATTTCCAGTTATGTGCGCGAATTACGCTGATAACAGGCGTTATCAGGCGTCGGGCAGCGTTTGGCGTCGCCCGACTTTTTATTTCATAAATTGCTTCTAGACGCTGTTATATGATTAAATTTAGCAATTGATCAGTGTGGATTGAATCGGTAGATTTATATGGTTCATTGGAACCTAAATTGCTTATTTGAATGTTGAAATTAGAAATTCATGTCTAAAAATAGTATGGATTGGGTATGAACCCAGACAATAAGGATTTCTGATAAATTATCAGATGTACGATTTCAAAGTTGATATGAATAAATAAAATATGCAATAAAACCCTAAATTGTATATATCTTTTGACGTTAATATGTGTAAATTGATGTTTACATGAAATGGCACATTTCTCTGAAATATTACCAGAAATTCTCAAGTATTGTTATTAAATTGTGTTGTGATAGGTAATTAACTCTTAATTGAGTTAAGTGATGCACAAACCAGGAATTGGGTTAATGTGCACGTTTTTCGAGAAATTTAGAGAATTGATAATTGTTGAGTATGATTCTCATTTGTGAAGTAAATTTCTTTAATTTGTGCAATAAGATGTTCAATTACGTAAATTCACTATGTATGTGCCAAATTGAAATAAGTTGGGTTATTTATGCATTTCTAATTTGCTTGAATGCATGGTATGAGAATTTATCAGAAATTACAATGATTTGAAATATATTGCTCTGTCGGTTTAGAATGACAGTGTATTGTGATTTGATACGAAATCAGTAAATGTGATATTCCTGTTTAAATGTTTATTTGTTAATCAGTTAATAGACTTAGGTGCCCTAACGCCGTAGAACCCCTCGTGAGGTCTGCACCTTGGGGTGAAACGACCTACCTAGCGTGTGTCTAGATGGTCGGTGACTCGTGTTCAACAATAATCCGTGCGTGTGTCACGGTGGCACGAGGGCAGAAAGACAGTGTTCAACAATAATCCGTGCGTGTGTCACGGTGGCACTGGAGTATATGGGGGTTATTCAACAATAATCCGTGCGTGTGTCACGGTGGTAACCCCGACTCTCCGCCTGTGTGCTCAGGTTCAAGGAGGAGTCTAGAGTACACTCTTTTGAGAGTGCAGTGAGGCCGTGTGAGCCTGAGAGTCCTGTAGCAGACCAGGACAGCAGTCAGACTTAGCATTTCCCGGGTGTGTCGCTAAGTCTTGTACGGTGGGACCGTAGCATGAACTTGCTGCGGATCTTTATATGCAGAGTACACTGCATATATTTAGGGCATAATAATAATATAATTATGTAATCATATAGGATCACAGTAAATTAATATATCCGAACTTTTGTGCCAATTCATTATATCTGTTTATTGGTCTAAATTACCTGTTGTTGCATAGAAATGCGATTATATTCTGTAATCTGCTATGTCATTAGAACTGCCCAGCTTGTACTGTATTTATGTTTATTTCAATTCTATAAACCTGATGAGTTGTTTAGTGATAGCTAAATGAAAGGCTATTCACTGAGCGAGTAGGCTCATACCTCTACTCAAAACATTTTCAGGTTATCGTCAGCAGCAGGAATCTGAAGGATCCTTTCGTCCTAACGCTTAATCAGTAGAAGGTATATGTAATTAGTTTAGTTAGATAGTGGTCTCTTAGTCCCTTCCCCTCGGTCTTTGGGACATGGTGTGGGTGAGAGAGAGTATGTATGGCGAATGTGTAAAAGATGTAAATTAACTGTTATGATTTACTTTCTGTTAAACAATGATACATGTTGTAAACTATGTTTATGTTCTCTAGCCAGTTTAATTGAAATGCTTCCGCAATAGTTATTTATGTTTTAGTTTACATCAATAATCCCGATATCATTACGAGGTTTTAAAAAAAAAGGTCTCAGTTATTTGTTTATGTGATAATCCCTCCGTCGCGCCCTAATCTCATGATTAGTGGTTAGTGAGAGATCGGGGTGTGACAATTATCCTCTTCTTCCTTGCCTTTACCACAATATGGTAAAAAGTAGTGTTTCGATCCCCATCATCGAGCCACTATATACTGGCCTTATCCTTCCACAAGAACTCCTCTTGGTCTAACAGACTTCTCATTTCATCTTCAATTGTGTTCATAGAAGCCTCATTATGTGAAGATGGATTTGCATCAAACGCCCATTGGACAGTATGAAGCATATCCTCAAGGTCCTTTCTCCTTTGATGGAGGTTTCCAAACACCTCCCTATTCCACGATTTTAAAGCAGCTCTGAACCGCTTCAATTTAGCATAGACAGAGAAAGAAGCGTGTCCAAAGGATTCATACTCCCACGCTTCCCGGATGATCTCTAAGCACTGTGGGTGCTGTACCCAAGCCGCTAAGAAAGAAAATGGTGATGGGCTAGTATGACAACTAGGACCATTATGGGAAGTGAGAAGGGGGCAATGATCCAAGATCCGATTCTGGGTAAGATGAGTAGTTTTCGACCTGGGGTGGTAAGATCAGCAGGGCTCATTCACAATGACACGATTGAGCCTTTCCCATTTAGTGGGGGATAACTGTTGCTTATCAACCCACGTAAATCTACTCCCTTCAAAAGGAATCTCAAAACCCTAGATATCAGTAATGAAGGAATTAAAGTCTCTCAAGGATTGGAAAGGTGTAGGAACCCCCCTCTCTTCTCCTCCAATCTCCTAATGACATTAAAGTCCCCTACCAACATCCAACATTCATCCCCGATAGTCATATGCATCTCCTGTAAGTCTCTCCACAAATCTCTTCTAACGTAGCTATCACAACTTGCATATACTGCCGATATGAAGAAATGTTTCCCCTCACCATCCATACATCTAATGGTAATATGATGTTGGTGACACTATATGATCTCCGGTCTCAATTGGGAGTCGACATAAAGCCAGACTTTTCCTCCTGCATCATGGTTATCAGTAGCCCAGTCAAGCCTTACAATATCTGTAACATCCCTGACCTGGGTTATAAGCTAACCCTAGGTGTTTTGCATAAATCATGTAATTAAGATGCTCGTGATTAACTTCTAGCATGTAATTAAGTTCTTGAGGAACATACAATTTCATTTCTGTCCTTTTAAAACAATGTTGTAGTATTGTTTTGGTATGCAGGGACCTATGTGCAAATTACCCAATTAGAAGGGTTAACTTGCAATATTCACATGTTATGATGTTCCTTTGATGATGAGACATCATATGAATGAATATGATGAGGTATGATGGATTCTCCAAGCTTGGGCACCAAGATGCAGCTTGTGGAGCAGTCCTTGTGCTTAAAACCCTGATTTTGGTGTAAAATGCAATTTACCCAAAATATGGGGTGCAACTTGTAAAATATACCTTCTAGTATATCTTTTATGACTCTTTTCAATTGAATAATTGGACAAGAAGGATTATCCTTGTAGTGAAAACACCTAGTATGAGTAAGGAGACCCTTCATATAGGTACCTTAGTATGTATGTTGGTTTTCTCTACCCTTAGATATTGAGTTTTAACGAGCTTTGCATAAGACCATCATGCTTGGACGTGCCTTAGAAAGAAGGAGGGACTTAGATGAGAAATCTATGTTTTAGAGGTCCTTATGGTGGAAAACAACCTAAGGTATATAAGCCTAGTTCCTTGTAAACCAACCAAACGTATTCCTTCACTTCCTCACTTCTTATCTTTCTCAAACCGACCAAGGCAAGGCTCTGGAGCTCAGGGAGACGACCAACCTGTTCTAAGGTAAGAGAACACCATCTTCTAGCTTGGCTTCATGGAGGAAA
Organism: Alisma plantago-aquatica; assembly: GCA_963693085.1. NCBI lineage: Eukaryota > Viridiplantae > Streptophyta > Magnoliopsida > Alismatales > Alismataceae > Alisma > Alisma plantago-aquatica. Next base: position 1,276,155,957 of record OY856412.1, on the reverse strand, counting down.
TTCTTGTATAAGGTTGGTTTCATGGTTAATTCACTTAGGTTTCTTGTTCTAGCCGATCATCTCCATCTTTTCCTTGGAGAATCTCCTTTGGCCAACCTGTGGAGCTCAAGACGCCAATAAAGGCTTGAAGCTTGGAAGCTTGGAGCTCTAGGAACACCATTTGAGGTGGGTTTTATAACTCTAAACCTTTCACTTTGTTAAGCATATCTTCTTTCATGCATAAACTAGCTTGTTCTTCTTCTTCTTCTTCTCTATCTTTCCTTGCACTCTTGCAAGCTTTTCCATGAAGAAAAACCCTTGGTCTCAAGGTAGAAGATGATGGGCATTCATATCTAGGTTGGTACTTATCCAACTTTTCCAAACGGTTTGAGGGTCGGTTGGACCAAACGGTCTCAAGACCATTTGGTAGGGTTGACCAAGGGAAGACCGTTTGAGGGTCTGTTGTACACATATTGAATTAGACATCTACAAAGAATTGTAACCTAATTGCAAACCAATCATAAGTTGAAGGCACCTCAACCCCCTAAACCCTAATCGGGTTGAGTTGATGATTTCAATGATAGATTTTAGTGAACTTTGGGTTGAAGGGCCCAAACGGTCTCAAGACCGTTTGGGGGTTCACTCAAACGATCTCAAGACCGTTTGGTGACAACCCAAGACCGTTTGAAGGTCTAGGGTTAAGGGAATTTGATGGTTTGAGGGTCCAATCACAAGAGGTTGATGAATTGATGAAAAGTGCTGATTTGTATCCTAATTAGGGTTTAACCCTTATCAAATCAACTTAGATTTTGGTCAAACTTTGGGCAAACGGTCTGTTTGGAGGATATCCAAACGATATCAAGATCGTTTGGGCCAAGTTTGGGCCCAATTGGAGGTCAATTGATGGGTTCAACCTTGATTTGATTCACATTGTTGAACATTGATGATTATCCGATTGAAAACCCTAATTGAGATGGATTCAACCCTAATTGGCTTTCAATTGAGGGTCAATTTGATGATCAAGTGATTAAGGCTAATCCTAATTGACTCAATTTATATGTGGTTAACATGGTTTTGGCCAATTGGAGGCTTCAACATAGATAACCATAATCGATCATAACCTTTGATGGATGTTTGAGGTCCAAACAGTTTGAGCCCATTTGGACCAAGCGGTCTCAAGACCATTTGGGCTCAAACGATCTCAAGGTCGTTTGGACCAAACCGATCTCAAGACCATTTGAGATCAAACGGTTTCAAACCACATAAGCTCAAACGGCTTGGGAGTCAAACCTAACCAAACGGTCAACGCACTCAAACGGTCTGAACGGTCTCAAGACCGTTTGGTGGTTGAAGGTTGAAACCGTTTGGAGGTTTTCAAGGTTGTTTATACTTAATCAATTGAAGGTGTAATTGGTTCAATGGTGGTTTGATCTTAACCCTAATGGTACCCTAGCACATTAAGGGACCAAGTGACTAATGGATTAACCCATAATGGTGATCAATGGGGTATTTTACCAATATACCCCTGAAGGGTACAATTGAGCGATACCTTGTTTTAATCAAACCCTAATCACATGATAGTGGTATTTTGGCTTATGTTAGTCAATGAGGACTTGACCCAACCTAATCTAAAGTGATGTAATCATCATCTAGAAGTAAGAGGAGAGAGAGGGCTCCTAATGTGATTAAGAATCAAGTAACATATCTTCAATACATAAGAATGTACATGTTTAGGGTATGATCCATCAAGGTGAGATCATGAAAACCCTAATTATGATGATTGATGAATCTTAACCTATTAAGAGGGCATCAATAGTGATGTTTTTCATACATAATGATTCTATGAGCTTAATTCACTGTAATGTGAATAGTAAACCCTAATTCTAGGGTAATGACATGTAATGTGAATAGTAAACCTTAATTCTAGGGTAATGACATGTAATGTGAATAGTAAACCCTAATTGATGAAAATAAGGGAACCTAACTCTTGTAAGAGTATGAAGGTACATCTTTTGAAATGAATTGTTTACTATTATTAGTTGAGTTAACCATACAGGTTCTTATATGAGGATGATCATATCCAGGTAAGGATTATGATACCATATTCATTGAAAGCAGGTTATTAGATTTATGAAAAGAAATAACTATGTTGCCTAGGTGCAAGTGGCATCATATGAAACTGATATGCCTTAAAGGCCATGAAGGACATCAAGGTCATGCTAATAGATGACTTGATGCTGAAATGTCACTTGATAGCAAGTGTTATGATGATATAAGGGTGTGAGCACCCATGTTCTTGAATCATAGTGATAAGATGATTAAGAATTGATATCCATATGATAATTGACATGAGTTATACTTGTTACATTTAGTATTCTTCTGTTATCGCCATTTTTAGTACTTGAATGTTTGGAAACATGTATGATGCTAAAAGAATACTGAAATGTACCTAATAATCAAGTATAATCATACCATGTAGAGCCCTGATCATAGATCCATCATTGTCAGAGTTTAAATGATGGTGAAATAGGTTTTCCTAAGAAAGCTCCTGGATCACATACTTTAGAGTATGTGGGGGAATATGGATGTGTATATCCTTACATCCTAGTGGTAGGAGTTGATGTGGATGTATCTTAATCCATCAACCCTTCACTACATGCTTATACTGGGATGATGTAACACTATTCTCTCGAGGAAATCTTTTATAACCGCATCGATGAGAGATAAACAAGAAATATTCCGATGGCAAAGAGAGTACAAAATGCCACTGTAACTCTAATAGCGAAGTACCAGAATACCCTGGTAAGCTATAGTAGCAGAGACACGAGATGTCCTGCATGTTGATCCTCAACCTGATTGAGGAAGTTGAAGGTCACGAGAATCCGACTCTTTCGATGACCTAGTATGATACCGATGTGACTTATTAGTGATCAGTTGGAGTATGAACGGTATACCTCATCTCCGTAGGGCATAATGATGTTTGTAAAACATAATCAACCGCGTAGCATAACTGCTTAGGTTGAACTACGAGGAACATTGATTGATATTAAATTGCTTGCATTTAATATCCTGTTCAAGAATTAGTATATATGTTCTTCATATTCCTTAATGAAGATGAGTAGTTGTTATCAAGCCTGCTGTAAGTAATTTAAAGTACATGCTCTTAATATTCCTTTGATTGCTTTAACAAAGTTTCTAGCAGAGAGTTATAACTCTCGCTGGGACAATTATTTAAGATTGTCTCACCCCGTAGATTTCTACCTTTAGGTGGACGTCGAGGACGAAGGAACCGATCTGCATGTGGACAAAAGTAGCAACAACAAAACCAGGAGCAACAGTGATTTCAAGTGGAAACACAGTGCCATCTAAAATTGTAGTTAGCATAGTCTTATGTCGTCTATGTACACTCAGGTCCTAGGAGTTTGTTGATCTGAGAATTTTGAAGTCTTGAGATTTTGTATCATGATGTATATAATCACTCAAGAAGTGATTTATCGGAGATGTAAATAGTTCATCTTACTTTATGAAAGGAGTTTCAGGTTTTTGAGATCTCATTTTCGAAAGGTTTTAATTTCTCGTGATTTTTCGTATTCTGCTGTTAATTGAATCGCTTCCACTATGTTTATCTTGTGTTTTGGAGATCAGAGCCCACAATTAGTGGTATCAGAGATCTAGGTTCGCTGAGTCTACATAGACATAGGACTTAGAATGTCAAGTCTATCCTTAGTACTTCTTTCTTATCTAATAGAGTCTTCTGCTCCTCAGGGGAAGAAGATAATTAAGGATGTCTGGACCACAGGAAGAGTATGAGGCAGAAAGTAGTGTTGCTGCACCTCGAGAAGGTGCAAGGAACCTAGAAATAGAGCCACCTATACCTGAGCCACCTATGGAGCCACCTCAGTTTGACCCAGCTGATATGGGAAACCCAACTGTTCAAACTATGTTCGGGCAGTTTATGACTGCCATGACACACATCACCGATAGGATGCCCATGCTTGCACCTAGGGCACCTGTCCAGTCTGAGGGTCAAGGTATCGGTAAGACGTTCGAGCGACTTTGTCATGTCAGAGCAACCGAATACTTTGGAACAGCTGACCCTGCAGATGCTGATCTGTGGTTAATTGAGTTGGAGAAAGCTTTCAGAATCCTTAACATCCCTGAAGGTGAGAAGGTTAGACATGCTGTCTATCTTCTCAAAGGAAGCGCTGGTCACTGGTGGACCATGGAAGAGCAGAAGAGGCCTGGAATAGAGATCCCGTGGGAAGACTTTCGTCGGGAATTTGTCCTCAGATATTTTCCAAAGACCTTCCTGGACGAGAAGATCTCTCAGTTTGAGAGACTGAGGCAGGGCATGATGAACATTAGCGAGTACGAGGCTAAGTTCATGGAGTTGTTGCGGTTTTGTCCACACATGGCCGCCACAAAAGAAGAAAGGAGCAGAAGGTTTGAAAAGGGTTTGAATGCCGACTTGACTACCCCCGTATCTGCCTTAGAGAACCGGGAGAGGTTCGCTACCTTCGTTGAGTCAGTCCAAAGGATAGAGAGATCCGTAGTTGAGAAAAGGCAAACCCAAAAGAGATATCCACAGTTCTAGGGTTCTTCCTCTAGAGACTTTAAGAAGCCTAGATTCTTTGCACCTAACCCTCCACCACCCAGATCTAGTTCTCAGACTCAGTGGTCCCCAAGTAGAGGTAGAGGACGAGGGTTACCGCCTCGAGAGACTCATAGTTCAGCATCAATGTCGGTCACAGGACCACCAAGACCACAATAACTAGAAAGAAGCTACTACAACTATGGAAAGGTGGGACACTTGATGAAGGACTGTAGGTCTAGGCCTATCAGTGTGACACAACCTCAGAGGCAGAATCAACAGGGATCACAGAGAAGGCAGTCTCAAGGAGCACTAGAGGATGTGGACAAGAGTCTCAAGTTGGATCGTCAGCACCGACTCAACCCCAGGCGACAACGAGGTTCTATGCTATGAACCCACCGGAAGCAGTGGTCAATCCATGGGTTGTGGCAGGTCAGATGAAACTTTTATATTCTGATATGTCTAAATCCTGTGTTGTATCTGTTTTGATTGACCCGGATGCTACGCACTCCTTTATCACTCGAAGAGTGATTCGTAACTGCAATATGATAGTTAGTCATAGGGCAGATAGTTTGTTGCTTGAGACTCCGTTGAGGGGGTATGCTATTTTGCAGGAGGTATGTGCTCCTTGCATCCTCTTCTTTTCTGATCATCGCATTCAAGTGGATCTTATACCACTTGATATGCAAGGATTTGATATAATACTTGGGATGGATACCTTAGAAAGGTATAAGGTTGTCTTTAATTGTGAATCCAAGCAGGCTGTGTTTGCTGATGAGAGAAACATATGGATCTTTCAAGGAGAGAGAAAGATTGTACCCACCTACCTTATGTCTGCTATGGTTGCTGATAAGCTGATGAGGCAAGGATGTTATGCATTCTTGGCCCATGTGGTAGATATTACCATGGAGAGTCCTAACCCTGCTGAAGTTCCTATAGTCAGGGAATTTGAAGATGTATTTCCTGAAGAACTTCCAGGTATGCCACCGCCTCGGGAAATTGATTTTGAAATCAATTTGATCCCAGATACCAAACCTATAGCACAAACACCGTATAGGATGGCGCCTGTCGAGATGGAAGAACTCAAGAAACAACTTCAAGAGTTACTCGAGAAGGGTTTTATCCGACCAAGCACTTCACCCTGGGGTGCTCCGGTCTTGTTTGTTAAAAAGAAAGATGGATCAATGCGACTGTGCATTGATTACAGACAACTAAATAAAGTAACAATAAAGAATAAGTACCCTCTGCCAAGGATTGATGATCTTTTTGACCAGTTGCGTGGTGCACCCGTCTTCTCGAAGATAGACTTGAGGTCTGGATATCATCAACTTCATATTAAGGATAGTGACATACCCAAGTATGCCTTTAGGACAAGGTATGGTCACTATGAGTTTACAGTTATGTCATTTGGACTAACTAATGCCCCAGCTGCATTTATGGAACTCATGAATAGAATCTTCCGACCTTTCCTGAATCAGTGTGTTGTTGTCTTTATGGATGACATCCTGATCTATAGTAAGGATGCTCAGTAGCATGAACAACATCTTCGTCAGGCTCTAACTTTGCTAAGAAAACATGAGTTATACGCGAAGTTTAGCAAGTGTGAGTTCTGGTTGCCGGAGGTATCTTTTCTTGGACATGTGGTATCTGCCTCGGGAATTCATGTTGACCCTAAAAAGGTAGAGTCTATTCTACAATGGGAACAACCAAAGACACTGACGGAGATTCGAAGTTTCTTAGGGTTGGCTGGCTACTATCGAAGGTTCATTAAGAACTTTAGTTCTATAGCCCTACCCTTGACAAAGTTGTCCCGGAAAGATGTTTCTTTTGCTTGGAGTGACAAGTGTTAGCAATCCTTTCAGTTGTTGAAGGAGACGTTGACAAGTGCACCTGTACTTGTGTTACCTGAGCAAGGCAAAGGTTACATAGTTTTCTGTGATGCCTCCAAGAATGGACTCGGATGTGTGTTGATGCAGGATAAACATGTGATTTCTTTTGCTTCTCGACAACTTAAGAAACACGAGGAGAATTATTCGACACACGATTTAGAGTTAGCTGCTGTGGTTCATGCTTTGAAAATCTGGAGACACTACTTATATGGAGAGACATTCCAGATTTTCACTGACCATAAGAGCCTTAAGTATATCTTCTCTCATCATGAACTTAACATGAGGCAACATCGCTGGATGGAGTTAATCAAGGACTATGATTGTACAATTGATTACCATCTAGGGAAGGCCAATGTAGTTGCAGATGCCTTGAGTAGGAAATTAGCAACATCATCCTCTGATAGGGCACAGTTAAACTCTTTAGTATGCCCTAGGAGAGATATGCTCATCTCTTTAAGGCAAGACAATGTACAGATGAAGGTGTCATGGATTGCTGGGTTATTGGTTGAGATGCATATCAAACCCACCCTAAGAGAGCAGATAAGAGAGGCACAGTTAGTTGATGCTGCGGTTCAGCAGATCAGATCGGAGTATGTAGATGAGAAGAGAGATGATTTCCATGACTCGGAAGACCAAGTGGCATGTTATCATGGTAGGATGATAGTGCCGGATGTGGATAACTTAAGGAAGTTAGTCCTGGAGGAAGCTCATTCTTCTATGTATGCCATGCATCTAGGGAGCACCAAGATGTATCGAAACTTGAAAGATATGTATTGGTGGCCTGGGATGAAGAAGGATGTTGCTCAGTTTGTTTTAAGGTGTCCGGTGTGTCAGCAAGTTAAAGCTGAACACCAGAAGCCTGCAAGAACAATGCAACCTTTACCCATACCACAATGGAAGTGGGATCATGTAACCATGGACTTTGTTGTTGGTCTACCTAGGACAAGCAAAGGACATGATTCTATTTGGGTAATAGTTGATAGGTTGACAAAGTCAGCACATTTCTTACCTGTCAAAACAACCTATTCTACATAAAGGTTATCACAGTTGTATGTTCAAGAGATAGTGTGTTTGCAAGGAGTTCCTGTCACCATAGTTTCTGACAGAGGTCCCCAGTTTACAAGTCATTTTTGGGAACAACTACATAGAGCTTTAGGCACCCAGTTAAGGTTTAGTACAACCTTTCATCCACAGACTGATGGACAGTCAGAAAGAACTATACAGACCTTGGAAGACCTGTTGAGAGCATGTGTTCTCCAGTTTATAGGAAGTTGGGATCTACACCTAAGCTTGATAGAGTTTGCCTATAACAATAGCTATCAACATAGTATTGATATGGCACCTTATGAATCCTTGTATGGTAGATGTTGTAGATCACCTTTATGCTGGTATGAGACTGGTGAGCATCAGTTGTTAGGTCCTGATCTTGTGCAGTAGACCACAGAAAAGATTAAAGTAATTCAACAACAACTTAAGACTGCACAAGATAGATAGAAATCTTATGCTGACAGACGTCGTAGACCCTTAGAGTTCCAAGTTGGAGACAGAGTGTACCTCAAGGTCTCACCTTGGAAAGGAGTCCTTCATTTTGGAAGGAAAGGGAAGTTAGCTCCTAGATTTATGGGACCTTATCCAATCATTGAACGAGTTAGAAAGGTAGCCTATAAACTAGAGTTGCCACCAGAGTTGCAGATATTACACCCTGTGTTTCACATTTCTATGTTGAGGAAATGTCACCCTGATACTGAGTCAGTTCTACAACCTATGGAAGTAGAATTGAATGAAGATATAACTTATGAGGAGGGACCAGTGTCAATCCTTGATAGCAGATTTAAAAAGTTAAAGAAGAAAGATATAAGTCTTGTGAAAGTCCTCTTGAATCATCGTGGTGTTGAAGAAGCCACTTGGGAGCTGGAGGAAGAGATGAGGAGGAAATATCCCGCTCTTTTCTCCTAATATGTTATATCAATTTCGAGGACGAAATCCTTTTGAGGGGTGGATAATTTGTAACATCCCTGACCTGGGTTATAAGCTAACCCTAGGTGTTTTGCATAAATCATGTAATTAAGATGCTTGTGATTAACTTCTGGCATGTAATTAAGTTCCTGAGGAACATACAATTTCATTTCTGTCCTTTTAAAACAATGTTGTAGTATTGTTTTGGTATGCAGGGACCTATGTGCAAATTACCCAATTAGAAGGGTTAACTTGCAATATTCACATGCTATGATGTTACTTTGATGATGAGACATCATATGAATGAATATGATGAGGTATGATGGATTCTCCAAGCTTGGGCACTAAGATGCAGCTTGTGGAGCAGTCCTTGTGCTTAAAACCCTGATTTTGGTGTAAAATGCAATTTACCCAAAATATGGGGTGCAAATTGTAAAATATACCTTCTAGTATATATTTTATGACTCTTGACATCATTTATAGAAGAAATGATGTGAGGGGCGCTTCAATTGAATAATTGGACAAGAAGGATGATCCTTGTAGTGAAAACACCTAGTATGAGTAAGGAGACCCTTCATATAGGTACCTTAGTATGTATGTTGGTTTTCTCTACCCTTAGATCTTGAGTTTTGATGAGATTTGCATAAGACTATCATGCTTGAACGTGCCTTATAAATAAGGAGGGACTTAGATGAGAAATCTATGTTTTAGAGGTCCTTATGGTGGAAAACAACCTAAGGTATATAAGCCTAGTTCCTTGTATACCAACCAAACGTATTCCTTCACTTCCTCACTTCTTATCTTTCTCAAACCTACCAAGGCAAGGCTCTGGAGCTCAGGGAGACGACCAACCTGTTCTAAGGTAAGAGAACACCATATTCCAGCTTGGATTCATGGAGGAAATTCTTGTATAAGGTTGGTTTCATGGTTAATTCACTTAGGTTTCTTGTTCTAGCCGATCATTTCCATCTTTTCCTTGGAGAATCTCCTTTGGCCAACCTGTGGAGCTCAAGAAGACATTAAAGGCTTGAATCTTGGAAGCTTGGAGCTCTAGGAACAACGTTTGAGGCGGGTTTTATAACTTTAAACCTTTCACTTTGTTAAGCATATCTTCTTTCATGCATAAACTAGCTTGTTCTTCTTCTTCTTCTTCTCTATCTTTCCTTGCACTCTTGCAAGCTTTTCCATGAAGAACAGCCCTTGGTCTCAAGGTAGAAGATGATGGGCGTTAATATATATGTTGGTCCTTATCCAACTTTTCCAAACAGTTTGAGGGTCGGTTGGACCAAACGGTCTCAAGACCGTTTGGGGCCAAACAGTCTCAAGACCGTTTGGGGCCAAACGGTCTCAAGACCGTTTGGTAGGGTTGACCAAGGGAAGACCGTTTGAGGGTCTGTTGTACACATATTGAATTATACATCTACAAAGAATTGTAACCTAATTGCAAACCAATCATAAGTTAAAGGCACCTCAACCCCCTAAACCCTAATCGGGTTGAGTTGATGATTTCAATGATAGATTTTAGTGAACTTTGGGTTGAAGGGCCCAAACGGTCTCAAGACCATTTGGGGGTTCACTCAAACGATCTCAAGACCGTTTGGTGACAACCCAAGACCATTTGAAGGTCTAGGGTTAAGGAAATTTGATGGTTTGAGGGTCCAATCACAAGAGGTTGATGAATTGATGAAAAGTGCTGATTTGTAACCTAATTAGGGTTCAACCCTTATCAAATCAACTTAGATTTTGGTCAAAATTTGGGAAAACGGTCTGTTTGGAGGATATCCAAACGATCTCAAGATCGTTTGGGCCAAGTTTGGGCCCAATTGGAGGTCAATTGATGGGTTCAACCTTGATTTCATTCACATTGTTGAACATTGATGATTATCCGATTGAAAACCCTAATTGAGATGGATTCAACCCTAATTGGCTTTCAATTGAGGGTCAATTTGATGACCAAGTGATTAAGGCTAATCCTAATTGACTCAATTTATAAGTGGTTAACATGGTTTTGGCCAATTGGAGGCTTCAATATAGATAACCATAATCGATCATAACCTTTGATGGATGTTTGAGGTCCAAACTGTTTGAGCCCATTTGGACCAAACGGTCTCAAGACTGTTTGGGCTCAAACGATCTCAAGGTCGTTTGGACCAAACCGATCTCAAGACCGTTTGAGATCAAACGGTTTCAAACCGCATAAGCTCAAACGGTTTGGGAGTCAAACCTAACCAAACGGTCAACGCACTCAAACGGTCTGAAGACCGTTTGGGGGCAAACGGTCTCAAGACCATTTGAGACCAAACGGTCTCAAGACCGTTTGGTGGTTGAAGGTTGAAACCGTTTGGAGGTTTTCAAGGTTGTTTATACTTAATCAAATGAAGGTGTAATTGGTTCAATGGTGGTTTGATCTTAACCCTAATGGTACCCTAGCACATTAAGGGACCAAGTGACTAATGGATTAACCCATAATTGTGATCAATGGGGTATTTTACCAATATACCCCTGAAGGGTACAATTGAGTGATACCTTGTTTTAATCAAACCCTAATCACATGATAGTGGTATTTTGGCTTATGTTAGTCAATGAGGACTTGACCCAACCTAATCTAGAGTGATGTAATCATCATCTAGAAGTAAGAGGAGAGAGAGGGCTCCTAATGTGATTAAGAATCAAGTAACATATCTTCAATACATAAGAATGTACATATTTAGGGTATGATCCATCAAGGTGAGATCATGAAAACCCTAATTATGATGATTGATGAATCTTAACCTATTAAGAGGGCATCAATAGTGATGTTTTTCATACATAATGATGCTATGAGCTTAATTCACTGTAATGTGAATAGTAAACCCTAATTCTAGGGTAATGACATGTAATGTGAATAGTAAACCCTAATTCTAGGGTAATGACATGTAATGTGAATAGTAAACCCTAATTGATGAAAATAAGGGAACCTAACTCTTGTAAGAGTATGAAGGTACATCTTTTGAAATGAATTGTTTACTATTATTAGTTGAATTAACCATACAAGTTCTTATATGAGGATGATCATATCCAGGTAAGGATTATGATACCATATTCATTGAAAGCATGTTATTAGCTTTATGAAAAGAAATAACTATGTTGCCTAGGTGCAAGTGGCATCATATGAAACTGATATGCCTTAAGGGCCATGAAGGACATCAAGGTCATGCTAATAGATGACTTGATGCTGAAATGTCACTTGATAGCAAGTGTTATGATGATATAAGGGTGTGAGCACCCATGTTCTTGAATCATAGTGATAAGATGATTAAGAATTGATATCCATCTGATAATTGACATGAGTTATACTTGTTACATTTAGTATTCTTCTGTTATAGCCATGTTTAGTACTTGAATATTTGGAAACATGTATGATGCTAAAAGAATACTGAAATGTGCCTAATAATCAAGTATAATCATACCATGTAGAGCCCTGATCATAGATCCATCATTGTCAGAGTTTAAATGATGGTAAAACAGGTTTTCCTAAGGGAACTCCTGGATCACATACTTTAGAGTATGTGGGGGAATATGGATGTGTATATCCTTACATCCTAGTGGTAGGAGTTGATGTGGATGTATCTTAATCCATCAACCCTTCACTACATGCTTATACCAGGATGATGTAACACTATTCTCCTGAGGAAATCTTTTATAACTGCATCGATGAGAGATAAACAAGAAATCTTCCGATGGCGAAGAGAGTACAAAATGCCACTGTAACTCTAATAGCAAAGTACCAGAATACCCTGGTAAGCTATAGTAGCAGAGACACTAGATGTCCTGCATGTTGATCCTCAACCTGACTGAGGAAGTTGAAGGTCATCAGAATCCGGCTCTTTCGATGACCTAGTATGATACCGATGTGACTTATTAGTGATCGGTTGGAGTATGAACGGTATACCTCATCTCCGCAGGGCATAATGATGTTTGTAAAAAATAATCAACCGCGTAGCATAACTGCTTAGGTTGAACTACAAGGAAAATTGATTGATATTACATTGCTTGCATTTAATATCCTATTCAAGAATTAATATATATGTTCTTCATATTCCTTAATGAAGATGATTAGTTGTTATCAAGCCTGTTGTAAGTAATTTAAAGTACCTGCTCTTAATATTCCTTTGATTGCTTTAACAAAGTTTCTGGCAGAGAGTTATAACTCTCGCTGGGACAATTATTTAAAATTGTCTCACCCCGTATATTTCTACCTTTAGGTGGACGTCAAGGACGAAGGAACCGATCTGCAGGTGGACATCAGCAGCAACAACAAAACGAGGAGCAACAATGATTTCAGGTGGAAACACGGTGCCATCTAAAATTGTAGTTAGCATAGTCTTATGTCGTCTCTGTACACTTAGGTCCTATGAGTTTGTTGATCTGAGAATTTTGAAGTCTTGAGATTTTGTATCATGATGTATATAATCACTCAAGAAGTGATTTATCAGAGATGTAAATAGTTCATCTTACTTTATAAAAGGAGTTTCAGGTTTTCGAGATCTCATTTTTGAAAGGTTTTAATTTCTCGTGATTTTTTGTATTCTGCTGTTAATCAAATCGCTTCCGCTATGTTTATCTTGTGTTTTGGAGATCTGAGCCCACAATACCAAGCAGCTCATTAGCTTTATCAGCATGAATCAATAGTTCAAAGATTCCCGAAATAATAGGTTTATGTCTTCTACAAAGGCGACCTAGAATTTTCCTAGTCTCATTATTTGTAGCCCCTCGTATATTCCAAAACATGAAGTGATTATCCATAACAGACATGAAAAGCACCTTCCGCCATGCTAGCCTTATCTTCAAAAACTACGGGGACCTCCATGGTTCCCACATATATCATCCTCTTTAGGTCGGTATCCTTCTGAGTGGTGTCTCCATGGTCGTTCCTCTATGCTATCTAAAGAGCGTCCTTGCCGTCGATGGTGATACAGGCTGACATCCATAGCACGGGTCCAGGATCGGGTTCTACCTTCCCTATTTCTATGTGTCATAGGCTCGTCCTACACAAAGATGAATTCCTATAATCTTCTCTGCTGCAAAACCCTTCTTTCCCCATGTTCATCCAAGACAACCCTTTCTCTCAAGGCACATCTTTCTTCCCGATATGCATGGAATCTATACAACACCATCGAGCGGGGTTCATCCTGGGTATACACCATACCCTACTAATGATTCAGTTCTGCTATAAAGGCCTGATCCGATCCAGATACCCCCAGCGCCTCAAAGGGAATTTGTAGTTCTTTCCCTACTTCAGTTAGACAAACATTAGCGGATCATATAGGGGCCCTTGCGACCATATGCATGCACACATCTTCCCAAAGATCATCGAATGTAACTGAGATAAATTACGGGATATCAAAGCTAAAAGCCTCAACTGTCACTAAGATTCTAGATTCATCATCCGTGCTCCTTTTCCAATTTGAGATCTCAACCAAATTGCCAAAAGACCGGATCATGGAGGATATCGAAGCTTCGTCTCTACACACGATAGGGATGTCAACCATCTAAAACTAGAAACACTCCTTCCTTTCACAAACTTCACCAGATACCATCGAGCACAGTTCCACATGCATACCTCTAATATCTCTAAGTCCCTTATTCACATCGGCGATAACATCCTCCTGGAGGGGGAAGTATGCTATAGCTTTCCTCTCTGCAAATCTATAGATATCGAGGGCTGTATGCCAAGCTTGTACCAAACATGGTCGTACATGATTCCAAGATAAGGTAGACGGCCATTGTACTTCCACCGCATGTTTCAAAGCGTCTCTTCAAGGTACGAGACAGGCATGTCCCTTCCAAGGTGACCAATGTACGTTTAGGGACATGCTGCGGGGCACCCCGGGCAGGAATGCCCGTAGGAAGAGGAGGGAATGTTGACCTTGATGCTAAAGCCGGTATACACTATTGGATATGAGCGGAACATCTATGCACCAGATGGCCAGGTCTATGACATCTATAGTAGACTTTAGGCTTAGAACATTGGGATTGCTAATGTCCCCTTTCCATGCATCTATAACAAGTGTCATGGGGAATGTTGTATAAAGGACCCTTCCGTCGTTGGTTAGCCTGATAAACATGCATTCTGGAGTTAGAGGAACTTGTGCCTACCAAAGATGGGGGTAGGGTTGATTTAGGGATGTATGACACAACTTCTTGAATCTTTGCTTGTCCTCAAGCAAGTAAAATCACAAATAAAGTCCAATTTATACTCCCAATATGCCATCCTCACCTTAATAACATCACTACAATCCTCACCTCCAAATTTTGGCCAAGTGACCCGATCTCCTAGAACCACATAGCATAAAATTCTATATTCCCTATCAAAACAATTGTCAAATCTAGCTTCTAAAATAAGAATTTGTAGAAAAATAGGCATCTCTTACTTTCACTTTGACACTCTCAATTTTTTATTACTCTTTTTTTTAAAGTTATTGCATAAGAATAGGATGAATTTGGGGGTGTGAAAATAAAGCAAGAAGTGATGAAAATATATAGATATCTCCTCTATTCCACTCGGGATATGAATTTATGGAGTTGTGGCTACATTGGTCACAATTTTTTTTCATGTGCACTTTTGGTACACCCCTTTGTGGGGTATGGAGTTTTCATTTTGGGAAGCATGCCACCCCAGCCTTGATTTTTGTCTGGTGGTGATTCTTTGCTTTTCTTTTTGAGAAGAAAAATAGAGGGAAGGAAGAGATGTTCTTGTGCTTATAACTTTCAATTTTTTTATATATTTTTGTCAAAGGGTGTCATTGCTCTAGTTAGAGTATTCCTATAAATCACATCATACAAATTTTATAACAAGATAATCCATTGTTTAAATATAGGGAAAATTATGTTTGGTTCTAATCGATTCCTTATGACTTGCCAACTTTCCGAGGAGTGGTGTTATTAAGGATCCTAGGTGACATGGTGGTTTCAGACATGGCAATTTGTAATAGTCTTTGCAAAAAATTTACTAAATTCAATTTGGGGTACAATGATATATGTCTACTCAATGGCTGGCTAGATAACATCCATTTTGCAATAAAAGAAATAAAACATGGCCGACTAGATAAGGGCCAAACTAAAAAATTTGAAAATTTGTGATTTTTTAAAGGAAATTAAAACTAAATTATATAACATAATGAAAAATTAAAAAAAAAAAGATAGTGTAGGTGGAAGGATTACGTACCACCCACCTCCACCCTGGACTTTAAATTTTTGCTCGTCCTGAGCAAAATACAAATCCAGGATGGAGGGAAGAAAATCACTAGGATCACCGGGAGGTCCTGGTAGCTCAAAAAATGTCAAGTTGAAGGGGATGTTCATGATGGTTGTAGCTTTGAACAAAGGAGCTTCATGGTACACCCAATTGATGGGTGATCGTAGAGGCTGAAAGAGGATTTCATAATGTCTTTTTCCTCGCACTCCTTCCTAAAGGATCCACAAATATTCCTTTAGTAGTAAAGGAAATGTCATAAATGTGAGTGGCTTGAGGGGGATTGGCGGGTGTTCAGTGGGTGGCACATATGGTGTCGACTCTGCAACATCGGGTGGGGGATCATGCTTTGGTTTCCCTATGTCATATTGATCTACATATAGTAAAATTGGTGGTAATATGGAAGGGACACACAAATTTAAATCAACATCATACATATTTTGGCTCTCCTCAAAATTCATGAAATCAACCTTGGGATAGATGGATTTCATGGTTGATATTGCAGGTGATTGTAGTTCCTCTATGCAAGGATTTCCCAAGGGTTCTTGAAGGATAAAAATGGGGATATATTCCTTGCAGCCAGTAGAAGGGGGTATATAGATTTCTTGTAAGGAGTTCTCCCCTTCTATATCATCCTTATGTAGAATGGGAATTGGTTGTGGCAGAATGGAAGGAATCATTTCATCAATGGAGGTGGGCTGCTCATTATCCAGAATAGATCCTACCAGAGGGGATTGGTCATCGATAAAAATTGGACTTTTGCAAATGATGGGAAAGGTTGTTGGGTCTTTAGGATGACTATCTGAGATTGACTTTTCATACTCGAGTAATAAAGTCTTCAAGGGAAGGGTAGGAATGCCAACGTCCTCATCACACAAGAAATACAACCCAATGGTATGTATTGTTTCTTTAGAATCCGACGTATATGACATAAAAATTAGATCATCATCATCATCTTCGGGAAGAACCATCTTAGGTTGCTCTAAGTCCTCCACATATTTTTGTGCTTGGGCCTCTAGTAAGGATGCTAAAAGGGATTGGCTGGTTTCTAGGTTTTTCTGTCCTTCTACTACCATTTTTTCTAAAGCCCCAAGTCTCTCTTTTAGTTGATTTTCATTATTAGATTCATACATCCCAAAAAAATTACCATCCTCACCATCCCCCCATAAGGATCTTGGTCATGGTACCCAGTATGTTGGTTGTGGTGTTGCTCCTCACAATAATCTTCAGAAGATGGTGGATTGTTATTTCCATTACTCTCATCATGGTGGGAAGATACAATATTACAAGGTGTCACCGAGTCATGGGGGAACATATTTGGAACATCTGGGTTTTGGGATTGGGCTTTCAACAAGGTGGCCATCAAGGTTTGGCTAGTTATGAGTTTTGCTTCCATCTTCTCTTGGGACCTAAGTTTCTCTTCTTGTTGAGGATTATATTAGGTATCATAAATAGGTCCATTTCCCCCAAAGTTTTGTTGGTCATACCCTCTCTCAGAATACCGATAGCAAGGTCCCCCATGATGGTTCTCAGAAAAATAAGGATTTACATTGTACCCACCAGGATGAAAGGGCTCATAAAGAGGGGTGCTATGGGCTAAAGTTGGACATGCAAGAGATGTGTGGTGGCAATGACCACAATAATAACATTGTGGGGGATATTGCAATACCCACTCTATTTGAAAGGTTCTTTTCTACAATTCAAAAAAGAGCTAAAGATTTTTTACAAGACCGTAAATTACAAAAAAATCTAAGGGATTATGACTCAAGGTTAAAATTTACAAAACTAACTAAAATTACAATTTTTTTTACAAACTAGCGTATTTGCAAAAAAAACGGACAGCCGGAATGGAAACTCGGAAGAAGGAAGAGTATCACTTCCGGAATGTTACTCGAAAGGCATAAAAAAAGGAAAAAAAGTTTTTTCAAAAATTTTGGGGTTCAAAAGAAACAAATCCGTTGTCCCCAGCAACGGCGCCAAATTGTTAGTCATCGCTTTGCAATATCAATCACTAAGATGGTTAATCCTAGAGTTTAAACCTTTTTTACTTCCGGTTTTAAGGGTAGTATGGAAGGGTTGATCCCATAGGACAACTTTTTTAGAGATTGTTCTTAGAACCCTAAGTTTGAAGAACTTGTTATTTGTTTTTGGTAATTTTTTTTAGATTGGAACAGAAAGTAAAAGTCTAGTTGGGGGTTTGATTGATTACACTAATGCAGGAAAGAAAAAGCACTTAACAAGAATAAAAAAAGCACAAGGAAATTTTAAGATTATTGCTAGCACAACAAAATCTATGAAAAGACTAAGAATTAAAGAAAGCAAAAGTATGCGATGATTAAATCAAGTGATGGAAATCAAGGCTCGTAGGGGTTTTCACCACCTTAGCCTAGGCGATAACAACTAATTCTTAAGCGACCATTCGATGAAGGTTTGCAAATTTAAAAACTCACAAGAGATAAACTCCACATGAGACCATTGGTCTTGGTGCTCATGCTTCCTAGTTTATCATCCTAAAAGACGAAAATCCACGGTCATATCAAAATGTCTATGTAATCAATTTTATTGTTCTAAATCCGGATTTCCATGATCATTTCCATCCGGATTAACATGGGATCCGAAGTTCAACCATTAATTAAAATCGATTACCATCTAATCATCTAAGAAGAAGTCGTTAAAACCATGGCTAAGGGGTTATTCCCTTTGCCTCGATAGAAGTCTACTCACTCATGGAGAAGGGAGAGACGAAGGAAGAAAGTACTGAAGCCATAGTCTAGCCCAAAATCAGGAAGTTAATCCTTATGCTAGAGACAATGAAATGGCTTAGTTCTTAGTTCCTTGCTCCAGAATTAGAGAACGAAGAAAAGAAGATTAAGACTTAAGGCGGATGGAGAGACAAGAATGAGTATGAAAGAACAATGTTTGAAATAAAATCTACTTTATTGCAAAATAAGAAGATGATTACAAGAACAAATGCTTCAGAATCCCAATACAAAGAGAAATCCAAGATGCCCAAAGAGGAGGAAGTACCCCTCCTTTTATAGGAGAAGGAGGGGGATATACATTAGGTTTAGGGAAAAAGAAATGGCCGCCGGCGGCTGCTAACTTTCTAGATCTAATCAATAGAGGAAACAATTGATTGCTTTGCATTCCTTTTGCATTAATTTCCCACAACAGCACTTTCGAGCATATTTTTGGGCTAGTCAAAAATTCGGAAGCGGCCAGAAAATATAGTTTTCCTGTATATAATTGAATTATCTTTCCAACGCATACATGCACAATAAATTCCTCCTTGGGATGTGGGAGTTATACCAATTTTGGTGAAAGATATATACTGAAATCAGACTCTGCGGGAAAACGTAAGGCTACTTTCACTGATTGACTGTGCAGCCATATAAACACCAAAATTGCCACAAAATATGTCTTTTTTATAGACAATAAAATTCTCTTTTCATTCCATACTTTATCTTGAAATTATGCCTTTAGACGCAAAAGATATGACTATTTTAGTGACGAGTATCTCAGGTACTGCGAGATATTTGAAAAGCCTCATATCTTCATCTTTTATTTTCTCGATTTACTTAGATAATTCCTGAAAATTAAGAAAAATATCATAAGAATTCAAGAAAAGTATATCAAGAAGATGAAAGTGCTATTTATTTTTGAATGAGCTAAAATTAACTAATTAATTATTCTAAATGAAGCAAAAATAAGAGATGAATATGCATTCATCAAAATACCCCAAACTTAAACTTTGCTCGTCCCGAGCAACATTAAAATCAAGAAATACTTTCAAGACATACTCTCAACCTATCATCCTCACTCTCCTAACAATCACTTTATTCCTTCCACCAAAATATGGCCAAGCGACCCTGACTTCCTGAATTCACGAAAAGTGACTTTTATATTTCCTACTTCACAAACTTGCATTTATTCAAGACCTGCAATAAAACAGATTTTCATTTCACCTTTGCTTTTGGTACTCCAATTTTTTTTTTAAGTTTTACACAAGAACAGGGCTGATTTGGATGGTTGAGGTTTTTGTAGTTTTCCCCTGTGTAGAAAATTGGAGTGAAGGAGGTATGGAAGAAGGACAATCTCTCCTCTATTCAACTCGAGACCTTTTTATTTAGTGGACATGCAGTTACATTGACTGCATTTTTTTCTTTGATTTTTGGTGATACACCCGACTGCGTGGGTATGGAAGAAGCAGAAGAGGGGGGAGGGGTGCCACCCCAAACTTAGCCTTTTGGGCATTATTGGCTTTTTTTTCTTCTTTTTGACGAATGGAAAGATTTGGAAGTGGTCGAAGAAGAGTAGAAGAGGCTGTTCTTGTGAAACTTTTTTTCCATCTTTTTTTAGAGTACCATGCATTGGTTCAACTATTACGGAATCATGCAAAAAATCAAGAAAATTTATACAAGTTGTACATGATAAGAAAGCATCACTCTTAAATCCTATCAGTCCTCTATGGCTTGCCATCTTTTCCAATGAGTGATTATTATTTGAGGTCCTAAGTGACAGGAGGATTTCTAGTCATGAAAGTTTCAAAATTTTAGTTGCAAGGCAGTTACATCATTAAGGAGAGTATTTTGACAAATGATCATATCAAGGCCGACTAGATATGGGCCAATTGTACTATGAAAAGAAAGAAATAAAAAAAAACTACATGCAATATGTAAAATAAAGAAAAGATACTAAAAGGGAAAGAAAAAGGGGTGGAAACGTACCACCCATCCCCACCCCAAACTTAAGACTTTGCTCGTCCCGAGCAAAATAAAAATCCGAGATGGGGGAAAAGAATCGCTGTGGTGGAGGATGAAGGACGATGACAACAACTCCCCAAAAGAGAAGAACACAAAACAAAACAAAAAAATAACAAGGGTGATGATATTAGAAAAGAAGGAAAAAAATGCAAAAATTATTTAGGTTGCCTCCCAAAAAGCGCCAAGTTTTACGTCATGGCCTGACAAGAGATGGATCAGTCTATTGGGTTTCTGGGGAAGTTGTGGGGTCAGATAGGTTCAGGTCTTTCAAAGATGAACAATTGTTTGAATCTGAAGCGACAAGGTCTTCAGTGGTGATGTATCTTTTAAGTCGGTTCCCATTAACCTTAAACTCACCCAAAACTTTATCCCAGAGAAGAAAAGCACCATGTGGATAAGCACACTTGACAATGTAGGGGCCATACCATATCGACTTGAGTTTTCCAGGGAAAAGTCATAATCTTGAATTAAAAACTAAAACTTGATCCCCTTCTCTAATGTCTTTGCACTTGATGTGACCATCATGCCACATTTTGGTTCGGTCCTTGTAGATTCTTGCGTTTTCGTAGGCACTCATCCTAAGTTCATCAAGCTCATTCATTTGGGGAAAACGTTTCTCTCCAGCCATGGAAAGGTCAAAATTCAAACTTTTGATGGCCCAACTTGCTTTGTGCTCTAGTTCTATTGGTAAGTGACATGACTTACCGTAGATCACTCTGAAAGGGGTGGTGCCAATGGGTGTTTTATAGGCAGTACGATATGCCCACAAGGCATCATTGATTTTTAACTCCCAATCTTTCCTAGTTCGTCTAATAGTTTTTTCTAAAATGGATTTGATTTGTCTGTTGGATACTTCTACCTGCCCACTGGTCTGAGGATGGTAAGGAGTGGCGACTTTGTGATAAACCCCATATTTTTTCAAAAGAGCTTCAAAACGTTTCTCCAAAAAATGGGACCCCCCATTAGAAATGACGGTGCGAGGGACTCCAAATCTAGGAAAAATGACATCTTTAAAGAGTTTCTTAACAAGTTTAGAATCACATGTTTTAGTAGGTATGGATTCAACCCACTTTGACACATAATCGACTGCGACTAAAATGTAAGTAAACCCATAAGAAGAAGGAAATGGGCCCATATAGTCGATTCCCCAGACATCAAAAATCTCTAGTTCCTGCCAAGAGGTGAGAGGCATTTGGTCACGCTTGGAAATATTACCCGTCCTTTGACATTGGTCACATGAAAGTACATAATCATATGAGTCTTTGAAGATGGTGGGCCAAAAGAATCCGCATTGTAGGACTTTTCTAGCCATTTTTTGGGAACTCATGTGACCACCATAGGGGCCAGAGTGACATTGTTCCAAAATGGCGATGCTTTCTTCGTGGTATACACAACGACGATATAAACCATCAGCACAAAGTCGAAACAAATAAGGTTCATCCCAATAATAATTTTTGACGTCATGTAAAAATTTAGCTTTAGAGTGTCCCGTATACTCGGGGTGCAATACACCTGCATCTAAATAGTTTACAAAATCAGCAAACCAAGGAAAATGGGAGTCTACCTTGAGCAATTGGTCATCAAGTAAGGATTCATTTATGGGATGTTCATCAATGGGGCTATAGCTAAGTCTACTGAGATAGTCAGCCACGACATTTTCAGATCCCTTTTTGTCTAGGATTTCTAGATCAAATTCCTGCAATAACAAAATCCATCTTATGAGTCTAGGCTTGGCATCTTTTTTGGTCATGAGGTAGCGAATAGCTGCATGATCAATGTAAACAACAACCTTTGAACCAACAAGATATGAGCAAAATTTATCAAATGCATAGACAATGGCTAGTATTTCTTTTTCGGTGACTGTGTAATTTTGCCGAGCTTCATCTAAGATCTCGGATGCATAATAAATAACATGGTGTTTTTTGTCAATTCTTTGTCCTAAAATGGCACCTACATCAAAATCACTAGCATCACATAGGATTTCAAAGGGTAAGGCCCAGTCAAGAGCACGGATGATAGGAGTGGTGGTGAGAGCCTTTTTCAAACATAGAAAGCTCTCCATGCATGCTGTATCTCCTTTTGAAGAAGATTGGTGAGAGGTTTTGTGATTTTGGAAAAATCACGGATGAATCGCCGATAGAAACCGGCGTGTCCTAGGAAGGCTCAGATGTATTTGACTGAGGTAGGAGGGGGGAGTTTGGTGATGACCTCAATCTTAGCTTGGTCAACTTCAATGCCCTGGTTGCTCACCTTATGGCCTAGAACAATACCCTCCTTGACCATGAAGTGACACTTTTCCCAATTGAGGACTAAATGTGACTCGATGCATCTATCAAGAACAAGGGAGAGGTTCCCAAGGCAAGAACTGAAACTATCTCCATAGACAGAGAAATCGTCCATGAAAACTTCCAAGTCAGTTTCAGTTAACCCTGAAAAAATGGCAGACATACATCTTTGAAAAGTGGCTGGTGCATTGCACAGGCCAAAGGGCATTCGTCTAAAAGTGTATGTACCAAAAGGGCATATGAAAGTGGTCTTCTCTTGGTCTTTAGGATGAATGGGAATCTGATAAAAACCCAACTAGCCATCTAAATAGCAAAAGTATTGTTGATGATCTAAACGTTCAAGAACTTGATCGAGGAAGGGAAGAGGGAAGTGGTCTTTCCTAATTTCTTTGTTGAGTTTCCTGTAGTCAATGCAAATCCTCCACCCTGTGACGGTACAGGTGGGGATGAGCTCATTATTCTCATTCCTAATGACTGTGCTCCCACCCTTTTTGGGGACGGCCTGGACAGGGCTGACCCAAGGAGAGTCAGAGATGGGGTAGATGATTCCTGCAACCAAAAGTTTAATTACTTCAAGATAGACAACTTCCTTCATGTTTGGGTTGAGTTTCCTTTGCGGGTCTCGGGAGGGTTTACTATTTTCAATCATTGGGAATTTGTGGATGCAAGTGGATTGATCTATCCCAACTAAATCCGTCATTTTGTACCCTAAAGCTGTTTTCCTTTTCCTAAGTTCTCCCATAAGCATGTTTTCCTGTTTAATGGTAAGGTCAGAATTGATAATAATAGGGCATAATTGTTGTTCATCCAGAAAGACATATTTCAGGCCTATGGGGAGAGTCTTCATTTCCGGTGCCTTTAGTGGTTCAGGTCGTTCTTCTATGGTGGAGATCATTTTAAGGTCTTCAATCTCAGCACATGGGATTTCCTCAAAGTTGTCCAAATGAATCTTGATTTGATTTGATGGTTCATTATCAAAATCACATTCGAAGGGGATGGTGAGAGCAGTGCATAGGGGGTCATCAACTAATTCCCATTCTTTTCTTAGTTGGTTTAATTCATCAATGCAATCAAGGAGGTAGACTTCTTCCTCAAGACTAGGTCCCCTCATGTTTTCAAACACCCTAAACTCTAGGGTTTGCTTCCCTAGCCTTAACAAAATGGTACCAGCCTCAACATCAATTAAGGCACAAGCAGTGGCTAAGAAGGGACGTCTGAAAATGAGAGGGTAGCGTAAATCCTCCTTGATATCCATGATCACAAAATCACAAGGGACGTATGCATCATTTCCAACGTTAACCGTAATGTCTTCTATGATTCCCATGGGTTTAGTTGTGGATGAGTCTGCCAGTTGGATGGTCATGGCTGTGGGTAACATGCCATTGAATCCTAGTCTTTTGCAAAGACTATATGGCATGATGGATATACTGGCTCCTAAATCTGCTAGGTCTTTTTTACAAGCACTGTCACCCAAGTAGCATCCTATTATAAAAGAACATGGATCCTTCTATTTTTTTGGCATCTTACTTAGAATAATGTCTGAAGTGGTCCTAGCAAGTTTAATAGTCTCGTATTCCTTAGTAAAATACTTCCTAGTCAAGAGAGATTTTATGTACTTGGACCAGGCGGGCATGTCTGCTAAAGCATCAAGGAAGGGAATGTCGACATGTATTTTTTTCATAGCATCCCTAAATTTCATGAAGCGGGCATCAAGTCTTGTTTGTTTGAGGTGGGCATGATAGGGAGGTCGGGGTTTGTAGATTGGTTCTTCATCTCCTACTTGAGGGGTTTGAGGGACGGATGGGTTGGTTGTAGCTTCAGGTTTGACAACTACCATGTCCTCATCCTCGAATTCTAGAGGTGGGTCTGAAGATTTTTCTGGAGGGGGAGGGGTGTGCACCTTTCCTAAACGAGTAGAGACAACCTTGAGTTGTTCATGATGTTTGGGGTTGTTTTCAGGCTGCCTTGCAAAAGTCCCAACAGGAGGTTTTTGTTGGGAAAACAGATGGGCTAACTGTGCGTCAGTTGCCTTTTGATGGGCTTGTATGGCCACGAGGGTTTGTTCTATGCTTGTCAGGCTAGGATGACTTGGGGGAGGAGTAGGGGGGCATTTTGAGGTGGCTGGGGAGGTTGAGGTTGGTTTAGATTTTGGGGTGGAAGGTTTAAGTTTTGGAATTGTTGGTAGAGTTGTCGATTTTGGCGATTTCCAAAATTTCTTTGATTGTTGTATGGGAATCTAGGTGGTGTTTGATTGTTACTTTGAGGGTAGGGAGGCCTTTTTTGAAGTTGGTTAGAGTTCTCGGCACCTAAAGGGTTCCTGTATTAAAAACCAGGGTGGTTTCTAGGTTGGTTGGGATTGTAGTAACTTTGGCCTGGTATTGTATGAATCGAATTGAGGTCTTCTAGTTGTTGTCCTACTTCAGGTTGCAGGGGCATGTTGTAGAGATATTGACAGTGGAGGGTGGTATGGTCGTATCCTTGGAAAATACCACAAAGGGAATCCATGGCTTTTAGTTGTTGGGGTGACTCCCTAAGGGTGACCAAGGATGACTCTAACTGATCTTGTTTTAAGGCAATTAATTTTAGGCTTTCCTCTATGCTTTGGATATCATTATTAACTTCTGCCTTGGCTACCTTAATGATTCCGCCAATCCCTCTTCTAGCCCTTATTTCGGAAGCCCGTTTAACTACCTCCCATGTGCTAGTCAAACTTTGATGCATGAAATTTCCTCCAGACGAGGAATCGAGAGAGAATTTGGTATCATCATCAACACCATGATAGAAAATCTCTATGAGTTGGGCTTGAGATATATCATGGTGGGGGCACTTCCTAAGTAAGTCTTTGAATCTTTTCCAGGCTTCACCTAAAGACTCTCCTGGGGACATAGAAAAATGATTTAATTGACCCCTAAGTTCATAGGTGAGAGACGAGGGGTAAAATTTCTCAAGGAACTTGCTTTGTAGAACATCCCAAGTTGTGACATGTTCTTCGCTCTCCATGGTGTTGTACCAGCTACTAGCTTGGATGGAGAGGGAATACTTAAACAACCTAAGGCGGATGCATCTTCAGAGACACCCGAGAGTTTGTTCAAAGAGCAAAGGTCAACGAACCTTTGAAGATGATCTTGGCAACTTTCCCCATTGTTGCCTGAGAAGGGGTTGGCTTGCATCATGGTGATCCATTGTGTTTGGATTTCAAATTGTGGAGCAATAATGTCGGGGGGTATGACCGGATGTTGTGCATAGGCAGTTTTGGGAACATAAAAGTCTTTTAATTGTTTTTGCCTTTCGAATTCCCTCCTATCGGCTTCTACGGTTTCTTATTCGGCCCTAAAGGCTGCTCACAAAGCGGCTTCTCTTTCTGCTTGTTCGGCTTGGATGAGCTCTCTTTGAGCTGCGAGAGCTTGGTCGATCCTACGGGTGACTTCTTCTTCATTCATTCTCACTAGACTTTGACGGTTTAGACGATGAAAAGTTCTTTCTATTTCCGGATCAAATGGTTGAAAATTGACGTTCGGGCGTCGCATGCATAATTAAAACAGTTAACTCGTGTGCAGAAAAAATGTACTGCCGGAATGGAAACTCGGCAGAAAGAGGAGTACACTTCCGGAATGTTACTCGGAAGGCATAAAAAAATAAAAAAAAGTTTTTCAAAATTGTTTTGGGATTCGAGAAAACAATCTGTTGTCCCCGACAACGGCGCCAAATTGTTAATGCGTCACTTACACTTACACTTACAATCACTAAGATAATTATCCTAGAGTTTAATTCTTTTTCAACTTTCTGATTAAGGCTAGTATAGAAAGGGTCGATCCCACAAGACAACTTTTTAAGATTGTTTCTTTTATCCCAATTATTTTGAAGAACTATTTTATTATTTTTTTGTATTTTCAGATTTATAACGGAAAGTAAAAGTCAGGTTGGGGGTTTGATTGATTACACTAAAATAAGAAATAAGCACAAAGTAACAATGTGATAACAAGAATTTATTTTGCCTCTGTCACAAGGAAAAGAAACAATTGTTAGCACAAGTAGACTATTGTGAATGGAAAAAGACTAGAAGTAAATAAACAAATCAACGGAGGTTGAAATCAAAGAGAGAGAATCCAGGATCGTAGGGGTTTTCACCACCTTAGCCTAGGCAAAAATAAACTAATCCTTAAAAATGACGGATTCGATGAAGGCAAGTGAATTAATAAAAATCCACTAAAGATGGACTCCATATGAGCCCATTGGTCCTGGTGCTCATGTTTCTTAGTTCATCATCCTAAAAGAAGAAGATCCACGGTCATTTCAAAACTCCTATGTAATTGGGTTTGTTGTTCTAAATCCAAACTTCCACGGTCATATCCATCCAGATTAACTTTTGATCAAATCAACTAATTACTTTGATAGATCAATTAGCTATCAAATCCAAAAGCCATCTAGAATCATTTTTAAGGAAAAGTCGATAAAGCCATGGCTAAGGGGTTATTCCCCTTGCCTAGATAGAGAACTACTCACTCATTCTTGTGGAGAAAAGGGAGATAGAGAGAAGAAGAGTTCCAACCATAGTCTAGTCTTACTAAAGGATAGTTCCTTCGACTAGAGTCTATGAAATGGCCGACGCTTAATCCCTTGCTCCAGTCCACGGAAGAATAATAGGAAGAAGAAACTATATCTAAACGAGCAAAGTAAAAGAACAACAATTGAAGGAAACACTTAAAAACTAATCTTTATTGATGGAAAGAACAATAACATAAGAACACAAGAAGATAGCTCAGAAATCCCGTACAAAGATGATACAAAAAGATGATACAAAAAGAGGATGCTTGGGAGGAGGAAGTGCCCTTCCTTTTATAGGAGAAGGAGGGGTAGGCTATCCAAAAAAAGAGGGGGAAAAAGAGAGGGAGCCATCCTTTTGAATTTTCAAGATTTGGTCAATAGGAATTTGATAGACTTTATTTGTCTTGACCATGTAACTCTCTTCAATACAGATTCCCACAACAACGATTTCGAACGCATTTAACTCCCGTAAAACGCATAAAAGCGGTCCAAATAATAGAATATTCTTTTAGGAAATTAAATTTCCTTTCCAATGAATACTTGTACACTTAATTTTGACTTTGGATGCAAGAGTATGGCACTTTTGGTGACAAATATACAATAATTACAGGACTGCTACAAATTGTGCAATTATACTCCAAGAATATTTATCCCATTTCCTACAAAATCCAAGAAAATATGATTAAAATTCTTTTTGAAGAGAAAAATATAATATAATGTAATTAATTATAAAACTAAGAAAATAAACAAAAAACAATCACAAAAAGATATCTAAAAGATGCAAGTAAAAGTGATGAAAACACATTTATCACTTCTCCTCTCATACCTCTCGGCTCAGACCCCACTTCATCCTGAGGCTCACACTGCTGTTGGACGGCGACATGTGGTGTTGCCTCAATCACCAGCGGTGGTTGAAAGACGTTACGCACGTCTGCTATGAAAGTGTCTGGGTCCATCGCTGATGCTGCTGAGGCCGTCCTTTTTTATACCATGACCCGTTGTGCCTGCATCCCATGCTCAGTAGATTGTCATGGATGAAGATAGAAAGGAAAGGGGGAGTCATGGCAGTGTTCGGATCCAAACCTCCACTGGATCCAAACATCCACAGTCAGCGACCGTCACCCAGTTTAGTGGTGGTGAGGGGAAGGGTCCCGCCCGCCAAACAGATGCGCTTGAGATGTCCACTCTCGCCTCAGGGTGGGGAGTCGGATACGACGAAACCCTAGCAGATGGGGGTGCCCACGCGTTAAGCATCACCAGCCGCCATACCAGGTAAGGAGAGAGGAATGTAGACCTCATCCAAATAGAGCGTCAGGCCAGAGAGGGTAGGGGTAGCCCCCAGCCGATAGAATGTCAGGCTAGGGTGGAGAGGCACCAAGCGCCTCACCGGAGAGGAAGCGAAGGATGTTTAGTCTCCCCTAAACCCTAGCGGAGAGTAAGTTGCAATTTGCATAACCATATCATTTTCTACCCTACCTGCTCAAGATTTCTTCTGTGTGGATGAGTTCATAGCTTATGCTTGGATTTTCTACCCTACCTGCTCAAGATTTCTTCTATGTGGGGTTTCCTCTTCTCATTACAGGCAAGATTTATAACTTTCTCCATGTTTATTGCTTACCATAAACTTTCTAGATCATGTTCTTACTTGAAAATGATGATTCATGCACTCAAAAGCTATGCTTGACTTGGATTTTAATTTTTATAATGTTCCCTGTTCTAATTTTTGTTATTGATGAACCTGTGATCATGTGTACGTTATTTCTAAGGTATAATATGACTTGTATTAGATTGGTTTGACAACCTATGGTGCTAAGCACCTCTCAACCAATGGTCAATTTTAGGGTTTAAGACTGATTTCTTCTATAAACCTATGACTCGATGATGGTACCATTATAAAAACCCTATGGTATTGTCTTCATGACAATTGATGGTCGGGATCAAAGGTGTCATACGATGGCGACAACCTATGGTTACCCCCTTAGGTCAGGTTTTGGATCAATTAGAAGTTTAATGATCAACCATTAAGTACCCTACTGATGTTATCAATCAATGATGACATTAGCTTAATATTTGATGTTGATTAAGGAATATGGTGCTGATCTAACAACCTATGGTGACTTAATGGTCACTAATGATAGTAGATCAGGTCTCCACAACCTATGCTGAGTTAAGCATGTGGTTGTAGCATTAATTAGGCCTTAAGCCAAGGGTTTCTTGGGTCATTTGATGCAATGGCCGAACTTATACTACAATTTATGGTTTTAATATATGAACTTGACCTAATGGTTAAGATTTAATGTTTCTTCATACAATATATTGGAAGGATTACTAATGTAATATGTTGGTCCTAGTAAAATGATTTAGATATTTTCCTTTACGAGATCAACTTATGAATCTCATTTATTGACAACTTGGTTTATATAAACAATCGCTTATGGTTTTACCCTACTCTCAATGGAACTTTTAATGTTGTTCAACAAGGGATGTCTAGGGTTAAATGGTGACTCTTTCTAGAGCACAACTCAAGGACTTCATAGGTGGTTTATCCAAGGTGTTTACTTATGTAAACAACCAATGGTATTACATTTTAAACATCCCATGGTTCTGGGTGACATAGTGGTATGGTGATATGGGTTGAAATATGATGGAACAAATGGAGGGTTACCCTTAATAAGGTGGTCTTACCTATTCACTAATACAAATATAAGGGATGATAATCATATTGTGTTGATATGTAACCCTAATGAGGTATAACTTGTTATACCTAGCTTTAATATAACGAAATGATGGTAATTGGGTATGAATAGTCCTTGAATGACTGATACAATCATGGAGTACCCTTTTAGTATTTTTGAAACCCTAGTATGCTATAACCCAATGGTTACACCTTGATTTCTGTGTGGGTTCATACTCGAGAATGGTATGGAATGTGATGGTGATGCTTCACCTTATGTATCCATGATCTAATGGGGATGCCATGGGTTAGGGTTTGGGTATGAGTGTTTATTAGTAACATTAATATAATTTATCTTATGAACCTAACTCTAATGCAAATAGATAAAGATGAGTATTCATGTTTAACCTTCTTATATGATGGCATTATGGTGAAATAACATCCTTAGTATGATCATAACCTTAATGTGCTAATTGGTGGTTATCATAGCCACATGGTTGATACTTTCTTATGCTAAACATGTGCATTATAAAGATGATGAGAGTTAATCATATCTAGATTCCTTGCATGTTGATGTAATAAAGGAATGTTCTTAATGTTAATATAGTGATTATTTATAAATATCTCCTAGCTCATTAATGCAATATTGTGCTGATATGATGTATTATATGTAAGTGATGTTGTGGAGCCTTGCTATAAGTCATGGAATGGTAATGATGATCTTGCAGGGAATAGTATGATGGTCTTGATGACCTTTGGGCATGGTTGAGCCCTGGATGAGATGTAATCCTCTTGTGTTGATAAGGATTGATACCCTATGATATTGTGAAAAGAATTTATATCTTGTGATAGTATGATGACAAGTGTGGTCTCATGAATGGCAAGTGAATAGTACCATGTGATGATGAGATGAGAAATTATGTTTCACACGTTTTATATCTTTTAAAAGTTGTAATATTTATATGATTGTTAGAAGTGAATTAGGGTTTGTATGTCCACTTGTTTGATGTAGCCTTAATTCACCCAATTGGCATAACTAATCAAGTAAAACTCTAATCATGTAGTGTCCTGTGCCATAGATCCATCTAAGTTTCAGAACTTACCAGATGATGAAATGAGTATTCCTAAAGGGAAACTCGGAGTGCATACTGATGAGTATGCAGGGTGCTTGTCATCCTGAATTCAAGTGTTTAGGGAGGATGAATGTGGTCATACCTAGCCCTTAGTTTGAGAACGATTGCGGTCATGTCTCAGTGATTATATATGTGATTAGATAGAAGGACAACTGTGGTTGTACCTTGGATGGTAGGGTATGCGTACCCAACTCCTTTCACTAGTGCCATGACCTGTACCAAGGACATAGTAGGTTGTTAGCATCTTGACCTTATGTGTCACTATGGTGGACCCATGCTGACCGGGGGCAGAGAAGATCTTAGGAGTCCGACCCTTCCTATATCTTGTATGACACTGATTTTGACTTAGCTGTGGTCAGTTAGATTTTGAGTGGTATCCTCAATTTCCTCAGGGAATAATAAAAGATGTAAAACAACCATGTATCATATCTGTTTAGGACTATGCACAATGCTTCATATTGGATGATAACCCTTATTTGCTTTCTTTTCACTGAGATCTTGTATAGTACAATGAGAGATAACATATATGCTTATGTTGTAGTTATGATCATGTTGTAAACATGCTTATGTTGTCAAATATAATGACACTGATGGTTAATATGATGCTACTAGCTATGCTTAATACTACTAGCCATGTCTTTGTAACTAGAGATGCATATACTGCTAATCATGCTTATGCAAATAGTTGTGCTTATGTTATTAGATCTTCTTATGATGTTGATATGTTCAACCAATTAGACATGTTCATGTTTTTAGCTATGATTATGTGCTAGACTTATTCATAATTATAGAGATTCTATGTTACTAGACTTGCTCATGATGCTAGATATGCATATGCTACTGAATTGCTTATATTGTCAACAAGATAAAGGATGATACTCTGTCTAATGATGATAGTTATTATATGCTCCTTTATGTATTTTGTTAATCATCAATACTGCTGAGCTTGTTTGTTATATTTTATTAAGCTGCTTAAATGTTTAATTACTTAAAAATGTTGTAATCAATAAACATTGCTGGTGATTATATCTCTTACTGGGACATGGGTCTCACCCTTGTGGTTCCCCACATTTTTTTAGGTAATCAGAAGTGACGAAAACAAACATGTGGCAGCAAAGAGTAGCTATAGCAATGAATCTTTGAGAAAGTTGATTAGATGTCTAGTGTGTCCTAAAGTCATCCCTGTACTCTCAGGTCTGGGTAGGAAAAGTTTGTATATAGTGTTTCAAACGAATCAAAATTTTGTTAGCATGTTAATGCTTGTTTGTGTGGCATAAACAAATATTATTATACTATGTATATAAGTTGTGGCTAAGGTGATAGAACAATTCATATCAAAATCTTGTCATATTATGGATAAAAGAAAGATGTTGGGCTCTTTTCCAAATGTTTATGAGCATGTGTTGATGTTTAAATCGGTTTTAATTTACCCATTTTTTGGCTATGTGATTAATTAATGACCGATTGTGTTTTATGTTTTGATTCATCTTGTTTAGTGTAACAATTTCTCACAAGTTAGTATCAGAGCTTTAGGTTCACTGGGTCCACAGGTACACTAGGACTTAGGACTAGGATGATGTCAAAATTAGGAATATGACATAAAAATATGGTGCATACTACCTAATCTTAGTATTTGGGTGCCCTGGCCAGGTATTCAATTATTGAAGAAAAGGTAAGTAAGAAACTCTTAGATTCTTATCTTTCTGATTACTCTGATCAAGTAGTCATTTTGAGACAATCTAAAGAGCATAACGAATAAAAAATCATGGTGTGAATATCTCAATCCTACCTTAAAGAAGATGAGAATTACATCATTATCTATCAAAACTTGAATGTTTGGTAACTATAAGAGAAAGATACAACACCATGAAATCTAAATCTGAATACAAATAAGGAAAAGAGGTGTTCTTGAAGATGTTATTCAAGAAGAGAATAAAGTAAAAGACAGATAAGTCTATGCTTATAAAGTGATTCAAGATATGAGATCCACATAAGATGAAGAGAACTCCAATGATAAGTATAAAATGAAAAGATAAATGAGAATAATGACAAAGGAATAAGGTGGAACCTGAGTTAATGTCAGACCAACCTATGTTTGTAAGAAAGTGTTAATGTAAAATAAGCATGGTGTGTGAAAAAAATTAAGGGAGATGATCCCTATTTAATGAAGAAAATGAAGAATATGATGATTTACCTATTGATAAGTAGTTGAAAAACATAATACAATAAGAGAACATGCACTAGTGGGATTAATAGTCATCAAGGAAGGAGTAATGATATATGTTAATCATGATGATTCCTATGGTAATGACAAGTAACACAAAATGAAAATGGTAAAATTATACATAAGAAGCTGTAACCTGCATAATGAAAATAGAATTGGCTACCTTTTTTCTAGTGACCCTTGAAAAATACTACTATGTTCTGGGAAGTGTGTTTCACTTTGTGTCTTTTCTTTCTAGGGCACAACTTTCAAGTGGATCATTGACACTTGGTATGTGTGGATTCATTGTAAACATGAAGGTGGATAGATTATTATAGCAGAAGGTTGTTTGGACTATGGTTCCAAGATCATAAAGTTTGTGATGATATTGCTTTTGAGCCTTCCAATAATTAGGAAAACTCCTCTTATATGTCTTGATATTTGTTATATTGGTAAAAGTAGATGATATAAGGATGTGAGTTCGTCATAGCACATGAGGTGGATACCAAGGTAATGAATCCTAGTATCCAATATGTATCAATAATATGAGAAATATGTGAATGTTGGAGGTGTTTATTAAATGAACATTCCAACTATTCCTCTATTGTAGAGAATGAGAGAGAGTTGATGATGATCCCATAAATGATGTTTGGAAGGAAAAATAAAAGTGATTCTATAATGTTGTGTATGGTTCAATGATAGATGGGCAAGACCACTATCAAGGATAGATGGTTGTTGGTCAATAGATATGTCATACTGTGTTCCTTTAAGATAAAACTATGATCAAATATCAATGCGTAAGAGTTATATTGGATGGCATAATTCACATGACCATGATGAGTTTAGAGTTATGTCCTTTAGACTAACTAATGTACAAATAGAATTTATGAATAGGAGGAATAGAGTGTTCCACTCATGTCATTCAAGTTATATCAATTTTTTGAATGATGACATGCCGAAGTATTTCAAATATGGTAAAAAATATGATCAATGTTTCTTCAAAAATCTTAGGATTTCGGAAGTAGCAATAGCTATGAGACAAGTTGAACAAGAGTGAGATGGGGTTTATTAAATGTCTTAATGGGATCATCATATGTCTTCTAAGTAAGCTGTGTAAATCCTAGTAAGGTGAAGATAGTGTTGTTAACAAGGTTGACTAGTAATGACGTTTCATTATATGGAATGACAGGTGCTAGCGTCAACATTTCTTTTGATGCTGAAAAAGAACTGACAAGAGTTCTAGTATCAGTGTATTAAAAAAAGGATGGATACATTGCCATTTTTTATGCTTCAAGGAATGGTATGGGACACATGAAATGATTGGTAAAAAGCTAGCAAGTATGAATTGTGAGTAACTAGCAAGTATGAATTGTGAGTAATGTGTTGATACAATAGATATAATTTTAGGATGATAGCTAGAATTTAAAGTTGAACATTACTACTAGAGTTCTACAGATGACACAACAAGTTTCTACATTCCATATTGAGAATGTCTTCCTAGGTGGGGGGTTTTTGTGGACATCACCATGATATGTAAGTAACCATGTGAAGGTAATAGGATGAGGTGCATAGGAAGTACCCATCTTTGTTTACCTTGGATTTTGGGGCGAAATCCCCGTTAGGGGTTTATAGTTGTAAGGCCCCTAAAATCGCTTAATGAGTTGAATGAGATTAATTAACATAACTGAATGCTTATAACCCTAATATAACCTTTTTACATGTTTTTAAATCATAATACAAGCTGAATTGTAAAATTTGGTCTAATTTGGACACTATTTGAGCAAGTTATGCAATTTTCTGTACATTTTGGACTTTTCTACAATTTACCCAATTGAGTGGCTTTCTTTGTAATTTATCATATGAATTATGTTCCTTAGATTCTATATTATCATTATTGAGTATTTTGAGCCATGGGTCTCCTAGTTGAGCCATGGTTTGAAGGTGTTTTCCTCAAGGGTATTTTAAGGTTTACCCCTTCATGGATGAGCTACCTTTAGTAGCTATCAACTAATGAATTATGTGATTGGATGGGAAATTCGACCAAGGAAATATAAGAAGGTCTATATGGATGGTGGGGGATCTTCTTGTGTGTGTTCATGTATATTATTAATAGTTTAAGGCCATAGACACATGGGGAAGCTACTTTTACACCTCATGCTTGCTTCCATCCTTATCCATGGGCTATATTCACATCTCCCTTGCCCAAGTATGAAACATTGCTAGATTTCTCTTTCCTCTAATTGGATTAATGACTTAATTTTTTTGTGTGGAACCAAGTTCTCTAAGATAGAAGACAACCTCTTTTTGGAGAAGAAGGTCTCATAGAGCTCCATTTAGCCCTACCTAGGGTTTCTAAGGTCATCTTCTAGGGATTTCGACCAAGGTAACTTATTTTCTTCCTTCCTTCACCATTTCTCTTTCTCTTCTCCTTCCTTAGACCTTCCTCTAGGTTAGAACCTTGTTTTTCCATGGTAGATTTTTCTCTAAAGCTCTAAAACCCTACCTTTCTTTCTTCATATGCTTAGGGTTTGCTCATTTGATGAAGAAATGTGCTACATGGATGAGTTTATAGCTTATGCTTGGATTTTCTACCCTACCTGCTCGAGATTTCTTCAATGTGGGGTTAAATCTTCTCATTATAGGCAAGTTTTATAACTTGCTCCGCATTTATTGCTTACCATAAACTTTCTAGATCATGTTCTTGCTTGAAAATGATGATTCATGCACTGAAAAGCTATGCTTGACTTGGATTTCGATTTTTATAATGTTCGCTATTTTTATTTCAGTTTTAGATGAACCTGTGATCATGTGTACATTATTCCTAAGGTATAATATGACTTGTATCAGGTTGGTTTGACAACCTATGGTGCTAAGAACCTATCAACCAATGGTCAATTTTAGGGTTTAAAACTGATTTCTTCCATAAACCCATGACCCGATGATGGTACCATTGCAATAACCCTATGGTATTACCATCATGGAAACTGGTCAGGATGAAAGGTGTTAGATGATGGTGACAACCTACGGTCACCCCCTTAGGTCAGGTTTTGGATAAATTAGAAGTTTAATGATCAACCATTAAGTACCCTACTGATGTTATCAATCAATGATGACATTAGCTTAATATTTGATGTTGATTAATAAATATGGTGCTGATCTAACAACCTATGGTGAATTAATAGTCACTAATTATGGTGGATCAGGTATCCAAAACCTATGGTGAGTTAAGCATGTAGTTGTAGCATCAATTACGCCTTAAACCAAGGGTTTTTTGGGTCATTTTAATATATGAACTTGACCTAATGGTTAAGATTTAATGTTTCTTAATCCAATAAATTGGAAGGATGCCTAATGTAATATCTTGGTCCTAACAAATTGATTTAGATGTTTTCCTGTATAAGATCAACTTATGAAGCTCATTTATTGACAACTTGTTTTATATAAACAATAGCTTGTGGTTTTACCCTACTCTCAATGGAACTTTTAATGTTGTTCATCAGGGTATGTATAGGGTTAAATGGTGACTGTTTCTAGAGAACAACTCAAGGACTTCATAGGTGGTTTATCCAAGGTGTTTACTTATGTAAACAACCAATGGTCTTACCTTTTAAACATCCCATGGTTCTGGATGACATAGTGGTATGGTGATATGGGTTGAAAGATGATGGAACAAATGGAGGGTTACCCTTAATAAGGTAGTCTTACCTATTCACTCATATAAATAGAAGGGATGATAATCATATTGTGTTGATATGTAACCCTAATGAGGTATAGCTTGTTATACCTAGATTTAATATAACTAAATGATGGTAATTGGGCATGAATAGTTCTTGAATGACTAATACAATTATGGAGTACTTTGTTCCTATTGTTGAAACCCTAGTATGCTATAACCCGATGGTTACACCTTGATTTATGTGTGGGTTCATACTTGAGAATGCTATGGAATGTGATGGTGATGCTTCACCTTATGCATCCATGATCTAATGGGGATGCCATGAGTTAGGATTTGGGTATGAGTGTTGATTAGTAACATTAATATAATTTATCTTGTGAACCTAACTCTAATGCAAATAGATAAAGATGAGTATTCATGTTTAACCTTCTTATATGATGGCATGATGGTGAAATAACATCCTTAATATGATCATAACTTAATGTATGAATTGGTGGTTATCATAGACACATGGTTGATACTTTCTTATGCTAAACATGTGCATTATAAATATGATGAGTGTTAATAATATATAGATTCCTTACATGTTGATGTAATAATGAATGTTCTTAATGTTAATATAACCCTGCTATGATTGTTTATGAATATCTCCTCGTTCATTAATGCAATATTGTGTTGATCTGGTGTATTATATGTAAGTGATGTTGTGGAGCCTTTCTATAAGGCATGGATTGATAATGATGATCTTGCAGGGAACAATATTATGGTCTTGATGACCTCTGGGCATGGTTGATCCCTAAATGAGGTGTAATCCTCTTGTGTTAAAGGGTTGGTACCTTGTGATATTGTGAAAAGAATTTATATCTCATGATAGTATGATGACTAGTGTGGTCTCATGAATGGCAAGTGAATAGTACCATGTGATGATGAGATCAGAAATTATGTTTCACACATTTTATATCTTTTAAAAGTTGTGATATTTATATGCTTGTTAGAAGTGAATTAGGATTTGTACGTCCACTTGTTTGATGCAACCTTGATTCACCCAATTGGAATAACTAATGAAGTAAAACTCTAATCATGTAGTGCCCTGTGCCATAGATCCATTTGAGTGTCATAACTTTCCAGATTGTGAAATGAGTATTCCTAAGGGAAACTCAGAGCGCATACTGATGAGTATGCAGGGTGCTTGTCTTCCTGAATTCAAGTGTTTAGGGAGGATGACTGTGGTCATACCTATCCCTCAGTTTCAAAACGATTGCGGTCATGTCTCAGTGATTATATATGTGTTTAGATAGAAGGACAACTGTGGTTGTACCTCGTATGGTAGGGTATGCGTACCCACCTCCTTTCACTAGTGCCGTGACCTATACCAAGGACAAACTAGGATGTTAGTAGCTTGACCTTATGTGTCACTGTGGCGGACCCATGCTGACCAGGACGAAGAAGATCTTAGGAGTCTGGCTCTTCCTATATCTTGTATGACACTGATTTCTACTTAGCAGTGGTCAGTTAGATTTTGAGTGGTATCCTCAATTTCCTCAGGGCATAATAAAAGATGTAAGATAGACATGTAGCATATCTGTTTAGGGTTATGCACAATGCTTCATATTGGATAATAACCCTTATTTTCTTTATTTTCACTGAGATCATGTATAGTACAATGAGAGATAATATATATGCTTATGTTGTAGTTATGATCATGTTGTAAACATGCTTATGTTGTCAAATATACTGACACTGATGGTTAATATGATGCTGCTAGCTATGTTTAATACTGGTAGCCAAGTCTTTGTAACTATAGATGCATATACTACTAATCATGTTTATCCAGATAGTTGTTCTTATGTTGTTAGCTCTTCTTATGATGTTGATATGTTCAATCAATTAGACATGCTCATGTTGTTAGCTATACTTATGTGCAAGAATTATTCATAAATATAGAGATTCTATGTTACTAGACTTGCTCATGATGCTAGATATGCATATGCTACTGAATTGCTTATATTGTCAACAAGATAAAGGATGATAGTCTAGCTAATGATGATAGTTATTATCTGCTCCTTTATGTATTTTGTTAATCATCAATACTGTCGAGCTTGTTTGTTATATTTTATTAAGCTTCTTAAATGTTTAATTACTTAAAAATGTTGTAATCAATAAACATTGCTGGTGATTATATCTCTTGCTGGGACATGGGTCTCGCCCTTGTGGTTCGCCACATTTTTTTAGGTAATCGAAAGTGACGAAAACAAACATGTGTCAGCAAAGAGGAGATATATCAATGAATCTTTGAGGAAGTTGATTAGATGTCAAGTGTGTCCTAAAGTCGTACCTGTACTCTCAGGTCCGGGCAGGAAAAGTTTGTATATAGTGTTTCGAACGAATCAAAATTTTGTTAGCATGTTAATGCTTGTTTGTGTGGCATAAACAAATATTGTTATACTGTGTATATAAGTTGTGGATAAGGTGATAGAACAATTCGTATCAAATTCTTGTCATATTATGGATAAAAGAAAGATGTTGAGCTCTGTTGCAAATGTTTCTGAGCGGATGTTGATGTTGAAATCAGTTTTAATTTACCCATTTTTTGGCCATGTGATTAATTAATGATCGATTGTGTTTTATGTTTTGAGTCATCTTGTTTAGTGTAACAAGTTCTCACAAGTTGGTATCAGAGCTTTATGTTCACTGAGTCTACATGGACACTAGGACTTAGGACTAGGATGATGTCAAAATTAGGAATATAACATAAAAATATGGTGCATACTACCTAATCTCAGTATTTGGGTGCCCTATCCAGTTATTCAATTATTGAAGAAAAGGTAAGTACAAAACTCTTATATTGTTATCTTTATGATTACTCTGATCAAGTAGTCATTTTGAGAAAATCTAAGGAGCATAACGAATAAGAAATCATGGTGTGAATATCTCAATCCTACCTTAAAGAAGATGAGAATTACATCATTATCTATCAAAACTTGAATGTTTGATAATTATAAGAGAAAGATACAACACCATGAAATCTGAATCTGAATACAAATAAGGAAAAGAGGAGTTCTTGAAGATGTGATTCAAGAATAGAATAAAGTAAAAGATAGATAAGTCTATGCTTATAAAGTGATTCAAGATATGAGATCCACATAAGATGGAGAGAACTCCAATGGTAACTAGAAAATGAGAAGATAAATGAGAACAATGACAAAGGAATAAGGTGGAACCTGATTTAATGTTAGACCAACCTATGTGTGTAAGAAAGTGTTAATGTAAAATAAGCATGGCATGTGAAAGAAATTAAGGGAGATGATCCCTGTTTAATGAAGAAAATGAAGAATATGATGATTTACCTATTGATAAGTGGTTGAAAAACATAACACAATAAGAGAACATGCACTAGTGGGATAAATAGTCATCAAGGAAGGAGTAATGAGATATTTTAATCATGATGATTCCTATGCTAATGTCAAGGAACACGAAATGAAAATGGTAAAATGATACATAAGAAGTTGTAACCTGCATAATGAAAATAGAATTGGTTACCTTTTTGCTAGTGACCCTTGAAAAATACCACTATGTTCTGGGAAGTGTGTTTCACTTTGTGTCTTTCCTTTCTAGGG
This sequence comes from Alisma plantago-aquatica, assembly GCA_963693085.1. NCBI lineage: Eukaryota > Viridiplantae > Streptophyta > Magnoliopsida > Alismatales > Alismataceae > Alisma > Alisma plantago-aquatica. The sequence goes on along the minus strand of OY856412.1, from coordinate 1,276,115,412 downwards.
CACAACTTTCAAGTGGATCATTGACACTTGGTATGCGTGGATTCATTGTAAACATGAGGGTGGATATCTTATTATATCATAAGGTTGTTTGGACTATGGTTCCAAGATCATAAAGTTTGTGATGATTTTACTTTTGAGCCTTCCAATAATTAGGAAAAGTCATCTTATATGTCTTGATATTTGTTATATGAGTAAAAGTAGATGATATAAGGATGTGAGTTCCTCATAGCACATGAGGTGGATACCAAGGTAATGAATCCTAGTATCCAATATGTATCAATAATATGAGAAATATGTGAAGGTTTGAGATGTTTATTAAATGAACATTCCAAGTATTCCTCTCCTGTAGAGAGAGAGAGAGTTGATGATGATCCCATAAATGATGTTTGGAAGGAAAAATAAAAGTGATTCTATAATGTTGTGTATGGCTCAATGATAGATGGGCAAGACCACTATCAAGGATAGATGGTTGTTGATCAATAGATATGTCATACTGTGTTCCTTTAAGATAAAACTATGATTAAATATCAATGCATAAGAGTTAGATTGTATGACATAATTCACATGACCATGATGAGTTTAGAGTTATGTCCTTTAGACTAACCAATGTACAAATAGAATTATGAATAGGAGGAATAGAGTGTTCCAGTCATGTCATACAAGTTATATCAAGTTTTGAATGATGACATGCCAACGTATTTCAAATATGGTAAAAAATATGATCAATATTTATTCAAAAATCTTAGGATTGCCGAAGCAGCAATAGCTATGAGACAAGTTGAACAAGAGTGAGATGGGGTTTATTAAATGTCTTAATGGGATCATGATATGTCTTCTAAGTAGGTTGTGTAAATCCTATTAAGGTGAAGATAGTGTTGTTATCAAGGTTGACTAGGAATGATGTTTCATTATATGGAATGATAGGTGCTAGTGTCAACATTTCTTTTGATGCTGAAAAAGAACTGATAAGAGTTCTAGTGTCAGTTATTAAAAAAAGGATGGATACAATGCCTTTTTTATGCTTTAAGGAATGGTATGGGACACATGGAATGATTGGTAAAAAGCTAGCAAGTATGAATTTTGAGTAATGTGTTGATATTATAGATATAATTTTAGGATGATAGCTAAAATTTAAAGTTGAACATTACTACTAGAGTTGTATAGATGACACAACAAGTTTCTACATTCCATATTGAGAATGTCTTCCTAGGTGGGGGTTTTTGTGGACATCACCATGATATGTAAGTAACCATGTGAAGGTAATAGGATGAGGTGCAAAGGAAGTACCCATCTTTATTTACCTTGGATTTTGGGGCGAAATCCTTGTTAGGGGTTTATAGTTATAAGACCCATAAACTTGCTTAATGAGTTGAATGAGATTAATTACCATAACTGAATTCTTATAAACCTAATATAACCTTTTAACATGTTTTTAAATCATAAGACAAGCTGAAGTTTCAAATTTGGTCCAATTTGGACACTATTTAAGCAAGTTATGTAATTTTCTGTACATTTTGGACTTTTCTACCATTTACCCAATTGAGGGGCTTTCTTTACAATTTATCGTATGAATTATGTTCCTTTGATGCTATATTATCATTATTGAGCATTTTTAGCCATAGGTATCCTAGTTGAGCCATGGTTTGAAGGTGTTTTCCTCAAGGGTATTTTAGGGTTTACCCCTTCATGGATGAGCTACCTTTAGTAGCTATCAACTAATGAATTATGTGATTGGCTATGAAATTCGACAAAGGAAAGATAATAAGGTCTATATGGATGGTGGGGGATCTTCTTGTGTGTGTTCTTGTATATTCTTAATAGTTTAAGGCCATAGACACATGGGGAAGCTACTTTTACACCTCATGCTTGCTTCCATCCTTATCCATGGGATATTTTCACATCTCCCTTGCCCATGTATGAAACTTTATTGGATTTCTCTTTCCTATAACTGTATAAATGATTTAAATCTTTTTTTGTGTGGAACCAAGTGCTCTAAGATAGAAAACAACCTCTTTTTGGAGAAGAAGGTCTCCTAGAGCTCCATTTAGCCCTACATAGGGTTTCCAAGGTCATCTTCTAGGGATTTAGACCAAGGAAAGTTATTTTATTTATTCCTTTACCATTTATCTTTGTCTTCTCCTTCCTTATACCTTCCTATAGGTCATAACCTTGTTGTTACATGGTAGAAGTTTCTCTAAAGCTCTAAAACCCTACCTTTCTTGCTCCTTATGCTTAGGGTTTGCTCATTTGATGAAGAAATGTGCTAGATGGACGAGTTCATAGCTTATGCTTGGATTTTCTACCCTACCTGCTCGAGATTTCTTCTATGCAGGGTTTCATCTTCTCATTATAGGAAAGTTTTATAACTTTCTCCACATTTATTGCTTACCATAAACTATCTCGATCATGTTCTTGCTTGAAAATGATGTTTCATGCACTAAAAGCTTTGCTTGACTTGGGTTTCAATTTTTATAACGTTCCCTATGCTGATTTCAGTTATATATGAACCTATGATCATGTGTACATGATTCCTAAGGTATAATATGACTTGTATCAGGTTGGTTTGACAACCTATGGTGCTAAGCACCTATCCACCAATGGTCAATTTTAGGGTTTAAAACTGATTTCTTCTATAAACCCATGACCCGATGATGGTACCATTGCAATAACCCTATGGTGTTGTCATCATGACAACTGATGGTCGGGATCAAATGTGTCAGATGATGGTGACAACCTATGGTCAACCCCTTAGGACAGGTTTTGGATAAATTAGAAGTTTAATGATCAACCATTAAGTACCCTACTGATGTTATCAATCAATGATGACATTAGCTTAATAATTGATGTTGATTAATGAATATGGTGCTGATCTAACAATCTATGGTGACTTAATAGTCACTAATAATGGTGGATCAGGTATCCACAACCTATGGTGAGTTAAGCATGTAGTTGTAGCATCAATTAAGCCTTAAACCAAGGGTTTTTGGGTAATTTGAAGCAATGGTCGGACCTATACTACAATTGATGGTTTTAATATATGAACTTGACCTAATGGTTAAGTTTTAATGTTTCTTCATCCAATAAATTGGAAGGATGCCTAATGTAATATTTTGGTCATAACAAAGTGATTTATATGTTTTCCTTTATAAGATCAACTTATGAAGCTCATTTATTGACGACTTTTTTATATAAACAATCGCTTGTTGTTTTACCCTACTCTCAAAGGAACTTTTAATGTTGTTAATCAAGGGATTTCTAGGGGTTAAATGGTGACTCTTTCTAGAGAACAACTCAAGGACTTCATGGGTGGTTTATACAAGGTGTTTACTTATGTAAACAACCAATAGTCTTACCTTTTAAACATCCCATGGTTCTGGGTGACATAGTGGTATGGCGATATGGGTTGAAACATGATGGAACAAATGAAGGGTTACCCTTAATAAGGTAGTATTACCTATTCACTCATATAAATAGAAGGGATGATAACCATATTGTGTTGATATGTAACCCTAATGAGGTATAGATTGTTATACCTAGCTTTAATATAACTAAATGATAGTAATTAGGTATGAATAGTCCTTGAATGACTAATACAATCATGGAGTACTCTGTTACTATTGTTGAAACCCTAGTATGCTATAACTCGATGGTTACACCTTGATTTATGTGTGGGTTCATACTTGAGAATGGTATGGAATGTGATGGTGATGCTTCACCTTATGCATCCATGATCTAATGGGGATGCCATGAGTTAGGATTTGGGTATGAGTGTTGATTAGTAACATTAATATAATTTATCTTGTGAACCTAACTCTAATGCAAATAGATAAAGATGAGTATTCATGTTTAACCTTCTTATATGATGGAATGATATTGAAATAACATACTTAATATGATTATAACCTTAATGTGTTAATTGGTGGTTATCATAGCCACACGGTTCATACTTTCTTATGCTAAACATGTGCATTATGAATGTGATGAGTGTTAATCATATATAGATTCCTTACATGTTGATGTAATAAATGAATGTTCTTAATGTTAATATAACCCTACCATGATTGTTTGGGAATATCTCCTCACTCATTAATGCAATATTGTGCTGATTTGGTGTATTCTATGTAAGTGATGTTGTGGAGCCTTGCAATCAGGCATGTATTGATAATGATGATATTGCATGGAACAATATGATGGTCTTGATTACTAGAGAGAGTTGATGACGATCCCGTAAATGATGTTTGGAAGGAAAAATAAAAGTGATTCTATAATGTTGTGTATGGTTCAATGATAGATGGGCAAGACCACTATCAAGGATATATGGTTGTTGGTCAATAGATATGTCATACTTTGTTCCTTTAAGATAAAACTATGATCAAATATCAATGCGTAAGAGTTAGATTGGATGACATAATTCACATAACCATGATGAGTTTAGAGTTATGTCCTTTAGACTAACCAATGTACAAATAGAATTTATGAATAGGAGGAATAGAGTGTTCCAGTCATGTCATACAAGTTATATCAATATTTCAATGATGACATGCCAAATTATTTCAAATATGGTCAAAAATATGATCAATATTTCTTCAAAAATCTTAGGATTGCCGAAGCAACAATAGCTATGAGACAAGATGAACATGAGTGAGATGGGGTTTCTTAAATTTCTTAATGGGATCATGATATGTCTTCTAAGTAGGTTGTGTAAATACTAGTAAGGTGAAGATAGTGTTGTTAACAAGTTTGACTTGGAATGATGTTTCATTATATGGAATGACAAGTGCTAGCGTCAACATTTCTTTTGATGCTGAAAAAGAACTAACAAGAGTTCTAGTGTCAATGTATTAAAAAAAGGATGGATACCTTGCCTTTTTATGCTTCAAGGAATGGTATGGGACACATGGCATGATTGGTAAAAATCTAGCAATTATGAATTTTGAGTAATGTGTTGACACAATAGATATAATTTTAGGATGATAGCTAGAATTTAAAGTTGAACATTACTACTAGAGTTGTACAGATGACACAAAAAGTTTCTACATTCCATATTGAGAATGTTTTCCTAGGTGGGGGTTTTTTGTAAACATCACCATTATATGTAAGTAATCATGTGAAGGTAATAGGATGAGGTGCAAAGGAAGTACCCAACTTTGTTTACCTTGGATTTCGTGGCGAAATTCCTGTTAGGGGTTTATAGTTGTAAGACCCCTAAACTTGCTTAATGATTTGAATGAGCTTAATTACCATAACGTAATGCTTATAAGTATAATATAACATTTTTACATGTTTTTAAATCATAAGACAAGATGAAGTTTCAAATTTGGTCCAATTTGGACACTATTTGAGCAAGTTATGCAATTTTCTATACATTTTGGACTTTTCTACAATTTACCCAATTGAGGGACTTTAGTTGCAATTTATCACATGAATTATGTTATTCAGATGCTATATTATCATTATTGAGTATTTGGATCCATGGGGCTCCTATTTGAGCCATGTTTTGAAGGTGCTTTCCTCAAGGGTATTTTAGGGTTTACCCCTTCATGGATGAGCTACCTTTAGTAGCTATCAACTAATGAATTATCTGATTGGCTGGGAAATTCGACAAAGGAAATATAAGAAGGTCTAAATGGATGGTGGAGGATCTTCTTGTGTGTGTTCATGTATATTATTAATAGTTTAAGGCCATAGACACATGGGGAAGCTACTTTTACACATCATGCTTACCTCCATCCTTATCCATGGGCTATATTCACATCTCCCTTGCCCAAGTATGAAACTTTGCTAGATTTCTCTTTCCTATAACTGTATTAATGACTTAAATATTTTTTGTATGGAACCAAGTACTCTAAGGTAGAAGACAACCTCTTTTTGGAGAAGAAGGTCTCCTAGAGCTCTATTTAGCCCTACCTAGGGTTTCCAAGGTCATCTTCTAGAGATTTTGACCAAGGCAAGTTATTTTCTTCCTTCCTTCACCATTTATCTTTCTCTTCTCGTTCCTTATACCTTCCTCTAGGTCAGAACCTTTTTGTTCCATGGTAGAATTTTCTCTATAGCTCTAAAGCCCTACCTTTCTTGCTCCTTATGCTTAGGGTTTGCTCATTTGATGAAGAAATGTGCTAGATGGACGAGTTCATAGCTTATGCTTGGGTTTTCTACCCTACCTACTCGATATTTCTTCTATGTGGGGTTTCATCTTCTCATTATAGGAAAGTTTTATAACTTGCTCCACGATTATTGTTTACCATAAACTTTCTAGATCATGTTTTTGCTTGAAAATGATGATTCATGCACTAAAAAGCTATGCCTGACTTGGATTTCAATTTTTATAAAGTTCACTGTTCTGATTTCAGTTCTAGATGAACCTATGATCATGTGTAAATTATTACTAAGGTATAATATTACTTGTATCAGGTTGGTTTGACAACCTATGGTGCTAAGAACCTATCAACCAATGGTCAATTTTAGGGTTTAAAACTGATTTCTTCTATAAACCCATGACCCGATGATGGTACCATTGCAATAAACCTATGGTATTGTCATCATGACAACTGATGGTCAGGATCAAAGGTGTCATATGATGGTGACAACCTATGGTCACCCCCTTAGGTCAGGTTTTGGATAAATTAGAAGTTTAATGATCAACCATTAAGTACCCTACTGATGTTATCAATCAATGATGACATTAGCTTAATATTTGATGTTGATTAATGAATATGGTGCTGATCTAACAACCTATGGTAACTTAATAGTAACTAATGATGGTGGATCAGGTATCCACAACCTATGGTGAGTTAAGCATGTAGTTGTAGAATCAATTAAGCCTTAAACCAATGATTTTTTTGGTCATTTGAAGCAATGGTCGGACCTATACTACAATTGATGGTTTTAATATATGAACTTGACCTAATGGTTAAGATTTAATGTTTCTTCATTCAATAAATTGGAAGGATGCCTAATGTAATATGTTGGTCCTAATAAAGTGATTTAGATGTTTTCCTTTATAAGATCAACTTATGAAGCTCATTTATTGATGACTTCTTTCATATAAACAATCGCTTGTGGTTTACCCTACTCTCAATTGAACTTTTAATGTTGTTAATCAAGGGATGTCTAGGGTTAAATGGTGATTCTTTATAGAGCATAACTCAAGGACTTCATAGGTGGTTTATCCAAGGTGTTTATTTATATAAACAACCAATGGTCTTACCTTTTAAACATCCCATGGTTCTGGGTGACATAGTGGTATGGTGATAAGGGTTGAAAGATGATGGAACAAATGGAGGGTTACCATTAATAAGGTAGTCTTACCTATTCACTCATATAAATAGAAGGGTTGATAATCATATTTTGTGGATATGTAACCCTAATGAGGTATAGCTTGTTATACCTAGCATTAATATAACTAAATGATGGTAATTGGGTATGAATAGTCCTTGAATGACTAATACAATAATGGAGTACTTTGTTACTATTGTTGAAACCCTAGTATGCTATAACTCGATGGTTACACCTTGATTTATGTGTGGGTTCATACTTGATAATGGTATGGAATGTGATGGTGATGCTTCACCTTATGCATCCATGATCTAATGGGGATGCCATGAGTTAGGATTTGGGTATGAGTGTTGATTAGTAACATTAATATAATTTATCTTGTGAACCTAACTCTAATGCAAATAGATAAAGATGAGTATTCATGTTTAACCTTCTTATATGATGGCATGATGGTGAAATAACATCCTTAGTATGATCATAACTTAATGTGTTAATTGGTGGTTATCATAGACACATTGTTGATACTTTCTTATGCTAAACATGTGCATTATGAATATGATGAGTGTTAATAATATATAGATTCCTTGCATGTTGATGTAATAAATGAATGTTCTTAATGTTAATATAACCCTAATGATTGTTTATGAATATCTCCTCGCTCATTAATGCAATATTGTGCTGATATGGTGTATTATATGTAAGTGATGTTGTGGAGCCTTGCTATAAGGCATGGATTGATAATGATGATCTTGCAGGGAACAATATGATGGTCTAGATGACCTCTGGGCATGGTTGAGCCCTAAATGAGGTGTAATACTCTTCTGTTGATAAGGGTTGATACCCTATGATATTGTGAAAAGAATATATATCTCGTGATAGTATTATGACTAGTATGGGTATCATGAATGGCAAGTGAATAGTACCATGTGATGATGAGATGAGAAATTATGTTTCACACATTTTATATCTTTTAAAAGTTGTGATAGTTATATGCTTGTTAGAAGTGAATTAGGGTTTGTACGTCCACTTGTTTGATGCAACCTTAATTCACCCAATTGGCATAACTAATCAAGTGAAACTCTAATCATGTAGTGCCATGTGCCATAGATCATTCTGAGTGTTAGAACTTGCCAGATGGTGAGATGAGTATTCCTAAGGGAAACTTTGAGCGCATACTAATGAGTATGCAGGGTGCTTGTCATCCTGAAATCAAGTGTTTAGGGAGCATGACTGTGGTCATACCTAGCCCTCAATTTGATAACAATTGTAGTCGTATCTCGATGATTATATATATGATGAGATTGAAGGACAACTATGGTTGTACCTCAGATGGTAGGGTATGCATACCCACCTCCTGTCACTAGTGCCGTGACCTGTACCAAGGATGAACTAGGCTATTAGCAGCTGGACCTTATGTGTCACTGTGGCAGACCCGTACTGACTGAGGGCAGATAAGATCTTAGGAATCTGGCTCTTCCTATATCTTGTATGTCACTAATTTTGACTTAGCAGTGGTCAGTTGGATTCTGAGTGGTATCCTCAATTTCCTTAGGGCATAATAAAAGATGTAAGACTGTCGTGTAGCATATCTGTTTAGGGTTATACACAACACTTCATATTGGATGATAACCCTTGTTTTCTTTCTTTTCATTGAGATCATGTATAGTACAATAAGAGATAATAGATATGCTTATGTTGTAGTTATGATCATGTTTTAAACATGCTTATGTTGTCAAATATACTGATACTGATGGTTAAGATGCTACTGCTAGCTATATTTAATATTGCTAGCCATGTCTTTGTAACTAGAGATGCATATACTGCTAATCATGCTTATCTAGATATGTTGTTAGCTCTTCTTATGATGTTGATACGTTCAACCAATTAGACATGCTCATTTTGTTAGCTATGCTTATGTGCTAGACTTATTCATAATGATAGAGATTCTATGTTACTAGACTTGATCATGATGCTAGATATGCATATGCTACTGAATTTCTTATATTGTCAACAAGATAAAGGATGATAGTTATTATATGCTCCTTTATGTATTTTGTTAATCATCAGTACTGCTGAGATTATTCATTATATCTGATTAAACTGCTTAACTGCTTAATTACTTAAAAATGTGATAATCAATAAACGTTGCTGGAGGTTATATATCTTGTTGGGACATGGGTCTCAACCTTGTGATTCGCCACATTTTTTAGGTAATCGGAAGTGATGAAAACAAACATGTGGTAGTAAAGGGGAGCTATAGCAATGAATCTTTGAGAAAGTTGATTAGATGTCTAGTGTGTCCCAGATTCATCCCTATACTCTCAAGTATGGGTAGGAAAAGTTTGTATATAGTGTTTCAAACGAATCAAAATTTTGTAAGAATGTTAATGCTTGTTTGCGTGGCATATACAAATATTGTTATCCTATGTATATATGTTGTGGCTAAGGTGATAGAACAATTCATATCAAATTCTTTTCATAGTATGGATAAAAGAAAGATGTTGGTCTCTTATGCAAATGTTTCTGAGCGGGTGCTGACATTGAAATTGGTTTTAATTTATCCATATTTTTTGATATGTGATTAATTATGATCGATTGTGTTTTATGTTTAGAGTAATCTTGTTTAGTGTAACACGTTCTCATAAGTTGCTATCAGAGCTTTAGATTCACTGAGTCTACAGGGACACTAGGACTTATGACTAGGATGATGTCAAAATTAGGAATATGACATTAAAAATATGGTGCATACTACCTAATCTCATTATTTGGGTGTCTTATCCAGGTATTCAATTATTGAAGAAAAGGTAAGTATGGAACTCTTAGATTGTTATCTTTCTAATTACTATGATGAAGTAGTCATTTTGAGACAATCTAAAGAGCATAATGAATAAAAAATCATGGTGTGAATATCTCAATCCTACCTTAAAGAAGATGAGAATTGCATCATTATCTATCAAAACTTGAATGTTTGGTAACTATAAGAGAAAGATACAACACCATGAAATCTAAATATGAATACAAATAAGGAAAAGAGGAGTTCTTGAAGATGTGATTCAAGAATAGAATAAAGTAAAATACATATAAGTCTGTGCTTATAAAGTAAATCAAGTTATGTGATCCACATAAGATGGAGAGAACTCCAATGATAAGTATAAAATGAGAAGATACATGAGAGCAATGACAAAGGAATAAGGTGGAACCTGAGTTAATCTCAGACCAGCCTATGTGTGTAAGAAAGTGTTAATGTAAAATAAGTATGGCGTGTGAAAGAAATTAAGGGAGGCGATCCCTGTTTAACAAAGAAAATGAAGAATATGATGATTTACCTGTTGATAAGTGGTTGAAAAACATAATACAATAAGAGAACATGCACTAATGGGATAAATAGTCATCACGAAAGGAGTAATACAATATGTTAATCATGATTATTCCTATGCTAATGGTAAGGAACACAAAATGAAAATGTTAAAATGATGCATAAGAAGCTGTAACCTGCATAATGAAAATAGAATTGGCTACCTTTTTGCTTGTGACCCTTGAAAAATACTACTATGTTATGGGAAGTGTGTTTCACTTTGTATCTTTTCTTTCTAGGGCAAAACTTTCAAGTGGATCATTGCCACTTGTTATGTGTGCATTCATTGTAAACATGAGGTTGGATTGCTTATTATAGCATAAGGTTGTTTGGACTATGGTTCCAAGATCATAAAGTTTGTGATAATATTACTTTTGAGCCTTCCAATAATTAGGAAGACTCCTATTATATGTCTTGATATTTGTTATGTTGGTAAAAGTAGATGGTATAAGGATGTGAGTTCCTTATAGCACATGAGGTGGATACCAAGGTAATGAATCCTAGTATCCAATATGTATCAATAATATGAGAAATATGTGAAGATTGGAGATGTTTATTAAATGAACATTCCAAGTATTCCTCTCCTGTAGAGAGAGATAGATAGATAGAGAGAGAGATAGTTGACGATGATCCCATAAATGTTGTTTGGAAGGAAAAAATAAAAGTGATTCTATAATGTTGTGTATGGGTCAATGATAGCTGGGCAAGACCACTATCAAGGATAGATGGTTGCTGGTTAATAGATATGTGATATTGTATTCCTTTAAGATAAACCTATGATCAAATATCAATGCATAAGAGTTAGATTGGATGACATAGTTCACATGACCATGTTGAGTTTAGAATTATATCCTTTAGACTAACCAATGTACAAATAGAATTTATGAATAGGAGGAATAGAGTGTTCCAACCATGTCATACAAGTTATATCAAGATTTGAATGATGTCATGTAAAAGTATTTCAAATATGGTCAAAAATATGATCAATATTTCTTCAAAAATCTTAGGGTTTCCAAAGAACCAATAACTATGAGACAAGTTGAACAAGAGTGAGATGAGGTTGATTAAATGTCTTTATGGGATCATGAAATGTCTTCTAAGTAGGTTGTGTAAATCCTAGTAAGGTGAAGATAGTGTTGTTGTTTCACCCCTTGCAAGGTTGACTAGGAATGATGTTTCCTTATATGGAATGACAGGTTCCAACATCAACATTTCTTTTGATGCTGAAAAAGAACTGACAAGAGTTCAAGTATCAGTGTATTAATAAAAAGGATGGATACATTGCCTTTTTTATGCTTCAAGGAATGGTATGGGACACATGGCATGATTGGTAAAAATATATTAAGTATGAATTTTGAGTAATGTGTTGATACAATAGATATAATTTTAGGATGATAGCTAGAATTTAAAGTTGAACATTACTACTAGAGTTGTACAGATGACACAATAAGTTTCTACATTCCATATTAAGAATGTCTTCTTAGGTGGGGGTTTTTGTGCTGACCCAAGATGAGATATGTATGAATGATGTGACATCACCATTATATGTAAGTAACCATGTGAAGGTAATAGGATGAGGTGCAAAGGAAGTACCCATCTTTGTTTACCTTGGATTTCAGGGCGAAATCCTTGTTAGGGGTTTATAGTTGTAAGGCCCTAAACTTGCTTAATGAGTTGAATGAGCTTAATTAACATAATTGAATGATTATAACCCTAATCTAAACTTTTTATATGTTTCAAAATCATACAAAAATCTTAAGTTTCAAATTTGGTCCAATGTGGACCCTGTTTGAGCAAGTTATGCAATTTTATGTACATTTTGGACTTTTATGCAATTTACCCAATTGAGGGGTTTCTTTGTAATTTGTGACATAAATTATGTTCCTTAGATGTTGTATTATCATTCTTGAGTGTTTTATCCATGGGTTTCCTAGTTGAGCCATGGTTTGAAGGTGTTTTCCTCAAGGGTATTTTAAGGTTTACCCCTTCATGGATGAGCTACCTTTAGTAGCTATCAAATAATGAATTATGTGATTGGTTGGAGAATTCGACAAAGGAGAGCTAAGTAGGTCTATATGGATGGTGGGGGATCTTCTTGTGTGTGTGCTTGTATATTCTTAATAGTTTAAGGCCATAGACACATGGGGAAGCTACTTTTACACCTCATGCTTACTTCCATCCTTATCCATGGGCTATATTTACCTCTTCCTTGCCCAAGTACGAAACTTTGCTTGCTTTCTATTTCCCCTAACCTGGATCAATGAATCCACTCTATTTTTATGTAGAAACAAATGCTCTAAGGTATAAGACAACCTCTTTTTGGAGAAGAAGGTCTCCCAAAGCTCCATTTAGCCCTACCTTGGGTTTCCAAGGTCATATTCTAGGGATTTCAACCAAGGAAAGTTATTTTATTCCTTCCTTCTCCATTTATCTCGCTCTTATCCTTTCTTAGAACTTCCTCTAGGTCATAAACTTAATTTTCCATGGTAGAATTTGCTCTAAAGCTCTGAAACCCTATCTTTCTTGCTCCTTATGCTTAGGGTTAGCTCATTTGATGATGAAATGTGCTAGATGGACGAGTTCATAGCTTATACTAAGATTTTCTACCCTACCTGCTCGAGATTTCTTATGTGTAGGGTTTCATCTTCTTCTCATTAGATACAATTTTTATAACATCCACATTTATTGCTTACCATAAACTTTCAAGATCATATTCTTGCTTGGCAATGATGATTCATGCACTAAAAAGCTATGTTTGACTTGGATTTCAATTTTTATAATGTTCCCTATTGTGATTTTAGTTTTAGATGAACCTGTTATCATATGTACATTATTTTTAAGGTATAATATGACTTGTATTAGATTGGTTTGACAACCTATGGTGCTAATGACCTATCAACCAATGATCAACTTAAAACTGATTTCTTCTATAAATCCATGAACCGATGATGGTACCATTGCAATACCCCTATGGTGTAGTCTTCATGACAACTTATGGTCAGGATCAAAGGTGTGAGATTATGGTGACAACATATGGTCACCACATTAGGTTAGGTTTTGGATCAATTAGAAGTATAATGATCAACCATTAAGTACCCTACTGATGTTATCAATCAATGATGACATTAGCTTAATATTTGATGTTGATTAATGAATATGGTACTGATCTAACAACATATGGTGACTTAATGGTCACTAATGATGGTGGATCAGGTCTCCACAACCTATGGTGAGTTAAGCATGTAGTTTTAGCATCAATTAATCCTTAAACCAAGGGTTTCTTGGGTCATTTGATGCAATGGTCAGACCTATACTACAATTGATGGTTTTAATATACGAACTTGACCTAATGGTTAAGATTTAATGTTTCTTCATCCAAAAAATTAGAAGTATTCCTAATGTAATATGTTGGTCCTAATAAAGTGATTTAGATGTTTTTCTTTATGAGATCAACTTGTGAATCTCATTTATTGATGACTTGTTTTATATAAACAATCTCTTGTGGTTTTACCCTACTCTCAATGAAACTTTTAATGAAGTCAATCAAGGGATGTCTAGAGTTAAATGATGACTCTTTATAGATTACAACTCAAGGACTTCATAGGTGGTTTATCCAAGGTGTTTATTTATGTAAACAACCAATGGTCTTACCTTTTAAACATCCCATGGTTCTGGGTGGCATAGTGGTATGGTGATATGGGTTGAAAGATGATGGAACAAATGGAGGGTTAACCTTAATACGGTAGTTTTACCTATTTACTCATATGAATATAAGGGATAATAATCATATTATGTTAATATGTAACCCTAATGAGGTATAGCTTGTTATACCTAGCTTTAATATAACTAAATTATGGTAATTTTTTTTTTGGTGAACCCAGCATGTTTCTCTTGCATTAACCAAAACCGAAAGTATGTACAAGGCCTCAAGGTAAGTCCTTAGGCAAAGAGACAAATAACAAACTAGCTATCTGTACACAAATCAGTATGCAAACTAAGAGTGTCTAAGTAAGCTATATCCCAACAGTCCTTCGGGCTTCGCCTAGGACCACCAAAAATCCGTGCATTCCTCTCAAACCAAATCCTGTGAATAGACAGCCCAGCAGCCGTCTTTTCCTCACCGTGCAGTAGAAACAGGTCCTCCATCCGCCAAGGATTCTTCCTAAACCTGTGGCTAAACTGTTTCCAAAGCTCACCGCTATAAGGGCATTTGAATAAGATATGATTAAGGTCCTCTTCATCAGACCGACAAAGACTACACCTTGAAGCTAGTGAGAAACCAACCCTCTGCAGATACTCACAGGTCGTCAGCTTATTAAGGCAACATCTCCAAAGAAAGCAAGCAGTACTTCTCGGAAACTTACTGCTCCACAGCCAAGAACCCCAAATCACCTTGACATTCTTTTTCCTAACCAACTCCCAGCCATCCTTCAGCTTAAACGAATTACCACCTTTAAAGAGAAGCATATCAGTACCATCACCAAGAGGCAACATATTATTAAGAACAGATCTGACATTGTCCACGCCTCTGACAGCAGGAAGGGACCAGCTTCTATCCAACACACAAGAAGAGATGACACCATTCAGACCCTTACCAAACCGAAGAACCATATGCTCATCACAGCAATCCAACAAACATTTCTTACCCGGGAGCCACAGATCCTTCCAAAATAAGAACCGATCACCATTGCCCACCTTGAGAGACGTATTAGCCTTGAGAATATCTCTCATACCAAGCAGCCTCCTCCACATCCAGGTCGAATTAGATTTGCATCTAACCGACCAAATAGATTCCTCCTTAATGTAACGCTCATGCACCCACTTCACCCAGAGAGACTCCTTATGAGTAGAAATGTCCCAAAGGTTCTTCAACAAACCAGCTCTGGACCAATCATGCACCCTTCTCACCCCCAGACCACCTTCCTTTCTAGGACGACAAATAGAATCCCAAGGGACCATATGCAGATGCTTCACATTATCAGAATCCTTCCAAATAAAGTCACACATGTGTTTCTCAATGTCATGAATCACCGCTTTCGGAATGGGAAAGGCTGCTGACCAGAAAATATGATAAGAGGATAAAGTAGAGATCACCAACTCTACTCTTCCAGCAAAAGATAGGAGCTTCCCTTTCCAAGAGTCCAGCTTCCTTTTAATTTTAACAACAATGGGAGAACACATGGACTTCGTCAACCGACCAGTAAACAGGGGAAGGCCCAAGTATCTAACTGGAAAATCCGTCTTTACAATATTAAGACAGCAAGCAATATCCTCCTGATCAACACTGCTGCGACTAAGAAAAAGTTGACTCTTCGAGTTGTTTAAGCTAAGACCAGAAACCGCACAAAAATTGTCAATAACAGACTTCAGCTGCTGCGCATATGCCACCGAGGCTCTCGAGAACAGGAGCAAATCGTCCGCAAAGATAATATGAGAGATACCAAGCAGATTAGAAGCTTTGGGAGGACAAATAAGATCCTTCCTCACTGCATCACCAATAATCGAAGAAAACCCTTGCATAGAAATGACAAACAAATAAGGAGCAAGAGGGTCGCCCTGCCGGACTCCATTCGATGCCTCAAAAGAACAAGATGGAGAGCCATTAATAAGGATTTGAAAAGAAGCAGAGTTGAAGCAGACCTCTACCCAAGCAAGCCAACATGGTGGAAAGCCCATCTTCTTCATAATGAACAGAATATAATCTCTCCTCACCGTATCATATGCCTTGGACAAATTAGCTTTAATATAAATCATAGGACTCCCTTTAGGAGAGGAAAAAGAGCTCAGCAAGTCATTTGCTAATAAAATAGCATCACTGATAGAACGACCCTTCATAAAAGCAAATTGATTCTTCTCAATCACCACAGGGAGGACATCCTTCAACCTATTAGCCATAATCTTCGTAATAATTTTGAACAACACATTACATAAAGAAATAGGACGAAAATCTTTCAAGCAATTGGCACCCTGAATCTTCGGAATAAGGGTCACAAAGGACTTGTTACATTCTCTAAGCAACTTCCCCGTCTCGAAAAAGCTGATAATTGCTTTAGTGACTTCCTGACCAACAATGTGCCAACAAGTTTTGAAGAAAGCACCATTGAACCCATCAGGACCAGGGGCTCTATCATCATCCAAAGCTTTGACCATAGCTTCCACCTCCTCCTTAGTGACCCACTTCCTGAGCTCCTGAACCTGAGTGAAATTCAGTCTAGGTAACTCCCAAGAATCCTTCCAATCAACAACCGACGAAGGAGAGGAGTTAAAAATATTCCTATAGTGACTCGTAATACAATCAGAAATAGCATCAGGGTCCTTTATAGTGATATCACCATCCTGTAAAACATGAATACTATTGATAATCCTTCTAGATTTGAGGGTGGCATAGAAAAAAGATGAATTCCTATCCCCTTTTTTGAGCCAAGTAGCTCTAGACTTCTGTCTAATAAAGCATTCTTCATCATGAACAACTTTCCTAAGATCCTTCCTTAACTCAGTTAGCGACAACTGGAGAGCTGTGTTGCTAGAACCTGCTTCAATATCTCTTTGAACAGCAGCCACCTTAACTTCCAGCTCCCGCACCTTCGAGGAAAAGTTACTCACACATTCTTTATTCCACTTAGTAAGCGCATCTCTAACAATAGCAAGTCTCCTATACACCCTGTACATAGGTGCACCCACAGGAGAGCTCTCCTCCCACGCCTTCTTCACAACATCCATAAAACCAGGCTGATACTTCCAAGCATTGATAAACCGGAAAGGAATATTCCTTCTCCTAGTAGAGAACAAGTGCAAAACAAGAGGACGATGATCACTGATCGAGTTGGGCACCACCTCACCCCACATATAAGGAAAAAGGTCCATGAACTTAACATTACAGAAAACTCTATCTAACTTTGAGAAGGTGCTAGTTCCTTTGCGGCTGTGACTATCCCAGGTGAAGAACAGACCCTTCATAGAAATCTCCAGCAGACCAGTAACTTCCAGAGAATTATTAAAGTCCTGCATACTTCTAGTAGAAGGTGGCTGTTTACCCAATTTTTCATTCGGGAAACGCACAACATTAAAATCCCCGAAAATACACCAAGGACTAGATAAACAAGTAAAGGAAATATTATTCAAGGCATCCCACAGAATGGATCTTTCCGTATCATCATTCGACCCATAGATAGCAGAAAGAAAGAAGATCGGAACATTGCTATTAACCACCAAACTGCAGTGGACAATTTGCTCATTCTCAAAAATCTTTTCAACCACCCAAGAAGAATCCTTCCAAAGAATAAGAATACGAGTATACGAATAAAAATTCTCATTCGCATAGTACATAGCACCCGGCCAGACCTCCTCCACAATATCCTTCACATCACCTTTGATAACTCTGGACTCAAGAATAATGTAAACATCAGCCTTCACCCTCCCAATTTTGCTTCGAATGCGAGAGATCTTATTGTGGATGCCTCTCACATTCCAAGCACAAACAGATAAGGGACTATCCATTCAGAACAATAGGATCCTCTCTATCTACAACCACACCACCATTCCCCTCTCTGTCTTCTACATTGATATCTTTAAGGTTTGAAAGCAGAGAAAACTTGTTAGGAGACAAAACAATATTCCTCACCGAGGAAACCGGCTTAGAGGACACCCTTGGAGGAGACTTCAATCTCCTTCTTTGAACACTCCAAGTCGGAGAAGGAGATGGAGTAATAAGACTTTTGGCTCGTACCTCCCCTCCCACCACGCTCACCCGACCTTCGCCAACCAGAGAAATATCCTCTACCGCATCACTGAATACCTCTGGTTCGTCCTCAACAACAGTATTGCTAGTCTTCTTTTTTGGCATCCACACTTGTTTCCTCCCCGGGGGCTTCATAACAGACACCGGAGATTGCTCCTTATCTGCACACAGACCTGGCTCATGCCCAAAATTACCGCAGGAATCACATAAACTCGGCCTCCACTCATACTCTAATTTGATGTTGTCCACCTGCCCATCTTCACATTGTAAATCAATCTTCTCAGGGAAAGTGAAGTCCACGTCTACCAGAACCTGAAGTCTTGCATACTCCAAACGTGCCATCTCTGAAGTCAAACTATCTGTATGAAGTGGCTTCCCCAGAAACGAACCGATTCTCATAAACATTTCATCATCCCACAACTCCAAAGGAAGGTCAAAAATCTTCAGCCAGATAGGGATTTCATTCATCTTAACTTTCTCTAAGGGCTCCCCTCTTTCCCACTTTTTAATAAGCAACGGTTTCCCTTAGAAATTATGGTAATTGGGTATGAATAGTCCTTGAATGACTAATACAATCATGAAGTACTCTATTACTGTTGTTGAAACCCTAGTAAGCTATAACCTGATGGCTACACCTTGATTTATGCGTGGGTTCATACTTGAGAATGGTATGGAATGTGAAGGTGATGCTTCACCTTATGCATCCTTGATCTAATGGGGATGCCATGAGTTAGGGTTTGGGTATGGGTGTTGATTAGTAACATTAATATAATTTATATCGTGAACCTAACTCTAATGCAAATAGATAAATATGAGTATTTATGTTTAACCTTCTTATATGATGGCATGATGGTGAAATAACATGCTTAATATGATAATAACCTTAATGTGTTAATTGGTGGTTATCATAGCTACATGGTTGATACTTTCTTATGCTAAACATGTGCATTATGAATATGATGAGTGTTAATCATATCTAGATCCCTTGCATGTTGATGTAATAAAGGAATGTTCTTAATGTTAATATAACCCTACTATGATTGTTTATGAATATCTCCTAGCTCATTAATGCAATATTGTGCTGATCTATTGTATTATTATGTAAGTGATGTTGTGAAGCCTTGCTATAAGGCATGGAATGATAATGATGATCTTGTAGGGAATAGTGTGATGGTCTTGATGACCTTTGAGCATGGTTGAGCCCTGAATGAGAGTGTAATCCTGATCGGACACTAGATTGCAAAGGAGAGGTGTCGTGCACCAAGGGAGAGGGAAAACTAAGAAAATATCAAGTGTTTTGCAAGATTAAGATCAAGATTATTCCTTATAAATATTATAATCAATATTGAATCAAGTAAATATATCTACATTACTAATGATTTTTTCTCCAAGAGTATATGAGTCAAATATATTAGATCTAGGTTACAAGATAATCATCAGAGTCCACATCTAGGGTTTCCAAGATTTAACATCAATTTTGAATCATTAGACGAATTAAATTATCAAAGGAACAAGATCTAGTGATATCCGTGATAAATATCAATAATTGGTCTTCAAAAGTTTTTTAAAAAGGTTCACTTGATTTTTTTGATCAAGATTGACTATTTGTTCATCATTTTTGGAGTTCGTATGTATTTCTACCTATATCGAGAGATTCGTTGTAGAAATAAATAAGAGAAGTTAGTTTGGATCATAATTCTAAAAAGAGGACGGTTTAAGGGATCTATGTAGAACCGTAGACATAGGCACAACCAGGCACAGACCAACACGGTCGGTGGTGCGTCAAGCTAGAGGTGTACACACTAGCCAACAAGGGGTGACTAGATGCACTCCACGAGACTCAAACACACATGATCTCTCAAAATTTATATTAACACTAACCAAATTTGATCACAAAACTAAATAGGTCACCCACAAGCGCACATGGTACTATTGTAGTTTAGGTGATAGGCAAGAGTAGGGGTCGATCCACAGGGACAGAGGGGGCACTAGAGCTAGGTTAGCGTTGGCTACGTTACTAATGCAAAGACTAGGGTTGAAGGGTTTAAAAGTTGATTGAAAAACTAGGTGAACAAGCAAGTAAAGACAATTATGAAATCTAAGATATCACAAACCCTAAATTACCGTAAGCAAACAAGTCTAAGCAATTAGATTGAGAAAAAAGCTAAACAAGAGCAAATATTAACTACACTACACTAGTAGAGCAATTAGAAACTAAGAGCTAAGTTAACCACTAGAGAGAGAAGGAACCTAAGTTAACCCTAAAGAGCAAGATTAAGAAATTAACTATATTGAACAAAAGCAACTAAACCAGATTAGCATGAACAAGTTAAGAAGGCAAGATAGGTTTTAAACAATGAGATTAGGTAGGTGGGACGTTTGGGAATGTGCTTTGATATTAGTTGGGGTATGTCAACATAGCATGCAATTATGACAATTCAATCTAGACTACCAAACCAAACAACAAGGAAAGTCTATTATAATGTACCCTATACTACTAGTTGGAGAACTAGGGTTAGGTGTAATTCTAGTAGGGCTTGTCAAGTCTAGGTTTCTAGGGTAAGTGGTATTAGGGAAATTGAGAGCCAAGGGTAGAAATGGAAGTAGAGATGAGAGTTTTTCACCTCATGCCACTAGCCATCTAGCCTTTAGAAATCTCTAGGAAAGTGCACTAATCACACTGACACTAGCCACTTAGATCTCACACTCACTTAGAAGGGGGGATATGTATGTAGGAACAAAGGGGGCTAGCTAGGGATCCACTAATTGGATCTAGGAGCCATTCCTAGGATTGCTACATACACTCCAATTCCTCCTAGAAGCTAAGTGTCATCAAACATCTCAAAGCAAGCAATCCATGTAAAAGCACAAATTACATGCAATAAAATAGGAAATGAGATAGAAGCAAGAGGAAATCATCATAGATATAAATCATATTCATTACAAGTTATTATCCCCCAACATGGTATCAAAGTCACATTTTAACCCCAAGCAACCCACCACTAGGGGCTTAGCTAGACATGATCAAAGAAATAGCAAAAGAAAGGGGAAGAAGGGAATAGAACTCCATGAAGCTTGAAGTAGATCTTCCTTCTTCACCTCCTAGCAGCTTGGGGATGTCCTCTCTCCTCCAATGGTACATATGGGTATGGGAATATGGGGGATTATGGAAGAAAACCTATAAATCTAGGTTTCCAAGGTGGAAATGAGGTGGAAATGGTGGGTGGAGAGCATAAATGCAAGTAGAATGCAATGAATGCTCAAGGAGTGGATGGAGAGAAGTAATGATAGCTAACTTAGTGTTGTGGCTACCACCCATGTATATATAGGTGGTGGTGGAAGAACTAGGATAAGTAGGGACATTGTTAGAAAAATAATGTAGAAAATGGTAGGATTTAGGTGGTCGTGCTGGGCATCACGGTCGTGATGGGTAGAGGTGGAAACAGCCGTGGTGGTGGAGAACGATCATTCCAAGAAAGTAGAAAAATAACATGTTGAAGTGGTGGAATGGAGGTTGGTAGCATGGTCGTGGTGAGGGCTAGGTAGAACGGCCCATTCTGTCTTCAGCTAACACGGCCGTGCTGGGTAGTACGACCGTTTTAGGGGCTTCATGGCACGGCCGTGCTGGGTAGCACGGCCGTGGTGGCAAAGTTGTTGTAGCTTGCAAATCTTGAGAATTTCCCTATAACTTGTTCATTACCCATCACGGATGTTCCTTGGAATCACAGCCATGTTGGGGTCTTCATTGGCAAAATGAACTTCAATCTTCATCATCAATGGACTTCTTACTTGATGTCGAATCTTGGCCTTTAGGGGTAGGTTGAGGGAGCTTTGAGGCCTTCTTTTGACCCCTCCATGAACGGAGGAACCCTAGAAATCCTTCCTTCTCTCTCATTCATACAAATCATGATCCAAGTACCTAAAAATAATGCAAAGAACGTCCATAAGTGCATTTGACAATAATATTCATATTGGGGAATTTAACTTGCATTCTACCATGCTTAGAAGTGAATAAAGTACAAAATGGAACAAGATGGAGCCCTAAAAAAGGGCTGCATCACCACCCCAAACTTAAAACATACTTGTCCACAAGTATGCTCCAACTTAATCTCCCTTTTCAGTTCTCTTTCAATAAACAAGAATGACAAATGCATAACAACATGTGATTATTGACCAAATGGTCTTGGAAGTGACTAAGTGCATGTGTTCCACCTCTCTCCTCTCCTCTTTCACATAATAATCATGAAATGAGCACTGAGCATACAAACTTCAAATGTAAATCATAGAATACACAAGCTATCCATATGTCCTTCATATTATTCCAGGTAAACTACTTCATGTTGGCATTAATCAAAGATGACTAGGAGTGTTGCTTCACTTTCATGCATTCAATCTTATGTCTCAAACCATACCAAATGACCCACATGGCTGTAGAAAAGGGTAAAGCGAGCTAGATTTGATGTTTTCTAGATCAATGGGTATGAAAATAGAAGAAAAGGTTGTGGAAAGATTTTTGAAGTGCTATTACATAGAACACTCATCTTTTCTTTATTTGAATGTTCTTAAATAGGAGCATCCTTTTATTTTATTTTTGCTTTCTTTTTCTTTTCTTTTCTTTTCCCTTGGTGTAGATAGGGCATATGGTGGATAGAGTGAAGCATGGAGATATAGATATGGCCAACCCAAACTTTTGGAGGTAGCCAAGGCTGATTATGTGCACTACGACATCCTTTCACGAGGCAGAGAGGTATGAAGATGGTGAAAAAAGAGTTGGGTCAAAGAATGGTCATTAATGTAGTCTTCAACATAAGATTTTCTACATGAATGTTAATCCAACACTCCATCAAATTATATCACACCACATGATTGAATAATATGAGATTCACATTTATATCAAGTGATTCTATAGGCTCTAAGCGTTTGTGTAAGGCCCCTGAACTTTCTTAATGAGTTGAATGAGCTTAATTACCATAATTGAATGCTTAGAACCCTAATATAACCATTTTATATGTTTTTAAATCATAAGACAATATTAAGTTTCAAATTTGATCCAATTTGGACATTGTTTGAGCAAGTTATGCAATTTTCTGTACATTTTGGACTATTCTACAATTTACCCAATTGAGGGGTTTTCTTTGCAATTTATCACTTGAATTATGTTCCTTGGATATTATATCATCAATCTTGAGCTTGTTTAGACATGGGGCATGTGGGCTCTGATATCTAAAACCCGAGATAAACACGATTAAACTCAGCGGAAACGATTCGATTAACAGCGGAATACGAAAATCACCGGAAATTAAAACTTTTTTAGACAAGATCTTGAAATCATGAAACTCCATTTATAAGAAATAAGGTAAACATATTACATCTCTATTAGATCACTTCATGAGTGATTATATACAGCCAGATACAAAATCTCAAGATTTAAAACCCAAAATCTCAGACCAAAAGACTCAAAGGACCTGAGAGTACAGAGACGACATAAGACCATCTAACTACATGACTCAGCAGTAAGTATCTCCACCTGAGATTCACTGCTGCTCCTGGTGCTGCTGCTGCTGATGTTGCTACTGCTGATATTGGTCACCTGAAGATTGATTCCTTTGTCCTCGACGACCACCTAAAAAGTTGAAATCTACGGGGTGAGACAATTTTAAATAATTGTCCCAGCGAGAGTTATAACTCTCCGCCAGAAGCTTTATTATAGCAACCAAGAATAACATAGGCAATAAAATCTCTAAGGTAATCAGCAGCAGATTGTTATCAATTAGAACAATAACATTTAAGGAATATGAAAAACATGTATACTAAGTAATGTATCATCAACCAATGTATTTCATGGTTCAACCTAAGCAGATATGCTACGCGGTTGATTATGTTTTACAAACATCATTATGCCCTGCGGAGATGAGGTATACCGCTCATACTCCAACCGATCACTATTAAGTCGCATCGGTATCATACATAGGTCATCAAAAGAGCCGGATTCTTATGACCTCATCTTCCTCAGTCAGTATGAGGATCAACATGCAGGACATCTAGTGTCTCTGTTACAATAGCTTACCAGGGTATTCTGGTACTTCGCTATTAGAGTCACAGTGGCATTCTGTACTCTCTTCGCCATCGAAAGATTTCTTGTTTATCTCTCATCGATGCGGTATAAAAGATTTCCTCGGGAGATTAGTGTTACATCATCCCGGCATAAACACATAGTGAAGGATTGATAGAATAAAGATACATCTACATCAATTCCTACACTAGGATGTAAGGAAATTCACATCCATATTACCCCACATATTCAAAAGTATGTGCTCCAGGAATTCCCTTAGGAAAACCTGTTTCACCATCATTAACTCCTGACAATGATGGATCTATGATCAGGGCTCTACATGGTATGATTATACTTGATTAGTTAGGTACATTTCAATATTCTTTTATCATCATACATGTTTTCAAACATTAATCATTAGCATAGCAGCTATGAAGGAAGAATACTAAATGTTACAAGCCTAACTCTCATCAATTGTCATTTCTCAATATTCTCATCACAAGTCATCTCTTAAAGCATGACCTTGATGGTATTCATGGCTCTCACAGCCTATCAATCTCATAAGATGCTATTAACAAGGCATCAGGATATATCACTATTCATAAAGCTAACAACATGCTTTCAATGAATATAGTATCATCATCCATACCTAGATATGATCATCCTCATAAAGGAACCTGCATGGTTAAATCAACTGATAACAGTAAATAACTTATTTAAAGAAGTTGTATCTCCCTACTCATACAAGAGCTGGGTTTCCCTAGTTTTCATCAATTAGGGTTTACTATTCACATTACATGTCATCACCCTAGAATTAGGGTTTACTATTCAACTCATGGTGAAAAGATTTCATAACATCCCCATGTATGAGAAACATCATCATTAAAGACCTCAGATAAGATTAAGATCCATCAATTATCATAATTAGGGTTTCCATGATCTCACATAAGTGGATCATACCTAAACTTGCACATTCAAGTATATTGAAGGTATTTTACTTGAGTTTCCATTATAATTGGTACTTTCTCTCTCCTCTAACTAGTAGATAGTGATTACACCACTCTAGATTAGGTTGGGTTAAGTCCTCATTGATTAACACAAGTCAACTCATCACTATCATGTGATTAGGGTTTGATTAAAACAAGGTATCACTCAATTGAACCTCTTAAGGGCATTTTGGTAAATTACTCATTGATCATCATCATGGGTCAATTCATTAATCACTTGGTCCCTTAATATCTTGAGTTACCATTATGGTTTAAATAAGATCATCATTGGACCATTTACACCTTCAAGTGATTAAGTATAATCAACCTTGAAAATCTCTAACTGGTTTAGGGTTTGACCTTCAACCTTCAACCCATTTGATTCTTAGATGACCTTGAACTCATTTAACCTCAAACGACCTAGAACCCAATTGAGCCTTAAACGAGTGTGGACCCACTTAAGTCTAAACGAGTGTGAACCCAAAGGAGTCTAAACGAGTGTGAACCCGTTTGAGGTCAAACGAGTGTGAACTCGTTTGGGCTTAAACGAGTGTGGACTCGTTTGGACTCAAATGAGTGTGAACTCATTTGGGATTAAACGAGTGTGGACTCATTTGGACTCAAACGAGTGTGGACTCATTTGGACTCAAATGAGTGTGGACCAACTTGGTTTCAAACCGCATAAACATAAAAGGTGACACATAGGTTATGATTGAATAGGGTTTCCTATGTTGAAGCCTTTAATTGGCCAAGGCCATGTTAACCACTTACAAATTGAGTCAATTAGGATGAGACTAAATCAATTGGACTCCAATTTGACCCTCAATTGAAAGCTAATTAGGATTAAGTCTAACTCAATTAGGGTTTCCAATCGGCTAATCACCAATATTCAACAATGTGAAACAAAGTGTAAATGAACCCATCAATTGAACTCCAATTGGGCCCAAACTTGGCCCAAACGGTCTTGAGATCGTTTGGATGTCCTCCAAACGGTCTTGAGACCGTTTTCCCAAAGTTTGACCAAAAACCAAGTCGGTTGGATAAGGGTTGAACCCTAAATAGGTCTAAAATCAGCAATTTTATTAATTCATCAACTTATTGTAATTGGACCTTCAATTTATCAATTTTCCTTAACCCTAGACCTCCAAACGGTCTTGGGGTGTCACTAAACGAGTGTGAAACCGTTTGGATGAACCCCCAAACGAGTTGGAACCCGTTTGGGTCCTTCAACCCAAAACTCAACAAGATCTATATTGAAATTCAGCAATTTTAACCCGATTAGGGTTAGGGTGTTGAAGTGCCTTCAACTCTCAATTGGTTAGGAATTAGATTACAATTATTTGTAGGAATGAAATTCAATATATTATGAACAGGTATCCCAAACGGTCAACGCTTGGTCAACTCACTCAAACGGGTTGGAACCCGTTTGCCCAAAAGTTCAAGTTAATTAGTTTGGAAAAATCAGTACTTAATTCAATTCTATTACCTAATGGATTGGCCTTCAACCTACGATTCCTTTGGAGTTAACCCCTCAAATTTGGTGGGTCATTAGCCTACATAATTTTGAACAGAAAACCCAAACAGTCCACGCTTGGTCAGCCCTATGAAACGGTCTTGGGGTCGTTTTGATCCAAACGATCTTGCAGGATCGTTTGAGATAAAACGGGTTGAACCCGTTTGACCTAAAACGAGTTGCACCCATTTGGACCAAAAGGACTCAAGGTCGTTTCATAAAGTGACATAGGAATCCACGCCCATAATCCTCAACCTCTGTTCAGGTCGGTTCCTCCACCGTTTTGCTTGCAAAAGAGCAAGGAAGAAGGGAGGAAGAAGAAGAACTAATCATAGAAAACAAGAACAGAGATATGCATAACAAAGCTAAGAGTTAGAGTTATAAAACCCGCCTTAAGGTCATTCCTTGAGCTCCAAGCTTCCGATCTTCAAGTCTTTAATGGTGTCTTGAGCTCCACAACTCGGCCAGAGGTGATTCTCCAAGGAAAAGATGTGGATGGTCGGCTAGAACAAAGAATCTAAGTGAATTAATTATAGAACCAACCTTATACATGAATTTCCTCCATGAATCCAAGCTAGAAGGTGGTGTTCTCTTACCTAGAACAGGTTGGTCATCCCCTTTATCTCTTGAGCTCCTTCCTTAGTCAGCCACAGCAAGAGATAATTGAAGAGTGAAAGGGAAACGTTGCCTTTGATTGCAAAGGAAAGGGTATAAGTACCTTTGGGGTTATTTTCATCATAAGGACAACTTACTCCTCCTTTTCACAACTAGGTCCTTCCTTTCTTTTAGGCACGTCCCTTTTCTTCTTCTAAGGTAAAAATCTTCCTAAAACCAAGAACTAAAGGCAAGGAAGGTCAACTTATCACTAAGGTACATATGTACATAAGGGTCCCCTTACTTACATCTTGATGATTTAATTACAAAGGTGTTCCTTATTACATGATTATTCAAAGGAAGTGACCCCTTCATCATTATTAGTTTAAATGATGTCAAAGTCATAAAATATGTTCAAGATGGTGTATTTTATAAGTTGCACCCCACATTTGGGTAAATTGCACTTTAATCCAAATTAGGGTTTTTAAGCACAAGGATCATTCCACAAGCTGTATCTTGATGCCCAAGCTTGGGAAATCCATCTTACCTCATCATATTTACTCATATGATGTCTCATCATCAGAGGAACATCTTAATTTGTGAAATTTTCAAGTTACACCCTTTAACTGGGAAATTTGCACATAGGCCCCTGCATTACCAAATAATTCTACAACATTGTTTTAAAAGGACAGAAATGAAAATGTATGTTCCTTAGGAACTTAATTACATGTCATAAGATAATCACCAGGGTTTAATTACATATTTAGGCAAAACACCTGGGGTTAGTTCATAACCCAGGTCAGAGATGTTACAAATTATCCTCCCCTTAGAAGGATTTCGTCCCCGAAATCGACAAAATGTATTAGGAGAAGAGAGCAGGGTACTTCCTTCTCATCTCATCCTCTAGTTCCCAAGTGGCTTCTTCAACACCACGGTGGTTCCAGAGGACTTTCACAAGGTTTATATCTTTCTTCTTTAACTTTTTAATTCTGTTGTCAAGGATTGACACTGGTCCTTCCTCATAAGTTATATCATCATTCAATTCTACTTCCATAGGTTGTAGAACTGACTCGGTATCATGATGACATTTCCTTAACATAGAAATGTGAAACACAGGGTGTAGCTTCTGCAACTCTAGTGGTAACTCTAGTCTATAGGCTACCTTTCCAACTCGTTCAATGATTGGATAAGGTCCCATAAATCTAGGTGCTAATTTTCCTTTCCTTCCAAAACGAAGGACTCCTTTCCAAGATGAGACCTTGAGGTACACTCTGTCTCCAACCTGGAACTCTAACACTCTACGACGCTTATCAGCATACGACTTCTGTCTATCCTGTGCAGTCTTAAGCTGTTGTTGTATAACTTTGATCTTCTCTGTAGTTTGTTGCATAAGATCAGGACCTAACAACTGATGTTCACCACTCTCATACCAACACAAAGGGGATCTACAACGTCTACCATACAAGGCTTCATAAGGTGCCATATCAATACTATGATGATAGCTATTGTTATAGGCAAACTCTATCAAGCTTAGGTGTAGATCCCAGCCTCCGGTAAACTGGAGAACACATGCTCTCAATAGGTCTTCCAAGGTCTGTATAGTTATTTCCGACTGTCCATCAGTCTGTGGATGAAAAGCCGTACTAAACCTTAGCTTGGTGCCTAAGGCTCTGTGTAGCTGCTCCCAAAAGCGACTTGTAAACTGGGGACCTCTGTCAGAAACTATGGTGACAAGAACTCCGTGCAAATGCACTATCTCTTGAACATGCAACTGTGATAACCTTTCACTAGAAAAGGTTGTTTTGACAGGTAAGAAATGCGCTGTCTTAGTCAACCTATCAACAATTACCCAAATGGAATCATGTCCTTTGTTTGTTCTAGGTAGACCAACAACAAAGTCCATGGTTACATGATCCCACTTCCACTGTGGTATGGGTAAAGGTTGCATTGTTCCTGTAGGCTTCTGGTGTTCAGCTTTAACTTGCTGACACACTGGACACCTCAGAACAAACTCAGCTACATCTGTGGCAACACATCCCATTATCACACAGATAACAAGGTGTTACGCGAAAACGTGCGGAAAACACCATAACCACATATTATAAAAAACATGGGTTAATTAAAACCGATTGCGGAAAACTGATAAACTGTGAAACTATTACTTTCCAGTCCTCATCCTGCATAGAAACATGTCATATAAATATGTACACAAGATCTGACATGTGTCCACAGCTCAGGAACAGCTGTCCATCCATCACATGAGTTCACCACCTGTTCATATATACGTAAAGGCCCACATCCGGCCAACAACAGGATATACAGATATCATCGAACGATCTTCGTGAAACATCGTCAAAACACTGCCAAGGACCTGAGAGTACAGGGATGACTCTAGACTCTACTACAAAACATCCAAAACAGCAGCATGTCCATCGCTTGCCTTCTACTGCTCCTCAAGCTGCTCATCCGCAACACCACAACCACGACCACGTCTACCTCGACCACCTAAAAAGGGTGTAAACCAGCGGGGTGAGACGATTGAACAATTGTCCCAGCGGGAAACATAGCTCCCCACCGCAACTATAGAACCTCAACAAGATAAACTATAGCAACAGTTATAACATGAGCAGATATATATATATAGCAAGATTTACTCTTACCGGCAAGCATACCAGCTGTACCAAAGCATATAACCAGATGTCTTTCAAAAGAATATGATTATCAAGATAAGGTATATCAACATGTAACAGGATTATTTAGAACAGAATATAATGTCACATAACCTGATTATCAAGATAAGACAGATTGCCACATAACCTACAAGGTATAACAAACAAGGCCTCAACCAATGTTTCGTGTTTGATTTGATCAGTTTATACTAAACGGCTGTATTATGTTTTATTATGCCCTGAGGATTTGAACCGTACCGTTCAAATCCAACCTTCGGTTACGAAACCCAAGCCGGTGCCATACAAGGTCAATGGAAGAGCCGGACTCCACGACCTCCCACCTCATGGTCAGTACATGAGTACAACACAAGCAGGACCGCAGTCACATGCTGAAGTGGTCTAAGCCACAGGGTTAGCTCCATAGGCTACCCATTCTCTAGCCCGCCTTGGTACAGGTCACGGCACTAGTAAAACTGAGCCACGGGCCTGATCACCGTGCTTTGAGCCATGAACACATTCATGCTCCATACATCACATATCCTGAGCCATGGGCCTGTTCACCATGCTCTACACACATATCTGAGTCTGCAACCGAAGTTACACTCTTACCTCCTCATTTTCAGGCTAGGAGCAACCTACACATATTCAACAATATGCGCTTCCAAGTTAACCCGTAGGAAAACCTGTTTCACCATCACCAAGTCCTGACGATGATGGATCTATGGCCAGGGCAAACTACATGATATATTTCACTGTGATTAATTAGTATCTTTTAGATGGATTGCAAGATTCAACCAAGTTGTATGACATGCAAGGTATAACAGAAAGTAAAGAACATTATATTATGATCTATTCATATCAACCTGATCCATCTTAAGGATCCAACATCACATGTTACCACTTGGCCTCTTGCCAACCATCCAGATCCATCTCAAGGATCACCACATACCACAGGGTCTCAACCCCTCATCATGTACTGTCACTGCCTCTTAAGGCTCACATCATCATCATGGGACCAACACATCACATACATAATCTTATAGAGCAATTATCAAAGTAATGTTACTCATTACATATGTCACATAGCCCTTTCATGGCTAAGTCATCACCTGCAAGGTTAAGGTATGCAATAATTGTAGATTCAACATAATGAATATGCTCACTATCATGAAATATCATTCAAGGTAATCTACTTATCAATATGACAGTTATTTGGTAATCAAGTATGTTAAGTACATCATTAAACAACCATACTGATACTTACCCTTATATCGAGATTTTACAAACAATCAGGGTATATAGAGATCATGTTGTGTTTACAGAACCAACACTATTATTAACAAGGTCATTACTATGTCATCAACTATTGTCATCTTTATCATGAAGCAACCTTTAATGTAACTGTCACTTAGCATCATTATTACCAACATTATTATCATTAAACAAACTACTAGAGTAGTTATCATCATCTTCATTATCATTAACAATTAATCATAACGGGTCACATCATGCATCTATTACATGAGGGCTATCATCATATACATTACTACCATTAGCATCCTTATTATTTGCAAGGCAACATATTACATATTGATGATATCACAAACACCACCATCGTTTTATTGGTTAATGTATAAACATCCACTTCTATCACATAAGGGACCGTCACCAAAGAAACTCATACCCTCACTATAGCCTCACAACCCTCATCTGAAACCTATCACCCAACATGGGTATCGGCCACCACACTAACCCTATCGGCCATCATGGTATCGGCCATTAGGGCACATAGCCTATCGTCCAACATGGCACTACTTGGCCCTATCGTCCACCACATGGACAAGGAGATAACTCCACACAAGAGCACCCATTCTATCGTCCAACTCAAGGACATCCATGTCGCCCAACACCATCAGACCATGTCGCCCAACAAGAGAGAAAGAGAGAGAGAGAGAGAGTATCACCCATCTCCAAGGGTACTCACCATATCGGCCAACAAACCCTAGCTCACCCTATCGCCCAACTCAAGGGCAAGGGTATCAGCCAACCTCAAGGACTCATCATGTCGCCCAACACCAGCTACCATATCGTCCACCAAGGGGAACACCATGCCGTCCAACTCAAAAACAAAGGTGTTGCTCAACCCAAGGAACCATATCGCCCAACATGGTCACCATGTCGGCCAACATCCATACTAGGTCAACCTATCGTCCAACCCAAGAGGAAGGGTGTTGCCCAACACCAAGAACACTGATATCGTTCAACTCAAGGACAAGGGTGTCGCTCAACACACCCACAAGGAAGGGGGTATCGCCCAACCCTAGGTCACCTTCAACCTCCAACACAAGGGAGCACAAACCCTAAAAAGCAAGGTATACAAGGAACCCTAAACCCAAGAGAGGGATATCGGCCACTAAGGTATATAAGCAAGATGCTCAAGAAAGGAACTAAGCTAGTCTACTCACATGTAACAAGGTTAAAGCTAGAGGTAAGAGAGTTAGGGTTAGAAACTATGCAACCCGCCTTAAGCTCCAAGGAAGAAGATGCACTTTGAGCTCCAAGGTTGTCGGCCACCAAAGCTCCAAAGCACTCCAAGGTCCAAAGCTATCGTCCACCAAGCTGCTCCAGGAGGGTGTATCGGCCACCACTTCAGCTCCAAGGAAGTTTATCGGCCAACACAAGCAAGATGGAGAGGGATATCGTGCACCAAGGGTGGAGGGGAGACCAAAGGACCAAAGGAGACTAAGGCAAGGAGAAGAGCTACCTATATAGGAAGAAGGGGAGGAGAAACCAAGGTACAACCATGCTATGTGTCGCCCACCCAAGGGACACATGTCCACCAACTCAAGCCACCTCTCATGCAAGCCATAAGGCACTTGTCCAAGATGTGCACCATGTGTCCACCAACCAAGCCAAGCCATCTGGGCGACACAACAAGAGCTACTGGGCGACACACCAAGCAACTGGGCGACATACCACCTGCCCTGGGCGACAAAAGGCTCAAGCAAGCCCAAACAAGGAACTCCAAGGCCCAAACAAGCTCAACTCAGGCCCAAAGGACTCAAACAACAAGCCCAAGCCTTCCTCTCAACCCTAGAGGAAGCAAAGAGGGAAAACATCTCACAAGATGGCAAACTTGCCCACAAAGCCCTAAACTTGGGTTATTTGCAAGTAGCCCCTCGAACTCTCAACAAAGCACAACCAAACCCTAATCACCACTAAAGGTGATTAGCAAGCACCAAAGCACCAAGATCAAGCAAAATAAACAGGGTAAACCCTAAACGCAGGTCAGGGTCCTTACAGCCATAAACCTCTACAAAAGGATTTCGTCCCCGAAATCCGAAGAGAAAAGTGAGGGATACTTCCTCCTCATCTCTTCCTCAAGCTCCCACGTGGCTTCCTCAACGCCACGGTGATGCCAAAGGACCTTCACAAGAACCAGATCCTTTCTTTTCAGCTTCTTGACTCTTCTGTCAAAGATCATCATAGGACCCTCTTCATAAGTCACATCTTTGTCAAGCTCAACTTCAACTGGTTGTATCACTGTTCCTGTATCCGGATGACTTTTCTTCAGCATACTGACATGGAACACTGGATGTAACCTATGTAACTCTGGAGGCAATTCTAACTCATAAGCCACCTTGCCAACACGTGCTATGACTGAGTAAGGCCCCATATATCTGGGAGCTAACTTACCTTTCCGTCCAAACCTCAGCACACCTTTCCACGGAGAGACTTTAAGATACACCTTGTCTCCCACCTGGAACTCCAAGGTTCGTCGGCGATTGTCTGCATAAGACTTCTGCCTATTTTGTGCCACTTTCAACTGTTATAGTATCACCTTGATCTAATCTGTCGTTTGCTATACTAACTCAGGGCCCAAAAGCTGATATTCACCTGATTCATACCAACACAAAGGAGATCTGCACTTCCTCCCATACAAAGCCTCATAGGGAGCCATGTCAATGCTCCGCTGATAGATATTGTTGTAGGCAAACTCTATTAAACTGAGATGTACGTCCCAACTGCCTAGGAACTGCAAAACACAAGCACGAAGAAGATCCTCCAAAGTCTGAATAGTCCTCTCAGACTGTCCATCTGTCTGCGGGTGGAAAGCGGTACTGAACTTCAACTGCGTTCCCATCGCCCTGTGCAACTGTTCCCAAAAATGACTTGTAAACTGAGGACCTCTATCAGAAACTATCATTGCTGGCACACCATGCAAACGAACTATCTCATCCACATATACTCGAGTGAGCTTTTCAGCTGTATACGTGGTCTTCACAGGTATGAAATGGGCAGACTTCGTTAATCTGTCCACTATCACCCAAATGGAATCATGATTCCTAGTTGTCCTGGGTAGACCAACTACGAAATCCATGGTTATATGATCCCATTTCCACTGTGGTATAGGCAAAGGTTGCAACGTACCTGCCGGCTTTTGATGCTCAGCCTTTACTTGCTGACATACTGCACACCTTGCCACAAACTCAGCTACATCTTTCTTCAGGCCGGGCCACCAATACAAGTCCTTCAGACTATGGTACATCTTGGTGACACCTGGATGCATATCATACATCGACGTGTGTGCTTCCTCGAGCACCAAATTCCTCAGATTATCAGCATCTGGAACCACCATCCTATTATGATAGCAAACCACTCCATCCTCAGATTCATGGAACCCATCACGCTTTTCGCTGCCAAACTCTGATCTGATTAGCTGTACTGTATCATCCGTTTTCTGTGCATCCTTGATCTGCTGTCTCAACGTGGGCTTGATTTGCATCTGTGTTAAAAGTCCAGCTAACGAGGAAACCTCCATCTGTACGTTCATCTGCCGTAAGGAGATTAACATGTCCCGCCTATGGCATACCAAAGAACTCATCTGTGCCTTCTTGGGAGTAGAAGACTTTCTGCTAAGCGCGTCTGCTACCACATTCGCCTTACCAGGATGATACTCGATAGTGCAATCATAATCATTGATCAACTCCATCCACCAACGCTGTCGCATGTTCAACTCTTGCTGTGAGAAGATGTACTTCAAATTCTTGTAATCTGTAAAGATCTAACACACTTCCCCATAAAGATAGTGTCTCCAAATCTTTAACGCATGAACCACTGCTTCCAGCTCCAAGTCATGGGTCAGATAGTTCTCCTCATGTTTCTTAAGCTGTCGCGAAGCAAAAGAAACCACATGATCTTCCTGCATCAGCACACAACCCAAACCTTTCTTGGACGCATCACAGAAAACAACATAGCCTTTTCCAGATTCTGGCAAGATCAACACTGGAGCACTGGTTAGCTTTTCCTTCAAACTTTGGAAAGCTTGCTGACATCGATCATTCCAAACAAAAGGTACATCCTTCCTGGTCAACTTCGTCATCGGTAGAGCTATCGAACTGAAGTCCTTGATAAACCTCCGGTAGTATCCTACTAGACCAAGGAAACTACAAACTTCCGTCGGCGTCTTCGGCTGTTCCCAATCCGCAACTGATTCCACTTTCTTCAGATCTACTTTGACTCCTTCAGCAGATATCACATGACCTAAGAAAGTCACTTCATCCAACCAGAACTCACACTTACTAAACTTAGCATACAACTGATGTTGACGAAGGAGAGTCAACGCTTGACGAAGATGTTGCTCATGCTCTAGCCGGTTCCGACTATAGATCAAGATGTCGTCTATAAAAACTACAACAAACTGATCTAAGAACGGACGAAACACTCTGTTCATCAGGTCCATGAAAGCAGCAGGTGCATTGGTTAATCCAAACGGCATAACCACAAACTCAAAATGACCATACCTCGTCCTAAAGGCTGACTTTGGTATGTCATCCGCCTTTATCCTCAACTGATGATATCCAGACCGTAGATCGATCTTCGAAAACACTGTAACACAACGCAACTGATCGAACAGGTCATCTATCCTCGGCAACGGGTACTTATTCTTGATCGTGACCTTGTTCAACTGTCAGTAGTCTATACACAACCGCATCGAACCATCCTTCTTCTTAACGGACAACACGGGAGCACCCCAAGGTGACGTGCTTGGTCTGATGAAACCTTTCTCCAACAACTCTTGTAACTGCTTCTTCAACTCTACCATCTCTGCTGGAGCCATCCTATAAGGTGTCTGTGCAATCGGCTGCGTTCCCAGAACCAGATTGATCTTAAAATCAATCTCTCGGGGTGGAGGAACACCAGGAAACTCCTCGGGAAACACATCTGCAAACTCTCGGACCACTGGCACTTCTTCAAGGTTAAGGCCCTTCGCCTTGGTATCCACAACGGTATCCACAACGTGAGCTAAGAACGCCTCACATCCTTGTCGCAACAACCTATCTACCACCATAGCTGATACCAGACACGTCGAAAGAATCTTCCTATCTCCCTGGAAGATCCACTTCTCTCCAGCAACATCAAACACCGCCTGCTTGGAACCACAGTCCAAGACAACCTTATACTTCTCTAAGGTATCCATCCCAAGGATAACATCGAAATCATGCATATCAAGTGGTATGAGATCCACCTGAATGTTGTGTCCCGAAAAAGACAAAACACAAGATGGACACTCTTCCCGAAGCAAAGAGGAACCATCAAGAGGGGTTTCTAGCAACAAGCTATCCTTCTTACAACTAATAGGTAGATGACAGTTTTCAAGCATACTATAGGCGATAAAAGAGTGTGTAGCACCCGGGTCAACCAGAACAGATATAAAGCAAGATGAAGACATATCAGAATGAAATAACTCCATCTGACCTGTCACCACTCGCGGGTTGACTATCGCCTCCAGCTGATTCATGGCATAGAATCGAGCCGTAGCTTGCTGTCCACGACCTCTGCTCCCTTGATCAGACGATCCAGCTTGAGACGCTTGACCGCGTCCTCGTCCTCTGCTACCACTGGGCTGTGGTCTCTCAGACTTCTAGAAACTCTGCCTCGGTTGCTGCGTCACTTCAACATCTCTATTCGGGCAATTGAACTTCCAATGCCCGACTTGTCCACAGAGATGACATGCTCTATTGTCAACTCGTGGCCTAGATGGCCCTGTCACTGCCACCGAAGCTGAACTGGGCGCCTTAGATGGTGAAGAAACATAACCTTTTCCCTTACTCGGAGACCACTGGGATGGTACACTAGAACTTCTCATCACTGACGGTGCTGAAAACCTGGGCTTCTTGAAGCCACCAAACCTTCATCCTTGAAACTGAGCAGGTCTTTTAAGAGACACCGACTCTCTTTTCTCCCTTACTGTCCTCTCGATCCGTCAAACTGATTCCACAAACGTAGCAAACCGCTCTCGGTTTTCCAGCGCAGACACAGGGGTTGTCAACTCAGCACTCAAACCCTTCTCGAAATGTCTGATTCGTTCATCATCTGTCGCCGCCATGTGAGGACAGAACCTCAACAGATCCATAAACTTAGCTTCATACTCGGTGATGTTCATCGTTCCTTGCCGCAACTTCTCAAACTGACTGATCTTCTCATCCAAGTATGTCTTCGGAAAGTATCTGGTGACGAACTCGTGCCGAAACACTTCCCAACAGATCACCTCACCAGGCCGCTTCTCTTCCTCGATGGTCCACCAGTGACCAGCACTACCCTTCAAAAGGTAGACAACATGCTTTACTTTGTCTGCTTCGAAGATGTCAAGGATCCGGAAAGCCTTTTCAAGACTCGTCAGCCACAGATCTGCATCCGCTGGATCAGCCGTTCCAACATAATCCGAAGCTCCGACTCGGCGAAGCTGCTCAAAGGTCTTCCCAATACCCGATGCTTCTCCATGGGGAACTTGTGCTAGCGGAGGAGGCACTGGTAATCGCTCAACCATGAGATTCATCGTAGCCATTAACTGCCCCATAAGTTGTTGGTAGGCAGGGTGTTCAAGTATGGCTGGGTCTGGTTGTGGGACCTCAGGCACCCGATCTTCATGTGCCCGTCCATCTGCTCCATCAACCGATGCAACATCACTATGCTCAGGAGCATGTTCTTCGTGGTTTCCAGACATCTTGGCTTTTCTTCTGCTTAGGGCAGAAGATTTTTGTAAGATAACCTGGAAAACTCATAAGAACAGACTCAACCTAGTCCTAGATCCCTGTAGACTCAGAGAACCTAAATCTCTGATACCAAAACTTGTGGCAACACATCCCATTATCACACAGATAACGAGGTGTTACGCGAAAACGTGCGGAAAACACCATAACCACATATTATCAAAAACATGGGTTAATTAAAACCGATTGCAGAAAACTGATAAACTGTGAAACTATTACTTTCCAGTCCTCATCCTGCACAGAAACATGTCATATAAATATGTACACAAGATCTGACATGTGTCCACAGCTCAGGAACAGCAGTCCATCCATCACATGAGTTCACCACCTGTTCATATATACGTAAAGGCCCACATTCGGCCAACATCAGGATATACAGATATCATCGAACGATCTTCGTGAAACATCGTCAAAACACTGCCAAGGACCTGAGAGTACAGGGATGACTCTAGACTCTACTACAAAACATCCAAAACAACAACATGTCCATCGCTTGCCTTCTACTGCTCCTCAAGCTGCTCGTCTGCAACACCACAACCACGACCACGTCTACCTCGACCACCTAAAAAGGGTGTAAACCAGCGGGGTGAGACAATTGAACAATTGTCCCAGCGGGAAACATAGCTCCCCACCGCAACTATAGAACCTCAGCAAGATAAACTATAGCAGCAGTTATAACATGAGCAGATATATATATAGAAAGATTTACTCTTACCGGCAAGCATACCAGCTGTACCAAAGCATATAACCAGATGTCTTTCAAAAGAATATGATTATCAAGATAAGGTATATCAACATGTAACAGGATTATTTAGAACAGAATATAATGTCACATAACCTGATTATCAAGATAAGACAGATTGCCACATAACCTGCAAGGTATAACAAACAAGGCCTTAACCAATTTTTTGTGTTTGATTTGATCAGTAAATACTAAACGACTGTATTACGTTTTATTATGCCCTGAGGATTTGAACCGTACCGTTCAAATCCAACCTTCGGTTACGAAACCCAATCCGGTGCCATACAAGGTCAATGGAAGAGCCAGACTCCACGACCTCCCACCTCATGGTCAGTACATGAGTACAACACAAGCAGGACCGCAGTCACATGCTGAAGTGGTCTAAGCCACAGGGTTAGCTCCATAGGCTACCCATTCTCTAGCCCGCCTTGGTACAGGTCACGGCGCTAGTAAAACTGAGCCACGGGCCTGATCACCGTGCTCTGAGCCATGAACACATTCATGCTCCATACATCACATATCCTGAGCCATGGGCCTGTTCACCATGCTCTACACACATATCTGAGTCTGCAACCGAAGTTACACTCTTACCTCCTCATTTTCAGGCTAGGAGCAACCTACACATATTCAACAATATGCGCTTCCAAGTTAACCCGTAGGAAAACCTGTTTCACCATCACCAAGTCTTGACGATGATGGATCTATGGCCAGGACAAACTACATGATATATTTCACTGTGATTAATTAGTATCTTTTAGATGGATTACAAGATTCAACCAAGTTGTATGACATGCAAGGTATAACAGAAAGTAAAGAACATTATATTATGATCTATTCATATCAACCTGATCCATCTTAAGGATCCAACATCACATGTTACCACTTGGCCTCTTGCCAACCATCCAGATCCATCTCAAGGATCACCACATACCGCAGGGTCTCAACCCCTCATCATGTACTGTCACTGCCTCTTAAGGCTCACATCATCATCATGGGACCAACACATCACATACATAATCTTATAGAGCAATTATCAAAGTAATGTTACTCATTACATATGTCACATAGCCCTTTCATGGCTAAGTCATCACCTGCAAGTTTAAGGTATGCAATAATTGTAGATTCAACATAAGGAATATGCTCACTATCATGAAATATCATTCAAGATAATCTACTTATCAATATGACAGTTATTTGGTAATCAAGTATGTTAAGTACATCATTAAACAACCATACTGATACTTACCCTTAAATCGAGATTGTACAAACAATCAGGGTATATAGAGATCATGTTGTGTTTACAGAACCAACACTATTATTAACAAGGTCATTACTATGTCATCAACTATTGTCATCTTTATCATGAAGCAACCTTTAATGTAACTGTCACTTAGCATCATTATTACCAACATTATTATCATTAAACAAACTACTAGAGTAGTTATCATCATCTTCATTATCATTAAAAATTAAGCATAACGGGTCACATCATGCATCTATTACACGAGGGCTATCATCATATACATTACTACCATTAGCATCCTTATTATTTGCAAGGCAACATATTACATATTGATGATATCACAAACACCACCATCATTTTATTGGTTAATGTATAAACATCCACTTCTATCACATAAGGGACCGTCACCAAAGAAACTCATACCCTCACTATAGCCTCACAACCCTCATCTAAAACCTATCACCCAACATGGGTATCGGCCACCACACTAACCCTATCGGCCATCATGGTATCGGCCATTAGGGCACATAGCCTATCGTCCAACATGGCACTACTTGGCCCTATCGTCCACCACATGGACAAGGAGATAACTCCACACAAGAGCACCCATTCTATCGTCCAACTCAAGGACATCCATGTCGCCCAACACCATCAGACCATTTCGCCCAACAAGAGAGAGAGAGAGAGAGAGAGTATCGCCCATCTCCAAGGGTACTCACCATATCGGCCAACAAACCCTAGCTCACCCTATCGCCCAACTCAAGGGCAAGGGTATCGGCCAACCTCAAGGACTCATCATGTCGCCCAACACCAACTACCATATCGTCCACCAAGGGGAACACCATGCCGTCCAACTCAAAAACAAAGGTGTTGCTCAACCCAAGGAACCATATCGCCCAACATGGTCACCATGTCGGCCAATATCCATACTAGGTCAACCTATCGTCCAACCCAAGAGGAAGGGTGTTGCCCAACACCAAGAACACTGATATCGTTCAACTCAAGGACAAGGGTGTCGCTCAACACACCCACAAGGAAGGGGGTATCGCCCAACCCTAGGTCACCTTCAACCTCCAACACAAGGGAGCACAAACCCTAAAAAGCAAGGTATACAAGGAACCCTAAACCCAAGAGAGGGATATCGGCCACTAAGGTATATAAGCAAGATGCTCAAGAAAGGAACTAAGCTAGTCTACTCACATGTAACAAGGTTAAAGCTAGAGGTAAGAGAGTTAGGATTAGAAACTATGCAACCCGCCTTAAGCTCCAAGGAAGAAGATGCACTTTGAGCTCCAAGGTTGTCGGCCACCAAAGCTCCAAAGCACTCCAAGGTCCAAAGCTATCATCCACCAAGCTGCTCCAGGAGGGTGTATCGACCACCACTTCAGCTCCAAGGAAGTGTATCGGCCAACACAAGAAAGATGGAGAGGGATATCGTGCACCAAGGGTGGAGGGGAGACCAAAGGACCAAAGGAGACTAAGGCAAGGAGAAGAGCTACCTATATAGGAAGAAGGGGAGGAGAAACCAAGGTACAACCATGCTATGTGTCGCCCACCCAAGGGACACATGTCCACCAACTCAAGCCACCTCTCATGCAAGCCATAAGGCACTTGTCCAAGATGTGCACCATGTGTACACCAACCAAGCCAAGCCATCTGGGTGACACAACAAGAGCTACTGGGTGACACACCAAGCAACTAGGCGACACACCACCTGCCCTGGGCGACACAAGGCTCAAGCAAGCCCAAACAAGGAACTCCAAGGCCCAAAAAAGCTCAACTCAGGCCCAAAGGACTCAAACAACAAGCCCAAGCCTTCCTCTCAACCCTAGAGGAAGCAAAGAGGGAAAACATCTCACAAGATGGCAAACTTGCCCACAAAGCCCTAAACTTGGGTTATTTGCAAGTAGCCCCTCGAACTCTCAACAAAGCACAACCAAACCCTAATCACCACTAAAGGTGATTAGCAAGCACCAAAGCACCAAGATCAAGCAAAACAAACAGGGTAAACCCTAAACGCAGGTCAGGGTCCTTACAACATCCTTCTTCATCCCAGGCCACCAATACATATCTTTCAAGTTTCGATACATCTTGGTGCTTCCTGGATGCATAGCATACATTGAAGAATGAGCTTCTTCCAGGACTAAATTCCTCAGGTTATCTACATCTGGTACTATCATCCTCCCACGATAGCATGCCACTTGATCATCTGATTCATGAAAACCTTCTCGCTTCTCATCACCATACTCAGATCTGATCTGCTGAACTGCAACATCAACTTGCCGTGCCTCCTTAATCTGCTGTCTTAGGGTGGGTTTGATATGCATCTCAGCCAACAACCCGGCAATCCATGACACCTTCATCTGTACATTGTCTTTCCTTAAGGAGATAAGCATATCTCTCCTAGGGCATACTAAAGAGTTTAATTGTGCCCTATTAGAGGATGATGTTGCTGATTTCCTACTCAAGGCATCTGCAACTACATTGGCTTTTCCAGGATGGTAATCAATTATACAATCGTAGTCCTTGATTAACTCCATCCAGTGACGTTGCCTCATGTTAATCTCATGCTGAGAGAAGATATACTTAAATTTTTGTGATCTGTGAAAATCTAGAATGTCTCTCCGTAGAGATAATGTCTCCAGATCTTCAGGGCATGAACCGCAGCAGCTAACGCCAGATCGTGTGTTGGATAATTCTCTTCGTGTTTCTTAAGCTGTCGTGAAGCAAAAGAAATCACTTGCTTATCCTGCATCAACACGCATCCGAGTCCATTCATGGAGGCATCACAGAAAACTATGTATCCTTTTCCTTGCTCAGGTAACACAAGCACAGGTGCACTTGTCAACCTCTCCTTCAACAGCTGAAAAGACTGTTGACACTTATCACTCCAGGTAAAAGGAACATCTTTCCGGGTTAACTTGGTTAAGGGTAAGGCTATAGAACTGAAATTCTTAATAAACCTTCGATGATAACCAGCTAATCCCAAGAAACTTCGAATCTCCGTTGGTGTCTTCGGTTGTTCCCACTGTAGAACAGATTCTAACTTTGTAGGGTCAACACGAATACCCGTGGCAGATATCACATGTCCAAGAAAAGATACTTCTGGCAACCAGAACTCACACTTGCTAAACTTAGCATATAGCTTATGTTTTCTTAGCAGAGTTAGAGCCTGTCAGAGATGTTGTTCATGCTGCTGAGCATCCTTACTATAAATCAGAATGTCATCTATGAAGACGACAACACACTGATCAAGGAAAGGTCGAAAAACTCTATTCATGAGTTCCATGAATGCAGCCGGTGCATTGGTTAGTCCAAACGACATAACCATGAACTCATAGTGACCATATCATGTCCTAAAGGCAGACTTTGATATGTCACTATCCTTAATACAGAGTTGATGATATCCAGACCTCAAGTCTATCTTTGAGAAGACTGTTGCACCACGCAACTGGTCAAAAAGATCATCAATCCTCGGCAACGGGTACTTATTCTTTATCGTTACTTTATTTAGTTGTCTGTAATCAATGCACAACCGCATTGACCCGTCTTTCTTTTTAACAAACAAAACTGGAGCACCCCAGGGTGAAGTGCTCGGTCGGATGAAACCTTTCTCAAGCAACTCTTGAAGTTGTTTCTTGAGTTCTGCCATCTCAGCAGGCGCCATCCTATACGGTGTTTGGGCTATAGGTTTTGTATCTGGGATCAAATTGATTTCAAAATCAATTTCCCGAGGCGGTGGTATACCTAGAAGTTCTTCAGGAAACACGTCCTTGAATTCCCTGACTATAGGAACTTCAGCAGGGTTGGGACCTTCTTTGGTAAC
This sequence comes from Alisma plantago-aquatica, assembly GCA_963693085.1. Lineage (NCBI taxonomy): Eukaryota > Viridiplantae > Streptophyta > Magnoliopsida > Alismatales > Alismataceae > Alisma > Alisma plantago-aquatica. The sequence goes on along the minus strand of OY856412.1, from coordinate 1,276,071,365 downwards.
ATCTACTACATGTGCCAGGAATGCATAACATCCTTGCCTCATCAGCTTGTTAGCAACCATAGCTGATACAAGACAGGTGGGTAGAATCTTTCTCTCTCCTTGAAAGATCCATGTGCTGCTATCATCAGCAAACATAGCTTGTTTGGATTCACAATCCAAGACAACTCGATACCTTTCTAAGGTATCCATCCCGAGGATTATATCAAATCCTTGCATATCAAGTGGTATAAGGTCCACTTGAATGCGATGATCAGAAAAGAAGAGGATGCAGGGAGAGCATACCTCCTGCAAAATGGCAGACCCTCTCAACGGAGTCTCCAAAAACAAGCTATCTGCCCTATGACTGACTGTAATATTGCAGTTATGAATCACCCTTCGAGTGATAAAGGAGTGCGTAGCACCCGAGTCAATCAAAACAGATACGACACAGGATTTAGACATATCAGAATATAAAAGTTCCATCTGACCTGTCACTACCCGTGGATTGACCACTGCATCTGGTGGGTTCATAGCATAGAACCTCGCTGTCGCCTGGTGTTGAGGTGGTGCTGATGATCCAGCTTGAGACGCTTGTCCCCGTCCTCAAGTTGATCCTTGAGATTGCCTTCTCTGTGATCCCTGTTGACTCTATCTCGGAGGCTGTGTCACACTGACAGGCCTAGATCGGAAGTCCTTCATCAAATATCCCACCTTCCCACAGTTGTAACAGATCCTCTCCAGTTTTTGTGGTCTGGGTGGTCCTGTAACTGACATTGATGATGAACTGTGAGTCTCTTGTAGTGGTAGGCTTTGTCCCCTGCCTCTACTTGGTGTCCACTGTGTCTGAGCACTAGTTCTGGGTGGTGGAGGTGTAGGTGCAGAGAATCTAGGCTTCTTAAAGTCTCTAGATGAAGAACCCTGGAACTGCAAATATCTTTTATGGGGTTGTCTCTTCTCGACTACGGATTTCTCTATCCTTCGGACTGACTCAACGAAGGTAGCAAACCTCTCCCGATTCTTTAGGGCAGACACGTGAGTAGTCAAGTCGGCGTTTAAACCCTTCTCGAACCTTCTGATTCTTTCTTCTTCTGTGGCAGCCATGTGCGGACAAAACCTCAATAACTCCATGAACTTAGCTTCATACTCGCTAATGTTCATCATGCCTTGCCTCAATCTCTCAAACTGATAGATCTTCTCGTCTAGGAAGGTCTTTGGAAAATATCTATTGATAAATTCCCGAAGAAAATCTTCCCACGAGATCTCCACTCTAGGCCTCTTCTGCTCTTCCATGGTCCACCAGTGACCAGCACTTCCCTTGAGAAGATAGACAACATGTCTAACCTTCTGAGCTTCTAGGATGTTGAGGATTCTAAAAGCTTTTTCCAACTATGTTAACCATAGATCGGCATCTGCAGGATCAGCTGTTCCAAAGTATTCGGTTGCTCCGACACGATGAAGTCGCTCGAATGTCTTACTGATATCTTGTCCTTCAGGCTGGGCAGGTGCCCTAGGTGCAGGCATGGGCATCCTGTCGGTGATGTGTGTCATAGCAGTCATAAACTGCCCGAACATAGTTTGAACAGCTGGGTTTCCCATGTCAGCTGGGTCAAATTGAGGTGGCTCTCTGGGTGGCTCAGGTACAGGTTGTTCTATCTCCAGGTCCCTTGCACCTCCTTGGGGTGCAGCAACACTACTTTCTACCACATACTCCTCGTGTTGTCCAGACATCCTTAATTATCTTCTTCTCCTGAGGAGCAGAAGACTCTATTAGATAAGAAAGAAGTACTAAGGATAGACTTGACACTCTAAGTCCTATGTCTCTGTAGACTTAGCGAACCTAGAGCTCTGATACCACTTAATTGTGGGCTGTGATCTCCAAAACCCGAGATAAACATGATTAAACTCAGCGGAAGCGATTCGATTAACAGCGGAATACGAAAATCACCGGAAATTAAAACTTTTTGAGACAAGATCTTGAAATCATGAAACTCCATTTATAAGAAACAAGGTAAACATATTACATCTCTGTTAGATCACTTCATGAGTGATTATATACAGCCAGATACAAAATCTCAAGATTTAAAACCCAAAATCTCAGACCAAAAGACTCCAAGGACCTAAGAGTACAGAGACGACATAAGACCATCTAACTACATGACTCAGCAGTCAGTATCTCCACCTGAGATTCACTACTGCTCCTGGTGCTGCTACTGCTGATGTTGCTACTGCTGATATTGGTCACCTGAAGATTGATTCCTTCGTCCTCGACGACCACCTAAAAAGTTGAAATCTACGGGGTGAGACAATTTTAAATAATTGTCCCAGCGAGAGTTATAACTCTCCGCCAGAAGCTTTATTATAGCAACCAATAATAACATAGGCAATAAAAGCTCTAAGGTAATCAGCAGCAGATTGTTATCAATTAGAACAACAACATTTAAGGAATATGAAAAACATGTATACTAAGTAATGTATCATCAAACAATGTATTTCTTGGTTCAACCTAAGAAGATATGCTACGCGGTTGATTATGTTTTACAAACATCATTATGCCCTGCGGAGATGAGGTATACCTCTCATACTCCAACCGATCACTATTAAGTCGCATCGGTATCATACATAGGTCATCAAAAGAGTCGGATTCTTATGACCTCATCTTCCTCAGTCAGTATGAGGATCAACATGCAGGACATCTAGTGTCTCTGTTACAATAGCTTACCAGGGTATTCTGGTACTTCGCTATTAGAGTCACAGTGGCATTCTGTACTCTCTTCGCCATCGAAAGATTTCTTGTTTATCTCTCATCGATGCGGTATAAAAGATTTCCTCAGGAGATTAGTGTTACATCATCCCGGCATAAACACATAGTGAAGGATTGATAGAATAAAGATACATCTACATCAATTCCTACACTAGGATGTAAGGAAATTCACATCCATATTACCCCACATATTCAAAAGTATGTGCTCCAGGAATTCCCTTAGGAAAACCTGTTTCACCATCATTAACTCCTGACAATGATGGATCTATGATCAGGGCTCTACATGGTATGATTATACTTGATTAGTTAGGTACATTTCAGTATTCTTTTATCATCATACATGTTTTCAAACATTAATCATTAGCATAGCAGCTATGAAGGAAGAATACTAAATGTAACAAGCCTAACTCTCATCAATTGTCATTTCTCAATATTCTCATCACAAGTCATCTCTTAAAGCATGACCTTGATGGTATTCATGGCTCTCACAGCCTATCAATCTCGTAAGATGCTATTAACAAGGCATCAGGATATATCACTATTCATAAAGCTAACAACATGCTTTCAATGAATATAGTATCATCATCCATACCTGGATATGATCATCCTCATAAAGGAACCTACATGGTTAAATCAACTGATAACAGTAAATAACTTATTTAAAGAAGTTGTATCTCCCTACTCATACAAGAGCTGGGTTTCCCTGGTTTTCATCAATTAGGGTTTACTATTCACATTACATGTCATCACCCTAGAATTAGGGTTTACTATTCACCTCATGGTGAAAAGATCTCATAACATCCCCATGTATGAGAAACATCATCATTAAAGACCTCAGATAAGATTAAGATCCATCAATTATCATAATTAGGGTTTCCATGATCTCACATAAGTGGATCATACCTAAACTTGCACATTCAAGTATATTGAAGGTATTTTACTTGAGTTTCCACTATAATTAGTACTTTCTCTCTTCTCTAATTAGTAGATAGGTATTACACCACTCTAGATTAGGTTGGGTTAAGTCCTCATTGATTAACACAAGTCAACTCATCACTATCATGTGATTAGGGTTTGATTAAAACAAGGTATCACTCAATTGAACCTCTTACGGGCATTTTGGTAAATTACCCATTGATCATAATCATGGGTCAATTCATTAATCACTTGGTCCCTTAATATCTTGAGTTACCATTATGGTTTAAATAAGATCATCATTGGACCATTTACACCTTCAAGTGATTAAGTATAATCAACCTTGAAAATCTCTAACTGGTTTAGGGTTTGACCTTCAACCTTCAACCCATTTGATTCTTAGATGACCTTGAACTCGTTTAACCTCAAATGACCTAGAACCCATTTGAGCCTTAAATGAGTGTGGACCCACTTAAGTCTAAACGGGTGTGAACCCAAAGGAGTTTAAACGGGTGTGAACCCGTTTGAGGTCAAACGAGTGTGAACCCGTTTGAGGTCAAACTAGTGTGAACTCGTTTGGGCTTAAATGAGTGTGGACTCGTTTGGACTCAAACGAGTGTGAACTCGTTTGGGCTTAAATGAGTGTGGACTCATTTGGACTCAAATGAGTGTGGACTCGTTTGGACTCATACGAGTGTGGACCAACTTGGTTTCAAACCGCATAAACATAAAAGGTGACACATAGGTTATGATTAAATAGGGTTTCCTATGTTGAAGCCTTTAATTGGACAAGTCCATGTTAACCACTTACAAATTGAGTCAATTAGGATGAGCCTCAATCAATTGGACTCCAATTTGACCCTCAATTGAAAGCTAATTAGGATTAAGTCTAACTCAATTAGGGTTTCCAATCGGCTAATCACCAATATTCAACAATGTGAAACAAAGTGTAAATGAACCCATCAATTGAACTCCAATTGGGCCCAAACTTGGCCCAAACGGTCTTGAGATCGTTTGGATGTCCTCCAAACGGTCATGAGACCGTTTGCCCAAAGTTTGACCAAAAACCAAGTCGGTTGGATAAGGGTTGAACCCTAAATAGGTCTAAAATCAGCAATTTTATTAATTCATCAACTTATTGTAATTGGACCTTCAATTTATCAATTTTCCTTAACCCTAGACCTCCAAACGGTCTTGGGGTGTCACTAAACGAGTGTGAAACCGTTTGGATGAACCCCCAAACGAGTTGGAACCCGTTTGTGGCCTTCAACCCAAAACTCAACAAGATCTATATTGAAATTCAGCAATTTTAACCCGATTAGGGTTAGGGTGTTAAAGTGCCTTCAACTCTCAATTGGTTAGGAATTAGATTACAATTATTTGTAGGAATGAAATTAAATATATTATGAACAGGTATCCCAAACGGTCAACGCTTGGTCAACTCACTCAAATGGGTTGGAACCCGTTTGCCCAAAAGTTCAAGTTAATTAGTTTGGAAAAATCAGTACTTAATTCAATTCTATTACCTAATTGATTGGCCTTCAACCTACGATTCCTTTGGAGTTAACCCCTCAAATTTGGTGGGTCATTAGCCTACATAATTTTGAACAGAAAACCCAAACGGTCCACGCTTGGTCAACCCTATGAAATGGTCTTGGGGTCGTTTTGATCCAAACGATCTTGCAGGATCGTTTGAGATCAAACGGGTTGAACCCGTTGGACCTTAAACGAGTTGCACCCGTTTGGACCAAAAGGACTCAAGGTCGTTTCATAAAGTGACATAGGAATCCACGCCCATCATCCTCAACCTCTGTTCAGGTCGGTTACTCCACCGTTTTGCTTGCAAAAGAGCAAGGAAGAAGGGAGGAAGAAGAAGAACTAATCATAGAAAACAAGAACAGAGATATGCATAACAAAGCTAAGAGTTAGAGTTATAAAACCCGCCTTAAGGTCGTTCCTTGAGCTACAAGCTTCCAAGATTCAAATCTTTAATGGTATCTTGAGCTCCACAACTCGGCCAGAGGTGATTCTCCAAGGAAAAGATGTGGATGGTCGGCTAGAACAAAGAATCTAAGTGAATTAACCATAGAACCAACCTTATACATGAATTTCCTCCATGAATCCAAGCTAGAAGGTGGTGTTCTCTTACCTAGAACAGGTTGGTCATCCCCTTGAGCTCCTGAGCTCCTTCCTTAGTCATCCACAGCAAGAGATAAGTGAAGAGTGAAAGGGAAACGTTGCCTTTGATTGCAAAGGAAAGGGTATAAGTACCTTTGGGGTTATTTTCATCATAAGGACAACTTACTCCTCCTTTTCACAACTAGGTCCTTCCTTTCTTTTAGGCACGTCCCTCATATTCTTCTAAGGTAAAAATCCTCCTAAAACCAAGAATTAAAGGCAAGGAAGGTCAACTTATCACTAAGGTACATATGTACATAAGGGTCCCCTTACTTACATCTTGATGATTTAATTACAAAGGTGTTCCTTATTATATGATTATTCAAAGGAAGTGCCCCCTTCATCATTATTAGTTTAAATGATGTCAAAAGTCATAAAAGATGTTCAAGATGGTGTATTTTATAAGTTTCACCCCACATGTGGGTAAATTGCACTTTAATCCAAATTAGGGTTTTTAAGCACAAGGATCATTCCACAAGCTGTATCTTGATGCCCAAGCTTGGGAAATCCATATTACCTCATCATATTTACTCATATGATGTCTCATCATCAGAGGAACATATTAACTTGTGAAATTTGCAAGTTACACCCTTTAACTGGGAAATTTGCACATAGGCCCCTGCATTACCAAATAATTCTACAACATTGTTTTAAAAGGACAGAAATGAAAATGTATGTTCCTTAGGAACTTAATTACATGTCATAAGATAATCACCAGGGTTTAATTACATATTTAGGCAAAACACCTGGGGTTAGTTCATAACCCAGGTCAGGGATGTTACAGGGCACCTATTTAAACCTTAGTTTGAAGGTATTTTCTCCAAGGGTATTTTAGGATTTACCCCTTCATGGATGAGCTACCTTTAGTAGCTATCAACTAATGAATTATTTGATTGGCTAGGAAATTCGACAAAGGAAAGCTAAGCATGTCTATACAGATGGTGGGGGAAATTCTTGTGTGTGTGCTTGTATATTCTTAATAAATTAAGGCCATGGACACTTGGATAGATACTAGAACTTCAACTTTTTCTTTTTCTTTATGTTAAAGTTTCATATACTTATCCCCAAGCACAAAAATGAGCCATTTTATCTCCATTGCTTCCCTTCTTCTCCCAATCTCGTTCTCCCTCTATTCTTCTGCGAATTTTACTGTCCAAGGAAGAAGAAAGTGGGAATCTTCTTAGAAAAAGGATCTAGGGTTGCAATTGACTTCATTTAGGGGTTCCTAAAGCTCCTTCCTAGTGATCTTGACCTAAAAGTGTAAGTATTACCTTATTTCCTCCATTTAATCTTTTTTCTTCTTCCTCCTATATCTCTCTAGGTCGGAATCCTACTGTTCCTTGGTAGAAATTACTTGTACGGAATCGAATAGCCCTTCGTAGGGGTCGGTTGGACTTTGAATGGTACAATTCAAATTCCCCAGGGCATAATAAAAGATGTAAGACAGCTATGTAGCGTATCTATTTAGGGTTATACACAACACTTCAGATTGGTTGATAACCCTTATTTACTTTCTTTTCACTGAGATCATGTGTAGTACAATAAGAGATAATAGATATGCTTATGTTGTAGTTATGCTCATGTTGTAAACATACTTATGTTGTCAAATATACTAACACTGATGGTTAAGATGATTATGCTAGCTATGTTTAATATTGCTAGCCATGTCTTTGTTACTAGAGATGTATATATTGCTAATCATACTTATCCAGACAGTTGTGCTTATGCTGTTAGCTCTTCTTATGATGTTTATATGTTCAAAAAATTAGACATGCTCATGTTGTTAGATATGCTTATGTGCTAGACTTATTCATAATGATAGAGATTCTATGTTACTAGACTTACTCATGATGCTAGATATGCATATGCTACTGAATTGCTTATATTGTCAACAAGATAAAGGATGATAGTTTGGCTAATGATGATAGTTATTATTTGCTCCTTTATGTATCTTGTTAATCATCTGTACTGCTGAGCTTATTTGTTATATATGATTAAACTGCTTAACTGTTTAATTACTTAAAAATGTTATAATCAATAAACGTTGCTGGAGGTTATATCTCTTGCTGGGACATGGGTCTCACCCTTGTGGTTCGCCACATTTTTTTAGGTAATTGGAAGTGATGAAAACAAACATGTGGCATAAAAAAGGAGCTATAGTAATGAATCTATGAGAAAGTTGATTATATGTCTAGTGTATCCTAGAGTCATCCATGTACTCTTAGGTCCAGGTAGAACAAGTTTGTATATGGTTTTCAAACGAATCAGACTTTTATTAGCATATTAATGCTTGTCTGTGTGGCATATATGAATATTGTTTTCCTATGTATATATGTTGAGGCTAAGGTGATTAAATAATTTGTATTGAAAGCTTGGCATAGTATTGATACAAGAAAGATGTTGGGATCTTATGGAAATGTTTCTGAGTAGGTGCTGACGTTGAAATCGGTTTTAATTTACCCATATTTGTGGGTATGTGATTAATTAGTGATCAATTGTGCTTTATGTTTTGAGTAATCTCATTTGGTGTAACGTGTTCTCACAGTTTGTAGTTTGCTCAATTCACAATTCAACCAAAATATTCACAAACTTGAGAGAAGTGGTGCACATGTAAAAAGTCAAAAATCAAGACCATAGAGCAATAAACTCTAAGAAACGACATGCAATTGTCAAAAGACTAAAAAATTCATTTCAAATAGTGGAGATTAAGTCAAAACATACTTTTAGGCAAGAACATTCAAGTTTGGGAAAAATTGGCCAAAAAGGTACCAATTTGCCTTCAATCACATCTAAACCTAACTTTTAGGGAATTTAAATCATAAAGCAGCAAATTTTACTTAAAACACACAACAAATGCAAAAAATCTACATGGAAATGCAATGCATGACATGGGGTGACAAAAAGAGCATTTTTTTTTGAAAAACTAGTGAACACACACGTGCACATGCACGTACCACATTATAAATATATAGTTTAAATTAGATTATTAAATTAATTAAATTCATAAAATATAGTACATTTTAAAAATAAACTTAAAAAGATCACTCAAAATATTATATAAGTTGTTAGTTAGATCTATTTGGTAGAAAGATAATCATAGGAAAGGGAGGGGAATACGTGAAATACCATATAAGTTGTTAGTTAGGATAGGTTTGGTAGAAAGGTAATCATAGGAAAGGGAGGAGAAGGGGGGACATGTAATGTGTTTGGTTGGACAAAATGACAAGAAAGAGGAGAATTAAGGGAAAGGAATGGAGTAGTTTGTTGTGTATTTTCATCACCTCTCCATGAACTGAAATAGAGACAAGGTGGAGGAAAAATGTTTTCTGAGAAAGTTCACTGCAAACTTGAACGAAATAAAAAAAATTGAATAAAAATAAGAAGGAAAATATAAAAAAATATTATCATTAGTAAATAATATTTGGTAAGTAGCCTGAATGAAAGTTTTTTTTGGGAATCCAGGAGGCTATTTATTCATCTCGCCCTCCTCGTGCAAGCCAATAAGGAAATTCATTACAAGGGGAAAGGTTTTCTAGAAAAGTAAATGTGGTAGTACTACTACCAATACACAACTCCTCGCTCAACCTAGGGACCAAATATTCAGGTGGTCTGGTATGGTTGAAGCAAACATTAGTGTGTTTTTGGTGGTGCTTGGCCAAAGCATCATCCACTTTGTTGTAGCTTCTTGGTTCATACTTAACTACCCAATCCTCATGTTGTTTACACCTCTATTGTATTCTATCCAAGTAGAGTGCAAACCTAGGGTTCTCGTACACATTAGATTGAAGCATATTAACAAGTAGTTTACAGTCAATTTAAAAAAATGATCTTCTCTAGTCTGGATCTGCTAGCAATTTCACACACCAAGTCAACCGCTACGATTTCAGTATGACGGGCAGATCTAGTTGTCATCTTCCTCACATGAGCTCCACTCTAACGTCCATCCTGGTCCCATCCAATCACTGCAATGGTGGATTTAGTACTACTCCAGGCTGCATCTGTTTTGATTTTAACATACCCAGGAGAAGGAGAGGCCCATTGGTGTACTTCAGTTATCGGGCTCGGCTGGTTCTTGTCATCCCATTTCTTGTTCGACAACTGGATATCATGATGGATGTGATGTACCAACTGATGGGTGCGTATACTGATGTTTTCAAAAATCTTGGCATTTCGTGCTTTCCACAGGTGCCATGAAGTGATCATGAAGAGTTGCGCCTTTAGGACACCTTGTTTTAGCTGGAGCGAGACCCACTTATGTGATATTTCTTGGAAGAGATCTTCAGGAGGTTTGTTTGAAAAATGTTGCATCCACACTTCCTTAGATTGTTGGCAGTCCCGCAGCGCATGAACTAAGGACTCCTCCATTGTGTTACATCTTTTACAAGTACTACTGGTCACTATCTTACATTGAACTCATCTACAGTTGGTAAGCAATGCTCCATGTGAAGCAATCCAATCAAAGAATTTGACCTTAACTGTCACACGATTGCTCCAGATCATGTCCCATTCCCCATCTATATGGATGTCCCTGTCTCTTCTTAAGATATGGTAAGCAGACTTGGATGTGAACTGGCCATTGTTTGTGCAGTTCCAAACTCGTTGTTCATGCCGGTGCACTTCAGAGGTTCCACCTTCAGTACCCGATTGACCTCCTGGTGAGGCAACCAATATTCCATAAATTTTGTGTCCCATTCATTATTATCTGTGACAACACTTGCTACTGATAGGTCCATTAAGGATTCTGGAATAATGTGAAGAGCTTGATGTTTCAGAATAACCCCCGCTTCGACCCAAGAATCCTCCCAAAATATGATGGTGTTGTCGTTTCAGATCACTAGGTAGGAATTGCTTTCTATTAGTTGTTTACATTTCAGCGTGGCTTGGGCAAGCCGAGACAAATTGGTGACTTTTCCTTCTGAGAAATCGTGATATCTTCCCTTCATAAACTTACACCATATGGTGTTTCTGTTGTTGGATATCTCCTGGGCATTTTTTGCTACTAGAGTTGTATTCCATTCGTGCATAGTCTTTGTAACATCCCTGACCTGGGTTATGAGTCAACCCTAGGTGTTTTGCCTAAATATGTAATTAAATCTTTGTGATTAACTCTGATCATGTAATTAAGTTTCTCAGAAACATATATTTCAGTATTTGCTCCTTTTTATTTAAAGTTGTAGCATTGTTTTGATATACAGGGACCTATGTGCAATTTACCCAGTTAAAAGGGTTAGCTTGCATTTTTCACATGATGAGATGTTCGTATGATGATGAGACATCATGAGAATCTTTTTGGTAAAGTTTGAGGGATTTCCCAAGCTAAGGCACCAAGGTGCAGCTGTGGAAGCAATCCCGGTGCTTGAAAACCCTAATTTGGGATAAAATGCAATTTACCCAAATTAAGGGATGTAAATTGTAAAATATGTCATCTAATGTATCTTTTTAGACTCTTTCCATCATTTAGAGAAGAAATGATGAGGAAATCACCTCAATTGAATTATCAGGTTATGAAATATGCCTTGTGATTGAATAATCAGGGTATATGTGCAATATTTTTTTATGTATGTACCTCATTATTAACTTGCTCTCCTTTACCTTCTTTTCCTAAGACCTTAAGAGAAGGTTTGTCCTTAGATTAAAGAGGAAGGGACGATCAAGTAAAGAAGGAGGGACCTAGTTGGAATTATGGACAACTTATGAACTAATGTTGAAAATCCTACCCCATGTATATAAGCTCTCCTTCCCTTAGTTGCAAGGGAACTCACCCTTCGTTCCCTTACTGTTTCATTTCACCTAAGACGACCAAGGACTTCCTTGGAGCTAAGGAGGACGACCAAGGGGTGCAAGGTAGGTTTAAACCCCTCTTCTTGCCTAATTCCATGGTTAGAACTCGAATTCAAGGTCAGCATCATGGCTAATTCTTGAAACTCTACCTTTCTAGCCGTCTCTTTTCATCCTTTCTTGGAGTTTTCACCTTGGACAACCTGTGGGAACTCAAGGACGCCATTAGAGCTTGGATCTTGAAAGCTTGGAGCTCAAGAAGCAAGCTTTAGGCGGGTTTTATAACTCTAAACCCATGCTTTACTATGTGCATCTTTATATGCGTTTTGATTATAGCTCTTAGTGTTTCCCTACTTTTCCCTGCTATTTTGCAAGAAAATCCATGGGATAGTCGTACTGTTCTTGAGCTAGGAGATGAAGGTGTGATTTCCAAGAAAACCCACCGCTTTTCACTTCCTTAAACGGTCTCAAAAGTTTGCTCTCTCGGTCTCAAGACCGCGAGGTGAGCAAACGGTCTCGAGACCGCGACAGGGAAAACGGTCTCCAAGACCGTTTGTCCCGGTTGACCGGGCGTGGACAGTATAAGCAACCTGTTCCTAATTATATAGGCTAATTACCCTCAAAATTTGGGAGGCTAACTCCAAGGGAGTCGGGAGATATGACCTTTTTAAGTAACAACTTTATTTGAATTTATTTCTGATTTTCAAACGGTCTGAAATTGCCTTTTGGGGAAAACGGTCTCAAGACCGTGTAAGGTCGTTGACCAGGCATTGACCGTATGAGATTACTGTTCAAAGTAATGTTAATTAACAACTCACCAAGTTTGATGGTCTAATTCCAAACGGGCTAAGAGTTGAAGGGTGAATACTAGGGCTAACCCTAGATGAAATCAGTACTGAAATTATGGTGACCTAATTAGGGTTTTTAGGGTTGATTGACCTAAACAGTCTCAATACCATTTAGGGGTTACCCAAACGGTCTCAAGACCGCGAGGGAAATCAACCAAGACCTTTTGGAGGTCTGGGGTCAAGAATAGTTGACCAATTGAAGGTATAATTACACCAAAGTACTTTGCAATTAAATATTGATATGATCACCAACTCAATGGGTCAAACCTTGATGAATTTGCACTAGAATCCAAAATTGGATGGGCAAACGGTCTCAAGATCATTTGGAACTCATCCAAACGGTCTCAAGACCGAGAATACAATCACCCAAGACCGTTTGAAGGTCTAGGGTTAAGTAATGTGACCAATTGAGGGCCTAATTGCAAATAAGTTATCAATTGATTAAAATACTGATTTGGTGACCCAATCATGGTTCAACCTCTATCAAATCACCTTATATTTTGATGAAATCTTGGGCAAACGGTCTCAAGACCATGTAGGGTCCACCCACATGACCTCAAGACCGTTTGGGCCAAGTTTGGGCCCAATTGGAGCTCAATTGAAGGGTTCAACCTTGTGTTAATACACATTGTTGAGTATTGATGGGTGAACATTGATAAACCCTAATTGAATCGATTTCAACCCTAATTGGTCAACAATTGAGGGTCAATTGAATGACCAATTGGTTAATAATAACCTTAATTGACCCAATCCATAGGTGGTCAACATATATTTGACCTTTTGAGGGCTTCAACATCGGTTGACATCATCAATTGCTTTGTTGATTTTGTTGATGGACCAAACGGTTGAGACCTTGAGAGCCTCGCGGTCTCAAGACCGTGAGAGGGCTCGCGGTCTCAAGACCGTGAGGGGGCTCATGGTCTCAAGACCGAGAGGAGGATCACGGTCTCAAGACCGCGAAGGGCCTCGCGGTCCTGAGGTCAAACTAGCTAAACGGTCAACGTCTCTTCGCGGTCTCAACTTCAGTTTGATCTTCGCGGTCTCAACATCAACTTGAACCAATGATAGGGCTTCGCGGTCTTGAAGCCTAAGGGGGCTTGCGGTCTTGAAATTAGAAGGAGGCTCGCGGTCTTGGAAAGGCAAAGTGGGCAAACGGTCAACACTTTCAACCGATCTCAACTCAATTGATGATTAATGATTGAAATCAATCAATGTAATTCCAAGTTGACTTCTTTCAATCAATTCATAATATAAATGGTCCAATGTTTCCCAAATCAAACCCTAATGATAATCTAGGATAGTAAGGGGTTATTTGACTAAGGTTTTTGACCATAATGATGATCAATGGGGTGAATTACCAAAATACCCCTGAAGGGTCAATTGAGTTATACCTTGCTCAATTCAAACTCTAATTACATGAGAATGATGTTTTTAGTCATAATGACTCTATCCAACTTGATCTAGTCTAATGTTATCATCAACCATTAGTATGATGAAAGAGAGAGTACTTTAGAGAGAGAAAGTACTCTAGAGAGAGAAATTACCCTAGAGAGAGAACGTAACTCTAATCACATAATGGTGATGTTTTTGGCTATGTTAGCCTATGATGACTCAATCCAACCTATTTTAGAGTGATGTTGACATCACCTAACCTTATGATGAGAGAGAAAGTACTTCTAGAGAGAGAAAGTACCCTAGAGAGAGAAAGTACCCTTTTTAAGTGGAAACTCAATTGAAGCATCCCCGATATACAGAAATGAGCATAATTAGGGTATGATCCACCTGTGTGAGATCATAGAAACCCTAATTATGATAAATGATGAACTTTTAACTAATCTAAGATCATCATTGAAGATGTTACTCATACATGATGATGTTATGAGTTCAATTCACCTTAATGTGAATAGTAAACCCTAATTCAAGGGTGATGACATGTAATGTGTATAGTTAACCATAATTCAAGGGTGATGACATGTAATGTGTATAGTAAACCCTAATTCAAGGGTAATGACATGCTTTTGAATATTAAACTCTATTGGATGAGAATTAGAGATTTAAACTCTTATGATAAGAGTAGGAAGGATATTCCTTATTTTCGTACTACCTTTATCAGTTGTATTAACCATGCAGGTTCTGATATGAAGGTAATCATATCCAGGTATGGATGATGATGTTATATTCATTAAAGGCATGTTGTTAGCCTTATGAATAAGTAAAGTAACCGGATGTCTTGTCAGTGGCATCCTATACTGATAATGGGCTGTGAGAGCCATGAATACCATCAAAGTCATGCCTTAGAGATGACTTGTGATGAGGATAATGAGAAATGATGACTGATATGAGTTAGGCCTGTTACATTTAGTATTCTTCTTTTATAGCTGCTATGCTACTGTTATTGTTTGAAGAACAATGTATGCTGTTAAAGAATACTGAATGTACCTAACTAATCAAGTATAATGTAGAGCCTTGATCATAGAGCCATCATTGTCAGAAATTAAGTGATGGTGAAACAGGTTTTCCTCAGGGAACTCCTGGAGCACATACTTTTGAGTATGTGGGGTACATGGATGTGTAGAACCTTACATCCTAGTGTAAGAAAGTGATGTAGATGTGGAATCCATCCATCCTTCACTATATTTTCATACCGTATCAGTGGTAGGTAAACATGAAACCAATGTTTTAAAAAGCATGGCAGGCGCCCGACTGAGCGCCCGCCTGAGCGGATTGGCCTCTCAACCGCCTGGCTGGGCCCAAAAGCGCCCACTGGGGCGGCGGCCCAATAAGCGCCCGCCTGGAGCCCGCCTGACCCGCACGTGCGCCCGCCTGGAGAAGCACTTCGAGCGGCCGCTTATGGGCGCTTTTCTCTTGAGCGCCAGTAATGGGCCCGAAAAACAGTGGCCGGCCCACTTGCCAATTTACAAAAAAAACACTGGCCCACTTGGATTAAGTTAATCCCTATTAGCAGGATCTCTTCCATGCAACCGAACCATCGCTCCCCCGTATTTCTTTTCACGCAGCAACTGTTGCCGCACGACAGCCGCGACGCTCCCCCTTGGCTCCGGAGAGGCAGCCGGTGGTGCCCATGCTTTGCCTTACATCCCAGTGACTCCGGCGGCCCTCAAGGAGACTCCGGCGGCCCAAGCCACGCCGCACAACCCTCCCTTGCTTGCTGTTTGGACAGAACCGAAGAAGACCAACACGTTCGGAAAGAACAGTGAAGGTGCAGCGGCCGTTTCCTTCGTTCTTTCTGCTGCAGGTGATTTGGAGAAGCATCTACTGCTCAATAGAAGAAGGATTAAGCAAAAGGTACTCCTATATTCCCTTCTTTGTATCCATTGGCTCCCAAAATCTCGTTTTTTTCATGAAAACAACCTGTGTTTCTCCTGTTCTTTGCTTTTTTTGTTGTTTTAATTATTCATACTATATTCTACTATCTACATTTGTGTATGGCTATGTGTGCTATTTATTCATCATATAATACATTATAGAAGAATACTATACGATCATTATATGTTGTTTCTCTATTTTTTTCTATAGTTTTTACCTCATTAATACACTAATACAGTAATACATTCTATTAATCATTAAACGGGACAACAATGGCTATTAATATTAAATAGTTAAATAGTTGAGTATTATATGTTGTTGTATTATTAGTTTATTACATTAGAAATTATACAAAAATGGGACAACAGTTTATCATGTAATGTTTCTCTCTTTTTTTCTATAATTTTTACCTCATTAATACACTAATACTAATACTGTAATACATGATTACATTCTAATTTCTATAAACGGGACAGCAGTTGGTAGCGGTTATTAATATTAAATAGTTTAATATATTTGATAAAATCATACATACACCAGTTTGTTAATGTCTTGTTGTCATCATAATTTGCAGATGGACAATGATATGTCTGCTCCTCAAGCCCCCGCGAATCTCCCAAATGATGCTCCTAACAGTAGGTCATAAGATCCGGGTTGGAAGTATTGTGAACTTCCAGACCTGAATCGTAAAGATCGCCTTCGCTGTCAGTTTTGTAAGCATATCTCCACGAGTGGAATTTTCAGATTGAAGAAACACCTTGCTGGAAGGAGAGGAGATGTGGATCCTTGTCCCGATGTGCCACCAGAAGTAAAAAGGGAGATAATTGAGTATTTGGATAAATTAGCAGCAAAGAAGGCCAAGAAACAATAGGAAATGAATGAAGCTAGAGAGGAGGTCAACATTAGGGGGCGGTCTGATGATGAGGATATGGTAGTTCTTGCTGGTTCACAACCAAAGAAGCCTAAGGTGGTTGGACCGATTAACCAGTTTTTCAGTAGGGACCCAGAAGCTGTAGTGAGGGAGAGGTTGTCATCAAAACAAGAGGAAATTAACATGAAGTTGAAGAAAGAAGAAAGGAAGAAGGCAGTGCAGTTCATTGCAAGATGGTTTTATCAAGCTGGTAAGCATGTCTTTACTTGTTTAATATATCATTTCATCTTATTTTATCAAGCTGGTAAGCAAGTACTCACATGAAACACAATGCCAATTGCAGGGATAGCGATGAATACAGTCACATTGAGGAGCTTTAATGTGATGTTGGAGGTTGTTGGCCAATTTGGTCCTGGCTTGCGGGGCCCTACAATACATGAATTGCGGGAGCCTCTTTTAAAAAGAGAAGTGGAACAGACTAAGGACTCATTGGAGCCTCACAGAGATGAGTGGAGGAGGAGTGGCTGCTCCATTATGACAGATGCATGGACAGATAGAAGAGGAAGAAGTATAATGAATCTTTGTATCAATTGTAGGAAAGGTACAAGTTTTCTTAGAGCTATAGATGCATCTGCTGAAATTCATAATGCTGAGTTCATTTTTAAGTTGGTGGATAGTTGTATAGAGGAAGTTGGAGCAGACAATGTAGTGCAGGTGGTCACTGACAATGCCGCAGCTAATATGGCAGCTGCAAAGCTTCTTAAGGACAAGAGGCCTGAATTTTTTTGGACTCCTTGCGCCGTGCATTGTGTAGATCTCATGCTAGAGGGGATTGGGAAGTTGCCGAGGATAAAAAATGTGATTGAGAAGTGCAAGAAGTTAGCCATCTTTATTTACAGCCACCACAGCACCCTCAATTTGATGAGGAAGTTCACTGAAGGTGACTTGGTTAGGCCAGGTGTGACACGTTTTGCGACGGCCTACCTCAGTTTGCAGATCTTGTTGGACAAAAGAAATGAGTTGAGATCTATGTTTTGTTCCTCAGAGTGGGAGTAATGCAGGTACTCGAAGACAAGTGAGGGGGAGCGCTTTGCAAACATGGTGACATCGTCTACATTTTGGCCTTCAGTGGTGTATATTTTGAAAATATTCAAGCCTCTAGTCAATGTGTTACGCCTTGTAGACAGTGAGAGGAAGCCAGCCATGGGCTTCATATATGCTGCAATGCTTGGTGCAGAAAAGGAGTTGGCACAGAGCCTAGATCATGATCAACCCTTCCTCAAGAGGGTTATGGAGATTGTTAATGAGAAATGGGACAAAAGGCTCCATCGTCCCTTGCATGTGGCAGGTAAAGAAATTTTGTGTATGACTTTTTAATTTTATATTTAATGTCTACATAATGTATTCTAATTTTTTGTTCTATTCATTACACAATGTAGGCTACTATCTGAATCCATACTATTATTGGTATGATCCTGAGATAAACACGCGAGAAGGTGTGATGGATGGACTCATGGAGTGCATAGATATTTTTTATCCTGAAAGTGCCATTCAAGATAAAATTGTTTTGGAGAAAGAGATGCCTGCCTATAGACAGAGTCTTGGGGCCTTTGGGAAACCAAGTGCCATAAGACAGAGAGCAAATCCCGATTTGGACCCCGGTAAAATGTCTTGAAACTTAACAATTTTGATAAATTCAATATACAACATTATTATGTTTTTAACTAATAGCATTTAATGATGAGTAGTGGAGTGGTGGAAAAATCATGGATATAGTACTCCCTACCTACAAAGAATGGCACTGAGGATACTGAATCTAACATGCACTTCATCAGGGTGTGAAAGAAATTGGAGTACATTCGAGATGGTAATTGTCTCAAACATTCAAGATTTTTAAATTATGTATCTAAGATATTTATTATTTAGATATCATAACATGACTAATCTATTTGTATTTTTATTTTCATTTTGACATGTCTAACAGATTCTTACCAAGAAGAGGAACAGACTTGATGTCCAAAGATTAAATGATATGGTATATGTGCAGTTCAATGCAAAACTCAAGGACAAAAGGGAAAAAGTTGAAGCAGAGGGAGAACCTTTGGAGTCTGACTATAGAGACAAGGCAAAGGATTGGCTTGCAGAACTCAATCCAGATGAAGATGAGATCTATCCAGGTGTAGGAATTACATGGGGAGAAGTAGCTGAAGCATCTGGGGTGACAGAAAGGGTGTATACCAGGACCAGAAGAAATCTCCAACCCACCATTCCTGCTCGGTCTACCCCTTTTACTCCTGGTGATGCACAAAGAGAAAAGGCAAAAAGAGTTGCTTACCAAGAGGAATCTGATCCGGAGGTTGAGGGAAGAGATGATCCCCTAAGGGATGTTGTTGATCCAGAAGTTGACTACTTTTCTAGTGCTGAAGACATGGAGGAGGACGGGGACAATTAGGGTTGAACTAAGGGGGGATGTGATCTTGTAGCATTTTTTGATGTTTTGGGGATTAGACTTGTGGTGTTTTTTTATTGGGCATTCAATCATGCTATTTGGGATTAGACTAATGTCTACTTGTTAATTTTGCTATGTAACTATTTTGTGTCTACTTGTTTTATATTTACATTCAGTATGATAATGTTCTTTATGCTACATGCAAATTGTCTATGAAATTTAATTTCTAAGTCTAATTATTTTGTGGTGGCACTGCATAAACTATTTCTTGTACTAACTGTTACTTGTTTTTATATTTTCATGTTGGTATGCTGTGACATATTTGCAATTTGATCAACTAATTATTTACAGATCATGCTCCATCTACAGGTACAACAGTAATTTATATTTATTTTCTTGATCTTCTTCATGTATTTTTACTTGAGTTGTATTTATTTATGGCAATTTGTCATAATGTCATCCATTATTTTATAGTTATGACTTGTGTAATAATTCATACACTGTTTGGGTGTTTCATTATGTTGTATAATGTGTTTTACATAAGTAATGTCTAACTACAATATGTGATTTATATAGACTTATGTGTAATTTTATAAAAAATTAGAAACCCGCCTTACCAAAAAGCGCCCGCCTGAGCGGCCAGCAGTTGGCATCCGCACGCCTCCCGCTTCACGCTTTATAAAACATTGCATGAAACCTCCTGATGACGAAGAAAACACAGATATCCGTATCAGTGGTAGGAAAATATGAAACCTCCTGATGACGAAGAGAGTACAGAACGCCACTGTGACTCTAAAATAGCGAAGGACCAGTTTACCCTGGTGAGCTATAGTAGTAGAGACACGAGATGTCCTACAAGTGATCCTCTTACTGACTGAGGAAGGTGAAGGTCATGAGAATCCGGCTCTCTTAATGACCTATGTATGATACTGATTTGACTTCTCAGCGATCAGTTGGGGTATGAGTGGTAAGCCTCATCTCCACAGGGCATAATGTTATTTGTAAAACATAATCAACCATGTAGTATAACTTGTTAGAGATAACTCCAAGTTAGTTGATTGATGTTACATTGCAATAGTATTTATATTCTCCATATCTTCTAAATTGTAGAGATCTTGTTATAACTGCAACGGTTATAGAATACTTTGATGGCTTTACTGTTTAAGATATTCTTTGATGTTATAATAAAGCTTCTGGCGAAGAGTTATAACTCTCGCTGGGACAATTATGTATAATTGTCTCACCCCGTAGGCTTCAACTTTTTAGGTGGACGTCGGAGACGAAGGAACCAGCCTACAGGTGATCAGTCTCAGCAGCAGCATCAGGGGCAGCAGTAATCTCAGGTGGAGATTTGTCCTGCCATATGGTGTAGTTAGAGTTAGTCCTATGTGTCCTCTGTACTCTCAGGTCTTGGAGTATTTTGTATAGTGATCTTGAGATTTTGTATCTTGATGTATATAATTACTCAAGAAGTAATTATCCCGAGATGTAAACAGTTTACCTCACTTTATGAAAGAAGCTTTTATGGATCCAAGCTCTTGTCTCGAAAAGTTTTAATTTCCCGTGATTTTTTCCTTCCGCTGATTACTGATTTGCTTCCGCTACGTTTTAATCATGTTTATGTCATGGTTTGGAGATCAGAGCCCACAACTAGTGGTATCAGAGCTCCAGGTTCTGTTGAGTCTACAGAGGCATAGGACTTAGGATGTCGAGTCTACCTTTAGTACTCCTTCCTCATCTAATAGAATCTTCTGCTCCCCAGGAGAAGAAGATACATAAGAATGTCAGAACATCATGATGAGCACGTGGCAGAGAGTAGTGCTAGTGCACCTCGAGGCGGTGCAAGAGTTCCGAGAATAGAACAACCTGCACCTGAGTCGCCAAGTGAGCCACCCCAGTTCGACCCAGCTGACATGAGTGATCCAGCTGTACAGACAATGTTCGGGCAGTTCATGACTGCCATGACACATATAACCGATAGGATGCCCATTCCTGCACCTAGGGCACCTGTCCATCCGGAAGCACAAGGTATTGGTAAGACATTCGAACGACTTCGTCGTGTCGGAGCTACCGAGTACTTCGGAACTGCCGACCCAGCAGATGCTGACTTATGGTTGACAGAGTTGGAGAAGGCTTTCAGGATTCTTATGATTCCGGAAGCTGAGAAGGTTAGACATGCTGTCTATCTTCTCAAAGGCAGTGCTGGTCACTGGTGGAACATGGAAGAGCAGAAGAGACCTGCAGTAGAGTTCTCATGGGAAGAGTTTCGTCGAGAATTTATCAATAGATATTTTCCAAAGACCTTCCTAGATGAGAAGATCTCTCAGTTTGAGAAACTAAGGCAGGGTATGATGAACATTAGTGAGTATGAAGTTAAGTTCATGGAGTTGTTGCGGTTCTGTCCGCACATGGCTGCTACGGATGAGGAAAGAATCAAAAGATTCAAAAAGGGTTTGAATTCTGATATGTCAACCCCTGTGTCTGCCTTAGAAAATAGAGAGAGATTCTCTACCTTCGTTGAGTCAGTCCGAAGGATAGAGAGATCTGTGGTTGAGAAAAGACAAACCCATAAAAGATATCCACAGTTCCAGGGTTCTTCATCTAGGGATTCCAAGAAACCTAGATTCTCTGCACCTAATCCTCCACCACCCAGATCGAGTTTTCAAACTCAATGGACACCAAGCAGAGGTAGAGGACGGAGTCAACCGCTTCAAGGGACACACAATTCTACATCAGTGTCAGTTACTGGACCACCCAGACCACAGCAACAGGAGAAGAGTTGCTACAACTGTGGTAAGATGGGACACTTGATGAAGGATTGCCGTTCTAGGCCTGTCGGTGTGACACAACAACCCCCGAGACAGAATCAACAGGGATCTCAGAATAGACAACATCAAGGAGCAGCTCGAGGACGTGGACAAGCGTCTCAAGCTGGATCATCAGCACCACCTCAACACCAGGCAACTGCGAGGTTCTATGCTATGAACCCACCTGAGGCAGTGGTCAATCCACGGGTAGTGGCAGGTCAGATGAAATTTTTATATTTTGATATGTCTACATCCTGTGTTGTATCCGTTCTGATTGATCCGGGTGCTACGCACTCTTTCATTACTCATGAAATGATTCGTAAATGCAATGTGACTGTTAGTCATAGAGCAGATAGTTTGTTGTTAGAGACTCCATTGAGTGGGTCTGCCGTTTTGCAGGAGGTATGTTCTCCCTGCATCCTTTTCTTTTCTGACCATCACATTCAAGTGGATCTTATACCACTTGATATGTAGGGATTTGATATAATCCTCGGGATGGATACCTTAGAAAGGTATAGAATTGTCTTGGATTGTGAGTCCAAGTTGGCTGTGTTTGCTGATGAAAGCAACACATGGATCTTTCGAGGTGAAAGAAAGATTCTGCCCACCTGTCTTGTATCAGCTATGGTTGCTAATAAGTTGTTGAGGCAAGGATGTCATGCATTCTTAGCCCATGTGGTAGATGTTACCAAGGAAAGGACCAATCCTGCCGAAGTTCCTATAGTCCGGGAATTCGAAGATGTGTTTCCTGAAGAACTTCCTGGTATACCACCACCTCGGGAGATTGATTTTGAAATTAATCTGATCCCAGATACGAAACCCATAGCTCAAACTCCGTATAGGATGGCGCCTGCCGAGATGGCAGAACTCAAGAAACAGCTTCAAGAGTTACTTGAGAGAGGTTTTATCCGACCAAGTACTTCACCTTGGGGTGCTCCGGTCTTGTTTGTTAAAAAGAAAGATGGGTCAATGCGGTTGTGCATCGACTATAGACAACTCAATAAAGTAACAATAAAGAATAAGTACCCTCTGCCAAGGATTGATGATCTCTTTGACCAGTTGCATGGTGCAACAGTCTTTTCAAAGATAGACTTGAGGTCTGGATATCATCAACTCCGTATTAAGGGTAGTTATATATCCAAGTCTGCCTTTAGGACAAGATATGGTCACTATGAGTTCATGGTTATGTCGTTTGGACTAACCAATGCACCAGCTGCATTCATGGAACTCATGAATAGAGTTTTTCGACCTTTCCTTGATCAGTGTGTTGTCGTCTTCATAGATGACATTCTGATTTATAGTAAGGATGCTCAGCAGCATGAGCAGCATCTTCGCCAAGTTTTGACCTTGCTAAGAAAACATAAGCTGTACACCAAGTTTAGCAAGTGTGAGTTCTGGCTGCCGGAGGTATCTTTTCTTGGACATGTGATATCCGCCTCGGGAATTCGTGTTGACCCTACAAAAGTAGAATCTGTTCTACAATGGGAACAACCAAAGACACCGACGGAGAGTCGAAGTTTCTTGGGGTTAGCTGGCTATTATCGAAGGTTCATTAAGAACTTTAGTTCTATAGCTTTACCTTTGACCAAGTTAACCCGGAAAGATGTTCCTTTTTCTTGGAGTGATAAGTGTCAACAATCTTTCCAGTTGCTGAAGGAGAGGTTGACAAGTGCACCTGTGCTAGTGCTACCTGAAAAAGGAAAAGGGTATATAGTTTTCTTTGATGCTTCCAAAAATGGACTAGGATGTGTGTTGATGCAGGATAAACAAGTGATTTCTTTTGCTTCCCGACAGCTTAAGAAACACGAGGAGAATTATCCAACACACGATCTAGAGTTAGCTACTGTGGTTCATGCTTTGAAGATCTGGAGGCATTATCTCTACGGAGAAACATTCCAGATTTTCACAGACCACAAAAACCTTAAGTATATCTTCTCTCAGCATGAGCTCAACATGAGGCAACGTCGCTGGATGGAGTTAATCAAGGACTACGATTGTACAATTGATTACCATCCAGGCAAGGCCAATGTTGTTGCAGATGCCTTGAGTAGGAAATTAGCAACATCAACCACGAATAGAGCACAACTAAACTCTCTAATATGCTCTAGAAGAGATATGCTTATCTCTTTAAGGCAAGACAATGTACAGTTGAAGGTGTCATTGTTAGCCGGTTTGTTAGCTGAGATGCATATTAAACCTACCCTAAGGGGGCAGATTAAAGAGGCACAGCTAGGTGATGCTGCAGTTCAGCAGATTAGATCCGAGTATGGAAAGGAGAAGCAAGATGGTTTCCATGACTCAGAGGATCAAGTAGCTTGTTATAATGGGAGAATGGTAGTGCTAGATGTGGACAACTTGAGAAAGTTAGTCCTGGAAGAAGCCCATTCTTCCATGTATGCTATGCATCCAGGGAGCACCAAGATGTGTCGGAATTTGAAAGATCTGTATTGGTGGCCTGGGATGAAGAAGGATGTTGCAGAGTTTGTTCTGAGGTGCCCTGTGTGTCAGCAAGTTAAAGCTGAACACCAGAAGCCTGCAGGTACAATGCAACCTTTACCCATACCACAGTGGAAGTGGGACCATGTGACCATGGACTTTGTTGTTAGCCTACCCAGGACAAGCAAAGGACATGATTCCATTTGGGTAGTTGTTGATAGGTTGACTAAGACAACACATTTCTTACCTGTCAAAACAACCTATTCTACTGAAAGGTTATCAGAGTTGTATGTTCAAGAGATAGTGCGTTTGCACAAAGTTCCTGTCACAATAGTTTCTGACAGAGGTCCTCAGTTTACCAGTCATTTTTGGGAACAGTTGCACAAAGCCTTAGGCACTAAGCTGAGGTTTAGTACGGCCTTTCATCCACAGACTGATGGACAGTCGGAAAGGACCATACAAACCTTAGAAGACCTGTTGCGAGCATGTTTTCTCCAGTTCACCGGAAGTTGGGATCTACACCTAAGCTTGATAGAGTTTGCCTATAACAATAGCTATCAGCATAGTATTGATATGGCACCTTATGAAGCCTTATATGGTAGACGTTGTAGATCACCCTTGTGTTGGTTTGAGACTGGTGAGCACCAGTTGTTAGGTCCTGACCTGGTGCAGCAAACCATAGAAAAGATTAAAGTAATACAACATAAGATTAAGACTGCTCAGGACAGGCAGAAATCTTATGCTGACAAACGTCGTAGACCCTTAGAGTTCCAGGTTGGAGACAGAGTGTATCTTAAGGTCTCACCTTGGAAAGGGGTCCTTCGTTTTGGAAGAAAGGGGAAGTTAGCTCCTAGATATATGGGGCCTTATCCAATCATTGAACGGATTGGAAAGGTAGCATATAAACTAGAGCTTCCCCCAGAATTACAGAGGTTACATCCTGTGTTTCACATTTCTATGTTGAAGAAATGTCACCCAGACACCGAGTCAGTTCTACAACCTATGGAGGTAGAATTGAATGATGACATATCCTATGAGGAGGGACCAGTGTAAATCCTTGATAAACGAATTAAAAAGTTAAAGAAGAAAGATATAAGTCTTGTGAAAGTCCTCTAGAACCATCGTGGTATTGAAGAAGCCACTTGGGAGTTAGAGGATGAGATGAGAAGGAAGTATCCTGCCCTTTTCTCGTAGTATGTTTTATTGATTTCGGGGATGAAATCCTTGTAAGGGGTGGATAATTTGTAACATCCCTGACCTGGGTTATGAGTCAACCCTAGGTGTTTTGCCTAAATATGTAATTAAATCTTTGTGATTAACTCTGAGCATGTAATTAAGTTTCTCAAAAACATATATTTCAGTATTTGCTCCTTTTTATTTAAAGTTGTAGCATTGTTTTGATATACAGGGACCTATGTGCAATTTACCCAATTAAAAGGGTTAGCTTGCATTTTGAACATGATGAGATGTTCCTCTGATGATGAGACATCATGAGAATCATTTTGGTAAAGTTTGAGGGATTTCCCAAGCTAAGGCACCAAGGTGCAGCTGTGGAAGCAATCCCGGTGCTTGAAAACCCTAATTTGGGATAAAATGCAATTTACCCAAATTAAGGGATGTAAATTGTAAAATATGTCATCTAATGTATCTTTTTAGATTCTTTCCATCATTTAGAGAAGAAATGATGAGGAAATCACCTCAATTGAATTATCAGGTTATGAAATATGCCTTGTGATTGAATAATCAGGGTATATGTGCAATATTTTTTTATGTATGTACCTCATTATTAACTTGCTCTCCTTTACCTTCTTTTCCTAAGACCTTAAGAGAAGGTTTGTCCTTATATTAAAGAGGACGGGACGATCAAGTAAAGAAGGAGGGACCTAGTTGGAATTATGGACAACTTATGAACTAATGTTGAAAATCCTACCCCATGTATATAAGCTCTCCTTCCCTTAGTTGCAAGGGAACTCACCCTTCGTTCCCTTACTGTTTCATTTCACCAAAGACGACCAAGGACTTCCTTGGAGCTAAGGAGGACGACCAAGGGGTGCAAGGTAGGTTTAAACCCCTCTTCTTGCCTAATTCCATGGTTAGAACTCGAATTCAAGGTCAGCTTCATGGCTAATTCTTGAAACTCTACCTTTCTAGCCGTCTCTTTTCATCCTTTCTTGGAGTTTTCACCTTGGCCAACCTGTGGGAACTCAAGGACGCCATTATAGCTTGGAGCTCAAGAAGCAAGCTTTAGGCGGGTTTTATAACTCTAAACCCATGCTTTACTATGTGCATCTTTATATGCGTTTTGATTATAGCTCTTAGTGTTTCCCTACTTTTCCCTGCTATTTTGCAAGAAAATCCATGGGATAGTCGTACTGTTCTTGAGCTAGGAGATGAAGGCGTGATTTCCAAGAAAAACCCACCGCTTTTCACTTCCTTAAACGGTCTCAAAAGTTTGCTCTCTCGGTCTCAAGACCGCGAGGTGAGCAAACGGTCTCGAGACCGCGAGGAGACCGTTTTGCCCCGTTGACCGGGCGTGGACCGTATAAGAAACCTGTTCCTAATTATATAGGCTAATTACCCTCAAAATTTGGGAGGCTAACTCCAAGGGAATCGGGAGATATGACCTTTTTAAGTAACAACTTTATTTGAATGTATTTCTGATTTTCAAACGGTCTGAAATTGCCTTTTGGGGAAAACGGTCTCAAGACCGTGTAAGGTCATTGACCAGGCGTTGCCCGTATGAGATTACTGTTCAAAATAATGTTAATTAACAACTCACCAAGTTTGATGGTCTAATTCCAAACGGGATAAGAGTTGAAGGGTGAATACTAGGGCTAACCCTAGATGAAATCAGTACTGAAATTATGGTGACCTAATTAGGGTTTTAAGGGTTGATTGACCTAAACGGTCTCAAGACCATTTAGGGGTTACCCAAACGGTCTCAAGACCGCGAGGGCAATCAACCAAGACCGTTTGGAGGTCTGGGGTCAAGAATAGTTGACCAATTGAAGGTATAATTACACCAAAGTACTTTGCAATTAAATATTGATATGATCACCAACTCAATGGGTCAAACCTTGATGAATTTGCACTAGAATCCAAAATTGGATGGGAAAACGGTCTCAAGATCGTTTGGAACTCATCCAAACGGTCTCAAGACCAAGAAGACAATCACCCAAGACCGTTTGAAGGTATAGGGTTAAGTAATGTGACCAATTGAGGGCCTAATTGCAAATAAGTTATCAATTGATTAAAATACTGATTTGGTGACCCAATCATGGTTCAACCTCTATCAAATCACCTTAGATTTTGATGAAATCTTGGGCAAACGGTCTCAAGACCATGTAGGGTCCACCCACATGACCTCAAGACCGTTTGGGCCAAGTTTGGGCCCAATTGGAGCTCAATTGAAGGGTTCAACCTTGTGTTAATACACATTGTTGAGTATTGATGGGTGAACATTGATAAACCCTAATTGAATCGATTTCAACCCTAATTGGTCAACAATTGAGGGTCAATTGAATGACCAATTGGTTAAGCATAACCTTAATTGACCCAATACATAGGTGGTCAACATAGATTTGACCTTTTGAGGGCTTCAACATCGGTTGACATCATCAATTGCTTTGTTGATTTTGTTGATGGACCAAACGGTTGAGACCTTGAGAGCCTCGCGGTCTCAAGACCGTGAGAGGGCTCGCGGTCTCAAGACCGTGAGGGGGCTCACGGTCTCAAGACCGAGAGGAGGCTCACGGTCTCAAGACCGCGAAGGGCCTCGCGGTCCTGAGGTCAAACTAGCTAAACGGTCAACGTCTCTTCACGGTCTGAACTTCAGTTTGATCTTCGCGGTCTCAACATCAACTTGAACCAATGATAGGGCTTCGCGGTCTTGAAGCCTAAGGGGGCTTGCGGTATTGAAATTAGAAGGAGGCTCGCGGTCTTGGAAAGTCAAAGTGGGAAAACGGTCAACACTTTCAACCGATCTCAACTCAATTGATGATTAATGATTGAAATCAATCAATGTAATTCCAAGTTGACTTCTTTCAATCAATTCATAATATAAATGGTCCAATGTTGCCCAAATCAAACCCTAATGATAATATAGGATAGTAAGGGGTTATTTGACTAAGGTTTTTGACCATAATGATGATCAATGGGGTGAATTACCAAAATACCCCTGAAGGGTCAATTGAGTTATACCTTGCTCAATTCAAACTCTAATTACATGAGAATGATGTTTTTAGTCATAATGACTCTATCCAACTTGATCTAGTCTAATGTTATCATCAACCATTAGTATGATGAAAGAGAGAGTACTTTAGAGAGAGAAAGTACTCTAGAGAGAGAATGTACCCTAGAGAGAGAACGTAACTCTAATCACATAATGGTGATGTTTTTTGCTATGTTAGCCTATGATGACTCAATCCAACCTGTTTTAGAGTGATGTTGACATCACCTAACCTTATGATGAGAGAGAAAGTACTTCTAGAGAGAGAAAGTACCCTAGAGAGAGAAAGTACCCTTTTTAAGTGGAAACTCAATTGAAGCATCCCCGATATACAGAAATGAGCATAATTAGGGTATGATCCACCTGTGTGAGATCATAGAAACCCTAATTATGATAAATGATGAACTTTTAACTAATCTAAGATCATCATTGAAGATGTTACTCATACATGATGATGTTATGAGTTCAATTCACCTTAATGTGAATAGTAAACCCTAATTCAAGGGTGATGACATGTAATGTGTATAGTTAACCCTAATTCAAGGGTGATGACATGTAATGTGTATAGTAAACCCTAATTCAAGGGTAATGACATGCTTTTGAATATTAAACTCTATTGGATGAGAATTAGAGATTTAAACTCTTATGATAAGAGTAGGAAGGATATTCCTTATTTTCGTACTACCTTTATCAGTTGTATTAACCATGCAGGTTCTGATATGAAGGTAATCATATCCAGGTATGGATGATGATGTTATATTCATTAAAGGCATGTTGTTAGCCTTATGAATAAGTAAAGTAACCAGATGTCTTGTCAGTGGCATCCTATACTGATAATGGGCTGTGAGAGCCATGAATACCATCAAAGTCATGCCTTAGAGATGACTTGTGATGAGGATAATGAGAAATGATGACTGATATGAGTTAGGCCTGTTACATTTAGTATTCTTCTTTTATAGCTGCTATGCTACTGTTATTGTTTGAAGAACAATGTATGCTGTTAAAGAATACTGAATGTACCTAACTAATCAAGTATAATGTAGAGCCCTGATCATAGAGCCATCATTGTCAGAAATTAAGTGATGGTGAAACAGGTTTTCCTCAGGGAACTCCTGTAGCACATACTTTTGAGTATGTGGGGTACATGGATGTGTAGAACCTTACATCCTAGTGTAAGAAAGTGATGTAGATGTGGAATCCATCCATCCTTCACTATATTTTCATACCGTATCAGTGGTAGGTAAACATGAAACCTCCTGATGACGAAGAAAACACAGATATCCGTATCAGTGATAGGAAAATATGAAACCTCCTGATGACGAAGAGAGTACAGAACGCCACTGTGACTCTAAAATAGCGAAGGACCAATTTACCCTGGTGAGCTATAGTAGTAGAGACACGAGATGTCCTACAAGTGATCCTCTTACTGACTGAGGAAGGTGAAGGTCATGAGAATCCGGCTCTCTTAATGACCTATGTATGATACTGATGTGACTTCTCAGCGATCAGTTGGGGTATGAGTGGTAAGCCTCATCTCCACAGGGCATAATGTTGTTTGTAAAACATAATCAACCATGTAGTATAACTTGTTAGAGATAACTCCAAGTTAGTTGATTGATGTTACATTGCAATAGTATTTATATTCTCCATATCTTATAAATTGTAGAGATCTTGTTATACCTGCAACGGTTATAGAATACTTTGATGGATTTACTGTTTAAGATATTCTTTGATGTTATAATAAAGCTTCTGGCGAAGAGTTATAACTCTCGCTGGGACAATTATGTATAATTGTCTCACCCCGTAGGCTTCAACTTTTTAGGTGGACAACGGAGACGAAGGAACCAGCCTACAGGTGATCAGTCTCAGCAGCAGCATCAGGGGCAGCAGTAATCTCAGGTGGAGATTTGTCCTGCCATATGGTGTAGTTAGAGTTAGTCCTATGTGTCCTCTATACTCTCAGGTCTTGGAGTCTTTTATATAGTGATCTTGAGATTTTGTATCTTGATGTATATAATTACTCAAGAAGTAATTATCCTGAGATGTAAACAGTTTACCTCACTTTATGAAAGAAGCTTTTATGGATCCAAGCTCTTGTCTCGAAAAGTTTTAATTTCCCGTGATGTTTGCCTTCCGCTGATTACCGATTCGCTTCCGCTACGTTTTAATCGTGTTTATGTCATGGTTTGGAGATCAGAGCCCACGGTCTTGATACCTAGACCTCCCTTTTCTTGGATGCCAGTGACTTTATCCCACACCACGAGTGACATGGGATTCTTCTTGTGGCCCCCTCCCCATAGGAAATGTCGTATGCTGCTGTCAATCCTATCGCATAGAGTAAGAGGTAACAAGGCAGTTTGCATGGTGTAAGTCAGAATGGCTTCGAGGGTAGATTTTGCCAAGCAACATCTTCCTGCCAAGGACAATGTCCTCACATCCCAGTCATTAACTCTGTTGTCAATCGTGTCGAGCAAGTTTGCATAAGTGTGCTTCGTTACCCACTTGTGGATGATAGGTACCCCTAAGTACCTTCCAAGGTCGTCGGTCTCTTGGAACTTACAGATTTTGTTAATGCAAGTTCTGGTAATGTGTGGCACGCTTCCTCCATAGAAGACTTGAGTTTTAGAAATGGATATGGCCTGTCCTGATGCTTGTTCAAATCTCCAGAAGAACCGCTTGATAGTCCTCATTTGTTCGCATGAGGCTTCCCCAAAGAGAACAAGATCATCTGCAAAACATAAATGAGACACTTCCATTCCGTTCCTTCCTAATTTGACTGGTTTCCATTCACCGAATTGAACTAGTGCTTTTATCATTTGGCTCAGACGCTCAATGCAGAGAACGAAAAGATAAGGAGCGAGAGGGTCTCCTTGCCGGAGCCCTCGACTGGGTTTGAACGGATGAGTTTTTTCGCCATTCTAGAGCACTTCACATTCACCTGTGGTAATAGAGTTCATGATATATGTAAGGACCCTGACCTCCATTTTGGGCTTATCCTATTTGCTTTGCCTAAGCCTTATGCTTGGTTGCTTGCTAATCACCTTTAGTGGTGATTAGGGTTTTCTTGTATTAGAGGTGCTACTTGCTAAATAACCTAAGTTAGGGTTGAAGAGCAAGTTTATCACCTTGAGAGATGTCTTTCTCTCTCTTTGCTTCCTCTAGAATTGAGAAGAAGGTTTGGGCTCGTGCCTTGAGTTGGCTTGGGCTTGGTTGATCTCTGTTGAGCCTTGTTTTTCCTTGTTTGGGACTTGCCTTGTTTTGAGAAGCCCTGTATCGGGCAAGGAGCACCTTGTGTCGACCAAGGTGGTGGTGTGTGTCAGCCTTTGACCCCTTTGACCTTCTTGCTTTGGTTGTCACCCTAGCTTGGACATGTGGCCGATCCTTGGATGAGTGGGTGGCATGGCATGTGCATGTGGTTTGCAAGGTGGCAAGATGTTGGACACGTGTCTCTAAGAAGGGAGACACCTTGCCTTGGTTCCCCTTTGATCCTCATCTATATATGCCTTGCCTTTCTCTTCCTTAGGAACCCTTTAGCTCTTTGTTGCTCCTCTCTTCCTTGGTGCATGATACACCTACCCTTTGGTGTGTTTGGTGGTCGATACATCTTGGTGGAGCAAGTTGGTGGCCGATCCTCTTCTTGAAGTCTTCTTCTTCTTCTTCCTCTAGCTTGGTGGCCGAAAGTGGTGTGCTTGGAGATAGGAGCTTGAAGCTTGGAGCTTTGGAGCTTTGGAGCTTGAGGAGATTGCTTAAGGTGGGTTACATAACTCCTAACCCTAACTATTCTACCTTCTTTTATATTGCATGTTCATATATGATCATGATCAGCCATGCATGTTGATAGATATATCTCTTTCTCTAGCATGTATCATTAATCCTGTGGATATTGTGATCTTGTTGTTGTGGTTGATGTTGTGTACCTTTGGATCTAGTTGGCCGAACCATAGTTGGGGTTTTCTTCTTGAGCAATACCCCTTTCTCTCCTTGGTTTTTGAGAAGTGAGTTTGAGCCCTAGTGATGTGGGCAATACCCCTCTCTCGTTTAAGTTGAGAGGTGAGTCTACATCCTAGTTGCTTGAGCAACACCCTCCTCTCACCATGGATTTGAGAGGTGAGATCTTGGTTATGTGATGACCTAAGTTGAGGTTGATCCATCATGTTTCCCGATTGGTGATGGAGGTTGTGCAAAACCCCTCTCTTAGTTGTTGAGAGGTGAGCTGATTCTCTTGATCTTCTAGGGTTTTGATGATGGTGGGCTTAAGCTTGAAGATGACCTTGCTAGGTTGGGCTTGATTCCTTGCACGATACACCCTTGATGAGTTGCTACCCGACACCTCCTTGTCTTGGCCAATATGGCATTTTGAGTGTTGTTAGCTTGATGTCCGTTATGGCCCTCTTGACCTTGATGGTGACCTTGGGTGATGAGCCTTGATTTACAGGATCCTTTGACCTTATAGATGTTTCTCCTTGACCGATAGAGCACCTAAGTGGATATCCCTGGTTGAGAGCCTTGGGTGATATAGGTTAGGATGGTCTCTTGAACGGTATGGGTTGAGTGGTGCACCTTAGTGAGTATCTTAGTGGCAACCAATATGATGTGTTTGGTCTTATTGGATGATAGCCCTTCTCGGGGTGCCTTGGTATTGGTTGTTGTCATGTGAGCATGGTGGGTGCTACAAGGCTGACCTTGGGTGCCATGCTGTTGGCCGATACCATAGTTGAACATTAGGGAAGTTGTTGCCCATTACAAACCCTAACTCTAGTTGGACGATGGGCTTTCTTGTGATGCCTTAGTGGTCATCTTGCCCATGATGCCTTGGCTGACATGAGGGTCCTCTGGACGACATGGTTTGGTGGTTGGGCGATAGGATCCTTGGGTGTTGTGACCTTGGTCATTATGGCCTTGAGCGCTATGAGGTTGGTGGTTTCCCGGCATGAAACCCTAACCCTAATGGGTGATAGGGTTTTGGATGATAAGAGGTGCCCATGTACTGCCTGATACCACCTTGTAGTTGCATGCATGATGCACCTTTCCCGATACCATGTGAGCTGGTGGGTTCTTATTGCATGATAGGTGAAGTGATGGGTTGACCGATATGGTGGTGAGCTTGCTTAGGGTTGGGAAACCCTAGCCGATGCATCCTTTGGCGAGGGTATGACCATACTGATACATCTTGTGGTGAGGGTTGGCACTGCCTGCCATACCTATAGTGAAGGTTATAGGAGCTTTGGTGAGGGTTCTGATAACTCGGAATGTATATAGCTGATAGTTCTATATTAATAATGATATTAGAAGTGATATGGTGTAATCACCCTGAATCTTGCAACTATTATAATGAGATAAGATGATAGGTTGTGAACCAAGAAGTTTGGAAGGATACGATGTTTCTACACATGATAAGGTGACACATGTATATGATCACATGTATGGGCATGATATATGCTTATGATTGATAATAAAACTATGATTTCTACATCTTATGTGTAATATACTCATGGATGCTGCTTTATACTTGATAGCATGATAATACTGTTAATCCATGATGACTTCAGTTATCTCTATGGGTGTGTATACTAATCATGCAAGTATTTTTATGTGGATTCATAGCCTAGTAAGAGCTATGAGATGTATGTTCTTAAGTAGCACCAGGTGGTAATGAGATAATCAGATGATAGGTTTGAGGACCTGATATAAGGCCGAGTGCCTAGTTGAGGTGTTATCCTCTGATGATGAGATAAGGGATGCATTCTCAGAATGCTGATGCATGATTATGATGCCTTGAGAGGTAGTGGTTGATATAATGAGGGATTGAGGTCCCAGGACAGTATGGTGATGACAATAATGATGTAATTCTATAAGGCTATGTTTATATCTTGGTTGCCTCAATAATTGTCTTAAAATATACTAATTAATTATAGATGAACACATCATGTAGTTTTCCCTGGCCATAGATCCATCATCATCAGTATCATGGTGATGGTGAAATAGGCTTATCCTGTGAGATTTGCCTGGAGCGCATATTGTTGAATATGTGAGGTTTCCCCTAGCCTAAAATAGGAGGAATCTGAGTATCACTGTGAACATATGGAGCATGGTGAACAAACCCGTGGCTCAGGATATGTGATGATGAGCATGATGCGTTCATGGCTCAGATGTTTGTACTAGTACATGTGTCAAGGTGAGCTAGAGATATGGGTAGCTTGCGGAGCTGACCCTGAGGCTGAGGCCATATAAGCATGAGACTGCGGTCCTGCTTTGGTTTTCGTGCACTGACCACGAGGTGGTGAGGTCACATAGTCCGACCCTCTCATTGACCTTGTATGGCACCGGTGTTTGGGCTTGGCATCCAAAGGTTGGATTTGAGCAGGGACAACTCACTTCCTTAGGGCATAATAAAACGTAATCCAACCGAATAGTATATCTTGCTTAGAGCAAAAATACAGAACATTGATTGAGGGCTTATATATCTGAGCTAGTTATACCTTGCAGATATGTGTACGATCCTTATATTTTGTGATAAGTTCTTATAAAGCTTATCTTTTCAATCATGTTCCATAAAGAAATACTTGGTTATATGCCTCCTGGATATCTTGGTAAGGTTGATGGTAATAATAGACTTGCTCAGTATGCTGCTCATATTATCTACTTATATCAGTTATGCTCTTTATCTGCTTTAAACTTTCTGAGGTTTTATAGTTGTGGCAGAGAGTTATGTTTCTCATTGGGACTGTGTGTCTCACCCCACTGGTTTACACCCTTTTTAGGTGATCGCTCTAGATGTGGTGGTGGTTATGAGGTTGCATTTGAGTAGTAGAAGGCAAGAGAAGGATGTGTTGCTGTTTTGGTGGTTTTGTAGTAGAGTCCTAGAGTCATCCCTGTACTCTCAGGTCCTCAGAGGTGTTTGATGACGTTTCACGATGTCTTGCCGTTGTAATTTTGTATATCTTGTTGCTGGCCTTACGTGGCCCGATATGTATGTATAAACAGGTGATGAACTCTGGTGCTGACGATACAGTAGGTTCCGATAAGATGTAGACATATATCAAAGCTTGTAATATTTTCATAACATGTTTCTCTATAGGATCTGAATGCAAAAGTTCTCTTTTGTATGCTTTCCACAATCGGTTTTAATTAACTCGTGTTTTCGGTAGTATGTGGTTTGACACATTTTCACGTGTCATCTTGTTGTCTGTGTGATGGCAGGGTGTCACAGTAAGTTTTGGTCTCAGAGCTCTAGGTTCGCTGAGCCTACATGGATCTAGGACTAGATTTGCATCTGTTCTTGTGAGTTTTCCAAATTTTCTTACAATAACTTTCTGCCCTCAGTAGAAGAAAAATCTTAAAGATGTCTGGAAACCATGAAGAACATGCTACTGAGAGCAACGATGCTGCATCCGTTGATGGAGCTAGAGTGCAGGCACACGAAGATTGGGTGCCTGAGGTCTTCCAACTTGACCCAACCATTCTTGAAAACCCTATCTACCAACAACTTATGGGGCAGTTGATGGCTATGATGAATCACATGGTGGAAAGAGTGCCAGTGCCTCAGCCAAGAGACGGGCTCCCCATGCTGAATCATCAGGCATTGGGAAGACCTTTGAGCGGCTTCGCTGAGTCAGAGCTTCGGATTATGCTGGAATGGCTGATCCAACAGATGCAAATCTATGTCTGATAGGTCTCAAGAAGGCCTTCCGGATCCTCGACATCCCTGAAGCAGATAAAGTCAAGCATGCTGTCTACCTTCTGAAGGGTAGTGCTGGCCACTGGTGGGCCATCGAGGAGGAGAAGCGACCCGGTGAGGAGATCAGTTGGGAGGTTTTCCGGTAAGAGTTTGTCAGCAGATACTTCCCGAAGACGTACCTAGATGAGAAGATCAATTAGTTTGAGTGTCTACACCAAGGATCGATGAGCATCACCGAGTATGAAGCCAAGTTCATGGTCTTGTTGAGGTTTTTTCCTCACATGGCGGCAACAGATGATGAGCAGATCATGCAGTTTGAGAAAGGTTTGAGTTTTGAGTTGTCAACACCTACTGTTGCTTTGGAAAATCGGGAGTGGTTTGCCACATTCATGGAGTCCGTATACATGATTGAATGATATGTCAGGGAGAAAAGGGAGTTCATGACCAGGAAAAGGCCTGCTCAGTTCTAGGGATAAAGATTTGGTGGCTTCAAGAAGCCAAGGTTTTCAACACCTTCCATGATGAGAGGTTCCAATGCATTGTCATAGTGGTCCCTGAGTAAGGGAAGAGGTTATGGTTCTTCACCGATGAAGGCACATAGTACATCTTGAATGGTAGTGAGAGGGCCATCTAGGCCACAGATAGAAGGCAGGTCATGTTACCACTGTGGACAAACTGGGCATTTGAGGTCAAATTGCCTAAGGAAAGATGTTGAAGTAACACAACATTTGAGGCAGAATCAACAAGGGGTAGATAGACAACATCCTAGTGGTAGCAGAGAGCAAGGATGCGGTCAAGCGTCACAAGCAGGATTGTCTGCTCAAGGAAGCAGAGGACGTGGACAACAAGCAACGACTCAATTCTATGCTATGAGTCAACCGGAGGCGATAGTCAACCTGCGAGTGGTGACAGGTCAGATGGAGTTATTATATTTTGATTTGTCTTCTTCTTGCTTTATATCTATTTTGGTTGACCCAGGTGCTACACACTCTTTTATCGCACATAGTCTGCTTAATAGCTGCCCTTTACCTGTTAGTTGTAAGAAAGATAGCATGTTGTTAGAAACCCCTCTCAATGGTTCCTCGATGCTTCAAGAGGAGTGTCCGTCTTGTATCCTATCTTTCTCAGGACACAATATACAAGTGGATCTTATACCACTTGATATGCATGGATTTGATGTGATCCTTAGGATGGATACCTTAGAAAAGTATAAGATTGTGTTGGACTGTGGTTCCAAGCAGGTAGTGTTTGATGACAATGGAGAGAAGTGGATCTTCTAAGGAAACATGAAGATTCTTCTGACGTGTTTAGTGTCAACATTGGTGGTAGAGAAGTTGCTGCGGCAAGGTTGTAAGGTATTCTTAGCTCACATTGTGGATACCAAGGCGAAAGGTCCTAGCTTTGAGGAGGTGATGGTTGTCTGAGAGTTTGTGGATGTGTTTCCTGATGAGTTCCCCAGTGTTCCCCCACCCCGAGAGATTGATTTTGAGATCAATCTGGTACCCGGAACACAACCAGTTGCACAAACACCATATAGGATGGCTCCAGTAGAGATGGAAAAGTTGAAGAATCAGTTACAGAAGTTGTTAGATAAAGGATTCTTCTGACCGAGCACGTCACCTTGGGGTGCTCCAGTGCTGTTTGTTAAGAAGAAGGACAGATCAATGCGGCTATGTATAGATTACCGATAGTTGAACAAGGTCATGATCAAGAATAAGTACCCATTTCCAAGGATAGATGATCTGTTTGATCAGTTGTGTGGTGCTACGGTGTTCTCAAAGATCGATCTATAGTCTGGATATCATCAGTTGAGAATCAAAGATGATGACATACCTAAGTCAGCATTTAGGACGAGGTATGATCACTTTGAGTTTGTGGTTATGCCGTTTGGGCTAACCAATGTGCCTGCTGCCTTCATGGATCTGATGAACCGAGTGTTGCGTCCATTACTAGATTAGTTTGTTGTAGTTTTTATAGATGACATCTTGATCTACAGTCGGGACAGTCAAGAGCATGATCAACATCTTCGACAAGCTTTGACTCTTCTTCGCCAACATCAGTTATATGCTAAGTTCAGTAAATGTGAGTTCTGGTTGAAAGAAGTGACTTTCTTGGGTCATGTGATATCTACAGAAGGAGTCAGAGTGGACCCTAAGAAGGTGGAGTCGGTGGTAGATTGGGAACAACCAAAGATGCTGACAAAAGTTTGTAGTTTTCTGGGTTTGGTAGGATACTACCAGAGGTTTATCAAGGACTTCAGTGCGATCGCGTTGCCGATGAAAAAGCTGACCAGGAAGGATGTACCTTTTGCCTGGGATGATCGTTGTCAGCAAGCTTTCCAAAGCTTGAAGGAGAACCTGACTAGTGCTCCAGTGTTGGTACTTCCAGAGCCTGGAAAAGGCTGTGTTGTTTTTTGTGATGATTCCAAGAAGGGCCTAGGATGTGTGCTGATGTAGGAGGATCATGTGGTTTCTTTTGCTTCACGACAACTTAAGAAACATGAGGAGAACTATCCGACACATGATTTGGAGTTGGCAGCGGTGGTTCATGTGTTAAAAATTTGGAGGCACTATCTTTATGGGGAAGTGTGTCAGATCTTTACAGATCAGAATAACTTGAAGTACATCTTTCGCAGAGTGAGCTGAACATGTGACAACATCGTAGGATGGAGCTAATCAATGATTATGATTGCACCATTGAGTATCATCCTGGTATGGCAAACGTGGTAGCTGATGCACTTAGTAGAAAGTCTTCTTCTCTCCCCACGAAGAAGGTACAGTTAAGTTCCTTAGTATGCCATAGGTGGGATATGTTTGTCTCCTTGCGGTAGATGAATGTGCAGTTGGAAGTTTCCTTGTTGGCAGGATTATTGGCACAGATGCAAGTTAAGACTATGTTGAGACAGCAGATCAAATATGCACAACAGGCAGATGATACAGTGCAGTTGATCAAGTCAGAGCTCGACAGTGAAAAGTGTGATGGGTTCCATGAGTCTGAGGATGGACTAGTTTTCTATCATGGTAGGATGGTGGTCCCCGATGTTGATAATCTAAGAGAGCTATTGCTCGAGGAAGCACACACATCGATGTATGCTATGCATCTAGGAGTCACCAAGATGTATCGTAATCTGAAAGACCTGTATTAGTAGTCTGGCTTGAAGAAGGATGTAGCTGAGTTTGTGGCTAAGTGTGCAGTATGTCAGCAAGTTAAAGCAGAGCATCAAAAGCATGCAGGTACGTTGCAACCCATGCCGATACCATTATGGAAATAGGATCATATCACTATGGATTTCATAGTTGGTCTACCAAAGATAGCTTGGAATCATGATTCCATTTGGGTAATAGTGGACAGGCTGACAAAATCTGCTCATTTCATACCAGTAAAGACGACATATACAGTAGAGAAACTTGCTCAAGTATATGTAGATGAGATAGTGCATTTTCATGGAGTACCAACAACAATAGTTTCTGACAGAGGTCCCTAGTTCACGAGTCATTTCTGGGAACAGTTGCACAAAGTGTTGGGAATGCAGTTGAGGTTCACTACCACTTTCCACCCGCAGACAGATGGCCAGTTTGAAAGGACTATTCAGACTTTGGAGGATCTTCTTTGAGCTTGTGTTTTTTAGTTCCTAGGTAGTTGGTTTGTGCATCTCAGTCTGATAGAGTTTATTTACAATAATAGTTACCAAAGGAGTATTGACATGGCTCCTTATGAGGCTCTATATGGAAGAAAGTACAGATCTCCTTTATGTTGGTATGAGTCAGGAGAATACCAGCTTTTGGGGCCTGAGTTAGTGCAGCAGACAATAGAAACGATCAGAGTGATACAACAATAGTTGAAAACAACACAGGACAGACATAAGTCTTATGCAGACAATCGCCGATGACCTTTAGAGTTCCAGGTGGGAGACAAAGTGTATCTCAAGGTCTCACCTTAGAAAGGCGTGTTGAGGTTTGGCCGAAAAGGCAAACTGGCACCCAGGTATATGGGGCCATACCCGGTGATAGCATGTGTTGGCAAGGTAGCTTACAAGTTAGAACTATTGCCAGAATTACACAGGTGACATCCGGTGTTCCATGTCAGTATGTTGAAGAAAAGTCATCCTAACACAGGGATAGTGATACAACCAATTGAGGTTGAGCTTGATGAAGATGTGACCTATGAGGAAGGTCTAGTGATGAACCTTGACAGGAGGGTAAAGAGGTTGAAGAGGAAGGACCTAGTTCTTGTGAAGGTTTTTTGGCATCATCATGGCATTGAGGAAGCCACGTGGGAGCTTGAGGAAGAGATGAAGCGGAAGTATCCCTCACTTTTCTCTTTGGATTTTGAGGATGAAATCCCTTTGAAGAGGTTTATGGATTGTAAGGACCCTGACCTCTGTTTTGGGCTTATCCTGTTTGCTTTGCCTAAACCTTGTGCTTGGTTGCTTGCTAATCACCTTTAGTGGTGATTAGGGTTTGCTGGTGTTGGAGGTGCTACTTGCTAAATAACCTAAGTTAGGGTTGAAGAGCAAGTTTGTCACCTTGAGATTTGTCTTTCTCTCTCTTTGCTTCATCTAGAATTGAGAAGAAGGTTTGGGCTCATGCCTTGAGTTGTCTTGGGCTTGGTTGAGCTCTGTTGAGCCTTATTTTTCCTTGTTTGGGCCTTGCCTTGCTTTGAGGAGCCATGTATCGAGCAAGGAGCACCTTGTGTCGGCCATGGGGGTGTCACCCATGGGTGTGTCGGCCAAGGTGGTGGTGTGTGTCAGCCTTTGACCCCTTTGACCTTCTTGCTTTGGTTATGTCACCCTAGCTTGGACATATGGCCGATCCGTGGATGAGTGGGTGGCAAGGCATGTGCATGTGGTTTGCAAGGTGGCAAGATGCTGGACATGTGTCCCTAAGAAGGGCGACACCTTACCTTGGTTCCCCTTTGATCCTCATCTATATATGCCTTGCCTTTCTCTTCCTTAGGAACCCTTTAGCTCTTTGTTGCTCCTCTCTTCCTTGGTGCACAATAGACCTACCCTTTGGTGTGTTTGGTGGCCGATACAACTTGGTGGAGCAAGTTGGTGGCCGATCCTCTTCTTGAAGTCTTCTTCTTCTTCTTCCTCTAGCTTGGTGGCCGAAAGTGGTGTGCTTGGAGCTAGGAGCTTGGAGCTTGGAGCTTTGGAGCTTGAGAAGCTTGCTTAAGGTGGGTTACATAACTCCTAACCCTAACTATTCTACCTTCTTTTATATTGCATGTTCATATATGATCATGATCGGCCATGCATGTTGTTAGATATGTCTCTTTCTCTAGCATGTACCATTAATCCTGTGGATATTGTGATCTTATTGTTGTGGTTGATGTTGTGTACCTTTGGATCTAGTTGGTCGAACCATAGTTGGGGTTTTCTTCTTGAGCAATACCCCTTTCTCTCCTTGGTTTTTGAGAAGTGAGTTTGAGCTCTAGTGATGTGGGCAATACCCCTCTCTCGTTTAAGTTGAGAGGTGAGTCTACATCCTAGTTTCTTGAGCAACACCCTCCTCTGACCATGGATTTAAAAGGTGAGCTCTTGGTTATGTGATGACCTAAGTTGAGGTTGATCCATCATGTTGCCTGATTGGTGATGGAGGTTGTACAAAACCCCTCTCTCTTGGTTGATGAGAGGTGAGCCGATTCTCTTGATCTTCTAGGGTTTTGATGATGGTGGGCTTGAGTTTGAAGATGACCTTGTCGGGTTGGGCTTGATGCCTTGCATGATACACCCTTGATGAGTTGCTTCTCGACACCTCCTTGTCTTGGCCGATATGGCATTTTGAGTGTTGTTAGCTGATGGAGCTAGAACTTACACTAAAAGATTTCTCTTCCAATGGAAGTCCTAATATGCACCAAAAACCCTAGGGAGTTGATGTTCTCTCTAGGTTTACCTACAACTGGTGCTAGATAAATGCTCCAACCCCACAAGAGTGTGGAAGCCTTATCATAGTACAAATTTAGGATCAAACCCAAAGGACAATGTTAAGAATCCGAGTGTCTTTTTCTCGTTTCGTATCGATCCAAGTTAATCATCTAAGACCAAGAGTTTGATTTGAGTTATTTAACCTAAAAACATGCAAAAGCAAAGGCAAGAATAAAAACTAGTTTGAAGATTAAAATCTAAGATTAGCAAATGATGATGGATCACTGGGGTGATGCGGGTTTTCACCACCACTACACATGTATTGTACATGTACCAATCATAGCAAGACTTGCAAGCAAGATACATGGATGTTATACAATACCGATGTCTTGTAGGATAAGAGTAATGCACACATCCTTCACAAGTTGAGTAACTCTCATCCGATACATGTCTATGTGTTAATGAAGAGATGTAGTCTCTGAAGAGAGAACCTTACTCAACCTCATGAAACATGCATTAGAAAACTAACAAGCGAGCGATAATCATCAATTCGATTAGTATCCTTATAGACTATCCCTCTTTCGAGGAAATAGATACGAGAAACGTGGGAGTGTTGCAATGTTAGCCATTCCTAAATGAATGGGCAAATACTTTGCACCACTCCCTATGCAGAATGTGTTCCTCGACCCATCAAGGTTGCACTTCCATACATCAATTGATTCCATTTCATAGTGCAGAAGTGCAACGATGGAGGTGAGTTTACTCCGTCCCTCAGGAAGCGTTCCTAGATACTGAAATAGATGCGCGGTGGATACACACACCAGAAACCAACACTAAATCGATATTAGAGTCCCAAGAGCAGTCATATACAAACCACAATGAAAGACAATAGATGCATACAAGAATGCGGCCAACATTTAAGCATGTATGAAACAATTTAGTATTGAATCAGAAAGATAACATCTTTTAGTGCATATTACAAAACATGGGCAACGAGGCTAGTCCCCATGCCCCAGTGGATGAAACTACTCCACTCCTCATAGAGGGAGCAACAAGGAAAGAGAAGAGAGAGAAAGAAAGTGTCGTTAGAGCAGAAGAGTAGATCTGTGATAGCCCAATGTAGACCGTCGCAGTCTCCAGGACTGCTCCATTGTGGTCGATGACGTATGTCTCTTAGCCTCGATTCTTATGTCTACCTCCGGGATTACATGAGTAGAATGAGATGGAACTATGGAAGAGAAATGGTGGAAGTGGGCTGGTAGTGGATCAACCTTCTGGAATTCCAGCTCTGGTCCCAGTCCGGCAGTCTTCGGTCGTAGTGAGATCGCTCTCCCAAGACCATGCCTATACCCTTATATTTATAGGCTTGGCATGTGTCTTGGACGGATTGGGTTAGATCTGTAATTTGCCCGAAATATCTTAGCCAAGGAGCCACACTTTGTGCATGTCTTTTGTCCATTCGGTTTCCAACCTTGCCCCCTTTATTTCATTCGGTTTTGTTTATCATTCGATTTTGGAGACGGATAAACATCCACACGGTCTTGGGACCGTGAGGGGCTTCACGGTCTTGAGACCATGAGGGGCTTCACGGTCTTGATGGTCAGAAGCTTCATCAAACAGTCTTGCAATTCAGTTTCGTATGTATGCACTCTCCCAAACAGTCTCAGAATCCTTGTGCAAACGGTCTTAAGAGTCCATTCAGTCTTGGTCTAGGGTCTCACGGTCCTCGCGGTTCGGTCCTTCCTTCTCAAATGGTCTTGGATGCCCGCTCTATCGGTCTTGTAGGCCGGTTGTAGGCTGCGGCTTGCTGAAGAAGGCAGAGGAGGCATTGATGCTGCTGCTAGTTAAGCTTGTAGGTGCTGGCGGCGATGGCGTCAGGTTGCTATGGTGTGGCGCAGCAGGTGGAGCTAGAAGATTAGGGTTGCAAGTCTTGACAAAGGAGGAAG
Source organism: Alisma plantago-aquatica (assembly GCA_963693085.1). Taxonomy (NCBI): domain Eukaryota; kingdom Viridiplantae; phylum Streptophyta; class Magnoliopsida; order Alismatales; family Alismataceae; genus Alisma; species Alisma plantago-aquatica. The sequence continues at coordinate 1,276,027,298 of OY856412.1, read as the reverse complement.
ACGAGGCTGTGGAAATTGATGGTGGCGCAAGGTTGGGGACGATGTGCCACGGACGTGTTGAGATAACACGGTCATGGTGAGGCTACTGCCCCACGGCCGTGCTGCCTCGCATGGGCGTGGCGGGTGAAGGCATTGGTGTTGTTGGCGGAGTGCCACGGCCGTGGCGTGACAAACATGGTCGTGGCGGGTGGAGACTTGGCACTGTTGGCGTTGTGCCACAGCCATGGCATGACAGACACGATCGTGGTGAGTGGAGACTTGGCTCTAATGGCGGTGCGCCATGGTCGTGGCATGACAAACACAGTCATGGCGATTGTTATGCTTCATGCTCTTGATCTTTTGTTGCACAAGCTTGGGATATGCGTCAGACTCCAAACAGTCTTGCGTTAATCTTTTCTCCAAATGGTCTTGAGTCGATCATCCAATCGGTATCTGCTGGCCTATCGGTCTTGAGACCATTTGGGCTCAAACGGTCTTGAGATTGTTTGGGTTCAAACGGTCTTGAGACTGTATGGGCTCAAACGGTCTTGAGACCGTTTGGGTTCAAATGGTCTTGAGACCGTATGGGCTCAAACGGTCTTGAGACCGTTAGAGTCAAAGCTGTAGGGGTCATGACTATTGGCAATGGTTGAGGATGATCTATGGAGGAGAGAGAACGTGAGTAGGGGAGGATGAGATCAAATAAACTGTAAACTAGGGTAATTAGAACTAGTAATGCACTATTTACATGAAACTGAAGAGATACTTAAAGTGAGTCAAAACAAGGGTAGATCAGTCGATACGAGGCACAAAATCCTTATAATTGGTGACTGTGAGGATGAATCTGGAGGATTCATCACCACACCACTAGTACAGTATTGGTCTCTTGGGTCGGTTTTTTGAAGCATGCAGCGTCACTTTTTAAGCGACGCCTAGGTGGGCATCACTACAGTACTTGTGACGCTATAGAGGTAGAAAAACCGACCCTAGAGAGGTACAAAACCGACCCTAGAGGGAACAAAAACTGACCTAAGAGAGGTAAAAAACTGACCCAAGAGAGGTAAAAAAAACCGAACCAAAAGGGGTAAAAAACCGACCCAAAAGAGGTAAAAAAACTGACCCTAGAAGTCTTCAAATAGCTGTAGAATTTTGCGATGAACCTACTGGGTCGGTTTTTGTGTATAACCGACCCAACAAGTATCTATTGGGTCAGTTTTTCTCCATAAGCGACCCTAGAAGTCTTCAAATAGCTGTAGATGAACCTACTGGGTCAGTTTTTGTGTATAACTGACCCAAGAAATGTCTATTGGGTCGGTTTTTCTCCATAAGCGACCCTAGAAGTCTTCAAGTAGCTGTAGAATTTTGGGATGAACCTACTGGGTCGTTTTTTGTGTATAACCGACCCAAGAAGTGTCTATTGGGTCGGTTTTTCTCCATAAGCGACCCTAGAAGTCTTCAAGTAGTTGTAGAATTTTGGGATGAACCTATTGGGTCGGTTTTTGTGTATAACCAACCCAAGAAGTCTATAGGGACAGTTTTCTTAAATAACCGACCTGAAAAGTTACATATTTTTTTAAAGAAAAAATCTGCAGAACTAGAAATCTTCAGTACAACAACCTGCAAAATAGAATTGCTTTACGCAATTCAAAACCTGCAATAGAAATAGACTTGCAAATGCAATGATGCAAGCCAAAAATGCATTCCAGAGCCATTTGCAAACTTTTATGTCCAATCATTTTTTATTTGATGTAAATCTCCAAACCACACATTCATAACATCAATTATTCACATATATTGAGTTGAGACATCTTCATACACAACACTTACTAACATTCTTGCAAGTCTAAGATAGATTCATTCAAATGAGGCATATAGCACATACTAACATTCATACACATAGCACATACTAACAACAATGATAGATTGCAAGTTTAAAAGTGATATTAAATTTAATGTCATACTACAAAAAGTAAATTTTGATAGAGTTTCAAATCTACATACACAAATGAAGTTATGAATTCAATCCAATGCTATAGCAACTTCATTAAGAAAAGCATCTAACCATTCTTCTCGGATTTCATCTAACCCATCAAGTGAGTAAGGATGAGTTGTAAAGATCTGCAAAAAAAAGAACATGCTCATATATATTTTATAAAATGATGCAAATATCACTTGTAAATTTATGATGTTATTCTTTATTAATTACCTTATCTATACTCTGAATGTCTAGTGATGCTTCTTTCAAAATAGTTTTCATATACTTCATTACGTAGTAGCCACAAGCCCAATCATTATTTTGTATATGACACTACAAATAAAAAATTATAACTTAATATTAGTAAATTGCTACAAACAGAGTTGTACAAATAAAGAAATAAGACTATAAGAGAGTTAACATATAAAATTTGACATTAATACATTACTGTAAGAGTTGTACATATACGACTAAGCAGTCAAAGTAGTTACCTTGACATTTTTCAAAGTCAGTGTCTTTAATTTTGTGGGTATTATTCCTCTACCTTCACGATAAGCCTTTATACCCCTATCAATCAATTTGATTACGATAGTTGTCAAAATAGAAATTCTAAGTATAAATATCATGTTGAAGCATAACAATTGATGTTATAGAAACTAAATTTATGCTTACTCCATAGTTGGCAATCTCAGTTTGTGACCCCTTGTTGTTTTTCCCATTGGGTCAAGATAATAGAAAGTCATCAATTTTGGGACAACCACCACTAGTTCCCAATGTCTAGATCTGAGTAAATTTATATTGAAAACAAAAATTAGAATTATAATTTAGTCAATATTAGAATTCTATTGAATTATAATACTTACTGGATGTTAAAAGGAATTAGAGTAATTTCCTTTCCCACACTACCAAAATATTTGAATGCAGTACTGAAGTACTCATTCACATCATCCATTTGTGTATGCACTTGACTAGTGGCTGAAGGAACTAAGAATCCAACATTCTTTATATCAAAGTTTGTCATCTCAGTATATAAATGGCTGTAAAACATTTGTGAAAATTTGATATGTTACAAATAAGCTAAAAATATATATTTGAGTAATCTATATTGATTAATTCTTACCTTATCCATACTTATAATATCAAAGTATTTAGCCAATCATACCAGAACAACTCTATAATATCATCAAGAAAAATAAAATTCTCAAAGTCCCTCCAAACTGCATCTTCTGTTAAATTGACCACCATATGTGATCCTGGGCTTTGGTTGGCTAAGTATCTAGCCAAACATTTACTTTTATTTCCCAATTCATCGAATGTGGCTTCTGGAATGAAAGAAGGCTTGGGCATAGGAGGATGACTACTAGGATTTTTACTTTTTGGTTTACAAACATGTTAATTAAATACATACTTATATTAAACGAGTTCATATATGTAGCTAGTAAAATATAAAAAACATGTAGATATACCTTGTCAATGATAACCAAGTGTCTAGGCCATCCCACCATAGCACCCTCTGCTTCATCAACTGTACCATATTCATAAGAAGGTATGGGTAGTGGTTTGTCCCCCATTCCGTCATACACAAGATGGATAGACACACGACAAATGTCATCAGAAACGGATTGATAATGCAATGTACCACCAATGTTGTATACCTTACCCGCTGCCACAACATTGTACTCTGGAACCTCCACTGCAAGTTTACAGTTCATACCAACCTAGTTGAAATAATATAAGTTATATACAAAGTGGTAAACCAGATACCTACTATATTATATATATCATATTAACATATATAGAACAAACTTACTGCAGATTGTTGTGGTGGTTCATTGGGAGTGCTCCCATGACCTTCTACAATTGGAGTACGAGCTTGTACCTCATCATCTGAGAGACGCAAGGTTTGAGGAGGTTGAGAAGGTTGAATAGGCTGAAATGAAGACAATATCTGTTGCACTTTCTGTGATACTAATGCTTCAACCTCGTCATGTGTAACTGTACGACCTCTTCTAGATTCTGAAGGCCTATAATAAGTCTTGAATCCTATGCCAGCTCCTAATCCCCTAACACGGCCAGGATGCTCTTTCGTACTAAGAGCAACTGATAGTTCATCCATGCGTCCAATTGGTATGAACTTTCCTTGTTTTCTTTGCTCATAGAGATCATCCTATTCATATTGAATGAAAATATTAAATCACAAACAATTAGAGATCATCCTATTCATATTTAATGAAAATATTAAATCACAAACAATTAGAGATCATCCTATTCATATTTAATGAAAATATTAAATCACAAACAATTAGATATTATTAAATCCTACTCTTTAATTACTGAATTGTGATGAACTTACCATCTTTTGTGCCACCTCCTTAGTTGCAGGGTTGGTAATTTCACCTGCTTTATTTTTTCTAGCATCAAGCCAAATTTTATAACGGGGTGGACACTCAACTTGATTTGTGCTAGACCCTTATCCAGAAGAGATTTTGTTCTCCAGTTGTTCTCGGCGCTGGGCATAACTAAGGGATCCCATGTGATGGTTATGCATATTTTTGGCCCGTCTTTCCTTTTGGGCCTCGTGAATAGCCTGATCATTTAAAATGAGGTATTGCAATTTACAACTTGGAAAACATATACATATATAAAAACATTAATTGTATACCTGAAACTCTTCTGAATTCCTTTGTGCAACAAATCTGTCCCACACCTCAGGATCTATAAAAATATATACGTCTGTTGCTTTCTTCTTTTGATTAGGATTATCTGTATAATCCCTTTTGAGATAGGTCTTAAATGCCCTCCATCATACACCACAACGCTGCATCACTCTTTTCCTATGGTCTTTTTCATTTAAATGAAAAACACCCTATATACAAATGAAGCAATAATCTTATTTCAAAAAGTATATGTCAAAACAAAAAATTGGAATCAATAAACAAAAAACAAGATAATATAGTATCAAAATTCAACTCACAGATATATCTTTCCAAAGGAGGTCTTTCAAGCCAATAGGAACATCATGCCAGTTTTCTATATCTATTGGCACCTTACTGCGTGCGGTTGCCCCTACATAATGCTTAAAAGTACTAGCGTGTTCCCCAATAGGTACTCCTCCTCTTTCAAACTGGATTGGCAATTTCTCCCCTTTTGCCCTAAGCTCTTGCATCCGATGCATCACTGTGGGACCTCTACTCTTCTTAACATCACCACTAGCATCCTCATGCTCATGATCAGAATGTTCATCTTCACTTGCCATTTTAGAACAACCTGCAAATATACATGATAAAAGAAAACATAAGTGATAATAAAATAACAAGTGGTGATATATAATAAAATGTATACATGATAAAAGAAAATGTGTGCTTGAATTATAATACATGCCTCTAGTTTTGGTTGAGTTGTTAGTCAACTAAAATTCCTTCAACATGGTCTTGACGTGTATATAAGTCATCGGTGTTAACTTCAACATTGACACTTGGCAAACCAACTGAAAATGGGCTGGAATCATCATACTTTTTGTAGTATTCTTCTTCATTTATAGGATCCAAAGTAAACTGTCTTTTTCCATGAAGAACGACAGACCAATTTTTATTTGCTGGGTCATCAATATGGAATACTTGTTTTTCTTGGTCTGCCATGATGAATGGTTCATCTTTCTCTCCAATTTTTTCAAAATTCACCAATGTGAAACCCAACTCATCTACTAAAATGTCGTTGTTGTTATCAATCCAATTACATCTAAAGATAGGAACTCTGAAATTTGTATAGTCCATTTCCTATATGTCCTCAATGATTCCGAAATACGACATCTCAACTTTGCGTGGTCTTTTATCTTTGGCACTAGCAAAATACAACGAACACGCTTTAACAGTGACCCCACTATTTTGGACTACACTACTTTCATCTTGACGTTTAGTGTAATATAAAAATCCATTTATGTCATAACCTTCATATGATATGACATCCATTTTTGGCTTAAAGGCGAGCCATTTTATGTTCTCAACAACATTATTTGGTGATTCAGATAGCTACTTAAAGACTTTCTCTTCAAACGACCTAATAAATGTTCGATTATTCTCTCTTGCAAGCCAAATTGAACTGGATCGCGGATGATTTTTCTTGATAAGATCATTGTGTTCTGTGATGTAGCTACTAACTTCATCGATGTTGTGTAAAATATACAAATGTGCTTGTTCCCACAACTCACGACTAATTCCTTTCACTCGTGCTCCCAGAGTTCCTTTGCCACAATAAGACTCAGTAACAAGATCATTTTTTTAGATCGCTAGAAGTTTCATTGGCATTCAAAAAATTGTTACAAAAGTCCATCACTTCCCTAGCCACATAACCCTAAATAATACTCCCTTCAGGATGATAACAATTCCGAACATCACCTTTAAAAACACTCATGTAGTGTTCAAATGGATACATCCAATGTAAAAAAATTGGACCCAACATCTTCACCTCCCTTGTAATATGTACTACAAGATGAACCATGATATCAAAAATGAAGGAGGAAAGTACATTTCAAGCTGACACATGGTAACAATTACATCATTTTGTAATTTATCGAGAGTATCAGGATGTATCACTTTGTTGCATATTTCATTGAAGAAGAAACAGAGTCTTGTGATTGCAAACCTTACATGCTTCAACAATATAGATCGAATAGCCATAGGTAAAATTTGTTGCATTAAGGTGTGACAATCATGAGATTTGAGACCTATCAACTTCAGATCCTTCTTTGATACCAATCTACGATTATTAGAAGAGTATTTTTGTGGAACCTTAATATTATACAAGCACTCACAGAAAGTCTTTTTCTCCTTCTTGGACAAAGTGTAACAAGCTGGTGGTAAATATGTGCGGCGATCCCTGATCTCAATTGATAATTCTTTTCTTATACCCATTAATTCTAAATCTTTTCTAGAGTTGATGCCATCTTTAGTCTTTCCTGGTATGTTCAATAACGTACCAATGATGCTATCACAAACATTTTTTTCAACATGCATGACATCAATGCAATGTCTAATTGTCAAAAATATCCAATAAGGAAGATTCCAGAATATTGACCTCTTCTTGTATAGAGATTTGTCACATGCGAGCGTACAACTACTTGAACTCTTTCCAAATTCATTAATAATATGTTTCACCCTATCATATACAACATTTCCTAGTATAGGTTTAGGAGCACTTCATTCCTCAGTTGACCCATTAAAGGTTTTGCGTTGCCTTCGATAAGGATGCACTGGTGGGAGAAACCTCCGATGACCAAGATATACGATTTTACCACCATGTTTCACTCGAATTGAATCAGTATTTTCCTCACAAACAGGACATGCTTTGTATCCTTTTATGCTATATCCAGACAAATTTCCATAAGCTGGGAAGTCATTAATCGTGCAAAACAACATAGCACGCAAAGTAAAGATCTCTTTACGTGCAACATCATATGTCATAACACCTTCTTCCCATAATTTCATTTAGGTCATCAATTAGAGGTTGAAGGTAAACATCAATATCATTTCCAAGTTGCTTGGGCCCTGATATCAATATTGACAACATGACATACTTATTTTTCATACACAACCAAGGAGGAAGATTGTATATAACAATCATAACAGGCCACGTATTATGTTGGCTGCTTAATGTACCATATGGATTCATTCCATCTATACAGAGTCCAAGTCTTAAGTTCCTTGTTTATTTATCAAATTGAGGGTATAATAAATCAATTTTCTTCCATTGTGGTGAATCAGATGCATGTCGGTAGGATGCCATCATCATTGACCTTTAACTCCCCATGCCAAGACAAATTTTGCGCATCACCTTGGCAGGAGAGCCATTTTTAGCCTTAGCTGAATTTGTAGTCTTGTACCTTAACGCACTACATTTTACACAATTTATCAAATCACTATAGTCCTTCTGAAATAACACACAATCATTTGGACATGCATGAATCTTCTTAGCCTCCATTCCCATTGGGCACATTATTTTCTTTGCTTGATATGTTGAAATTGGAAGCTCGTTGCCTTCAGGAAGAATTTCCTTTAACAAAGACAACAATGAAGTGAAACTCTTATCGCTCCACCGGTTTTGAGCTTTAAGAGTATATAATCGCATCACAACACTCAACCTCGTGAACTTAGTACAACCCTTATATAATGGTTTTTCAGCATCATGGACAATGTTTGCAAATAAAGAAGGTGGATCAATGACATTGTCCTGACAGCTATGTAGCATCTCATCAACCATATCATCCTGAATTGGGTCATCCTGAATCGGTTCATCATTGTTAACATCATTATCTATATCTTCTATGCCACCACTATTAATATCGACATTTTCTGATCCATAATTAAGTTTCTCTCCATGCCAATACCATTCATTATAACCTTGTATGATCCCATTCCATATGACATGATTCTTAATTTCCTCAACAATATCAACTTTCAAATTGTTACCACAATTTCTACATGGACAATAGAACCTATATGTAGGTAGTTTCCTATGTTCCTCAGCAAATCTGATAAATTCATCAACACCTTTGGTAAACTCTGGACTGCAACGGTTCTTGATAGACATCCAACTTCGATCCATTTTCTAGATCACATTAAAATTAATTATCAAACTGAGCATTTAATATTGATACTATAAGTTGTAAGGTTTTTTTGATAGGAAATTCATTACTTTTATACTAAAGTGTACCACCTATCCCATTTTTGAATATTTAACCTCACTAGTAATTGTATAATGTATCATTTAGTTTTCAATAAAATTTCAGCAGCATTTTCCCTTAGTTCTCCAAGTACATCAATGTAAATGGCAAATAACCACTCACATATGTACCCAGAGAACAAATGAGGAAATACTACTAAAATTTTCTTCAAAACTAGACATACATTACACAGTTACATCCTAAGTGAGATTAAATATCCAAAAACAGTCCCATATCGGGGACTATCCAAAATTTACTCCTAATGAATAAATTTTGAACGAGTTTCTAATTTTATATATAAATGTAATATTGTCATATTTATGCATCGATGGTCTCATCTATAAACCCTAAAGTGTCATTCTGAAACTACACAATGTCTACCCTCGTATTTCTAGATTGTATACAATGATTACATATGTAATTGATAATAAAATGTAGATATAAAAGATTACATGTTTTTATTATTGGTTGGTTTACTAGTCAAATAAAATGAATTACGTGTTCTTGACAAATCAAGAGTACTTCCATAGATAAACATTCATTATATGTACTAAATTGAATAATCAATTAGGTGCTCTTGACAAATATAAACAGAAGGGAGTAAGTTAAACATCATGCATGCTCTTTCATAATAGATAACAGTAAATCAAAAGTTTGACCATTTCATACTCAAAATGGTCATGGTCCTTCACGACAACCGTGGTGATAACCTTTAAAAACTAAATTGTTTGGCCAAAATGGTCATGGCACCAAGCATGGCCGTACAAAGCACACAGTCCGTGGCACCAAGCATGGCCGTGAAAAGCACAGCCACGAATACCGTGCTATCTAGCACGACCATGGTACTCCAACATTAGGTCAAAAGAAGAGAGTTTGAAATGGAAAATGAACTTACCTATCTGTTCGGGGAGGTGGTGGCGTCGTAAGGCCTTGGCGGTGGTGAAGCTTAGCTGTGGTGGGGGCGTCCTCAGAGAGATCGTTGAGATGGCGGCAACGACAACTTTGAAGTGGCAGCGGCAAAGGTTTGGAGCGTTGGCGAGACCTTTGGCGGTGGCGGGGGCATCTTTGGAGGGGCGCGCAAGACCTTGGCGGCGGCAAAGGTTGGATCGTGGCAGCGCAACACGACACGAGAGTGGAGGAGAGGTGCGATGAGAGAGAGAGAGCTCTGGGAAGTGTCGGGCGGCGAGGTGAGAGTTTTGGGAAGTCAGTCGGCAAGGTGAGAGCTAAGAGTTGCGAGTTGCGGCCGGTTGTGAGGGTTGTGAGAGAGAGTGCTGCGTGGAAGGGTTTTAATTTTACTCTGACTTCTAGGGTCAGTTATATTAGAAAACCAACCCAACAGGTCCCCTATAGGGACGGTTATTAGAAAATGATCGACCTGAGAAAAAAATGGTGCCCGAACCAAATCGCACCTATAGGGACGGTTATTGCTAAAACCGACCCGATAAGTCCCCAAAATTTTGAAGCTATGCAGACGGTTATCTATAAAAACCGACCAGAGAAGTTCGGGCGTGACAATTACTAGGGTCGCTTATTATAATAATCGACCCTATAGCTCAGTGCGCGAAGGAAGAAAACCAATTTTTCTCCACGGGAAGCATGTTGGGTCAGTTTTCTAATAAAACTGATGCTATGCTTATGTGTGTTGTGAAAATTATGATTTTCACGGGTCTTTTCTACCATCAATTATTTTGACATAACCGACCCAATAGCTATAAGCGGTACCCAGATTTTTTTTTCTAATGACTTGTTGCTTCGGTTTTAGCTTATTAGGTTGGTCTTTCTAATATAAGTGACGCTATCGAAAGCGATGTTAGAGGCCAAAAATGTACTAGTGCACTGAACTTAAGCGTTGCTCATCCTGAGGAACGAAAAAGCCTTAGATAGTCGCCAAAAAGTTTGTTCCTCTTGTTATTACCTCATATTTGTGCAAACGTCAGAATTTTCACAAAAAATGAGGCAAAACAAAATTAGGACAAAAACATCGAAAAACCTTTGAATTGGTGACTGAGGATGAATCTGGGGGATTCATCACCGACACTGAACTTAAGTGTTGCTCATCCCGAGGAATGGAAAAGCCTTAGACAGTCGCCAAAAAGTTCATTCCTCTCGTTATTACCTCATATTCGTGCAAACGTCAGATTTTTCACAAAAAATGAGGCGAAACAAAATTAGGACAAAAACGTCGAAAAACCTTTGAATTGGTGACTGAGGATGAATCTAGGGGATTCATCACCACACCGAACTTAAGCGTTGCTAAACCCGAGGAACAGAAAACTTAAAACAGTCACCAATGAAATCGTTCATCTCGTGATTGCCTCATTCTTATGTCATATGATAATTTTGTTCATGGATCAGATCGATACAACATGAAGTCTTCCTTAGATCATGGAATACATCTTATGATATCCTCGTTTCTGAGTTCACTTTATTGAAGTATTTCCTTCTCACTTTCTGTTGTATCGGTCATGTTTAAAAGTTTAATGAGACTTTGAAAAGACCCCCAGAATCAACAATATGCATATGATCCATCACTAGTGTTTTTAAGAGAATGGTTGAAATGGAGGCAATTGGGGTGCCTTTAGGTTGAAAAGGAAAATAAATATGTGTGATCAAGAGATAAGAGTCTCTCCTCTAATCGATTCAAGACCCTTATTATTGGCAAATTCATCAAGGTACTTTGAGTGTTTTGTGCACAACTCTGGTTGACTTAGCCTTACACCCGATTTTTTTCTAAAGGTAACTCAAAAGTGTTTATAGGTTGGTTTAAGGCTTTTGGTTAACTTACCTATTTGAGAGGAGGTAAGGGGTTATTTTTGGAGCCTTAGGATCTCACTACCGGGTGTGACACATCTGCCTTTGTGAGGGAAGCCAATGTACCAGCTGAGCAAGACCTTTATCAGTTATCCTTATTCAGGGCACAACTCTCATGTTTTTATTCACACTCTGGCTTTTATTCATTCTCACTTGGCTTAGGAGAAATGGTATTTGTGGATTTTTGTAATTTTGGGCTACCATGCCTCTTTTTGGAATCAGGGTAGATTTTTCACCAACCTTGGTATGTGCACAATCATCATTGTATACTCTTTGAATCAAAATGAGAAGGTGATACGCCCCTGTTATGGTAGAGGTGTGGTTCACCACACCGAACTTAGAGTTCAGAAAAGGTGTGGTTTACCACACCGAACTTAGAGTTCAGCAATGTTCCAGTTTTCACTAGAAAGGAGTGTGGTGTGCCACACCAAACTTAAAGCTTTGGTATGATTGGTGAGCGAAGGGGTATGAAAATGAAGGAAGAAGTGCATAAGAGAGTTATGATCATGATGCAGTTTGCTTAGCGATTCCATATGACGGGTTCCTTTTCTCTATCACACTCTACTCAAAAAGTGACAAGATAGAACTTCAAATGAGAATTCCATATAGCAGATCCATTAATCAGTTAGAGGCACAGTGCATTTGATCTATCTCAGTCTTATTGAAGCTTATCATCATTTTAAGGATATGACATTAGGGTTCAAGGCTATATAAGATGAAATCATTTATTGGCTAGTTTTAAGCATTTATTTCTCATGAATTTGATACGAAAAGAGGTGATGACCATATATTCAAAAAGCAAAAGCCGGCTAGATAAAGACTTTATTTTTAGAAGACTACGAAAATGCGGAAAAATTACAAAAAAAGGATCTAGAATGGAGAAATAGAAAACGGTAAAGATAGAGGGTGGAGTGAGAGACATACCACCCATCCTCCACCTCGAACTTATGAGTTTGCTCATTTATGAGCAAATACTAAGTTAGAACTGGAGGGGAAGAGTTGTGCAGTATTAACCAGGAGGTCCTCGTAATTGGAAGAAGGTCCCACAAAGATGTTTCATGAGGGTCAGAAGTGAGAGTGAGGTAGTGGCACAGACAACCTGTAGCAACTCGAACGTGTTTTCTAGATGACTTGGATGCACATTTTTTTCACCTCTTTGTCCATCCAGAAGAATCCAGAGACCTTCCCCCATCAGCGGGGGAGGTGGAATATATGCAGTCGAAACTGGGGGACTAGGTGAATAATCGAAGTCATGCCTATTTGTGTCCTCCAATTGTGGCTCACCCTCAAAATTCAAAGTAAAACTGCTTTCTTTAAAATCCAGAGCAGTTGATTGAGGGTCACCCGCTTGAACTTCCTCCTATCCTAGATCAGGTGGCGGATCTGGTTTAGGCTTCATTTCATCACCTGGCTTTTCTTGTGTAGGATATGGTAGCTAGGATGACGTTTCTACATCAGAGGAGTTATTTTGAGAAGTATCATCATCTTTATCAATGTTGAAATTGATGAGAGCGTCATTTAAAAAAAATGTTCAGAATTTTCCTTGTATAACATCCTTAATTCATCCAAGTAACTAGAAGAGGATTTGACCTGTAGATCAAACTATTGCTCGGGTAAAGGAATCATGGGATTCTAGGGTAGAGGTTCCAATGATGTCTCTTCATGGGGGAGATTAGTCAATGACATAATGTTTTGAGGACTAGAATTTCCTGATGACTTCATTTCTTCGACATTGGGACTAAAGCACTCCATTTTTGAGTCAGATTGTTGTTCCAGTACTTCTTCATAGTACTCCCCCGGTTCGATTAAGTGCTCGGGAAGAGTAACTATGGTAAGAATGAAATCTTGTGCATGTAATGGAAGTATCTCATTCTCTTGAATATGTGGTAGCTTAGGAGGAGCTTCTCCATAGGGATGAATTGATCTAATAGGATGGGTTTGTGGCTCGATGTCCTCCCATGAGTCATTTTTGTCATTACAAGAGTCTACAGAAATATCGTAATCCATTCCAAAATCAAGAGATGGTTCATGTTTCTCTTCATAGCGCACTATCAACTTGTTCAAGTGGCTAGAAGGAGGTTCAATAGAAAGATCATGCTCTTGTTCGAGGACTGGCTTCGTCTGGACTTCTTGTAGGGGTGATAGATCTGGTAATGTCATCTCATATGAAGGAGTCATAGGATTTTCATCTTGAGACTCATCATCCTCCCTTGATTCTATTTCATTAGTGAGAGTGGTATGGTCCATTTCTGAATCAAGATCTTGATCAGTCCTATCTTTGAAAATTGTTCCTAGATCAGCTGAATGATCAGAAATTTCTTCATAAGGACAATTTGGATCTTGTTCCAGAAATGGAGACATTTGATTCTCTTGTATAAAAGACATATCCTTATCTGAATTAGTCACACATTCCTCTGGGTCTGACTGTGAAGGAGTGTAGAGTTCTTGTGACATAAACCCTTCTTCTATGGACTTCATTGAAGAGACAGCTGAAGTTGAAGAAATTTTGCCATTTAGGGAGTCGATCATTACTAATTGCTCTTCTATAGTTGGATCTAGGTCTATGAAGTCAAAAGGTGGGTGAGTGTTGAAGTTTATCTCTGATTGATCTCTTGACTGTAGAGAATCCCCATATTGTCTACTCAACCTTCCCTCTAAGAGCATAGTACATGAATCATTATCTGAGTTGGACCTTGGCTCAGAAAATGATTCTTCCCCTTGTGATGTTGTGGGGAAATTATCTTTGAGTTCAGTTATTGGCTCTGAGGATGATTCATCACCCTGCACTGACACTTGAATATCATTGGAAGGCATATCCCACATGATTTCATAATCATCATCATAATCAACGTCTGGGTTAGTGTGTGCTTAGTAGAAATTGGTGGTTGTTCTACGTTGGTCAGAGGCGTTGAAAAATTGCGTAAGTTGATCAAGATCGACTATCAACTTCTTGGTCGCGGCTATCTGATCGGCTAGTTGTTGAGCTACCGACATCTGTAAGGCATGTAGTTCTTCCATCAACGTACGTTGATCTCCATAAGAAGGGTCTTCGCTACACCCATTGGGTTGATGTTGATAATATCCCTCCTCATCATAGTATTGATTTGCATTATTTTCCAGGCTCCCCCCTACATTATAGCCTATGCCTTGAAATCCACCATAGTTAGGTTTTTCGTAGTAGCCTCCAGGGTGATATGGATTATAACTTGCGTTATATTCATAGTTGTATGAAGAAGCTGCTTTGAGTTTCCCAACTATGCGATTCGTGATTACTTGACGCAGAGACATCACGTTGAGAGGGGGGCGTTGAAGCAGTAAATCGATGTATGATAATGGTCACCACATAGTTGACATATAATGGTTGGTGGTGTCGACTGCTTCATTTTGAAGAGAGTCGGTACCTGAAACCAAATAAAAAGTTTATCAGGTTTAACCAACCACTTCAAATCCAAGAAGATATGTGAAATTAAGTCCTTCACTTTTTAGGTTTTTGAAAAGAAATAGCAAAACCCTAGAGAAACCTAAATTGATGCGGAATTTGAAAAAAGACAATTCTTACACCATTGTCCCCGGCAACGATGCCATTTTTTGATGGAGCTAGAACTTACACCAAAAGATTGCTCTTCCAATGGAAGTCCTAATATGCACCAAAAACCCTAGGGAGTTGATGTTCTCTCTAGGTTTACCTACAACTAGTGCTAGATAAATGCTCCAACCCCACAAGAGTATGGAAGCCTTATCATAGTACATATTTAGGATTGAACCCAAAGGACAACGTTAAGAATCTGAGTGTCTTTTTCTTGTTTCATATTGATCCAAGTTAATCATCTAAGACCAAGAGTTTGATTTGAGTTATTTAACCTAAAACATGCAAAAGCAAAGGCAAGAATAAAAACTAGTTTGAAGATTAAAATCTAAGATTAGCAAATGATGATGGATCACTGGGGTGATGTGGGTTTTCACGACCACTACACATGTATTGTACTTGTACCAATCATAGCAAGACTTGCAAGCAAGATACATGGATGTTATATAATACCGATGTCTTGTAGGACAAGAGTAATGCACACATCCTTCACGGGTTGAGTAACTCTCATCTGGTACATGTCTACGTGTCAATGCAAAGATGTAGTCTCCAAAGAGAGAACCTTACTCAACCTCGTGAAACATGCATCGGAAAACTAACAAGCGAGCGATAATCATCAATTCGATTAGCCTTATAGACTATCCCTCTTTTGAGGAAATAGCTACGAGAAACGTGGGAGTGTTGCAATGTCAGCCATTCCCAAATGAATGGTCAAATACTTTGCACCACTCCACCGCAGAATGTGTTCCTTGACCCATAAAGGTTGCACTTTCGTATGTCAACTGATTCCATTTCATAGTGCGGAAGTGAAACGATGGAGGTGAGTTTACTCCATCCCTCAGGAAGCATTCCAAGATACTGAAATGAATGCACGATGGATACACACACCAGAAACCAACACTAAATCAGTATTTGAGTCCCAAGAGCAGTCGTAGACAAACCACAACGAAAGAAAATAGATGCATACAAGAACATGGCCAACATTCAAGCATGTATGAAACGATTTAGTATTGAATCAGAAAGATAACATCTTTTAGTGCAGATTACAAAACATGGGCAGTGGGGCTAGTCCCTAAGCCCTAGTGGATGAAACTACTCACTCCTCATAGAGGGAGTAACAAGGAAAGAGAAGAGAGAGAAAGAAAGAATCATCAGAGCCGAAGAGTAGATCTATGACAACCCGGTGTAGATCATCATAGTCTCTAGGACTGTTCCATCGTGGTCGATGACGTCCGTCTCTCCACCTCGATTCTCATGTCTACCTCTGGGATTACATGAGTAGAATGAGGTGGAACTATGGTGGAGTAATGGTGGAAGTGGGTTGGCAGTGGAGCAGCCTTCTAGACTTCCGGATTTGGTCCCAGTTCGGTAGCCTTAGGTCATAGTGAGGTCGCTCTCCCAAGACCATGCCTCTACCCTTCTATTTATAGGTTTGGCATGTGTCTTGGACGGATTGGGTTAGATCTGTAATTTGCCCGAAATATCTTGGCCAAGGAGCCACACTTTGTTTGTGTATTTTGTCCATTCGGTTTCCAACCTTGCCCCCTTTATTTCATTCGGTTTTGTTTCTCATTCGGTTTTGGAGATGGATAAACGTCCTCACGGTCTTGAGACCCTGAGGGGCTTCACAGTCTTGATGGTCAACAACTTCATCAAATGGTCTTGCAATTCGGTTTCGTATGTATGCGCTCTCCCAAATGGTCTCAGAATCCTTGTGCAAACGGTCTTAAGAGTCCATTTAGTCTTGGTCTAGGGTCTCACGGTCCTTGCGGTTCGGTCCTTCCTTCTCAAACGGTCTTGGATGCCCGCTCTATCGATCTCGCAGGCCGGTTGTAGGTCGCGGCTTGCTGAAGAAGGCAGAGGAGGCATTGACACTGCTGCTAGTTAAGCTTGTAGGTGCTGGCGGTGATGGCGTCAGGTTGTTGTGGTGCGGCGCAGCAGGTGGAGCTAGAAGATTAGGGTTGCAAGTCTTGACAGAGGAGGAAGACGAGGCTGTGGAAGTCGATGGTGGTGCAAGGTAGGGGATGACGTGCCACGTCAGTGTTGATATAACACGGTCGTGGTGAGGCTATTTCCCCACTGTTGTGCTGCCTCGCACGGGCGTGGAGGGTGAAGGCATTGGCGCTATTGGCGGAGTGCCACGGCCGTGGCGTGACAAACACGATTGTGGCGGGTGGAGACTTGGCACTGTTGGCACTGTGCCACGGCCGTGGCATGACAGACACAGTCGTGGCGAGTGGAGACTTGGCTCTGATGGCGGTGCGTCATGGTTGTGGCATGACAAACACGGTCGTGGCAAGTGGAGACTTGGCTCTGATGGCGGTGCGTCATGGTCTTGGCATGACAAACACAGTCGTGGCGATTGTTATGCTTCATGCTCTTGATCTTTTGTTGCACAGGCTTGGGATATGAGTCAGAATACGAACGGTCTTGCGTTAATATTTTCTCTAAATGGTCTTGAGTCGATCTTCCAATCGGTCTCTGTTAGCCTATCGGTCTTGAGACCGTTTGGGTTCAAACAGTCTTGAGACCGTTTGGGCTCAAACAGCGGTCTTCAGACCGTATGGGCTCAAACAGTCTTGAGACCGTTAGAGTCAAATATGTAGGGGTCATGATCGTTGGTAATGGTTGAGGATGATCTACGGAGGAGAGAGAATGTGAGTAGGGGAGGATGAGATCAAATAAACTGGAAACTAGGGTAATTAGAACTAGTAATGCACTATTTACATGAAACTGGAGAGATACTTAAAGTGAGTCAAAACAAGGGTAGATCAGTCGATACGAGGCACAAATCCTTATAATTGGCAATTGTGAGGATGAATCTAGAGGATTCATCATTAGCTTGATGTCTGTTATGGCCCTCTTAACCTTGATGGTGACCTTGGGTGATGACAGAAGTGCCAAGTCCTGCAAGCAAGGCAACTATAGGACCAGCATGGAGAGGTAGCAAAACATGGGGTGATATAGGTTAGGATGGTCTCTTGAACAGTATGGGTTGAGTGTTTCACCTTAGTGAGTATCTTAGTGGTGACTGATATTGTGATGACACATGTTCATTAACTAAGTGGAAGTAACTATTAATAGTGGATTATTGAAAAACACTAAAAATTAAAACCATTTACAAAGAGATCCAAACATAGGAAAACTCTTTCATTAGGAACCAATGTAATACATTTACAACTTGGTTCGTAAGTACATGCCTTGTACCATCTCTTCTCGAGGATTACAAACATTAACTGCCATGTTAGAACTGTACACATGCAGTATAAGAACCATGAGGCATCAAGCCAAAATCTCATATCGATTCATAAAAAACACTAACTACTAACTCCGAGGACCTGAGAGTACAAAGATGACACATAGGACTACTATCTATATGACTTGACAGATAGTATCTCCACCTGAGATCTCACTACTGTCCCAGCTGTTGATGTAATTTCTCTGTTGTGGGGATTCTATTCCCTCGTCCGCATCCACCTAAAAACATTGGATCTCACGGGGGTGAGACAATTGTAAATTGCCCCAACGAGAGATAGAACTCTCCGCCAAAACATTATTATTGTAGTTTATTAGAGTAAAAACTGAGCAGAGGAATCTTATATATTAACATGTAGGATAAATCACTCAGAGTAAAATAATCTCCTTTCCTAAGGAGAACATTGCATCTACCTATGGTAGAGTTGTAAATCATCTATCTGCTTTGCAAGGAATGTAAAGAGATATAAATAATATCTATCAACTAGAGATGCATAAAAGAAATGTAACATCAGCCAATGAATTTCCGTATTCAATCCTTAAGCAAACATGCTATATGACTGATTACATTTTACAATCACGCTTATGCCCTGAGGAGATGAGGTATACCGCTCATACTCCAACCGACCACAGCGAAGTCAAAATCAGTACCATACAAGGTCAATAGTAGAGCTGGCTACCAAGAACTCCCTTTTCTCAGTCAGTACGAGACCACATGCAGGACATCTTGTGTCACTGCTAAATAGCTTTTCCAGGTATAATGGCAACTTTTCTATAGAGGAAGGGTCAACTGCACTCTCTTCGCAATCGAGAGATTTCATGTTTATTTCCATCGATCCGACATTAATACTATTGGGAGATTTGTGATACATCCATCCCAATCTTTGACAGATTCGTGATACATCCATCCCGATACATATAATGAAGGATTGAGAGATTTAATGTTTATCTCCATCAATTCCTCCATTAGGGCGTAAGGATATTTTCGCCCATCACCCCCACATATTAAAAAATATGCGATGTCCGGGTTATGCCATGGAGCAACCCGTTTCACCATTCAGCAAATTCTGACGCTGATGGATCTATGGCCATGGATCTACATGATATGATTTCACTTAATTAATTAAGTACATTGTCATATTCTTTTAGCATCAGTCAAGTTCTCAAATAGGAATTATTATGACAAATGCTAAGAAGAAACATGTAATACTTCCATCAATACTTTTCAAAATTGGATGGAGCACAAAATGGTACAAAGCATGTCCAATGTGTCATTCACATGTTGTATCTTGTTACCTTCATGCTAGTAAGAAGGTTGTATATCTTAGGCATCGACGCTTTCTACCTTCTGATCATCCTTGGCGTAATGATGCTAAACATTTCAATGGTGATATTGAATCTGCTGCTGCTCCAAAACCTTTAAGTGGGGAAGAGGTAGAATCTCTTTTGAAAGATTATGATCATACTACTTTCTCAAACAGTGGGTGGAAAAAAGGAGCATATTTTTTGAGCTTCCTTATTGGAAAACATTATTGGTGAGACATAATTTAGACGTTATGCACATTGAAAAGAATGTTTGTGAAAATATCTTAGATTGGCTATTAGAAAAGGAGGGAAAAAATAGAGACATCAATGCAAGATTAGACTTGGAGGACCTCAACATAAGACAACCATTATGGATTAAGAATTAAAAAAGAATGAAAAAGTCTATTGTTCCCACTGCACTTTACAACATGACAAATGAAGAAAGAGAGGTTTTCTTGAAGGTCCTAAAAGAATTGAAATTGCCTCATGGGTTTTCTTCAAATATTTTTAACAAAGTCCAAATTTCAGATAAAAAAATTGGATCTTTGAAAAGTCATGATCATCATGTTCTAATGCAGCAACTTCTACCTTTGGCGCTAAGAACCACAATATCTAAACCTCTTGGATTGGCAATCAACGAGTTATCCTCTTTCTTTAAAGAAATTTGCAACAAAGTCATTGATGTTAAAAAGATGGAACAATTGGAACAACAAATCCCAATAACTCTTTGTAAGCTTGAAATAATATTCCCTCCAACTTTCTTTGATGTCATGGTGCACTTGACTGTTCACTTGGCTACTGAGGCAAAAATTGTTGGTTCTGTGTATTTCAGATGGATTTATCCAATCGAAAGATATTTATTTAGACTTAAAAGTTATGTTCGTAATAAAAATAGGCCGGAGGGTTCCATTGCTGAAGCTTATCTTATGGAAGAAGCTGTCACTTTTTGTTATCGATATAAGAATCAGATAGCCCCCAGATGGGATAACTCAAAGAGATATGTTGATGGGCCGATTGGAGTAGGTGTTGAGCATTTAATTTCTGAAGAGGATATATTTCAGGCACATCATTTTATGTTGTTTAATACAGATGAAGTGCAACCATTTTTGAGGTAAATTTATGATATAGTTGTCACTGATGTCATTCCTAAACTCATTCTAAACTTTATCTCCATAATTGTAGGATGCATAAAATGATTGTGCAAGCCCAGAACCCAAATTGGAGTGAATTTCAACTTAAAAAACACAACATGAACAATTTGTCTACTGGTTTAAACAACATGTAAGTTTATCAATGATTCAATACACGATTCATTAAATCTATAGATGTTAAAAATATTTTCTTCTTCATTTCAGATTTTAGATCTTGACAAATCCCTTGACTTGTCAGAGGATATAAAATGCTTAGCCCGTGGCCCTAAAGTTGGTGTAGTTTCTTACAAAGGATACTATGTTAATGGTTACAAGTTTGAGATCAAAGAAAGAGAAAATGTGAGAACCACCCAAAATAGTGGGGTAGCGACTCTTGGAGAAGATGGAAGCATATTTTATGGAACATTAATAGATATCATAGAGATTTCATATTCTAAGAATATTGTCGTGCATTTGTTTAAGTGCATATGGTATGATACAAAATATGGGAGCCAAAAAGATGAATACAATTTTACTATGATTGATACTGTGCAAAGGAGCTATAAAGACGAGCCATTCATCTTCCCTTCATTAGCACTCCAAGTGTACTATTCTGTTGATCCAGAATTTTCAGAATGGAGTGTTGTTTGTCATTGGAGACCTAGGCACACATATGGCAGTCCTAATTTTTCCAATTTTGATGAAGAAATTGAAAACATAGTTATGTCTAGTGATGTTGGAAATGCATGTGATCAAAGTGATGATAGTAACGACATTGAATTGTGGACTAGATTGGATGTAGACAATGATGTACTTGTAGATAATCTAACAATAGATAAAGCTAGAAAAAAGTTAAAAAGAAAAATGAGACAAGGTAACATGTCCTGCTTTTCATTTTATTATGTATTTTTATGCAAATTTAGATTATAATTTTATCTTCGTATATGTTTACATTGTAGGATGAGTAGAATTGGGAAAACTAAACCATTGTTTGAGATCACAACTGCACTTAATAAGAAAAGAGACACAATACAACGTGAGGAACACAATCAACATGGTATGTGAATTTATTAAAGTATCTTTGGGTGGCCACATATGGAATTCATAAATTCATTCACCTATATTTGTTTTTTTTAAGTATCTCTAGGTGCCCATTCAGTTTCTTCAAGTAGCTTGCGTGAACCTTTACTCAACCTTCTTGGTATGATCTAAAAACTTTCATGCACTAGTAAAAACTTCTTATTGCCATTCATTACTTTTTGTAATCAGCATAGGAATTAAGGCTCCTTTGAAAAAGAAGCTAAGGGTTCAAAAGGAAAACAACCGCTTGATCCTAAAGGAAAATGGACAAGACAAAGGGGCAAATGAGGTTGCTTTTATTGATGATTTTATTCCCAATACATTGGAAGAGTATAATATTGCTTCAGGTACTTATTTCTACTTGCATTAGTTATACAATTTTTGAACAATTGTCTGAATTCTAGAATTTTGTAAAATCTCTTTGCTTATGATAAGGACTTATGTTAGATTTTAGGTTCACCAATTAACATTAGGAAACATTCCACCAATTCAAAAGGTTCATGTAAATTACTTGAAATTGCATATAATTTATTGAAAGTGCATACATAGTGTTCACATGTATTTATATTTGTGTAATAGCTTGATTAGTATAATGTCTGTCTCTTACTTTATACTATTATAGATCATTTTAGAGAACCAATTGCAAACTTTCTACAATCCTTAGAGAATGAGTATCCTTCTAAAGAAACAACAATGCAAAAGTTGTTAGAGTATATCCTACCAATATTTCGAGGTATTTGTACTTTATACCTTTTACCATTCATTGAAATCATCAAATAGATTTGGTGAATAGATGTATTTATATAGATTCCAATTTTTATTTTAAAGAGCATTGTAGGGAGCCACAAAAAAAACCCAAATAGATGAGAATGAGGAAAGATCCCCTTCCAGATTGATTCCAAATAGACATGGTAAAAGATGTATTTATGGTTGTTGAGCATAAACTTGAGTAAATTATTTGAGTATAAATGATACAAGTCATTTTTATTAGGAGGCTGTCCTAGGGAGACTAGAGAAAAGGGCCCTAATTTGTTGGGAAATGGTAAGAGGCCACTTTCGCATGACTCAAATGAAGATTTCAGAAATAGAACTGGTATTTTTGAAGTTTTACATATTTTATAGCATTTTTGTTGGAATCATATACATTTTGATGAATTAACTTGTTCTCTATTAAAGGTAATTCTAGGGATATGAGAGAAAAATTTGTTAACTTAGTCAGGGATGAGGAAGGACCATCTTTTCATGCCTTACGCAAATCAAACAACCGCCACAATTCCATTCTACACTCAAATGAAGATTTTGCAAATAGAATGGGTATTTCAGAAGTCTACACATATTTTGTAGTGTCATTGTTGTTTGAATCATATGTACTTTGCTAACTTAAATTGTTTTCTATCAAAGATCACCCTAGGTATTCGAGAGATAACCAATTTGACTTGGTCAGGAACGAGGAAAGATCATCTTTTCATGCATTGAGTAAATCAAACAACTGCAACAATGACATTTCACATTCAAATGAAGATTTCAGAAATATAATTGGTATTTCAGAAGTTTTTGAATATCTTACAGTGCCACTTTTGTTTGAAAAATATTTTTTTACTTAACGTGTTTTGTATCAAAGGCCTCTCTAGGAATCCGAGAGATAACCCAAATGACTTAGTCGGGGTTGAGAAAAGACCACCATTCCATGCCTTAAGTAAATCAAACAACTTTCACAATTCCATTCCACAATTAAATAATGATGTTGAGAATAGAACATGTAGTTTAGAAGGTTTATATATTTTCTAGCATTGGTCTTGTTTGAATCTTATATATTTTTCTGACTTAACTTCTTTTCTATCAAAGGACGTTGCAGGGATCCGAGTGAGAACCCTTTTGACTTAGTTAGGAATGAGGAAAGAATGTCTTCCCATGCCTTAAATAAACCGACCATCTGTCGAACTTCCATTCCACACTCAAATGGAGGCATTGGAAACATAATTGGTCTGTACAAATTGTATAATTTCAATTTCATGAATAATATATCTTTTCAGTCTTAACTTTTTTGTTTGTTTTTAAAGGTCACTCGGTTGATCCTAGAGATAATCCTTTTGACTTATTTGAGAATGATGAAAGAGCATTATCACATGCCCCAAGGAACTCAGACAATCCACCCAATTATTTTGCACACTCGGGTGAAACTTTTGAAAATCAAAATGGTATTTGAATAATCTTCACAAATTATAGTCCTTTTAGGTTAATCATATATATTATTGCTAATTTAGTTTCTTTCTCTCAAAGGTTACTCTAAGCTTCCTAGAGAAAACACTTTTGACATGGATGAAAATGATGAAATGACACCTCCATTTGCAGAACCTAGTGAAAATAGAATTGAACGACATGTTTCTGATTCTCCAAGACCTCCATCCCTTAATACCCAAAGCCTACCCACTCAAAGAATGAGTACACGAAATTTGGGTATATGCATATCATGATTTTGTTGTTTGCATATTTTTTCCTTATAGTATCTTTAATGTTTCCTTCTATATTTGTTGAAGAAAATCTGAAATCCGTTCTTCTAAAGAGGCATTTTAGAGGACCAACAAAGTTAAGCTCTTGCAGACCAGAAAAAGGAAAAGTACACAAAATTTTCTTTCACCATGGTGCTCCAATTGGTAAGCAGGCAAAGAAACTTACTAATTTTCTTGGAATACATGCAAAAATGGCATGCAAATTCCACTACATAAAGAATGGGTGAGGAGCATATATTGGGTTTTGAAACTACTATGGATGCTGTGATGGTGTGTACTAAATAAATGTATTGTTTCATTTTGTGTAAATCATGAAATCTAACACCATTGTTTTTTTTATAGGATGACTTCTCATTTTTCATGTTCAATGGTGACACAATTGAAAACATAGAAAATGTAGAGCATCAGGTTGCAGATATGGAAGAAGTTGTGCATTGGTGCTACACCAATATGCAAAAGAAGGTCAGGTCATGGCATAACATGTTGAAGGATAAAAAAGATGATCCTGATCATCCAAATAAGGAGCGTCAAACTTCACCTGATTCTAGAGTTTCTAATGTTGAATGGGGAAAATTATTGGAATATTGGAGGTTACCTACGAAAATGGTTGGTATACAATATATAATATATTCTTCTCCAAATTAATGATTGATTATTTTGTCATTGTAATTATTTCAAATGATTGTTTATTTTTTTGTCACATAGGAGGACAGCGCTAAAAATAAGGTTAGTCGTGGAGGCCCTCGCCCTACTCACACAACTGGGGCAAAATAATATTCTAGATGCTATCATGAAATGGTATATGCAACTACTCACATGATTTAGTGTTTTGAACTAATTTTTTCTTGAAAAAATGTGAATGTCTACTTGCATGGAATGTAGATGGAAAAAGGAATTATATCATGTGAAATGGAAGCATATTTCAAATTTCACCAAAATAAAATGGGATACTATCCAAATCAATACACAAAGAAAAAATGTGTAAGTCTTATAGACACAATTTATAGTTATCACTATTTTTACTGTGTTAATCATTTGTAACATTTGTAAGAGGAAATTGTTATAAGATGCATACAACGTCAAGTTGAGGATACGAAAAATCATGAAGTTTTTATTTGAATACTTGATGAAGTATATGGTAAACATTATGGTGGGTATGAAAGAGGGTATGGGGGAGGGGTTTCAAGACAAAGATGGAAAGCATCCCATTTGCAACGAGTGAAGATGCAACCATATCTTAGGTAGCAATCTCGAATTAAAGAGATAGAACTTGAAGTTGCTATGCTACGAGCATAGGCACAACAAGTGGTATAAACTTTTATACATTCTCGTGACTCACTTGAAATATCCAAGTAGTGTGACTGTATCTTTTTATTAGGGTAATCAAGGAAGAACAACTAATTATCATGACCAGCATCACACTTCTAGCAATCAAAACCACATCCAGGTATAGTAGTTACATAATGAATTTGTAAAATGTTAGTATTAAATCATGTAATATAATTGAGACTTTATATGTAAATAGGAACAATGCTCATCTCATGAGTCTCAAGACTATGGAAATTGATTGTTGCTTAGGCAACATATTTTGTAGTTTTTCAATGGATACTACTTCGTGTACAAAATGTGAGTATGTATTCCTAAAAATGCATTCTCATTACATTAGATATGCTTGTTGGCATCTTTATTATTCATTTCTACTTTAAAATGACCTTTATGAATTGATAAGGTTCATTTACTCAAAAACTCTATGTTCTCAAAATTTCAGGACTTTTTGTGTGTTGAAGTTGAAGCTTTTTTTGAAGACATTTGCTTACACAAATTTTGCAGACTTTTGGAGCAAATACTCGATGGCTACTGCTTTACATGAATCATGTGATTCATTTTTTGGATAAAAAAGCATGATGAATATCATTAGATATTTTATGTCTCCTTATATTTGATAAATTTCTGTATGATAAGATTTGGTTACTCAAAACCTCCAAATTTCAGCCCTGCTTTGAATGCTGAAGCTGAAACCCTTTTTGAAGACTATTGCTAAGGCAATAGATTTTGCAATTTTGGAGCAACAACCCTATGGATACTTTCACATGCATGATGTGAGTCATTTATTACTCTAAATATCATGCTCAATGTCATTAATGTATTCTAATTGGTCTCTTTATACTTTGATAGACTTTGTATGATAAGATTCATTCATAGAACCTGTACACACTCAAATATTTAGCCCTCATGTGATTTCTATATATTAAACCCTTAGAAAAAGATTTACAAGATTTCTAATAACTTGGTTAACCCCTTAACAAAAGAAACTGAATCCTCTTTTATTAGTCTTTTTTGTCAAGATAGTTCTCCAATAGTCTCTAAATGAAAAATCTAGTCTTACAAACTTGGTAGTAATGTATAAAATGTATACAACATACCAATAAGTTAAGATTTGTAGATGTTGTCTAGTACTGACAACTTGTTCAACTACATTCTTCAGAATAAATATTATTAATTTAAGTTGCAGGTTTGGTTTAGTGTCACATTCTCATCACAGTGAAGCTGCCACTAACTATGCACTTGATGGATTCGTTGAGTAGACACGGAAGAAATAGAGGTTACATGGACACAATTGCTTGATTATATTATACTATAAGATTTAATATTGATGGTAACCAACCAACATGACACTATACCAAGTAGTCTACCATCTTACAATAGGATATATCAAGCTAAAGATGAGTAGATTGTAACATCATCCATAACACCAAACATAAGGTTAGAGACCGTATGTTGAACCAATAAGGATTCCTTAAACATGCTAGGTTTTCCAGAATTAGTACTTTTCCTACACGCCATTGGTCTTATTACTTCACTAGTAGTTGTTACATTCTTTTCATCATGTCCATCATCGATGGAGTTGGGCCAGCCTTAGTTCTTACGTTCTCTTCATGTTCTTTGTCTGTGTTATTATTGGGCCAGTCTTAGTCCCTATTTGTACATGCAACCAATTGTGTAGTAAAGGTCTACGACAACCATATTTTATGGTTTGTGGGTGAATATTGATTAGGCAATAAAATTAAGAGGATGAAATAGAGAATGTGAGAAAGAGAGTCTTAAGGGTAATCGCCATAGTTTGATAAAACTATGGAGTGATATCAAGTGAATGAGACAAAATGGGATTGGTTGAGACAAGTGAACATGGGTGAATTCAAAATACTTTTTATTTTTAGTAGTGTGGAGGGAGTTTCCATATGTAATGCATTATGTGGTCAATCTGGTCCACATAGAATGTTAGGCATGACTTTTCAAATTATCTAGAGTCATTGCATTCTCGTGCCTCCATGGCCCTCTATTCTAGGATTCAAAGAAAAAACATAATGGGAACATAATGGGAATGGGAGGGAAATGGTTGTGAAGGATTATGGATATAATTTAGGCTTGTTAGTCATTGCAAAATCGACCTACATTTAATTATTTTGTATCTCTTGACGAGAGGGTGAGGGCACGCACAAGGGAGAGGTTGAGAGGGAGAGTTTTTGATTGGGGGAGAGGTGGAGCACTACTACAGAAATAGCATTCAGTGTCCCTTTTCTAGGCATCAGTTATTAAGGAAAACCGACGCCTATCATATAACCGCGTCGGTTGCTTAAGCAATCTGACGTTTATATCCGAAGACCAGCCAGACACGGGTACCGCTTAGTATTAAGCGTCGGTTGTTTATAACAAAACAGACGCTTAAAGTCGCCCGCAAAATCCAAATTTCGATCAAGAAAAATAGTGTCACTTTCAGCGTCGGTGATGTAGATAAAAAACTGACGCCTATTTGCGATGAAAATTTGTGCGAAAAGTGTCACTTTCAGCGGCGGTTATCATTT
Organism: Alisma plantago-aquatica; assembly: GCA_963693085.1. Taxonomy (NCBI): domain Eukaryota; kingdom Viridiplantae; phylum Streptophyta; class Magnoliopsida; order Alismatales; family Alismataceae; genus Alisma; species Alisma plantago-aquatica. Next base: position 1,275,999,086 of record OY856412.1, on the reverse strand, counting down.
TATAACCGACGCTGAATATGGTTCCCGCCAAACAATTTCGTGAAAAAATCATCCAATTGGACGTCAGTTGTTTAAAACAGCCGACACTAAAGTTATTTAGGCGTCAGTTGTGTGATACAACCGACGCTATATGGAAACTTTATCCCGCGATCGCCCGACCGTTCGCCTTTCTTCTGTTTCATTAAGAGCCGATTTCCCTTTTCTTCTCTTCTACTGCCGATTTCTTCTCCGGCGATTTCTTCTCCGTCTCCGGCGATTTCTTCTCCGGCGCCCCCTTCTCCACCGCCACTCCTGCTACCTTCTTCCCTTCTTCGCGCCCCCTTCTCCGCCGCCCCTGCTGCTCTAGCGCCTGAGATTAGGCGCCGCCACGCCCCTGGTGCTCCTCCACCGCCGTCGTGCTGCCTATGCTGCCGATTCTTCTCCAGCCTCGCTGCTAGCTGCTGCTCCACCGCCGTCGCTGCTAGCTACTCCTCCAGCCAGAGCCACTAGAGCCTCTGCCTTTTTCCCTCTGACAAGGTTGGTCTTCCCGCTGCTAGCTGCTCTACTTTTTTTGCATCGATTAAATTGTTGTGATAAAAATGCATGTAATGTATTTGATTAGAGTTAATCTAATCTGGATGTTCATAATAATGTAGTATGTTAAATATGATGATTAGGGATACATATAATGTCTAGTACACAAATATTAGATGATATTCAAGAAAACCCTAGTTTGATGAGCATGTTGTTAATCATGTTAATTATGATTCTTCTATATATTCTGATGTCATTATATAATTATGTGATCCCAACATATTAAATTGAATTAGAATAATTTCATGAATTATATGGTTTTAAAGTTGATAAACATATACATGCGGAAATAGGGTTATTAAACCAATGGTTATAACATAGTATGATCTTAATCTGATCTGGATGTTCATAATAATGTAGTATGTTAAATATGATGATTAGGGATACATATAATGTCTAGTAAAGATTCCTAGACCTTTTGTTTGAAACTATTTATACACTTAGGATGTAAGTGTATACCCTAATCTTTTCCTAATATATACTTGTTTCCTAATATATACTTGTTTTCTCTGATCATAGAATGGACAGATCATGGATGTTCATTTGTAATCGTTGCACCCCAGAGTTTATATCTGGTCTTGATCAGTTTATTAGATTTGCCGAGGAACATAGGAAAAAACCTACATATAGGTTCTACTGTCCATGTAGGCATTGCGGTAACAACTTGAAAGTCAACACTGGTGAGGAAATCAAAAGTCATGTCACGTGCAACGGGATTGTACAAGGCTAAACAGAATGGCACTGGCATGGAGAGATTTCAAAATCGAAACCAGTAGATGTCGATAGAAGTGCTTGGGTGGAAGAAGAAATTGCCTCCGATGACGTAAATGTGAACGAACCAGTTCCAGCTGACATCGTTGATGCGATGCTGGATAGTTGTAGGGTAGAGCACACCGATCCACCTCCTATCTTTAGAAACATTGTGCATGATGCTGAGATACCGTTATACACAGGTTGTGCTAAGTTTACCAAGCTTAGCGCTGTGCTGAGATTGTATAAGTTGAAAGCTAATAATAGATGGAGTGACAAAAGCTTCACTGAATTGTTGACTTTGTTGAAAGAAATACTTCTTGAAGGAAACGAGATGCCAATCTCAACATACCAGGTAAAGAAAATGTTGTGCCCAATGGGAATGGAGGCCAAAAAGATACACGCATGCTCGAATGATTGTGTATTATTTCAAAAGGACTATGTCGATTTGAAAGATTGTCCAAAATGTGGTGCGTCGCGATATAAATTGACGACTTCGGGGGAGTCCAAAACTGGTTCTCCTGCCAAGGTGTTGTGGTATCTACCTATAATATCACGGTTTCAATGCTTGTTTGCAAATCCGAAAGATGCGAAGAATTTGAGGTGGCATGCAGATGTTAAGAAAAATAATGATGGGATCCTACGACATGCGTCTGATTCCCCACAGTGGAAGAAGATTGATGTATTTTACCCTGAATTTGGTGAAGAAGTCAGGAATCTAAGACTTGGGCTTTGTACAGATGGGATGAATCTGTACGGGACATTGAACAGCCAACATAGCACTTGTCCAGTCATGCTTGTTATATACAATCTTTCTCCCTGGCTGTGTATGAAAAATAAGTACGTTATGTTGTCATTGTTGATATCGGGCCCTAAACAACCCGGAAATGATATTGATGTTTATCTTGAACCTTTGATTGATGACTTAAAAAAACTTTAGGCTGAAGGTGTGATGACCTATGATGCTTCAGTAAGAGAGACATTTCGTTTGCACGCTATGTTGTTTTGCACTATTAATGACTTTCCGGCATATGGGAATTTGTCTGGATATAGTGTCAAAAGAGCTAAAGCGTGTCCTATATGTGAAGAAAACACTGATTCAATAAGACTAAAACATGGCGGCAAGACTGTATATCTTGGTCATCGAATGTTTCTTTCAAAATTCCATCCGTATCGTAGGAAGCGCAAAGCATTCAATGGATGGAATGATGAACGGAGTGCACCTAAACCTATACCAGGGGATGTTGTTTATGAAAGAGTAAAAGACATTGTCAATGAATTTGGTAAGAAATCACAATGTAGTAAGGCCACACGGAGTGACAATTCTTCATTCAAGAAGAAGTCAATCTTTTGGGATCTTCCTTATTGGAGTTCTTTGACAGTCAGGCATTGTATCGATGTAATGCACGTTGAGAAAAATGTCTGTGATAGCATCATTGGTACTCTGTTAAATATACCAGGTAAGACTAAAGATGGGATAAAATCCAGACTGGACCTACGTGAAATGGGAATAAGGTCAGAATTAACAGAACTACGTGAAATGGGTAATAAAAGAACATACTTACCTCCTGCTTGTTACACGTTGTCTAGAAAGGAGAAGAAAACTTTTTGTGAATTCTTGGTAAATGTTAAGGTGCCACATGGTTACTCATCCAACATCCGTAGATTGGTATCAATGAAAGATCTGAAGTTGATAGGTCTTAAATCTCATGATTGTCACACTCTAATGCAACAAATATTTCCCGCGGCAATTTGATCTATATTGCCGAAGCATGTAAGGTTTGCAATTACCAGACTTTGTTTCTTTTTCAACAGTCTATGCAACAAAGTTATTGACCCTGATACTCTCGATAATTTGCAAAGAGAAGTGGTTGTTACCCTATGTCAGCTTGAGATGTATTTCCCTCCTTCGTTCTTTGATATCATGGTACATCTTGTTGTCCACTTGACTAGGGAAGTGAAAATCTTGGGACCGGTTTTCTTGCATTGGATGTATCCCTTTTGAACGATACATGAGCGTTTTTAAAGGTGATGTTCGAAACCGTTATCGTCCTGAAGGGAGTATTATTGAAGGTTATGTGGCGAGAGAGGTTATGGATTTCTGCAATGAATTTCTCAGTGGTAATGACACTCCGGATAATGACAAGAATATTGAGGAGGGCAAAGGAATTTTGAGATCACGGGTGAAAGTAATCAGCCGTGAGCAGTTGGAACAAGCTCACTTGTATATTTTACAGAATATGGACGAAGTGAGTGTTTATATCGAGGAACATACCAATTTCATAAAGAGACAACATCCTCGAGCAAGTTCAATGTGGCTTGCTAGAGAGCATAATAAGACTTTTACTAAGTGGTTTGAAGATAAAGTCTTACATCAACTATCTCAAACACCAAATGATATTACAGAAACTATCAAATGCCTAAACCCTAAACCAAAACCGAATGTTATGTCTTATGAAGGGTTTGACATTAATGGATTCACATATTACACAAAGCGCCAAGATGATAAGAGTGTCGTTCAAAATAGTGGGGTCAGTCTTCAAGCGTCGACTATGTACTTTGCAAGTGCAAAGGATAAGAGTCCACGTGAAGCTAAAATGTCATATTACGGTGTCATTGAAGACATTTGGGAGTTTGACTACATAGATTTCAAAATTCCGCTCTTTAAATGTAATTGGGTTGATAACACCAAAGGAGTTATAGTGGATGCATTGGGTTTCACTTTGGTGAACTTTGAAAAGATTGGCGAGAAGGATGAACCATTCATATTGGCATCACAGGCAAAACAAATATTCTATATCGATGATCCTGCAAATGATAAATGGTCGGTTGTTCTTCATGGTAAAAGATAGTTCATTGAAGATCCTATAGATGAAGAAGAGTACTATGATAAGTATGATGACTCCAGTCCATTCTCAGTTGGGTTGCCAACTCCACAAAATATTGAAGCTAATCATGACTTATATGTGCGCGGAGATCTCAATGAATGTTTGTTAATTGATAAAAGATCACAATTTTAGAGACATGTATGTTTATACAAATGCTAAATGTTTTCCTTTTTCTAGTTGATACAAATGCTAAATGTTTGCCTTTTTAATGACATTTTCAGATGGCTGACCATGATGAGAATGATGTCCATGATGAGCATGATGTCCATGATGAGCATGGCGAGGATACCAATGTAAGTTCTAAAAACATATCCTGTATTTCTATAAAATTCATTATCTTCTAGTTATGTCATATATCCTATAATTCTATATTGGCCTAATTCAGTGTGTTTAATTTTGTCAAATTTTAGGTTGATGATGCACATGTACCCACTGAAGCAATTGAGCAACTTGATGTGCAGCAACAAAAACTTAACAAGAAAAGGGGTATCACTATGTTGAAAAAGTTAACTGCGCTGAGTGGCAGTGGATCCAAATTAGTTGTGGAGTTTGATAATGGAGGGAATGCAATTGGAGTGAATCACAATAATTTTATAAACTATCTTGGGGTTGTCACTCGAAGCCATTGTGGTGTTAAGTATGATAATTGGCATAAAGTTCCTCAGGCGAAGAAAGACTTGATATGGAAAGATTTATGCGTGAGTTATTATTATTTGCAATTCTATTTTGTAGATTACAAATTCTATTATTTGCAATTCTATTTTTGGATACTAGTTAATAACATTTCTATTTTACAGAATCTGTTTGCATTGGATGAGATGTTGCATCGTAAAAGTGTGATGCAACGTGCTGGAAAGATGCTTAGGAATTACAGGACAAATCTGAACAGAGAATACATAAAAGAGGGTGATAAGAAGAAGAAGTCAGCCCTTGAACAATGGAACTTTTTGGACAAAGAAGATTGGGACAATTTTGTTGCTTCAAGAAAATCTAAAGAATTCAAGGTATTAGGCGTCGCTCCCATTTTAATTAATATACATTGTGCTACTAACCTAATTATAAATGTGCATACTAACTAGGCCCTCAGTGACGCACAAAAAGCAAGACGTGCACTGAATGTGCATGACCACACTATGGGTCCAAAAGGCTATGCAAGTGTTCGCCAAAGACTACAGACGGAGTCTGCGGCTACTCAGGAGTCTACGGCTACTCAGGATGCTACTCGTACTCAGGAGTCTGCCACACCCTTGCCTCGCCATGATATCTGGATAGCTGGCAGGCAAAACAAGAAGGGTGAAATAAAGAAGCCCGTAACTGTGAGGCGGCTGCAAAAATGGTAAAATACAACTCTTAGAGCAATCGTTTGAATATTGATTATTTGTGGTGTTAACCTACCAATTTTTATTTATGGTGATTAGCGGGAGCTGCACGAGAAGAGGAAACAAGGCACGTTCATCCCTCAGGACACAAGGGATGAATTGACAGTTGCTCTGGGTAACCCAGAGTATCCTGGACGTGTTAGATGTGCCGGCGCTGGTGTGGGCATCAAAGCATTCTTTGGGCCATCCCAGCGCAAACCCAGAGCGGGACTTTCTCAAGAAGAGGTATCCTATTCTTTTTTTAGAATGTTACTGCAAAAGGAAATTCATTAATAAGAAGCTAATGTTTGTTTTATCCATGTATAGGTGAATAAGAGAGTCGAGGATATAGTTGCTAAGAAGGTCAAAGATGTAGTTGCTGAGAAGGTCAAGGAAGAATTGCTGCGGTGGCAGGCAGCTCAGGCTTCCAATCAGCCTATGGCGACCCACTCTTCTCCTGGTGCACAGACTGCGAGTAATCCTGGAGACCCATCGCCTAACACGTCTGCTGTAAGTATTGTTTATGACATTATAGCTAGTCTTTTCAAGATGATATGTTTTCAAGATGATATGTATATATGTATAACATTCTTTACGTAAATTTGTAGGCATTGAAGCCATGCCGCTTAAGAATGCAAGACTATGTTGTTGCAGAGGCGCAGGCTTACCAGTCCCTTCCTGGGGCAACATTTAATGGGACTCTAATGCCGCAGGGCTACATTCGTGTGAGCCCGATACATGTATTACCCGATTGGAGGGAAGTTGCGTTGCCCTATGCCCACCCAGATATTGATAGACTTGGTGAGGCAGAAGGCGGGGTCATATTGTGGCCCAAAGCAGATGTCCTCTACACGACTGAAATTGTAAGATAAATTTACATTGATTTAGACTGTTAATGTGTATATATGATGTCAACTGATCTAAAATTATATATACAGGTTAAAAAGAAGACACCAGGAGCACCTAGGCCTCCACCTCCACTTCCCGCATTACCAACTTGGGTTCCAACTGACCTACCATACCCGTTAGGTCCTGCTTGTAGGGGAATGGCATGTTGGCTACGAGCACATAATATACATTGCCCTATAATTGTTTCTTTAGATGCAGATTATGCAGGTCAATCATACGACAACTCTTTATTTATACAAGATATTATTGAGCTGTTTATGTATGATTGGCTGAATACATCAATGATAGAGACATGGATAAGGTGAGATCTTGTTTATACATCCATATACCATGTGTAAGATCCGGTGATCTGGTTTCTTATATATTAATGCATACGCCTATATGTTTTGCAGCTACTTAGTCGAAGATCATTGCAAACAATTTGCATATGATCATGTGGGATTTTTGATTCCATCATTGATTAGTATGGTAGCTAAAGACCCTGATAGTGTTCAACAATACTGTATAGATGCTTTTACAATTTTTGGTCAGTGAATGAAGACGATAATAATAGCTCCATTCAATGTCAAGTAAGTTTACTTTATTTATAATTTGGACTTAAGAAAAGTCCATTTTTATTTTGCATTTTGAGTTATTAATTGTTAACTTTTTACCTCTAGCGGTAAACATTGGGAGTTACTAGTTATTGTCCCCGGGACGTTCACTGTTTATTATCTAGATCCCGCAGGAAGTACATTAAACACTAAAATTGGACACGTAATGAGAATGCCATTATTCTGGTGAGAAATATTTCATTTTTATATCCGTTAACATCTTTTATTACATTACTATTTACTTATGCAATTTACTATGTTATTAACATGTAGGGGTTTAGATTCATTCAAAAAGGCTGGAGGAAAGGTCCCAAGGAAAAAGAACCAGCCAATAAATTGGGAGAACGTAAAAGTAAGTTCCCGACTCCCCGACTCCAATGTATATATTATTGATGTGAATTGTGCTTAGTTGTATTATTTTGTATGTTTCAATTTATAGTGCGCTACACAAGACAATGGTTGGGCATGCACATACTATGTGATGTGATTTATGCAGATGATTATCAAACATGCCACATTGGACATCGATACCATACATGAGGTATTATATATAGTCTCATTAGTTAGTATGAAATATATCAATCTTATTTTTATATTATTACTTATATATATACATCATTCTCTTTGCAGGTGTTTAAAACTGACCACACTATAGGAAAACACTTAAAAATGTACATGCTCCATATACGAGGGAAGCATTAAATGAAGTAAGAGAAGAATGGGCAATAGCCATACAAACAGTGGCAATTGTAAGATATAATTGGGATGTTGATAGTGATGTTGAATGATACTTTGTAAATGAATGTTTCTGAATGTTAAAACATGTATTTGAATGATTCTATATGTGTGAACGTGAGAATTGAATTGATGTCTGAATGTATCTACTTGTGTGAATCTTTTTTTGTTAATTTTGTAGGTTTGTGGCCTGTTTGTAGGCTGATATCAATGGATGTCATAAACCTGCAGTTCAGAAAACTGAACTGCAGGTTCTCATCCTGCTGACCAGCCACAGCAGGCCTGCAAACTGATATGAAAAAAATAGATATAGGCGTCGGTTATTTACAGACAACCGTCAGCACAGACCTACAACGTCGGGTTTTTGTAAAGGAACGACGCCTGATGTGACCAAAGCAGTACTTGGTCTCTAATAAATGTAGGAGTCGGTCTTTTAGTAGACAAACCGTCAGCACAGACGTAGAGTGTCGGGTTTTTGTAAAAAAACGACGCCTGATGTGACCAACGCAGTACTTGGTCTCTAATACATGTAGGCGGTGGTCTTTTAGTAGATACCCAACGCCAAAGGGCTTTCCTAGATGTCGCCATTTTCTGTGACGCGAACGCTTTTGGCGTCGATTGTTTATAAACACCCGACGCTTTTAGTTTAAATAGGCGTCGGATGAAAAACCGACGCTGAAGTGTTCGACCTTTAGCGGCGCCCACATAGGCGTCGGCCGGACACCGACGCCAAAAGGGGTTAAACAACCGACGCCAAAGGCGGTTTCTGTAGTAGTGGAGTGGGGAACTGAATGAGTCGACATCGATGGTTACTCCCCCTAGATCACGAGAAGCTAGGGGAGATGATCACATTCTTGCCCTATTATAGAAGCTACCATAAAAAGTAATGAGCCACCAAGGACAACACCTTGTGAGTTTTCCACTAATCCGTTGCCCTCACAAACCTACTGGGAAGACTCTGTCGAGCTTTATTTTACAGTCTCAGACCAACACCAAATTCAGTGGATCTTGACTGTATTTTTCTTAGCCGCTAGGGGAGAGAAGCAAGAGACATCTTCACTATCCAATTTGTGAAGTCAATTATTTGAGACGACATTCGATTCGCGGCGAATCAGAGATCCAAAGGAAAGGCTTCTTCCTATGATGATCACATCTCAGTGAGGTTCTCAGGGTAAAAAGTCATTTCGATGTGTCCTTGTGGGGTGGATCCACAAGCAATGGTATCCTCGCACAAAATTTGAGGTTAAAGTGGAGGAGGGTTTCATGGTTTAACTACCTACAAAGGAGTTGGGAGAGTATTCTTGCCTCTGAGGCAGGTGAGTATTCTTGATGCAACACCTTGAAATTTTGATGGACTACTTGCTATTGTGCAAGAGTGGTCTCCAAGTTCTCTGCTTCTTCCCTAGTCTTTCTCCTCAGGACCAGTATGGTTCACTATTGAGAATCCATGTATTCCTTAGATCCTGGATGAATTAGTGAGGATTGCAAGCACCATTCGAAAGTCATTGAATTATGAAGGCTCAGTTCTTACTATTGGATTTTTTTACTGCTGCCAAAGTCTGTGTAGAGGACAAGGCTTCATCTCCGCTTCCGAAGGTTGATGCAGTCATTCATTTATAGTGGTGATCCAATGGTTTAGAAGATTGAGTGCATTGTAAAACCTAATCTTTGCAAGGATATAAGTCCTTTGGTCACATCTCTTCTTGTCCAGCAAAAGTAGTTGTGTTCAGGACTGCAATGAACTTCAACTGGGTTTTGGCAAATAGAAGGATGATTGAACATCAAGTATTCGGACGAATTCTAATGTAGCAGACAAGATACTCGTCTTTGAAATAGTCAAGGTATCAAATGGTGCAGCTGTATAGGTGCCAGGAAACCAGAGTATGCCCCAGTGGTACAGAACAAAGTTTCAACATCTAACCATCCCCAGTGTAGTGTCAATTCAGCCAAGGAAACTCATATTTTCCTCAGTAAGGAAGTTTCTGGAGAAATTAAATCTGGTGGCATGGATAATAGGGTGAATGATGAGACAAGAAAGGGATCTTCTGATCCATAAATTAATTCATTTGTGGAAGAACTAGATATGTTATGTACTTCTCCGGTGGTGAGTGTTGAAGGTTTAAATCTGGAGTAGGAGTCAAATTTATGTTTAACTCATGATTGTTATGTTTTTTACTATGTTAACCAAGTTATGTAAAGTTGTGACATCTTGTTGGATTATCAATAAAGGAACAAGGTTTGTAGTGATCTGGAAGGTGTATGTGATTTATTTGATTCTGATCAAGACCTTTGGGATGTTCAAAGTCAAAGATGATCTTGACCTACAAAGAAGAAGAAGACGCTAAAGAAGATAAAGCGTGTTACGATTTCCAGATTGGAGTTTGAAAAGATTATATATGCTATTTTAATCTGTTCTGTAGATCTCCAGGCTTTTCTTGGCTGAGTTTTTATTCCTGATTTCTGAAGATTTAAGTACAGTCATGTACTTCCTATTATGTGGTGATGTTTGACCTGGTAAGGAGTGTTTTTAGTGGCCAGGTCTGTTGCATCTCCTTGTTGGAATGTTGGTTTCTTTGAGACCTATTTACATTCCTTGAGTTGGATGATGTCAACTATTTTTTCTCTTTTGTCTTGTATAGGAGTAGCTATGTCCTGGTCTTTCTCGGATCCTTGTGAACTCAGATGACCTTGAGTTTTATGTCTCTAGAGACTTAGGTCTATGGGAATGCATGTATGACTATACCTAAAGTTTGGTGATAATAAGCATCCACACTTACTTGACCAAGAAAAACTATTTTGTCTCGCAAAGGATGCCTTCATTTTGTATTGTATGGATGTCTTGAATCTGTTGATCATAAGTGTTGATCCCACAACTTATGCATATTGAATAAATATCTTCTCATTTGTAATATGTGATTTAACTTTCAAATTATATAAAGTGCATTACATTTTCTTTTGACTGAAATATAATTGGTTATTTGATACATGTAGGAAATTCATTTGCTTATCATGGTTGAAATTTCTTGTTGTATTACAGGATATGACCAATCATGTTGTTGTGGACCTTGTTTCAGTTTCTAACTACTTGCACTACATTAACCTACCAAGAGTCACATATGGCCGCAATCCAGCTGGAGGTCTCGGTTACTTAGATAGCGTAAGACTTGTCTTTGTTGTATGTATCAAGATGGTTGTCTTTGGTATATGAAAAGAACAATATTCTGATGTATATTTCTGTCACATGGAAGTAGGTATCATGCATGATTTAGAATGTGTGAAAATGAGAACTTGAATTGCCATTTTGTATCTGTGAACACATTTATCATATATATATGATCAGGACAAATTATCCCAATTATGATTGTGTTCGTCAATGTTTCTGAGAATTTTCATTTCATATTAGGAGAGACTTGTTATTAATTTATTATTGTTATCAGCATGAGTTGTCTATGTTTAGAAGTTGTCCATAAAATTTATCTCTCTTGGATGTGTTGGCAAATTTGCCGTGGAGATATGCTGGCTCTATAGAAGGCTGAATAGTTATGTATGGCTGTGTGGTCCACATTTAGAAGACCACACGTTTTCTCTCTCTTGGACGTGTTGCAAATTAACATTTTGAGATATGTTTTTTTCTGAAGCAGCTTGAATATTTGTATACGGCTGTGATCTACATTCAATAGTAGATCATACTCTTTTTTTTTCTGCTGTAGTTGCTTGAATTTGACACATGTACAGGTTATGTTTGGACAACAGCTCGTTGATGTTTATGGCTCAAGAATATGACGTTCCTGCCTATCATCTCTTGATTTATGTGTCAGACTTTCACTATTTTTTGTCTCCAGTATGGAGAACATAGCTGAACTGACGCCAGCTACTGATTTGATATATCTTAATGTCCAATTGGCATAGAATATTACACGCAGTTGTGTTGAATTCTTCATAGTTTGTACTAGTGATAGCCATTTGCACCCCCAATATGTTAGGGCACAATGGATATTTTCCACTAAATTCCAAACCAAATTGAGATCAAATAGTCTAAAAATACAGATCCTCGATAGGACACTTGTTCAATGTGGTTGCGACACTTGTTGCAATTTTGACGATCGATAGGGTTAGCAGGAGGCTTTTGTTCTTTGAAGGTGGCGGACAGATGCTCGTGTGCCAGATTGTTCTGGGTATGATGATTGGGATCAAGTTTGGGACTAGTGCGATAGCGCACTCGTCTAAGACGTATGCCTGGTTTGTGGTGACATTGTACTGCATCTACATTGCTGGGTTCATGTGGTCGTGGGGTTCGCTGGGATGTCTTGTGCCGTCGGAGATTTTCCCCTTGGAGATAAGGTCCATTGGGCAGAGTATCAGCGGCATGGTCAACATGCTGTCTAACTTCCTCCTGGTGAATCATGATATCAATCTCGTTGGTGGATCCAGAGAGTTAGTGGATTTCGTAGGTGATGTGATTCGCGGACACCCGGGAGTGGAGTGATACAGTCAACTATAATGAATATATTAATACAAATATAATAATCATCTACCAAATCAAGAGTTCCCGTTGCTTGGCTTTCCTGATGTCCTTGGTAGCATCGACGGCGCATGACTGCTTTTCCCGTTCTGTTTTAGGCTTTATATGCTAAGTGACAGAGAAGTAGAGTAGGGTGCCTGCGTCCCAGAGTTCTGGAGCCGGACGACTCCATAAGCACTACCCGGGGAAGATGACCTTCTCCGTCCCCTTAACCGGTCTCATGACGCTCATCGCACTGGTGGCATACCTCATCTTTGGATACGCCCAAGGGATGTCCGGTAAGTTGTAGTAGTGTTACTCCCATTGATTGTCTCTGTTTTTACATCAAAGCTTCTTGCAGCTTACAGTAGAATCCGACCTGTAGATCAAAACTGTTTAATCACGACAACAACGCTTTTCTCACAGCATAATTTGTCATACCCTGTTCCTCCGACTACTGTTTCTCGCTTGTAGATTTTTGCCGATCGAAGCAGCATCTTCATTGCCCTTGATCTCTTTTGTCTGTTGTTGTCCCTCCTGTCTTCGGTTGTCCCTCCTCACTCCTGACACCTGGGTCATTACGTTGTTCTTTCTTTTCTTAGCAGAGCTGTCTTCATACACCTGATCCTAGTGAGCCTCACTGATGGTGTGCGCCCTAGCTATGTTTAGAAATGTTTTGAGGAGAAAGACAGGAACTCTGTTCCTGTGGATCTTAGCCATGCTATACGCCGCCAAGTTCTCATACCAGGTTACAGTCACACACGCCGCCCAGGTCACAATCACACACGCCGCCAAGTTCTCATATCCTCTCCCTCACCCCCCCCCCCCCCCCCCCCCCCCCGCCATGATTTGTCTTTTGACTTCGTATCTATGTTTCACACGCAGGATGCGTCACCACGATGGAGCCCTTAATTGCCCAGTTTTTCCCGTCCGTTTACCTCAAGATGAAGGCCGACGAGGAAAGAAACCAGTACTGCAAGTTCAACAGCCTGCGCCTCAACGCCTTCAACTTGTCGCTCTCCATTTCCAGCCTAATTGCTGCCTTAGTTGCGCCACTCATCACCTGGTGCATTGGGCGCCGGTGGCTTATATTTTTCGGAGGTCTCACCTTGATAATAGGCTCCTCTATCAACGGGGCCGCCAACAACGTTGCCATGCTTATCACTGGAAGAATTCTGCTGGGTTTCGGCGCCGGATTCGTTAACCTGGTACTATGCCCTATATAGAATCGAATTCCCTACGCCTCGCAAGTTATTTCATCTGCTGTCTTATCTGTGTGGGATAATATTCATTTGTCACATTGATTCTTTTTAAAGATAATTTATAACTATAATCTTTATCTGATTAAATTAGTAGATATAAATCATTAGAATGAAAAATGTATGCTTTAGTACATAGAGACAAATACAACTAAAAAGGAATTCCATATTATTCAAAAAATAAAGAAAGCATAATTCCGTATATAGATACATAGACATGAATTTTTTAATCTAAATAGAAGACATTTCATATAGGTATATTCTCCTCCGGATTAAAATAATGCATAGACATGGTTAGAATGGCGAATGTGTACTTTATAATGGAGAGGGAATGTAACTATTTGAAACTAAGTTATTTGGCTGTTTTACTGATACGGAGTTTCGAAACAATTGTAATCTACGATGGATTAATACATTAACATGGTTAGAGTGAAAATTATATACTTCATAACACATACACAAAATGTGACTATTTGAAACAAAGTTATTTGGCTATATTACTTAGGCCAAAAAACCTAAATAGCATGTTTGTACATTTTTATTACCAAAATGACACGATTCAGAACTTAATTCCCAAAATAGCACATTTCTAAGGCAATACGTCCCCAAAGTGGACGCATTGCTCCTGGTGGTACCAATACGTCCTTTCGGGAGACGCATTGCTACTTTAAAAAGCAATACGTCTCCAATGGGGATGCATTGCCTCTACAAAAGCAATGCGTTCCCAAAGAGGACGTATTGCTTTTTTAATTTATTTATTTACTTTTTCTTAATTATAATACCATGTACGTTATATAAATACATATATATATGTTAAATTGCTAAATGAACATAATCTACATTAACTTATATATAATTAACCATATATTTTAAATAATAAATGAACATAATAAAATAATAACAAAATATTATATGTCATTAATACATAATATTTATAAATGTAGATAGAAGTATTTAAAATTAACGGATACACTACTAAAATTATATATAATTTTAAATATGTTACATTTAAAATATATAATTTTAAATACTTCTAGTAACATATTTAAAATTATATAGAAGTATTTAAATGTAATGTATTTAAAATTATATATACGTTATTAGAAGTATTTAAAATTATACAGTAAAGTATTTAAAATTGTATATTATTATACATTACTATATATTAAAACTATTGGATACAATACTAAAATTATATATATTTAGTATTGTATCCATTAATTTTAAATTTATGGATACAATACTAAAATTATATACATCAATTTTAAAATATATAATTTAAAATACGTTACATTTAAAATATATAATTTAAAATTATCTACATTAATTGTGTTATATATAATTTTAAATACTTTACATTTACAATATATAATTTTAAATACTTCTAGTAACGTATTTTAAATATAGAAGTATTTAAAATTAATGGATACAATACTAAAATGTAGATAAAAGTATTTAAAATATATAATTTTAAATATATATAATTTTAGTATTGTATCCAATAATTTTAATATATAGTAACATATTTAAAATTAATGGATACAATACTAAAATTATATATTTATACATATATACGTATACATATTATATATATGGATACAATACTAAAATTATAAATACATAGAAGTATTTAAAATTAATGGATACAATACTAAAATTAATATTTATACATATTATATATATTTATATATAGTGCATATCAACATGTGCTATATGTTGCTATATTAGTTTTCTTTTTCTTTTTTCTAAATTTACAAATAAATATATACATGTATACGTATATATGTATATATTTGTTTTATTTCTATAGTTTTAAACGTTACTATATAATTTTAGTATTGTATCCATTAATTTTAAATACTTCTATCTACATTTATAAATATTATGTGTTAATGAAATATAATATTCTTTTATTATTTTATTATGTTCATTTATTATTTAAAATATATGGTTAATTGTATATAAGTTAATGTAGATTATGTTCATTTAGCAATTTAACATATATATGTATTTATATAACGTACATGGTATCATAATTAAAAAATGTAAAATAAAAATAAAAAAAACAATACGTCATCTTTGGGGACGCATTGCTTTGCTGGAGGCAATGCGTCCCCATTGGGGACATATTGCTTTTTAAAGTAGCAATGCGTCTCCCGAAGGGACGCATTGGTCCCACCAGGAGCAATACGTCCTCGTTGGGGACGTATTGCCTCAGAAATGTGTCATTTTGGGAATTAAGTTTTGAATCGTGTCATTTTAGTAATTAAAATGTCCAAACGTGCTATTTAGGTTTTTTCGCCTATTACTTATATGGGGAAAATAGTATGAATATTTACTTAAAGAAAGTAAAAGACATTGGATGCAAGTGTAATCTCTCTAATTAATATATAGACGACATTAGAATGAAATATGCATACTGACGGAATGTAAACTATATGAAACTAAGTTATTCTTGGCATTGCTTGAAATTAATTGGATCTTGTTGTTTTTCATAGCTCCCACCAGATGTAAAAACACCAATTTAGTTGTTATTAAATTGATGGTTTGAACTTGATTAGTGGCCCGCTGTAATCTGGTATTGTGATTCATTTATAAATTTACAGTCTCTCTGGTCCTTTTTGCAATTTTTCTTTAAGTTATTAAATAGGGCTGTCAATGGGGAGGGTATGGGTAGGGTAAGGTTTTACCCTTACCCTTACCCTCTTTGGGTAGTGTGTAAGGATAAGGGTAATTATCCTTCTCAACAATCCCCTTACCCTCCCATTACCCTTACCCTCTTCTCCACAGGGTAAATGGGGAGGGTAAAGGGTAAGCGGGTAATTTTGACAAAAAAGAATTTTATACACATTGTGTGTTGATTTTTAATAATTTTATAACTAATTTATTGATAAAAACATATAAAACATTATATCTAATTCAAAATCATATGTTTCTCCGTGTAAAGTTAAGTCAATTCACACAATTACAATTTTTTATGCATAAATCATGTATATTTTTTCCGTTGCATAAGTATGCATAACAAATACATGTTTCACCAACACCTCATTTTCTGCAAGATATTTATGTTTTTCCCTCAAGAAAGTATTACAAGAACAACATCAAGTCATTTTCCAATGATAGAATAAAGTATTAGGGTTAAACATTTACATACAAACCCCTTTAGAATATATTTTTGTGTAACCTTTATATCATGTGCGGGTAAAAGGGTAAAAATGTATGGATAATGTCTATACCTTACCCTCCCCTTATAGTATAGCGGGGAAACGGGGAACGGATAAAGGGGTAAAGGGTAATAAAAATCTCTACCCTTACCCTTACCCTCCAGGGTATGGATAAGGGTAAACGGATAATACTCTCCCCATTGACAACCCTATTATTAAACCTTTTCTTATTCATTCGTCTCTCCGTTCCTTGTTGTAATTTTTTTCAGTTCAATCTGTTCTTATTCTATCAATCTCTCCGTTCCATTTTGCATCTCTTTTTAGTTAAGCCTCTCCTTGTTATGCGTTCCTTTTTGCAACTTTTTTAAGAAAAAAGAATTAAGCCTCTTCTTATTCATCTGTTCCCCATTCGTTTTTGCAACATTTGTCTGTTACCAGTAACAAATTTACAATTGCATAAAAAAAAGTAACAAACTTACAATATTAAGCATGTTTTGATTTGAAAGGTCCCACTTATTCTATTTCTTACTGCTGCCGCTGTCTATATAGTTGGTGTTGTTTTACTTTTTCGAAATGGCCGCGCCGCGTATGAAGTTCATGGTCGACATCTGATAAATGGGTGGTCTAGTACTTGATTAATTAGCGGCCCATTATAATTTGGTACCTTGTAAAGCGGAACATGCTTTACAATGTTACCTTCTTATTCATCAGTTAGTTAATGATCCAAAATTAGTATAGAAAGTAAGATAAAATGACATTTTCGAGAGATGAGTACTGCTTTTGTCAATAGAATATCAATCACCACCCATGACTAATGGAATATCAAAAGAATATATTGATAATCTTTACAAATAAATCATTTATTAAAAGAAATGTTGTTTTTAATTGTAGTCATTGACCAATTGAACAGGGGTCGAAGAAAATTGACATCCCATTAAAACAAGGAGTTAACTGGAATAATTGTTGTTAAGTTTAATTCGAACGAGAAATTAGTGACGATGACGTGTAGATTAGTTGGATACCGTCACTACTATAAATGAGGGGAGAGAGAAGATAGAAGTGACGTTTACAATAGAAGCGTTGGAAGAGAAATGATACAGAAACTGGATTAGAAATGAGACTCCATTTGTCATTATGCATGCATAACAACAAAAATGGATGAAGAAAGTAGTACTTTTTTCTCCCATTTTTGTTGCTATGCATGCATAATGATAAATGGAGTTCCACTTCTGGTTCAGAGATTCTGTATGTATACAAACCTCATATTGGAAAGAAGTACGGCAGAGAAGGGATGACGGTTTGTTTTGGATGGGAGTAAAAGAGATTAATATAAGTAATTTGGAGAAGAATAAGAGAGAACGTGTACGCGGTGGGATGGTTTTGGTTCTGACGTGGCGTGGTGGCATGATGGTTGTTTTTTTTTATGAAAGCAAAATGATCGATTCATTACATGTTAGCCATACGACATATACAATTGGGAAGAAAGATACAAACAGAACATACAAACATCACGTTCAGTAACCCAAAGACACTACAACTCATATTGGAACGAGAGAGACATTTCCGCATTGATTCTTCTTCCTTGAGGTTGTCTTAAGCAGCTTTTCCTGAAGAATTCCTTCAACCTGAGCATTGAGTAGTGGTAGAGGGGATGGAACAAGACGGTGTTCTACTCGTATATCAACTCAAATGAAGCCATATAACTGAGTAATAAGATCAATCCAAAGCAAAGATGAGATCTAGTCGTGGCTAGAGATCTCATCGCTCTCCCGAAAGAGAGGTCACAACAAAGCGCGGCATATAAATGCCGACTAGCGGCGGCAAAAGGCAGATAAACTGCCAGAACCACTGGCTAAACAAGCCAACAAAGATAGAAAAAACCGAGGCCGAAACACTGGAGAAACCCAGAGCTCGGAAACCTTCACGACGGAAGGGCTAGAAACCTTATTCAGAAAATACAAACTACTGAAAGGGGGTGGGGGAGCTCGATACCACCGGATCTGTGAAGAAGACGGAACCACCAACGCCACTCCACCTTCAATCCGGTCAGAGGCCCGGTGGGGGAAACGGAGCCGAAGCCGCCCCTCCCAAACTTCCGCTCGATGTAGCACAGGCCGAGATCACAGCCAGGAGCCCATCCCCATCGCAGCAGAAGAGGAGAGGGTGGAGGAGAGAAGACGGTCGCCCGCCTGAGACAGACACGACGGAGATCGAGCCGAGTCAAGGCCCTGGGGGAGTAGAGTGGCGTCCGTTGGCCGCCGAAGCCCCCTCCCCCGAGCCCGAAGCCGCCCTCTGTGAACCCTAGGTCGCCCGCTCTATCACCAGAGCGGAAGCCCCGCCTCAGGAGAAAAGGAAGCTGGCATTATGGTTGTTAAAACTGTATCTGTTGGGAGAGTATTGGCAGAGATGCGGATTTGTTGGAAACTATGGGAGTTTACAGGAGAGAGTGGGGAAAAGAAGTGGTGTGGATCAGTAGTTACGAAGAAAAAAGTAGTAATAAAAACAGTTGAATTCATAAAAAAGGCGAGAAAGGAAAGGATTAAGGAGAATACAACATTTTAAAATAGAACATTTTGATTGGTTAGTGACAGTTGTCGTAATTTATTTGAAAAACTTCCTTCTTTTGTAGTAATATAGATTGAGCCTCTTCTTATTCATCTGTCTCCTGTTCGTTTCTGCAAGATTTCTCTGTTACAAAATTTATCACAAATTTGCAATAATAAAAGTCGTTGTTAAAACTGTTCTAGTGGGAGATGTGGTTGTTAAAATTGTTCAAATGGGAGTTGTTAAAACTGTCTTAGTGGAAGATGTGGTTGTTAAAACTATTCTAGTGGGAGAGTATTGGGGAGATGTGAGGATTTGTTAGAAACTATGGGAGTTTAGTGGGAGATAGTGGGCGGCAGAACTGGTCTGAATCAGTAGTTACGGAGAAAAAAGGTAATATTAAAAACAGTAAAATTTATGAAAAAGAAAGAGAGAAAGGGAAAGGTTAAGGAGAACACAACATTTTAAAATAGAGTATTCTGATTGGTTAGTGGCACTTGTCGTAATTTATTTGAGAGACTCTCTCTATATAAATGAAGCCTCTTCTTATACAACATTCCCCTGTTCGTTTCTGCAACATTTCTCTGTTAGAAAATTTATTACAAATTTACAATATTAGCCATGTTTTAATTTAAAACGCCACACTTGTTCGCTTTCTTACTGTTGCTGCTGTCTATAGTCGGTGCTGGTTTACTTCTCCGAGATGGCCCCGCAGCGTCTGAGGTACATGGTCAACACCTGCTTCCAGCTTATGAACGCCATAGGCATCTTGGTGGCCCAATTGAGCCACAACCAAGCGGCCAAAGCCAAGGGCGAATGGGTATGGTGGGTTAGCCAGATGGTTGTAATTGTGAGCGGAATGATCATCACCATAGGCTCGCTCTGTCTACCCGATGCACCCAACTCTCTCATTGAAAGCAAGCCGCAGCAGGACAATGTTGCTGCCAGCGAGGCCTCCAAGCTTGTGGCGCAACCGTGGCCAAACATCTTCAAGCGCAAGTACCGTCCGCAGCTTGCCATGGCGATCCTGATTCCATTCTTCCAGCAGCTCACCGGGATCACTCCGATCATGTTCTACGCGCCTGTGCTGTTCAAGACGATCGGGTTGGCCTCGGAGTCGTCGTTCATGCCTGTGGCGATCGCCGGTGGCGCCATCAATGTGGTTGCGACACTTGTTTCAATTTTGACGATCGATAGGGTTAGCAGGAGGCTTTTGTTCTTTGAAGGTGGTGGACAGATGCTCGTGTGCCAGATTGTTCTAGGTATGATGATTGGGATCAAGTTTGGGACTAGTGCGATAGGGCACTCGACGAAGATGTATGCCTGGTTTGTGGTGACATTCTACTGCATCTACATTGCTGGGTTCGTGTGGTCGTGGGGTTCGCTGGGATGTCTTGTGCCGTTGGAGATTTTCCCCTCGGAGATAAGGTCCATTGGGCAGAGTATCAGCGGCATGGTCAACATGCTCTCTAACTTCCTCCTGTGTATGTTTTTCCCTATCATGCTCTGCCACATGACATTCGGGTTGTTCTACTTCTTTGGCGGGTGGGTTGTCATCATGACGATATTCATCTACTTTTTTTTACCTGAGACCAAGAATGTGCCTATTGAGGATATGGGGCTCATATGGAAGAAACACTGGTTCTGGGGAAGATTCATCTCTGACGAAGACGTCGCTCATGCTACCAACGAGTTGATAAAGCCCACGAACTCACAACCTTGACATGATCATCCGTTCTTTGATACTTAAGTAAAAGCTTGGGTGCTTGTGGAAGCTTGGGTAGGGCCCCTACGTAACTAAGCCAATATTTCCCACCATACCGTTATATCCGTTTTTTATACATTTTGGTCCCGGCCTCCCCCTCCACCCCGGGATTGAATTCCCTGTTGCGAGGAGCCTGTTGTAGCATGTTACAATTGATCTAGGAGGTACAAATACCAAATTAATTTTTTAAGGGGTTTGTTTTGGGGTAGATAAATGGTCAAGATGGCTTGCAACAGGATGTGGAATAGGAACTCATCACAGCAGATCTGGACTGCTCCATCCTACCTCCATTTTTTCACACGTACCATTCTTTTGTAATGAATTGTTTAGCTTTTCTATGTGCACTCATAGGTGCAGTATAATCAATATTTCAATCCGATATGATGAGCTTAAAATGTAAATAAGCACTCATAGCTTTTGTATGAAGAGCATGATTTCGAACATGATACAGTTTAGGGGTTTGTAAGAATGCAATTCTCGATAAAGTTTAAAAATGTAAATAAGCACGGTCAACTAGTTTTTTTATTTGTTCATCAGGAAAAGAAAACCGAAACGAGGTTGTGGCAGTTGGTAACATAGACCATGTTGTCTGACTAAAGTGCAGAGGAAACGATATCTGAAATTCCTGAAGTAGTAAATCATTTAGAGTAAACCATTTAAGTTGAACTAATTATAAAAATGTAGACAATTTCATGGCAGTGATAATTAATTAGGCATTACGACTGGTTTAAAAATCTTATCATTGATAAACAATTACTATTAAAAAGGACTAGCAAACTAGTGAATCTAAAAAACTTCTTAACCTAAGAAAAGAGCACATATATTGGAAAGATGTTGAAGGGGTCAGCATGCAGGACTCAATGAGAGAAAATTTGTTAATACATCATGGAGTTAGTCTCTCAGGAGCCTAGTATTCCAGTTCTTGTGAAGAACATGAACACATAGATAGATATCATATGCATTTGTAATTGGATCTATCATGTATGCAATGTTATGTACTCATCTCATTATCTTGTATGTATTGGACATGACGAAAGGATGTGTATTCATCCTGTTATCTCATATGTATTGGACGTGACAATAGGATATCTGTCAGATTCTAATGAAGGTCATTGGACTACCATAAAGAGCACTCTTAAGTATTTGAGAAGTACTAAAATATTAGCACTTTAGTTATGGTAATAAGGAAGAGTTGGGTGTAAAGGGTTACACCGATACAAGTTTCCAAACTGACAAATAAAATTAATGATCGCAATCTAAATTTATGTTTGACCTTAAAATAGAACTATAAGATGGAAACGTTCTAAGTAAGAGATAATTGCTAAATTCTATAATAGAAGTTGAGTATCTTCGTTATGAACACAACAAAAGATATTGTATGGATCAAGAAGTTCATATAGATGAACTTGTGGGAAGTTCTAACCATAGATGTTGTGAAAACAAAGGATCTATTGCATAGGTTGAGAATCTTAGATAGAAAAGTATGACACTTTCATCTCATAAGAGAAGTCATACAGTGAGGAGATGTGAAACTTACAAAATACCGACTTGAAGCAAATGTTGCTAAACCCGCTATAAAAAGCGCTTACGCAGTAGATAGATGATGGACATGTTAGATCACTTGGAATAAGATTTGTGGATGATTTTCTCTAAGTGCAAATGGGAGTCTGTTGATATGTATGTCTAGAGAGCCAATCATATGATGATTGTCATAGGACATTAGATACTTGATTTGATAATGATAAAGGTAATTTTGTGTGTTATGTTTGTTTCAATCATGAGATGATGACACAGACATAAGTAGATGTCTACAAAATGATGTTACTCAATGATATGCTTTCAGGTTGAGGCCTTGAACAATGAGATCATATGTATGATAAGAGTACATACATTCTTGTTATGTCCCTTGTCGGATATTATCAACAAAGTAGATAACAATAATACATAAGACTAGAGTGTGTTTTGGTTGATGATAGAGTCTCATTAGTTATGTGATATCTGATATCAAACTAAGCACATAGATACGTTTAGAGAATAGTGTATCCGACAAACCCACGTTGAGAGTGATACAAGGAAACTATAGAATTATAGTCAGAATCAAGTCTCATAGTGATAATGGTGATTGTGGTTCTTAGACCTGACGTCACTACACTCATCACAGGTCGTTAGTTGTACTTTGACATCATCCAATGTGACCTTAAATAAGGGTTGCCATAAAGGTGATGATGAGGTACTCTATGACACATGGGGATTAAGTCTGAATGATGTAGATAAGATTTGTCCCTCCTATAGGATATTGATATCCAGGACTCTTGATAAGAGAGACTGAGAAATGTATGTCCATACTCATGTGACTCAATATATGATATGTGAGCTCATATATATCTCAGATGCTCTAGTTCAAGGAACATGGATTCAATGTTGAGAGGATGACGATTCCATGCCTTGAGTTCAATCAAGATATCATAGACATATGAACTATACGATCATGGTAACACTTATCACAGATTATAGGTTGAAATTGTTCTCCAACTTTCTAAATTAGTTGGATAGCAATGATGTGTTTCTAGATGTCGCTCATTTCTTGTGATGTTATAATTTAGTAATAGACATTCACTACCAACATAAATTGGGACCTATAGGGTCACATGCATAGGATGCACCTGGAATAGGAGTTTATTTATGAATGATATTTTAACTTGATTACTAAAGTGTTTAGGTATTCAATTTAAACAACTGAAGTTGCAAATTAATTGACTGGACTGTGAACCAACCGATTCAAGTGTCAGGTCAATACAAATAGCACTTGACTGAATATTTGGCTGAACTGGACATGTGAAATGACCATTTATGTATGAAACGACCATTTCAATCAAGAAACGACCATTTCATGAAGTGAAATGACCGGTTCATCATTTGGAATATGCGATTAAATGATTAATTTGATTGGATCAAGGATTGATGCTTATATCATGATTGTGCATTAATTTAATTTTAAAAGCCAATATGTTTGCAAACAAGAAACATGTTGAACCGACCAGTTAAAGGGTTGAACCAACTGGTTGGACAGTGAAGCAATTGGTTCATTATCGCAGATCCCAGAGAACTCATGAAAAGTCGTCTCTTCGACTCCCACACAGACTGGAAACCCTGACCGTACCTCTCTTATAAATATAAGGGTATTGGGGGCTTCTTAGACACAATGATAATCTTTGACAATTGTTTTCCTCTTTGGTTGTGGTAACCAAAAAGCCCCAAGAAAGTTCTACCTATCATAAGGAGGAACAATGAGGGAGAGACAATTGTGAGAGAGTGAATCAATCCTAGAAGATTGAGTTCAAAGGGAGAACTCCTTCCCATTGACTCTAGTAGTGCAACATGGAGTTCTCGGTGGTCCACATAGACTGCTCTAGAGACGGTGATGCCATTTTCTACTGCTAGGACAATGTCGTCAACTGCCGTCTGTGATGCCACATCAGGAGGTCGATGACAATAGAGATTCATGTACAACTTGAAGATAGGTGCATGCTACCACAACAAGAATTGTCACTGGACTTCCTCCAAGACCTAGTATATACCTTGTTACCTTCCTTCCTAGATACATCATTGTTGATGAGATCTTACTGATTTGAGAATCGAGCAGTAAATTTTTATTTATGCTTCCTTATTTGCCCCAATTTCCTTACAGATAACACAAAATTTATTACTATTACATATGACCTCAGAAAAAATAGCAAAATTATGAGATGGAAAGTTCTTTTAATTTTCTATTGATGTAATCTATTTTCAAACATTGTTTTTCATATTCAATCTCTTCACTAATTTAGTGAACAAAGATTATAGTGCATTGACTATGAAGTAATGTACACATTATGTTATTAATCAAATTATAGGTGATTAAAGGCTCAATCAAGTCATAGGACTTGACCTATGGTGGTTTGTTCTAGTTAAGCGAGCCACACATATTTGGCATAAATAAATTTTGGTTTACTAAATGTTTATTTTATAGTTATGCACATTATTATATTTCATGAAATTATTAATGCCTTTCAAGATAACATCATGTATATATCATTGTGTGACTGATTGCTTATGTTCTATTATAAAACCTCAACCATGGATATGATCTATGATTAAGGAATTATGCTCAAAAGGGTAAAAACCCCATTAAGAAATTATGATGGAGAAATTCTATTAAGACATTATGAGGGAGAAATCCCATTATGGCACTAAGAAAGGAAAATCTTGTTATGGTCAGGACTAATATTTAAGACATTAATGATCAGGTCATGAATCAAGATAATGAACAAAATGAAGTAAATTATTAAGCTTTTATATGCACCTCGATCATGGACCTCTAGGTTGTTATAGGCTTTCCTAGCATTATGGACTTCATAGCAATTATGGGCTCCTATGGGGAATTAAGAGAGGTAGCAAATATTCACTTATCCAATTCATCATATTAAACGATCCAAAGAATTTAAAGATATTCCATGATCAAGTTTATGTCAATTTTGTTTCATGTCAAGTTTACTTTATGTCAAGTTATAGTTACTTTTTGTCTTATGAAGTGTCAAGTACCGCTTACTTATGACGTTGTTTATTTTGCATGGGTGGGGACACGATGTTTGTAGGATTTGGAAAAATTGAAAATTTAAAGAAACAAACAAGGACAAGAAGGATTAGAAGGTTTGTCTGGTGGAATGTCATTTACCAAGATGATCCAATGCTTTTAGATATCATTTTCTTCATGTCTAAGTTATCTTATCTAAGTCTAGCTCGGTAGATTTAGATTTCATGATGAACCAGTTTTAGTTTTTTATGTCCATGATCTATGTATTAATCTATTTCAAATTAATCCAAGGGGTTTTATGTACTCTAATTGCAACAATTAACATTTTGTGACATTCCCTTCAGCAGTGAATACATATGTTTAAAAAGTGGGGTGTTACATAAATTATAGTTCCTTTTAATGCACTATTATACACCATATTGTATTCTACTATAATGTTTTTGTAATGTCCTTTTTTATTGAAGCTATGTCTCTCTTTTATTGGTTGTATGTAAGAAATATATTTTTACATGTAGAATTAAAAAGTCCAAACAACGGACCATTTGTTCATCAATTACAATGATGGAATGATCATGAACTATATTGATTTTTTATATTTAATCTGTACGAAATTGGTTTCATCTCAAAGCATATTTAGTTTTTACAAGAAGCTTGTTTGGTAGTTGCTTTTTGCAGTTAAGAGCCAACATGTACAGTGAGATGGAGAACACATGGTGGGGTTAAACTAAGTTTGTAGTGGGGGGAAATTGCAAATCAATCTGAAATTATTGAACGTTAGCGAAATAAAAAAATATTAAATCCATATTGTCCAATTGGATAGGTACATGAGAGTAACTCCACCCTATCTTACGGTCACAGGCAGAGTGCCAGCAGAAGTGGGAGGCAAAAAGAGTGGGTGCTAGAGGTGTGGTCGGGCGCTAGCGGATTGTCTTAGTTGTGTTTTGAATTTCAATCAGACTCTATTTAACATGTTTCTTTTACTAAAGCCCCTAGAGGTGGAAGTCTTTAAGTACTTGAGTACTGATGACTTAATGAGGAAGCTAAAGGAGCTACTGGCATTGACATTGACACACACATAAAGGAATTTAAACAAGATCATTACAATGAAGCGAGGGACCAGGACGAGTCAACGATCTGGTGTACCGCAATTTTAAATAATTTCTTAACATATTTTCCAAGGAAACACAGTCAAAGTCAAAGAGTTGCTAACACAAAATGCTTGTACTCTCATGTTGAATCATGACATAAAAGAACAATACCACCAAACCAAATTTATATGGGGATTGGAACTCAAAAGCAACAAGTTTGCCTGGCTGCTACTTGCTTTTTCGTGTGGCAGGAGAGAAACTATAGAGTACACAATGGGACTGAATGTGTTGTTTCCACCTTGGTGGATGAGATAGCTAAACATATTAGGTGAAAGATTAGAGCCAACCAAGGTTGGATGTGTAATCTGAATATACAAAGTAGAACCTACTGGGATCTTGGTATATAACTTGGTGGTGTGTTTTATTATGGGGTCTATTTACAGATGCCCTGCAATGTTTTTCGTTTAGTATAGCTTAGCTATACCCTTTTGGCAATACATTTTACCTATTTCCAAAAAAATAAAGCGTGTCTTCTCAGGAAACATCTGGTGTGAAAGATCGATGATCTTTTCATGACAAATTTTGAAGAAGAAAAAGGACCATTCTCTTTTTTTATGAATGTTGCAATATGCAATATGAGGGAAGCAAAAAGGGGAACTATCTAGAAGTGAAAAAGGAAGGAAGGCGAGAACCTCTACCTGTTGAACACCTAATACTAAAATTCAAAAGGTCGCTTAATCATTCTCTACTGGGAAGGTCACCTTAATACTCATTAAGGAGACTAACCATGACCATTGGGTCCTGACGTTGACGACGGGCCCATAGTCCAATCCTCACCTCCCCAACACGTGTCCCTCTTATCGTTGTCATCCCCATGCCTCGAACAATCTAAAACTTCAACACTGTCAAAAAACTTACTATAGAACTGGTCCTATAATTTTTTTATAGGATAACCAATCACATTGCAAGATCTCCTCCTCTCTCCTCTTCAGAAACCCACCTCTTAAAAATAAGGAGAGAGAAACACATACTGCATACTATAATGCATTTGTATTGGATCCTAGCATGTTATTATAGGACTGGTCCTATAATAAGTTTTTTTGCGTTAGGCAGAGACAATGCATGCAGTAAAAAGAGAGGCAAATAGGTTGGCTACAGATTGCCGAGTACAGAACAGGCTTAGCAAATCCATATATTTGGAATGTTCTAGCAGTATCTAGAGGTCCCCTCATAGTTTAGGAGCAAACTTTTAAAATCTATGAGAGAACAATTTTTATAGAGTACTCACACAATGTGCAGAACTAATGTGGGGTTTACTTTGTAGAGTTGGTGTCTGTTTTTTTCCCGCTTCTTGTGTTGTGGTTTTGTAACATCCCAAAATTTTAAAAATAAAACAAGTGTAGGGTCTTTAGTGCAAAATTTCTAACTTTTAATATCAAAACCTAAATATTGATGCAAGTTATCCAAATATAATGAAATACTCCATCAACCTAAAATTTTATGCCTCATACAATTTGTTAAGTAAGGGTAATCCATTTTATTCCATTTTTAATTCGTAAACACTAAGATAGTGACATATATGAGTTTGGTGAACAAAAGATAGGTAAAGCCTAAATCTAATCATATGGAAGATTCTAGACCTTTTGTTTAACTTGTAGTTCAATTTTGAAGTCAATAGGACTTTGTTTGACCCCTCAAATGTGTTTGGAAAGTTTTATCAAAGTTTAGACCATAATTCTAATGATATCTGATTTTATTTCATCGATTTACTATAGTTTCCTAATCATTGAATGTCACACTGACATTATTCGATTTTCTGCCTAAGTTTTGGGTGTCATGTTGGCTATTTTTAGTTTTGTTTTGATTGGACTCTCTCTGAGCCGTTGTATGAGCATCGTGGGGTTGTAGAACCATCTCCTACCTTGGGTAGGAGACCGATGGAGAGAAAACAGATCCTAGATCCTTCACCGACCTGGATCTCTCTCTACAAGGCACCCTCTTCTGAAGTTTCTTTGCTAATGAAATTGGGATCAACCCATGAACTCGTCAATCCCTATTTTGATAGGACTTTATGCCCTATCGGATAAACGCCCTTCTAGGGATGGACTGTCATCGCCACCAGAGACCACCATAGCCACTCTGATGCATGTCCTCCCTATTTAAAGGGCTAGAAATGACCTACTGATCTTTCACAACTCTCCTGAACTTTCAATTTCTCCTCCGGTGCTCTAAGCACCCCATGCTACTCGGCTTCTAGTTCTGGTGGCCTTGGTGTCGAACCAGTCATCGACGACACCACTCAACTAAATTGATGACCGAGTAAGCATCTCTGGACCTTCAACTATTTTTCCCTTTTTCTATTTTATCTTGCAAGTGCCCCAAACTCCATAACCAGTAGCTCTCTATCTGTATCCCCCCAACGTTCACCGCCTGGGCCTTCTAGTGGCACATTAGCCAAGGAAGTGGTGGCTTTGGCTTCGCCTTCCTCCAGTAGTTGTTTCCCTGATTTA
Organism: Alisma plantago-aquatica; assembly: GCA_963693085.1. NCBI lineage: Eukaryota > Viridiplantae > Streptophyta > Magnoliopsida > Alismatales > Alismataceae > Alisma > Alisma plantago-aquatica. The sequence continues at coordinate 1,275,969,876 of OY856412.1, read as the reverse complement.
GTTTGGCACTTAGGCGCCCTGTTTCTTGATGGTTTTGAAACTGATGTTCAATGCTCTGTTTCTCACGATCTGAAGCTGGGACCATGGTGTTCCTGGCACTGTAGGTCATGAATCTTGGTTTGCCAAGTTTGGCGAAGCCTAAGGAATCTCAGGGGCAAGATGATATTGTGAGATCTAACTCCGATCGTAGTTTGGCATGGAAGCTTGGTGCTTCAGGGAGTCTGGTCACCCCATAACCAAGGCTCGAAAAAGAAATGTGTGAATTTTACTTTTCTGCCCTCTAGATTTTGATTGATATGTCACACATACTTAGGGCTTTTGGGGATTTTTGCTTTTATTTAATCAAGTGGCAGCGCCTGTGATTGAGATGCGAGTTTTACAATTTTTCCCCCATATGGTTAATTGAATGTAACACTTGCTATGGATTTATCGGTCATCTTAGTTTTATTTAAATTGATTTTGTTTCCATTTAAATTAATGTCACACATATATTTCCTGGATTTCTGATTGGCTGAACATTCAAAAATTCACAGTAAACCATAGGATGATCAGAAAAATACCTAAAAATACTCGTTGGAAAGATTTTTCAATAAGGAAGTTGATTTTCATGTTTTCAAACCCTAATTTGAGAGTGTCAAACCTTGTTTTCCTAATAACATAAGATTAGGGTTTAGGATGTACTATTGAAGATAATTAATATAAATCATGTAATTTCAGGAACATAGAATCGACTCACGATCATGGAGGCTAAATTAAGGTTTGCTCCAATAAGGTAAGTGGGTCATGCCACTATACATATGTACCATGGTTGAATTGCATGCTATGTATGCTTCATGATTATGCTTAAAATTCCAAGTCAATGAATGAAATTAAGATAATGATCATGTCTCCAATTATAGTATTGCCTGTTGTTTTGCTATATTTATAAAGTCTTGTGTTTATCATAGATGCTGAATAATTTATATGTTATGATCATGTAATAGTTAAGGCATTGAAGAAAGATCATGTAAATCATGTAATATTAAGATCATGAGGGAGAAATCCCATTATGTTAAAGATTTTATGATTAAATTTAAGTATAATGCTATAAGAATTTGATTAAGTTTTATATGCTCTCACCATCATGGACCTCAAGGGGTCGTTGTGGGAATTCGTGCCAATTATGGGCTTTCATAACCAGTCATCGACCTTAAGGGGTCGTTATGGGCTTTTTTAGCCAAATCATGGGCATTTGGGCCAATTATGGGCTCTTAAGTGGGCAAATCATAGAGAGTGCATTTTTTACTTATTCAATTCTTATTTATGTCAAGTAATTGATTTCAAGAATGATTAACTTAAATTCATGTCAAGATTTTCTTTTAAGTCAATTATATGTACTTTCTTTTCTTATAATGTGTATAGTTCCGCTTACTGATGTTGTTGCTTTGTTTCACATGGCCGTGAGACGAGATGTCCCTAGATCAAGGAGCAAGAGGGAATTGAAGTGAGCCTTCAATTTTAGCTAACCAAGGATACTTTAGCTTGGTGGGGTGCCATCTACCAATTCAATAGATTATCTAGTCTAGTTTATCATTTCATGCTTTAGAATTTGCTTACACTGCATGTATTAGTATTGAGATCAAGATGAGACAATCTATGTTTTTCCTATCAAAGTACTATGTATGAATCTATTTTTGAGTTAATGCATGGTGTTTCATTTATCTTGTTGCAATGTATATCATGTTTTGTAATGTTCCTCCGAGCCGAGTGACCCATGTTGTGGACATAATAGGGTTTGCTTCCATTGTCATGTTTGTGCTTGGAGGGGCATTACATGTTTTTTCCCATTTGGTCTTTAGGTGGTAATGCTTGAGTTGGTATAGAGTTGGGCTAATATCTGACCTATTTTCATGAGTTCCTTAGACAATGCAGCCTGTATTATCTTTGGCTTGTTTTCCCACTAGGGAACATAATGAATAAATTTTCCAAAAATTCATGAAAAAGTTAACTTAAAGTACAAATATAGACAACATCACAAAATTTATTTTGGTAAGTCATTCTTAGGATTTTGCATAAGCCATCTTTCAACCGTGTGTATTAGATTTTGCATGTGTTACTGAAGAGATATTAGAGCACGCAATGTGTGGATTATATATATCACTCCCCCACCCACTCCTCTTTCCAGTGGCAGAGCCACACGTTAACCTAGGGGGCACATGCCTTATCCAACATCTCAGATTTACTGTTCACTCTACATAAGGTGGAAGTGTAAATCAATGGAAATTTGCCATTGTGCCCCCTTTTAACTACTTCTTCATAACAGTCTCTGCTTTTGGATTAGTTGTACCCACCTAGATCATAGATTTTTTCTCTGTCACTATTCATCTCTCCTGACCTCCCATACAAACCACCATGTTCACACGCATCAAAATGACGCCATTTATTTTGATATGAGTTGTTTTGCACACCAAAAATTATGATGTTATTCCTAGAGTTTAACCTTCCTAGTATAGAAAGAGTTGATCCACAAACAATGTTCTTAAGATCAAAATCCCAATCCAAATCACTTTTGATCAGTTTTATTTGAACAGAAACCAAAAGATCTAGAGGTTGATGGTTTATTACACTAAACTAATGAAGTAAAATTATAATGAAATAAAATTTATGCTAGGAATAAATAAACAGAAGTTACACTAAGTATAAAGAAAAAACATGTATGGTTCAAACAATGAGAGAAGAATTATCTAAGAGCAAGAAGTAAATTGAAAGTAAGGAAAGAGCAATTGAAAAGCAAGCAGTTAAAGAAACGAAGTGAAATCAATGGGGAAGGATATCTAGACTATGGGTTTTACCACCATAGCTGGCATGAAATAAGATTGATGGAATTCATGCAATAAAATGATATAGAAGAGGGTATGTAAAGACATTTACAAATGTATCTACAAAAGATGAACTCCCCATGAATTCATTGGTCCTGGCGTTCATAGTTCCTATCAAGATTATCCCAATAAGGATCTTTCCAAGTTCGCATCCAGATCCTTATGCATTTGGTTGGTTGTTCCGAGCCTCAGGTTCTACAATCACGTCCTGCAATACTAATGTACAAAAAAAATGAGAGATCAAATCATTTAAGATGGGTGATTATCCAAACCAAATACCCTATAACGAATATAATCATATAAGAAATTGATCCATGTTACAACATGGCCATGGGGATACTTCCCACGCCTCGATATGAGGAATTACTCACTAGCCATGGAAATAAAAATAGAACAATGGAATGAAGAGAGGATGCCATATACTAGAAGACAAATAATTCGAGTAAGATCTTAGATAGTGACAAATGAAATGACCTTCTATGCTTAGTTCCTTGCTCCCCATAAGAAAATCCAAGAACAAATATGGGAAAAGAACTAATTTTATTGCTAATCGAGAGTATACAATGCAAGAATGTAAATAACAATGTCTGAAATGTAAAGTACAAGTAAAAAAGTTGGACCCCCTTCTTTGTGGAATCCCCCCTCCTTTTATAAGGGAAGGAGGAGTATACACCCTAAAAGTGGGAGAGGAAAAGAAGGGTGGTGGTTGTTGAAACGTTTGTCTGTAAACTATGAACCGATCAGTTTTCCAAGTAAACCGCCTGGTTCACATCTGTCAGGGCACGGTTCGAGGGAAGTAGTTTAACTCTAATGAGAGTGGGGTGGTGGTTCCCTTGGATGTTTAGTCTTGGTCATGAAGCAACCTCGAATCGACCATCTGAGGAAGTGAAATGCTCGGTTGGCATTTGAGATCACGCCGACCAAGTGAGAAACCCTAGGTAGGGTGGCAGCATGTTGCTTAACTGTGAATTGGTAAGGGGTATGAGATGGCTATTTGGGTGGCGGTTTTGAGATGAGTGTCAGGGACTCATGGAGTGCTCGTTTCACTACTGAGATAGTAAATGTAGAAGGGATGAGCTAACACGAGCTAGTTGAAACTTGGAACGCTCGGATGAAGAACATAGATGATTGTTTGGGAGAGTGAGACACCCATTTGGGATTGAAGTCCAACTTCTTTCATGAATGAAATGACCGTTTTAGTGTAAGAGTCAGATGACTCGACTACTGAGATGGTAAAAACTGTACTTTGAAGGAAAATCTGCAAAACATACATGAAAAGGATAAGAATTTGCATATTTGATCAAAGATGATGATTTTCAACTATTTCTAAGAAATTATCAAAAAGAGAATAAAATCCTATGAAAAAGGATTATGAAATGTATATCTAAAAAGGATGAATATACATTCATCACAATACTATGGACTTGAATCTTTTCTTGTCCTCAAGCAAATAAAATCACAAACAATCCAATTTGTAATACCAGCATATCTATCATCGCCCTCATAGTTATCACTTTATTCCTTACCTCCCAATTTGGCCAAGCAACCCAATCTCCTAGAACTACATAACACAGAATTCTACATTCCATGTTAAAGACATAGTTCATAGCTTGTTTCTAAATTAGGACTTTGTAGGAAACAGACTTCATCTTACTTCTACTTTGACACTCCCATTTTTCTTTCTTTTTGTGAGTTTTTGCACATGAATAGGATGAAGGAGGTGCGTAAGAAGATGATCTCTCCTCTATTTGACTCAAGATTTATTTATTTGTGGACTGCAGTTACACTGACTACATTTTTTAGTGTGCTCTTTGACATCTTTTGATGGTATGTGCCTATTAGATACGAGGGGTATGGAGGAATTGAGGTGAGAAGCATGCTAACCCACACTTGTATTTTGTCCTAGGGTGGTTCTTTTTGCTTTTTCTTTGAGAGAAAAAGGAGGGGGAAAGTTGTTCATGTGCTTATAAACTTTCACTTTTTTTAGAAGTGTCATTGCATCCGATAGATTCTTCATGTCAACACATTACATAAGATTTATGACAAGTTAAATCACATTTTCAAACAAAGAAAATTTATATTTAGTTCGTATGGGTTCCATACGACTTGTCAACATTTTGAAGGAGTCATGCTAGTTTTGGGGTCCTGAGTGACATGGTGTTTTCTAATTATGGTGATTTGTAAAAGTTTGTGCAAAGAGATTTACTAAAACAAAGGGGTACAAAGATGCAATCTACTCATATCAGCCGACTAGATAAAGGTCAATTTTTTTCAAAATAATGTGAAGAAATAAAATTAAACCGGGCATGTATGCCCAGAGAGCCAATCATATGATGATTGTAATGGAATGACATGTAAATGATTTGATTAATAATAAATGCAAGCTTCCAATTCTTTTGTATATTCAGTTTTGAGATAATGAATAGCATAATAAATGTATAGATAATGATATTACTCAATGACATATGCCTTCATATTGAGGACCTGAAGAATGAGATCATACAGATGTTAAGAGTACATACATTCTCATTATGTCCCTGATTGGTTGTTGTTGTGGAAGGTTGCTAGAAAATAATAACACATAAGATCAAAGTGTTAGTTGGTTGATGACAAAGTCTCATTAGTCATGATATGGCAATATCAAACCAAGCACACAAATTCATGTTAGAGAATAGTGTATCAGACAGACCCACTGTCAACTGACACATGGAAGTCATCATCATAGAAGTCATAGTCAGCTCTCACAATGATGGTGGTGGCTGTGGTTCTTAGACCTAAAATTACTGCACTCATCACTTGTCATTGTTGGGAAATATGGCTACAGATCAGGCAGTGAAAACAAATTTTTATGTACAATAATATTCCCCATAATCAGTAGATCACGTCAATTACTATAATGCAAGAATGTTGGTTTCGAGGATATACATGGTCCTAGAGCAAGTCCAGTGACAATCCTCATCGTCATAGATGCACAACTTCTGGATCCTAGTTGCACCAAGACTCGTCTGACTGTTGCGCCTGTTGGTATGCACCACAGACTGTAGCCACAAACCTCGTCTTTTTTAGCAGCTCCTCTTGTCATGACTGCTGGTCGAAGTTGTCCTCCTAGGGACATACAACGATCTCCCACCTCTATGGTAGTCTAAACGTACCACCTAGAACTCCTATCATATTTCTAGAAAGAAAAGGAAGGAGTTGTCCCTCCCATTGGTGTACTAGTCATCAACTTACTCTCCCACAACATTGATCTGAGTTGCTCTCTCCCTTGGCTATTCATCCCTAGTCAGGTAGGACTTTCCTGGGCTCTTTTGGTTACCACAACTAGAGAGGATACTATTTGTCAGAGTCACTATTTCTCATTTGTATTGTGTTCTGGGAAGCCCCCAATACCCCTCTATTTATAGGCGGAGTTTGAATCTAGGTTCTAGATCGATGGAGGCATGGAAGGGACCAAAAGATCTCAATTTTGTACAACAATTCTTGAAATCTTGCAATCTATGACAACCCATTTAGTTGTCTGGAAACCCAAACGCTCATCTGGCATGCCAGACAGTCGTCCGGCACAACCCAGATGGTTGTTTGGTTGTTTCCCAGTTGTACACAAATATGACAATTAGTTTCCATATCCCATATGAATTTTCTTACATTACAAGTAATGTGCGACTCAAACGAATTAGGAAATATCTAGAACCTTCCCTTGACTGACCAAATGATCTCTCCCATGTGAGACACCCATCTCGATTCACCCAGACATTCGTCTGGTAACCCGAGTCGAGCCAGTCCATTCAGCTAGTTTACTTCCTTAGCCAATTAAAACTCATAATAGGCCTGACTCCCTAGACGCCCATCCCAACAATTGATACAGAGTTGTTTGGAACTTCTAGATGGCCGTCTCAACACTTGAGATGGGATTTTGGTAGTGATATCAACCATTTATTGCCTAAGTCAAATACCTAAACACTTTAGTAATTAATTCAACTATCATTTGAGACATGAACTCGTCTTCTAGGTCGAGACCTATGTGTATGACCCTATAGGTCCTATATTACGTTGGCAGTGAATGCCCATAAAAACTTATGACATCACAAGAAATGAGTGGTGCCTAGTCACACATTAATGATATTTAAGTAAATGGAAAGTTGGGGGACAACTTCAACCTACAATATGTGTATGGTGTTGTAGTGTTTGTATAGTTCCTTCGTCACTAATGTCCAGACTGAACTAGGGGCACGGAGCAATCACCCTTATTTTTATTCAATCTTGTTTCTTGAACCAAGAACATATTGTATGAGATTTATGTAAGCTCAATATTACATAATGATTCACATGTGCATGGCCATGCATTTCTCAGTCTCGCTAATCAAGAGGTCTAAGACATCACACTTTAGAAGGAGGGACAAATCCCATATCTATCACTCATAGTCAATCCCTATGTCTTTGAAGTCACCCAATTACGACCGTTATAACAATCCATATTTTTTAGGATTGCATTTGATGATGTCAAAGTGTACCCAATGACATGTGATGAGTGCAATGATTTTAGGTCTAAGAACCACAACCACCACCATCAGTGTGAGACTTGACTATGCCTTCCATGAAGATGTCTTCCATGTCTTAGTCTCACATGGGTCTATCTGATACACTGCTCTCTAACATGTATTTGTGTACTTGGTTTTATATCTCCATATTTTGACTAATGAGATTTAGTCATCAACCAACTCACACTCTGATCTTGTGTGTCATTTTTATCTATCAACCTTTCACATTAATGACCTATCAGGGACACAACCTTCCACAATAATGACCTATCATGGACACAATGAGAATATGTATATGTACTCTTAACATCCATATGATCTCATCCACGAGGGTAGTAGCTTGAACACATACATCATTGAGAAATATAATTCTCTAGACATTTAAAATGTTCAATCATTATCTCATAACCAAATTAAATAGAATAAATTGGAAGCTTTCCTTTAATTAATAATCAAATCCTTTTTACATGATATGCCATTACAATTATCACATGATTGGCTCTCTGGGCATACATAACAAACAAACTCCCACTTGCACTTCACCAATCATCCATGAATCTTATTCCGAGTGACCTTACCTAACTGTCATACTTCTGTTGTGAAAGAGCCTTTGTTAAGGGATCAACAATGTTGTTTTCAATTGGTACTTTGCAAATCTTTACTTTTCCATGCTGCACAATCTCTCATATGAGATGGAACCACCTTTGTATATGCTTTAATCATTGATGTGATATGGGTTCCTTAGCTTGTGTAATAGCACCATTGTTGTCACAATATAGCTTGATTGCCTCATTGATGCTTGGAACTACCCCAAGTTAAGTGATGAACTTCTTGATCCAAATAGCATCCTTTATTGCACTCGATGCATCAATATACTCATCCTCTATTATATAATCAGCAATTATTTGTTGCTTGGAACTCTTCTAGCACAACTCCATTGTTGAGGCAGAACATGAATCCTGATTGCAATTTATAATCATCTTGATCAGTCTAGAAGCTTGCATCAATGTAACCCTTTACCATCAACTCTTACTCTCCTTTGTAGACCAACAACTGATCCTTAGACCTTCTCAAATACTTGAGGATGTTCTTCACGGCTATCCAACAAGCATCACCTAGATCTGACTGATATTTCCTCATCATTCTCAGGGCATACGAGACGTCTGGATGGATACACAACATTGCATACATGATTGATCCAATTTATGAGGCATATGGAATCACACGCATGTGTTTCCTTTCTTCACAAGAACTAGGACATTGAGCTCTAGAGATGGGGACACCATGACACACATGCATGTTTCCTCTCTTTGAGTTATCTATGTCGAACTACTTCAAAACTTTGTCAATGTATGTTCTCTGACTTAGTCCAAGAAGCCTTTTGGATCTATCTCTATAGATCTTTATCCTCAAGATGTAGGATGCTTCTCCCAAGTCTTTCATAGAAAATGTATTTCCAAGCAATGTCTTTACCTTTTATAAAGTAGGGATTGCATTCCCCATCAATTTTATATCATCTACATACATCATGAGGAATGTCACTATGCTCCCACTAACCTTCTTACACAGACAAGGTTCATCTTCATTTTGAACAAATCCAAACCCTTTGAATGTCTCATCAAAATGAAGATTCCAACTCTGAGATGCTTGCTTCAATCCATAGATTGACCTTTGTAGCTTACAAACTTTATTTGTGAACTTTGGATCCATAAACTCCTCAGGTTGTGTCATATACACATCCTCAACAAGATTCTTATTAAGGAATGTAGTTTAACATCTATTTACTAAATCTTATAGTCATGATAAGATGCAATAGCAAGCATGATCTTGATGGACTTAACGATGGCCACGAGAGAAAAGGTTTCACCATAATCAACCCCCTAAACTTGTCTGAAACCCTTTGCAACCAATCTTCTCTTATAGGTTTGAAATTTTCCTTCCATGTCAGTCTTCTTCTTGAAGACACACTTGCACCCTATGGATTTCACCCCTTTATGTGGATCCACCAAAGTCCATACATTATTGGTATACATGGATTCCATCTCAGATCTCATGACCTCAAGCCATTTTTCATACTCTAGTCCCTATATATAATCTTGATAGGAAATTGGCTCTTCATCTATGACCAATTTGAAAACTACTAGAGGGGGGGGTGAATATAGTTTTATAGATAATTTAACAATTATTGAACTCAAACAACCACAATGAAAATATTGGACAAGGAGACACAAGGTTTAGAGTGGTCCCAACTATAGCAAATACTATAGCCGTCAATCCACTACCCGGTTGCTTACCCAACCGGGATTTGAAAAGAAATTTATTTTATTACCTCTTCAAGGAATTTACATAAAATACAATCTCTTTTCCTAAACCCTTCAAGCAGCCTTCACCTAGAAGTAATCGCCAACCTTGAAGCAGCCTTCCCTTGAAGTAGATGCACCAACTCCCGTTGCACCAGCCTTCTGAAGTAGCTTCCCTTGCGATAGCCTTCTTGAAGTAGCTTGAAGTCCCCTTCTCCACCTGAGAAGTCAACCCTCTCCAATCCGCAGCCTCCAACCCTAGGAGTAGCAAGGAGAGTACAAAAGATAAACAGGAACAAGAAAGGAAAAGGAAATTACAACTTATCCTTTAAGCCCGAGGCTTGATATGCCTAGATCAAGCGTAAGATCTCCTAGCCAAGTATGTGAACTTGTGATTGCTGTGGGTAGGAGAATCTAGCCTATAGGACACGAGATTGAGCTAAGGAGAATGTAGGCCAATGATCACAGTGCTCAAATTGCTTGCAAAAGATTGCTCAAGTATGCTCAAGTGTATTCTCAAGTGTAACAAGTGAAGTCTAGTGTCCTATGGCTTGTCCTATTTATAGGAATGGCCTAAGCATGCTTAAGGACGTTCTAGACAACTTCTAGGGGTTTCTAAGTGCTTAACTAGCCGTTAGGTACAAAGTTGTTGCTTTAACAACGGCTAATTAATTTATTCTGCAGTTGCTGTCAGAGACCATCTCGGTCGACAAATGGTCGACCGAGACACCTGCTCGGTCGAACTTTTGTCGACCGACAGGCTCTCTGGAACAAGTGATTTGCAACGTCTTTCTTCAACTACCAACTAACTTGTTTGTTGTGTCTAACGGCTACTTTGGATCTTTCTCGGTCGAGAAGATTGTCGACCGAGAGTGTCTCGGTCGAGGAGTTTGTCGACCGAGAATGATCCTGTTTCAAGGTTTCAATTTAAGCACTAATTATATGTGTGAGTGTGCAAAGGTGATTCTATTCAAATAGGATGACATGTCTAACTATGGTGTTTGTCTAGGGAAAATCTAACGCTTGATTTACATGCAAATCTAAGTACTTGTACATTATATATTTGTACAAGTTTTACAACATTGATTACATTGCATGAAAATATAACTGAGTAAGCTCTTGGATTTTCCCTAGTTGCTTTGCCATCCATCTTAGTCCTGCACACTCAAGTAGCTCGTTAGATTAATAAGAATGAAATGTTTGTCATCATCGAAACAAAGGGATTTTTAGATGTCCATTTAGCCAACAATCTCCCCCTTTTTGAAGATGACAAACATTTCCAAAATAAATATAAAACATATGAATTTCATACCTTTAAATTGCCTTATGTATCTTTTCCTCTTGTTTATAAAATGTGTGCTTATTATTCCCAATGAATTATGGAACATAAAGTCCAGTTCATTTGGGAATGTAGCAACTCTCAATGTAAAGCCAAGAGTATATTTATGAAACTCTTTGATTGAGTTTTTCATAAATACTAAGTTATAGTTTTATATATCTCTCCCCCTTTGTCATTTCAAAAAGATAACCGTTTTAATAAAAACTCCCCCTTAATTATATATCCGTTTTGATAAAAACTCCCCCTTAATTAGATATCCCGTCAAATCTAAAAGATGTCCAGTGAAAAGCCAAAATGAAACAAGTAAACGTATTCGTTTTAAGAACCGCAGATATCAAAGAAAACATCTTCCAAAGGAGTAATAAGCAATTGCTTCCTAATGTTGTTGAATTGATCTAGTGGAAGCGGTTTTGTAAAAATATCAGCCAATTGATTTTCCGTATCAACATGATGAAGGGAAACATGATTCTTTGAGATGTGCTCCCTTAAGAAGTGATGACGGATTTCAATGTGTTTTGCCCGGCTGTGTAAAATAGGATTGTGTGCTAAGTTTATGGCGCTCGTGTTGTCACAAAAAATAGGTGTAGATGAAAGATTAAAACCATAATCGCTTAATACTTGTTGCATATAAAGCACTTGAGCACAACAAGACCCGGCTGCCATATATTCAGCTTCAGTTGTAGATAGGGCAACCGTATTTTGTTTCTTGCTAAACCAAGATACTAAGGCTCTCCCTAATAAGAAACAGCCACCACTAGTGCTTTTGCGATCAAGTCGACAACCAGCATAATCTGCATCAGTATATGCTTTAAAATCCAAAGATTGTCCTTTTGGATACCATAAACCGAAACAAATAGTACCAGCTAGATATCGAAGAATTCGTTTAACCGCTAGAAAATGAGATTGCATAGGTTGGGATTGAAATCGAGCACAAAGACCAATGGAAAACATAATGTCCGGTCGAGAAGCAGTTAAGTATAGCAAACTACCAATCATGGCTCTATATAAGGAATCATCAATAGATTCCCCATTTTCATCCTTATCAATTTTGATAGAGGTAGCCATAGGAGTAGTAGCATGTTTGCATTGATCCATCCCAAAACGTTTTAAAAGTTCTTTAGTATATTTTTCTTGGCTTATGAAAATTCCTGCAGGTGTTTGCTTAATTTGAAAACCAAGAAAGAATGTTAGTTCACCCATGAGGCTCATTTCAAATTCTTTTTGCATAATGTCACTGAATTGTGTGCATAATGAATCATTAGAAGCTCCAAAAATAATGTCATCAACATATATTTTCACAACTAAGAAATCAGATGCATATGTTTTGAAGAATAAAGTAGAATCTGAATTTCCAATAGAAAAACCATTATCAAAAAGATATGTCTTGAGCCGTTCATACCAATTCCTAGGTGCTTGTTTTAGACCATAAAGTGCCTTTTTAAGTTTATAAACATGGTCACCTTTTTCTGGTATTTCAAAGCCAGGTGGTTGAGCAACATAAACTTCTTCTTGTATGATGCCATTGAGAAATGCACTTTTGACATCCATTTGATATAGCTTAATGTTTTTATGGGCAGCAATAGCTAGTAACATCCTAATAGCTTCAAGTCTAGCTACGGGTGCATATGTTTCATCAAAATCTATTCCTTCTTGTTGATTATATCCTTGTGCTACTAATCGAGCTTTATTCCTTATGACCTCTCCTGCCTCATTGAGCTTATTCCTAAAAACCCATTTAGTTCCTATGATAGTTTTGTCTTGTGGTTTAGGAACTAAATCCCATACATCATTTTTAGTGAATTGATTTAACTCCTCTTGCATGGCTATTATCCAGTAATCATCCTTAAGAGCTTCGGATACCTTCTTAGGTTCAATGATAGAAACGAAAGCCATGTTTGCAACATCTTTGAAGGAAGACCGAGTTTTGACTTTCTCATTTGGATCTCCTATAATTAGTTCTTGGGGATGATCCTTGATAAGCCTAGGTGTGGGTTGTGTTTCAACTTGGGGATCGGATATAGGAATTTTCTCACAATCATTGGAAATGGTTATATTTTCGAATTGATTAGTGAGATCAATGATATCTAGATTTTTAGATTTCAATTCTTCATGAAAAGAAACATGAATGGATTCCTCAACTTTTCTAGAGATAGTGTTATATACTCTAAAGGCTTTGCTAGAAGTGGAATATCCCAAGAAGAATGCTTTGTGTGATTTAGAATCAAACTTGTCTCTATCATCTTTGGTATTTAAAATGTAGCATGTGGAGCCAAAAGTATGAAAGTAGTCAACTCTAGGTTTCTTAGAGTGTAATATTTCATATGGAGTTTTCTTCAAATGAGAGTGAACAGTTACTCTATTAAGCACATAACAAGCAGTGTTTACAGCTTCAGCCCAAAAGGTTTTAGGTGTATTGTGTTCAAGCATCATGGTCCTAGCCATTTCCTATAGAGATCGATTTTTCCGTTCAACTATACCATTTTGTTGTGGGGTACGTGGAGCAGAAAAATTATGAGTATACCCTTGAGATGTACAAAAGGTCTCAAATGTATGATTCTCAAATTCGCCACCATGATCACTTCTAATGGTACATATTTTATGTTGTAAAAGATTTTCAATCTTGGAACAAAATTGCATAAAGACATGAATAGTATCATCTTTAGTTGCAATAAAATGTACCCATGTATATCTACTATAATCATCAACAATAACAAAACAGTATCGTTTACCACCAATAGATTGTGTCCTCATTGGTCCAAATAAGTCCATATGAATTAATTCTAAGGATCTACTGGTGCTAAGTACATGTTTTGATTTAAAAGATGTTTTGGTTTGCTTTCCCATTGTGCAGGGTTCACAATTTTCAACTTGATCAAAAGACAAAGCAGGTAATCCATGAACAAGATCATATTTCACTAACTTTTTAATAGCATGTGAACTAGTATGTCCTAGCTTTTTATGCCATAGTTGTAAGGTATTTTCATTTGCAAGCAAGCATTTACCTACTACTGATTTCATAGAGTTTGGTTTAAGGATATAAAGATTTCCAACTCTATTTCCTTCATAAACGACATTTGTAGTGTTTTCTATCAATAGTTTGCAGCAGGTTTTGTTAAATAACACATCATAACCACTATCACATAGTTGACTTACACTTATTAGATTATGATGCAATCCATCAACAAGTAGAACATTTTTAATTTCGAGATTTGTTCCAACATTACCTATTCCAACGATTTTGCCCTTACCATTGTCTCCAAAGGTGACCGTTCCACTTTTCTTTTCTTCAAAAGTTTGAAATGCGTCCTTGTTCCCGGTCATGTGTTTGGAACAGCCACTGTCAACTACCCATTCCTGCATTAGAGTGTAGATTTTGGTACCCATGTGATAGTCCGATATGGTTAGAAACCTTTTAAGTGCTTATGTATATAAAAGTTCTGATACAGAAAACCAGTCGGTCGACAATTGTTCGACCGATATTTTTCTCGGTCGACAATTTGTCGATCGAGCAGGTTACTGTATCACAAGCAAAAACACAGAAAATTTCTCGGTTGACCAATTTTCGACCGAAATAGGTGCTGTAAATTTTTGATTTGTTAAAGACATCCAGTCGGTCGACAATACTTCGACCGACCCAGAGCTCGGTCGACAATACTTCGACCGACAGAAGTTCTGTTTCAGCAATTGCAGAAAAATCATAACAATAAGCATAGCACCTTTTGTTGAGATAAGACAATATAAATAGCAAAATTAAGCATTTGGTCATATCTCAACTACATTCCATTCTTCTAAGTTTGGGGTTTTGGGATCCAAACTAAATCGGACTCCTTAGTCTTGTAGGGGCATGAAAAACAATAATGTCCAAGACGTAAGCAGAAATGACAAGTAATAGAGTCAATTTCATTTCTCTTTCTAGTCATTGTGTTCTTGGGTACAAACATAGTTTGGGTCTTTTTGGGTTGGTTTTTCTTTGGAACATATCCCAAACCTTTTCTTCCATTGAAAACATTACCAACTTTCAATATGTTATCAAGAATATCTTTTCTTCTTAACTTATAAAGTTCTCTTTGTAACGTAGCAATGTCATTCATCTTCTTATGTATATCTTTTCTTGCTTGGTCTAAATCAGAAAACAATGAATCCTTTTCTTTTACAATATTATCATAGTCCGAATGGTTGCACAAGATAGGTTGAGTTTGATAATCTTGTAGTTTAGCTAGCAAATCAGTCTTTTCTTTTGATAGAAGATCAACATTGGTTTCCAAATTGAGTAGCTTTCTAGTGCAATCATCTAAAGATGTTTTTAAAGATACATTTTCAAGATCAATGTTGTTCTTTTCATAAGAAAGTTCATCTAATTTAGCAATGAGCTCATTATTTGATTTTATAGCTTTCTTTAGTTTCTTCTTGGCATCAACATACTTATCATGAGTTTCTTGTAAACTAGTAACTAACTCTTCTTTAGGAAGATCAACAAGGCTTACCTCTTGAGAGTCTTCATTTTCTTCTCTTGCCATTAGACATTCCACCTCTTCTCCGCTTTCACTGTCACTTGACTCATCCCAGGCGGCTTTATAGGCTTTTTCTCCTTTCTTCTTATGTGAGCTTTTCTTTCCTTTCTTTGCTTTGGGACATTCATTTTTGAAATGCCCTTTCTTCCCACATTCAAAGCACCTGGGAGTAGAGGAACTAGAAATTTTGTTAGATTTAAACCTTTTATACTTCTTACCGTTTACGATTAAGGCTTCTTCTTCTTCTTCACTTGACTCCTCACTTTCTTGTGTGACGACTTTTGAGGCTTTGAGAGCCACATCTTTCTTCTTCCCACTTTGATGTTCACGTTCTCTTCTTTCTTCTTCTTCTAGATCTGCCTCATGAGCTTCTAAATTACCGATGAGTTGTTCCATTTTGAGGCGAGTGAGGTCGTTTGCCTCTGCAATGGCTGTCACCTTTGGCTTGTATTTTGGAGGAAGTGATCGAAGAATTTTTGATACTTGATCTTCCTCAAGAACAGGTTTTCCTAAGGCACTCAAACCATTAACAATAGTAGAGAATTTTGAATACATTTCACTAATAGTTTCATTAGGATCCATACGAAAATGTTCAAGCTTTGTTTTAAGCAGGCTAATTTTGGAATTTTTAACTTGGGCTGTACCCTCATAAGTGATAGACAATCTATGCCAAATATCATACGTTGTATCACAATTTGAAATTCTATTAAATTCTCCTACAGAAATAGAACAATATAAAATGCTTACGGCTTTTGCGTTCATTTGGGCCTGTTTTACCGTGTTTGCATCCCATTCCACAAAGTCATTTTGAGGGAATTGATAAGGAGTAGATACCATTCTCCATAGATCCCAGTTGACGCCTTGGAAGTAAAACTGCATCCTTCTCTTCCAGTATTGGTAGTTTGTTCCATCGAATGCCGGTGGCCTAGCAACAAGAGTCCCTTCAATGTTGAGGTTGTTGAGCATTCCATCACCCATTTCTTCAAGACCTTGTTAGGGTTCCTTGAAGCCTCGCTCTGATACCAATTGAAAACTACTAGAGGGGGGGGGTGAATAGAGTTTTATAGATAATTTAACAATTATTGAACTCAAACAACCACAATGAAAATATTGGACAAGGAGACACAAGGTTTAGAGTGGTTCCAACTATAGCAAATACTATAGCCGTCAATCCACTACCCGGTTGCTTACCCAACCGGGATTTGAAAAGAAATTTATTTTATTACCTCTTCAAGGAATTTACATAAAATACAATCTCTTTTCCTAAACCCTTCAAGCAGCCTTCACCTAGAAGTAATCGCCAACCTTGAAGCAGCCTTCCCTTGAAGTAGATGCACCAACTCCCGTTGCACCAGCCTTCTGAAGTAGCTTCCCTTGCGATAGCCTTCTTGAAGTAGCTTGAAGTCCCCTTCTCCACCTGAGAAGTCAACCCTCTCCAATCCGCAGCCTCCAACCCTAGGAGTAGCAAGGAGAGTACAAAAGATAAACAGGAACAAGAAAGGAAAAGGAAATTACAACTTATCCTTTAAGCCCGAGGCTTGATATGCCTAGATCAAGCGTAAGATCTCCTAGCCAAGTATGTGAAATTGTGATTGCTGTGGGTAGGAGAATCTAGCCTATAGGACACGAGATTGAGCTAAGGAGAATGTAGGCCAATGATCACAGTGCTCAAATTGCTTACAAAAGATTGCTCAAGTATGCTCAAGTGTATTCTCAAGTGTAACAAGTGAAGTCTAGTGTCCTATGGCTTGTCCTATTTATAGGAATGGCCTAAGTATGCTTAAGGACGTTCTAGACAACTTCTAGGGGTTTCTAAGTGCTTAACTAGCCGTTAGGTACAAAGTTGTTGCTTTAACAACGGCTAATTAATTTATTCTACAGTTGCTGTCAGAGACCATCTCGGTCGACAAATGGTCGACCGAGACACCTGCTCGGTCGAACTTTTGTCGACCGACATGCTCTCTGGAACAAGTGATTTGCAACGTCTTTCTTCAACTACCAACTAACTTGTTTGTTGTGTCTAACGGCTACTTTGGATATTTCTCGGTCGAGAAGATTGTCGACCGAGAGTGTCTCGGTCGAGGAGTTTGTCGACCGAGAATGATCCTGTTTCAAGGTTTCAATTTAAGCACTAATTATATGTGTGAGTGTGCAAAGGTGATTCTATTCAAATAGGATGACATGTCTAACTATGGTGTTTGGCTAGGGAAAATCTAACGCTTGATTTACATGCAAATCTAAGTACTTGTACATTATATATTTGTACAAGTTTTACAACATTGATTACATTGCATGAAAATATAACTGAGTAAGCTCTTGGATTTTCCCTAGTTGCTTTGCCATCCATCTTAGTCATGCACACTCAAGTAGCTCGTTAGATTAATAAGAATGAAATGTTTGTCATCATCGAAACAAAGGGATTTTTAGATGTCCATTTAGCCAACACAATTCACTGCCTTCATGAGTTACAAGATATCTAAATCTTTCAGGTTCAAGGTGTGTCCAATTAGATATACAAGGTTACTATGCTACTTGAGAAATTTTAGATTCCACAACATGTTGTGAATCTTTAGGTTCCTCTTGTGCATCTAACTATTTGATGTTTTCTTGTTTGTCTCGAACATCTTCAAGTTCCACCTTTCTCCCATTGATTCATTTGGAAATGAAATCCATCCCAAGGAATGTGGCGTCCCTGGAAACAATTACTTTGTTGTCAGTTTGGGAATAGAAGTGATATCCTCTTATTTCTTTAGGATATCCAAAAAAATAACATTTATCAAATTTGGGACCAAGCTTGTCAGGAAACATTTTCTTGACATAAGCTTCACATCCCCAAATCCTCATAAAAGACATATTGGGGCGTTTCCCATTCCATATCTCATATGGTTCCTTTTGAGCCGACTTAGATGGTACTCAGTTTAGTGTAAACACGGTGAATTGTAGAGAATATCCCCAGAAGGTAGTCGGAAGCTTGGCTAAGCTCATCATTGATCGTACCATATCGAGTAATGTGTGATTCCTTCTTTTTGATACACTGTTATGCTGAGGTGTTCTAGGTGGAGTCCACTGGGATACAATCCCATGGGCTCTAAGAAGGTCATCAAACTCTTGGTTTAAGTATTATCCACCTCAATCAGAATGAAGTACATTAATACTTTTACCAAGTTGGTTCTCTACTTCATGCATAAACTCCTTGAACTTGTTAAGAGTTTCTAACGTATGTTTTATCAAGTAAACATAGATATACCTATTGAAGTCATCAATAAAGGTGATGAAGTACGTATACCCACCTCTAGTGGTTGTTCTAAAAGGTCCATATACATTAGTATGTATCAATCCTAATAGATCACTAGCCCTTTCATTATTACCAGTGGAAGGGGTCTTAGCCATCTTGCCCATCAAATAAGATTCACATGTCTCTATTGATTCAAAATCAAAAGAGTCCAGATAACCATCTTTATGGAGTCTAGATATGCAATTCTCATTTATGTTCCCTAGACAGCAATGCCAAAAGGAATGTTTTGTTTGAGTTATTGGGTTTAGTCTTTTGGTATTGACGTTATATACATTTGTCTTTAGATCCAACAAATAAAGATCATAAGACATTGGGGCACTTCCATAAAAGATCCCATCTTTTGAAATAAAACATCGACCACCTTTAATATGGAATTCAAATGCATCCTTGTCTAAACGAGATACAGAAATGATGTTTCTATTTATAATAGGTAGATAATAGAGGTTCTTTAACTCTTTTACAAGCCCCATGGTAGAGATATACTATCGATTCCAACTGTGATGGCCGCAACTCTTACGCCATTAGAAACTCAAAGTTCCACCTCACCTTTTCCCAAAGGCCTATATCTTTTCAGATCCTGCATTAGAGAACATATGTGAGATCCACATCTGGTATCTAGTACCCATGACGATAAAGCAGATAGATTTATCTCAATAACGTATATACCTGAAGTGGAGATCACCATCCCTTCTTTTGCTTCCTAAAAACCTCCAAGTATAAAGGATGAGTTCCTCTTGCACTTTTCTTTCTCCTTATCTTGAGTGTTGAAGATTTGGATTTGGGTTTGACCACAGAACTCTTCTTGGACTTGCTTTCATCCTTGGACTCAGCCTCGTTGATCACCATCACAGACTTGTCCTTCTTCAATTTTGCTTCAACATGAATCAGCATGGCAAGCAAGTCTGACATCTGTCCAGCCATATTACTCACATGGTAACATGCAATAAAACAACTATATGATTCAGGCATAGTCCTTAGAATCATATCAGTGGCCAACGCTTGGCTCAAGGTGAATCCTAGTTCTTCAAGATGATACACATGTCTAACCATATTGAGCACATGTTCTTATACTGAGGTTCCCTCTGGCATCTTTGACTCACACCTTTAAGATAGCATCCCTTTCTTTCTTGTCAAGACCAAGTGTTACCTTCTTAATATGTGTCACCATCTCAAGAACACTCATGTCCTCAGATTGCTCATGCAACTCGTAGTTCATTCATCTTATCATAAGGTACTTTATCTCCAAGGCATCATTAGCATGCTTCCCGTAAACATCTACATGTGCCCTAGGTGCATTAGGAGGAGGTATTTCAGGCACTCATTTGTCAAGGATGAGAGCTTGCACTCTTTATTGAGACCCTTTTCAAAGTACAAAATTAGTTGTGGAAATTTCTCCCATCAATTTTGTACTTCTTCAGGACCAATCACAAATCAAATTTATTCGTCATTGATTCTACAAGATAAATTTTGTATTTTTCAAAAACCATTTTTAATTTGATTTGATTTGAATATTTTGATGATATTAATTCTATCTTTTATTATTATTGCTCCCACTATTTTATTCAAATTGATAACCCTCAATATCAATTTGGAATATTGTAGCGTACAATATTCTAGTGGGCTAGATCCAAGATAATTGAATTGTGGCCCGATCAACACCACAAACACAGTCAACCATCAAGGTAGGCAACTCTTGCCAATTGTGTCATATGCAATTCTGGATAAATGATATGTGCAATGCCTTGCCATAATCACCTGCATGCTTCTGGGCCCAGTCCCTCTAAGAATCACCAGTCAATTCTGACCCAAAAGTGTTCACGATAATAATGCACCCCACGGAGGCAGAACCTACATTATTACCGTCACACTTTCATGAGATAGACGATGCACCCTGCGGAGGCGGAACCTATACTTATTCGATCAAACTTTTCATGTGTGATGCTTTTGGAAAGCGCATGAAACTTGATATTTTGATTGAGGGGGTTTGTATTCATAAGTATATACATATACTTTATCCAATCACCACATATATAGTATGTATCATATACGTGCTATATCCTACAATGAAAGCATGCAATAAACGAAAGCGATGGTTATGTTCATCCTAATGTAATCCCTTGGAGCCACAAGGAATTAAAGTCATCTAGGTCAACATCACATGCAAAAACTTGTTGTTTATGAAGATCTATGCTTGCCAATCCAAATGGACTGGTTCAAACATTGAACTAGTGGGCTCGCCTCTTGGCTGGTTGTGAGGTCATCTCACCGGTCGTCTGGTTCTATCGGTCCAACATCTACTGGCTCCTCTAGCTGATCGGTTAGGTCCACTAAGCAATCAGTCTGGCTCATCCTCCTGGTCCTATATGGTCCTTCAGTCGGTCTTCTCATATTTGGGATGTCTTCTTCTTCGTCATAATAGACAAAAAACTATCATACTTTTACATGATTCTTTGGAAACCTTGAGTTACATTTGAGGGGAGCAAGGATAGGAAAGAATTAACTTTACATGGGGAACAAAAGATAAAGGCTCGATACACAGACTGAGATAAGAGGATCAACCAACCATACAAACGTGCATAACATATAGGGGTTATTGTCCATAACTATGCTACACATCTATGATAAAACCACTTTTAGGGTGACACCTGTAAATTGCATATATATATCATATATATTAGTTTAGGATTATTGTGGTATTGGATTTAACAAGATATTATTCTCATAACATGCAATAATAGAACAAAAAAAATCCCATCATATGATTATCCTATAATATAGTAAATTGACATTGGCTCTGATACCACTATTGGAAAATATGGCTATAGAGCAGACAGCGAAAACAAAAAAATTATGTACCATATTCTCCACAATCAGTAGACTGTGTCAATTACTATAATGAAGGAAGGATGGTTGGTTTTGAGGATATACTTGGTCTTGGAGCAAGTCCAACTACAATCCTCGTCGTCATAGATGTACAAATTCTGAATTCTGGTTGCATTGGGACTCGTCTGACTGGTACACCTCCTAGTCTACACAATAGATTGCACTCATGAACCTCGTCTTCTTCAGTAGTTCCTCTTATCACAAACTGCTGGTTGACGTTGTCCTCCTAGTAACAGACAATGTCCTCCTTCCTCTATGGTAGTCCACACAGACCGTCTAGAAATCCTGATGTCCTACTAGAATGATCATGAAGGAGTTGTCTATCCCATTGGTATACTAGTCACCAACCTACTCTCCCACTACAATGATCTCAATTTCTCTCTCCCTTGGCTATCTCTTCCTAGTTGGGTAGGACTTTCCTGGGCTCTCATGGTTACTACTACCAGAGAAGACAATGTTTTTCAGAGAAACTATTTCTCAATTGTCTATGTTGTGTTCTGGGAAGCCCCCAATACCCCTCTATTTATAGGAAGGGTTTGTGCCCAGGTTTCCTGTCGATGCGGGAGTGGAACAGACTGGAACATCTCAAATATTCACAACAATTTTGAAAATCTCACAACTTGTGATATCCTAGACGTTCGTCTGGCTTTCTAGACAGTCGTTTGGCACATCCCAAACGGCCATTTGGTTGTTTTTCAGTTATATACAAATTTATCAACTAGTTTCTAATTAATATCCCATATGAATTTCCTTGCACAACAAGTAATGTGCAACTCAAACAAATTAGGAAATATCTAGAGCCCTCTCTTGTCTAACCAGATGATCTCGTCCATGTGAGACGTCCATCTCAATTCACCCAGATGGTCATCTAGTAATCGGATTCGATCCATGTGAGACGTCTGTCTCGATTCACCCATACGATCGTCTGGTAACTGGAGTCGAGCCGGTCAATTCGGTCGGTTTACTTCCTTAGCCAATTCAAACTCATAATAGGCCTGACTCCCCAGATGCCCATCTCAATAATTGAGACGATTGTTTAGCACATTTAGATGGCCATCTCAACACTTGAGATGAGATTTTGGAAGTTTTGTTAGCCATTTATTGCCTGAATCAAATACCTAAATACTTTAGTACTTAATGCAACTATCATTTGAGAAATGAACTCCTCTTTTAGGCTGAGACCTATGTATGTGACCCTATAGGTCCCATATTACTTTGGCAGTGAATGTTCATAATAACTTATGACATCACAAGCAATGAGTGGTGCCTAGTCGCACATTAATACTATCCAAGTAAATGGAAAGTTGGGGAACGACTTCATCCTACAATTTGTGTATGGTGTTGTAGTGTATGTATAGTTCCTTTGTCACTGATGTCCATATTGAACTAGCGGCATGGACCAGTCACCCTCATTATTATTCAATCTTGTTTCTTGAACCAAGGGTAGACTATCTGAGATATATATAATCTCAATATCACATATTGACTCACATGTACATGGCCATACATTTATCAGTATCGCTAATCAAGAGGCCTAGGACATCACACTCCAATAGGAGGAACAAATCCCATATCTATCACTCACAATCAATCCTCATGTGTCAAAGTCACCCAATCATCACCATTATAACAATCCATATTTCAGGACTGCATTTTATGATGTCAAAGTGTACCCAACTTTCTATTACATATGTCATTCGATAAACTTTGATATTATCAAATGCAGTCCTGAACATGGGTTGTTATAAAGGTGATGATTGACAACTTTGACACATGGGGATTTACTGTGAGTGATAGAGATGGGATTTGTTCCTCATATAGGAGTATGATATCCAAGGACTCTTCATTAGCAAGACTGAGAAAAGTATGACCATACACATGTGATTCAATATTTGATATTGAGCTTACATATATCTCATCCAGTCTATTCTAGTTCAAGAAACAAGATTGAATAGTGATGAAGATGACTGCTCCATGCCTCTAGTTCAATCTGGATATCAGTGACAAAGGAACTATGCAAACACTTTAACACCATACACATATTGTAGGTTGAATTTGTTCTCCAACTTTTCATTTACTTGGGTAGCAATGATGTGTGACTAGGCACCAGTCATTGCTTGTGATGTCATAAGTTGTTATGGACATTCATTGCCAACGTAATATAGGACCTATAGGGTCACACACATAGGAACTCATGTAGAAGAGGAGTTTGATCTTGAATGATGATTGAATTGATTACTAAAGTGTTTAGGTACTCAATTCACACAACAAATCAACTGCCTAGACCGCCATACATTTAGTTCAAGTCTTGAGGTTGTCATTTGGAGTCTCATGTTGATTAGAAATGAATCAGCTAAGTTCTGCCTAAACTGGGAAGTGAGACAAGTGTCTCATGGTCGATACGACCTTTTTACAAAAGTGAGATGACCATCTCATGGTCGTGAGACAACCGTCTTACGAGAGAGAGATGCCTGATTTGTGGAGAAATTTGAGTACATCAAGGATTGGTGTTGACATCATGGTGAGTGATTGGATTCAAATAGGCAATTCTTGTATAATTGGGAAATATTGCGAAACGGACATCTCACGTTTGATATGATCATTTTGGTGTACGCAGGTTGCAAAACTTCCAGAATTATTGCGAAAATTCGAGATCTTTCGGTCCCTTCCACTTCCGCATAGACTGGAAATCTTGGCCCTAACCCCACCTAAAAATAGAGGGGTATTGGGGGCTTTCTAGAGTACAACATAGATAATGGAGAATTAATTGCTCTGACTATTGTTGTCCATTCTGGTTGTGTAACCAAGAGAGCCCAAGTAAGTCCTACCCGACTAGGGAGAGATAGCTATAGGAGAGAAACAACTAAGGATCATTGTTGAGGGAGAGCAGGTTGGTGACTAGTACACCAACAAGAAGGACAACTCCTTCCTATCTATTCTAGTAGAATGACATGAGTTATAGTTGGTCCGTGTGGACTATTCTAGAGGTAAGAGTCCTTTGGATGCTGCTAGGAGGGTAACATCAACTTGCAGTCTGTGGCGAGATCTGAGGAGCCGTTGCAGCATTTGTCTAGGTCTGCTGTCCATGGAGGAGCAGTCAGACGAGTCCCAGTACAACCAAGAGTTGTAGAGTCACCATCCAAGATAGAGTGCTTGCATACATCAATGAGGATTGTCACTGGAGTTGCTCCAAGACTAGGTATATCGTTGTGAAACCATACTTCACATTATATAGTATTTATGCAGTCTACTGGTTAATTGGAAATATATCAGTAAAAAAAATTCCACAACCTATCTGATGTCATATTTCCCTACACAAACTATATGTAACACTTTATAACAAAAACATAATACTGGGAAAGGAAAGATAGAGGGTGGAATCATTATGTATCACCCACCTCCACTCCAGACTTAGAATTTTTCTCATCATGAGAAAGTCCCAAACCCGATATGGAGGGAAGAAGATCACTCTAGAAATGGATAATAATGTGGTGGGGGAGCGGAGGAGCAGGACAGATTGTAGTAGTAATTCCCCCAATATGGGGAGTTGGGGGCAGGGTGAACTTGATGAGCCCCGTACTCCTCATAAGGCGTTCGGCTGGGGACATATTGGCCCATATCCACATGTGATGATTCCTTGAAGCGTTGCATGAGGTACATGTGGTTGAGATGGTGGCCTTGGAGTTGTTGCTCACATTGGATCTTATCCAACTGACTTTGGACCTCATAGAATACATAAGGCTCATTGGGATCCTCCTCATCTCTAGTGCGCCTCCTGGTACGAAGTCAAGATGATGGTAGGGGAGGGCCAGTTGCGTCGTCATGTACCTCCACCTCTACCATGGACTTAAAATTTTTCTTGTCCACATTAAACTAGTGACAATGAGGTCATAGACTAGAGGACAAAGAATCTGAGAGAAATAAAATTAGTTCTTTTCCCATCTTTCTTCTTGGTTTTTCTTATTGGGAGCAATGAACTAAGAGAGAAGGTTGTTTCATTGTCACTAGTTAAGTTCCTACTCGGATTCTTTGTCCTGTAGTATATGCTCCTCTCTTCCTTCCATTCTTTCTCTTTTTATTTCCATGACTAGTGAGTAGTTCATCATATTGAGGCGTGGGGAGTAGCCCCATGGACATGTTGTAACATATATCGATTTCTTATATGATTCCATTCGTTATATGGTGTTCGATTAGGATAATCACCTGATTTAAATGATTTGATCTCTAATTGTATTGTATGTTAGTCTTGGGGGATGTGACTACAGAACCCAAGGCTCAAAATAACCATTCAAATGCATAAGGATCTGGATGAGACCTCAGAATGATCCTTATTGGGATGATCCAACTAGGAACTATGTACGACATGACCAATGGGCTCATAGGGATTTTGTCTTTTGTATATGTATTTGCGAATATTTTTACATACCTCTTCTATCTCATTTTATCGTATGGATTTCATCGATCTTGTTTGATGTTGGCTATGGTGGTAAAATCGATAGTCTCGATATGCTGTTGTGTCATGAGGTTCGCCAAGCCCACTGGGCATCCAGAACCTACAACCCACAGTTGAACCTCCTTCTTTGACCCTTCCTCTTCCCCATCCTTCCTCAATGCATCCAATCAGATGCTCCATGTTCCCACACTCCTCGACAAGCACGGCGACACCAAGGATGTCTACAACTGGTTCCTCGTCTGTTATGCCCACTTCTGCCCCAAGACCCTCCACCACCTCTAGGAGATGACAAGTGGGTTGAGAAACTCCCCCGTATTAGTTTCATTATGTCTCCATTGTCTATCCTCTGTCTCTCCTCAAAGATGAACTTATAAAATACTCAGTTCTTTGACACCGAATAGTAGACAACCCAGAAGCTCTTGAACATATGCAAATCTTCTCTAGAAATGGCCTATGGATGACAGAAGAAAACCTTTCTCGATGACATGCAACATAATTGTTTGATCCATATTTGGATCTTCCCCCACATGTACCTTGTAATATATTTCTCAGATCTTGAAACTCACGTTTGTAAGCATCATCACAGTTTATATGAGGTCCATTTGTTCATGCCTTTTGATAGTAAGCAATAAAATGTAAAGAGATATGTCTCATATGTTTTGCTAAAATGTAATCAACTATCTCATTTGAAAATGTATTTTAAACAACTAAAAGAATAGTTTTAACATAATGAATGACCCACATTTAAAAGAGTTATGTATTTTGAATTTTATATCATGACTTGATCAATTATTATTTTTTGTGAGAGGCCATTGTGTGATTGGTATGGTTCATGAATACAATAAGTTTTATTCACACTAGATAAACTATGATGTAAATATGATGTATAATGAGTAAAATATATAGATAAACTGACGATTGATTTCTTATCATATTTTTCTGATGGAATGAACCTTTTACTACATGTAATGTGTTAGTTTATATTAAGTCTAATTTTTTATGACTTGATATTGTTTTGAGTAGATTTTGGTACTAATTTTGGACTTAGCATCAAAATTTGTGTACATGTGGCCAGACATTATTTCTAGTTGAGATGTAGAGGGAAAATGGAAATAATATTTTGAATTTTAAAAAATAAAATGTTTTGTTTGTATGAGGGGGAGTAAATGCAAGTGATTGGACGATGGGATTGATTTTGTACCATCCACATCTATGCAAAGCACACTAAAATGTTTGCAATATGAACTGTTATAGCATGACCACACAATTAATTTTTTGATATGATGTCATCGTGTGATTGGTATTTTTTAGACATAATATTTTTATACATATAAACAACATATTTTGAACGTGGTTAACAAAGGGGAGGGGAAGAGAAGGGAAGGGATACTTATGCTAATATGTTTGGCATCATGGAGAGAAAGGGATGGAGAACATAATAAAATATAAATAAAAAATGTCTGATGAGGTAGAACATTGGTTTCTTTTTTTTGGTAGAACATTGGTTTCACAAAAATGAAACTACTTATTCTCTTTTTTCTTTTCAATTGCGATTATACAAATAGTTTGCACCATATTTTTTGTTTGTGATAAACTTCCCCTCGTTTATTTAAGTTACATCCATAGTAAAAAATTCCCTCCACAGTCCCCCATATTTTCTCCAATTATTTATATTTCTTTAAACTTTTTTATGTTCATAATTTTAATAGTCCCAAAAAAATTAAGTTTTCTGCTATAAAATTTGAAATTTTCAAGTTCCCTTCTAAATTGTACACACAATTTTATTTTACTTTTCTTTTATTATGTTATGGATTTATTCTCTAAATTTTTTCTCAAAGTTTTTTCATACCATCCTTCAACATTAGATATGTCCCATAAGTGACCTAGAATATATTTCAGAGACTAATCTTTTCCATTTTCATTGGTTGTGGGCTATATTGATTTTTCTCACTATATTATTTCTATTTTCATCCTATATTTCATTTTCCCCTCCAACCTTTCTAATAAATTTTCTGTCAAGTCTTTTCCCTTCCCTTGTCACCACTCCTATACAATGTGGGAGAAAAGTGGTTGAAAAAAATTTGGTCATTTTTCTTTCGCTTTGCCCCATCCTTCGTTCAATCCCTTCCCTATGACTTTGTCCAACCAAACAGCTTAAACGCTTTCCCCTCCATTCCTCTTGCCTCGCCTCTTTCATCATGCACTAAACATGCCTAAATGAGATAATAATTTACAAATGATGTTTAATGAATAAAACCTTACATAAACATAACCAACAATGACTTTGCAATATATTTCTCTGGTCAAACGAACATTTGGTTGTGTGCACCATACTCGATTATATAGGATTGAGTTGTTGTTGAATTTTGGTATTACGTTGAATATATTTGAATATTGATTGGAATTAGATGTGAATTATCTATGAACGATTTGTGGTCAGATTAAATATTATATTTGGTTGAGAGTGAAAGGAATTTAAAAGAAAAGTCAAATTTTGAAATTGGTTGTTTGATTTATGAGAGTAACTAAGAATAAATATAGGTGGTTGACAGGCATGCCTTTCATGGCAGAGTTGATTTTATCAACATTTGTATATGTACAAACCATGCAAAAGGCACTAGCAGATTTTTGCACAAAAAGAGTGTGTTGGTGTGCTAAAAAGCGTAAATGTTGGCTGCTTTGGTT
Organism: Alisma plantago-aquatica; assembly: GCA_963693085.1. NCBI lineage: Eukaryota > Viridiplantae > Streptophyta > Magnoliopsida > Alismatales > Alismataceae > Alisma > Alisma plantago-aquatica. The sequence goes on along the minus strand of OY856412.1, from coordinate 1,275,941,014 downwards.
CCTAAAGTATGGGTGTCGAAGTCGATACACTTAGTGTTGTCTGGAAAATTTTCTTAATCTTATGTTGCAAAGTAAGAAAGTTCATAGTCCATATATTTGACAGAAGGCACAACTTCAATTGCGGTTCAAGGGGTGCAAAAAGGAAGAAGTGAATAGGTTCTTCGCGGGACACAATACATACACCCATTTTTGGAGGGAAGAGAAAGAAGAACATTACATGCTTTATACTCCTTTAGGCCCTGTAAGCACCAATTAGAGTGAGGTCATCTCCTATCCATTCTGAGAAGTTTGGGATACTAATTAGAGTGAGGCCTTCTAAGCTATAGATCCCTAATTCAAAAGAGAAATGTTAACGGTTCAATAGAAGTTAGTACGGATTGCACTGTGGTGAAAGAGGTTATCCTAGAAGTTCCATTAAATTACTTCTTAGATTAATCTTTCAACTTGTTTTTATAATTTTAGTTCTTAGCTTTCAATCAAAAGAATTAACTTTCTCTTTAATCTAACTGATTTGGTTTTTGGTAGTAGTAGTTTCTATCATAATTCTTTAAGTTTGACACTCTGAACTCAAAATTCCATTGTTATGTCGAAGCGTACAATTGATTTTACAAGAGCATAAAAGTCACGTCTGTTGAAGATTTCAATATTAGGGTGAGAATAATCCTCCGATTTGACGAGCATCTATTATGATTACATAATGGTTAATCAATTGATTCTCTACATAAAATTGACCGTTGAAGTGGTTCGAGCTTAATCTAGTTGTTCAGGGTAGGGAAAGCCTCTACTGAGTCATATTGAATTGATTCTTCAATTTTTTTTCAGAGTTTGTTCAAACAAGTCTGAATTTGTGTGGTGAAGTAAATATCAAACATATTTTCCACATTTTTTTAGTTCATCGTTATACAGTATACATATTGCAGAATCATAATTTAAGCACCCACTACATGCAATCAAACATGCGCACTACATACGGTTTTGAATTATAATGATAATTTATATGTGTACTGGATACCCACGAGCTAAAAACTGCGTGAGCACGCTCAGGCAGGCATCCAACTGTCTAGATTAGTATACAGACAATGTGATAAAACTGAACGAGTAATTAAATGATAATTTAACCATCTTTGGTTTTTTCTGTTGCCTGACTTTTGTGGGTGAGCTACAATATACAGCAGCAGTAAGGGCCCGTTTGGTTGGGCTGCACCGGAAGGTGTCCAGTTGCAACCCAACGCGTGTTACAAATCTACATCTTTGGTTGGATGCAAATTCAGTTCATACTGGGAAAAGCAACTGCAGGCAGTGATACTTCGCATACAAAAATCTGGCAAACTGACCGCGCCCGAATGGGGCGCGGTTCGTTCCCAGCGCTGAACTCTCATCCTCTTCCATCATATAGCAGCAGCAAAATTTGTTCGTGTTCTCCTCACCACCGTTTTAGTTACCATCACTTGAATTCTGGCCGGTAGCCATGTAATCTTGACGGTGGTGTGTTCACGACAGGTGAGCATAGCTATAAACTGCATGCTACCAAACGAAAACAAACTGAAGTACTGAGTTAAAGCTGCTTCCAACCAAACAATACACACGTAATTATAAAACGTGTTTCGTATTTCCTGTTTCTAAAATCACACAGTGTCTTACAACCACGTCCAACCAAATTAGCCCTAACTGAATAACTAACTTCGTCAACGAACATGTTCGATGATTTTGCAAACCAAATCTAAGAATCACCCAGGAATTTATGGCAAGAGCAAGAGAAAAGTAAAGAAGGCTCAAATCTACAATTAGGGCTCGTTTGGTTCTGACGAAAGTCAAAACGTGTGTTACAACTGCATCGTGTGTTCCAATTCCAGCGTTTGGTTGGACGTAGGTACAACCCACTAATGGAAAACCAACCGCACGACCATGTTCTTTCTATTTAAAATTTGGGAAAAGGAACCGCAACCATATCGGGTGTGGTTCATTTTCCACGGTTGGCTTGAGCGGTGAGACTATGCATGCAGATGGACGGTTGTTGCCTTGCTCTTCGCCGACCTCACATTGAGTGATGGTTTCTGCACCAACTAGTTTCGAATTTGTGATCAGTAGAAGTCAGAATTGTGTAGAAACGTTAGCAGACAATAGCCTGAATTCGTTGGTTGGTAAGTACACCACTGGTGAATGGAGTGTGTATGTTAGATAAATGACTGATGTTACCATAGCAACGTGTAATTACCTGTAGCAAATCATTTATTTAGCATGGGTTAAGTTCAATGTAGTGCAGCAAGTACATGTGAGAATGTAGTGTTATTTCTAGTACAAATGGAAAAAAAGTTTTATCCCATATTGCTCACTCCTAGAACTTTTGTGGTCCTCATATGTAGGATCACATGGGGCACTAGTGTTCAAAGGAGTCCTAGGAAGGAGGTATGCTCACCTCCTTGGTGGGTAGGGTTACCACATCACAACGCACGTACGAGCGCCACACCTCGCCTAGCCTGGCCGGACCGGGCTCGGGCTCGGGCTTGTGGCTTGTGGATTGTGGAGAACGTCTTCTGTCTTTTTTTTGTACTAGGATACAACTAAGTAATTAATTACTCATGTAATTAATTGTTTCTTTCTTATTCGGATTTCTTAATCCTAATTAGACAGTGTTTCTCTTTTGCGGATTATTCCGTATTATGTACAAGAGCAACCGAGTGTTTGCATCTTATTGGGAATAGGATTAGGGACGTGCGTGGCTATATATACGCATCCAGTCATTAGGGTTAAACACACTGAAAACAATGTTCTGCCGCCGTGTGTTTTGAGAGCCCTAATCCCGAGTGCAATAGTGGTCGTCCCGGAGTCGCTTTGCGGAGTTGTCCTCCTGTGCAAAGCGCAACTCTTCCTTCCTGTCGTCGAGACGCAAATGTCAGGCGGTAGTTCCTGCGGTTGTTGCGCTGCGCTGGTAGCAGTGCAACACGACTACGTCGAGCGCGAGCGAGACGTGCAAGTTCCAGGTTCGTACCGGGTCGCGACTGGGAGAACGATGCCTATCCGCGATGATTGTCGGGCACTGATTTCTTTAAGTAACACGTTCGTTTCTCAACGAACGATCTGGTTTGCGAATCTAACTTTTGTTTTATGTTCTCCTGCTTCGTTTGTTCTTCGATTCTTATTTTGGATCTGTCTGAACTGTTAATTACTTTTCACCTGTCGCTGTTGCATGAACGACAATAACAAATATTAACAACAGTCTTAAAGAAATCATTATCTGTCGTTAATTAACTATGGTCGGTCAGGGTAGTTCGGGATGTAAAATTGATACAACTAATATGTCTGAAAAATTTACTGGTACAAACTTTGCCCGTTGGCAGATTCGTATGGAAATTTGGCTGAATATTGCGGGTTATGATCAGTATTTAATTGAAACTGAACATGTATCTGATGAAACAATTCCTGATAATGCAAACATTATTGCTAATTGGAAGAAGGGTGATAAAACGTTCCACGGTTTGATTCTATTTGGTATAAATAACAAACTGTATGATTCTTACTCAAAGCCGCCAGTCACTACGTCTAAGGTTTTATGGGAATTGTTAATTAAGAATTTTAGCACTGAAAATCAAGGTGTTGAAAAATATTGCGTGTCAAAATTTCTTAAGTTTCAGATGGTTGAGGGTAAGTCAGTTTCTGATCAAACACACGATCTACAACTCCTAGTTCATGAACTCTCAGATGTCAAGATGGTGTTGCCTGAGAAGTTTGTTGTTATGTCTATCATAGAAAAATTCCCTAAGTCTTGGGAGTCGTTTGGTATGTCTGTGAAGCATCGCAAAGGGACACACACCATGGATGAATTAATGATGGATATTAATATACAAGAAGAACACTTAAAGGAGAAAGGGGTCAAGGTGCCTACTGATGCAAATCCAACTATTATCTTACTTCTATGAAAAACACCAAAGATAAGAAATCAAGAATGCACATAAACCCAAGGCAAAGATCCAAAAGAAACCGAAGAACAAACCTTGTTGGACTTGTGGACAGGTTGGCCACTGGAACAAGGATTGTCCTACTAAGAAGGCAAATAAAGCTATCACATCTGCAACTGAGGAGGCTGTGGTCAATATGATGACTGCATCCTTGAACCTCAATGATGGGTACGTGTCTATTAAACCTGAAATTATTTCTATTTTTGAACCACTTTATTAGATAATTGACACTGGGGCTAATGTACATGTGTGTGCTGATAAATCCCTATTTGTGTCTTATCAGGCCTCTCGAGGTCGGTCTGTGACTTTGGGTGATTCCAGCTCTACAGAAGTCAAAGGCAAAGGAGGGGTGGACTTGAAGTTCCCTTCAGGGAAGGTTTTGACTCTTAACATGGTCAGACATGTTCCAACCATTCGACGCAATATCCTTAGTGGTGTCATATTAGTTAGAGAAGGTTATAGAGTAGACTATAAATGTAATAAGGTTATTATTACACGCCTTCGTGATTCTTTGTTTTTTGGCAAGGGGTACTTATGTGATGTGGAGAACTTGTTTAAGATTCATGTTGAACCTGTTTCAAATTCCGTTTTAAATTTGAATGATTATAGTTCTGTTTGCATGAATCTTGTTTCATTCGATGTATGACATTCACGTTTGGGACATGTTAATGTTGCCTCAATGAAGCATATGATGAATCTAGATTTGATCCCTAAATCTGAAATTAGCAACAATAAATGTGAAATATGTGTACAAGCTAAATTGCCTAGGAAACCTTTTCATTCTGTGAATAGGAATTCGGAAATTTTGGATTTAGTTTATACAAATATCTGTAAATTTAATGGTGTTGCTACGAGATATCAAAAGCGTTATTTTATAACTTTTATTGACGATGCGAGTAGATATTGTTATGTATTTTTACTTAGAAGTAAAGATGAGGCATTGGATAAATTTCAAATTTATAAGAAAGAAGCCGAAACTCAAACCGGTAAAGTACTTAAGCGATTAAGGTCGGATAGGGGAGGAGAGTATACCTCAAACTTGTTTTTGGAATTTTGCCAATTGCATGGTATAGTTCATGAGGTAACTGCTCCTTATTCACCACAATCAAATGGGATAGCTGAACGTAAAAACCGAACCTTAATAGATATGGTAAATACCTTACTCCAAACATCTGGATTACCCAACTTTATGTGGGGGGAAGCTTTTAATACGGCTTGCCATATTCTGAATAGAGTTCCCCATAAACATTCAGAGAGTAGTCTGTTTGAGTTATGGAGAGGAAGGAAACCGAGTCTTAAATATCTTCGAGTGTGGGGGTGCCTTGCAAAGGTACTTGTCCCTGAACACAAAAGGAAGAAATTAGGACCGAAAACGGTTGATGCCATATTCTTGGGTTATGTAGAGACAAGCTATGCTTACAAATTCCTGATTGTAAGATCAGATATCTCTGGCATTGAGGTCAATACAATTATGGAATTATGTGATGCTACATTCTTTGAGGATGTGTTTCCTATGAAAACTGGTGTGCCCAATGAAGTTTCTCAAGAAGACTCATTTACCACAGGTTCCATTCCTGAGCACGTGGAAAGGATGACAAATTTGGGGGCGACTCAGAACAAGCTATTTCTGAATCAGATGATTCTGAAGAAATAGTTGAACCAAGGAGAAGTAAACGGCCTAGGACATCCAAGGACTTTGGAAGTGAGTTTCTCACTTACAATGTTGAGGATGATCCTGTTACTTTCAAACAAGCTATGGAATCTTCAGAAGCTAAGTTTTGGAAAGAAGTCGTGAATGATGAAATTCAATCAATTCTCTCAAATGGAACTTGGGAATTGGTGGATTTACCTCCTGGTTGTTCTGCAGTTGGTTGCAAATGGATTTTTAAGAAGAAACTTAATGCAGATGGGAAAATCAATAAGTATAAGGCTAGGTTAGTTGCTAAGGGTTACACACAAAATGAAGGAATAGATTATTTTGATACCTATTCACCTGTTTCCCGTATGACCACAATCCGAGTGCTTTTAGCATTGGCTTCCATTTATAATCTCTATATCCACCAGATGGATGTGAAGACCGCATTTTTACACGGTGATCTTCAAGAAGAGATATATATGGAACAACCTGAGGGATTTGTGGGTCGTGGGAATGAGTCCAAAGTGTGTAAACTTGTTAAGTCATTATATGGCTTGAAACAAGCCCCTAAGTAATGGCATGAGAAGTTTGATTCTGTGATATCATCGTTTGGCTTTATTTCTAATAAATTTGATAAGTGTCTCTACTGCAAGATTGTAAATAATGGATTCATTTTTTTATTCTTATACGTCGATGATATCCTACTTTTTGGTTCCGATATGAAAGTAGTAAATGAGACAGTCATTCTTGTGTAGCATGTTTGAGATGAAGGATATGGGTGTCGCTGATGTGATTTTAGGGCTTAAAATCATAAGGTCTACTGATGGTATAACTCTCTCTCAGTCTCACTATGTTGAGAAGATACTGGAGAGGTTTGAGTACATATCATGTAAACCTGTTAAGACTCCATATGATTCATCCAAGCCCTTGTTCAAGAATGAGACTGGGGTTCCAGTGTCTCAATTACGATACTCTCAGGTTATCGGAAGTTTGATGAATCTTATGAACTGTACACGTCCAGACATTGCGTTTGCCGTGAACAAGTTAAGTAGATACACCAGTTGTCCCTACAAGACTCATTGGGAAGCTCTTGACAGAGTTCTGAGGTATATCAAGGGAACACGTTCCCTTGGGCTGCATTATGGTAAACATCCTTCCGTAGTCGAAGGATATAGTGATGCAAGCTGGATTGCCGTGAATTCTGGGAGTAATGGTGTCTCAGGATATGTATTCCTGTTGGGAGGAGGAGTTGTTTCCTGGAGGTCTAAGAAACAGACCATATTGTCTTAGTCCACTTTTGAAGCAGAGTTGTGTACTTTAGATGAAACTGGATTGGAAGATGAATGGCTACATGGACTTATGTCTAGTTTACCTATGGTAATGAAGTCGCTTCCTGCAATTTCAATTCACTGTGACAACATTACAACTATTGCTAAGATAAAGAGTTCTAAGTACAATAAAAAACAACGTAGACACATCCAAGTCAGATTGAAATCTGTAAGAGAATTAGTGTCTAATAGGGTCATGGATGTGGACTACGTCGGTACCAAAGATAATACAGCTGATCCTTTCACTAAAGGTCTTACCTTGGCTTTAGTGGAAAAATCCAGGTTGGGGATGGGACTGAAACCCCTATAGATTTGCAGGCAGTAGCAACCCAACCCAAAAGAGTGGAGATCCCACAAATTGGGTTCAATGTGGTAATAACAAGCTGTCGGGTAAATCAGATGACACTATGTATTCTTGTTTGATGCTTCTAGCATCTGTGTGTCTATCTCCTAGAAACCTGTTAGTGTCATGACTGCAAGTTAGTAAGAGAGTAGTCTCTTAATGGTGTCAAGTCTTAGGACAGGATGTTAGAAGTATGTCCTTGGAGACTCCAACTAAGTGATTGATGTTGTGTAGGCCGCAACAGGAGAATTGGGTTGTTCTCTGTTATCAATCATGATATAAAATTTTGTATGCATGGCCTTAATGCATTGTTTTCTTTACTACCATGTCTTTATTGTGTTGTTACCAACCTATACTCTTGTACCCAAGGTTCAGGTTCAAGACTTTTGTTCACCTAGTTCCTACAGGGGTCACAGTTGGATAACTCAGGTAGATTCAAACCAAAATGTATCTGCTGAAAGCACAGTATGGAGGACTGAATGGTAGAGCAAACTACACATTGGACTTTGTGGGGGATTGTTAGATAAATGACTGATGCTACTGTAGGAACGCGTAATTACTGTAGTGTCGTTACTATAGCAAATCATTTATTTAGCATGGGTTAAGCCCAATGTAGTGCAGTAAGTACATGTGAGAATATAGTGTTGTTTCTGGTGCAAATGGCAAAGAAGTTTTATCTCATATTTCTCACTCCTAGAACTTTTGTGGTCCTCATATGTAGGATCACATGGGGCACTAGTGTCCAAAGGAGTCCCAGGAAGGAGGTATGCTCACCTCTTTGGTGGGTGGAGTTACCACATCACAACGCACGCACGCACGCACGCGCGCGCGCCACGCCTCGACTCGCCTCGCCTGGTCGGGCTGAGCTCGGGCTCGGGCTTGGGCTTGTGGATTGTGGATTGTGGAGAATGTCTTCCGTCTTCCGTATTTTTTTTTGCACTAGGATACAACTAAGTAATTAACTACTCGTGTAATTAATTGTTTCTTTCTTATTCAGATTTCTTAATCCTAATTAGAAAGTGTTTCTCTTTTGCGGATTATTCCGTACTATGTACAAGAGCAACCGAGTGTTTGCCTCTTACTGGGAATAGAATTAGGGACGTGTGTGGCTATATATACGCATCCTGTCATTAGGGTTAAACACACTGAAAATAATCTTCTGCCGTCGTGTGTTTTGAGCGCCATAATCCTGAATGCAATAGTGGTCGTCCCCAGAGTCGCTTTGCGGAGTTGTCCTCATGTGCGAAGCGCGACTCTTTCTTCCTGTCGTCGAGACGTAGTTGTCAGGCGGTGGTTCCTGCGGTTGCTGTGCTGCGCTGGTAGCAGTGCAACGCGACTACGTCGAGCGCGAGCGAGACGTGCAAGTTCCAGGTTTGTGCCGGATCGCGACTGGGAGAACGGTGCCTATCCACGAGGATTGTCGGGCACCGATTTCTTTAAGTAACACGTTCGTTGTAGTTTGCGAATCTAACTTTTGTTTTCTGTTCTCCTGCTTCATTTGTTCTTCGATTCTTATTTTGGATCTGCCTGAACTATTAATTACTTTGCACCTGTCGTTGTTGCATGAACGACAATAAAAAATATTAATAACAGTGTAACCGTAGGGAACCAAACGGATGAAAATGAAGTAACTGGGTTGCAACTACTTCCAACCAAACAAAATAGTTGTGGTTCCAACTCCAGCAGTTCTATTTCATGTTTTAAAACTGCACAGCGTGTTGCAGCCGCAAGGAACCAAACGGGCCCTATATAAAGACGAAAATTCTAGCTTTCTGATTCTTAGAATCAGGTCATATGTGCTACTAAATCTTCAACGGTGTGACGTTGTGGGATCTTGATCTTCCAAAAGAACTCGATTACTGCCTTACTGTAGTGGCTCTCAAGGTGATTGACATAATGTCCAGCTTGCCGTTTTGGCTTAAACTTTTTTTTGTCAAAATTATTTATTTTTTTACTTATTACAAAAAAATAGAAGGGATAGTGGCAACAAACTTAATTTGAAATTAAAAACAATAACGTATAGAAGAATCTAGAGAAAAAAGGCTCCGCAAATTACTCATTTCGTTCTTTAAGCAACTGCAGTTACGGCAAACAAGAATCAGATTTAGTTGCATGACTATAGAGAAATGGAAAGAAAAATCCTCGTAGGTAAGCCTAAAAGACGAAATATTCTTTGGTTTCTGAATTCGATCAGATCATATGTGCTCATCAATCTATGACCAGTACTGCGGCTTCGGCCGTGAGATCTTACAAGAAAATACGGTGGACACCGTTTCCTCTTCTGTACATCAACTGCTGCGCGTCAAACTTATCCAGCACATGAACTCCTCCCACGAACCGAACAAGAAATCAACATTCCTCCTTCCTGCAGTTACCAGCACGACCATCACAAAGACTTCGCCTGATGCCGCATCAACCACCCAACCAAGCCATTGCACTTCATTGTTAGGGCTGCCAATGTGGTTGTGGCGTTCTCCTGCACCGAGTCGTCGTGGCTTCCATTCTCGTCGTCTGTCCCATCAAAGGCTATCTTAAGCTGCGCCGGGTTACTGGTTCTGCCATTCTGGCGTCGGCGGCGTGCCCCCGCTACCAGTGCCCCGTTCCTTTCATTCGGGTTGATTGATCCGCCTTGTCCCATCGGCGTCAGGGCGTGGAAGGACACTGCGATGAGCAGAAAACTTGCCGTGGTCCAAAAGGCGAACTCCAGAATCATGCCACACCAGAAGTCCCACAGGTTCGGACCATCCGGTGGTCCTAGGGAGATGTTAGCTGCAGGTTCCAGGTTGATGTTGCCGACCGACCTCACGGATATGTCGCCCGCCGGAGTTGTTATTCGCCGGTGCCTGGGAGATTGTTATAGGTATATCGCGGAGGCGGAGGCCATATGCAAGGACCTGAGCTGGCACGTTCTGTTAGACAGCTGGATGAGTAGCTTCTGACAAGTCAGCTGGCTAGTTGGGTCTGTTACAACTAACTGGAATAGGACCCGCAATTATAGCACTGGTTGTTAGACCGGCTGTTAGAGCCAGCTGTTGTAAAGCCCATTGTGGCTGTACCAGGTCAGGTATATATGATGTAAGCCGATCCGGATGAGAGAGTATCATGTATTGAGATTCATTTGAATAATACTTCTCTCTCTTTGGTCTTCTATCTCTCTTCCTCTCTCCCTCTATCCCTCTATCTATACCTTCTTCTCCGTCTCCTTCCTTTCCATTCTTACCTTCTGCTAACCAGATACTACAGGATAGGTCCTCTAGGGAAAGTTCCTGCCAAGGGGAAGCATCGATACTACCTTAGGGGTAGCAAAGTGGTATCAGAGCCTCCGAAAATGACGATGGCGCCGGCGGAAGACGATCAGGGAAATCCATGGGTGGCGAGGGCGGAGCTGTGCGAGTTGCTGGATTCGCTGAACCAAACGGTGGATAAGCGTTGTTCTGAGAATGCGAGCACTACAAAGAAGGTCTGCTTCGACATAATGGCGGAATTTGGGAAAAAGATGGATCTAATCTGCTCCAAGCTGGAGGACCTGAGCTCGAGTCTAGAGAAGGAACGCAGAAGCTCGACGCGTGGGGAAGATAACAGTGGCTCCACTTCCAGAGGGGACAAGCGAGGAGTGAGGAAGCTCCAGCTGAAGATGGAAAACTACGACGGAATCTCGGCACCGGTGGACTGGATCATTAAGGCACAACATTTCTTCAAGTTTTATTCTGTCGATCAGGATGCTGAGAGGTTAGAGCTCATCTCGTACTACTTAATCGGTGATGCTCTGCAATGGTGGGAGTGGATGATGGAAATGTCTCCTCTGCTAACCTGGGAGCAATTCGAATCTGAGCTGCATATTAGATTCCGAAATCCATATGAGGATGTCGTTGGAGAATTCACAAAGTTAAATCAGGTTGATTTGGTATGAAACTACTTGGCTAAGTTTCAAAAGCTGTCGAATAGGTTGCCTGGATTGGAAGAATCTTTTCGGGTAGGGACATTTGTGAGTGGTCTGAAGGATAAAATTAGATGTCATGTTAGGGGACATCGCCCAAAACCAATGGCGGAGGCAGTTAGTTTGGCTCTAGACAGAGAGGAGAAATACCTAGCGAAGAGGCAGAAGGGGAAGATGCCTTGGAAGGAAGAAACGACTTCTGAAGTCAAGCAAGGAGATCATAAGATTACACATGGTCTGAAACGTTTATATTAGGAAGAGGAAAAATTCAGGAGATAGAATAACTTGTGTTTTCGTTGTAATGAGAAATGGGGGCCAGACCATAAGTGCAAAGCTAAAGGGAAGTTATATCTAATTCAGTATGTTGATTGTGACAGTGAGGAGGAAACAAAGGAACAGCACTGGGAGGTTGAGGATGAACCCTGAATTTCTTTGCATGCCTTAACAGGTGAAGATGCTCCTCAAACTATGAGAGTGAAGTTAATAATCCAAGGTATGGAGGTCGTAGCTTTGCTGGATTCAGGAAGTACTCATAATTTTGTAGACACTAGAATTATAAAGAAATGATTATTCATTGCTGATTTGGCTAAAGGTTATACTGTTACTATGGCTAACGGGGAGAAAATCAAATCAAGGGGCAAGTGCTCTGAAGTGGAGTTTAAAATCGGTGATATCATGATGAGGGGAGATTTTCTTGAGCTGTAACTAGGAAGTTTTGATGTTGTGCTCGGGGTGAAGTGGTTATGTCAAGTCAGTCCTGTGTGGTGGGATTTTAACATACAACTCATGAAGTTTAGATACCATGGTATTTCTGTTGTCTTGAAAGGCCTGAAAGGGAAATCAGAATTACTGAATGTGTCTTGTTTTGCTAAAGAAATGAGGAGAAATCATTCAGTTGAGGTGATTCAGTTTATGTCACTTGGGGTTGGTGAGGACGGTGACACAGGAGGAATGCAGCAGACGGTTCACATTGAAGGGGTACAACAATTGTTGGATAAATTTGAAGGCATATTCAAGGAACCAACTGGTCTGCCTCCAAAACGTTTATAGGATCACCGAATACCTTTGGAGCAGGGGTCCAAGCCAATATCGAAGAGACCATACACTTACCCACACTTTCAGAAGAATGAGATTGAAAGACAAGTCAGGGAGCAAATGCAATCGGGACTAATAAGAAACAACAATAGTCCTTACTCTTCCCCTGTGTTGTTGGTCAAGAAGAATGACGGGTCATGGAGGATGTGTGTGGACTATCATGGACTAAATCAGATTAGTATTCCTGATAAGTTTCATATACCTCGTTTTGATGAGTTGCTTGACAAATTATATGGATCTGTTATATTCTCCAAGCTTGACTTAAGAGCAGGGTATCATCAAGTTCGGGTGGTCAATGAAGATATACATAAGACTACTTTTTGTACACATCAGGGGCACTATGAATACCTGGTGATGCCTTTTGGCCTTACTAATGCCCCGGCCACATTTCAGTCTTTAATGAATGACATTTTCAGGTCTTATCTTCGTAAATTCATCCTGGTTTTTTTTATGATGTGTCGATATATAGCAAAAGCACTGCTTTACACCTACAACACATACAAGTGGTCCTGAAATTACTGCAAGATAATCAATTGTATGTTAAAAGAAGAAAATACCAGTTTGGAGTTAATTCTGTTGACTACTTGGGTCACGTTATTCCAGATCAAGGGGTAGCTGCTGATCCATCAAAGATCCATAGCATTAAAGATTGGCCTAAACCAGCTAATGTCAAGGCTCTAAGGGGGTTCCTAGGCCTGATAGGCTACTATAGAAAGTTCATTCGAGGGTATGGCCAGATAGCTCAGCCATTTACAAACTTTTGAAGAAGAATAATTTCAAATGGGATTCTCATGCTGAGACAACTTTTTGGAATCTCAAACAGCTAATGACCTCTCCTCCTGTACTGGCTATGCCAAATTTTAAGCAAGAATTTATCATTGAGTCAGATGCATCAGGATTTGCAGTGGGGCAGTGCTGATGCAGAACCAACGACCCATAGCATTCATGAGTGCAGCATTAAAAGGAAGGCAATTAGGGTGGTCGACTTATGAAAAGGAGATACATGCTATTCTATTGGCAGTAACTAAATGGAGGCATTACCTCATTGGAACAAAATTTATCATTCGTACTGATCAAAAGAGCATCAAGCACATGATGGACCAAAGGTTGCATACTCCAATACAGCAAAAGTGGTTGTCTAAATTGTTGGGTTACCAATATGAGATTGAGTACAAATTAGGCTCAGCCAATAAGGTAGCTGATGCCTTGTCTAGGAAAATGGAGGTGTTTGAAGAAACTGGAGATGATGGAGCCAAGTTCTATTCCATTTCCATACCAGCACCATTATGGTTGGAAGATGTCAAGCATCTGACTAATAGTGACCCTGATTTGCAACAATTGAAAGATAAATGGGACAAAGGGGAGTTGGATGTCAGGAAGTTTTAGCTGAAAGGTGGAATTTTTTATAAGAAAGGCCGAGTGGTATTAAGTGCCAATTCTGATCTGAGTAAGCAGGCAGTTTTTGAGGTACACAATATAGCTACAGGAGGCCATCTTGGTCATGAAAAATCTCTACAAAAGCTACGAGATATGTTCTGGTGGAAAGGAATGAGGGGTCAGCTGAAGCAGCATATCCAGGAGTGTGGTACTTGTCAAGAGAATAAGTATGAAACTTGCCCTCCACCTGGGTTGTTACAACCTCTGCCCCTGCCTACACAAGTGTGGACTGAAATTGCTATTGACTTCATTGATGATTTGCCACCATCGAAGGGGTATTCTGTGATATTGGTAGTTGTAGACAGGTTGTCAAAAGTGGCTCACTTCTTTGCGCTTAACCACCCTTACAATGCCAAGTCAGTGTTGGACATTTTTATTGATGGTGTGTTTAAACACCATGGGATTCCTATATCAATTGTTTCAGATCATGACACTATTTTTACTAGTCTATTTTGGCAAGAATTTTACAAGGTTCAGGGCACTCGGCTTAAAATGAGCACCGCATATCACCCTCAAACAGACGGTCAAAGTGAAGTTTTGAACCAAGGTCTACAGTGCTATCTCAGGTGTTTTTGTGCAGCTCAACCTCATGAATGTGTGAAGCATCTGGCTTGGGCAGAATGGTGTTACAATACCTCTCCTCACACCTCCACAAAAATATCTCCATACGAGGCTGTCTATGGTGTTCCTCCTCCAACTCTACTGTCCTATATCCCTGGAAGTACTAGAGTAGCTGCATTGGAAGATGTCTTGAAGTCCAGGGAGACAATCTTACAGAAGTTGAAAGACAATTTGCTCTGAGCTCAGTCAAGGATGAAGAAGTTTGCAGATCTTAAACGCTCATATAGGGAGTTCTCTGTGGGAGATATGGTCTATCTAAATTTGCCTTTCTATAGGCAGGGCTCTGTGGTCCATCGCAGGAAGATGAAGCTCAGCCCTTTTTGCTATGGGCCATTTGAAATCTTGCAGCACATTGGAGTTGTGGCTTACAAACTCAAACTGCCACCTACTGCCCTGGTCCATCCTGTGTTCCATGATTCTCTTCTCAAAAAGAGATTGGGTTTTGCTATTTCTGGAGGTAGTGACTTGCCAGTATGTGAACAAGAGCAACCATTACAACCGGCAGTAATTTTATACAGGCGCATGGTTCCAGACAGGTGAAGACGATAGGCTGTTACTGAGGTCCTCATTCAATGGGAAGTCAAGGAAATTTCAGATGCTACTTGGGAGAATCTGTATAAGCTGCAGCTGAAGTACCCGCGGGCTCAAATCTTTAATGATCAACCTGATAGTAGCTAATCGCTGCAAATAGTTGAATGGGCTCTGTTCTTTGACCTTGAGGACAAGGTCCTTTTGAAGGAGGAGGGTATTTGTTACAAGTATATCGCGGAGGCCGTATGCAAGGACCTGAGCTGGCACGTTCTGTTAGACAGTTGGATGAGTAGCTTCCGACAAGTCAGCTGGCTAGTTGGGTATGTTACAACTAACTGGAATAGGACCCGCAATTATAGCACTGGTTGTTAGACAGGCTGTTAGAGCCAGCTGTTGTAAAGCCCATTGTGGCTGTACCGGGTCAGGTATATATGTTGTAAGCCGACCCGGATGAGAGAGTATCTTGTATTGAGATTCATTTGAATAATATTTCTCTCTCTCTGTGAGATCCCATCTTCTATCTCTCTTCCTCTCTCCCTCTATCTATACCTTCTTCTCCGTCTCCTTCCTTTCCATTCTTACCTTCTGCTAACGAGATACTACAGGATAGGTCCTCTAGGGAAAGTTCCTTCCAAGGGGAATCATCGATACTACCTTAGGGGTAGAAAAGTGGTATCAGAGCCTCCGACGACGACGATGGCGCCGACGGAAGACGATCAGGGAAATCCATGGGTGGCAAGGGCGGAGCTGTGCGAGTTGCTGGATTCGCTGAACCGAATGGTGGATAGGCGTTGTTCCGAGAATGCGAGCACTACGAAGAAGGCCTGCTTCGACATAAGGGCGGAATTTGGGAAAAAGATGGATCTAATCTGCTCCAAGCTAGAGGACCTGAGCTCGAGTCTAGAGACGGAACGCAGAAGCTCGACACGCGGGAAAGATAGCAGTGGCTCCACTTCTGGAGGGGACAAGCGAGGAGTGAGGAAGCTCCAGCTGAAGATGGAAAACTATGACGGAATCTCGGCACCGGTGGACTGGATCAGTAAGGCACGCCATTTCTTCAAGTTTTATTCTGTCGATAAGGATGTTGAGAGGTTAGCGCTCATCTCGTACTACTTAATCGGTGATGTTCTACAATGGTGGGAGTGGATGATGGAAACATCTCCTCTGCTGACATGGGAGCAATTCGAATCTGAGCTGCATATTAGATTTGGAAATCCATATGAGGATGCCGCTGGAGAATTCACAAAGTTAAATCAGGTTGATTCGGTACGAAACTACTTGGCTAATTTTCAAAAGCTGTCGAATAGGTTTCCTGGATTGGAGGAATCTTTTCAGGTAGGGACATTTGTGAGTGGTCTGAAGGATAAAATTAGATTTCATGTTAGGGGACATCGCCCAAAATCAATGGCGGAGGCAGTTAGTTTGGCTCTAGCCAGAGAGGAGAAGTACCTAGCAAAAAGGCAGAAGGGAAAGATGCCTTGGAAGGAAGACAAGACTTCTGAAGTCAAGCAAGGAGATCATAAGATTACACATGGTCTGAAACGTTTATCTCAGGAAGAGAAAAAATTCAGGAGACAGAATAACTTGTGTTTTCACTGTAATGAGAAATGGGGGCCAGACCATAAGTGCAAAGCTAAAGGGAAGTTATATCTAATTCAGGATGTTGATTCTAACAGTGAGGAGGAAACAAAGGAACAACACTGGGAGGTTGAGGATGAACCCCGAATTTCTTTGCATGCCTTAACAGGTGAAGATGCTCCTCAATCTATGAGAGTGAAGTTAATAATCCATGGTATCGAGGTCGTAGCTTTGCTGGATTCAGGAAGTACTCATAATTTTGTAGACACTAGAATTATAAAGAAAGGATTATTCCTTGCTGATTTGGCTAAAGGTTATACTGTTACTGTGGCTAACGAGGAGAAAATCAAATCAAGGGGCAAGTGCTCTGAAGTGGAGTTTAAAATCAGTGATATCATGATGAGTGAAGATTTTCTTGAGCTGAAACTTGGAAGTTTTGATGTTGTGCTCAGGGTGAAGTGGTTATGTCAAGTCAGTCCTGTGTGGTGGGATTTTAACATACAACTGATGAAGTTTAATAACCATGGTATTTCTGTTGTCGTCAAAGGGATGAAAGGGAAATCATAATTACTGAATGCGTGTTTTGCTAAAGAAATGAGGAGAAATCATTCAGTTGAGGTGATTCAGTTTATGTCACTTGGGGTTGGTGAGGACGGTGATACATGAGGAATGCAGCAGACGATTCACATTGAAGGGCTACAACAATTGTTGGATGAATTTGAAGACATATTCAAGGAACCAACTGGTCTGCCTCCAAAACGTTTACAGGATCACCGAATACCTTTGGAGCAAGGGTCCAAGCCAATATCGAAGAGACCATACACTTACCCACACTTTCAGAAGAATGAGATTGAAAGACAAGTCAGGGAGCAAATGCAATCGGGACTAATAAGAAACAACAATAGTCCTTACTCTTCCCCTGTGTTGTTGGTCAAGAAGAATGACGGGTCATGGAGGATGTGTGTGGACTATCGTGGACTAAATCAGATTACTATTTTTGATAAGTTTCATATACCTCGTATTGATGAGTTGCTTGATGAATTGTATGGATCTGTTATATTCTCCAAGCTTGACTTAAGAGCAGGGTATCATCAAGTTTGGGTGGTCGATGAAGATATACATAAGACTGCGTTTTGTACACATCAGGGGCACTATGAATACCTGGTGATGCCTTTTGGCCTTACTAATGCCCCGGCCACATTTCAGTCTTTAATGAATGACATTTTCAGGTCTTATCTTCATAAATTCATCCTGGTTTTTTTTATGATGTGTTGATATATAGCAAGAGCACTGCTTTACACCTACAACACATACAAATGGTCCTGACATTACTGCAAGACAATCAATTGTATGTTAAAAGAAGCAAATGCCAGGTTGGAGTTAATTTTGTTGACTACTTGGGTCACGTTATTTCAGATCAAGGGGTAGTTGTTGATCCATCAAAGATCTAGAGCATTAAAGAATGGCCTAAACCAGCTAATGTCAAGGCTCTAAGGGGGTTCCTAGGCCTGACAGGCTACTATAGAAAGTTCATTCGAGGGTATGGCCAGATAGCTCAGCCATTAACAAACCTTTTGAAGAAGAAAAATTTCAAATGGGATTCTCATGCTGAGACAGCTTTTTGGAATCTGAAACAGCTAATGACCTCTCCTACTGTACTGGCTATGCCAAATTTTGAGCAAGAATTTATCATTGAGTCAGATGCATCAGGATTTGCAGTGGGGGCAATGCTGATGCAGAACCAACGACCCATAACATTCATGAGTGCAGCATTAAAAGGAAGGCAATTAGGGTGGTTGACTTATGAAAAGGATATACATGCTATTCTATTGGCAGTAACTAAATGGAGGCATTACCTCATTGGAACAAAATTTATCATTCGTACTGATCAAAAGAGCATCAAGCACATGATGGACCAAAGGTTGCATACTCCAATACAGCAAAAGTGGTTGTCTAAATTGTTGGGTTACCAATATGAGATTGAGTACAAATTAGGCTCGGCCAATAAGGTAGCTGATGGCTTGTCTAGGAAAATGGAGGTGTTTGAAGAAACTGGACATGATGGAGCCAAGTTCTATTCCATTTCCATACCAGTACCATTATGGTTGGAAGATGTCAAGCATATGACTAATAGTGACCCTGATTTGCAACAATTGAATGATAAATGGGACAAAGGGGAGTTGGATGTCAGGAAGTTTCAGCTGAAAGGTGGAATTTTTTATAAGAAAGGTCGAGTGGTATTAAGTGCCAATTCTGATCTGAGTAAGCAGGTAGTTTTTTAGGTACACAATACAGCTACAGGAGGCCATCTTGGTTACGAAAAATCTCTACAAAAGCTACGAGATATGTTCTGGTGGAAAGGAATGAGGGGTCAGCTGAAGCAGCATATCCGGGAGTGTGGTACTTGTCAAGAAAATAATAATGAAACTTGCCCTCCACCTGGGTTGTTACAACCTCTGCCCCTGCCTACACAAGTGTGGACGAAAATTGCTATTGACTTCATTGATGCTTTGCCACCATCGAAGGGGTATTCTGTGATATTGGTAGTTGTGGATAGGTTGTCAAAAGCGGCTCACTTCTTTGCGCTTAAACACCCTTACAATGCCAAGTCAGTGTTGGATGTTTTTATTGATGGTGTGTTTAAACACCATGGGATTCCAATATCAATTGTTTCAGATCGTGACACTATTTTTACTAGTCTATTTTGGCAAGAATTTTAGAAGCTTCAGGGCACTCATCTTAAAATGAGCACCGCATATCACCCTCAAACAGACGCTCAAAGTGAAGTTTTGAACCGAGGTCTACAGTGCTATCTCAGGTGTTTTTGTGCTGCTCAACCTCATGAATGGGTGAAGCATCTTGCTTGGGCAAAATGGTGTTACAATACCTCTCCTCACACCTCCACAAAAATATCTCCATACGAGGCTGTCTATGGTGTTCCTCCTCCAACTCTACTGTCCTATATTCCTGGAAGTACTAAAGTAGCTGCATTGGAAGATGCCTTGAAGTCCAGGGAGACAATCTTACAGAAGCTGAAAGACAATTTGCTATGAGCTCAGTCAAGGATGAAGAAGTTTGCAGATCTTAAACGCTCATATAGGGAGTTCTCTGTGGGAGATATGGTTTATCTAAAGTTGCCTTTCTATAGGCAGGGCTCTGTGGTCCATCGCAGGAAGACGAAGCTCAGCCCTTTATTCTATGGGCCATTTGAAATCTTGCAGCACATTGGAGCTGTGGCTTACAAACTCAAACTGCCACCTACTGCCCTGGTCCATCCTGTGTTCCATGTTTCTCTTCTAAAAAAGAGACTGGGTTTTGATGTTTCTGGAGGTACTGACTTGCCAGTATGTGAACAAGAGCAACCATTACAACTGGAAGCAATTTTAGACAGGCGCATGGTTCCAGATAGGCGAAGACGACAGGCTGTTACCGAGGTCCTCATTCAATGGGAAGTTAAAGACATTTCAGATGCTACTTGGGAGAATCTGTATAAGCTACAGCTGAAGTACCCGCAGGCTCAAATCTTTACTGATCAACCTGCTAGTAGCTAATTGCTACAAATAGCTGAATGGGCTCTGTTCTTTGACCTTGAGGACAAGGTCCTTTTGAAGGAGGAGGGTATTTGTTACAAGAATATCACGGAGGCCATATGCAAGGACCTGAGCTGGCAAGTTCTGTTACACAGCTGGATGAGTAGCTTCCGACAAGTCAGCTGGCTAGTTGGGTCTGTTACAACTAACTAGAATAGGACCCGCAATTATAGCACTGGTTGTTAGACCGGCTGTTAGAGCCAGCTGTTGTAAAGCCCATTGTGGTTGTACCGGGTCAGGTATATATGCTGTAAGCCGACCCGGATGAGAGAGTATCCTGTATTGAGATTCATTTGAATAATACTTCTCTCTCTCTGCGAGATCCCGTCTTCTATCTCTCTTCCTCTCTCCCTCTATCTATACCTTCTTCTCCGTCTCCTTCCTTTCCATTCTTACCTTCTGCTAACCAGATACTACAGGATAGGTCCTCTAGGGAAATTTCCTGCCAAGGGGAAGCATCGATACTACCTTAGGGGTAGAAAAGTGATATCAGAGCCTCCGACGACGACGATGGCGCCGACGGAAGACGATCAGGGAAATCCATGGGTGGCGAGGGAGGAGTTGTGCGAGTTGCTGGATTCGCTGAACCGAACGGTGGATAGGCGTTGTTTCGAGAATGCGAGCACTACGAAGAAGGCCTGCTTCGACATAAGGGTGGAATTTGGGAAAAAGATGGATCTAATCTGCTCCAAGCTGGAGGACCTGAGCTCTAGTCTAGAGAAGGAACGCAGAAGCTCGATGCACGGGGAAGATAGCAGTGGCTCCACTTCCGGAGGGGACAAGCGAGGAGTGAGGAAGCTCCAGCTGAAGATGGAAAACTATGACGGAATCTCGGCACAAGTGGATTGGATTAGTAAGACACGCCATTTCTTCAAGTTTTATTCTGTCGATAAGGATGCTGAGAGGTTAGAGCTCATCTCGTACTACTTAATCAGTGATGTTCTACAATGGTGGGAGTGGATGATGGAAATGTCTCCTCTGCTGACCTGGGATCAATTCAAATCTGAGCTGCATATTAGATTCAGAAATCCATATGAGGATGCCGCTGGAGAATTCACAAAGTTAAATCAGGTTGATTCGGTACGAAACCACTTGGCTAAGTTTCAAAAGCTGTCGAATAGGTTGCCTGGATTGGAGGAATCTTTTCGGGTAGGGACGTTTGTGAGTGGTCTGAAGGATAAAATTAGATGTCATGTTAGGGGACATCGCCAAAAATCAATGGCAGAGGCAGTTAGTTTGGCTCTAGCCAGAGAGGAGAAGTACCTAGCGAAAAGGCAGAAGGGGAAGATGCCTTGGAAGGAAGAAAGGACTTCTGAAGTCAAGCAAGGAGATCATAAGATTACACATGGTCTGAAACGTTTATCTCAGGAAGAGGAAAAATTCAGGAGACATAATAACTTGTGTTTTCGCTGTAATGAGAAATGGGGGCCAGACCATAAGTGCAAAGCTAAAGGGAAGTTATATCTAATTCAGGATGTTGATTCTGATAGTGAGGAGGAAACAAAGGAACAACACTGGGAGGTTGAGGATGAACCCCGAATTTCTTTGCATGCCTTAACAGGTGAAGATGCTCCTCAAACTATGAGAGTGAAGTTAATAATCCAAGGTATGGAGGTCGTAGCTTTGCTGGATTCAGGAAGTACTCATAATTTTTTAGACACTAGAATTATAAAGAAAGGATTATTCCTTACTGATTTAGCTAAAGGTTATACTGTTACTGTGGCTAACGGGGAGAAAATCAAATCAAGGGGCAAGTGCTATGAAGTGGAGTTTAAAATCAGTGATATCATGATGAGGGAAGATTTTCTTGAGCTGAAACTAGGAAGTTTTGATGTTGTGCTCAGGGTGAAGTGGTTATGTCAAGTCAGTCCTGTGTGGTGGGATTTTAACATACAACTAATGAAGTTTAAATACCATGGTATTTCTGTTGTCGTCATAGGGCTGAAAGGGAAATCATAATTACTGAATGTGTCTTGTTTTGCTAAAGAAATGAGGAGAAATCATTCAGTTGAGGTGATTCAGTTTATGTCACTTGGGGTTGGTGAGGACGGTGATATAGGAGGAATGCAGCAGAGGGTTCACATTGAAGGGCTACAACAATTGTTGGATGAATTTGAAGGCATATTCAAGGAACCAACTGGTCTGCCTCCAAAACGTTTACAGGATCACCGAATACCTTTGGAGCAAGGGTCCAAGCCAATATCGAAGAGACCATACACTTACCCACACTTTCAGAAGAATGAGATTGAAAGACAAGTCAGGGAGCAAATGCAATCGGGACTAATAAGAAACAACAATAGTCCTTACTCTTCCCCTGTGTTGTTGGTCAAGAAGAATGACGGGCCATGGAGGATGTGTGTGAACTATCGTGGACTAAATCAGATTACTATTCTTGATAAGTTTCCTATACCTCGTATTGATGAGTTGCTTGACGAATTGTATGGATCTGTTATATTCTCCAAGCTTGACTTAAGAGCATGGTATCATCAAGTTCGTGTGGTCGATGAAGATATACATAAGACTGCTTTTCGTACACATCAGGGGCACTATGAATACCTGGTGATGCCTTTTGGCCTTACTAATGCCCCGACCACATTTCAGTCTTTAAGGAATGACATTTTCAGGTCTTATCTTTGTAAATTCATCCTGGTTTTTTTTATGATGTGTTGATATATAGCAAGAGCACTGCTTCACACCTACAACACATACAAGTGGTCCTGAAATTACTACAAGAGAATCAATTGTATGTTAAAAGAAGCAAATGCCAGTTTGGAGTTAATTCTGTTGACTACTTGGGTCACGTTATTTCAGATCAAGGGGTAGCTGCTGATCCATCAAAGATCTAGAGCATTAAAGAATGGCCTAAACCAGCTAATGTCAAGGCTCTAAGGGGGTTCCTAGGCCTGACAGGATACTATAGAAAGTTCATTCGAGGGTATGGCCAGATAGCTCAACCATTAACAAACCTTTTGAAGAAGAATAATTTCAAATGGGATTCTCATGCTGAGACAGCTTTTTGGAATCTCAAACAGCTAATGACCTCTCCTCCTGTACTGGCTATGCCAAATTTTGAGCAAGAATTTATCATTGAGTCAGATGCATCAGGATTTGCAGTGGGGGCAGTGCTGATGCAGAACCAACGACCCATAGTATTCATGAGTGCAGCGTTAAAAGGAAGGCAATTAGGGTGGCCGACTTATGAAAAGGAGATACATGCTATTCTATTGGCAGTAACTAAATGGAGGCATTGCCTCATTGGAACAAAATTTGTCATTCGTACTGATCAAAAGAGCATCAAGCACATGATGGACCAAAGGTTGCATACTCCAATACAACAAAAGTGGTTGTCTAAATTGTTGGGTTACCAATATGAGATTGAGTACAAATTAGGCTCGGCCAATAAGGTAGTTGATACCTTGTCTAGGAAAATGGAGGCGTTTGAAGAAACTGGAGATGATGGAGCCAAGTTCTATTCCATTTCCATACCAGTACCATTATGGTTGGAAGATGTCAAGCATCTGACTAATAGTGGCCCTGATTTGCTACAATCTTGATCTTCCAAAAGAACTCGATCACTGCCTTACTGGAGTGGCTCTCAAGGTGATTGACATAATGTCCAGCTTGCCGTTTTGGCTTAAACTTTTTTTTAGTGAAAATTATTTATTTTTGTACTTATTACAAAAAAATAGAAGGGAGACTGGCAACAAGCTTAATTTGAAATTAAAAACAATAACGTACAGAAGAATCTAGAGAAAAAAGGCTCCGTAAATTACTCATTTCGTTCTTTAAGCAACTACAGTTACGGCAAACATGAATCAGATTTAGTTCCATGACTATAGAGAAATGGAAAGAAATAAGCCAAAAAGACGAAATATTATTTGGTTTCTGAATTCAATCAGATCATATGCGCTCATCAATCTATGACCAGTACTGCGGCTTCGGCCGCGAGATCTTACAAGAAAATACGGTGGACACTGTTTCCTCTTCTGTACATCAACTGCTGCGCGTCAAACTTATCCAGCACATGAACTCCTCCCACGAACCGAACAAGAAATCAGCACTCCTCCTTCTTCCTGCAGTTACCAGCACGACCATCACACCCTGATTCCAGGTTGCCAATTGGCTGCATACTGTTGATCAACCAAGTCAGATAACAAACACGGGGAGGACGACGTCGGAACAGAGGCAGCAGATGGAAGAGGGTCGAGTAGACCTGATCTGGAAGTTGACCCTCCTCTGCTATCTCTCTGTCGTTCTTGCTTCTTCTTGCCGCTTCTTGGAGGTACGGTTGTAACCAATTGAGATCTGCTGTTGCGGGTTGCTGTTGCATCCGCTGTTGCATTAAATCTGAACCTTACCTTTATTCCAAAACCCCACCCCTAAAAAAGATAATGGGTTATTTTCACGGTCACGATTAAATGCAACAGCATCATAACAGCGTCTCGGAACAGCAAATTCGGTAAGGTGTGTCTTGACTTCCATGAGTTCAAAAGCCTTGTTTTTATCCTTAATTTTGTTTGGTATGCGCGGATGCAGTTACAATTCGTTGTTAACCTCATCGGACTACGCATTTGGGCCCCAAGTTCCTTGTTAACCTCATCGGACTACGCATTTGGGCCCCAACTCCCGGAATATGTACCGCGCCCAACTCGCGGGATGGCAATGCATATATGGGTCCCATTAGCATCGTCTCTCTCCAGCAAAAGAGCGGCCGTTCCCGACCGGTGGTCCATCACTATGCAACGCATGTCGGTATCTGCTCAAGGGCATAAACAGCAGCCGGTACCAGGTGAAGACTGTGTCATCACTTTTTTACCCACCAAACAATTCGAACAAAAACAGTGAAACTGTATCACTTCATACCAAATAAAACTCGTGTATTCAAAAATTGTGATTAGGTTTGACTAGTTTTTAAAATCTAAGCCTAATTTGGCTGCGGACTTCTTAAATTCTGGTATTTATGCAGATGGCTTTAGCACCTTTGAAGTGGCGCGAGGGGCTGAATAGTATAGACTTCATTGTCTATCCGTGGAAAAAAAACATGAAATGGGGGAAGAAAATTATAAGGGAGGCGGCATTTCGATTACCTCCGTTAACGGGCGTGATTTCAAAAGCTCGTCGTTTCTGTTACAATAATTAACGGACAGCGTTTATGAGTCCCACTTACAACGGAACGCGCTTTCAGTTATCATACTAATTACCAGGATTCGTAAAGTTTGTGGCCAAACTAGACCTCAAACACAGTGTAAAACTACCTCCGACCACGTCGTACTAAACTAGCCCTGAAGCTCAACGATTGAAATCAACCAGCGTGCTATCACACTCGTATTTATATACGAGTCCCATGCTCTGCAACGTCCTGGAAATTGAGGTGAGTGGTTGAAAGTACGCATAACATGATATTTCATATTTGGAACCGTCGCACGTAAAGACCTTTTTAACCTCGCACATTTTGAAACTTTTTTGGCAACTTCGAGTATTTCCGACAGTAGCGTGAAACTGTTGATGAGTAAGCCTACTTGTCAAAGCTATGCAAGACAATATCCACACACACAGATACATCTCACATTACTATCATCTTTTTTTATTCACCTGCACTCAACTCCTTCCCGTATAACTCTTATTCAATTTAAAACGCATTAGGGTTTCACTATTACTAAAAACTTCTCAAAATTGTGCTTTTTTACTTAGTATTCTCATAAACCCTAATTACAATTACGAGGAGTCATATACACAAAACAAAATATCACACTATATAATATTGAAAGTCATTACATGTGAATTTGGGGCAAACTCGGGTAGTTAGTTGCCTCTCAGTTTCATTTTAGTCCATTATCAATCGAATTTGTACTTATATCATAAAATATGTAGAATATATCACATTTCATGCTAATTCTATAATTGAAATATTTTCAATTCATAAAAATTCATCAATTTTTCCTTTTAGGTTCAAAATAGAAAAAATATGAATACAACTCAAAATTTTAGTTTAGGGAAGAAGTCCACTCACTTATGACAATGGAAATTGTGGTTATGATCAAATCCCTTGTGTCTAATTTGGATTTGAGAAGAACCCAAGTTCAACTCAAACTTCCCTTTCTAGATCTATTGGTGTATGTGTTCATCTTCCAACTAAAGAGGAAGAGGAAGATAAGCTTAACTAGACACTTGGGATAGATTCTTTGACCAATACTGCATGGAAGAAGAAAGAAGAAAAAGTGTATAGTAACCCTATCTTAGGCTGAATAGATTTGGGTTCTTCTTACTATTTTTTTTTAGGGGAGGTTCTTCTTACTATTTTCCTCAATACTCCTCCCCATCTACTTAAATTACTTCTAATCATTTCTCCAAGGCTTTCTAGGGTTATACTATTAAGTAGAATAGGTATGGACAACTCTATGAATGATCATGTTGACATTGTGACGTCAAGCCTGTGTGAGTGACTGATAATGTGATGCCAACAACTAAGAGTATGATTCCTCTTATGATATTGATTGTTTCTTTCTTAATAACAAGATTCGATTAAGTTATATTGTTGAGTAAAGAGACAATAATGTTGAATAAGGTTTTAGATGATATTTTGGTGCCCAATGAAGACAAAGTGAGTGAACTACTTATTCCAAATTCCTTGGATGATATCTCACCATACAAGAATAAAAAGAAACCTGCCAGTGATATTTTTGAAACATTCAAACAAGTGAGTTCAATATCTCATTTTTTGATAAAATCAAGCAAATTCTAGCTAATGGAATGTTTTGAAGGATATGTGTACATTTATAGAAATTCATCTAGGAGGACTCAAAAGAAGTAAATTTTACAGAGTATGTAAACTCCATTTTACAACACTCCACATCCCTCAAGAGACAGGATCAAGGTGCCCCAATAATATGATGACATATTGGTGGAGATCACATTGACCAAGCTCTAATCAAATTGGGTTCTAGTGTGAACTTGATGACTTACAACATCTATATGGAGCTAAGCCTAGGTAGGTTGAAGTTGTCCAATTGCATTCTCATGTTGGAAAATTGTTTCAGAAAAGTGCCAAGGGTTGGGTGGGGGATGTGCTTGTCATGATTGACAAAGAAACATCAACAATGTTCACGTTGGCATGGAGTTAGAAGCTAAGAGAATTCCCATCATCTTGAGAACACCATTTTTGGCAACAATTGATGTTGAAACTCATTTGTTCACCAACACTCTTTCTATCACATTAATGCACCATATTCAAGACTTCCATGCAGTAGGAAAACTTCCATGCAGGAGAACCTAAATGAGAACAATGTCAATGATGGTTGTTTTAAAGACCTATTTGTTCCATGGACTAAGGAATACCCCAAGGATTCATTGGAGAAGACTAGGAATATTGATAAGATTTTTGTTTATTGCTTAAAGTGCAAGGATTGGTCCCAATAATCAAACTATAATTGACCATTAAGACTAATACCAAGGATATTCTCTTTTTGACCCCTTTCCCATGCTTTCCAATATTTTCTATCCTTTTTGTCCTTGATGTCAAATTTGTGGAATTATTAGTGGTTTGGGGTGAATTTGATCACCATTTATGTCAATGTACAAATACCTCAGTAAATGTTTTTCATAAGGAACTAATATGCAAATTTATCACTTATTTAAGATAATGATGAAATAAATTCATTTGAGAATATTCCTTAACCTTTTGGAACAAGGAAGAGATAAAAATATAAATAATAGATCTTTATACAATATGTTGTGATATTGAATTATTTAATATGAAAAATTGTGGTTATATTGGATAATGGGTTGAAATTTATAAAAGAAAGACTAATTAGATAAGAATAACTCTAGATTTAAATTATTGGTTTTGGTTTGACTTATAGGCCAAGTTTCATAATTTTTGGATAATAATATTTATGCCTATTTTATTTTGAATAAGAAAAGGTGATTTTTCTCCAATATATGAAATAGTCTTGGATTATTTTAATGACATAAAAAGTGGAAAATAATCATGGATTCATAATCTATGCATTAAAAATAGTCTTTAGGTGAATTTTCATGTTATTTGGATAATCTTTAATGGACATGGGTTGATTAGAAGAGAGAAAGTATGAAAAAGCCCAAAATAATAAATAATATGATAAATAATTTCAAGGGATAAAATTAATTGTGAAATCATGTTCCATATGTGTTAGTTTGTTTAAAGATGAAGTTTCACATTAATTGAAGATTTCTAGAAGTCTCTAAAGTGATAAGAAAGAGAAAATATTATTTAATGTAAAATAATTAAATAAAATACTTAGAAACTCCAAAGTTGAAAAATAATGCCAAAAATGTCTTCTATGCATCCAAGTTAGGCTAGGTGCCAAATTTCATTACAACAGAGTTTGTTTGCACCCTTTTTGTAAGAGAGAGAAAAATTACATAATAATATAATCACTTTAGTCAAATTTCATTAGGAATATGATTTAATTTTGTCACTCGCATTTTTGCTCTTTAATTTCATTTTCACACCATTATATGGTTTAGATTGACTTGCACCCTAATCAGACGGAGTCCATGTCATCTCCTAGCCCGAGCCTAGATAGAAAACAGATGTGAATAGGGCAACTAGTATTTTTTAGATTTCTTCCTCTCTAGTCCATCTCCGTTCAAGATTTCTTCGCCGTTGACTTTATTTTTTTATTCTGCACACACCTATACCTTGTTTGAGGATTTTGTGGAAGATTCGTGAAATGCCCAAACCTAGGTTCTAAACTTTCTCACGATCGGTTTGTACAAACCCTAGAACATCACCCCACTTATAAATAGGACTATCCATACCTTCATCTCCTCTTACCTAGCTCTCCTCTCCTCTCAAATTTTGTGTTGTTCCCTTCTTGGTTGTTACCGATTGAGTTTTGCTTCCCAAGCTTGCGACTACTCTCCTCGGCTCTCAGGGTTACCAACACACCAATTGACGATGGTGGTGAGCCTGGTTAGTCTTTTTCTTCCTTTCCTTACCTTCGGTTTGACGAATTATCGTGTATGTAGGATTTTCCAACATACTTCAAGCTTTGGCCTTACTTCTTTGCAGTCATGGCATAGGAGTAGAGAAGGGGAAGATGAGCCCTTGTGTTTTCCCCGGTCTGCCCTCGCTTGTTCTTTTATTTTTGTTTCATCGTCAAGGGCATCATGGCCTTTTTGCCAGGTTTTTCTTTATCTTGGTCGAGTTCAACTGAGCCTCTGATGTGCTAAAAGTTCTACCGCCAATTGGGCCAGGTCAACAAGATCTCAAATCTCTCTCTATATTGAGTTTCTTCTCTACTTATTTGGCATTTTTTGATTGGTTGTTTTTATTAAAATTGTAACTTTTAATCTGCTTGTCCGAAAATTAAAAATTAATATGGTCTAGAATAAAAAAAATATGATCTTTCTAACAAAAATGATTTCATAGCCTAATTTCCATAATTTCTAAGAGTGGTTTTTTAGGATCTAATTAATTAACATAAAAGCCCTAAAATGGGTAACTAATTCATATGAACTCCAAGTTTAGTAAATATGTTTTCTTGATCAGAAAAACATGTAAGTCGATTGGTCTAGGTTTTGAGTCCAAAATCTGAGGTTTTCCAAAAATTATAAAATTAGGATTTCCTTTATACATATATGACATATAAACCCTAACACATGTGAATAACTTATAATTAGGTTAAGGTGATCTTTGAATCCATTAAGTTGGTGGAAGTGATAAGTAGGACTTTGAATTGAGGTATGTGCATTCTTACATATTAAGTTTGGTTGTTATCCAAACCCTAATTTCCCAATGAGGCATGGACTTAAACTATTTATCCCTATATTTGCTCTTTTGGAACATTTTACTTCATTACTTGCTTGGGTTTTTACTCCCTATCATATCACTAATATATTGTTGCTTAATCTTGTCGTGTGATTTATTTTGAACATGATGGTTTAATGACTTATTAGCTAAATTAGTGTACCTATGTACTAGTCACCCATAATTTTGGGCACGTGATAATTCACCCTGGGGAATGTGATAATTCTCCTCTCTCTCTTTCTCTCTCTCTCTCTCTCTCTCTCTCTCTCTATATATATATATATATATATATATATATATATATATATATTGAAGGTGATTGGGAATGTAGTAATTTTCCCTTCATCTATTTTTGGTTGAGGTTGGTAGGTGCCTCAGCCCTGCTTTAGACAATAAGCATTACTTATAATCATGTGTGATTCTATTTATATGTGATACTATGGCAAGAATCTTTTGTTATGTGCCTCATTCTCTTGACCCTATGTAATATAGTTTAATCTTACCCCATATTATTCTTTGTTTCCTTTCTTGTAGTTATTCCTTATTGACACATACTTTGTTTTCTCCTCTTGTTGGGTGAACCCAACCACCCTAACTTAGGATCAGAGTGCACAACAAGAGTGTGGAGGACCAGCCTAGGATTACGATATGGTGTACATGGCTGTCAACATGGACCTAACTCATGAAGTTGTTGTTTACAGAGAATCTTGATATGGTTTAGATTTCCCTTTATCTAGATCCTTATGTTGTATCATACATGTAAACCCTGTGTGGGATATTATGATTTACTTTTAAAATCTTTTGTAAAATTGAATATAGCTGTTACTTTTATTCCGCTTCTACACTTTGGATGTTTTGAATACCATTATTGAGATTTGAAAATTTTACACTTGTTCCAGCATACCTTTTGAGTGTGTTTGAAATGTATGTTTTATTCTTCAATTTTTAGTAAAGGAGTGATTTCAATCTTTTACAAAAACCAACCAAAAACAAACAACCATAAAAATGCCGAGTTGAAAAATCCAAATAGGATAATCCAACATAATGATCTGACCATCATAAAACTACAAGACACTGTCTAAAAATGTATCTCATCACAGTAGGGCAATTCTGTGAGAAGAAATAATAAGAGTACAAACTAGCATCACTTTATTTACTTCATCAAGTAGTATTATGATGTGTTTTGTATTTCACATGCAAATTCATCTAGGGAAAATTCCCCTAGATTTTTACTGAAACTACATACAATAATTCCACCCATAAGAGGATTAATCTTATCATCTTATAATATTAAGATCTAAATAAATGTAATTGCACAAGAACTAGTATTTATCACACAAGTTGGATTTTAGTTCTTAGGCTAAGATTGCAATTAATAAAATGCAAAAATATACCTATTTAATTATAAAAATAAAAACACTAGGGTAAATAGGTTTTTGTACTACTACCTATTGTTATCTCTCTTTCTACATCACAGAAGGCATGAACATATAAACTTAAGGCTGCATAACTCCAACCTTTCAAATTTAGATTAAAATAGGAAATTATTACTCAAGCTTGTTTTCATTTTACTTAGAGATCATGTATTTATTTCCTTGGGAAGCACATGTATGAAATCTCATCAAGGGATAAACTTGAATCTAATCAACATTCTTGGTCTTAGGTTTGAAGTTCTCTACACCCAATTCTATATAACATGAATATATGTCGACCAAACATATTAGCAAGCAGTAAATGATACATTCACATGGTAGCATGGTTTGCATAAGTTTTAATGCAAATAATATAAATAAAATAGGTAGCAGGGATACTTCCCATACCCTAGCAAGGGGACTACTCGCTCCTCATGGAAATAACAAGATAAATAATGCATATAAAAAAATTCAACAGTCACGAAAACAAACCGATGAGAAGTTGCAATGTGTGGATGCTTGTCTTCTTGCTTATGGAATGTCTTGAGTGGAGCAGAGCAATGTAATAGTTGAATGTATGTTGTAGTAGAGGTTAATAGTTACTGAATGGAGATTGATTGATCTATGCCCTTTATGGTCAATCAATTGAGTTGTGATGTTGGCAGTCGATGAGATGGAAAAGGTGATCAGTCATGCTATAGAATAATGATGGTCGATCAAACTGCCTTTATCGAGGTCAAATTTTCAACCTGAGGTGGAGTTTGATCGGTTGAACTTTATTGAGGTCTATCCAGATGTAGTGCTTTAAAGGTTGATTGATCTAACTTTTTCGAGGTTGATCACTTAGGCTGGAATATAGACTAATTGGTGTAACTCTTTCAAGGTTGATTGATCAAGCTTTACAGGTCAACTGAGATTTCTTTGGAGGACGTCTTTCAACTCATGTTGTGGATAGTGCAAAGTGGATTTGTGGATAGAGTTCTAAAGCCTCTCAATGTCTCTGGTTGATTTCAAATGGAAGAAATGACCTCCTTTTTCTATGAAACAAAGATGAAGGTCAACAACCTCCATGTAATACCATCAGACTCTTACAGTGAACACATTAGTAGAGAGAAGTCAAATGGTTGTGGGCTTTGTTGGGCATGAAGGTAGATCAATCAACGTCAACAAACAAAGTTGTATTGGTAGAGGTTGATTGTTGGATGGTTTATTGCCTGACAATCGATCATTCGAGCTCAATGGTTGCACATTGATGGGGTGATTAGTGGAGCTTGATTAGTGGATCTCAATCACTAGATCTTGATTACTAGTAGGTTGATCACTACAGGGTCGATTGGTTGAGTTCGACCAGTTTCTCGACTAGTAGACCTTGATAGGAATGCATCTGTTGATAACTCGATCATTTAGAGCCCAATATTCAGAGCTCGATTGGGTGGTCAAATAGGAAGGTCAATTGAGGAGTCATGATGTGGATTTGAGCTAATAGTATTGATGATTTTCCTTCTAAACATGCCCAAAATCTATTTTCGGTCGGGGCACTACTCTGCACCTCACAAGAGGAGTCCCTCTCATGACTCCCACCCATTTAAGGACAATGGGACCCCCTTGGTCATTCTGTTATGGTTAGTATGAAAGATAAAACTATAAACATGCTAATGTAGTCAAGAGAAGCATAAAAGTGCTTATAAATCAACATAAAATATTAATAATGCTAAAGGAAGCCATTTCTAAGGCAAACTAAGAAATCTAAGTGCAAAACTACACTAAGATGTGACTAGAGCTATCACTAATATTCATTCATAAAATTAATATATGATTCATATCCATGAAGAACAACAACCTGATAGATCTAGATCAAGTTGCAACTTGTAATGATAAGAACACACTAGGTAAAGCAAAATATCATATACTTTAACAACTATTGATCCATCGCTTAGGGATGTGAGAGTATAGGGACACTCTAGAGTTAACTATACTATATCTTGTTACATCTTGATCAACATGTCCTTTCCATTACTCCAATATACCAAAAAATGTGCAAAACTATTGGGGTAAGAACCCTAGTCCTAGAAATATGATATGACAAAAGATATCATACTCATTATTTACATGATTGTGATGATCAACTTATTTAAAGGTAGATTAATCAATAATTAAATATCTCTAGATAGGATATATGAATCAAGTACTTATTCTTGGATAAAGAGAGGCATTCTCTCCCCCTCTCCCACACCCGTGATGGAGGTCAAACGTCCAGGAGGGTGGTAAACCAAGGCGGTAGCTGGGATTCAAACCTGGGTCACTTTGTGAGGAGACATCATGCTTGACCACTTGAGCCACTCCTTATCAGCTCAAGTACTTATTCTCATTATTATATATACTTAGCAAATGATAATTCTCTTCACATGAATGTATAATTAACAAGAATAAAATTTTATTCCGTAAATAAACCTAAGCCATGTGCTTACCTATACAAAGTAGGAAACATATATACTAATTACAATAAGTAAATGAATTGAATTTCACATCCAAGTGATTCATCAATTAAACCTAAATAGATATACTACACAGTGGAGTTACAATTTTATTTTTTCTGGGGTAGTTTGAGGCGTACAACTCAAACTACTAGCTAGAGGATGTGAATCCTAGACTAGCCCCACATAAGAACTCAGATTACTAGACCTCATTAGATCTATCTAGAAACACCAGGTCAAAGCAATGGTAAAATGAGGTACTCTTCTTAAAGGCCAAGTCTATTGAAGAATTGCTCAAAAATAGATCGACATATATCTAGTCTTCTTTGAGTACACTATCTCACAACACTAAGAAAATAGGGTATAAACACAACTAGCTAAGACGTGACTGCCTATATTTATAAAATATACACTCTAACCATCTTCTCACAATCTGTTGATTGCTAAAAGATTAAATCATTCCATTATTTTCACCCAACGACTCAGGGAAATAGATCTACAGACTCGGAGGTCTACATGATTAGGGTTACACTTGATTAACTAAGCCAATTACTCATATTTCAATAGTATTGATCAATTTACAAACAATGCATAGAGATATAGTTGACATATCAATCATGTTTTAAAACTCTAGAAGGCATGAATTGTATTTACACACACCAAATTACCCAAATTAGAGTACAAATAATCATCCTTGGGACATATCAAGGCCCACATATCAACCTCATCCACAATAAGGCCCAATGTATCAATCTCGAGCACAACAAGGCCCAACATAATAAATCATGCCCCATAAGACTTAATTAAGGAATACCATGGGATATTTCTCCTTCCACTATTTTATTACCAATATGCATATAGTATCACAAAAGATCAACTATTATACCATACATAGAAATTCTCATCACCGTCATATAGAACAAGACATAATTAACCATCACTATTCAAGTGTGAGGCTATCATGAGAGAGTATCATATTATATTGTCTCTAAGAACATCTAGTTCAAGTCGATCAATCCTCATTACATAATTGTTACATACCCTACTTCGTGGTAATTAACATTTAACTACAAGGTTATCAAGCCCATAAAATCACATCATTTTCCCACCTTAACTATTTCACCATTTATCCATCATGTTATATTGTGTCCATGTTCAGTCATGTGTTAGTTTTAACCCTTGGAACCTCCCATCATCCCAATGATGACACCCATATCATTTCACTCAAAGTATAAATATCAAGGACTCAAGCCTACATGTATATATCACATATCCAAGATGAATCTTATAATGTCACATTTTACCTCATAATATTAAATCCCTTAAGATCATAGAGAAAGGGGAAATGAAAGACATTGATAGTCATATGTGGAAGGAAATTACTTCACTAGGATCCACTTAAAATAAAAGTATTGTCATCTTTTATCAAAACTTGCATGGATTAAGAAACATCCAAGTTACTTCATGTTCACTTTATTGATCCCCCATGATGCATTTCATGTACATTCATATTGTTATGATATTGATTTATAATTAATTTTAGCTTCATTAGTCAATAAATTAAGTGTACATGACTTCAAGAGATATAAGACAGTTCACAAAGTAAACCAAAGTACTCATTTGGTCACAAACCACCACTACTAGACATGCAAGTCTAATTTCACCACATAAGGACATACTAAGTACAATACCTTGTAGGAATATAACATGTTAAAACCCCATGGTTATGAATTCCAACTCATATTACTTTGAAGCCCTACCAACTTTGAACTTGTAAACTGAAGGTAAGTGGGAGTTGCGTCAAATACAAGAGTTTACATAAAAGGAACCAACTCTATGCATAGATGAACTATCTCGAGATTATAGGTCTAACTCAAAAGAAATTTTAGTATAATAACAGTTATATAAAGGCCTTAATATCATTCCATATCCACTCCCAGTTAGTAAGAGTAACATGCATATCACTTTCTCCATCATATGACACGAAGACACCATAATGATAACATTTTAGTAACATTTCATATGTATTAAGGATTTCAATAAAAAAACATGTTTAAGTTGACATGAGACCAACATCAAGGATCAATCTTAGAATATAATTAAGAATATGGGAATTCTTATTTCCCATTAACTTATTGAGAAAAGTTCTCAAGAAACCATCTTTAATGAAATTAGGGGATCATAGAGCATGATTAAGGAATATTAGATAACCAATCTACAATTCCAAACAAGTGGTCTTTGAACCAATTGGAGGATTGTTCCATATCATAAAAGATAACTATCATTACATATAGGTATACATGAAAATCCAAAGTCACATCATATAGTAGAAAAACATATCTTAAATATTGGATCTTTTGCATCTAAATCAAATTTAGAGAAAATTTGGGGATTTACATGCACAAGTAGGAAAAAGAATGCTAACAAATGCTATATCACTCACCTCTCTTGGTGATGCTCATGAGGTATATTAAAGATATCAATGATCTGAAACTACTAGAGGGGGGGTGAATAGAGTTTTATAGATAATTTAACAATTATTGAACTCAAACAACCACAATGAAAAATTGGACAAGGAGACACAAGGTTTAGAGTGGTTCCAACTATAGAAAATACTATAGCCGTCAATCCACTACCCGGTTGCTTACCCAACCGGGATTTGAAAAGAAATTTATTTTATTACCTCTTCAAGGAATTTACATAAAATACAATCTCTTTTCCTAAACCCTTCAAGCAGCCTTCACCTAGAAGTAATCGCCAACCTTGAAGCAGCCTTCCCTTGAAGTAGATGCACCAACTCCCGTTGCACCAGCCTTCTGAAGTAGCTTCCCTTGTGATAGCCTTCTTGAAGTAGCTTGAAGTCCCCTTCTCCACCTGAGAAGTCAACCCTCTCCAATCCGCAGCCTCCAACCCTAGGAGTAGCAAGGAGAGTACAAAAGATAAACAGGAACAAGAAAGGAAACAGAAATTACAACTTATCCTTTAAGCCCAAGGCTTGATATGCCTAGATCAAGCGTATAGATCTCCTAGCCAAGTGTATGAACTTGTGATTGCTGTGGGTAGGAGAATCTAGCCTATAGGACACGAGATTGAGCTAAGGAGAAAGTAGACAAATGATCACAGTGCTCAAATTGCTTGCAAAAGATTGCTCAAGTATGCTCAAGTGTATTCTCAAGTGTAACAAGTGTATTCTAGTGTCCTATGGCTTGTCCTATTTATAGGAATGGCCTAAGTATGCTTAAGGACGTTCTAGACAACTTCTAGGGGTTTCTAAGTGCTTAACTAGCCGTTAGGTACAAAGTTGTTGCTTTAACAACGGCTAATTAATTTATTCTGCAGTTGCTGTCAGAGACCATCTCGGTCGACAAATGGTCGACCGAGACACCTACTCGGTCGAACTTTTGTCGACCGACAGGCTCTCTGGAACAAGTGATTTGCAACGTCTTTCTTCAACTACAAACTAACTTGTTTGTTGTGTCTAACGGCTACTTTGGATCTTTCTCGGTCGAGAAGTTTGTCGACCGAGAGTGTCTCGGTCGAGGAGTTTGTCGACCGAGAATGATCCTGTTTCAAGGTTTCAATTTAAGCACTAATTATATATGTGAGTGTGCAAAGGTGATTCTATTCAAATGAGATGACATGTCTAACTATGGTGTTTGGCTAGGGAAAATCTAACGCTTGATTTACATGCAAATCTAAGTACTTGTACATTATATATTTGTACAAGTTTTACAACATTGATTACATTGCATGAAAATATAACTGAGTAAACTCTTGGATTTTCCCTATTTGCTTTGCCATCCATCTTAGTCCTGCACACTCAAGTAGCTCGTTAGATTAATAAGAATGAAATGTTTGTCATCATCGAAACAAAGGGATTTTTAGATGTCCATTTAGCCAACAATCTCCCCCTTTTTGAAGATGACAAACATTTCCAAAATAAATATAAAACATATGAATTTCATACCTTTAAATTGCCTTATGTATCTTTTCCTCTTGTTTATAAAATGTGTGCTTATTATTCCCAATGAATTATGGAACATAAAGTCCAGTTCATTTGGGAATGTAGCAACTTTCAATGTAAAGCCAAGAGTATATTTATGAAACTCTTTGATTGAGTGTTTCATAAATACTAAGTTATAGTTTTATATATCTCTCCCCCTTTGTCATTTCAAAAAGATAACCGTTTTAATAAAAACTCCCCCTTAATTAGATATCCTATTAGAAGCATGGATTTTTGTCTAATTTATCCACAATTTGTTTCTCAATCTTTTGCAAAGGATGTTATGCCTTGAAATGATATGAGATTCCCTTAAGCGTATGATGAATGTATATTGATTTCTCATTTATCAAAGGATGTTAAGCCCTAAATTAAATGAGAATCCTCTAAGCTTAGAGTACATAAAAATGTCTCCATCCAAATGCAAGGGATGTTAAGCCCTGTTTTGGGTAGAGAGTTCCTTCAAGTACAAGATACTATTTTGAATAAATTCATAAATTGCTTTATAATCAAGGAAAATGTCCAGCTACACATGGTGGTTACAATGTTTTTGTAAACTTCTTCAATCAAATGGTCAAAGTTGTTGTTAAGATCTCCCCCTTAGTCTTATGCTTTGCTCCCCTTAGATAGATATCTCAAATGAAAGTTTGAGTACTAAGCAAATATATAGAATGTTGTAGATGATCTCCATGATTTAACAAAGATGTATGCAATTTATGTCAGTCTGGAAAACAGAAACCCGGTCGGTCGACAATTGCTCGACCGACAGTGTTCTCGGTCGACTAGTTGCTCGACCGAGGATGTTTCTGGAGAACTGTTTTGTCATTTGTCAATTTAGCCACAATTTTAATAGTTGCCTGTTTTAATTATTACTCCCCTTATTTGTTATGCTCTACAATAATCCATATTTTTGAATATGTCTCATATGCTTAAAAAAAATAACCATTTGAATCAAGCAAAGATGGCAAACTTCATTCAATAGCATGGAAAATATTACAATCATATAGAAATGACCAATTTATTACAATCATTGTCATTACAACTAGTACAACTTTTAAAGCTGATTTTTAAATGCAAATGGTAGATCATTTTTGTAGAGCATATATATGGATATTCTAAGGGAGTAATATTAGGATAATTTAAGGCTTAAATGATAGCAAATGTTTTAATTTTCAAGAAAAATTTATATTAAGATTAGGTCCAAAGAGAGAATTTTCAAGATAAGCAATTTTTGTCGAAGCTTATTTTAGGTCACCCTTGACTACGACCATAGCGCCCCTTTGTCAAGTTTTATTTTGACCAAGAGGCAAATTTTGCAGATATTTTTCAGATTTGAATATATTGAGTCTAATATCTGCATAAAATTTAAATATCAAGTTGAAGCATACTACTTAATTGGAGACATAATTAATTATTTCAAAAATACTGAGTTAGAGATTTTGTTGCAAGCAATAACATATAACTAATAAGTTATTTTGCTGGCTTGCAAACAATTTTCTATGCGCACCCAATGATGAAAGCATGGTATAAAGCATACAATGATAATTTCATTTTATAATTAGTATATGTATAGACCAGAAAATATTTTTACGAAAAATCATATGAAAATAGGAATTTTCTTTTTATTTGACTTAGACTTTAAATCATCTAGGGAACAAACTAATATTAATTTCATTTATATTTGTAATTATGTAGAGTTGAGATAGACATAGAAATATGCAACTAATGTCTTTGGTCATATCTCAACTTGATTTTGTTCATTTAGTTTGGAGGTTTTGGAATCCAAACTAACTCTACATCTTTTCTCTTATAAGGACATGAAAATGAATAGTGACCAAGGCGCAAACAGTAATGACAACATATTGAGTCAACTTCATATATTTTTCTATGGTTGTGTCCTATGTTGTCATTGGGTGAGGATGTCCTTTTAGGTACATATATAGATTGGGTTTGTGACTTTCTCTGACTAGGTTGTTGATGAGATTTTCCTTTAGGCTTGTAACCTAGTCCCCTTCTCCCAATTTGTTGATAGGGATTATCTAGAATTTGATCAAGAATGCCATGGTTATTCAAACTACGAACTTGTTGTTGTAGCTTGGCAATCTCATCCATTCTTTTCTTAATGTCTATTTTTGCTTGGTCTAGATTTGATGACAATAAATTTCTTTCTTTAACAATAGTGTCATAATCTATAAGGGTGCACAATAATGGTTGTTTCTGAAGATCGTTTACTTGAGTCTGTAAGTTTGAATTTTCAACAGAAAGGAGCTTGCAATCGGCTTCCATAAATTTTAACTTAAGATCAGAAATTTTATTTCCCTCTTTAAGATTCTCATTTTCAGATGCAAGAGCAAGAAGTTTAACATTTAGATCATCATTTTCCTTATTTGATTTCTTTAATTTCTTTTTGCACTCAACATATTTATTATGTGTTTCTTCAATAATAGCAACTATTTCTTCTTTAGATAAATCAAAAAGACTTACCTCTTCTTCTTCTTCTTCTTCACTAGTTGTAGCAATAAAGCATTCTTTGTGCTTATCCTCTTCCTTTGATCTCCATGGGCATCCGGTTGTTTTGTGGTTTGTTCCTAAACATCAATTGCAGCATGTAGTGGTTTCGTCCAAGCACTTTTCACCATTTCCCTCCATTCTTCAAGACCTGGTTAGGGTTCCTTGAAGCCTGCTCTGATACCAATTGAAAACTACTAGAGGGGGGGTGAATAGAGTTTTATAGATAATTTAACAATTATTGAACTCAAACAACCACAATGAAAAATTGGACAAGGAGACACAAGGTTTAGAGTGGTTCCAACTATAGCAAATACTATAGCCGTCAATCCACTACCCGGTTGCTTACCCAACCGGGATTTGAAAAGAAATTTATTTTATTACCTCTTCAAGGAATTTACATAAAATACAATCTCTTTTCCTAAACCCTTCAAGCAGCCTTCACCTAGAAGTAATCGCCAACCTTGAAGCAGCCTTCCCTTGAAGTAGATGCACCAACTCCCGTTGCACCAGCCTTCTGAAGTAGCTTCCCTTGCGATAGCCTTCTTGAAGTAGCTTGAAGTCCCCTTCTCCACCTGAGAAGTCAACCCTCTCCAATCCGCAGCCTCCAACCCTAGGAGTAGCAAGGAGAGTACAAAAGATAAACAGGAACAAGAAAGGAAATGGAAATTACAACTTATCCTTTAAGCCCAAGGCTTGATATGCCTAGATCAAGTGTATAGATCTCCTAGCCAAGTGTATGAACTTGTGATTTCTGTGGGTAGGAGAATCTAGCCTATAGGACACGAGATTGAGCTAAGGAGAAAGTAGACAAATGATCACAGTGCTCAAATTGCTTGCAAAAGATTGCTCAAGTATGCTCAAGTGTATTCTCAAGTGTAACAAGTGTATTCTAATGTCCTATGGCTTGTCCTATTTATAGGAATGGCCTAAGTATGCTTAAGGACGTTCTAGACAACTTCTAGGGGTTTCTAAGTGCTTAACTAGCCGTTAGGTACAAAGTTGTTGCTTTAACAACGGCTAATTAATTTATTCTGCAGTTGCTGTCAGAGACCATCTCGGTCGACAAATGGTCGACCGAGACACCTACTCGGTCGAACTTTTGTCGACCGACAGGCTCTCTGGAACAAGTGATTTGCAACGTCTTTATTCAACTACCAACTAACTTGTTTGTTGTGTCTAACGGCTACTTTGGATCTTTCTCAGTCGAGAAGTTTGTTGACCGAGAGTGTCTCGGTCGAGGAGTTTGTCGACCGAGAATGATCCTGTTTTAAGGTTTCAATTTAAGCACTAATTATATATGTGAGTGTGCAAAGGTGATTCTATTAAAATGAGATGACATGTCTAACTATGGTGTTTGGCTAGGGAAAATCTAACGCTTGATTTACATGCAAATCTAAGTACTTGTACATTATATA
Organism: Alisma plantago-aquatica; assembly: GCA_963693085.1. Taxonomy (NCBI): domain Eukaryota; kingdom Viridiplantae; phylum Streptophyta; class Magnoliopsida; order Alismatales; family Alismataceae; genus Alisma; species Alisma plantago-aquatica. Next base: position 1,275,899,360 of record OY856412.1, on the reverse strand, counting down.
TTTGTACAAGTTTTACAACATTGATTACATTGCATGAAAATATAACTGAGTAAGCTCTTGGATTTTCCCTATTTGCTTTGCCATCCATCTTAGTCCTGCACACTCAAGTAGCTCGTTAGATTAATAAGAATGAAATGTTTGTCATCATCGAAACAAAGGGATTTTTAGATGTCCATTTAGCCAACATGATCAAGCTTCCCTAACCTAGATCAGCTCTCCAATAGCCCTAAATCAAAGCTCCAAGAAAGATCTACATCCCTAGAGATCTCAGAGAAGAAAAAGGAAGGTTCTTTAGCTAAATGGGGTAAGTTCCATCATGGAAGTCATTCGGTCTCAGCCAAAATAAGAATATGAGTTCGAAAACTAAAATACAAGATATTTTATAAGATGGATCTTATAAGATTAAAGTTGGAAATGAAGTTTCCATTTTTACAAACACCTTGAAAAAGCTCGATCTAAAACATTCATTCACATGCATCAACATGCAAGCCTCAGCCTATTCCCATCATCTTCCTTGGAGATATCTATCAACCTCCATGTCTACCTCATTCCAAAATCACTTTAGAAGTTTTAAGTGAGTCTTAAGGTCAATCGGGAGGGATCTATATAAGACTGGGTGGTCAACAATTTTAAAGAAATCTTAACAAGAAAAGTCACATGCCAATGTAACCAGTCGCCTCTCTAGTTGATAAATAATACCTCTCATCATTCTACACAGATAGATCTATGATTGGTATTCACTCTCTTGATTATTATTGGTTTTCCAACATGTTTCTTGAGGGGTAATAGTTTCCACTGGTTCACACGTTTAAATTTGTTCATCAATTTCCAAGTCTCAGGTCCTCCTCAATTGTCATAGCTTGACTTCTTATTGATTGTTGAGTACAAGACTCTTGTCGATTGATGACTATAGGATATACATCGATTGAAAGGTATAGGAACTCCATTGGTTGAGAGGTTTATGACTCTCATAGTTTGAGAGTTCCATCCGCCCTCATCAAACACCATACTAGCTGGGATTAGGATTAGAAACCCAAAGATAAAAACCCATACAAAACAAGTTCAAGCCTCATAAAATTAAGTATTATTACAAATAAAAAATGCAATTAGATAACATATACTCATTTTCCCATTAAGTTCCTGCATTAGGGTGAAATTTCATGTTAGTCCACAATTTACATGAAATTAAAGATCAAAGCAATTAAGGTACAATTGAAGTTATATTAGAGTCACCTATTAACCAATTGATTACAAATACTAGTCAAAGATTCATATAAAGGGGAACACAAAATTATATACTTTTTACATAATATGCAATTAGGTCCACATATTATGTTGAATTTATAATTAATTCCACAACTTAATAGGAAACCTGAAATTCATACAACCAAGGTGCAAATTGGACAAAATTAGAGATATCCCATGATCAAATCATATTTAAATTTAATCAAGCACACAAATATGATAAAAAAAGAAATATTATAGGGAAATTAATGATAGTCTAGGATCATTGTATCACAAGCATAAGCCCCTTAAAAGTATTTTCCATGTGAAATCCCAAGCTAGGGAAGAGAACAACAACTAGAATCTGATAACCCTTTCTCAGAATAACTCATGCATGGATAATGTGGGATAATATTGCACAAGAAATTGACTAATAAATAAAATTCTAGTTTCCACTGTAACTAAATGTACAAAAACCCAACCCACAAGTGCATAATTTTTATCACAGTGTAGTTTGGGATAAAACCCAAAGGACATTGTGTTTAAGATTTCATTGATAATTTTAGTCAAACTAGGAAGTGTGTCTAACAAAAAAGGTGGTTAGTTGTTGATAACACTAAAGGAAAAAATAAAAACACTCAATGAAAGCTAAGATTATCAATAGAAAAAAAACCATAGGGTGAGTGGGTTTCATCACAATTGTCTACATTTGCTCTCACATTGCATAACATGTAATGAATAGATAATATTGAGGCCTTGTATATCATGCTTTGGCGTTAGATTTAAAACTATACATATACCAAACTAGGATCATTCTGTGTTACCTAGAGATCACATACCCATGCCATGGTAAACACTTTTCTGAAGTTCTCATCAAGGGCTTAACAAGAAATAGAATTGTCTCATGACATTCTAAACCCAAGTCACATACCACTTCTATTGACAAACAACTAAACACTTGGAACCTTAGTCAACCCCAGGAATATGACGAGTTGACATTGAGGGGCCAAACAAATCCATCTATAATTTCCCTATAACTTGAAATGTCATTACTCAAAGCAGTCATTATCTTATATAAGATAATGGAGCAAACTTTATTTTGGATTGGAAAGAGTCATCTTTTTTAATTGTTAACAACTTCAGAAGAAGATATTGGAAAAGTGTGGATCCTACCTCACAAATATTTTTTGAGAGAGAATTAAAACTACATCCACATCCTAGATCACAGGTTTAAAGTTCTCTACACCCAGGACCAGTATAAACATGTAAACCTATTAATCAAACAAGCATACAAGTATTAAATGATTGATTAAAAATGCAACAAGCTTCATACATATTTAGATGCAGTAAAAGAACATAAAAAGGAAGTGGGGCTACTCCCTACACTCTAGAATAAGAAATCACTTGCTCCTTATGGAGAGATCAAGAAGAATAAGGTAAACAAAGAGATAACCATCGTCTCAAATGTCAAAAGGGATGTAGCCTTGGTCTATGTGACAACAACCTTCATGCCCAGAGATGGGAAATTTGACATAGGAGGAGAATACATCCACAAATGTTGTCAGGTGTCCCTCTTCTATGTCAAACTTTTTTCTTGGATCTGACTTGCGATCAAGAAAGTAGTTAATGGAGTAGGATGATTGATGGCAGTGGTTGATGGAGGCAACGTTGTGATCTGTCTCTTTTGAGGTCATGTTGAAGAGATGTGTTGGATTGGATATCGTCAATGAATGTGATGATGGAAATGTCCAAAGGAACAACCAATGTTGTTTGTCTTATTTGGGATAAGGGAAATGTGTAGTTTCCTGAAGGATGGAGAAGGGATGCCTCCTAAAGGAGGCTAGGCACGGTATTTAAAGGACATTGGTTAGGCTTTCATTCTCCCACAAAATCCTATAGTGATGGCATCTTATGGAGGAATACAAAGAATCATGTGACTTGTTGAGTTCCCATTGGTAGAAAAAGTTAGAATTACAATTTGGCTAGTGTGAGTCTACACTTTCATTAGTAGGAAAATTGAGCTACCATTGGTTGTTGGATGCATGATTGTCACATGTAAGAACTTCATTGGTTGATGAAGCCAAAGCCTTCATAATTTGGTGGAGTTAGGATCTTCATCAGTTGGCAATCTAGATATTTCACAGATTGAAAAGGCACATAAATCCAATCTACTTGAGTGCCTATGTTTTCATTGATTGTCGACTACCCAACTTTTTGTCAGTTGTTGTCTGTAGGTTTTCATCAATTGTTGGGAGGTGCCTCATTGGTTGTTGTTCTATGGAAAGGATGAATAAAATGAGTCAATGAAAAGGCAAATGTGCGAAAGCTGGTGGATCTTAAAGATTCAATCTTTAGACATCAAAATCAATTTTAAATCAAGTTTAGGTATTTTCATGCACAAGTAGGCAAAAGATGATAAAAAGATATGTTGCAGGACTCTCATGGCGATGATCATGAGGTTCATTATAGAGAGACATGAACAAGATTTCAAATCCTATATCAACTCTCTAATAATGCCAAAATCCAAGATCCAAGCTAGATACAGGTTCCCTTGATCAAAGTGAGGAAACGGAGATTCTTTATCTATATGGGGTTGGTTCCACCATGAAAATCCATGGGGCTCGCCTAAAGGAAGAACATGAGGCATAAAATAATATGAAAAGAGATTTGAAAAAATGGATATTACATGGTTAGGGTTGGAAACAAAATTGTCAAGCTTGGAAACACCTAGAATAGGCTTGATCTACAATATGCATACACATGCATCAACATGCAAGAATCCACTTATGCCCATCATGTTCCATGGATATCTTAATATACCTCCATGGTCCATCCACATTCCAGAAGCACTTGGGTGGGGTGTCATATGAGCCTTAAGGTTGTTGGGGAGGGATATATATAAGGTTGGGTAGTAAATAAGTCCAAATATCCCTTATCTAGAAAATTCTAGTCCACATAAAAAATCCCCTCGTCCATTGATAATTTAGACCCCTCATCCGTCTACACATAGGTATATCATTAGTTTTCACTGTCTTCTTTCTCATCAGTTTTTCAAGCCATTGGTTGAGAGGTCAACATTTCCATTGGTTCACATGTTTAGATTCATCGTCAGTTTCCATGTATTAGATCCTCATCATTTGTCATAGCCTGACTTCTTATTGATTGTTGAGTCCACGAATCTCATCAATTAATGAGTCTAGGAACTCCATTGGTTGAAAGGTTTAGGAACTATGTTGGTTGAGAGGTCAAGGACTCTCATTAGTTGAGAGTTCCATTGGTCCTCATCAACCACCATCCTAGCTAGAATTAGGGTTAGAAACCCCAAGATGAAAAGTAATATATAACAAGATCAAAGTATTGATATGTATCCCCAGAGAGCCATCATATGACAATTGTGATGGCATATTACATAGAGGATTTGATTAATAATAATAAAGGCAAGCTTCCAATTCATTCTGTTTCACTCAGTTATGAGATAATGATGAAACATAATGAATGTATAAATAATGAAAATTACTTGATGACGTATGTCTTCAAGTAATGAGATCATATGGATGTAAATAGTATGTACATTCTAATTATGTCCCTCATCGGTTGTTACTATGGAAGGAAGATAGACAACATTGACACTAAAGATTGGACTGTGTTGCTTGATGACAAAATCTCATTAGTCATGATATGTGATATCAAACCAAGCACATAGATACTTGTTAGGGAAGAATGTATCAGACAGATCCATCTGAAGAGTGACACATGGAAACCATACTTGGTGGTCATAGTCATCAATTATAGTGAAGGTGGTGATTGTGATTCTTAGACCTAAAATCACTACACTCATCACATGTCATTCGATATACTTTAACATAATCCAACGTAACCCTGAATAAGGATTTCCATAAAGGTGATGATTGGGTAGATGTGACACATGGGGATTGAATGTGAGTGATGTGTATGGGATTTGTCCCTCCTACTGTAGTTTGATATCCAGGAAACTTGATAAGTCATACTGAGAAACACATGTGCATGAACATGTGAATCACACAATCATAATGAGGTCACATATTCTCAAACATCCTACTCTAGTTTCAAGAAACATGGATTGAACGATGAAGAGGATGACGTTTCCATGCCTCAAGTTTATTCTGGATATCAGAGACAAAGGAATTAAACAATAACTATAACACCTTACATAGATTGTAGATTGAAGTTGTGGTCCAACTTTCCATTCACTTGGTAGCACTAATGTGTGACTAGGCACCACTCTTTGCTTGTGATGTCATAAATCAGTTATGGACATCCACTGCTAATGTGATATGGTACCTATAGGGTCACACACATGGGAATTTACATGGAAGAGGAGTTTAATCATGAAGGATAATTGAATTGGTTACTAAAGTGTTTAGGTATTCAATTTAAGCATCAAAACAACAGACTGGACTCCTAACCGATTGACTCATGTGATAAAATGATTGGTTGGAGTATCAGGTTGATTAGAATTTGAATTGTAGAGTTTTGGCTGAACTGGGGAGCGAAGCGACCGTTCACATAGTGAGATGACCAGCTCGGCTCACCAACTGACCAGTTGGGGTCGTGAGACGACCAACTCACAAGGGAAAGACAATTCATGAAGAAATCCAATTACATCAAAGATTAGTGCTGACTTCATGTTGTGCATTAATTGGATTTGAATTGCCAATAAATATGTGATGGGGAAACATTACAAAATGACAGATTCTCATAGTGAACCAGTCGTCTAACATGTGAACCGACTGGCTCTCTTGTGAACAGACTAGTCTGCCGCTCATAGGTTGTGAATTTTGTGATAGTTGGTCCGTTCCACTCCCACATAGACTAGGAACCCAGACCCTAACCCCTCCTATAAATGGAGGGGTACTGGGGTATTCCCAAAGACTAAACTCAAACACCTCTGAAAATTATTATCCTCTCTGGTTGTGGTAACCAATAGAGAGCCCGAGCAAGTCCTATCCGCTAAAGGGAGGGATACCAAGGGAGAACAATTTTGGGAGAGCAAGTTGGTGACTAATACACTAGCAGGAGGGACGTACAACTCCTTCTTGACTTCTCTAGTTGAATGGCATGGGTTCTAGGTGGTCTGTATGGACTATAATGTAGTCTAGCAGGTTGTTGTCTACCGCTAGGAGGAAAACATCAGGCTGCCATCCATGGTGAAGACTAGGACTTGCACAGACGTCATCCAAAAGCAACTAGAAGCTATTTGCACGACAAATTCAATGAGTTATAGTCGTTAGACTTACCCCAGGACCATGTATAAACTCATTAAACCATCATTTCCATTATATAGTAGTTGATGTGATCTTGTTGTTCTAGGGAATATGGATAGATAAAAAAAATTATGTGTTACCTACTTTGTGCCCATATTTCCCTAAAGTGGTATGAGATCCATGCCAATTTACTATGTTTTGGGATAATCTATATGATTGAATTTTTAGTTTTCATTGTTTATTTATTGCATACGATGTGAATACTTAAACTGCATATTGTGTGTATCCTCTCAAAGGCCACATATAATCCCAAACTTATATATATATATATATATATATATATATATGCAATTTACTCACATCCTCCTAAAAACAAGTTTTGATAGTAGATGTGTAGCATGGTTATGGTCAATAACCCAAATATCTATGTGTGGTTGAATGTTTTTTTATTCTAGTTTTATCTCGGTTTGTATACCGAGCCTCTACCTTCTTATTCCCAAATGTAAAGTATTATTCTTTCCTAACCTTGCTCCCCTCAAATGTAACTCGAGGTTTCTCATTACCATGTAATAATTTTAATAAAAAATAGGATAGTTTCTTTTATTGGAATGACAAAGATGACAATCAACATCAGGCGGGCTGGCCATTTTACATGACGAGCCGACCGACTAGAGGACTGAGGAGGACATACCATAGGAGGCACAGACGACGACTGGTAGACCCAACCAACCATCTGGAGGTGTCCAGATATCAGTTGGATAGGATGCCAACTGATCCTTCCAGAATAACAACCGAACGGATAAGAGACAAGACATCCGGTTTAAGGGTTGAACTAATCAACTAAGACCTGGATTGGTAAGAACAGATCTATACCAACAATGTGTTTCTACATAATATGTGGACCCTAGGTTGTGGTAGTTCTTGTGGCTCCAAGAAATTACATTAGAATGGCCATAACCATCTGTTTTTATTTTATATTGCATGTCTACGTTGTGGAATATAACATGTATATGGTAGGAATATAACATGTATGTAGTACATACTATATATATGTGGTGATTTGATAAAGTATATGTATTTATATATATACTAGCTCCCTCAAATAACATATTAAGTCTAAGATGATTTCTATTAGCATCACATATGAAAATCTTGATCGATTAAGAGTGGACACTCGAAGGGTAGTGCGTCGTCTATCTCATGGATGTGTAATGGTAATAGTATGGCCTACCAAGAAGGGTGCATTATTATCATGTTGGCTTTTGGGCCGGTCTTAACTGAGTGACCTTAATGAGATTAAGAACCAGAGGCATACAGATGACTATGGCATGGAGTTGTGCACATCATTTATTCAAGAATTGCATATGATACAATTGACAAAAGTTGTCCACGCTGACGTGGGCCAGGTAATATTTGAATTATTTTGAATCTTGGGTCATTAGAAGGTTGTATGTTGTAATCTTCCAAATTGATATGTGAGGACTATCAATTTGAATAAAATAGTGAGATTGATAGCTAATTGAAGACTTAATTAATATCATCAATTTTAATCAAATCAAATCAAAATGAGTTTTGACAAAATTGCACATTATTTTGTAGAATCAAATGACAACACATAAAAACAAATGATCATTGTGATAAGACATTGTGAAGGACAAGTCAAATGGTAATAAATTCCATGACTAGTTCAGGATGGTGATAATCATTCTCACATAGGAGTGCAAGCTCTATGTCCTGGATACACTATAGCCAGATGAACCCCTTCCCAATGCACCTAAGGTTGGCAGGGATCCTTACAAGAAGCATACTGAAGATGTCATTGATGTCAAGTGTCTGATGGTATCCTACATGAATTATGAGTTGTAGAGGCAATATGAGAACATGGATGTTATTGAGATGGTCACTTGTCTCAAGAACATGTTCCAAGATCAGGCAAGATAGGATAAATTTGTTGATTCCAAGGCACTGTTCAAGTGTAACATGGCAAAATTAGATCCAATAAGTCCTCATGTGCTCAAGCTCATTGGGTATGTGGAGAGCCTTGCTAGACTGGAGTTCCCCTTGGGTCAAGAGTTGTCCACTAATGTGATTTTGTAGTCATTGCCAAAATCTTACAGTCAGTTTGTCATGAACTACAACATGAATGATTTTGACAATTCGTTGATAGAGTTATTAGGCATGTTGAGAACACATGAGACATAAATGAAGAAATGCCTACCCAAGTATGTGATGATGATCAACAAGACAAAGGGAAAGTCTAAAGGAAAAGGCAAATATAAGAAGAGTTCTAAATCTAGATAGAATCTCAATTCTTCATATTTCAAAGCAAAAGGAGGAGTAAAGAAAAGAGGCAAATGTCACCACTGTCACCAGGATGGAAACTGGAAGAGGAATTGCCCCTCTGGTTGGAGGAAATAAAGAAGAAGAAGGATGATATAGACATCTCCACTTCTGGTTTAAACATTATAAGATAAATCTGATTACTTCTTCCTCTTGGTATGTGATACTAGATGTAGATCTAACATACGTTGATGTGTAGGATCTGATAAGAAGTAAAGCCTTTATGAAATTACAAGGATGGACTATGCTAAGAAAGAGTTGTTGCAGAATTAATCTATATTTAGAATTTATCTTAGCCCATTGGGCATGTAGTAGAGTTAATTGAACTGCTATTTCATTATGCCAATAAATAGAAACATTTTACTTTATGCATCTTGTATGACAAGGATGATAAATCAACAAAAGTGTTGTTAATGCATCTATTTCAAAGATGTGATCTTATATGTCAATGCCCCAATAATATAGTGATATTTATATAAAAGTATCTATAGATTAATGTTTATAACATTATACCAAAAGATTATAATTGATAACTCAAACAATCTTTAGCATTGTCAATATGACGCATGTATGAGAAATGCATTTCTAGAACATGTTAATGTTTATCTAGACTGTTTTTTTATTGAACCAATAAGAGATATGACAGTCTTACTTATGTGCAACATGATAAAACACCCATCACGAAATGTAGTTGAGGATAATCATTCTAGTAGGACTTATACATGTTGATGTAGAAAGAACTTCAAAATAAATGCTAGTAGTTGTTTGTATTTCATTATATTTTTTGATGATATCAGTTGATATAGAGTTTGTATTTGGTGAAATACAAACATGAATATCTTTAAGTGTTCAAGGAGATTATAAATGAAGTATTAAATTGATAAAAGTATTAAGAAACTTTGATATGATCAAATGTTGAATTACTTTACGTCAATACTTCAAGAACCTTCTGGATAGACTATGATAGTGTATCACAAGTCTAATCCACCTGAAACATAATGATGTGTCAGAAAGAAGGAAATGCATCTTAATGGATCTTGTTATGATTATTATTTAATGTAATCTTTTAATTTCCTCATGGATATATACTTTACACTAAAACAATGTGCCCACTAAAATGGTGTAAAAGACATCATATGTGGTATAATATGGGAATGTCCTGATATGTTTTAAGGATTGAAACCTACATAAATAATGTAGTTTCTTGAAAGGTTTATTCACAAACCATAATTGTTGAATAATACCTTTAATACTAATCTGACAACAAAGTGTTTGTTCCTAGGATAATTGAGTTCCAAAATAATGAGTGGGAGTAAAAGTAGAACTTGTAAGGTTTAAGGTCAACAAGGAGGTACAATAAGAACAAGTGAGAATAAAAATTGTTGTGGAATATCAAGTTCCTTATGTAATATAGAACCTCGTAGTTCTACTAGAACACGTTTGAGATTGAAAGATTGTGAATCCAACAACTAGGATAGGTTTTTCATAAGATAATGAGCCAAAAAATCAACTAGAAGCTATATAGAATGATAATTTGAGAAATGGCTTAAGGCCATTGAAGAATACATGTAGACAAACAAGGCATGACCTTCCTAGTACCACCTAAAGGGGTAAAACCCACAAGGTATAGTTGGATTTTCATTGAGAAGACCGACATGATAACCTAAAAGGATAGATAGGTCGTAAAGGCTTTCAAATCTGTTCAAACTGTTAAACATGAAGAAATTCCTTTACCAATTTTCATGCTTGTTTTTGTAGCTAGTATAGAATATGAGATTTGGCATATGAAGTTTAAAACCACATTCCTTAACAGGAATATATGAAAGGATGTATCGTGACAGAACCTAAAGGTTTTATGACTTCATGAATGCAAATAAAGTCTATAAGCTACAAAGTTCAATCTAAAGATTGATACAAGCATCTCAGCGATGGGATCTTTTGACTTGACAAGGCAGTCAAAGAGTTTGACTTGAATCAAGATAAAAGATAAAATCTATTATTATAAAAGATTTTGTGGAAGCATATATGAATACTCCACATGGTGATCGGGAATAACATCTCAATACCATAAGTATTGTGACCTGGCATTGAAATCATCTTCATTTATGAAGGATTAGGCCAAACATTCTATATGATAGGAATTGAGATTGTTCTTAAAAGTTCCATGACCAAAACAATATCAAGATGTTGAAAGAACTCAACATGAAGGATTCAATGAGAGAGAATATGTCCATTTTACATGGGATTAGTCTCTCAAGAACCCTATGTTCCAATTCTTGTGAAGAATGGAAAGCCATGAGTGAGATGCCTTATGCACGAGCAATTGGATCTGTCATGTATGCTATATAATGTAGTCATCTCATAGTCTTGTATGTATTGTACATGATAAGATGGTATTAGTTTCCAATGAGGGTCATTGGAATGTCATTAAAAGACATCCATTAGTACTTGAGAAGCATTAAGGATTAGTTTCTAGATGATAGCAATAAGGAAGAGTTAAGTGTAAAGAGTTACATTGATGCCGACTTCTAAAATGACAGAGAATTATCACAATATGAAAGCTGTGTTTTGAATCTTAAGAGAAGATTTATAAGTTGGAAGGGTTCTGAACTATAAGACCATTAATTTAAATTCTATGACTGAAGCTGAGTATCCTAGTGTTTTGAGCACATGAGTGAATGATATATGGATATAGAAGTTCATATGGATGAACTTAAAGATGTTCCAAGATGAAACAATAGAGATACTATAACAACAATGAAGCTACTTGTTAGGCAAAGAATATCAGATACAATATTACGGAAGATCTGTCTCATATGAAATGTCGTACAGTGAAGAGATTAGGAACATGCAATATACTAACTTTGGCAAAGTGTTGCTAACCCGATGAATTAGCACTTGCGTAGTAGAAACATGATGGATATGTTTAGATCACTAAATTTATGATTCGTGAGTGATGGGATCTAAGTGAAAGTGGTATTATGTGGGTATGTATGCCCAAAGATTCAATCCTATGATGATTTTGATGGCATATTACATAAAGGATTTGATTAATAATAATAAAGTCAAGATTCCAATTCATTTTGTTTCACTTAGTTATGAGATAATGAGGAAACATAATGAATGTCTAAATAATGACAATTACTCAATGAAGTATGTCTTCAAGTACGTGACTTGAACAATGACATCATACAGATGTTAAGAGCGTGTACATTCTTATTATTTCCCTAGTCAGTTGTTACTATGGAAGGCAGATAGACAGCAATGACACTAAAGATTGGAGTGTCTGTCGGTTGATGATAGAATCTCATTATTCATGATATGTTTATCAAACCAAACACATAGATACTTGTTAGGGAACATTGTGTCAGACAGACTCACCTTGAGAATGACACATGAAAACCATACTTGGTGGTCATAGTCGTCTCTCACAGTGAAGGTGGTGATTGTGATTCTTAGACCTAGAATCACTGCACTCATCACATGTCATTTAGTATACTTTGAGATCATCCAATGTAACCCTGAATAAGGATTTCCTTAAAGGTTATGATTGGGCAGTTATGACACATGGGGATTGATTTTTAGTGATATAAATGGGTTTGTCCCTCCTACCAGCATTAGATATCCAAGTCACTTGATAAGCGAGACTGAGAAATACATGTGCATCCACATGTGAATCAATATATGATATTGAGGTCACATATATATCAGACAGTCTACTTTAGATTCAAGGAACATGGATTGAAGGATGAAGAGGATGATGTTTCCATGCTTGAAGTTCATTACGGATATCAGAGACAAAGGAATCATACAATAATTATAACACCTTACACAGATTGTAGGTTGAAGTTGTTCTTCAACTTTCCACTCACTTGGGTAGTATTGAGGTGTGAGTAGGCACCACTATTTTCTTATTATGTCAAAAATCAGTTATGGATATTCACTACCAACGTGATATGGGACCTATAGAGTCACACACATAGGAATTGGCTTAGAAGAGGAGTTTAATTATGAATGATAATTGAATTGATTACTAAAGTGTTTAGGTATTCAATTTAAGCAATAAATCAGCTGACTAGACTCCCAACTAATCAACTCATGTGATGAAACGACTAGTTGGAGTGTCATGTTGATTAGAAATTATATCAATTGAGTTCTCCCTGAACTCAAAAGAAAACCAACCAACTCACATAGTGAACCGACCGGCTCGACTCACCAACTAACTGGTAAGGGTCGTGAGATGACCGGATCGTAAGGGAAAGACACCATGTTCATGGAGAAATTCAATTGCATCAAGGATTAGTGCTGACATCATGGTGTGCATTAATTAGATTCGAATTGCCAATTCATATGTGATTGGGAAACATGGTGAAACGACTAGTTCACAGAGTGAAGTGATCGAATCACATGTGAACTGACTGGATCGCTTGTGAACTGATTGGTTCGTAGCTCACAAGTTGCAAATTTGGTGATATTCTGATCCCTTCCACTCCCACACAGACTGGGAACCCAAACTTTAACCCCTCCTATGCATGGAGGGGCATTGAGGGCTTCCTAGAGATACAACTCAATTGCATGTTACAATCGTTGTCCTCTCTGGTTGTGGTAACTAATAGAGAGTATGAAAAAGTCTTACTTTCAAAAAGGATGGATAGCAAAAGAGAACAATTGTGGGAGAGCAAGTTGGTGACTAGTACACCAACAAGATAGACAACTCCTTCCTGTCTATTCTAATTGAACGGTAGGAGTTCTAGGTGGCTCATGTGGACTCCTATAGAAGCGAGGAGGTTGTTTTCTGTCGCTAGGAGGACAATGTCAGTTTGCAGTCTATGGTGAAGACCAGAAGTTGCACAGACAACGTCCAAGAGAACTAAAAGATAGTTGCACGACTACTGTAACAAGTTATAGTCATTGGACTTGCTCCAGGACCATGTATGAACTCATTAGACCATATTTTCCATTATATAGTAGCTGACGGGATCTTGTTGTTCTGGAGAATATGGATGGATAAACTTTTTGTTTCCACTGCCTACTTTGTACCCATATTTCCCTCCACAAAGTTCATCAAATTAAGTATTATTATCAATAAAAGCATGAAAATTAGATAACATATATTCAATTTTACATTTAGATCCTTGATTACGGTGAATTACATACTATTCAATGGACTATTCATGAAATTACAAATCAAGGAAATTAAGGTATAATTGAACCATAATCGGGTCATCTCATAAACAATTGATTTCAAAGATTAGTAGAAATTAGGTTCACATACTAATTTGAAATAAAATTAATTCCAAAATTACACAAAAACTTCAAATTAGAGAAACCAAAGTGAAACTAAACTAAACTAGAAATATATTTTAATCAATTGGTATCCAAAATTTTATCAAGCACATAATTATGTGTACAAAACAAGAGTTTAGGGAAGCTAACGTTAATATAGGGTCATGGTCTCACATAAAGTGACACTGTATGGACAAAGATGCAAAAAGTTATTAACTAAAGATTTTTTTTATTAATATTGGATGAAAAGCCCTACGGCTAATCCAGCAGCAATAACGGAAAATTTTGACTAAAGAAAATATTTTCATAATATAAAAAAATTCTCTAACACTCGTAGAAGACTTCCCATGGGTTTGTGGATTGTTTAACACTACCTTTTCTATAATGTATGTATTTACATTTCCACAAATACTTGTTTTCTCACCCCCTATCATCCTAAACTTAGTTTACTATTAAGGGAAATATAATTTTAAATATTGGGTTGTAGGAGGGTATGCCTTATCATCCATGCACTTGCATTTCATTTAATTTAAACTTCCTATTTTTTTAGTAATTTATTCAAAATATTTGCCTTTCTAGCCATGTCATCTCCCCATATTCATTGTATTTGAAGTTTAAAAAGTGTGAACTGAGAGGGGATAAAATCCTCACTCAATTCGAGGAATAAATCCATCTAACCAAACACACTAACAATTATGGTGGACATTTCTCAAATAAATGGTACAAACAAAAAAACGTTCTCTAGGGTTTCCCTAGTGCTGCTCCAGAGAACGACGACCTAGGAGGTGACCCTCCCAGAACCATGGAGGGGAGGTCTTCCTCCCCTCTCTCTCTACCACTTCCTTTAAGATGGAGACTCATGTGTGCGATGCAAAGAAAACCATCCATAAGAAAGCATGGAATCAAATCCTCAACTCGATTTCATTGTAGTAGCATGATCTCGCACCGCCAGAGAAGATTGACAACAAATGTTTCATAAACATTGATGATGGAACGTCTGAAGCTATGGAGAAGTCCTGGGAGCATACTTCTATCCTGTTCATCATGGATAAGAGGCCATATTACTATCACTTGCTAGCATGGATCAAAAGTGTTTGGAATACCCAAAGGTGTCTTTGATCTATTTCCTAATCCAGATAAGTTCCTCCCTCCGTTATTCAATTCTGCAAAGACAAAAATAGAACTATGAATGGTGATCCTCACTGGTTTGATAGAAGACTAGTCATCATGAAAGACTACAAATCTGGTGATGATCTCTAGAAGGATTTCTTCAGTTTGATTCTATTCTGGATTCACATAACCAATATGGGAAAGAATTGAACACCCAAGGCAATCAATATTGTTTCCAGTAGGGTGGAGAAACTCTTGAGAATTGACTATAAGTCAATTAGACAATAATCACTGAGGAAGCATGTGCCTTGGCTAAGGTCAAACTCAATGAAGATCCACCTAAGGATATCTAGTTCAACATGTCAAAGAGAGTTGTGTCTGTGGTGTCCATACATTATGAGCACATCCCTAAATGATCCCCAGATTGTAAGTCTTTGGACATGATGGGCAAGATTGTCCATTGAATCTAATAGTGGTAACCCAGTCCAGGAGGAGATGCAGTAGAAGCAAACACAGGTCTGGAAGAAGGTGGGTAGAAGAAACAAAACCACCAATGATAACATAGTTCCTAATGCTATTGTTGAAACAACTATTCCAATCAACAATCAATTTGAAAAACTTGTTGATGAGAAACTAAGTAATGCAGACTACAATGTTGATGGGGTGAATGAAGTGTTCGTATGTATGCCCAGAGAGCCAATCATTTGATGATTGTAATGGCATTATTTGTAAATGATTTTATTAAATGCACTATTCCAATTTATTATGTTTTATTCATTTATGCGATGATGATTTAACATAATAAATGTATAAAGAATGATATTACT
The DNA here is from genome assembly GCA_963693085.1 of Alisma plantago-aquatica. Lineage (NCBI taxonomy): Eukaryota > Viridiplantae > Streptophyta > Magnoliopsida > Alismatales > Alismataceae > Alisma > Alisma plantago-aquatica. The sequence goes on along the minus strand of OY856412.1, from coordinate 1,275,883,330 downwards.
CAATGACGTATGTCTTTGAGTTGAGGACATGAATAATGAGATCATACAGATGTCAAGAGTATATGCATTCCCATTATGTACCTATTTGAATGTTATTGTGGAAGGCTAATAGGAAACAATAACACTTAAGACTAGAGTATGTGTTGGTTGATGACATAATATCATTAGTCAAGATATATGATATCAAATCAAGCACATAGACACTTGTTAGAGAATAGTGTATTAGATAGACCCACCTTGGGAGTGACAAATGGAAACCATGATTGGTAGTCAGAGTCATCTCTCATAGTGATGATGGTAATTTTGGTTCTTAGACATGAAATCACTACCACTCATCACATGTCATTCGGTGTGCTTTGACATCATCCACCGCGATCCTGAATAAGGGTTTCCAAAAATGTGGTGCTTGCGTGCACTATGACACATGGGGATGACTGTGAGTGATGTAGATGGGATTTGTACCTCCTAGATAGTTTGATATCCTAGCCACTAGATAAATGAGACTGAGAAATACATGGCCATGTTGGTGTGAGTCAATATGTGATATTGAGCTTACACATATCTTAGACAGTCTGTTCTAGGTCAAGGAACATGGATTGAATGTTGAAGAGGATGATGATTCCATGCCTCAAGTTCAATCTAGATATCTAAGACAAAGGAACTATACAGTTCTTGCTAGATACCAATCATTTCTTGTGAAATCATGATATGATTATGAGTATCACTACCAACGTAGTTTGGAGCCTACAAGGCCACACACATAGGATGTAATGGAATAAGAGTATAATTGTGGATGTCAGTGGAAACGTTTTGAATCAAATTGATTACTAAAACGTTTAGGTAATCTACTAGTATAATATTGGAATATCATCTGACTTAATTGGTTAAAATGTTTAAGAAAATTAATTAGATTCCATTATTAAGTCAATTGTCTGATCTGGAGTGATTGACTATAGACGGACTACAAGTATTAGTCAAATAGTTAATATGATTAATTATTTAATTATTTATTTCCAATATATTCTATTAATTGTCCACAAGTGGGTTGTTTTAAATGCAACCACAACCTTTTGTTTTTCTAGGGGTTTTGGGAAACATTACTTCCTTTAGTCTCCTATTTATAGGGTCATGGAGGCTAGATTTTATGAGACACTCGAAACGCTCTCATATGTGAACCCTAGCTGTCATTGTCCCCAAGAGACAGAGAAGGATAGAGACACTACACTAGCACATCATCAAATAGAAGGACACTCCTTCCCCCAACTGGAGAAGCACGACATGGAGTTCTAGTCCATCTGTGTGGATGAAATAGGGACTTAGACCTTGAGTTGCCCACATTCAAAAGATGTTGGCAACAACCATCTATGCACATGAGGTTCTACACATGTTAGCATGTGAAGGGATGTCGTCGGACTTTCTCCACAATGAGGTGTATCCCATGCACCCTATTTCTGAATACGTTATTATCGACGAGATATGCTAGTTGGGTATGTGAAAAAATTTTGTTAGTTCTACTATGCCTATTGCTTTCACAAAACCCAACATGATGCTCATTCAAATGCTAAGTCATTCGAAAATAGTTCTGAAGTTTCAGGAGCTTGGCCAACATAACGACTAATTATGAGCCTTCTGGTTCTCATTCTATTGACACTACCAAACATGTCAATGATCTGAATGTGACTCCCAAAGCTACAAGCAACAACATCAACAAGGTACCTAGCGCTGCTAGCTCATCCAAGTCAACTAGAGTGGATAGGCCACAAAAAACTCAGTCATCTAGAAAACACCTCAAATGACCTTTATCATGATCGATGATTATGCTTCAGGTAAACCAAAAAATAAAAGAGAAGTTAGAAGGATAATAATGGAAGTGAATGCTAGACGTTCTTTTTTAAACTAAAATAAAGAAGAATTTCATTCATACCTTAAGTAAGATTTTCCTAATAATTGGAAGTGGTTGTCTAACCATGACCATGAAGTTAATGGTTGTATCTGTGTTGGCTAGAATCCCAAATCTTGGGTTGTTCTGTGTTGTGAAATGAATGATAAACATATCACCTTAAAGTGCATCAATAAAGGAGGTGTTGTTATCATCCTTAGGGGTGTTTATTCCAGGATTCAAGTTCATCAATGAATTGGTCTGTGGGATGATCTCGAATGTCTATCCTCTATGATCACTGATCCATGACTAGTAATCAGTGACTTCAATAACATCAAGAAATACGAGGAGAAAGCGAGTGGTAGAGAAGTACCTTCCTTCATCATGAGATCCTTTAACATTTCTATTGATAAATTCAAACTCATTGAACTACCTACTATTGGCAAAGAAATATATACCTATAACAATAAGAGAGGTGTTGCGAAGAGGATAGCATGAAAACTTGATTGGACTATTGTGAGTGATGATTGTCTCTATAAATTTCATGGCACTGAGATGAAGCTACTTGGGCATTCACTGATAATCATGTATCAACATAAATCTAAACGAAATGATAAATAAGAAGAAACCATTCTAGATCCTTAACTTTTGGTTGGACTGGGAAAGTTGTCGTATCATCATCAAAGAAGACTAGAAATACCAAGACTATGAGAAATCCTTTGTTTTTATTCTGTCAAAAACTATGAAAAGTTAAGGCGCAAGTCAAACAATGGCCAAAGAAATATGTCAATCTTAAAAACCTCATTGATTAGGAAAGGATAGAGATGGAAGACATTGTTGCTACTCTGAGAAGGAACCCTCTAGATGTGGATCTAATCAATGTCAAGTGTATCACATATGATAGAATGGAAACACTTTCTAAGGCCGAAGAGAAGTATTACTGACAGAGAACAAGATTGGAATGGGTTTCTAATGGAGATAGGAACACTAAATTATATCCCTCTATTGTCAAGAGATGGGGTGTTGTCAATTCCATTACTGAGCTTTTGGATTCTCAAGGAAACTATGTTGAAGATGAGGAAGGTATTGTTGATGGTACTTTATCTTTATTTGATAATCTTCATGATCAAGTGAATTAGGACCATAATGAAACTCAACTAATTATGCATGATTGGATTGGAAGAGTGTATAGTGTTGACAACCTGATTCTTTGCAAACTTCCTGATCTTAATGAAATCAAAGATGCAATTTGGAGCATTGGAGCTCATAAAAGTCCTAGTCATGATAGATTCCATGGATATTTCTATAGAGAAAATTAGGGCCTTTATCAAATTTGATCTTGCCAAGTCTATTAACTGGGTGTTTGAGGGGGAAACATGGTTCAACAAGTCAATCATGTTTTTCTAGTTCTTATACCTTAGAAAGAAATGGTTACACCCCCTGCTGATTTTAGGCCCATATCTTGTTGCTTCATGCTCTATCAAATTATCACCAAGATTATAAGAAGACTATCTTCAATAGTTACCAAACTAATTTCACAAACCAAGGAGAATTGATCCAGGGTAGGAATATTGAAGGTTGCTAGATACTAGTCACTGAGTTCACTATTGACTTCAACAAGAAGAATAATTCTCCTTCTACCCACCTTAAGCTGGATATCATGAAATCCTTTGATTGAGTTTGATGGAAATATCTATGGAAATGTCTGCATGGCCTTGGATTTTGTGAAAAATGGACAAACATTCTCAAGCAATGTGTCGAAACACCTTCATTTTCCCTATAACTCAATGGTACTCATCACTATTGCCATGGAAGGGATTAGCAGGAGAATCGATGACACTTATGTTAACATAACAATTTTACTATATTCCATGAATAGGTGCAATGTAACATCCTAGGATTTGAGGTCTCAGATAAAATGATCTTAAAAGGAATGATTAGACTACCCATATCACCTTGGTGCACCTCCTTTTCAGGGAGCCCATCACTAAAGAACTCCATAGTTAAGCGTGCTCAGCTTGGAGTAGTACTAGGATGGGTGACCAATCGGGAAGTTGATCCTGGCTTGCGCGTCAGTGAGGACAAAGTGCAGAGTTAAGGTTAGTAGTGGTTTGTGGGGCCAGTCGTCATTCCTGAAACTCTACTAGAGCCTTGGGTAGTGGGCTCGGGTGTTACAAATGGTATTAGAGCCAATTCCCCTCCAGTAGGTGGGGCCCACATGGGCATGTGGCATTCCAGTCTTGAGCTGTAAGGCATATAGTAAAGGGCTATCCATGGTGATGTAGCCACCCTTGCGCTGGTATTCTGTGATTGGGAACTGGGTGTCCATGGGCCATGTTGGGTCTGCACTGAAATGGGGAAATATTATGTGGTCATATAGTTGAGCCTTGACGAGGACGTCATGAGTCCAGGTGGGGGATATTGTAACGTCCCAGGATTTGAGGCCTCGGATAAAATGATCTTAAAAGGAATGATTGGACTACCCATATCACCAAGGTGCACCTCCTTTTCAGGGAGCCCATCACTAAAGAACTCCATAATTAAGCGTGCTCATCTTGGAGTAGTACTAGGATGGGTGACCAGTCGGGAAGTTGATCCTGGCTTGCACGTTAGTGAGGACAAAGTGCGTAGTTAAAACTAGTGGTGGTCTGTGGGGCCAGTCGTCATTCTTGAAACTTTTCTAGAGCCTTGGGCAGTGGGCTCGGGTGTTACATGCAATGTACTCAGCCACTTATTGTTCATTGATGATGTGTTAATCTTTGTTGAAGATTGTTCACACAACCTACATCGTCTTAGGGTGCATCTCCAAGATTTTGGGAGAGTTTATAGTATAAAATACAATCTTTTGAAAACCAACATCCACGTTTCCTGTTTGTGCAGTACCAAAGCAGCTCTGGTTGATGCTTTGTGCATACAAAAGGAGGAATGGCCAGCCAAATACTGTGGTTTTCCCTTGGCAGGTGGCAATATTAGAAGGAAGCACTTCCATGACTATCTTGATCGCTTGAAGGACATGATTAGTAGATGGCATGGGTCCAAGATTTCTATGGATGGTAGACTCATGTTTGTGAAGTATTGGGCTAGAAGTCTTATAAACTAGTGGATGAGACAAGGTGAGATTCCTATTTTAGCTCTAGCACACATGGTGTAACATATTGAATCCTAGAACTTTATCCAATTGCAGGGTTAAGAGGTTAGAGATCTTAGTTCTTTGGTCTTAGTCAAACAAGGATAAAGATATAACAATAGTAGATAATTGAAACCCTAACATGTTAATGCATGAATAAATCACCCTAACTTGTAGAGATATAAAGAAATATGACGTAATGCCCTCATATTAATCATAAGATCAATAAAAGATACATAGAATATGTCACATAAGATAATTTTGATTAAGGTATGATGATAAGAGGGATAATATGAATAGGAGAACTACGTGTTCATAATTGAGAGAAAATGTTACATTATCCAAATAAATATAGAATTAATAAACTAAATGAGATAAAAGATGAATATATAATATTTCGTGCATAAAAATGACATATATCCTTTTTGTTGTAATATGATGATATTGGAAGAATTATAATACTAATGATGGATTAGTATATTAACTAAAATAATGATGGGACACAAATACTAATTATGTAAAGCTCATAAAAGGAAGACTAATTGGTTAAAGATAACTTCAAATTCATTTTCTTTGGATATATTTTGGCTTGGAGGCCAAGTTTCACATATTTAAGATAATAATAGCCATATATATTTTATTTAGAAAAGAAAAGGTGAATTTCTCCAAAATATGAAATACAATATTTAATGACTGCAAAGTTGGAAAATATTCTTAGATTTTTAATCTACACATTAAAAATAACCTTTGGGTGAATTTGCATCCAAATTGGATTTTTTAATAAAAAGGTGAAGAATACGGAAGAGAAAGTGTGCAGAACCTACAAAACATTAAATAATATAAAAATAGCTTCAACATGTGAAATTTATGGCTAATTCATGTTCCCTATGTTTTGGTTTGCTTAAGGGTGAAGTTTTTGATTATTTGGAGGATTCTAGAGGCCTTTAATGTGAAAAGAAAGAGAAAGTGTGGTTTACTTTAAAAGAATTAGGAAAAAAATAGAGTCTCCAAAACTGAATACTATTGCCATATTCAGATTTTGCATGTCAAAATAGTCTAGGTGACAAATTTCATTTAATTTTGGAATTGTTTGCACCCTCAATGGAGGAGAGAGAAAAATATAAATAAATGCATCCGCACTTTATTCAAAATCGATTAGGAAATTCATTTAAACGTCACATGTCATTTTCCTTTTATTTTTCCTTTTCACACTGATAAACTTTTGATTCACCCGCTTCCTAGATCGGACGGGTCTCGTGACGTCATCTAGCTCATGCTCAAAACAGGAAATAGGCTTCCATAGTTTATTTTTGTAATTCATATTTCTCTCTCGTTTCTCAACCTCTTTGCGAAATTTCTTCACCCACACATTAAAAATTGAATTTCGTATCTAACAAGCCATTACTCATGGTCTCTCGTGGTGTATGCATGATTTTCCCTATCTGACCACCATTGTTCTTGAACCTCCTTTTCTCCCAAAGCCTTAGAACTAAACCCACCTATAAATACCCCTACCTTGGTCTTCCTCGGTAGTTTTACAAAGATCCTCTCAACTCAATTGATTTTTTTTCTCTTGTTTATCATTGTCGACGATCGTGGCTTTTGTTTGGGCTTACGACGGGCAACACTCCTTCTCCTTGTCACCTTCATGCAATAGTGATCGGTTGTAAGTTCCTTGATCTTTCCTCTTTCTTTTTGGGCTCTAGTTTTGGCGAATCATTGCCTATTCGAGTTTTTCCCAATTCCGACCAAGCTACTCTGCCTGGAGTAGCATCCATGGTGCGTGAGCAAGGAGGTGGAAGATGAGCCCTTGCGATTTCTTAGATCTACCTCAGCTTTCTTCTTTTCTTTGATTTCTTGCTCAGGGGAAAAGTAGTCTTTTCGCCCATGTTTCCCTCTTGTCTCGGTCGTGGATGACTCAACTTTGACCAATGACTTGTCTATCCATGATTGGTCCAGGTCATGTGTCCGGTCCCTCTATCTTTTTGTATCTGATGCTTATTTACCTTTTTGGAATTTTGTGATTGGTTGTATTTAAAAAATTCATAACTAGTTACTATTTGTCCAAAAATTATAAATAAATATGATTTAGAATAAAAAATGTGATCTTTCTAATAAAAATAGTTTGAGAGTCTAATTTCCATGTTTTCAAAGGTTAGTTCTTGAGAATCAAATAAATCATATAAAAATCCCTAGAAATTGTAACTTTATTATATACACTCCAAATTTGTTATCATAAAAACATAAGGAATCATTTGTTTTAGGTTTTGATACCAAAGTCGAAGGTTTTCCAACAAGGTCTAAAATTAGGATATCTTTACATACTATGAATTACAAACCCTAAGGTGATCTTGGAAACAACTAGATTGATGAAGATTGTTTCTAGAACTCATGATTAAGGTATGGTTTGCATCTCCTATTATTCTACATTGAGCAATGACCTATTTCTTCTTTCTCTTGTTCCTATGGACAATCAACCTACACATTATTCCTTTCTCTTTTGAGAACATATTTCTTGTGGAATACTTTATTTGTTTTATATGAACATACTTTACTTGGTAATACATGATATTTTTCCCACTTTCGTGGTGGTTGCTTATATTGTCATTTATGTAGTGACAAATCTTGTTTATTCTGACTATACTTTTACTTGCCTCTCTATTAAGCATGTTATGTGACTCAATAGCCCTAGAGTAGAGTAATTTCTTTTGTTGTTGGGTTATGTGCCCTTATTATATTTTTGGGATGGAGGTTATGTGCCCCATACTAAGGTTTCAAGTTTTTGAGGCTTGGTCCACAATTTATATATTGGGAGTTTGGTTATGTGCCATTCTCGATCATGTTTCAAGTTTATGAGGCTTGACCTCCATTGTCTTTATATTGTTCTAGTTCTATGCTTATCTCACATGTATGCATGTTGATGATGGGTTATGTACCCTAACTTCATGATATGTGCTTATGTGGCACAACTTTACTATTTTTTATGTCAAGTAATTCCTTTTGTTATCTATTGTTTGAAAATCAATTTCTTTTATGCCCGATTGGGTGGTCCCTATCTTTTCTATGGGAAGCACTCTTTACTTGATGTCCTTTTATTCCATATATTGCTCAATTCTATTTTAGTAAGCACATACTGACTTTTTCCTAATGTCATCTCTTTTTCTTTTGTGGTATACACTTCCATCCCTATGTGTTAGACAAGGAGAGGATAACCAAGGTGAACCCGGACCACAACAAGTGTAGTTGAAACCTTGTGGGAGACTTTCTTGAAGTTGTTTGATGATCTGTAGCTAGTCATATGTTTAGTTAGTTTTTGTTTTATCTCACCCTGCGTGGTGAAGGCTAGTGATGATAACAAGTTTGTAATGGTTAGATACATTATAAATTCCGTTGTTACTTTTGGTGTTATGATACTTACATGTTGAATGAATTGGTTATCTTCCCTTTTGTGAAAAATTTATGTTGGTGTTTGGTTATATGGGATGGGAACTTTTTTTTGTAGGGGGTGGATCTCCTATGGGATCCCACTCTTTACTACATGGTATCAGAGTAGTGGCTTTCGGTTATCTAACTATTTCAATCTTGTCTCCCTTAAGATGTTTACCATTTTCATATGTTGCTTATACCTGGTACCCTTGTCTTGTGTAGGAAAACCCTAAGGGAAAGAGATAACTCATTTGTTGACAACTAGTCCAGTTATGAGACACCCCAGAACCCTAGGTTTGATGCCAAGGATGGATCCTCCCTTTACCCCTTCGGTGACTCAAGTCACTCCTTCAACTGGAAGTGGGCCATCAGTAGGTTAGGAAACCCCAACCTCTGCTAATGTGGGCATAGTCATCTCTTTTGTGCAACAATTAGCCATGCTTTGTTAGTATCTTACAACATCGATGACAGGGAAGCTAAACAACCCACATATTCCTAATAAGCCTAAGGAGTAATCAATTATGGAATTCATGAAGATGTAACCACCCTACTTCAAGGGTGAAGGTGAACTAGAGATGATCGATAAAGAAAATGACTGGGTGTTAGCCATAGAACGTACATTTGATGGTATGACATGTCTTCCATACCAGAAGGTTAGCTTTGCTTCATATGTGCTTGATGGACCCACTCGGATTTGGTGGAACGGATAGTAAGGACTCGTGATATCTCTACCATGACCTGGGAGCAGTTTTTGGTGATTTTTTGTGGGAAGTACATCTGCATTGCTTCCCTAAAGCAAATTTCTATAGTTTGAAGCAAGGTTCCCTATATGTTTCTTCTTATGTACAAAAGTTCATGTTACTTGAATTCTATGCATTCGGACTCAGTGAAGAACGTAGAGTTGACCTATATCTCCAAGGACTTAACTACAATGTGGGTTGTGCTCTTATTCCACAATTGTCCCTGACCTTGCAGCAGATGGTTGATAAATCTTTGGTGGTAGAATCTTACCCAAGGTTTCAACCTAGGGAGCTTGATAAGAAGAGGAAGTTTTTTGGTGATGATCAGAAGAAGGATATGTGCTCTAGATGTGGTGCAAATTATCCTCCAGGGAAGTTCTCTAGAGATAAGCATCAAGTAAAATACTAACCTGGATTCTGAGTTGTATATCATCATTGCAATGAACCTGGACATATTCACCATAGATTTCCCCAACCTCATAATGGTCATGTACCGGCTCAACCACAACAAAAACCTCATGTACCTCCTCAGAATAATGGCTACAATAATAAAGAAAGACCTATGGAAAGGCGTACTGGAAGGATCTTTGCTTTGGATGGCCAACAAGTCTTTGATGATGATCATATGGAAGGTAACCCTTAGTCCCATAATTATACTTTAAATTTATGTTTCCTTTTTGCATGATACCTTTGTGGAAGAATGTAAGGAAGTGTTTGAGGTTATCCTTGTACCTATAGAGTTGTTTGACTTTTCAAGGTAACACTTTTGAAGAGGTGGTAAATAGTTGTTTGTTAAATAGATTATGTTTAGATTTTGAGGACGAAATCCCTTTAAGGGGTGGTATGTTGTAACATACTGAATCCTAGAAATTTGTCCTATTCGAAGGTTAAGAGGTTAGAGATCTTAGTTCTTTTGACTTAGCCAAACAATGATAAATATAGGTACACAATAGTAGATGATTGAAACCCTAACATGTTAATGCATGAATAAATCACCCTAACATGTAGACATCTAAACAAATATGACATAATACCCTCATATAAATCATAAGATCAATAACGGATACATAGAATATGTCACATGAGATAATGTTGATTAAGGTATGATAATAAAATAAATAATATGCATAGTAGAACTATGTGTTCGTAATTGAGAGAAAATGTTACATTATCCAAATAAAATAGAACTAATATATTAAATGAGATAAAATATAAATATATAAGATTTTGTGCATAAAAATGACATATATCATTTTGGCTGTAATATGATGGTATTGGAATAATGATAATACTACTAATGAATTAATATGTTAACTAAAATAATGATGGGCCACAAATACTAATTATGCAAAGCTCATAAAAGGAAGACTAATTCGTTAAAGACATTTTCATATTCATTTTCTTTGGATATGTTTTGGCTTGGAGGCCAAGTTTCACATATTTAGAATAATAATAGCCATATCTATTTATTTAGAAAAGAAAAGGTGATTTTCCTCAAAAATATAAAATAAAATATTTAATGACTCTAAAGTGTAAAATAATCTTAGATTTGTAATCTACAAATTAAAAATCACCTTTGGGTGAATTTTCTCCAATTAGGAAAATCTTTGATAAAAAAAGGTGAAGAATAGGAGATAGAAAGTGTGTAGAAGCTTCAAAACATTAAATAATGTACAAAAACTTCAACATGTGAAATTGATGGCTAATTCATGTTCCCTGTGTTTTGGTTTGCTTAAGGGTGAAGTTTCACATTAATTGGAGGATTCTTTTTTTTTAATTGGCCATTCTATTCATCCTGTGGCCTGGGCTCAATCCTGCGGCCTCTCACTAACAAACCGAGTGTCTAACCATCTTGGTGTCTACCTTAGTGACTAATTGGAGGATTCTAGATGTATATAATGTGAAAAGAAATAGAAAATGTGATTTACTTTGAAAGAATTAAATAAAATATTTAGACTCTTCAAAACTGAATGCTAATACCATATTCGGATTCTACATGTTCAAAATGGGCTAGGTGAAAATTTATTTAATTTGGTATTTATTTGCACCCTCAATGGAGGAGAGAGAAAAAGATAAACAAATGCATCCACACTTTATTCAAAATCAATTAGGAAATACTTTTAAATGTCACATGCCATTTTCCTTTTATTTTTCCTTTTTGGATTGATGGATGACTGAGCTTTACCCGCTCCCTAGATCACATGTCTCTCGTAGAGTCACCTAGCTCACACTCAAAATGGGAAACATGCCGCCATAGTTAATTTTTATTTTTTGGATTTCTCTCTCATTTCTCAACCTCTTCACGAGATTTCTTCACCCATATATTACAAATTGAATTCTGAATCTAATGAGCCATTACTCATGGTCACTCATTGTGTATAAGTTATTGCCTAATCTAGTTGCCATTGTTCCCGAACCTCCTTTTCTCCCAAAGCCTTAGAACCAAACCCACCTATAAATACCCCTACCTCGGTCTTCCTTGATAGTTTTGCAAAGCTCCTCTCAACTCAATTGCTTCTTTGCTCGTGTTTATTGCTACTGATGATTGTGGTTGGGGTTTGGGCTTACGGCGGGCAACACTCCTTCTCCTTGTACTTTATGTAATAGCAATTGATTGTAAGTTCCTTGTTCTTCTCTCTTTCTTTTTCGGCTCTAGTTTTGGCGAATCATTGCCTATTCAAGTTTTCACCTATTCTGGCCAAACTACTCTACCTGGAGTAGCATCCATGGTGCGTTAGTAGGGATGGGGGAAGATGAGCCCTTGTGATTTATTGAATCTATCCTCTACTTTCTTCTTTTCTTTGATTTCTCCCTCAAGGGAAAGGTAGTCTTTTCGCCCATGTTTCCCACTTGTCTTGGTCGCAGATGACTCGACTTTGACCAGTGACTTGAACACCCATGATTGGGCCAAGTCATGTGGCCGATCCCTCTCTCTCTATGTATCCGATGTTTATTTGGATTTTTTGTAATATTGTGATTGGTCGTATTTACAAAATTGAAAACTAATTATTTATTTGTCCAAAAATTATAAAAAAATTGATTTGGAATAGAAAAATGTGATCTTTCTAATAAAAATTGTTTGCTTTTCTGATTTCTATGTTTTTAAAGGTTAATTCTTGAGAATCAAATAAATCATATAAATGTCCTAAAAACTGTAACTTTTATCATATAAACTCCAAATTCGATAAATAAATATGTTTTCTTGATAAAAAAAACATAAGGAATCGTTCGGTCTATATTTTGTGACCAAACTCTGAGGTTTTCCAAAAAGGTCTAAAATCAGGATTTCTTTGTGTATTAAATATTACAAAAACCTAATACACATGAATATATTGTAATTAGGAAAAGATGATCCTGGAAACAACTAGATTGATGAAGAGTGTTTCTAGGACTCATGATTAAGGTATGTTTTGCATCTCCTATTCTTCTACATTGAGCAATGACCTATTTTCTTCTTTCTCTTGGTCCTATGTACAATCAACCTACACAATATTTCTTTCTCTTTTGAGAATGTATTTCTCGTGGAATAACTTATTTGTTTTTGATCTTATGATCAATCTATTGTGATGGACATTATTTTTGACTATATCATATATATTGTTTCATGGAGGAACTTTACTGGGTAATACATGCTCTTTTTGCCCACTTTTGTGGTGGCTGCTTATATTGTCATTTTTGTGCTGACAAATCTTGTTTATCATGGCTATACTTTTTACTTGCCTCTCTATGAAGCATGTTATGTGACTCAGTAGACCTAGAATAGTGTAATAGCATTGGTTTTTTGGGTTATGTGCCCTTATTATATTTTTGGGATGGAGGTTATGTACCCCATACCTAGGTTTCAAGTTTATGAGGCTTGTCCCACATTTTATACATTAGGAGTTTGGTTATGTGCCATTCTCTATTAGGTTTCAAGTTTATGAGGCTAGATCGCCATTGTCTTTATATTTTTCTAGTACTATGATTATCACACATGCATGCAGGTTGATTATGGGTTTTGTACCCTGATTTCATTATATGTGCTTATGGGGCACAACTTTATTGTTTATTTATGGCAAGTAAGTCCTTTTTTTATCTCTTGTTTGCAAATCAATTTCTTTTATGCCTGATTGGGTAGTCCCAATCTTTTCTATGGGAAGCCCTCTTTACTTTATGTCCTTTTATTCCATATATTGCTCAATTCTATTTAGTATGCACATAATGACTTTTTCGTAATGTCATCTTTTCTTTTCCTTTTGTGGAATATGCTTCCATTCCTAGGTGTTGGACAAGGAGAGGACAACCAAGGTGGACCTGGACCACAATAAGTCTAGTGGAAACCTTATGGGAGACTTTCTTGAAGTTGATCGGTGATCCGCAGCTAGTCCTATGTTTAGTTAGTTTTTCTTTTATCTCACCCTATATAGTGAAGGCTAGTGATGATAACAAGTTTGTAATGGTGAGATACATCTATAAATTCCATTTCTACATTTGGTGTTATGATACTTACATGTTGAGTAAATTGGCTATCATCCTTTTTTTGAAAAAATTATGCTGGTGTTTGGTTATATGGGATGATGCCTTTGATTTTAGTAGGCAGTGGATCCCCTCCGGGATCCCACTCCTTAAACATGGAAATTCTTATTTCAGATTTCATATGGCGTAGCCGTATCCCTCTAGCTAGCTAGCTGAAGCTCGCCTTTCCAAACCAAGATGGTGGTCTCAATCTGTGATGATTGGTATATCTCGCTAACTACTATACGATGAAGAGGATAAATAAGTTACTACATGAACATTCAACCTAGAGTTCTTGGATGAGTGTTAGATATGGTATTGATCTAAAACACCCTAATTGTATACACAACTTCTCTATTTGCTGGATAAAGATGTCTGAAACATGGCCCAAGTTCAACAATCTCAAGGACAAGGTCCTATTGGAGAGTTTTCATAAAAAACAACCTGTTGACAAAGCATATGAGAACTTATGGATATCAATGCACCATTCGAGCTGGCCTTACTAGATACATATCTCTTAAGAACTACATTCCTACCTTGGAGAGATAGAATAGATGGAGCAGTGTTAATAATACAATCTGTTGTCAATGTCAACAAGCTAAGGAATCTATTAACCATATCTTTCACACCTGCAAGGTAAGGAGATATCTATGGAGATGATCTCAACTAAAACTTAATATCATATTCTTATTCAATTCATTCATGTTGGTGATAGATATAAGAATAACAAGATTTTGGAAATATGGGCCATAACTAGTGGAATTCACCTCATTTGGATGGAAACGGACAAGAGACTTCATGAAGGAGGCACTAGTGATGATTGTTATATCTTTAATAAGATTGAAAGAGCAATGAATCTATTACACGAGACCTAAAAACACAAATTGAATAATCTCTCCTTTATTACTTGTAGGAATTGGGACTTTTTGTAACATAAGGGCATGTAAGCCCTTATGATCTTTGATGACATAATCTTCATCTTGTAAGCTACATGTTTGTGTGCAGTTTGTAATTTTTTCCCCTTTTGGGGTGGAGAAATATATCTGCTAAGATTTTCCCAAAAAAATGGTATACAAGAAATAAAAATGGAAATTGATTTAATGATTATATCAATATATAAGATTACATAAAAATCTCCAACTTGGGGTTTACATGAAAAAAAAGTATTCACTGGGTAGAGGGATATCCAAGCTATCTCAAGTCTATCTCCCAAGAGTCAGATCCACTAAGCAAAGTCCAAGTTGTCATGTCAAGTCCTCGATATCCTTCACCTAAGGGGTTGGAAGTATACCCCACAAGAGAAGACAAAATGGATGTTGTCAACATAAAAATGCCAGTATGAGCATATAAATAGAGATTGAGCAACATTATGGAAAAAGAACACTAATTAAACTTTATCAAGATTTCCTAAATTGAGAGGGAAAAAGAATATCCAAATGCATATAATTTTTTAAATAAGATAAACAATAAAAGAGTTACTTGCCTAGATGAATATTTCAACAAAATTTAACAATCATAAACAATGCATGTATACAATATTAGACTAAAGTTATATAAAGCAAGATTGGGAAACAATAGGATCACAACAAAAAAGTGGTAGAAAAGTGCACCCTAGATGGAATAAGTGTGTCCTATATATATCAAGTGGAAAAGCACATGCGGGGTAAAAAATGCATGCTATGTATGATTGTAATCATGCACATCTACTAAAACTGAAGATAATCTAAGAAATGCACAAATTTAGTTATAAAGGATGTGATTATCCAATAGTTATCGTGTGGGGTCAGAGAACCCATAAACAAATATTCAACCAATATCTACAATTATCACATTTGAAAATAAGATTCTATTTTACAAGTAAAGTCAATCTTGTTCCAAATCTGCAAAATAGGTTATATGATGCAATAGGATGCCAATATACAAATTAGACTCCAATAAGAATATCTAGTAAATTATGAATATCACAAAATCCATATAAACACAGAACAACTCACATGAGTCAACCTCTCACATGAGAGATAATTTTATAGGGTAATATGTCAAAAGGACCAAGAGAGAGAGATAATATGGGTGATTGTTCAATATGATAATAAGGGATGCAACATACATTAAGTGACTGGAAAATTAGATTAATTGCTCAATTTCATCAAGGACATGCAACATACCTCATATATATATCAGCAAGTCAGTGTGAAATCCTAGATCCACATTAGGACCACAAGCCACCTATTAGTAGTATATATGAAATTAGGTTTAAGTTCATGTTAATTATACAAACCCTAAAAATTGCCTTTTTATTATTAATGAAATAGGTTATCAAAACCCCACCATTTTGTAAATCTATCCTCTACTAATCTCATATCACATTTTATTTTATTATTCTAACTTATAAATTATCAAATACGAATTTTAGATATTCCAACCAATTAGAAAATTCATTATAATCACATTATAATGATATTATAATTAGATGACCATTTTGTAAATCTATCCTCTACTAATCTCATATCACATTTTATTTTATTATTCTAACTTATAAATTATCAAATACGAATTTTAGAAATTCCAACCAATTAGAAAATTCATTATAATCACATTATAATGATATTATAATTAGATGATGAAAATCATACCACCGGGTGGGACATAAGTTTCTGATCCCAACACCTATTTGTATGTATCTTTCGATGCTCTTATAATCAATTGTTAATTTTATAATTTTAATTCAATTAATAATTTTTACTAAAAAACATTGAACGAAAAGACCCCATTGCCTTCACATCACATTCAAAATCATACATGTATGACATAGCATATATGTCAAACGGCGACCCCAAGCCACATGTGGTCTATGATGAACAAAAAATGGAGAAAGGACTGAAATACTCTCAAGAGCATTACAAACATATGTTGGACCCAAGGGCAAAATTGGAACTCAAGTTCTTGGATCATTCTGAAAAATATCATATAGAAATTGACGTGACTTAGTTATAGTGTCTAAGACTGTCTTTGTGGATTGACACTATCTTGCCACTCCTATGATATCCTGAGCCCATGTGCTTGTGAATTTGTTGTAGTATAGTGTGTGATAACACTCTATTTTACGTACTTTCTGTATATATTTTACACCCCTTTTAGTATATCTTTTTTTATCTTTTCACATAATTTTTCTATCTTTTTGACTAAAGCCTCACACGGTTTCGGGTATATTCACAATCAAGATCGCGTATCAAGACCACGACCGCGATCCACTTATACCTCAACTGCGATCGCGGTTTCAAAATTCCCTAGAGATTGTGATCATTAGACGACAAGGAGGGATCACAGCTAGTTTATAGACTGCAGTCATCGCTCAACCGCGACCTCATGGATGGTCATGATTAGAACATGCACCTCAAGGATAGACCAGTGGTCACGGTGTGGTTACAAACAATGATCAAGAAGGACCACGGTCAGATTGGAAACCACAGTCACTGATGAGCTCTTGCAAACCATGACCGAGCGGGAAGACCTCAACCTCGACCGCCCGGATGCAACCCACAAGCAGACCTCGACTACGGTTATCACCAGGCCGCGACCAAGCTCAATCATGGTGAAAGATGAATAAAGCACAGACCGTGACCGCGGTCTCACCCTCACTTAGCCAAGACTGTGATCGCGGTCCAGGCTTAAGTCGGTGGAATGTGCCTATAAATAGCAAACCCACCTGTTTTGTCAAATCATCAGATCATAGATCAGATCCCGAGGACCACGAAGTGTTGTTGTGTTTCATATTTGTACCATCCCATCCCATCCATCAGTCTTGGATCTCAAAAGGCAGAAGCTAAGGAGAGAGAGGATTGAAGACCCCTTCTTTGAGAGAAGAAGACCGTCCATGCCATCCATGTGATGGATCCGGATCTGAAGAAGTATTGTGTTGTATCACGTCTCTTCCTTTCTTGATCTATCATTCCATCCTGTTGTACTTCCCTCCTCTCTTCATGGACATCTCTTGGATCTATCTTTCTGTAACATCGTTATGTTGTCTGCAAGCATGAGTGGATAAACACCTTAACTTGGGTTGGGAGTATCCACTAAGGCTCTCCCAATATGTATATTGTCTCTTTCTGTTGAATATACATATTCTTATCAAGATTATTTCCATGCACCTGTTTTAAATCTTCACTTGTATGATTAGATGCCATCTTGTGATGTTTGATTGTTGATATCTTGAGAGAGTAATATCACTTTTATCATGTGTCATGGAGTAGTATGAATGCACGAGAGTGTTGGAATGCTAAGGCTTTAAAAGCATATGTTCTGTTGTAAGGTTTACGGGTGGTCACCTAGAGAGAGGGACTACCCTTAGACTTAGATCTATCCTCATCTTGATAAAGATTGGAATAGACACTTTTGGTGGTTGCATGTAATCTTGGTAAGAGTATGCAAGAAAGAGAGACGATGTTTCATGTTGGTGAGATGCTTTAGTAGGTGAACCCCAACCCGGGTTTCCTCCCATATACGTGTTTCATCTTATTTCTTTTGTTCTTTTTGTTCTTGTTTCTTTTGAACCACTTTAGTTTGCGTGCTACCGTTCCTCAGGGAACACCTTTTATATACCCTCTTCGGCTGGAGTATACGAGTGCTAGACTCCGTGCACTTAACACTGCCAACCTTATCCATGTGTTCGACCGCTACATCAGACCCCATTTATTATTGCGGGGGCTTGAGAGTCGGCTTATCTCTTTATATGTCTGTCTACTCTGAATCCACTCCTCTTGGACGTGCGCTTTAGGTCAGTCAACTTTTGGCGTCGTTGCAGGGGACAAGGAAAAATGACACTGTTAAGAACTCGAGTCTGCTTACTATACTCTGGTGCCTCAAGCTTAACAATAAGCTTGACAACATAGGTACTTTAAGTTTGCTAACCTGTGTTTGTGTAGAATAGTTCATTTGGACCAGTTCATTTTTCTAACTTGACTTTACAATCTATTCAGGCACCCAGGCAGAAGCAACTCGTTCGACTTTATTCCTTTTCTCCATGTCACCTCGCGTGGACGTTACCCTCTCGAGAGATGAGCGGAACGTGAGGAATGCACACAACCCACCTCCACCAGGAATGGATGAAGATATGGATGGTCTTTACAATGACAGTCATCTCTATGAAGAACCTGAAGAAGAGCAACATGAAGATGATCATCATGAGGAAGATCGTCACTATGAGGAACGTCGTCATCACTGCAGGCACAAAAGAAACCATAACAACCATGAGCACAACCACAGGAACAGTGATAACGAGGACGATGAGGAAGGGAAGACCCTTTGTGAGTTGGCAGCAACAAGGGCCAACGAGTCAAGATGCCTGGTCGTTGTACCAAACTTCAACGCAACAAATTTTGAGCTAAAGCCATCCATTATATCCATGATCCAGAACAAGCCTTTCTGTGGGAACCCAAGGGAAAACCCATACCACCATCTTGATGCTTTCAAGAACATATGTGATACCATTAAGATGAGGGGTGTCCCACAAGAAGTGATCTACTACAAGGGTTTTAATTTCTCTTTGGAAGACAAGGCTCTCTCTTGGTATCTAAATCTCCCCCATCAGTCTATAGATGGGTGGAGACCCCTTGCGGATGCCTTTGTCACTAAGATTTATCCTAATGAGAGGACCATCTGTAACATGCAGAAGATCACCTCTTTTGCACAAAAGCCAGGGGAGAACATGCACGAGGTGTGGGAACGTTATCAAGAATACCTGAAAGACTGACCACATCACAACTATCCTAAGGGGTTCCTTATAACCACCTTCTATAATGGGCTAACCCACACGGAGAGGACTTCTCTGAATGTTGTCACAGGTAGTGACTTCTTGGGGAAAAAGCCAAATAGAACTATGAAGATTATAGAGAACATGGTTGCGCTCCAAGCAGGAGTTGACTACGAAAGGAATGATAGAGGCACGTCAAAGAAGATTGGTTCTGAAGGACCATCCATGGAGGCCAAAGCCTTAGAAACTATAACCGCCCAAATCCAGAAGATAGTGACTGATGTTAAACAGCTGAAGGACACTGGAGAAAAAGGAAAGAAACACACCAAGAAGGAAATGATGTGTGTCACCTGTGGTGAAAGAGGACACAAAGTTGATAACTACATTTACACTAGACCTGAAGAAAGTGAAGATAGTGAAAGTGAAGAGGAGTCGACGCAGAATGTTTCCTATGCAAACTTCAAGAGGTCAGATCACCCAGGTTTTTGCTATGGGAACAAGGATGCGGTTGGGAATTCAAACAGTTGGGAAATTTGCAAAAGCCACCACCAGGATTCGAGAAGAGGGGTGGACAACAACACTATAATAGGACAACCAATTACCAGACAAACAAGAATAACTACTCAGCGTAAGGCAGGAACCAAACTTGTCAAGGAGCAGGACCAAATCAAGGGTCGAGTTAAGGCCAAGGTCAAGGACAGGGTCAGGCGAAAGATAACAGTCAACCTGACTTGGTGACTCAACTGTTTAATTTTTCCAAGAGGTAGGCTACCGTGAATGACCAACTAGCAAAAAGTTCCCTAGCCAACTCTAGCATCCTGACTACGATGCAAGTCCAAATGGAATATATGTAAATGCATCAACGCCAGATAGACCAACAGATCGCATAGTTGGCTGAGCTAGTAAAGTACCCCTCAGGAAAGATCCCATCAAACACCGAGACTGCAAAAATGGCAATCCTCTGATCAGGGAGAACTTTAATCAATTCTGGAACAAGAAATGACAAAGAAGAAGAAAAAATTGAAGAAACACAATAGGAGAAGGAAGTTTCTTCTGAGAAGTTTGTTGACAAGGAGGAGTCTACTGAAGAAGGTTGTGAGGAAAGTGGTGGATCTAGGAACCCCGATCCTATAGAAGAAATCTTTATTAAGAAAAGCCCATATGCACCGAGAATCCCGTTTCCGTACAAGCTTATCAAGGCCCACTTGAAGAAGAGATATGAAAAGTTTATAGAAGCATTAAAGAAACTCAATATAGATGTCCCATTTCTGGATACTCTAGAGGAGATGCCAACTTACGCTAAGTTTTTCAAGGACCTTATCACAAGGAGAAGGAGAGGAAGTCAAGTCGAAACGGTACACCAAGAGAACATGTCCAGTGTGTTTGTTCAAGCTGAACTACCTACAAAGAAGAAAGACTCAGGGGCCTTTAACATCCCCTTTTGTGTTGGTGACAATGTCAAAAGAAAGGTACTAGTAGACTTGGGAGCCAGCATAAGTCTGATGCCCCTAAGCCTTGCACAAAGACTTGGAATGACTGACATGGTTAAGACAAGTATGAGAATTGAGCTAGCCAATCATACTTTCAAGAGACCAGTGGGTATAGTGGAAGACATTCCAATCCGTGTAGGATGGTTCTTCATACCCTGTGATATTGTTGTAATAGATACTGTGGAGGACCCTAAGTGTCTGATAATCTTTGGATGACCTTTTCTAGCCACAGGAAGAGCCTTGATAGATGTCACAGAAGGCGTGATAACCCTCCGGGTCAGGAGTGACAACATCGACTTTAAGGTAAAAGATGCTATGAAAGGGCCAACTCTTTCCGAGTCAGTCTACTTCATGGATAGCTACAACTAGTATTGCGAAGAAATTTAAGAAGAGAAAGCCATTGTGGACCCACTCCTGAGAGCCCTGAATAACCTGAATCCTTTAACAGAAGACCCTGAAGTGGTCAAAAATTCTAAACTACCTTAACCAAGGTGAAGAGAGTCTTAGTGATGAAGAAGAGGTAATAGAAACAATGATGTATGCTTCTTTGGAACCATCAACCGAAGATCAGAACCTCTGAAGCCAAAGCCAGAACTAAAGCCATTACCGGAAGGGCTGAAGTACGAGTTCCTAGATGATGAAGGGAGGAACCCAATCATCATCAATGCTAACCTCGTCAAAGAACAGCAGGAAAGACTGCTGGAAGAATTGAAGGAGCACAGAGGAGAAATTCGATTTTCCGTAGAGGACATCAATGGACTAAACCCGGCCCTGTGCATGCACAAAATTAACCTTGAAGAATCGGCGAGACCTTTGGTACAACCCCAAAGGAAATTGAACCAAATGTTGAAGGAAGTTGTCAAGAAGGAGATATTAAAACTACGTGATGTGGGAATCATCTACCCAATATAATATAGCAACTGGGTAAGCCCCATTCATGTAGTACCTAAGAAAGGTGGAATGACTGTGGTGAAGGGAAATAACGGTGATGAAGTCGCCACGAGAATGGTCACAGGCTGGCGAATGTGCATTGACTATGGAAAGCTAAATTCGGCAACAAAGAAAGACCACTTCCCCTTACCATTTATTGATCAAGTCCTAGAAAGACTTTCCCACCATGATTACTTCTGCTTTTTAGATGGCTTTTATGGATTTGATCAAGTCCCAGTCCACCCCGATGATCAGGAAAAGATGACGTTCACATGCATCTATGGAACGTATGCCTTTAGATGGATGCCTTTCAGCCTATGCAATGCTCCAGCAACGTTCCAACATTGCATGATTTCCAAGTTCTCAGACTTTCTAGAAGACATAGTCGAAGTATTTATGGATGACTTCTCGGTATATGGAACCGACTTCGATGCCTGCTTAAGAAATTTATATTTAGTTTTGCATCGATGCAAGGAGAAGAATCTCATTCTGAACTGGGAAAAATACCACTTTGTGGTTCAAAGTGGCATTGTCCTAGGACACAAGATCTCCAAGAAAGGTATTGAGGTGGATCTTAGCAAGATTGAGGCCATCTTCAAACTCCCGCCACCAAAGTCCGTGATAGGAGTGAGGAGTTTCCTGGGTCATGCTGGGTATTATAGAAGATTCATCAAAGACTTCTCAAAAATATCAAAGCCACTTTCGAATATGTCGATTAAAGACACGTTGTCCAAGTTTGATGATAAGTGTTTAAAAGCTTTCAAGACCCTAAAAGAGGCCTTGAGCTCTGCACCAATTCTGTAGGCTCCAGACTGGGAGATACCATTTGAAATAATGTGTGACGTAAGCGACTATGTCGTAGGTGCAGTCTTGGGACAGAAGAAATACCGAAAGCACCACATCATATGTTACTCCAGCCGCATGTTAGACAAAGCCCAAGTGAATTACACCACCATGGAAAAAGAGATGTTGGCAATTGTTTTCACGTTTGACAAATTCAGATCATATCTAATAGGGGCCAAGGTAAAGGTCTATACTGACCATGGGGCCATACGCTATCTGATGCAAAAGAAGGACACAAAACCAAGACTGCTAAGGTGGGCCCTACTACTTCAAGAGTTTGACCATGAGAGAATTGATAAGAAAGGAAAAGAAAACGTGGTCGCAGATCACCTGTCCAGAATAGTTTGCGATGAGGAAAATCAGTGGCCCGTAAATGACAACTATGTTGATGAAGCTCTATTCATGGTTTAGTCTGACGAGCCAATTCTGTCATGGTTTGCAGATATCTGTAACTATCTGGCTTGTAGCCATCTTCCTCCAGATATAACATATAATCAGAAAAAGAAGCTCTTCTCTGATGTCAAAAACTATTGTTGGGATGACCCACTACTATTTAAGAGATGTTCTGACAATTTGTATAGAAGATGTATACCAGAAGAGGAAGTCCCACTAATCTTGAGAGAATGCCACTCTTCACCATATGGATGGCATCACAGTGGGGAAAGAACAGCTGCAAAAGTGCTTCAGTCAGGGTTTTATTGGCCCTCCATGTTCAAAGACGCAACATCTTTTGTAAAAGCTTGCAAGGAATGCCAACTAACTAGAAATATCAGTAAGAGGAGCGAGATGCCTATGGCTGACTGGGTAGAAGTAGAAATCTTTAATGTTTGGGGGATAGACTACATGGGTCCTTTCCCCTCATCAAAAGGTTATCAGTAAATTTTAGTGGTTGTTGACTATGTGTCAAAATGGGTAGAGGTTGTAGCTACCCAAACCTATGATTCTAAATCTAAGATTAAGCTATTTGAGAAAACTATTTTTCCACACTTCGGTGTGCCTGACACTGTGATAAGCGATGGAGGATCACATTTTGGAGAGAAGCAGTTTGAGGCACTACTAAAGAAGTACGGGGTAAAGTACAAAGTTGCTACACCTTATCACCCTCAAACCTTTAGACAAGTAGAGGTGTCTAATAGGCAGATTAAGCAGATTCTTGAAAAAATTGTTAGCCGCACTCGAAAGGAATGAAGCTTGATGATGCTCTCTAGGCCTATAGGATAGCTTTTAAGACACCTATAGGCACAATGCCATACAAATTAATCTATGGCAAGTCCAGTTATTTATCTTTGGAGCTCGAACATAAGGCCCTTTGGGCGATCAAGTTTCTGAATATGGACCTGGAAAAGGCAGGTCAGAAAAAAAAATTTGTAGCTACAAGAGATCGAGGAGCTAAGATTACATGCCTATGAGAACGAAAGGATCTACAAACAAAGGACTAAGGTATGGCATGACACCCACCTAAAGAACAAGTATGTTTGTGAAGGAGACAAAGTACTCCTCTCCAATTCTAGCATTAGGATCTTCCCTGGGAAGCTTAGAACAAGATGGTCAGGCACATTCTCTGTGGTAAATATTTATCCATCAGGAATGATGGAAATTCAAGGAGAGAAGACTGGAATCTTCAAGGTCAATGGCCACAGGGTAAAAAGATTTTACGAAGATGAAGCCTTTGTGAGAAGATCCAAGATCAATTTGGAGGAACCAGCTCAGCCAAATGAGTAAAGGAATCAAGAGTTGCCACATCCAACTGCAGGGCTCAAGGAGTTAAGATATATGCAGTCTAGTTAAGAGACTTTAAAGCAAGCATTTCTTGAGAGGCAACCCAAGTTTTTACCCTTTTTTCTTAAGCTTTGTTTTCTCTTACTTTTTTGCTTTGTTTAGTTTTCTTCTCTTTTAAGTGATGTACATATCCATTTTCTTTTGATTATTTCATGATTTACCTAAGAAAACGACCTTTGTTTTGATCTGATCGTGGTATAGCACTTGCATAAAGAAGACCGCGACCCACGAAATTGCCCATTGGGTACCTCGACCACGACCCGAGGTCGTCTTTGCAATAGCAGAGAACTGCAACCGCGGTTATGCTCCTCGAGTACACCGCGACTGTGGTCCTTCCATGTTGTTACTGTGACCGCGGTCTATCCCCTTAGATTGTTTGGTTGCGGTTGCACCTGTATATATATCCTTAAACCCTCGCATATCTTAGACTCTTTTCGCTCTCAGTTTCTTCCAAGTCTAAGATAAACCCTACTCTCTGCTCCGACCATGACCGACGACCTTCCGCCGCACCTAACCGCATTCAATTCAACCGTTGCAACCATCGTTAAGGTAACTGCAAAACCCTTTTTGCACTTCTAGTCGTCAAATCACGTTATCGTCTCAGATTTAACCCCTCGCCTAAACCGATTCTTCTATTTTATATCTCAACGGTCGTAAGTCGCCCCGTCGACGGTTGCTCAGGTTTCCCTGTTACCCTAACTGCCTTATGGCGACGTCTGCAAATAACAATTAAAAACCCTAAAACATTAATAATGGGACAACTATTGTCGGCAAAAATGAAGAACCGACTATCGGATAGAGAGAGGAATCAGAACAGTCGGAAGAAGAAAGACCACAGCTCACAGTCATCACCTCTACAACCGCGACCACAGTGTGCTCGTAAACCCTAAAACCGGCCACAGTGTTCACTCCAACTACCAATTTCACCGCAGGTCGCGGTGTAGAAGAATGCTACTCAAGGTCGCGGTCCCCTAAACCGCAACTTGATCATAACAAGAAAGAAGACTGCGACCGTGCCCATGACCGCGACAGCGATCCCTAATAAGTAAACCACGACCGCGGTCCTTACTCAAGAAATTACGACCGCAATCCCTTGTCATTACACCGCGACCGTGATCTCTTTTAGAGACCGCGACCGCGGTGTCATATGAGTTACCAACAAAACTACGACCGCGGTCTCTATGCATACTCTTGAACATGACATTTAATAATTTACTGAACACCTACCCTGTGCAAGAAATACCTTCCCTAGATAATTGCAATAATGGTAATTTTGTTAAAATCAACTAGATACTAATTCATTGAAAAATTTGCAAAATGTCTTCTCCAACAATCAACAATCCCCTTTACGGGAAGGCTACTTCCATGAAGGAGGTAGAAAGGATAGTAAAGGACCTAATAAAAAAACTGAAGAAGAATACTTCTCTACCAATGGCCAAACGTGTGGAGATACAACTGAGGTTGGAACAATATTAGAAGATATTGGGGGAGTTTCCACAGGAGGACTCCCTATAAGAAACAGAATAGACCGAACATATTGAGACCTCCGAGTACCAACCAAGAGAGTCAGAGAGTCGAGTACAAGGCAAGAAAAGAAAAGCTGCACCAAAAGAAACCAAGGGCAGCAAGAAGGTGAAGCCAGTGGTAGTTGAAAAACCTAATAAGGAGGAGGCAAGTAAGGACAAGAATGTAGTAGGGGAGACATCCGCGCAATCCATAGAACCACCATTCATGCCCAAGAACATCGTGCACCGGTCTATCTATGTCTGGATGCACCAGCACAAGGAATTTTGCCCAACACGATACCTTGACATATAAGATTTCAAGAAGATGGGTATCTACGACAGGATGATAAAATTCCTGGAAGGTGCAAACTTACACGCCTTATGCACATCAGAGGTGAAATCCTATAAGAAGCTGACCACAGAGTTCCTATCTTCACTTAATAAGGTCGCTACCAGTAGCGAAACACGAAGGGCAGGAGGTGGAGATTATCAGCTGCAATGAAGGCTAGGGGCGAGACTCACATAGTCACGGAGGTAAGACTGAATAGAATATTCACCGAGACAGATGAAGAAGCCCATGCCTATTCCTCTACCCCAAGCAAGAAAGAAGTTTTCACCTATAAAAGCAATGAAATGTGGGAAGAGCTAACTGGGGAGGACAAGCACAGTTTAAAGAACTCCAAGGCCTCGCTAATTACACTGTGCTTTATCCACACAATGCAGAAAATCACTGCCCACATGATTTACGCGAGGTCAGAATTAGGAACAGTTAGCAAGGGAGATCTATTCCTGATCTGTTCAATGATAAACATGAAGCTGGTTAATATCAGGAAGATACTAATCGACCATTTATCAGCAGCAGTAGGTGGGGACGCAAAGAGAAATTATGTGTGCTGCATGGGTGACAAAATAACAAAGATCGTTGAATACTTCATGGACAAAGGAGAAGTTCAGAAATATAAAGAAATGGAGGGAAAACAAAGAATAGACATAAAGTCACTTATCAACACTGATATTCTGGCACAGAAGGGGGAGAAGTTGTACTTCAAACAAAGAGGGTCAAAAAGACTACTCCCCTTCTAGAAATGGCATTCTATGACGCCCACAAGCTGCAGCCAACACAAGATGATATCAAAAAGACATGCTCCGGGGCACTGCATGAGAACACGATTACAGACACAGTGAGTACAACTAGAGAAAGAAGTGCCCCAGCTGAATTAGAAAAGAGAAAGAGCACGGAGCTACGGAAGAAGTTGGCAGTAGACAAAAAGAAGACAGCAGAAGCAACTGCACCGCCAACAAAAATGCCAACAGTTACAGTGCAACCGGCCCCCGTGGTTCCAACTGCTAAAGCACCAATGGAAATTCCAGATGCCACACCTCTTGAGCCACACAAAGAAGCGACTATTGTAGAGCCAGAGGTGGAGAAAGAGAAGGCCGCAACAACCGACCCACAACCCAACAACGAACCAGAGGCAGAGCCAGAAGGACAAGGCTCTCAGGCCATACCAGATATGGGAATCAGTGGAGTAGAGGTTGACCCACTAGATGAGCCAAAGGAGAAAGAACAAGTTCCACCACCACCGCCTCCACAACCTAAGGTGCCAAGCTCGTCAACAACACACATGGAGCATCAGCTGCACCATCAGCACCAACACACACCTTTTTTCAGAGGTGCCTTAGGTACAAGGTTTGATGCAATGTGGGAACACATGCATCAAACTAATACAATAAATACCACCATTTCTTTTTCTCTATTTTGCATTAATGATGCATGTACAAGTCCTTGATGAAAGGATAAAAGCATTCTCTGACTTCCTCCACGAAGTTGTAAACAACCAATAGATGATGATGAGAATGATAAAGAAAATGAAAGACGAAATGGAAGACCTGCATAAGGAGAGGCATGCCATCCGAGCCGACAACGATCACATGCGTCGGGGCTATGATGTGGATATGGCTAACCTCAAAAAAGAGCATCAAAGACTAGAAGAAGACCGCTGGAAGCTCGAGAAGGAACACGAAGAACTCGAGAACTGGTGGAAGAAAAAGAAGATCAAGCGCTCAGCAAGCCCCGTGCACTCCTCAGCCAGCCCTTCCAGCCACGATGACAACAATGATGACAATGTGGGAGGAACATGCATGTGAGCAGACACACTAAAAGCAGGGAGTGCCAACAAAAAGGCGGCACCTGTAGATGATGCAAAAAGAAACCAGCCACCACAGCGGTCGAGCTCCCACAACGAAAATCAAACAAAGAAAAATGCGACATCGTCAAGGGGGCTCGACCTCAATTGCAACCCAGAAGAAGGCCAAGACAAAGTTTTTGAAGACAGTGGGAATATAGAAGAGCTTCAACTCTCCCCGCCTGCACATACAATGACACTAGAAGAGCAGATTGTTGCTGCTCATCGTGAATAGGTGGTCGCCGAACTTAGCACAGTAGGAGCGGCAGAGCTTGACAGAATGTTAGCTGAGCTAGGGGCCAGACTCGAGGAGAGCAGTGAGTTCCTCCTATTCCAACCACATCATGATCATAGCAACTATCTCTATGATGGGAAGATGGAGGCGACCCTGAAAATGATGGCGGAAGCCAAGTTAGGGCAAACTTCTCAGGAGAGTCATGTCAAAGACAATATAGCTGCCAAAGCCTCCTCAGAAGTAGCTGAACTTGTAGCCACTACACAACTGTTGCATAAAGTGGCTGAACAAGTGGCCAAGGGAATGCTGACAATAGATGAAGCTTTGGCACCTCTGGCACAGGAAGCAACATCCGATGATAAGGATGGCAGGCTGGCAACCTTCTTCACAGATGAGCCCGCCAGGGAGCGGATTGCATCGGTTGAAGTAGAAACACTGGGAGAAGCTCCTCCTTTTCCTTTTAAGATGAAAGATATGGACATGACTGCGGTATCACGAATCACATGTAGAGATGTCCACATATTGGAAGATGTCCTCCGTGACGATCTACCTGAGTCATACATACTATATAACAACAAGGGTAGATGTATTTCTAGAGACCACTTACGGGAAATATTCATGAAGAAGGCACATAGACTATTCAAGGTACTCTACACCACCCTCATGAAAGAATTCTTGCACCCAAACAAGCCGCAACCAGTTTTCAATGGGACAAGGCATATAGCCAGCCTCGTCTATAATGAAAACTACAAGGCAACTAAAGGCATCAATCTGACAGAAGGAAACAAGACACGTGGTGTTGCCCATAAGGAATACAAAGCATTGGGCATTGATAGTCATTGATCTGTATGAGCGGAAAACGACGGTGCTCAATTACTATGCAGCCAAACTGGACATCACCTCACTGGTTTACAAGAGGAAGGATGCTAGAGATGCTTAAACGATACTACTGCGCCTACATTGAGCTATTAAGGATGCAGATAACAAATTCCAAGGGTCCTGGAAGCTCTTCTCAATTAATAAAAAAGTCCCCCAAGAAGAGTTCGGTTTGGGGGATTGTGCCTTCATAGTACTATGAATGATGGAGGCCATCGACAAGGGCATCCCCCTGGAGGATTTAGACAATGAAGACCTGCATGAACTATGTGGTATGTATGCTATGGAGGTCATCTATGATCGTCGGTTCTTCAATGACCAGGTGATGCCCACAGAATTTATACCCCAGAGGCTTAACATGGATATCCCCCTACCTGAAAAGGTCACTTAGAGGGAGAAGCTAAAGACCAGGTGGGTTGATCCAACTAAACCAACTAGGGTTGCGGCATGGAAAGAAGGTTGGCATGAAAGCTCTGGAGAAGCTACAAAAAACATGTCAGATGAAGAACCAAAGTAGCCTCCAGTGACAGAAGCACCTGAATAGCAGCCCACCAAGGAACAACCTGAGGAGGGAGAGGTCGACGAAGAAGACCTATTCGATGTAAGGCTGGATGGACCGGCAGGAGAAATTACACATTTATTCAAGAACTTTGACAGATGGAGCTACCTCAGTATATCCTTAGAAGAACTAACAATAATCATGAGTTCCTTGAAAGAAGATGATTCGCTGGGAGATGTCATTTTCGAAAGAGATGGCATTTGTGTGCTAAAAGATGACCTTCGCGAAACACTAAAAATAGGAGGATACCTTTCAGTAAGCACAATGTCAGCCTACCAAATGCTTCTAGGTGACGACATGCCGAATGCCCACGTGGCATGCTGCTTGCTGGTAGATGACATCCTTAAAGACAAAAGATTAGGAGAAAAAGAGCATCTACAACAACGCCTGGTGACATCCCCACCAGACTACATCTTCTTGCCAATTCTTCACGACAATCATTGGACCTTGCTGACTGCCAATATCATAAAAAGGACTGCAGTCCTCTACAATAGCTCGAACGCAGCCTATGCACTTAATACGAAGAACAATATGACAACAGCAAAGACCCCAACGGAAGAAAAGGCAAACACATGCACCGAGGCAATTGTCAACATGATAAGACAACATTGTAGAGGGTACAACCCTACAACATGTAAGGACTTCAAGAAGACACAATACTGCCACAGGAGCCCCCAACAGGTGCCCCTATCAAACGATTATGGCTTCTTCTGCCTAGCCTGGATGGTGGCCTTAGCCACTACTGACTTCAAGGTGGAGAACATGCAATATGAACAATACCACGCGCTACGAGGAGTTTACGCAAGCAAGCTTCTCAAGTCCAAGTGGGCCTCCATTAGCAACAACAAAAACAAATAAAGAAAGCTCGTTTATACACCTCACTTAAATTTTGACACCCCAAGACGTGGTGTAGGATAAGTTTGTGGGAGGAGTCATAAACGGGTTATAGAGGTACATTTACCGTATTTTTTATTTTTACCTCTAAAAATTCCTTAAAAATTTAGAAATTTTGAATTTTTTCTTAAAATACCTCTTAAATTTAAAAGCTCGCCTCCTCTCTTGCTAAATTTTCTGATTGTAGTGTTTCATCCCTCTTAGAGAGAAATACATGAGCAACATATACATGTATATATGAGTAAAACAACAATCATAGCAATAATGTTCTACCTCATTCTTGCAATAATATGTTGTAAATGTAACAACCTTAACTCATGAAACCCTCGGATATTAGAGAACTTTACCTAGTCATACTTCCGACCAACCACCCTCACCTGACGCTTTTGACCAAAAAATCCTTATCTCTGTAGAAAGGGAAACAACTGCCCTCTTCAAAGCATATCTAAAAGAGGCTTGGCCGCCCAAAAGACCAAGTAAAATTCCCCAAACCCAAGTATGAAAGGAGAGGTAAAAAGCCAAAAAGAAATAAAGAAAAAAATATGAGAGTTGTGCCCAAAAAGATGCCAAAAGTTTCTGCACGACTGGTATATTGATGCACTCACGAATGCAGATATGTCGTGCCTGTAAGTGAAATCTTGAAGCCAAGCTTATACACCTCCAATCCTGAATGGAAACTCACAAAACCACCTGACTTAAGGTCAGAAGCCCAAAAAAGGGCAACACTGTTCTTACGACAATTGTGGGTGAGGAGTTCAGGAGGAAGAGGAAAATATCTAAAGCCTTAAGCCTACCCGAACACATTAGCATAGGGTCAACTGAAAAATAAAGAATTGGTGTGAAAGCTACCCCTCGAAAAGATCGGGCATTACTAAACTCATTACCTAAGGGAAGGGGGTGATAAGTTGAGAAGGAGGAGCCTTTTACAATTGAAGGTAATGGCAGGAAAACGAAGTTATGCAACTCTGGTTGAAGGGGGGAGGAATGAGACCTAAAGGTTTGAAAACATACAACAACAGTCTTGATGCAAGAATGAGATATTGTAGCCATGTTATAATGTTGTCTTCTAAGATTGTTCATTCTCTCTCTGATTTATCAAACCTACACTTAGCCTGAGGACATGCTTGATTCTAAGTTTGGGGGAGTTGATAAAACTCTATTTTACGTACTTTCTGTATATATTTTACACCACTTTTAGTATATCTTTTGTTAGATTTTCACATAATTTTTCTATCTTTTTGACTAAAGCCTCACTTACATGGTTTAAGGTATATTCACAATCCAAATCACGGATCAAGACCGCGACTACGGTCCACTTATACCTAAACCGTGATCGTTGTTCCAAAATTCCCTAGAGATCGTGATCATCAATCGACAAGGAGGGATCGCGACTAGTTTATAGACCACGATCATCGTTCAACCATGACCTCATGGATGGTCACGATCAGAACATGCACCTCAAGGATAGACCAATGGTCATGGTGTTGTTACAAGTCGCGATCAAGAAGGACCACGGTCATCTTGGAAACTGCGGTCATTGATGAGCTCTTACAAACTGCGACCAAGCGGGAAGACCTCGACCTCGACCGCCCGAATGCAACCCACAAGCAGACCTCGATCGCGGTTATCACCAGGCTGTGACCAAGCTCAATCGTGGTGAAAGATGAATAAAGCGCATACCGCGACCACGGTCTCACCCTCACTTAACCAAGACTGTGATCTCGAACCAGGCTTAAGTTGGTGGAATGTGCCTATAAATAGTACACCCACCTATTTTGTCAAATCATCATATCACAGATCAGATCTCGAGGACCACAAAGTGTTTTTGCATTCAAGATTCATCCCAGACCATCCCATCCATCAGTCTTGGATCTCCAAAGGTGGAAGATGAGGAGAGAGAAGATTGAAGACCCATTCTTCTAGAGAAGAAGACCGTCCATACCATCCACGTGATAGATCTGGATCTGAATAAGTATTATGTCGTATCACGTCTCTTCCTTTCTAGATCTATCATTCCAACCTTCTGTACTTCCCTCCTCTCTTCGTGGGCATCTCATGGATCTATCTTTCTGTAACGTCGTTATGTTGTCCGCAAGCATAAGCGGCGAAACACCTTAACTTGGGTTGGGAGTAGCTACTAAGGCTCTCCCAACATGTATATTGTCTCTTTCTGTTGAATATATATATTTTTATCAAGATTATCTCCATGCACATTAGCTACCATCTTGTGATATTCGATTGTTGATATCTTGAGAGAGTAATATCACTTTTATCATGTGTCACAGAGTAGTATGAATTCACAAGAGTGTTGGAATGCTAAGGCTTTAAAACCATATGTTATGTTGCGAGGTTTATGGGTGGTCACCTCGAGAGAGGGACTACCCTTAGACTTAGATCTATCCTCATCTTGAGAAAGAGTGGAATAGATGCTTTTGGTGGTTGCTTGTAATCTTGGTAAGAGTATGTAAGAGAGAGAGAGACGATGTTGTATGTTGGTGAGATGCTTTAGTAGGTGAACCTCAACCTAGGTTTCCTCCCATATGCTTATTTCATCTTATTTCTTTTTTTTTCTTTTGTTCTTGTTTCTTTTGAACTACTTTAGTTTGTGTGCTACCGTTCCTTAGGGAACACCTTTTATATACCCTCTTTGGCTGGAGTATACGAGTACTAGACTCTGTACGCTTAACACTGCCAACCTTGTCCCTGTGTTCGACCCCGATCGCTATATCGGACCCCATTTATTGTTGCACGGGGCTGAGAGTCAGGTTATCTCTTTAAAAGTCTGACTACTCTGAATCCACTCCTCTTGGATGTGCGATTTAGGCCGGTCAGTGTGTGATGTGGGCAATTTCAAAATCACAATGAGTTTATAAATCATATATTACACCAAAAGGAGAGACAAATTCTTTTTGCTCATTCACAAGGATCCAAAAGTGTCACAGTGCACTCAATGACTACTTGTATGACAAACCTAATTCACAATTATGTAGTGTAGTGTTAAAATACATTAAAAAATGTAATCATTGTAGTGACTTTAGGTTTAAGGATCACAATCAACTACCTCTGTGTCTAACATGAATTCCAATATCATGATTAAGGAGATCTAATCGTCAAGCAACACACATACTAGTTTTATGTGCTATTGTTGTAAGATAATACTCACAATATAATCTGACGAGGGACAAAACAACAACAAATCCTTTACGATTACATATTTTCTCATGTTCAATTCCTTACCCACACCATATGTCATTGAGTCAAAACATTCTTAAGACATGATTATTTTTAATCACCGCATCAATTCTGAAACAAACATAATCAATAGAATCTTTTTCATTAATACTTAAATCATGTATAAAATATTCAATTACAATCTTCACATGATGGGTCTGCGGATATACATCAAATCTTAATTGTGTATCTTCTTCATTTCTCTTCTTTTTGCGTCAAGACCAACTCAAATGCCTGAAGTTGTATTTTCAATGGCTTGATTAATTGTTGCATCCTCTGGGCCGGTACGGTTTTCAAGGATGATGCACCCACATATGTTGCTTTGTATCCGTGTTCCCGTATTGGTCCTTTACAAGAAAGTTTTTCTGACTCCGTTGATTGTTGTATCTGATTGTTTATGTTATGGTTGGAGTTTTTGGTTTTTTTTGAATCCAGACATGGCTTTTAGGGTGGGCTCTGTCTTGATTAAGATCCTTTGGAGGGTAATTTCGGTTGGTTTTCTCCTTGTTGATAGTATTCTTTGGAAGCTATCCGATAGTTGGGTGTTCATAAACATCATTAAAAGGCGTATTGGGTGGTGTGGGTTCTTCGCAGCTATCCGGATGGTGTACAGGTGTTGGCCCACTCTAAGTCGGACCTTGTTGGGCGTGGTACTGGTTTATTTGGTCAAAAAAATATATTACAAAATACTTTATTGGAATTAGTTGGTTGTAGAGTGCGGTGGTGCTCATAATGGAGCTTAGCACCTAAAGATGACGCGATGACTTTAAAGACATCCCAATCCCATAATAAATGTCGAGGGAGCATTCAGTCAATACCGACATCATATTTATGTAGTGTGTGTAAGAACCAAAATTGCACCAATATTCGTGCTCCACTCGAGCTAGCTGAACGCCATTACGAGCTAAGAAAACTGCCTGAACAGAGAAAGTTTAACGATTTTGCAAACCACGTGGTGAACACTCCTCAACTAATGAGATTTTTAATAGGAAAAAAAACAATTTAGCACACTTTTATAAAAATATTTTCCATCATAACACATTTTGTAAAATATTTTCCAAAATAGAACATTTTGTGTGGAACCCACCACTTTTAATAACGTTTTTTATATGCAAGCTTGAAAAACGCCATAATTGACGTGTCTACTTTTAAATATAAAATTTGAAAAAAAAATTGAAAAACACTACATGAAGTGGTGCTTTCAACTTGGTGTTTTTCAATTTTTTTATTTTTTTTCAAATTTTTATATTTAAAAGTAGACACATCAATTATTATAGCATTTTTCAGTCCTGGTTCTAAAAAGCTTCACACAAAGTGGCGTTTTCAGACTAAAATGTACTGTTTTGGAAAATATTTTGCAAAGTGTGCTATGTTGGTAAATATTTGTACAAAAGTGTGCTAAATTTGTTTTTTTGTCCTTTTTAATATCAATAGCAAGAGAAATGAAAAGAATACTCAAACCTACTCGATGCAACAAAGACGAAATTTTAGCTTAGTAAATGCAATTACCAAATTGCATGCGCGACTCAATCCAAGAGAACACCCACCGAACAGTCAGCTGGACTCTTGACGTTGCACTTAAGCTGCTTGACGTAATGTTCATGTTGTGGTTTCGCTTAATTTGAAAGCGAAAATAACAACAAACAGAAGAAACTAACAAAAAAGGCTCTCAAAAGTTTGCTCGTCTAGCAACTGGATTGAGCCACCTGAGCCATTCTTGAGTCAAATAACAGATTCAGTGGCAATTAGAGAAAGATGGAAGGAAAATCCACGCATAGGTAGGCAAAGAGTACGAAACTTCCCAGCTTTCTGGGACTATCACCATTGCAGCTCCCGACATCTTACAAGACAAAACGAAGAATACGTTTCTTTCTACATTAACTCCTGCACAACAAACTTCTCCAGCAAGCAACTGCAGACACAGAGCTCGCCTCACGGCTCACGCTGCCCAAGACTCCTCCTTCTTCTTGTAGATCCAAGCTTGACCACCACGGCAACTTCGTCCGGAGCCGCTACTATTGCCCCAGGGAGCGATTGCACTTCGTTGTTGGGGCTGCCGATCTGATCATCGGTACCCGCCGCAGCTGCGTTTTCCTGCGCTGAGTCGCCTTGGTGGTTCTTCTTGTCGTCTGTCCCACCAGTGGCTGCGTCAAGTTGCGCCGGGTTGCCGACTCCTCCATTCTGACGTTGGCTGTGTGACCTTCCAGCAGCCGCTGCGTTCCTTTCATCCGAGTTGACAGGATGTCCGCCTTGCACCGGCGGCGCCAGGGCGGAGGAGAAGATTCTAGTGATCACACTTGCGGCGGTCCAAATGATGAACCCAATGATCAGTCCAAACACGAACCGTCGCAGGTAAGGCGCCGGGTCGAAGTAGATGCTAGCCGCCGGTTCCTGGGAGATGTTTCCCGCCGGCCTCACGGATTTGTCGTCCGCCGGTCCTCTGGAGATGTTGCCCGCCGGTCCGACGGATTTGTTTTTCGTCAACCCCGGAGATATGCCTCCCGCCAGTCCCATGGATTTGTTTTCCACCGGCCCCAAGGAGATACCGCCTTCCGGTACCCAGAAGATGTTGTCAATCGGGCCTAGGGGGATGTCGTCCGGAGACTCCAGCGACAACCAAGCCAGGAAGGTGAGGAAGCCTGTGCAAATGAACGCGAGGAAGCATACGAAGACGAGCGGCAGCCAGTTGTAGCCAGGCGGTCGTTCCTCTCCATCTGGTGTCGTTCCCGTCCCTTGCTGAGATTCTTGGCCTGCGCTTGGCTGCATTCTGTTGATCAACCAAGTCAGATGACAACCAGGGGATGACGGCCATCGAACAGGGAGAAGATGTACGAGGTTCGAGAAGACCTGGTTGTTACTACGAAGGTAATAACTATGTCTCTTGCCTTGAGAATCGATGGCTGGAGGACCTATGATGGGAGGAAGAAGACAGGGATTCAGAGAGAATCGGGAGAGCGACGGAGGAAGGAGAAGGAAACGAGAACAGAAGAAGGGAAATACGGAGGTTACAGCGAGAGGGATGAGTTTATTCAGAAGAATAACAGTACATATATGCCTCTCATTGGGCTCAGCCTGGTAACTTTATACCTTCGGGCAAATCTCAGCCCAAAGTAGACACGTGAGTATGTAACTAACCAACTAACAAACTCAGCTTATAACTGAGCTGGTTATTAACAGAATCCGTTCCCTCCAACTAACTATTGATCAACTGTAATCAGCTTCCCCGACAACTCAGCTTATAATTAACCGAGCTGGTTGTTAACAGTGTTAACAGATTCCACTTTACAACAGATTTAGCCAACTAGACTCGTAACAAATAAAACGCGTGTGAGGACAAATAAAAAATTATACATGCAAGAGTGAAAGATGCTAAGGTAAAACAAATAAATGAGAAAGCATTAAGAAAAACATGTTAGTAGTTTTACATGTACGGTTGGTTTAGTTGTATTACATGAAGGATTTTGCTGAGATTTGATGTGCCGAGAAAGGTTGCCCGACCTTGTCCTCAACTGGGTAACTTCCAGGGGCGGAACTAGGTGGGGAGATAGGGGGGCTCTATCTCCCCCCCTTCCGCCCAAACATAATAATAAAATGTGCTTATAAAAATATAAAAATACTAACATTATGTAGATGTATATATGTTTTAAAGTATCTTCCATAGAAAGAGTGACTAGTTGAAGTGGTACTTGCACCTTTAGTTGTGCAAGTGGTGCA
Source organism: Alisma plantago-aquatica (assembly GCA_963693085.1). NCBI lineage: Eukaryota > Viridiplantae > Streptophyta > Magnoliopsida > Alismatales > Alismataceae > Alisma > Alisma plantago-aquatica. The sequence goes on along the minus strand of OY856412.1, from coordinate 1,275,845,673 downwards.
GGTTCAAATCTTAATGTTTGTATATTTTATTTTTCACCCCTCCTTTGTGAATTCACCCCACCCCCATTGTCCATTTCTGGTTCCGACCCTGTAACTTCCATTTGGTCCTTACCCCTCTTGGACAGAAGCCGCTGCACTCTCATTTCCTTTGAAAATTGGTGCATCAGGGTATTTGATATGTGTTCTATATTGATTTTCTCAAGTGGCCTCAGAAGGAACTCTCCCATTCCACTTAATCAACACTTTAGTTACAACCTGCCTTCTTGTTCTATTCTAGACCATCTTTCTCTCTAAGATTTGCTCAGGCCATAAAGCCTCTTCCACAGGGAATTGTGGTAACTCCACTCCTCCAGATGTTAATTGACCCAACTTCTTCCGAATTAAAGATACAAGAAATACTTGATGTATCCATGCAGTCGATGACAATTTCAACTTCTAGGCTACAACTCCCACTCATTGCAAAATTTCAAATGGTCAATAAAACAATAGACTCAACTTAGTCTTCCTCCATTGACCCCTTTCTATAAAACAACAATTTCAATATACCATATCCCCCACTGCGAATTCCCTCTCAGATTTTTGGGCTTTTGCAAACTTTATCATTCTGTCTTGAGCCCATTTGAGACTAGCTTTTAAGAGTGTCAACACTTATCATGACATCCAATGCCTCCAGCTTAGACAGACTAGGAATATATGAAAAAAATGTAGGTGGAGGTTTTCCATAAAATTCCTCATAAGTAGAAATCTTTGTTGAAGAGTGGGGTGAAGTATTATAACACTATTCTTCCCAAGCAAGATTTTTAATGCATTTTGTGTGTTTATTTGCACAATAACACCTCAAGTAACATTGAAGGCTTTTGTTTAGTACTTCACTCTGCCCATCGGACTAGGGATTGTAAACAATGCTCATTTTGAGCTTGGTCCCTTGCAACTTATACAATTCCCGCTAGAAATTGCTAGTAAAAATCATGTCTCTATATGAGACAATCGATTGATGATCCCAAGATGTTTGAAAATGCCTTCCAAAAAAAATCTAGAATAGACTTTGCTGTATAGGAACACTTAACTGCAAAAAAATGTGAATCCTTTGACAACATGTCCATCACCACTTGATAGTTGAGTAACCATTTGAAAATGGCAAGACGTTAATGAAATATGTTGCTTTATCAGTCCATACCTGACTTGGAACATGGAGTGGTTGCAAGAAACCAACTGGTGAAAAAATTTTCAGACTTATTTTCTTGACATATGGAACATTCACGAGTATATTTCTTCAACTGACCTCTCATCACTGTCCACCAAAACATCTCCCTTAGCTTTTATAAGGTTCTTTCATATCCCAAATGCCCTTTAATAGCAATATCGTGCATTTCATAGATAAATTGTGCACTGATCTCACAGTCCACACTCAACACTATTCTTCCTTTTTCAAAAAGTTAAAACTTATGTGAGTTGAGCTCTCCTTTATCCCATTTCTCCTCCAATTGAAGTAAAATATGATCTGTAGAATATAACACTTTGACATCCCCAATCCACCGAGGAACACACAATGTGATTGAGTAAAATTCCAATCCTTATTTGTTCTTATCAGTCTTAAAATCACTTCTACTTGACAAAGCATCTATCACTCTATTTCTTTAGTGTTGGGCTCCCGGAAAAGGAGGTGCACTTTGGTTATTTCTTGATCCTAGCTTATATTCAATTTTGTAGTTATAATGTAACACCTTGGCCCTCTGCCCAAGTCTCTAGAAGAATTTCAGGAATGATGACTGGCCCCACAGACCACCACTAGCCTAAACTGTACACTTTGTCCTCACTCATGTACAAGCTGGGATCAACTTCCCGACTGGTCACCCGTCCTAGTACTAATCCAAGATGAGCACGCTTAACTATAGAGTTCTTTAGTGATGGGCTCCCAGAAAAGGAGGTGCACCTTGGTGATATGGATAGTCCAATCATTCCTTTTAATATCATTACATACGGGGCCTCAAATCATGGGATGTTACAATCTCCCCCACTTAGACTCTTGACGTCCTCGTCAAGGCTCAACTAAATGGCCTCCTAATATTTCCCCATTTCAGTGTAGACCCACAAATGGTGCATGAACACGCAACTCCCGATCAAGGAATACCAGCACAAGGGTGGCTACATCACCAAAAAGAGGTGCATCGTGCTGATATGGGCAGTCCAATCATTCCTTTTAAGATCATTCTATCTGAGGATTCAAATCCTGGGATGTTACAATCTCCCCCACTTTGACTCTTGACATCCTCGGTAAGGCTCAATATACACCCTAATAATCTCTTCCCCATTTAAGTGCAGACCCAGAATGGACCATGAACACTCAACTCCCAACCACAGCTACCAGTGCAAGGGAAGCTCGATCTCATCTCAGCGGATATCCCTTTCCAACTTGCCTGGAGTGCATGGCTTAAGACTGGAATGCCACATGCCCATGTGGGCCCAACTTACTGGAGGAGAATTGGATCTGATACCATTTGTAATGCTTAGGCCCACTTCCATAGGCTCTAGTAGAGTTTCAAGAATGACGACTGGCCCCACAGACCACCACTAGCCTTAATTGTACACTTTGTCCTCACTCATGTGCAAGCCAGGGTCAACTTCCCGAATGTTTACCCATCCCAGTACAACTCCAAGTTGAACATGCTTAACTATGAAGTTCTTTAGTGATGGGCTCCCAGAAAAGGAGGTGCACCTTGGTGATCTGGGTAGTCTAATCATTCTTTTTAAGATCATTATATCTAAGGCATCAAATCATGGGACGTTACACTTAGATTCTCGACATCCTCGTCAAGGCTCAACTATATGACCTCATAAAATTTCTCCATTTCAGTGCAGACCCAGAATGGTGCATGGACACCCAGATCCCGATCACAGAATACCAGTGCAAGGGTGGCTACATCACCATGGATAGCCCTTTTCAACATGCCTGGACTGTACATCTCAAAACTGGCATGCCACATGCCCATGTGGGACCCACCTACTGGAGGGGAACTAGATTTGATACCATTTGTAACACCCTAACTCACTGCCCTAGGCTCTAGTAGAGTTTTAGGAATGACGACAGGCCCCACTGACCACCACTAAGCTTAACTGTACACCTTGGTGATATGGGTAGTCCAATCATTCCTTTTAAGATCATTATATTTGAGGCCTCAAATCATGGGATGTTACAATCTCACCCACTTAGACTCTTGATGTCCTCGTCAAGGCTCAACTAAATGGCCTCATAATATTTCCCCATTTCAGTTTATACCCAGAATGGCACATGGACACCCAACTCCTGATCACGAAATACCAACGCAAGGGTGGCTACATCACTAAAAAGAGGTGTAACTTGGTGATATGGGAAGTCCAATTATTTCTTTTAAGATCATTCTATCTGAGGCTTCAAATCCTGGGATGTTACAATCTCCCCCACTTTGACTCTTGAAGTCCTAATCAAGGTTCAATATACGGCCTCATAATCTCTTCCCCATTTAAGTGCAGACCCAGAATGACCCATGGACACCCAGCTCCCATCCACGGCTACCAGCACAAGGGTGGATCCATCTCGTCTTAGCAGATAGCCCTTTCCAACTTTCCTAGAGCACACGGCTTAAGACTGGCATGCCACATGCCCATGTGGGCCCCACCTACTAGAGGGGAACTAGCTCTGATACCATTTGTAACACCCTGGCTCACTACCCAAGGATCTAATAGAGTTTTAAGAATGATGATTGCCCCCACGGACCACCACTATCCTTAACTGTGCATTTTGTCCTCAATCATGTACAAGTCGGGGTTGACTTCCCGACTGACCCAGAATGGTGCATGGACACCCATATCCCAATCACGAAATACCAGTGTAACATCACCATAGATAACTCTTTCCAACTTACCTGGACCGTACGACTCAAGACTGGCATGCCACATGCCCATGTGGGCCCCACCTATTTGTAACACCCTGGCCCACTGCCCAAGGCTCTAGTAGAGTTTCGGGAATGATGGCTGGCCCCACAAACCACCACTAGCCTTAACTGTGCACCTTGGTGATATGGGAAGTCTAATCATTCCTTTAAAGATCATTATATCTGAGGCATCAAATCATGTGACGTTACAATCTCCCCCACTTAGACTCTTGACGTCCTCATCAAGGCTCAATGCCTCATAATATTTCTCCATTTCAGTGTAGACCCAAAATGGCACATGGACACCCAACTCTCAATAACGGAATACCAGCGCAAGGGTGACTACATCACCAAAAAGAGGTGCAACATGGTGATATGGGTAGTCCAATCATTCCTTTTAAGACCATTCTATCTGAGGCTTCAAATATTGGGATGTTACAGTCTCCCTCACTTCAACTCTTGACGTCCTCATCAACACTCAATATACGACCTCATAATCTCTTCCCCATTTAAGTACAGACCCAGAGTGGCCCATGGACACCCAGCTCCCATCCACGGCTACCAGCATAAGGGTGGCTCCATCTCATCTCAGCAGATAGCCCTTTCCAACTTGCTTGTAGCACACGTCTTAAGACTGGCATGCCTCATGCCCATGTGGGCCCCACCTACTGGAGGAGAATTGAATCTGATACCATTTGTAACACTCATGTCCACTTCCCTAGGCTCTAGTAGAGTTTCAGGAATGATGACTGGTCTCATAGACCACCAGTAGCCTTAACTATGGACTTTGTCCTCACTCATGTGCAAGTCGGGGTCAACTTTCTGACTGGTCACCCATTTTAATACTACTCCAAGCTGAGCATGCCTAACTATGAAATTCTTTAGTGATGGGTCTCCCAGAAAAGGAGGTGCACCTTGGTGATATGGGTAGTCCAATCATTCCTTTTAAGATCATTATATCTGAGGCCTCAAATCATGGGACGTTATAATTAGACTCTCAACGTCCTCGTCAAGGCTCAACTATATGGCCTCATAATATTTCTCCATTTCAGTATAGACCCAGAATGGCACATGGACACCCAGATACCGATTACGGAATACCAGCACAAGGGTGGATATATCACCATGGATAGCCTTTTCAACATGCATGGACTGTACGGCTCAAGACTGGCATTCCATATACCCATGTGGGCCCACCTACTGAAGGGGAACTGGCTCTGATACCATTTGGAACACCCTGACCCACTACCCAAGTCTCTAGCAAGAGTTTCAGGAATGACGACCGGCCTCACATACCACCACTAGCCTTAACTGTGCACTTTTTCCTCACTCATGTGCAAGTCGGGGTCAACTTCCCAACTGGTCACCCATCCTAGTACTACTCCAAGCTTAGCACGCTTAACTATGGAGTTCTTTAGTGATGTGCTTTTGGAAAAGAGGTGCACCTTGGTGATATGGGTAGTCCAATCATTCCTTTTAGGATCATTATATCTGAGGCTTCAAATCCTAGGACGTTACATATAACCCAACCATTTTGACAACCACTTATGTTGTGTGGGTGTGTATAACCTCTGGTCCATCATGATTTAATACTAGACCACCTTAATAGTGAGTTGAGAACTGACCAAATAATGCCTCCATTTCATCACCGTCAGAAGGATAGCATGAATATCCTTTTCATAATTAGACCACCTTAATTGACTTCCCTTTAGAGCAGAGCTTATAAAAGCTATTTGTCTGCTATTCTACATTAGCACGACACCCACTACAAACCATGATGCATCCAACTCAATGATAAATTCTTTTTCAAAATTAGGCAATGCTAATGTTGGTGGAGTTACCATCAACTCCTTGAGCTTCACAAAGGCATTATCGGTAACTTGTTCCCATTTGAATTATTGTTTTTGTGCAAATTGCTTAAAGGCTGAGCTATCTGTCATAGTTTTAACAAACTTCATGCTATACCCTATTTACCAAGGAATCCTCTTAAGGATTTCATAGATCTTGGTTTTGACCATTTGTGTATGTTTACAACTTTTGAGGGATCAACAAATATTCCTTCTCCAAAAATTACATGCTCCAAATGTTCCAATGATTTGACCCCAAATTTGCACTTACTCCTATTAACAAACAACTTGTTTGATCTGACTACTTCAAAAACTACCTGCTAGTGTTGCAAATGCAACTTTGGACCCCACTATATAATAACACATCGTCAAAAAAAATCGGTATGAACTTTCTGATTTTTTTTGAAAAATATCATTCATTAAAGATTGAAAAGTAGCTGATGTATTTGTCAAATAAACTGGCATCACTAAAAACTCATAATGAGATTGGTGTATCTTGAATACTATCTTGTGAATATCCTCATACACCACCTAACTTGATGGTATCCCTCTTTCAAGTCAAGCTTAGAGAACAACACAACTCCATACAATTCATCAATAGCTCATCAATTCGAGGTATTAAAAAATTATCTAGAATAGTAATCTGAATTAGACCTCTATAGTCATTAAACATTGTCTATGACCCATCTGATTTTTTGACTAATAGAATTGGAGAAGAGTAAGGGCTATTTCTATTCCTTATTGACCCTCCTCTGAGATGTTCTTCAACTTGCCTTCCTATCTAATTTTTCTGGAAATGCATATCAGAGTAAGGTCTTTTAGATATAGGCTTACTACCTTCAAGCATTAAGATGTGATGATCATGTTGTCTTCTGAAAGGCAATTCGGTAGGCTCCTTGAAGACTTCATTAAACTCCTCAAATAAATTCCTCCAAGCCTACCAGTGATTCTTCATCCTCACCTTCTTCCCCAAAATGTTGGATGTATTCCATATTCATAAGTTGGATCACTTCAACCTTATTGTTTCTCCTCAACTCTCTGGAAAAGCAGCTGTCACTCATGAGTTCAGATGATGGTTTTAAACCCTTCACAATAATAGGTACATTGTGATACTCAAATTTCGACATCTGTAGATTAAAGTTCCACCACAGTGGAGATATTTGACATAACCATTTCACTCCCAAAACAATATCACAATTCCTAAGTTTCAACACTAAGAAATCATCATTCCTCATTACTTTAGTAATATGAAAAGTTAGATCAGAACAACTACCCTGGGAACTGATTTTATCTCCATTCGCCACTGTCATTGTGTACTATTGTTGAGATTTAGCAAAGACGAAACCTTCTTGACCACCCCCACATCCATGAATCAGGTGTGCTTCCAATATCTAGTAGTGCTATCAAGTCAACTCCTTGAATTTTGATTTTGACTCTCATAGTTTGTGGTAAATCTTCTCCTATTAATGTTTGTAGTGAAACATGAGGAATTCCTTCTTCTTTTTCCCACTTAACAATCTTGCTTTCTTCTTCACCCTTAGATTCCACATCTTCAATTAAGAATGATTTGCCATTGAATTTCTAGTTGTGATCGGGTCCTCACTTCACATTACATCTAAAATATAAGTTTTTCTATCTTCTGAATATCTCTTCTTCCTTAGACAATCTCTCTATCCCCTGTGTGAACTTCTCTTTGCTGATCTTATCATTGGTTCCCTCATCTTTCCACAAACCTTTCATCTTAGGCTTTGCAGAAATGTACTTCTCTTCCTTAACTAGAGTTAGACTTTTTTTTTCTTCCGACATGGTTTTTGGTCGATGACCTCTAACATGAGACCAAATTGTTTCCTTCAACCCCTTAACAATGGCACATACTAAAAACCTCATCCAAACCAGGTAAGAGATTGGATATCTTCTATAATATCATTAGATAATCTCACACAAAATCTACCTGACACAATTTTGTGAAATCCCACATTGCATCCTCATATGGATTCCAAAATAGATATGTAATTTGCTTTAAAATGTCTCCCAAGAATGTATCTAACTGGTATTCTCTACCCAATCCCACCACTACAAAGCATCTCCCACGAGGTAATAAGGAATTAGATCTAATTTCTCAAGTTCAGTTTGAATACCATAGAATCAAAAGAAGTAATAAGCTTTGCAAATCCGCTCCATTGGCACAATTGTTTCGTGATAGTTCTCTAACTTCAGGTGAAGCTTCCTTGTCTTGTTCCCTCTAGAGTTTGTGGTAGATGAACTACTCGCTGGTCCTCTTTTCTCTGATGTTCTTTGCTCCTTCTCTCATGTGGAGTCGATATGCTCGAGTTGCGTGCATATGAAGTCCAATATTTTTTGACTTAAGTCTTGAGCTCCAGGCATACCTTCTTAGTCGTTCATGTAGTTTATGAACAACTTCTATTTACAATTGGATTCAAGTAGTCTAGAAGCTTAAACAACTCAACACGCGATACTCCATTCAATGGAGGATCATTTCCTAGAGCCTCCATGGCCTATGATGGGAGCTACAATACGACCTTGTTACTATAAAGGCAGAACTATGTCCCTTGCCATGAGAATTGATGGCTGGAGGTCCTATGATGGAAGCAAGAAGATAGAGATTTAGAGAGAATTGTGAGAGTGAGAGAGGAAGGAGAAGAAAATGAGAATAGAAGAAAGAAAATATGGATGTCACAATGAGAGGGACAAGGTTATTCAAAAGAATAGTGGTATATCGATGTCTCTTATTGGGCTCAATCTAGTAACTTTATACCTTCAGACAAATTTCAACCTAAAGTAGCCACGTGGACTTCTAATTAACCAACTAGAAAACTCATCTTATAATTGAGCTGGTTGTTGACCGAATCTGTTCCCTCCAACTAATGATTGACCATCTATCAATCAGCTACCCCGACAACTCAAATTAGAATTGATGTGGTTGTTAATAGTGTTAACAGATTCCATTTAAAATGGAGTTATCCAACTACACTCATAACATTGGTATGAGAAAATATTGCTCTACTTTGGATCTTTAATTGTCCTTGTGAACTTCTTGAAGGTAGAGTTGCTATGAGGGTGAAAATGCTAGATGGAAGAAAATGTAGCAATTGTATCAAACGTACTACCTACTACAACGCTGCTTATATAGAAGTCTGGTGCCGTGTGTATGTACAAAAATAGAGGAACATTTTTGAGTCGTGATAACAATATGAGAACATAATGTTTTAAGATTTATGATGTAAGTACATTAATATGTATGCTTTAGATTTCAAGATAAGATTCATATTTAGATTCAGATATAGACTACTCAATATGTGGGTAGCCATATATTAGATAAAGATACATGATAAGGGTTTTAGACCCAATCTCAGTTTTGTAACTGAGATTATTCGTATTCATATGTAGATTCAGTTCAGAATTTACAAGTAGATATTTAGATTTAGAGTTCAGTACATGCTCAGTACTCAGTAATAAGTTTCAGATAAGTTCAATCATCAATATTCAGTTTTAATATAAGATAAGTTCAGATCCAGAATTCAGTAAAGCAATCAGTATTCAGCTTCAGTTTAGATTAAGAATTAAGTAAGTTTAGACTCAAGATAAATAAGTCGAAACCTTCACATAAGACATTATATGATAAGTCCTCATTCAGTAGTACCGAGATGATTCAGAGGCATCCATTGCCAATTTAGAGGAGTGTTTACTCCAATTCATAGGTACTATGGTACCAAGCAGGGCGTAGTTACGCCAATTCAAAGACACCTCAGTGTCATTCAGAGGCATGTGTCAATTCAGGATACTTCAGTACCAATTCAGGGCATAGATACGCCAATTCAGGAGGACTTATTGTATAATGGTGGCCACAGTCAGATAAAAGTCATAAATAAAATATGTTTTAGTTCAAAGAATGTACATAATCTCATTTATAAGTATAATGAAATCAAGTAAGATAAGAGAGATATGACTCAGGCCCTTTGTGCAAGTCATGTGGCCCAGGCACCAGAGTGCAGGCCAATTCAGAGACATAACCCAGGCCTAGAGTGCAAGTTATGTGACCCAGGCACCTTAGTGCAGGTCATGAGATGCATGTACCAGAGTACAAGTCTCCAGAGAAAGATAAGATAAAGTAAAAATATAATCGATAAGATAAATAAAGAAGATAGATTTATGTTTCAGATCTTATACAGAGTTTGATGTTAGATTCATTATTTATAATGTTCAAAGATATTTGTAGCACTTTATGTCTTTAGTAATATGTGTATTAGAATACTCATACCACTTACGCTAACAACCATTTTTCTAATACATGGATGGGGAAGAGATGTCCACAGGTGAGATCAGGAGCAGAGTAGATCCCAGAGACTCAAACACAAGGATATAGCAGGATAAGATCTGGTGGGGTGCCAACTATAAAATGATCCTCAAGTTTATCGACTCAGCAATATGTTTTAATGTTTAGAACTTTAGAGTAGAGACTATGTCTTGAGATGTTGAGTTAGTTTTCCATGTGATAACATTTATGTTCCTTTTATAAGAATAATTATGAGCATGTTTCTTATTTTCAATTTGTGTGATTGATTATATTGTTGTTATGAATGCCAGTTTTATGTGATGCCCCTTTGAGCACACGAGTTATGGATAACTCAATGTTGTTTCCGCTATGTGCATGTGTGTTCTTAGGGAGGGTGTTACAAAATAGTATCAGAGCAACATTATAGTTGGCCACCAGATGAATTCTCATGTTCTTACTTAAGATCACCTTATAAGATGATAAGTAGGGTAGAGTACATGTTCAGAAAGATAAGTAGTATCCCTAGGTATAGAAGGAGTAAGTGATGGATATTAGGTGCTGAAGTAGATGTCTAAATAGGAGATAAAAGTTTGAATAAGGATTAGGGTTACATACCTAGATGTTTTACACTTTTTATGCTAACACTATCACTCTATATAGCATTCTCTCTCTTTTTCCCACATGTTTGTGGTATGGGACACATGCTTATGGGGTTTTGCAGAGAGAATGTTATGTGCATAATCATGCTTGCCTTGTCCTTTCAAGTGCATGTGGGATGGGACATCTGTATGAGGAAGTGCCAACATAAGTGTGATATGACATGTCACATCTGAATATATGACCGACCGACATGTATCCAAAGGCGACAAAGAAAACAGGTGTTGGCATTAAAAGTTTGAGACATATAGTCATCTAATCCTAATCATACATTTAGTAAGACCAATGATGCATAAAAAGGATACATAACTAAAAATAGACAAGTTAGATAGATAGGACCAAAATCCTAATCCAACTTCCTTAGAAAAACAAAAGTAAGTAAGGTCCTTTTCCATGTAGATGATATGATGTGACATACATCTCAAGTTTCTTCAGCGTATAAGCACATGTTAGTCAGATTTTGATGTTTATCCAGGAGAAGGTCACACCTTCAGGGTGTTAGTGAATCTTAAGGTAGTACTATTGTTAGTGAACATAGAATATTTAAAACCTTAAGGTGAGTATACCATCCAAATTTTGGGTACGAAATTCCTTTAAGGTGGGTAGAATTGTAACATCCCGAACTTTACGAAAAGGACTCAATTTAGAATGGGGTTTAAGTGCATACTCAAATGTAAATTTACAAAACTCAGGGGTCTCTTATATAAATTTTCCATACAACAAATGTAGGTATATATCTAAGAGATTAATTGGTCCTATTACTATATTACATGACAATCTCACAATTTCCAAAACATTTGAATATAATTTACTCATATTTTATAGAGGAATAAATTGTAATAATGGGATTACTAAATTAAGTCATTTTTTTATCATAATTTGAGATATGAAGGCTTGAATGGTATAATACTCTAAATTCATAGTAATTATACAAACCTACTTACCGATCTTGTTAATCAAATGATGTTTCTATTATTTATAATGAATTATTAAAGTTTAAATGATATTACTTCATTTTAGCGTTTCTAGCTGTCATATTAGGAATCCAATGACACGATAATTTTCTATACACAAAATGAGCCTATGATTAAATTTTGGTTGAGTTTAGATAACTATAATATCCTATTTAATTTATCGAAGAAATGAGATTTACTTAACCATTGTTTGACCTGGGTTTTATATTTATACATTCAATTTATCTCTTGCACCTAAATCGGGTGTAGATATTCCCAATCATTCTATCACGCTATACACGGGTTCTTTCCCAGTCATAGGATGAAGATCGGAGGGCTCAACCCTTATCACTCACCTCCCGTGTCCGACGGGACTCTGAAGAACCAAAACCCCATTTCTCGAGCTCTCAATCTCTCTGATTTTCTCGCACTCCTGATCATGGTTTTGGAGACAGCTTCCTTCATCGTATTCAGGAAAGGATTCATCACCATATAAGCCTCCTCTCGAACCCTCAATCTCACAATGTTAGAAATGCCCCTTTTACTGCCAGCTTCCTCCTATGTGCCATCTTGTCGATGGCCTGCGAGCCAGACTGGTTGCTCTATGAGTAATGGAAAGGTTCACCAAGTTTATCTCATCGCCTTCCACCCATCAATTTCACCCCTCGTGCTCTATTTCTTCATGCCCTACTCCATTTCACCATCGCTAGTGCTCACGACTGTTCTCCTCCTCTGTGTCACTACCATCCAATTCCTTGAATATGTACCATCTCCAGACACCCACAAAGCCAATTCAAGCTACATCCTGGAGTCCGATTTGCTCTTCTGGTCCCCCGACGAGCCTGGTGCACGTATGTTGTGTGAAGCTTGCCGGCCAGAACTTTATGCAAGCACAACTCATGGGATCAATGCCAGGAGCATCGTGAAGACACACTGGAGCCTTCCCAAGCATCTTTTGGTTGTGTGGTTTGGCACAACCTCTTGGCCATGAGCTCCCATCAACGGACGATCAAGCAACTTTGTCGATGGTGGTGACCATGCTTCCTCACACCATGAGATGAAAAGGGAAGCACCATGGAGTCGACTTAAAGCCTTTGGATTTCTCGATACATCATGAGGGGAGTGGTGGCGCTCCATCTTCCCAATGAAACTCAATAATGGACTGTTGGGAGGGCAGATTGAAGCCACGCCCACAACACTCTGTTTCATGGAGGAAATAGAGGTGCTACAATCTGAGAATGGGCGAGAGTGACACTCAGGTTCACGGATCCTGGCACAAATGGATCTCTTGGTAACCTGAATAACACAAGGTAATGATACTATAAGCCTAGAAAACACTTCTAACTTCCATAAATCATAGTAATGGCTATGAGCCTCCAATGAAGATGATCCATATATGAACTTTGTTCAATTTTTTGAGATCTAGGCAATGATCAAGGTTTTAGGACCTATTTGAATTTGGTTCTAACAAATATCCAAACCTAGGGTAATTAGGGTTTGAAGATCCTAATCTAGGGTTTGGGTTTGTAATACATGTAAATTAAAGTTGGGGGATCACAGAGATATTAGGAGCTTTTTCCCACTGATCTAGGTAAGTGGTTCATTCTCATGAGTGTTCATATTTATTAACTTAGCACACTTATATATTTCTTATAGAATACTTTCATGAACACTATTCTTAAGATTTTGAAGTTAAGATATGAAACCAATATGACCTACACTTTTGATGATTATGAAAGTTGATAAGCTTAATATCTCAAGTGGAGATATGTTATTAAGATTCCTTTGAATTATTAGGATTCATGAACCAAGAAAAATTAGAGGATCATGTTCATATAAGATTTCTTATTTCATATTAACATGCAATACTACAAGATAATATATGAAACTAAGATTGTCAGACTTCCATGATGACGTGTTATAGCCATGTAAGTAAGATGTCAAGTAGAAATATGCTATTACGATTTCTTATATAGATAGAGATATGATAACTAAGAAGGTATTTGATTTCTTAGAATGATTCATATTTTAGAGTTAAGCATGATGTAAGAATATAAGTTTTTGAACATATTAAGACATGATTAACTTCTCAAGATAAACACTCTATTAAGATCAACATGTATTGAGAATTTATTTCATGTTAATGTTATAAGATTACAATGTACTGTGTCATGATAAAGTTCCTAGATAAGATTTTATTAAGATTCATGATTTGAGTCGTGATAAGAATATGAGAACAGAATGCTTTAAGATTTATGATGTAAGTGCATTAATATGTATGCTTTAGTTTCAAGATAAGATTCATATTTAGATTCAGATATAGGCTACTCAATATGTGGGTAGCCATATATTAGATAAAGATACAAGATAAGGATTTTAGACCCAATCTCAATTTTGTAACTGAGATTATTCGTATTCATATGTAGATTCAGTTCAGAATTTACAAGCAGATATTTAGATTTAGAGTTCAGTACATGCTTAGTACTCAGTAATCAGTTTTAGATAAGTTCAATTATCAGTATTCAGTTTTAATATAAGATAAGTTCAGATCCAAATTTCAGTAAAGCAATCAGTATTCAACTTCAATTTAGATTAAGAATTAAGTAAGTTTAGACTTAAGATAAATAAGTCGAAACCTTCACATAAGACATTATATGATAAGTCCTCATTCAGTAGTCCCAGGACGATTCATAGGCATCTGTTTCCAATTTAGAGGAGTGTTTACTCCAATTCAGAGGTATTATGGTACCAAGAAGGGCGTCATTACGCCAATTCAGAGACACCTCAGTGTCATTCACAGGCATGTGCCAATTCAGGGTACTTCGGTACCAATTCCGGGTGTAGATACACCAATTCAGGAGGAGTTATTGTATAATGGTGGCCACAGTAAGATAAAAGTCATAAATAAAAGATGTTTTAGTTCAGAGAATGTACATAATCTCATTTATAAGTATAATGAAAGCAAGTAAGATAAGTGAGACATGACTCAGGCCCTTTGTGCAAGTCATGTGGCCCAGGCACCAGAGTGCAGGCCAATTCAGAGACATAACCCATGCCTAGAGTGCAAGTTATGTGACCCAGGCACCTTAGTGCAGGTCATGAGACGCATGTACCAGAGTACAAGTCTCTAGAGAAAGATAAGATAAAGTAAAAAGATAATCGATAAGCTAAATAAAGAAGATAGATTTATGTTTCAGATCTTATATAGAGTTTGATGTTAGATTCATTATTTATAATGTTCAAAGATATTTGTAACACTTTATATCTTCAGTAATATGTGTATTAGAATACTCATGCCACTTACGCTAACAACTATTTTTCTAATGCATGACTGGGGATGAGATGTCCACAGGTGAGAGCAGGAGCAGAGTAGATCACAGAGACTCAAGCACAAGGATATAACAGGATAAGATCTGGTGGGGTGCCAACTATAAAATGATCCTCAAGTTTATAGACTCAGCTATATGTTTTAATGTTTAGAACTTTAGAGTAGAGACTATGTCTTCAGATGTTGAATTAGTTTTCCATGTGATAGCATTTATGTTCCTTTTGTAAGAATAATTATGAGCATGTTTCTTATTTTCAATTTGTGTGATTGATTATATTGTTGTTATGAATGCCAGTTTTATGTGATGCCCCCTTGAGTACACGAGTTATGAATAACTCAATGTTGCTTCTGCTATGTGCATGTGTGTGCTTAGGGAGGGTGTTACAGATGCCTCTACTACTCTCTGATAACCCCCGAGTCTCAAGCATGTCCACAAGGGCTAGTATAGTCTGAGGTCGCATTTGGTAGAGGTCATAAGCCCTTAGTTCATGACCAATAAGGATTTCCAACACCTTTTGATGGGCATTTCTAATACTAATAGACCTAGGTATTGGAGGTGGTACGCCATCATCATCACAAATATCATCAATGATGGAGTCTTCTATTGAGTCAGCTATTGCATCAGCAATACGATTTGCTGGTCCAGATATGATATCTAAAATCTGTGTAAGGAGGTCTGTTGTTTCCGTATGGCTAGTAGTATCCATGGTACCTACAATGAAAATGATAATGACCTTGACATGATCCCTAAATTAAATGAAAAATGCCCTAAACATAATATGAAATATGTGACAAATAATTAAGTACATCAACATTATATAACTAGTAAAAAAGTATGATCGTTGAATAATTATTACAACAATAATTGAATTGGTGTTCATGTTCCCAAACATGGATAACATAATGGCAAAACAAATGTCTGCATTTAAAAAGAGAATACTACATTGGAAAACAATCAATATCATGAACCATCGTCTAACTTATGATGCTGATGGGCCTCTGTTATTCCCACTTGTGCCAACATCATTGGTACCAATATACCACATTGATGGCATACTTGATGTTCCATTGAAGTTTGATGACGGGGGTTGCGAAGCAAAGCCCTGCTGAGATGGCACATAAGAGGATGGAATTGAAGGTCGGGGTGTCGCACTACCCCCTAAAGACCTTTACCAAAGGTCCTCCAACCATATCGTTATTTTGTGTGGGGTATGTGTGAGGCTGAGGTAGATACTACAGTTTACAGACTCCTTTACAACATTCACAAGAGTTGTAAATACAGGTCCCGGGGCATCTGGGAAGGTGTCATTGAAATGTTGCAAAATAGTCCTAAACTCTTCCTTCTCGATGCTTCTACTGGCCACACCTGCACCTAACTCTTGTACCTTTGCGTACACCTGTGTGAATTGAGATAACACATCATTCAATAGCACACATCACTCTTGTGTCGTTGACGGTCGCTTCCTGCGCCTGTGACTAGGAGGAGTCCTCCCCCTAATCCCATGTGTATCTGTTCCTCCTCCGCCAGTGTCACCCTCACTATGCATAGCAGATGCACCTATGATAGGATCCCCCAGGGGGGGTTCTGTGTGCACGATTGAATCAGATGCATCTAGGTCTACATCAGCTTCATCCTCAGAGGCAACATAGGATGGTATTTGTCTATCTGTTGAGGACATTGCATGGTGTCCTCTAGCAATATTCTTACCTGCCATAAACTCAATGTTGTAGTAGTGGGGAAATGGTTGGTTAATCAACCTAGCAAGATCCTTGTTTGCCTAATTAAAAAAAAAGGATTTTAGTATGACATTTAAATGTAACTGTAGGACACTAAAATTCAGCTAAGGGTTTCATTGATGTACATACCGCAAGATTGTCCCTCCACTCAGGGGTGTCAAGCAGCCTCTGCTTGTTCCTACTGTCATCCCATTTGATACCACTCTTGCTAGTTACAAGCTTCAGTTTGGCATAGTCCTTCTTCAGGTTCTTCCACCTAGTTTTCAACTGCTCTAATGTACAGTCTGGCCTCACCATCCTATTTTGCCATTCACGCAATGTCTCCCTCCATGTGTCCCTAGTAAAATGGCTGTCAATACACCTCCCTATGTCATACTACCTCCTCAATGCAGAAACTAGAGCGTCATCAGAGTCTCTCGACCATGTAATACGCAGCCTGGGGTTTGTGGAAGACATACTCGCGTACATGCTACATTATATATAATGACGGTGAGGGGTGTTTACAGTAATATTAAATATATAATGACTTACAACTTATGACAACTACTTTTTTGTTATGTTATTCATAGACATAGCTCTATTGGCATACATGTTAATGTAAATAAAATTTAAATCAATTGACGAATCCTAAGCCTAATTCTATACAATAAAATATAGGATCAAATTAGTCAAACCCATCAAATGTATATGTTTTACTGTATGGTTTGTAAACTATTCCATAACAATCAGAGTAGGCGTGGTTACTCATAATCCGATGTACAGAAGCAAGGGCAAGCTGTCTTCTACTGTAAGGAAGGGCTAGCTTTCTTGTGTTGAAATTATGACATGTTCAACTACAATAATCAGGAACAAATAATTAAACAGACCATATTCATGCTAGTAATACACATTAAACAGACCATATTCATGCTTTGAGTAGTATACACTGAGTAATATTTGAGCAATCCGGAACAAATCATTTAACAAGCCATATTCATGTTAGTAATACGCATTCAACATACCATATTCATGCTTTCAGTAGTATACACTGACTAAAATTTGAGCAATCAGGAACAAATCATTAAGCAGACCATATTCATTGTAGTAATACACATTAAATAGACCATATTTATGCTAGTAATACACATTAAACAGACTATACTCATGCTTTGAGTAGTATACATTGAGTAATATTTGAGCAATCCGGAACAAATCATTAAAGAGGCCATATTCATGTTAGTAATACACATTCAACAGTTCAGTAGTATACACTGACTAAAATTTGAGCAATCAGGAACAAATCATTAAGCAGACCATATTCATTGTAGTAAAACACATCAAGCAGACAATATTCATGCTAGTAATACACATTAAACAAACCATATTCATGCTTTCAGTAGTACTAGCAAGGACATGTTGAGGTATTGAGGTGTATATGATTATTTATGCCTTACCATGTAAGTCACATTTAATAGTATACAAATATTCATTTTTTCATTCCATTTTTACATTCATTGTGATTGTGGATTTGTTGAAATATGTCCTCATCATAGTCTTATATAAAAACAATTAGTTGGTAAATGTAATTCACATGTATTGATATCATTTCCTTCAAAGATAATTTTATAACTATATAACATTCTCAAATAGATAAAGTAGTCAAGAAATCATTTTGGGAGATAAATCATGCATACAATGATGAATTACATAGAAAGTTTGATTAAATCATATTGAAAAGATATTTACCGTGACATGATTTATAAATAATAGATAACTAAATGAATATGATTTATGAATATAATTTATCCCTTACTAATCTATCCCTCTCCAATCTCATTTTGATTCTCTTTTACATTCTCTGTCCTATAACATGTCATTTTATAGTGATTTATACACATCATGTATGTCATCAATGTATCGTTGCGTGGAAAAGATGACCAATATCTCATGCAAAATCCTAATCTTCCTCAATGTTTTGGATTCATATTCAAATATGACCATAGCATGTACAACAAGCAAACTTCATTTTCTGATGGTAGTTAGGAAGAAAAATCACTTACATGTATATCTCTCATACATCTCTGTGAGAATGTGGGTATGGCCTTAAAAAGTTATGGAACACTTCATAGATGACATGGAACATTACTAATTCCTTTCTCCTTGTGGATAGAGCGATGGATTAGCTAAGAAAGCAAGTAGATACAACATCAATGATAATGGAGTCGTTCATCCCTAGACTAAGTTTTGATAGTCATCCACCACTAACCCTCCTTTGACGTCATATGGCATTTTAGTAGTATTGTCAAAATTATATGAAAACCCAAAATGTAATACAATCTAACCAGAGAAATATTAGTCTATCTCTGAGCTTTGTTAAAATGGAATCCATGTTCAGTTCAGTTGGAAAATCAGGGTGTAGTTTGACTTAATAATATTCAAGATAATTTTAGAAGTATGTATTTAATAAAATCAATTGTATACTTTTATTTGTATCATATTATAAACAATAATATATATATATATATATATAGTTTAGTATATAATTAGTATTTCGATTAAGTATTGAAATATAATAAAATCCAAGTCTACTTTTAGATTATACTAAATTGGATTTATTACTAATTTGAAAGAATATTATATGAGATACCATTTGTGTACTAAAAATAGCTATTGAGTGCTAAGCATGTGTTGCACCATGCCATGAACACAATAATACACAACCTGAGATATGTTTGTGTATGTCATAGAAAGAAAAAAAAATAGATAAAATATAGACATTAAATAGATAACGTGGAGCATTAGAACAAAATAACAAAAACTATCTATGAAGTTCTTTTATACATACTACACATGCTAACACATATTCAATTTGTATGTAATTATCAGTAGCCACGTAGTTGAGGTATACAACGACATAAATTTCAGTAATCTTAGGCAACAACTTCATTATTATTTAAAATATTATAGCTAGTAGGAAAGCACAATGTGTAAGCAACTTTAATAGTAGGTTGCACTTCCATATTTATTTATAGCTGATTTTATAAAGTTGGACCAGGTTAAGTTCGCATGTTGAAAGTCCTAATGAAGTACACTTTCACATAATTGCAGCAAAATCATTACAGTGGTTTAGTAAAAATGTAATTAGATTGTGATATAAACATACATAAGAGGGATCCAACGGAGGGCTGAATGGCCTATGGGAAGTAGATCAGAAAGTTGGACCAGGTTAATTTTGCATGTTCAAAGTGATGATTAAGTACACTTTGACATAATTGCATGAAAATCATTACAATGGTTTAGAAAAAACGAAATTACATTGTGATATAAAACATACATAAGAGGGATCCAATGGAGGGCTGAATGACCTATGTGAAGTAGATCAGAAAGTACCACTGAAATAAAATATATGTAAATATAAAAGAACATGGATGAAGTCGGGAGGCAGGCTGCTGGAATAGCACCCAAGCAACAGTGTCACTTCCCTTTATTTAGGGTTAAAGATACACTGAGAAATATTTGAGCAATCCGGAACAAATCAGTACACAGACCATATTCATACTAGTAATACACATTAAACAGAACATATTCATGCTTCATACAACACCAATAATACTCATTCACAACTAAACCAGAACAATGGGTACCATAGATAGAAGGCAAATTTCGGAATGGAATATCTGGTGGAGGAAGGCCGACAGTGTCGAAGACAATGTAAATCCAGCACAGAGCAGATGCACAGGTTGTGAAGACGAAAAGCACACATGCGTCAGTAGGTGAAGAGGAAATGCACAGGGAATCGATATACAAACGTGTGGCAGTATTACATTACACCTACTTGTTCTTAGGGGGAGACTGGATGGCAAGGACCTGAACTGGATGAACTGGATGAGCACGGGGAAGATCACCTCCGTCGCAACAGCAGCTTTGAACACAGAGACAACCACATGCTTCAGAGAACAAGTGGTCGAGGAGGCGTAACTGGATGCCAAGGACCTCGACGCACACAACAACAAATACGAAGCAACAAGGGCAGCACATGGCCTCGATAAAGCTCCTCCTCTGCGTGGACAAGACAAGACGACCTCGAGTCGACCTGATCAGGGTAGACGGAGAAAATATGCAGGGCATGGGCGCCTTTCCAGGGTGTAGCCGCCCTAGCCCGGCGGTCGCACTGCCCCTCCGCATTGAATCACGATGCCTGCTCCACTCCCGAAGTCTGTTGACCTCTGCGGCCCGCTCGAGGTAGTTGTGCGAATCGAATGCCGGCTTTAATTTCACGGACGCAATAGTTCGGCGGTGCAGGTGGAAGGGCGACATTGTCGCGGAGATAAGGGGGAGAAAGGAAAATGTCGCGGGGGGGGGGGAGCGGGGGAGTCGGGGGTCGGGGGAGTCCGCTCTGACCCGGACTAGGATTTCCAATCCCGTCTCTACTGGGACCGGCTTGGTCCGAATTAAGGGGTTCTGTTATCCCAAAATGGGGGTTTTGCAGGCTGGCAAACCAAACACCATTTTTCACCAATCCGGACCGGATTTTGCTGACAAGGCACAAAACGACATGCCCTAATTCGCATCCGGAACCAAACAGGGTCAAACCGAAGCTTACGGTATCGTGACTCAGTAAGATTTAGAATTCTAGTGACCTGCGGAAGCACGGTCAACAGACTTTACCAACTGAGCTATTGAAAATTATAAGACTGAACATGCCGTTAGGAGCTGAACTAAAACTGGAGCGAAAATAATTCTCCACTCTAGCTAGATGAACGCCATTACGAGTTAAAACTGCGTGAACACTGACAAAGCTCTGAAAAAGAGAGAAGGGTATTAAAAGTACGAGTTAGAATTGCCTATCTTTCCCAAGTTGCCTAACTTTAAATAGTTAAAACCAACGCACTGTAGCTAAATAACGAACGGCTGCTAGTGATTTATCTTCGGCGAAGGAACAACAATCGCAGCAGAATTGACTAAAGCAACAATTAACGAACGTCTTTGTTGATTTTGCAAACCAAATCAGGAAGAGCTAGAAAAACGAAAAGAAAGCTCAATTCGACTCAAGTCTGAAACCAATTATCAGATCACATGTACTACTACTCAATCTTCCACCGGGCGATCGACATTACGGGATCTTGACCTTCAAAAGAATACCGCACAGTAAGCTTGACTATTCACGTCACACTGAAGGTGCTCGACGTAATGTTCGTGTTGCGGTTTTGCTTAATTTGTAACTGAAAACAACAACAGAAGAAGCTTAAAAAAAACGACTCTCTAAAGCAAATGCTCGCTCATCTTAGCAACTGGAATCACGGTATCAAAATTACGAGTTAAAATTGCCTATCTTTCCCACATTGTCTGACTTCGAATGGTTAAAATTAATGCGCTGTAGCCAAATAACGAACAGCTGCTAGTCAGTCAATTTCGGCGAAGGAACACCAATCGCAGCAGAATTAACTAAAGCAACAGTCGACGAACCTGTTTGATGATTTTGCAAACCAAATCAGGAAAAGCTAGAAAAACGAAAAGAAAACTCAAAATCGACTCAGCCTGAAACCAATTATCAGATCACATGCGCTACTCAATCTTCCACTGGGTGATCGACGTGACGGGATCTTGATCTTCAAAAGAACACTGGACAGTAAACTTGACTATTGACGTCGCACTGACGGTGCTCGACGTAATGTTCATGTTGCTGTCTTGCTTAATTTGTAACTGAAAACAACAACAGAAGAAGCTCAAACAAAGACTCTCTAAAGTAAATGTTCGCTCATCTAGCAACTGGAATCACGGTATCGATCTGAGAAGATCGTAGATTGAACGACCTGACTCAATTCTTGAACGAAATTACAGGTTCAGTGAGAGAAAATGGAAGGAAAAACCCACGCATCGGTAGGCAGAGAAGACGAGAATTCCTGGCTTTCTGAATCTGATCAGTTCACATGGACTGATTAATCTACCACCATTGTGGCTTCGGCACGTGTTACAAGAGATCACCAAGAACACAGCTTCTTTCCTACATTAACTGCTGCACAAGAAACTTCTCCGCCAAAGGAACTCCGCCCGCGTTAATCTCACGCAATGTGAACGAGAAAATCAGCTAACCGCCGACGTTGTGTCCTCCCGTAGAGATCGCCTCGCACTCTCCAAGACTCCTCCTTCTTCTTGTAGCTACCAGCTTGATCACCACAGCGACTTCGTCCGGAGCCTCTTCGACTGCCCTCGCGAACTGTTGGAGTTCGTCGCTAGGGCCGCCAATCTGAGCATGGTTGTGGCTACCCGTCGCAGCCGGCGCTGCGTTGCGGGGGCTTCCATTCTCGTTGTCTGTCGTCTCTGTGGCTGCGGTAAGTTTCCCGGAGTTGTCGTCTCTGCCATTCTGAGGTTGCTTGGGTGACGTTGATGCAGCCGTCGCGTTCTGTTCATCTGGGTCGACAGCAGGTCCGCCCTGCTCTAGCGGCGCGACGGTGCGGAAGAAGAATCCGGTGAGCAGAGCGCTAGTTATGCTCCAGAGGACAAACCCAACCTCAGCCCAAACACGAAGTCTCGCAGGTCCGCCAGCCGGGCGAAGGTAGATGCCAGCCGCCGGTACTTGGGAGATGTTGCCTACCAGCCCCTCGAATTTGTTGTCCGTCGGTCCTGGTGACATGTTGCCCCCCAGCCCCACAGATTTGTTGTCCGCCGGTGCCCAAGAGATGTTCTTCATCGGCCCTAGGGAGATGTTGTCCGCGGTCTCCAGAAAAACTCGAGCGAACCAGATGAAGCATCCAACGCAAAAGAGCATGAGAACAAATCCGAGGCCGAGTAACAACCAGTTGAGGCGGCGGGGCGGTGGATCTCCTCCTCCCGCTGGCACCGTTCCCGTCCCCTGCACTGATTCCAGGTTGCCGATTGGCTGCATACTGTTGATCAACCAAGTAAGATAACAAACAGGGGGAGGACGACGTCGGAACGGAGGCAGCAGATGGAGGAGGTTCAAGTATCACCTGATCTGGATGTTGCTCCCCCTCTGCCACCTCTCTGTCGATCTTGCTTCTTCTTGCTGCTTCTTGGAGGCACAGTTGTAACGTCGAGGTGAGAAATGATAAACTGCGGAAAGCTAACCGATTGAAATCAAGCGTGCTACGGTGCTACCGCACTAGTATATATATACGAGTCCCATGCTCTGCAACGTACTCGAAACCGAGAAGCGTGGTTGAAGTTACGCATAACAGGGTATTTGGGACCGTCGCACGTAAAGACCTTTTTAACTTCGCGGATTTTGATTTTCTTTTTGGCAAATTCGAATATTTCCGATAGTAGCGGGAAACTATGGGTGAGTATGGCTACTTGTCAAAGCTAAGCAAGACAATATCCACACACAAACACACACACACACACACATCCTTCAACTTCTATCATCTTAGACTCAGTTGCATTCAACTCTTTCTACTCATTATACTCATAAACCCTATTTACCATCATGAGGAAACATTTCCACACAACCAAAATATCACTATATAATATTGAAGAAGTCATTTCATGTGAAATGGGGGCAAACTCAGGCAATTAGTTGCCTCTAAGTTTCATTTTATTCATTTATCAATGGAATTCATAACTTTATCTCAAAAAATGAAATAAATCACATTTCCTGCAAATCTATCGCTGAAATTATTTCATTCGTCAACTACTCTTTTTAGCTCCAAAATAGATACGATACAAATAGAAGTCAAAATTTGTTGTTTAAGAAGTCCACTCACTTATGACAGTGGAAATCGTTGCAATCAAATCCCTACTCTCTGATTTGGATTTGAAAAGAACCCAATATTAGCTCAAACTTCCCTTTCTAGCTCTAGTTGTGTGTGTGTTCGTCTTCCAACTAAAGAAGAAGAAGAAGGAGAAGAAAAAGAAGATGAACAATTTAACTTGACACTTGAGATAGATTCTTTAACCAATAGTACATGGAAGAAGAAGAAGAATCATACAGTAACCCTATCTTTGGTAGAATAGATTTAGGTTCTGCTTACTATTTTCCTCACTTCTCCTCCCCATCTCCTTAAATCACTTCTAGTCACTACTTCAAGGCTCTCTAGGGTTGTACTATATAGTAGAATGGGTATGGACAACTCTACGATGTCACAATGACATCATGACACCGAGCTTGTGTGAGTGAATAATAATGAGATATCAATAGCTGAGACTATGATTCCTCTTATGATATCGATTGTTCCTTCCATGATCCCAAGAATTGATCCAATAATATTGTTAAGTAATGACACCATTATGTAGGATAAGGTTTCAGATGATATTGTGATGCCCAATGAAGGCAAAGTGAGTAAACCACCAATTCCAGATGCCTCAAATGATATCTCACCATATCATAATAAAAAGAAGCATGTCAATGATATTTTAGAAATATTCAAAAATTAAACTCCAATATCTCATTTCTTGATGAAATCAAGCATATCCTAGGTTATGGAAAGTTTTGAAGGATATATGTGCATTCAAAAGAAATTCATCTAGGAGGACTCCAATGAAAGTAAATTTGTTAGAGTATGTAAGCTCCCTTTTATAACACTCCACACCCCTCAACAGAAAGGATCCAGTTGCCCCAATAATCCCCTGCCATATTGGTGGACATCACATTGACCAACCTCTGATCGACTTGGGTTTTAGTGTGAACTTGATGACTTACAACGTTTATGTGGAGCTAGGCCTAGGTAATTTGAAGCCATCCAATTGCACTCTCCTATTGGAAACTATTCCACAAAAGTATCAGTTGTTGGGTGGAAGATGTGCTTGTCATGATTGAGAAAGAAACATCAACAATGTTCATGTTGGCATGGATCCATAAGCTAAGAAAATTCCCATCATCTTGGGAATACCATTACTATCACATTAATTCACCATATTCAAAACTTTCATGCAGCAGGAACCAAATGAGAACAATGTCAATGATGGTTGTTTTAAACATCTATTTGTCACCCATGGACTGAGGTATACCCCTAGGAGTCATTAAAGGAAACTATGGACATTGATAATATTTTTTGTTATTAATTAAAGTGTAAGAACCAATCTCACTTCTCAAAATATAATTGATCATTAAGATAAATCCTTAGACAAAATAACCAAAACTAAACAACCATAAAAAGACCAAGATGAAAAAAATCAAAATAAGATGATCCAACATAAGGATATGACAATCACAAAATCTACATGACATCGCATATAAATGTATCTCATCACATTAGGGTCGTTCCACGAGAAGACAAGATAAGAGTACATATTGAACTTCCTTTATTAGCCTCATCAAGTAGGATTATTTTATGTTTATTATTGTACGAGCAAATTCACCTAGGGAAAGTCCCTAGACTTTTGCCAAAACTACATACAATCATCCCACCGCAAGCAAACAAAACTTATAATAGTATCACACTAACATCAAAATCAATGTAACCACACATAAACTAGTATTTATCACAAAAATTGAATTTTGGTTATTAAGCTAAGGTTTCAATTAATAAAAGGGTAGAATATGAATTTAATTATCAATGAAAACACAAGGTTGAATTGGTTTCACCACTGCTACCTGTTGTTCACTCTCTTACTACACCACAACATGCATGACATATTACCTTGAGGCCGTCTAAATCCATCCTTTCAAAATTAAGATTAAGATTGGAAGTGATTACTCTAAGATCATCATTGTGTTATCTAAAGACCGTTATCTATCTTCTTGGGAAACACCTATCTAAAATAATCATCAAGGGTTAAACCTGAATCTAATCGATATTCTTGATCTTAGATTTGAAGTTCGTACACCTAATTCCAGATAAACATGCATATATGTTGGTCAAACACATAAAAAAGCAATAAATGATAGATCCACAATGTAGCAAAGTTCGCAGAAGTTTTTATACAAATAATAGAGCTAAAATAGGTAACACAGATACTCCTCATACCGTTGTGAGAGGACTAGTCGTTCCTCATGGAAATAAAAAGATAAACTATGTATAGAGAATAAAATTCCATAGTCATAAAAGAAAACATATGAGTAGTTGTGATGTGGGGATGCTTATCTTCTTGCTTAGGAACGTCTTGAGTGGAGTAGAGAAATACAATTGTCGACTAGATGGTGGAGCAGAGGTCTATTGCTACTGAATGGAGGTTGATTGATCTATATCCTTTGAGTTCGATCGGTCAAGCTGTGGCAGAGGTGATTGATCGAGCTGGAGAAGGTGATCAATCGAGCTGTAGAACATAAATGGTTTTCCTCTATCAAGTTAGACTTTTGACCTGAGGCAAAGTATGATCAGTCTAACTCTTTTGAGGTTGCTCAAGTTGTAGCATTGTGGAGGTCAATTGATCTAACACTTTTGAGGTCAATCACTCAAGATGGAGCTGAGGTCGATTGTTCTAACTCTTTGAAGTTTGATCAATCAATCTTTTTAGGTTGATCAAGCTCTCTTTTAAGGGTGGTCGATCAATCCATATTGGGGATGTATCAAAATGGATTTGTAAATAGAATTATGCAGCCTATTGGTGTCTTTGGTTGATTTTGAATGTGGGAAATGCCCTCTTTTTTATAGAAGGCAAAGGGGAAGGTCAACAAACATCATGTAGTGCAATGAGGCTCCCATAGTAAGTGCATCAATAGAGAGAAGATGGATGGTCGCAAGCTTCATTTGGTACATGAAGGTCGATCGATCGATGTCGACCAATAGAGCTTGATTGTTAGAGGTCAATCATCTGATGATCGATCACTGGAGGTTGACTGGTGGACAATTGATGGGGTGATTGATGGAGCTCTATTAGTGGAGTTTGATTAGTAGAGCTCAATTACTAGTAGGTCAATCATAGAAGGTCGATGGTTGAGGTTGATTAGTTTCTCAACTAGTAGACCTCGATAGGAATGCATCATGGATAGCTCTATTAGTTAGGGATCATTTGTCAAAGATCAATTGGGTGGTCAATTGGGAAGGTCTACCAAGGAGGTCAACTGTGGATTTGAGCTAAAAGTATTAAGTGTTTTTCCTTCTAAACACACTCAATACCCATTTCAGGTCAAAACGCTACCCCACACCTCACAAGAGGCGTCCCCTCTCGACTCCCACCTATTGAAGGACAGGGGGAACCCCTAGGCCACACTGGTATGGATGGTGTTGATAGATAAAACTCTAAGCATGCAAATGGAGTCAAGAGAAGTGTCCAAATCCTTACAAATTTACATAAAATTATTATAACACAAAGGAAGCTATTTCAAAGGTAAAATAGGATATCTACATGTAAAATTAGACTAAAATATGAATAAAACTAGGATGAATATGAGTTCATCAGATACGATGCAATTCATATCTACAAAGATACAACAACTTGAGAGATCTAGATCAAGATCCAACTTATAGTCATAAGAAAACAACATGTAAAGCAACATATCATCTACTTCAACAACTACCAATCCATCACTTTTGAATGTGAAAGTATAGGACACTCTAGACTTAACTATAGTATATCTTGATACATCTTAATCAACATGTCCTTTTACTACTCCAACACGCCTGAAAGATGTGCAAAACTATGGGGTGATATCACCAGTCCTAGCGATGTGATATAGAAAAAGCTAGCATACTAATTTCTTACAGGCATATGATGATATAATTATTTAGAGGAAGATTAGTAAACAATTAAATATCTCTACATAGAATATATTCATCAACTACTTATTATCTTTGGTATATATACTTAGCAAATGCTAATTCTCTTCACATGGATGTATACTCAACATGAAGAAAAGGATACACTATAAATATACCCAGTCCATGCGCTTACCAATACATAGTAGAAAATAGATGTAACACTAGCAATTAAATGAGTACAATTTCACATCCATGTGATTCATCAATTAATCCTAAATAGATATGCCACACAACTGAGTTACACAATTTATCATGTCCTAGGTAGTTGAGGAGTACCACTCAAGCTTTAACTAGTGGTTGTGTAGCCTAGGTTATCCCTGTATAAGATCTAAGGATTTATAGACATCATTAGGTCTCTCCAAAAATGTTGGGTTAAAGCAAGTCTAACAAGAGGTAAACTGCTCAAAGACCAAGTCTATCAAGGAATTGCTCAAAAGTGGATCAACATATATCACGTCTACTTTGAGTACACATGTCACAACACCAAGAAAATAGGGTATACAATCTAGCTAACTGATACATGACCATAACAACTCTCCATGACATATCAACGGACCATCAGTCGCAACTGAGACACAAAAAAACTTGTGAATGTTACGGTACACTAACCCCACACACACCCATGAATAAAATAAATTCACACTCTGAGAATCTTCTCGCAATCTATAGATTGCTACAAGATCTGCTCATATAATTATTTTCTCTAATAACCTAGAGAAATAGATCTACAGAGTCAAGGCTCTACATGATTAGGGCTACACTTAATTAATTAAGCCAATTACTCACATTTAAATTGTATCAATAAGTTTACAAATAATGCATAGAGATATAGTTTACATAATAATCAAGTTTTAACACTCTCAAAGATAAAAAATGTATCCACATATATCAAATTACCCAAATAAGGCTACACGTAATCATCTTTGGACATACTGAGGCTTACACATCATCTCCAGCCACAATAAATCCCAACATATCAATTTCAGCCTCAACAAGTCCCAACATAATAAATCACGGCACATAAACCTTAGGCATAGCATGGGATATTTCACCTTCCACTATTTCATTTCCAATATGCAGCTAATATCCCATAATATATATACTATCCCACTCATAGAAATTCCCATCACCATCATATAGAAAGTAGACATGATTAGTCATCACTATTCAAGTGTAAGGATATCATGAGAGACTATCATATTGCATTGTATTTAGGAACATATAGATCAAGTAACTCAATCCTCATTACATATATATTTCAAAAACTACTTGGTCATTATTTACATTTAAGGATAAGTTTATCAAACCCATAAAATAACATCATTTTCCCACCTTAATCATTTCACTATTTATCCATCATATTATTTTGCATCCATAATAAATAATGGGTTAATTTGAACCCTTGGCACCTTCCAACATCCCAATTATGACAGTCATATCATTGCACTCAAGGTATATATCTCAAGGACTCAAGCCTACATGTATATATTCCATATCCAAGATACATCTTATAATGTCACATATTATCTCGTAGTTATTCAATCTCTTATGATCATAGAGAACATAGAGATGAAAGACATTGGCAATATGATGTGGAAGGAAAAATCAATCCACTAGGATCCTCTTAACATAAAAGGATTGTCATCTTTTATTAAAACTTACATGTATTAAGAAACCTTCAAGTTACTAAATGTTCACTTTATTTATTACCCCCATGACAGATTTAATGTAAATTCATATTATTATGTTCTAAATTCATAATTATTTTTAAATTAATTAGTGAATCAATTTAGTATAAATGATGGTAAGAGAATATAACACAATTAAAAAATTAAACCAAAGTACCCATTAGGCCACAAACCACCACTACTATCCATGAAAGGCTAATCTCACCACATAAGGCCATACTGAGTAAAATACCCTGTAGGAATATCAAAACCACCCTAATTTATGGATTCAAGCTCATATTACTCTAACACTACACAATACCAATTTGCAACCTGTAATTTGAAGGTATGCCGCAGTTGCATCAACTACAAGACTTTTCGTAAAAAGGACCACCTTTGTGCATAGATGAGCTACCTTGAGATTACAGGTCTAACTCAAAAGAAATTTTAGCAGCATAATAGTTTGATGAAGGCCTTAATATCATTCTGTATCTACTCTTGGTTAATAAGAATAACATGTATTTGGATTTCCACATCATATGACACCAAGACACCATAAAAATAAGATTTTAGTAACATTTCATTTGTATTTCAGATTTCAACAAAAACATGTTTAACTTGACATGATATTAACATCAAAGATCATTGTTATATGATTATCAAAAATACCACAATTCAAATTTCCCTTTCAGTTACCTAGAATAGTTTTCAAGAAACCATATTTTGGAAGATGAGGGGATCATAGCACATGATTAAGGCATATTAGAAAACCAATCTACTGTTCCAAAAATTTAGTCTTTGTACCAATAGGAGGGAAGGTCCATAGCATTAAGGATAACTATTAAGACATAGAGGTAGGAAAATTCAAAATGATATCATATAATTGCAAAAGAGTTCTTAAAGATTGGATTATTACTCATCTATAATAAATTCAAATACAATTTAGGGGTTTGCATGGATAATAAGCAAAAGAAAGACAACAAATGCTATATCATTTACCTCTCAGGGTCCTGATAATACATTATGTTGGGTTTTAGGGGAGACAGAGAAGGCAGCGGAAACAAAAAATTTTCTCCCCAAACCCATACCAAGGAAACGCGTCAACATCTATATAATAGGAAAGGATGGTTTGCGGAATCATACCTTGTCCCGAGGCTTGCTCGGCGACAATACCTCGCGCTATGCGCGGTCTTCAACTCCGGACTTCGACGGTGTCTGTGCAGCTCCTGGTCGCACCGGGACTGACAACTCCTACTCGAACCGGACTGTCGGATGACAGTTGTCCTCCAAAGCGGCAGTGTCCTCCCGCCTCTGAAGTAGTCCACACGGACCACCTGGAACTCCATACTCCTTGTCCCACAAGGAAGTGGAAGGAGTCGCACCCTCCTGTTGATGTACTAGTCGCCAACACGCTCTCCTGCCTCCTGTTGCAACTACAGTTGTCCTTCCCTTGATGCACCTCCCTTTTGCGGGAAGCACTTGCTCGGGCTCTCTCACGGTTACCAAAACCAGAGAGAATGACAACTTGCAGAGCAACTGGTTGCACTGAGCTGTACTGAGAAGCCCCCAAATACCCCCTATATATAGGAGAGTCATGGGACAGGGTTCTCCATCCCGGGAAATGTGGGACTAAAAAGCAGGAGTAGAAGGGTTCAGGATTTTCCACAAAAAGCAACCATCTCGCAACCTGAACTGATCGGTTCACTGCTGAACCGGTCGGTTCAGCCACTGAGCCGGTCGGTTGGACCTGAGCCGACCGTTTGGGGCACTCCAACCGATCGGTTGGTGCCCTGAACCGATCGGTTCATGGTCCTAATCCGGCTCGAAATGACTTTCCTTGTTTCTTTCCCAATTGGTATCGAAATACCAATACTATTTCCTATCAAATTAGAAATCAAAACGAAAGGAAAATTCTCACCAATCCTACTTTCCCAAGTTGCTCGATTGCACCAGTTGAACCGATCAGTTCAACACTTGAACCGGTCGTTTCACTCTGTGCATGAGCCGATCGACTCAACACTTGAGCCGACCGGTTCAACAACCTCATCCGACCGGTTCATCACATGAACCGACCGGTTGGGAGTGCAGATTGTGCAGAATCAGTCAAATGCGATTTCAATCAATCCGATACTCCAATCAATGCGTCCAACACCTTGAACCATACGATATTGAGCTATCAATTAATTGAGTGTTTAATTGAACTACTAAACTCCTTTAGTAATCAATCTAAACATTGCTTTGTGGATAAAACTCCTCTTCCAGGTTAAATCCTATGTGTGTGACCCTGCAGGTCCATTTCACGTTGGCAGTGAAAGTTCATAACACTTATGACTTCACAAGCAAAGAGCGGTGCCTAGTCACACATCAGTGCTACCCAAGTGAAAGTAGAAAGTTGGAGAACAACGTTCATCCTACAATCTGTGAATGGTGTTACAGTGAAGGTATAATTCCTTTGTCACTGATATCCCGAATGAACTCGAGGCATGGAACAGTCATCCTGTCAACGTTCATTCACTTTCTTGATCTCAGAGTAGACTGGAAGAGATATGTATGACATCAGTATCACATACTGATTCACACATGCGTGCATGCCTTTCTCAATCCTACTCATCAAGTGGCCATGGATATCAAACTCCCTTAGGAGGGACAAATCCCATATCTATCACTCGCCCCTCAAAAGCCCCATGTGTCAAAGCCACCCAATCATCACCTTTATAACAACCCATGTTTCAGGATTGCGTTTGATGATGTCAAAGTGTGCCCAACGACATGTGTTGAGTGCAGTGATTTCAGGTCTAAGAATCACACTCACCACCATCACTGTGAGTACTGACTGTGACTACCATCTCATGGTTCCATGTGTCAAACTCACGGTGGGTCTGTCCGGTACCTTGTTCTCTAACAAGTACCTATGTGTTTGGTTTGATATCTCTATATCATGACTAATGAGATTCTGTCATCAACCAACACCACAATCTAGTCTTGTGTGTCATTGTTGTCTATCTACCTTCCACAATTACATCCGACTAGGGACATAACAAGAATGTACAAACTCTTAGCATCCGTATGATCTCATCGTTCAGGTCCTTAACCTGAAAGCATACGTCATTGAGTACTGTCATTCTCTAGACATTCAATCTGTTCTATCACTATCTCATATGACTGAACTAGAAAGAATTGGAAGCTTGCCTTTGATGTTTATCAAATCAATCTTAATGTATCCCACCAATCATCATATGATTGGCTCTCAGGGCATACATACCAACACATTATATTCAAGTACTAATAATCAAGATTCTAGAACCTAGATCAACTCTCTAACCACCCCAAATCCAAATTCCAAGCAAGATTTAGTTTCCCAGAGATCAAAGAGAGGAAAAATGGAGATTCTTTAGATATATGGGGTACGTTCCACCATGGAAGTCTATGGTGATGAGACAAAGGAATAACATAAGTTGAGGAACAAAAAATGATATTCTAGAAGATGGATCTTACATGTTGGAAACGCAGTTTCAATTCTTGGAAACACCTTGAAAAAGCTTGATCTACACCATTCATCCACATGCATCAACATGCAAGCCTCCACCCATTCCCATCATCTTCTGATATCCATCAACCTCCATGGATCCCTCCTCATTCAAAATCACTTGAAGAGTATCAAATGAGTCTCAAGGTCCTTTGGGGATGATAGAAAAGTATATATAAGGTTTGGTTGTCAAAAAGTACAAAGAACCTTTGACAAGAAAAATCATCAGTCAATGTAACCAGCCCCTCACCAACTAATACATCAGACCTCTCATTGGTCTACAGATCCAGATCTATGATCAATTTTCACTCTCTGCATTCTCATAAAGGGGTAATAGTTTCCACCGGTTCACATGTTTAGATTCTTCATCAATTTTCAACTTTTGGGTCCTCCTCGGTTGTCATAGCTTAATCTCTCATCAGTGTTGACTCCAATACTCTTATTCGTTGATGAGTATAGGATCCCCATCGATTGAGAGGTCTAGTAACTCCATCAGTTGAGAGGTTCAAGACTCTCATAGGTTGATAGTTCCATCAGTGCTCATCAACCACCATACTAACTAGAATTAGGATTAGAAACCCAAGGATGAAAACCCATACAAAACAAGTTAAAACCTCATCAAATTAAGTGGCATTATGAAGGAAACATGCAATTAGATAACATATATTTGATTTCGAATTATTTCCTGGATTATGATGAAATTTTATATTAGTCCATGATTGTACATGAAATTACAAATCAAGGAAATTAAGGTACAATTGGAGTCAAATTAGAGTTACCACTCAATCAATTGATTTCAAATCCTAGTAAAGGATTCATACAAAGGGAAACACAAGTTTATATACTTTTCACATAATCTGAAATTAGGTCCTCGTACTATCTTGAATTCATAATTAAGTCTACAACTTACTAGGAATCCAAAAATTAGGGAAACCAAAGTGCAAAGTGGACCAAATTAGAGACATTTCTTGATCAATTGGTATCAGATATTAATCCAAATCATATTTATGATAACCAATAAATATTATAAGGAAAATAAGGATAGTGTAGGGTCATTGTTTCACAACCATAAAATGCTCAAAAGGATATCCACCTGAAATCCCAAGCCAGGGTAGAGAACAACTAGAAACCCATAATCCTATCTCAAAAGAACTTAGGCACAAGTGATGTGGGATATTATTGCATAAGAAATTCAATAATATATAAAATCCTAGTTGGTACCTTAAATAAATGTACAACAACCCTAGCGGCAAGTGGACGGGTCTTATCACAGTATACTTTGGGATTGAACCAAAAGGAAAATGTTTTAAGAATTTATAGGTAGATTTAACCAAACCAGGAAGAGTATTTAACATAAAAGGTGGTTGATTGTTGATAAAAATAAAGGCAACAATAAAAAGACTCAATTAGAATTTAAGACAATTAAAAATTTAATATTATCAATGGATGAAAATAACATGGTGAGTTGGTTCACCACCACTGTCTACATTTTCTTTCTCAATGCATAACATATAATACATATATAATATTGAGATCATGAAAATCTATCTTGGCATTAGGTTCAAAACCGGAAAGACATCACTCTATGTGTCTTTTTGTGTTACCTAGAGATCACATACCCATGCCCTAGTAAACACCTGTTTGAAGTTCTCATCAAGAGTTCAAGAAGAAAAAGTCGACATCCTAGATCATGGGTTCAAACTTCTCTACACCCATAGTCATGATAAACATGTAACCCTATAGACCAGACAAGCATACAAGTGTGAAGTGATTAATTCAAAATGCAACAAGGTTCATACAGAGTTAGATGTTATAAAAGAACAAAAGAAGGGAGTGGGGATACTCACCACACCCTAGAATAAGAAATTAATATCGAGATCAACAAGGAGGGAAAAGAAAGATATAACCATTGTCTTAGTTGGTAGAAGGGATGCAACCTTGGTGTGCGTGACAATAACCTTCATGCCTAAAGACGGGCAATCTAACATAAGAAGAATACACTCAAGAATGT
Organism: Alisma plantago-aquatica; assembly: GCA_963693085.1. Classification (NCBI taxonomy): domain Eukaryota; kingdom Viridiplantae; phylum Streptophyta; class Magnoliopsida; order Alismatales; family Alismataceae; genus Alisma; species Alisma plantago-aquatica. The sequence continues at coordinate 1,275,810,103 of OY856412.1, read as the reverse complement.
CTGCTGAACCCTTCTTCTATACCATATTTATTTCTTGGATCTTATCTGCAACTAAGAAATTTGTTAATGGAGTGGGATGAATGATGGCAGTGGTTAACATAGGTGACATCGTGATCTGCCTCTTTTGAGTTCATATGAAGAGCATTGGTGGATTAGATATTGTCAATGAAGATAACTAATGGAAATGGCCAATGGAAGGGATGATGGTGTTTGCATTCTTTGGGATAAGGGAAACGTGCAGTAGCCTAGAGAATGGATAAGTTATGCCTCACAAAACATGCTAGACATGGTATTGATGGGACATGGTTTAGGGTTTCCATCTGCCACATAACCCTAAAGTGATGGCATTTTCTAGAGGAAGACGTAGAGTCATGTGACTCATTGAGTTTCCACTAGTGGACAAAGTTAGAGTTTCCATCAGTTGGTGTGAGTCTACATGTTCATCAGTAGGCAACATTGAGTTAGCACCAATTGTCAGTTGCAAGAGTTTTCATTGATTAATACATGTAGAATTGTCATTGGTTGATGAATACACAATCTTCATTGGTTGTTAGAATTAGGATCTTTATTAGTTGGTGGTGTACATACTACGTGGTTGGTTGGGAGGAACATAAATCCCATTAGTGTTAGTGCCCATGTTTTCATTGATTGTCGAGTGCCCAACTTTTCACCTATTGTTGGTTGTGGGTTTTCATCGATTGTTGGGTAGCAGCCTCAATGGTTGTCATCCAATGGAAAGGTTGAATGAAACGAACCAATGATGATGCAATTGTGTAAAAAGGGATGGAGGATCAAAGTGATGAAGCAAAATACTGATGGAAATGTAGGTTCATCGAGGGCCTTCAAGTTTCAATTTGGGCGTAAAATTGGAAGATTTGCCAACATGCCTTTAATGAAAATTTATCCTTTAGACCAATCAGAGGGATGCTTATTGTGAGAACCCATTAAACTAAATGAGATCACTAAATACATAAAACACAATCAATCACTAATTAATCACATACCCAAAAATATGGGTAAATTAAAACTGATTTCAACATCAACACCCACTCAAAAACATTTGCATAAGAACCCCGACATCTTTCTTGTGTCCATACTATGCCAAGAATTTGATATGAATCGTTCTATCATCTTAGCCACAACATATATATAGGAGAACAATAAATGTATATTCCACACAAACAAGCATTAATATGCAAACAAAAGTACGATTTATTTGAAACACCATATACAAACTTTTCCTGCCCGAACCTGAGAGTACAAGGACGACTCTAGGACACACTAGACATCTAATCAAATTTATCAAAGATTCATTACTCTATCTCCTCTTTGCTTCCACATGTTTGTTTTCATCACTTCCAATTACCTAAAAAAATGTGGCAAACCACAAAGGTGAGACCCATGTCCCAGCAAGAGATATAACCTCCAACAACGATTATTAATTAAAACATTTTTAAGTAATTAAATAGTTAAGCAGTTTAATCAGATAGAACAAATAATCTCAGCATCATTGATGATTAACAAAATACATAAAGGAGAAGTTAATAACTATCATCATTAGCCAGACTATCATCATTTATCTTGTTGATAATATAAGCAATTCAGTAGCATATGCATATCTAGCATCATGAGCAAGTCTAGTAACATAAAATCTCTATCATTATGAATAAGTATAGCCACATAAGCATAGCTAACAACATTAGCATGTCTAATAGGTTGAACATATCAACATCATAAAAAGATCTAACAACATAAGCATAAGCGTGATTAGCATTATACGCATCTCTAGTTACAAATACATGGCTAGCAGTATTAAACATAGCTAGCATCATCATCTTTATCATCAGTGTTAGTATATTTGACAACATAACCATGTTTACAACATGGTCATAGCTACAACATAAGCATATCTACTATCTCTTATTGTACCATACATGATCTCAGAGAAAAGAAAGCAAACAAGGGTTATCATCCAATATGAAGCATTGTGTATAACCCTAAACAGATATGCTACATGACTGTCTTACATCTTTTATTATGCCCTGGGGAATTTGAATCATACCATTCAAAGTCCAACCGACCCCTACGAAGGGCTATTCAGTTCGGTACAAGATCTAGGAGTGTCGGTATCCTAAGATCTCTTCCCCTCAGTCAGTAAGAGTAAAAAGGCAGTTGCATATCACTCAAATCTGCCACCACAATGACATATAGTCAAGCTAATAACCACTAGTCCGACCTTGGTACAGGTCACAAAACTAGAAACCAGGGTATTCAAACCCAATCACTGAGGTACAACCGTAGTTGTCCTCTAATCACATCATGTTATAATCATTGAGACACGACCACTGCCGTTCTCAATCACATCAGATGTATGAGGCATGACCATAGCCAACCTCCACAATCTGCATTGTGGATGATAAGGATATATCATCAACCTGTCACCCCCACATACTCAACAATATGCACTCCGAGCTTCCCTTAGGAATACTCGTTTCACCATCCAACAAGTTCTGACAATGAAGATGGCTCTACGACATAGGGTACTACATGATTAAAGTTGCACTTGATTAGTTATGCCAATTGGGTGAATTAAGGCTGCATCAAACAAGTGGACATACAAACTCTAATTTACTTCTAGCAAGCATATAAATATCAAAAATTGAAAAGATATAAAACAAATGAAACATAATTTCTCATTTCATCATCACATGGTACCATTCACTTGCCATTCACAAGACTACACTATTCATCATATTATCACAAGATATAAATCCTTTACACAATATCACAGGGTATAAACCCTTATCAACATAAGAGGATATGCCCAAAGGTCATTAATGTTGGCTAAATGGACATCTATAAAATCCCTTTGTTTTGATTATGACAAACATTTCATTCTTATTAATCTAACGAGCTACTTGAGTGTGCAGGATGACAAAGCAACAAGGGAAAATCTACAAGCTTACATATTTACATTTTCATGCAATGTAATCACTATTGTAAAAACTTGTACAAAAATATAATGTACAAGTACTTAGAATTGCATGTAAATCAAGCGTTAGATTCTCCCTAGCTAAACACCACAGTTAGACAAGTCATCCCATTCAAATAGGATTATTTTTGCACACTCACACACATAATTAGTGCTTAAATTGAAACCTTGAAACAGGATCAATCTCGGTCGACAAACCCCTCGACTGAGACACTCTCAGTCGACAATCTTCTCGACCGAGAAAGATCCAAAGTAGCCGTTAGACACAACAAACAAGTTAGTTGGCAGTTGAAGAAAGACGTTGCAAATCACTTGTTCTAGAGAGCCTGTCGGTCGACAAACGGTCGACCGAGTAGGTGTCTCGGTCGACCATTTGTCGACCGAGATGGTCTCTGACAGCAACTGTAGAATAAATTAATTAGTCGTTGTTAAAGCAACAACTTTGTACCTAACGGCTAGTTAAGCACTTAGAAACCCCTAGAAGTTGTCTAGAACGTCCTTAAGCATCCTTAGGCCATTCCTATAAATAGGACAAGCTATAGGACACTCATACTTACTTGTTTCTACACTTGTTACACTTGAGAAATACTTGAGCATACTTGAGCAATCTGTTGCAAGCAATTTGAGCATTGTGATCATTGGCCTACTTTCCCCTTAGCTCAAATTTCGTGTCTTATAGGCTAGCATCTCCTTACTACAGCACTTACACTTCTACACTCATTGGTTAGGAGATCAATACGCTTGATATAGGCAAATCAAGCCTTGTGCTTAAAAGGATAAGTTGTAATTTCTATTCTCTTTCTTGTTCCTTTTTATCCTTTGTATTCTCCTTGCTACTCCTAGGGTTGGAGGCTGTGGATAGGAGAGAGTTTGACTTCTCAGGTGGAGAAGGGGACTTCAAGCTAATTCAAGAAGGCTATCGCACGGGAAGCTACTTCAAGAAGGCTATTGCAACGGGAAGCTACTTCAAGAGGAAGGCTGCTTCAAGGTGGTGCAATTACTTCTAGGTGAAGGCTGCTTCAAGGTTGGGCGATTACTTCTAGGTGAAGGCTGCTTGAAGGGTTTAGGAAAAAAAATTGTATTTTATGTAAAATCCTTGCGAGGTAATAAAATAAATTTCTTTTCAAATCCCAGTTGGGTAAGCAACCGGGTAGTGGACTGACTTCCTTAGTATTTGCTAAGGTTGGAACCACTCTAAACTCTTGTCTCCTTGTCCAATATTTTTGTGATTGATTGTTTGAGTTAATTAATTATTAAAATCTTTATAAAACTCTATTCACCCCCCCTCTAGTAGTTTTCAGTTGGTATCAGAGCAGGCTTCAAGGAGCCCTAACCAGGTCTTGAAGAATGGAGGGAAATGGTGAAAGGTGCTGTTTGGACAAAACCGCAACATGCTGCAATTGGTGTTTAGGAACAAGCCACAAAACAACCGAATGCCCATGGAGATCAAAGAAAGAGCACAAAGAATGTCTTATTGCTACAACTAGTGAAGAAAAAGAAGAGGTAAGTCTCTTTGATTTATCTAAAGAAGAACTTATTGCTATTATTGAAGAGACACATAATAAATATGTTGAGTGCAAAAAGAAATTAAAGAAATCAAATAAAGAAAATGATGATCTAAATGTTAAACTTCTTGCTCTTGCATCTGAAAATGAGGATCTCAAAGAGGGAAATAAATATTCTGATCTTAAGTTAAAATCTATGGAAGCCGATTGCAAGCTCCTTTCTGTTGAAAATTCAAACTTGCAGACTCAAGTAAACGATCTTCAAAAACAACCATTATTGTGCACCCATATAGACTATGACACTATTGTTAAAGAAAGAAATTTATTGTCAACTAATCTAGACCAAGCAAAACTAGATATTAAGAAGAGAATGGAAGAGATTGCCAAGTTACAACAAAAAGTCAGTAATTTAAATAATGATGGCATTCTTGATCAAATCTTAGATAATTCCTATCATCAAATTGGGAGAAGAGGACTAGGTTATAAGCCTAAAGGGAAGTCCTATCAACCTAGTAGGAAAAAGTCACAAACCCAGCAATCTATACATGTACCTAAAGGAACAAATACATTTTTACCAAAGAACAACCTAGAACAAAACCATAGAAAACGACTTGAGGTTGATTCTATATGTTGCCATTATTGCTCACGTCTTGGACATTACTCTTTTTCATGTCCTTATAAGAGAAAAGATGTCGAGTTAGTTTGGGTTCCAAAACCTCCAAACTAAATGAACAAAATCAAGTTGAGATATGACCAAAGACATTAGTTGCATATTTCTGTGTCTATCTCAACTCAACATAATGAGATTACAAATGTAAATGAAATTAATATTAGTTTATTCCCTAGATGATTTAAAGTTATGCTTAGTCAAATGAAAAGAAAATTCTTATTTTCACATGATTGTTCGTAAAAGTATTTTCTGGTCTTTTCATATACTAATCATGTAATGGAATTATCATTGTATGCTGTTATTACCATTATACCATGTTTTCATCATTGGGTGTGCATAGATAATGAAAATTGTATGCATGGATCCATAAAAATATATAGGCAAGCAAAAAATGATTTATTAGTTATATGTTATTGCTTGCAACACAATCCATAAATTAGTATCTTTAAAAAATCTTGAGAAAACAAATTGTACCTTCAATGAAGAATCTTAAGTAGTATGCTTCAACTTGATATTTAATTAAATCTTATGCAGATATTATACTCAATATATTCAATCTGAAAATCTGCAAAAATTTGCCTCTTGGTCAAAATAAAATTTGACAAAGGGGCGCTATGGTCGTAGTCAAATTCGACCTAAAATAAGTTTGACATAATAACTATTTGGATATCCTTTTATGATTAAAAGAACAATTAATCACAACTTGTCCAAATATTGTCAATAATAAACACAAAATTACTCCCTTGGAAAATATATATATGTGTTTTACAAAAATAGTCTATCAATTACATTAAAAATCAGCTTCAAATTCGTACTCAGTAAGTTTCTCGGTCGACGAATTTTTTGACCGAAAACCTCTCGGTCAGCCCCTCTCTCTCGACCGACAGAATCTAGACAGATTTAGTATCTAACATACTTTCGGTCGACAAATGTTCGACCGAGACAATGTCGGTCGACAATTGTTCGACCGAGAAATAGCCGTTGGATATAACCGTTGTAAACCGACCGTTATGACCGTTTATGACCGTTATATGACCGTTGGGGAGCCCAGTGGCACGTCTGCAACATGACCATTGCGGACGCTCGGTCGACGAGTCGTCGACCGACCAGGTCGCTGGATTGTTATAAAAGGAACCAAAAACGGGTCACTTCCTCACACTTGCATACTCTTGCTTCCATAGGCTCTCTCTAGTGCATTTCTGTGCAACTCTTTAGCATCCTCATCCCCAAGCCTTCCTTTCTTCTTCTCCACCTTCAAGCAATACAATGGCCTCATCATCTGCTCGTGGGAAGAAGAAGGTCGCCGGCAGGAAAGGAAGGGAAGCTCGGGAAGCTACTTCACCACTGACGATCATCAACGACATTGCCTTCGTCGATGGAGATGCTGGTGATCGATATCTACGGCTTTCCTCTAAAGCTCCTCTCCCACGACGACCAGTTGAAGTTATGGACTTCATCAACATCGTCGACTTGGAGGACCTTTTCGAAGTACAAAAGTTAAAAGAATTCATCAACCCTTCTTTTCCTTCCTATTCAATCAAGGTAGTGAATGAATTCTATGCAAACCTCATTTCCCACTCTGAAAATGAAACCATCTTCTTCTACACTATGGTCAATGGGCATAGCTTCCGATTTACTGAAGGGGATATTCTTGAAATGCTAAACATTGACATAGATGAATATCAAGACAGCCTTGACCTTACTTCTGGAAACCCCCTTAACCAATTTCTCCAAGATGACCATACCATTAGTCTTAGTGACATCAAAAGGACCATTTTTAAATCCAATACAACCTGTCACGAAGATAGAGGCACATATTATGCTATAAATCTTAAACCAGCTGCTAGGATTGTAAACCTTATTGTATCAACAAACATACATCCTAGAGCCAATAAGTCTGAAGTTCCTGTTTTTCGTATGTGTCTAATATATGCCATTATCCAACGTATTCCCACAAATTTTATCTGCATCATTCTTAAAAATATGCTTGAGTTTTCTGGCAATCCTCCATATGCCGATTTTATATGCCAAATTACTCAACATTTCCTTAAGACCCCACTTGAGGATATGGGATATACATGGGAGCGTAGACCACAAAAATTAAGTAAGAATACAGTAGAAAAAATGAGAATTGATTTTGGTCATAAAAGGGCTAGAGTTGAAGGAGAAACATCTCATCAAGACATACCACCACCCCCTCCTTCTACTAACCTATCACATGACCCCATTCAAAACACTCTTACTTATATAGCTGGTTCCCAATATCACCTAAGCAAACAACTAGACTATAACCATCATGCCATGACTTATATAAACCAAAGAATGCAAAGCCTTTCACCAAACCAACCTGATGAATATCCGTATTCTTTAAATCCTGGCATGCTCAATCCATACAATCCTTCGTACAACTATTATCAAACTCCACCTCCACCATCTGTGGATCTTACGCACACTCAGTTTTCATCCATGCAACTGCAAGATATTGCCGCTCATTTCCGATTTGACCGAGTACCTACATTCTTGGAAGCATATGCTCTAACTAAGACAGGTGCTCTAGATTGGCAAACATTGGTCCAATATTATGGAACTGAGCCTTTTCTTGGGAAAGACCCTGACATTGATGTAATCCTTAAGTCTTTCCAGTAAATGTTGGAGTTATTGTAATGATATCTTTTGAAAAATTGTAATGGGTCATCTCTATATGATGTGTCTATCTTTCTATGCTTGTAATACATGCTTTTAATGAAATTGGCCATCTTTACTTGATTCCAATGGATATTTTTATGTGAGACATATTCAAAATATGGATTATAAGATCATCATTGTAGAACATACCAAATAAGGGGAGAAATAAATAAAAATGCAACCTTTATAATTGTGGCAAAATTGACACATTACTTAAAACAACTATGAAACAAATCCAGACACATTCTCGGTCGAGAAACTGTTCGACCGAGAACACTTTCGGTCGAAAGATCATCGACCGAGCAAGTTTCTGTTGTCAAGTTTGCAATAAAACTGAATATATTTGCAAATTAATCATGTTTCTCTTCATCATGTTGAAGATAAAATTGGCGAAACCGCTTCCACTTTGGAAGATGTTTTCTTTGATATTGGTGCTACTTAAACACAATCTCTTGGTTGTTACATGGACATCATTTTAATGTACTTAATCTTAGTATACTTTTGATAAAGGTCAAAATCAAAACTTAAAATCATTTGTGACCTTAGCAGCCTTAAATTGCTTTAATTGTAAGATTAAGGGGGAGCTCATAAAAACAAATTTGATTATTTGATTAAGAAGCTTACAAAAACATTATTTGGAGCTTGTTACGACCTTAGTATTTTTGGTTATGAGGAAATCTATGAATTTCAGAAAAATGATATAACTTGTACTTAAAGGAACTCTCTAAACAAATCGGGACTTAACATCCCTTGCATTTGGATGGAGACATTTTTATGTACTCTGAGATTAAAGGATTCTCATATCATTTTATGGGCTTAACATTCCTTGTAAAATGGATGAGAAATCAATACATATGCCATGTATCTAACAGGATCTCATATCATTTCAAGGCTTAACATCCTTTGCAAATGATTGAGAAACAAATTGTGGCTAAATTAGACAAATATGATATTAAATCCATGTTCCTAATAGGATATCTAATTAAGGGGGAGTTTTTATTCTTAACGGTTATCTTTTTGAAATGACAAAGGGGGAGAGATAAATATAAAATTAACATTTAGTAATTATGTCAAACTCAATTAATGAGTTTCATAAATAAACTATTGGCTTTACATTGAAAGTGGCTATATTCCCATATGATCTGGATTTCATGTTCCATAATTCATGGGGAATAATAAGCACACATTTTATACACAAGAGAAAAAGCTACAAAAGGTAATCTAAAGGTATGAAACTCATATGTTTTATGTTTCCTTTATTTATATTATGGAAATGTTTGTCATCTTCAAAAAGGGGGAGATTGTTGGCTAAATGGACATCTATAAAATCCCTTTGTTTTGATTATGACAAACATTTCATTCTTATTAATCTAACGAGCTACTTGAGTGTGCAGGATGACAAAGCAACAAGGGAAAATCTACAAGCTTACATATTTACATTTTCATGCAATGTAATCACTATTGTAAAAACTTGTACAAAAATATAATGTACAAGTACTTAGAATTGCATGTAAATCAAGCGTTAGATTCTCCCTAGCTAAACACCACAGTTAGACAAGTCATCCCATTCAAATAGGATTATTTTTGCACACTCACACACATAATTAGTGCCTAAATTGAAACCTTGAAACAGGATCAATCTCGGTCGACAAACCCCTCGACCGAGACACTCTCGGTCGACAATCTTCTCGACCGAGAAAGATCCAAAGTAGCCGTTAGACACAACAAACAAGTTAGTTGGCAGTTGAAGAAAGACGTTGCAAATCACTTGTTCCAGAGAGCCTGTCGGTCGACAAACGGTCGACCGAGTAGGTGTCTCAGTCGACCATTTGTCGACCGAGATGGTCTCTGACAGCAACTGCAGAATAAATTAATTAGCCGTTGTTAAAGCAACAACTTTGTACCTAACGGCTAGTTAAGCACTTAGAAACCCCTAGAAGTTGTCTAGAACGTCCTTAAGCATCCTTAGGCCATTCCTATAAATAGGACAAGCCATAGGACACTCATACTTACTTGTTTCTACACTTGTTACACTTGAGAAATACTTGAGCATACTTGAGCAATCTGTTGCAAGCAATTTGAGCATTGTGATCATTGGCCTACTTTCCCCTTAGCTCAAATTTCGTGTCTTATAGGCTAGCATCTCCTTACTACAACACTTACACTTCTACACTCATTGGTTAGGAGATCAATACGCTTGATATAGGCAAATCAAGCCTTGTGCTTAAAAGGATAAGTTGTAATTTCTATTCTCTTTCTTGTTCCTTTTTATCCTTTGTATTCTCCTTGCTACTCCTAGGGTTGGAGGCTGCGGATAGGAGAGAGTTTGACTTCTCAGGTGGAGAAGGGGACTTCAAGCTACTTCAAGAAGGCTATCGCACGGGAAGCTACTTCAAGAAGGCTATTGCAACGGGAAGCTACTTCAAGAGGAAGGCTGCTTCAAGGTGGTGCAATTACTTCTAGGTGAAGGCTGCTTCAAGGTTGGGCGATTACTTCTAGGTGAAGGCTGCTTGAAGGGTTTAGGAAAAGAAATTGTATTTTATGTAAAATCCTTGCGAGGTAATAAAATAAATTTCTTTTCAAATCCCGGTTGGGTAAGCAACCGGGTAGTGGACTGACTTCCTTAGTATTTGCTAAGGTTGGAACCACTCTAAACTCTTGTCTCCTTGTCCAATATTTTTGTGATTGATTGTTTGAATTAATTAATTATTAAAATCTTTATAAAACTCTATTCACCCCCCTCTAGTAGTTTTCAATTAAGTCTGTCATACTATTCCTTGCAAGATCATCATTATCTTTGCATGCCTTATAACAAGGCTCAACAACATCACTTACATATAATAAGCCAAATCAACACAATATTGCATTAATGAGCTAGGGGATATTCATAAACAATCATAGCAGGGTTATATTAACATGAATAACATTCCTTTATTACATCAACATACAAGGAATCTATATATGATTAACACTCATCATATTCATAATGCACATGTTTAGCATAAGAAAGTATCAACCATGTGGCTATGATAACCACCAATGAACACATTAATGTTATGATCATGTTAAGGAGGTTATTCTACCATCATTCCATCATATAAGAATGTTAAACATGAATACTCATATTTATCTATTTGCATTAGAGTTAGGTTCATCATGGTAAATTATATCAATGTTACTAATCATCACTCATACCCAAACCCTAACTCATGACATCCCCATTGGATCATGGATGCATAAGGTGAAGCATCACCATCACATTCCATACGATTCTCAAGTATGAACAGACACATAAATCAAGGTGTAACCATTGGGTTATAGCATACTAGGGTTTCAACAACAGTAACAGAGTACTCCATGATTGTATTAGTCATTCAAGGACTATTCATACCCAATTACCATCATTTAGTTATATTAAAGCTAGGTTTAACAAGCTATACCTCATTAGGGTTACATATCAACACAATATGGTTATTATCCTTTCTATTCATATGAGTGAATAGGTAAAACTACCTTATTTAAGGTAACCCTCCATTTGTTCCATCATCATTCAACCCATATCGCCATACTACAATGTCACCCATGACCATTGGATGTTTAAAAGGTAAGACCATTGGTTGTTTACATAAGTAAACAACTTGAACGAATCATATATGATGTTATTGAGTTGTGATCTATAAAGGTCACCATTTAACCCTAGACATCCTTTGGTTAACAACAATAAGGTTTCCATTGAGAGTAGGGTAAAACCCACAATCGACTGTTCATTTAAAACAAGCCATCCATTGTCAACAAGTAAGCTCATTAAGTTGATCATATAAAGGAAACCATCTAAATCAAATTATTAGGATCAAAATATTACATTAGCCATAATTCCACTTTATTGGAGGAATAAACATTATATCTTGACCATTGGGTCAAATTCATATATTAAAACCATCAATTACAGTATAGGTCCGACCATTGCATCAAGTGACCCAAGAAACCATTGGTCTAAGGCTTAGTTGATGCTACAACTACAATGCTTGACTCAACATAGGTTTTAGAGACCTGATCCACCATCAGTAGTGACCCTTAAATCACCATAGGTTGTTAGATCAATTCTATATTCATTAATCAGCATCAAATATTAAGCTAATGTCAACATTAATTGATAACATCAGTAGGGTACTTAATGATTGATCATTAAACTTCTAATTGATCCAAAACCTGACCTAAGGGGGTGACCATAGGTTTTCACCATCATTTTACACCCTTGAGCTCGACCATCAGTTGTTATGAAGACAACACCATAGGGTTGTTGCAATGGTACCATCATCGGGTCATGGTTTATAGAAGAAATCAGCTTAAAACCCTAAAATTGGCCATGGGTTGATAGGTGTTTAGCACCATAGGTTGTCAAACCAACCTGATACGAGTCATTTTGTACCTTAGGAATAACATACACATGATCACATGTTCATATATAACTGAAATCAGAACAAGGAACATTATAAAAATCGAAATCCAAGTCAAGCATAGCTTTTTAGTGCATGAATCATTATTTTCAAGCAAGAACATGATCTAGAAAGATTATGGTAAGCAATAAATGTGGAGCAAGTTATAAAACTGGCCTCTAATGAGAAGATAAAACCCCACACAGAATAAATATCAAGCAGGTAGGGTAGAAAATCCAAGAATAAGATATGAATTCGTCCATCTAGCACCTTTCTTCATCAAATGAGCAAACCCTAAGCATAAGGAGCAAGAAAGGTAGGGTTTTAGAGCTTTAGAGCAAATTCTACCATGGAACAGCAAGGTTCCAACCTGGAGGAAGCTAGGAGGAAGGATAAAAAAAGAATAAACAGAGGAAAGAAGGGAATTCTTACACTTTTAGGTCAAGATTACTAGAAGGAAGCTTTTTCAATCCTAAAATGAAGTCAATTTCAACCTAGAGCCATTCTCCAAGAAGATCCCCACTTTCTTCTTCCTTGGGCAGAAAAATTTGCAGCTGAACAGAGGGAGAACGAGGTTGGGAGAAGGAGGGAAGTGGTGGAGAGAAAATAGCTCGTTTTGGTGCTTGGGGATAAGTATATGACACTTTAAGATAAAGAAAAAGAAAAAGTTGAAATTCTAGTATCTATCCAAGTGTCCATGGCCTTAATTTCTTAAGAATATACAAGAACACACACAATCAGCTCCCCCACCATATGTATAGACCTTATTATCTTTTCTTTGTCGAATTTCCCAGCCAATCAAATAATTTATTAGTTGATAGCTACTAAAGGCAGCTCATCCGTGAAGGAGAAAACCCTAAAATACCCTTGGAGAAAACACCTTCAAACCAAAGTTTAAATAGGCGCCCCATGGCTCAAAACCTCAAGAATGATGAGAAAATATCCAAGGAACACAATGCAAATGATAAATTGCAAAGAAAACCTATCATTTGGGTAAATTGTAGAAAAGTGCAAAATGTGCATAAGATTGCATAACTTGCTCAAACAGTGTCCAAATTGGACCAAATTTGAAACTTAAGATTTTATTATGATTTCAAAGTATGTAAAAAGGTTAGATTAGGGTTATAAGCATTCAATTCTGGCAATTAATCTTATTCAACTCATTAAGCAAGTTTAGGGGCCTTACAACTATAAATCCCTAACATGGATTTTGCCCCCGAAATCCAAGGTAAACAAAGTTGGGTACTTCCTTTGCACCTCATCCTATTACCTTCACATGGTTACTTTCATATCATGGTGATGTCACATCATTCATACATATCTCATCTTGGGTCAGCACAAAAACCCCCATCTAAGAAGACATTCTCAATATGGAATGTAGAAACTTGTTGTGTCATCTGTACAACTCTAGTAGTAATGTTCAACTTTAAATTCTAGATATCATCCTAAAATTATATCTATTGTATCAAAACATTACTCAAAAGTCCTACTTTCTATCTTTTTACCAATCATGACATGTGTCCCATACCATTCCTTGAAGCACATAAAAAAAGGCAATGTATCCATCCTTTTTTTTGATACACTGACACTGGAACACTTGTCAGTTCTTTTTCAGCATCAAAAGAAATGCTGACGTTGGCACCTATCATTCCATATAAGGAAACATCATTCCTAGTCAACCTTGTTACGGGTGAAACAACAACACTATCTTTACCTTACTAGGATTTACACAACCTACTTAGAAGACATATAATGATCCCATAAAGACTTTTAGTCAACCCCATCTCACTCTTGTTCAACTTGTCTCATAGCTATTGCTACTTTGCAAACCTAATGTTTTTGAATAAATATTGATCACATTTTTGACCATATTTGAAATACTTTGACATGCCATCATTTAATGCTTGATATAACTTGTATGACATGACTAGAACACTCTATTCCTCCTATTCATAAATTCTATTTGTACATTGGATAGTCTAAAGGACATAACTCTAAACTCATCATGGTCATGTCAATTATGTCATCCAATCTAACTCTTATGCATTGATATTTGATCATAGGTTTATCTTAAAGGAACATGGTATCACATATCTATTAACCAACAAATCATCTATCCTTGATAGTGGCCTTGCTCAGCTATCACTGAACCATACACAACATTATAGAATCATTTTTTTAAACAACATTTAGAGGGTCATCATCAACTCTCTTTCTCTCTCCAAGGGAGAGGAACACTTGGAATGTTCATTTAAAAACATCTCCACTTCTCACATATTTCTCATACTGTTGATGCATCTTGGATACTAGGATTCATTACCTTGGTATCCACTCATGTACTATAAGGAACTCACATCCTTATCTCATCTACTTTTTCCAACATAATAAATTTCAAAACATATAAGAGGAGTCTTCCTAATTATTGGAAGGCTCAAAAGAAAAATCATCACAAACTTTATGAACATGGAACCATAGTCCAAACAACCTTATGCTATAATAAGCTATCCACCCTCATGTTTACAATGAATCCACACATACCAAGTGGAAATGATCCACTTGAAAGTTGTGCCCTGGAAAGAAAAGACACAAAGGGAAACACACTTCCCACATCATAGAAACATTATTCAAGGGTCACTAGCAGAAGGTAACCAATTCTATTTTCATTATGCAGGTTACAACTTCTTATGTATCATTTTACCTTTTTCATTTCAGGTTCCTTGCCATTAGCATAGGAATCATCATGATTAACAATATTAATTACTCCTTCCTTGATGACTATTTATCACACTTGGTATGTTCCCTTATTTTATTAGGTTTTTCAACCACTTATCGATAGGTAAATCATCATATTCCACATTTTCTTCAATAAATCGGGATCATCTCCCTTAATTTCTTTCACATGCCATGTTGATTTTTCATTAACACTTTCTTACACACATAGGTTGGTCTAAGACTAACTCATGTTCCACCTTATTTCTTTGCCATTGTTCCCATTCATCTTCTCATTTTGTACTTGTTATAGGAGTTCCACATATGCATAGCTAACAACATTAGCATGTCTAATAGGTTGAACATATCAACATCATAAAAAGAGCTAACAACATAAATACAATTATCTGGATAAGAATGATTAGCATTATATGCATCTCTAGTTATAAAGACATGGCTAGTAGTATTAAACATAGCTAGCAGCATCATCTTTATCATCAGTGTCAGTATATTTGACAACATAACCATGTTTACAACATGCGCATAACTACAACATAAGCATATCTACTATCTCTTAGTGTACTATATATGATCTCAGTGAAAAGAAAGCAAACAAGGGTTATCACTGTCTTACATCTTTTATTATGCCCTGGGGAATTTGAACCATACCATTCAAAGTCCAATCGAGTAAGAGCCCGTTATACTAAACGAGATTACTCAAAACATAAAACACAATCAATCACTAATTAATCACATACCCAAAAATATAGGTAAATTAAAACTGATATCAACATCAATAGCCACTAAAAAACATTTGCATAAGAACCCAACATCTTTCTTGTATCCATACTATGCCAAAAATTTGATGCAAATCATTTTATCGTCTTAGCCACAACATATATATACAGGAGAACAATAATCATATATGCCACACAAACAAGTATTAATATGCTAACAAAAGTCTGATTTATTTGAAACACCATATACAAACTTTTCCTGCCCGGACCTGAGAGTACAGGGAAGACTCTAGGACACACTAGACATATAATCAACTTTCTCAAAGATTCATTACTATAGCTCCTCTTTTCTGCCACATGTTTGTTTTCGTCACTTCTGATTACCTAGAAAAATTGTGGCAAACCACAAGGGTGAGACCCATGTCCCAATAAGAGATATAACCTCCAACAACAATTGTTGATTACAACATTTTAAGTAATTAAATAGTTAAGCAGTTTAATCATATATAACAAATAAGCTCAGCAACACTGATGATTAAAAAAATACATAAAGGATTAGATAATAACTATCATCATTAGTCAGACTGTCATCATTTATCTTGTTGACAATATAAGCAATTCAGTAGCATATGCATATCTAGAATCATGCGAAAGTCTAGTAACATAGAATATCTATCATTATGAATAAGTCTAGCCACATAAGCATAGCTAACAACATTAGCATGTCTAATAGGTTGAACATATCAACATCATAAAAAGAGCTAACAACATAAGTACGGGATAAGCATGATTAGCATTATATGCATCTCTAGTTACAAAGACTTGGCTAGAAGTATTAAACATAGCTAGCAGCAACATCTGTATCATCAGTGTTAGTATATTTAACAACATAACCATGTTTACAACATGAGCATAGCTACAACATAAGCATATCTACTATCTCTTATTGTACTATACATGATCTCAGTGAAAAGAAAGCAAACAAGGGTTATCATCCAATATGAAGTGTTGTGCATAACCATAAACAGATATGCTTTATGGCTATCTTACATCTTTTATTATGCCCTAGGGAATTTGAATCATACCATTCAAAGTCCAACCGACCCCTGTGAAGGGATATTTGATTTCGTACAAGATCTAGGAGTGTCGGTATCCTAAGATCTCTTCCCCTCAGTCAGTACAAGTAAAAAGGCAGTGATAAATTGATCAAAGCTGCCACCACAGTGACATATAGTCAAGCTGATAATCACTAGTCCAACCTTGGTACAGGCTACGACACTAGAAACCAGGGTATTCAAACCCAATCACTGAGGTACAACCGCATTTGTCCTCTAATCACATCATGTCATAATCACCGAGACACGACCACAACCATTCTCAATCACATCACATGTATGAGGCATGACCATAGCCAACCTCCACAATCAACATTGTGGATGACAAGGATATATCCTCAACCTGCCACCCCCACATACTCAACAATATGCGCTCTGAGTTTCCCTTAGGAATACTCGTTTCACCATCCAGTAAGTTCTAACACTAAAGATGGCTCAATTATGAACCCACACATAAATCAAGGTGTAAACATTGGGTTATAGAATACTAGGGTTTCAACAACACACATAAATCAAGGTGTAACCATTGGGTTATAGCATATTAGAAGTAGTCCAAAGTCCACCTTCTCCTCCGAGAAGACCCTTCTTCACTTGAGAAGATAGCACCCTCTCCAATCCATAGCCTCTAACCCTAGGAGTAGAAAGGAGAGTACAAGTAATAAAAAGGAACAAGAAGGGAAAATGGAAATTACAATTACCGTTGTAGCACAAGGCTTGATTTCCTATATCAAGCATTTTGATCTCCTAACCAATGTGTGTGAAAGTGGGTGGAAAGGAGATTCTAGCCTATAGGACATGAGCTTGTAGCAATGGGAAAGATTAGCAAGTGTAGAAGTTGCTCAATTGCTCACAAGAAAGGATTGCCAATTGCAAGTATGTATGGCCAAGTATTGCACAAGTGTGTTTTGGGTGTCCTAAGGCATGTCCTATTTATAGGAATGGCCTATGAATGCATAAGGACATTCTAGACACTTTTTAGGGGGTTCTAAGTGCTCAACTAGCCGTTAGGTATCCACTAATTGCTTTAGCAACAACTAGTTCATTAATTCTGAAAAGTGCAGACAGAGATAATCTTGGTCGAGAAGTTTGTCAACCGAGAGTCTTTCGGTCGAAGTTTTTGTCGACCGAGGGACGGTATAGAGCAAGTGTATATAACATTTGATTCCAACTCCCAACTACCTTGTCTGTTGTGTCTAACGACTATAGAACCTATTAGAAGAAATAACCCGAGAGACTCTCGGTCGACAAAGAGTTCAACCGAGAGTGTCTCTACTTTGGTGGTTCTAGATGAATACTAAGTGTGTGTATGAGTGTGCAATTGTGACACTGTTATAGGGGATGACCTATCTAAGTGTTGTGAATGTCTAGGGAGGATCTAACCGCTTGATTTACATGATATCTAAGTACTTGTACATTATATACTTGTACAAGTTTTTACATTTGATTACAATCATGAAATTAACACATTGTGAGCATTTAGATCTTCCAAAGTTGTGTCAACCACTTAGTTCCTGCAACAATCAAATAGCATGTTAGATCCACAAGAATGAAATGTTTGTCATTTTTAAAACAAAGGGATTTTGATGATGTCCATTTAGCCAACGGTAACAGAGTACTCCATGATTGTATTAGTTATTCAAGGACTATTTATAACCAATTACCATCATTTAGTTATATTAAAGCTAGGTTTAACAAGCTATACCTCATTAGGGTTACACATCAACACAATATGGTTATCATCCCTTATATTAATATTAGTGAATAGGTAAAACTATCTTATTAAGGGTAACCCTCCATTTGTTCCATCATCATTCAACCTATATCGCCATACCACAATGTCACCCAGAACCATTGGATGTTTAAAAGGTAAGACCATTGGTTGTTTACATAAGTAAAAAACTTGAATGAATCATATATGATGTTAATGAGTTGTGATCTATAAAGGTCACCATTTAACCCTAGAAATCCTTTGGTTAACAACAATAAGGGCTCCGTTGAGAGTAGGGTAAAACCCGCAATCTACTGTTCATTTAAAACAAGCCATCCATTGTCAACAAGTAAGCTCAATAAGTTGATCATATAAAGGAAACCATCTAAATCACATTATTAGGAACAAAATATTACATTATCCATCGTTCGACTTTATTAGATGAATAAACATTATATCTTGACCATTGGGTCAATTTCATATGTTAAAACCATCAATTACAGTATAGGTCTGACCATTACATCAAGTGACCCAAGAAACCATTGGTCTAAGGCTTAGTTGATGCTACAACTACGATGCTTGAGTCAACATAGGTTTTAGAGACCTGATACACCATTATTAGTGACTCTTAAATCACCATAGGTTGTTATATCAATTCTATATTCATTAATCAACATCAAATATTAAGCTAATGTCAACATTGATTGATAACATCGGTGGGGTACTTAATGGTTGATCATTAAACTTCTAATTGATCCAAAATCTGACCTAAGGGGGTGACCATAGGTTGTCACCATCATTTTACACCCTTGATCACGACCATCATTTGTTACGAAGACAAGACCATAAGGTTGTTGCAATGGTACCATCATCGGGTCGGTTTACAGAGGAAATCAGCTTAAAACCCTAAAATTGGCCATTGGTTGATAGGTGTTTAGCACCATAGGTTGTCAAACCAACCTGATCCAAGTCATATTATACTTTAGGAATAACATACAAATGATCAAATGTTCATATATAACTGAAATCAGAACATGGAACATTATAAAAATCGAAATCCAAGTCAATCATAGCTTTTTAGTGCATGAATCATCATTTTCAAGCAAGAACATGATCTAGAAAGCTTATGGTAAGAAATAAATGTGGAGAAAGTTATAAAACTTGCCTCTAATGAGAAGATGAAACCCCACACAGAATAAATCTCTAGCAGGTAGGGTAGAAAATCCAAGAATAAGATATAAATCTGTCCATCTAGCACCTTTCTTCATCAAATGAGCAAACCCTAAGCATAAGGAGCAAGAAATGTAGGGTTTTAGAGATTTAGAGCAAATTATACCATGGAACAGCAAGGTTCAGACCTGGAGGAAGCTAGGAGGAAGAATAAAAAAGAAATAACGGAGGAAAGAAGGGAATTCTTACACTTTTAGGTCATGATCACTAGAAGGAAGCTTTTTCAACCCTAAAATGAAGTCAATTTCAACCTTAGAGCCTTTCCCAAGAAGATCTCCACTTTCTTCTTCCTTAGGCAGAAAAATTCGTAGATGAACAGAGGGATAACGAGCTTGGGAGAAGGAGGGAAGTGGTGGAGAGAAAATGGATCGTTTTGGTGCTTGGGGATAAGTATATGACACTTTAAGATAAAGAAAAAGAAAAAGTTGAAATTCTAGTATCTATCCAAGTGTCCATGGTCTTAATTTATTAAGAATATACAAGCACACACACAAGCAGCTCCCCCACCATGTGTATAGACCTTCTTAGATTTCCTTTGTTGAATTTCCCAGCCAATCAAATAATTCATTAGTTGATAGCTACTAAAGGTAGCTCATCCGTGAAGGGGAAAACCCTAAAATACCCTTGGAGAAAACACCTTCAGACCAAGGTTTAAATAGGTGACCCATGGCTCAAAAACCTCAAGAATGATGAGAGAATATTTAAGGAACATATTGCAAGTGATAAATTGCAAAGAAAATCTATCAATTGGGTAAATTGCAGAAAAGTCCAAAATATGCATAAGATTGCATAACTTGCTCAAACAGTGTCCAAATTGGACCAAATTTGAAACTTAAGATTGTATTATGATTTCAAAGAATATCACAAGGTTAGATTAGGGTTCTAAGCGTTCAATTATCATAATTAAGCTTATCAACTCATTAAGAAAGTTTAGGGGCCTTACACATATCATCAAGGATCACTATTAAAAGATAGAGGGGGGATGGAAATCCTAAAAGTTGCCAAGCCTGGAAACACCTTGAAAAGCTTGATCTACAACATGCATACAGAAGCATAAACATGCATGTTTCCACTTATACCCATCATTTTCCTTGGAGATCTCCATATACCTCCATGGATCCCTTCATGTTCCAAAAGCACTCAAGAGTATCAAATGAGCCTCAAGCTTGATGGAGAGGGGTATAAATAAGGCTGGGTGGTCAAAAAGTCTAAAGACCCCTTAAGTATAAAAGACATAGGTCCACATAAACAATCCCATCATTTGTTGATACATATACCCTCTCATCAATCTAGAAATATATGTCTATAATTAGTTTTCACTATCTCATTTCATTATTTTTTCAAGCCATTGTTTGAGGGGTCAGAGTTTTGATTGGCTGACATGTTTAGATTCATCACCAATTTCCATGTCTAGGATCCTCATCCATTGTCATAGAATGACTTATTATTGATTGTTGAGTCTAAGACTCATCAGTTGATGAGTATAGGAGCTCCATAGGTTGATAGGTTCAGGAACTCCATCAATTAAGAGGTCCAAGACTCTCATAGGTTGAGAGTTGTCCTCGTCAACCATCATGCTGGCTAGGATTAGCATTAGAAGCCCCAAGATGAAAACCAATACAAAACACGTTGAAAGTTCATCAAATTTAGTTTTATCATGAATAAGAGAATGAAATTTGATAATATGTACTTATTTTACAAGTAGGTCCTTGAGTAGGGTGAATTACATACTAATCCAGAATTGTTCATGAAATTACAAATCAAGGAAATTAAGGTACAAATGAGTCATATTAGAGTCATCTCTTAAACAATTGATTTCAAATCTTAGTATACGATTCATATGAAGGATAAAACAAGTTTAGATACTTTTCACATAATTTTCAATTAGGTTCTCATACTAAGCTAAATTTACAACTAAGTCCAAAACTTCAAGGAAACTTGAAATTAGGGAAATCAAAGTGCAATTGAACCAAACTAGATATATCTCTTAATAAATTGGTATTGAAATTAGTAAAGAACACAAGGGTTATAGTACGGTAAGATTATAGGGACACAAAGGTTAATATAGGGTCCATATTTTGAAATTAAAATGCTTTCCTTTGTGAATATTCCCATAATTTCTTGTGTATGTTGATTCTTAAGGTCATTTTCTGGTTCTATGCATGCTTTGTACATATTTCATGGAAATGAGTTTTGATGGATGATTGACCATATATGTGAACACTTTGGGTTTTTCTCAAAACTTACAAAATAAATATGGCTTGACATTATTACTTATTCATGATGGTTTCGTCATAAGTGGTTGAACTTGTTGGATTATCTTGTTTACATGAGACCCCATATGGAAACTAGCGCTACTTGGTCCCTGTCTTCATTCACTTTCTTCCATCACTTCATAAATATAAAATGTTACAAAAAGAATAAGCATTGAACGCCCTCCAAAATCTAGGTTTGATCAAACCTTCCTCCACTTTACTTCATCCTACTACACTACTACCCTACAATATTAAAGGGATATGAAAAGGAAATTTTTGAAAAAGAAAATTAAGGTACTTCTAACACTAGATAAAAAACAAAATACTAAGAATGATCTTATGTAACAACCTTTTCTTATTCATTATCTTTCTTCCATTTGCATACCCATTGGAATTGGATTGATAAATAGAGTTGAATTTTTGCACATAAACAAGTGGGCCAAGTGGAGTGGATTGATACATAGGGTTGGATGCTTGCAATAGAAATGAATTTCTAATTCACTTTGGCTATTTCTAATATGAAATAATGTACACAAAGCTTCATGAATGACATATAACCTTGAATGAGCTTTCTGATGACTTATATGGAAAGTTTGTAATTTTGTGAATTGATTGCAATAATATTTCTATAATGGTGAGGAGAGAACTGAAATTGCATATGTAAAGCCATTTTAAGTTTTAGATGACAAACATCTTCTTGATTAAATTCAAAAGTTCTTGTAAACTGAAAGCAAAAGAGACATCTAGTTGGTGTACACTTGAGGACAAGTATGTTTTAATCTTGTAGTAATAATGGATTCCTAGTTAGGGTCTCCACTTGTCTTCTTTATGAATATTTATCATGGTAATACAAGAAGATTACATGTTTATTCCCAATCATTTTCACTTACAACTAAATACACTTAATGAGTCTTTTTGAATATATTCATAGACGCTTAACCTCTACTTTAGGGAATGAGATGATGGAGGTAGATCCAATGACTTGACCAAGAATGAAGGATCTCAAAATATTACCATATTCACCTCCAACCCACCCTAAGTTTCTCAAATCAAATCAAAGTAGTTGACTCCATGAATTTCCAAGTACAAAATTAAAGTGTTCCATTTTATCCTCAGTATGACTGTATTATCTTTTCAATGGTCATTCCATTTGATCTCCCAACCTCCAATTCCCTATAAATTCCATACCCACTCCTAAAAAAGGTCGTTAGTTTCTCTTCATAATGACATTCCACACTTTAGAACGATCATATGGCCAAATTCTCCCTAAATCTCCAAATCCATGTTAATCAACACCCAAACCAACATATCTATTATACTCAGAACGATCATTTCACTCAATCACCAAAATGGTCATTCTACTTTGGAACACTCGTTTTAACACAGAACGACTGTGGCCACCTATTTAAAATACCCTAATATAGCTTAACCTATCTACCATGTTTGTGTTGGGTTTTGTGGAGAAAACGTGCGCGGCGGAAGCAACAAAAATCCACACAACCTGACACAGGATCTCATCGACAACAACGTATTCGGAAGGAGTGTTTGTGGGATATACCTTATCATGGAGCAAGTTCGGCGATGTCCCATTACACAAGGTGTGCAACGACGCTGGCCTATACGGATGGAACCTCTCTCCCGTTCACTGTCGCAAGAGGATCTGACGGTGCTCCTTTCGTGCGATGATGTACGCCTCTCGTAATGCTCACAGATGGTCGTTGATGTCCTTCGAACGCAGGTGTCTCAACGTCTTTGTCTCTACTTCATCCACGAGGATGGACTGGAACTCCATGTCACGCTTTCTAAGCTGGTGGGAAGGAGTTGTGTCTGTGCGGCGGCGTGCTAGCGGCGCATTACTTTCCTTTCTCTCCTAAGGACAGTGACGACTAGGGTTTACGTACGTGAGTGTAAACTGAAAAGCCGCTCTCAATATCTTATATAGATATCGGTCGTCAATCTCCTTTAAATAGGAGACGAAGGGAAGTAGGGTTTCCTAAACCCATCGGTAAACAAAAACACTACGTTAATCAAAATGCTCGTGGATTAATTAGAATATTCTGGAATTCATTAATTAACCAAATAATCACATTAATTGATTAATTAATATCTGACTCCATGCAATCACTTGGGATGGCTCTATGGGCATATATACCAATAGTTTGTTTCACCGAAAATGGTAATTTTACCTTCATCTCAGATAAGCCATGGGTGGGGTGGGGGTATAATGGTCATTCTAACCCAAATCTCAATGACATTTTCCCAACGACTTTCCTATTTTACCTACACTTAACCCTAGATATCCTAGACCCTATATAAGGTAATCTAGGGTAGAAGGGATTAGAACATTCATTACCTCCCTAATGACCACCTACAGCTCCTACCTGCCATGTCATCTCCTACCTCACTTCCACCCCCAAAAAACCAAGTTTTAGGTCAGTCCACTCAATCTATCCATGACATTTCACCCTTTGGGAGCGAGTTGGTGCATTTATAGTTGAATACAAAGAAAAGGAGCTCTCCATAAAAATTTATGTCTTCTTACTATCACTTGTCCTCATATTTTACTATGTGTAACTAACCACACATTGTGAAATGTTTTGGGGAAAAGTATGGGATTGTGCTACGATGTTGTGTGGGATATTCGTGTAATATTTTTTGTGAGTAGTGATATTTTCATGTTTTTTGTCTCTTCCTACCCAAATATTTTGTGATTGACCTATGATACAGCCTAGCGTATAAATAAAATAGGGATTTGGAGGCAAAAAAGGAAAAAACACTCAAGTCCGTTTACAGAATCATGCCTAGTGTTATAACCTCATTTTTCCTAAACTATGTAATGAGATTTGTAAATCTCCTTTTAACGATAAATGAAATCAAATGTTGATTTATTTGTTTGTATAGGATGAATTTCATTTACAATAGCCTTGTTTGGTTTCTTAGTGGCCTTTATTGGCTATTGAGCCGAATTACAAGAAAAAGAAAGATAAACGAAAAAGAATTTATTTAATAAAAGGAATAAGTAAGAAAGAGAGAAAAGAATAAGGGAAAAAGGCAAAGGAATATTTCCCAAGATGGGATTTCGTGCCTTTAGGGTTCCTTGAGGTCCAAGGAATCCAAGATGATAAGATAATGGCAAAAGAAAGAGGAAATATCAATTAATTTGGTTTTATTAATGAATAACTTACATATGAAGGAAACACCCTTTTCCTTTAGAATTTGAGTTTCAAATTTAATATACGAGTAGATAATGCCAAGACATAGTTTCCTCAAAAATTTGAGTGAAAAATAATAAACGAGGAGAGAGATATGATTTCACAAGATTTCATTTTTAATACCCTTTTTCCCTTCATTTTTAAGAAATTAGAAATAGGGGAGCGGCGACAACCGTTAGATGCCCCGCATGGTCTAGGGGATCATGGATCCAACAATGATTGTCTATCGCCCACCTTGAGTCAGAGAAGGAAAGGGAGAGGGAAACTGAGATTTCCCAATGTGATTTCCTCGAATTTCTCCCATCTGCCACAAATCCAAGACCACAAAGGTCTTTGGGAGGCGATTCCGTGCACAACCGACCCTATTCTTAGGGTGTTTCGAGGTTTCTAGAAGATACGGCCAAACCAGGCTGAGGAACAGGTGGCGGCGAGAGTCGGGGAACCCTAAAGGAGCCCAAATCTTATAAATAGATCCCCCCTCGAACCCTCACATCCTCGCGAACCCAGACGGTTGCTTCCTAAACCCTAGCTCACTCTCTACCCCTCGATTGATCCCTCTCCCACGAGGACTCCGCCTTGGCGCCGCCTCGGCTCAAGCATCAGGAAAGGAAGAAGACGAGGAGCAGACGACGTTCGATCAAGATCCACTGTGGTCTTGCGAAGAGATCCAACAGTCCCAGGCCCGTCTGAATAAGTTACCTCGTGAGTGGAGGTGCATGACGCAGATTGTGAGATCCGAAGGACAGACCAACAAACCATTGATCAAAAGGCCGCGGAATTTTGGTAAATCACCCTCTCTGCTCATATTCCAGAAAATATGTTTTCCTTGTAAAATTTGTAGAAATTACTAGGAAACTCTAATGATGAAACTTAATATATGAAAGTTGATCAAAAATATACAAAGAACAAGATAAAAATGGTTTGAGAACCTAATTTCATTTCTATTGGCAAAAGTATGTTAAGTTAGTGGAAAATGTATTAAAAATTTGGTTAGAAAGCCTCATTGTGATCAACGAATGAATCTAAGAAGCTTAATAGGTTAATTCAAGTAATATTAACATGTTGAATGATAATGGTAGGTTTGAACCTAATTTAGATGAATAATTGCATGTTTTAGGGTTTTAAACCAAGTATGAATGATAATGCATCTAGAAACCCTAATTTAGGGTAAAAGAAGAGAAGATCATATTTAATTCAAAAATATGGAAATATGTTGTTAAATGACGATCCTAAGCCTATTAGGAGAGATAGGATGAGAAACTTAGGGTTTATAAGTAGTTTTTCTAATAAGGGTTTGTGGTACTAAAAGTGAAGGCAAAACCCTAATTGCAAGTGAAACCCTAAAAAGGGGTAGAAACCATAAAAAGGAATAGAAATCCTAAGAAGCAAGTTGGTTTGGATAGATCTTGATAAAAGGAAATTGTATGTTCATTTTAGGATTCTTGTACTTGCTTGCTTGATTGGATTTCCCGAGTTGGTTGATTCTATCTCAAAAATCAGCAGTGCATGTATGTGGTTATTTATGAGTAATCGATCTAGTTTCACGGAGTTTTCTCGAATGATTGATCGAATTGTATGCAACCTAAACTGTTGAATGTTCATTTATGAAAATCTTTAAAGTAACTATGATTATCACAATTAATTATAAATGTGCATTCTCGTACCTACATGCCACCCTGATGTATGATGCGTGACCAAGCCCTGGAGGGAAGGTCAATTAGTTCAAGCCCAAGAGGGAAGACCATTGGGCACCATGAGAGGTGACCCCAAGAACCAAGCTCAGGATGGAGAAGGTGGCCTTATGTTTCTTCCATGACTATTGGGCACCATGAGAGGTGACCCCCGGCACCAAGCTCAGGATGGAGAAGGTGGCCTTATGTCTAGTGCAAAGGAAAAACCCTAGAGAGGGTATTCCAAGGTTAGGGCAAAAGTGGTGGAGAATGTCACATTGAAAATGTAATTTGGATTGTTAAATAATTTAATTGTGATATTTATGTTGTTAGCAATATGTTTAAAATTTTGGTTATCCCCACATACCGGCATATTCATTTATGGTGATCGACGTTTTGTTTATCAGCGTTTTAGGTACAATATGAAAAGGACAAACAGTAAAGTGACACATTGTGAATATATGAATTAAAGTACAAGGAGGATTAGTTAGAATATATTCCAGTTGTGGATAGAAGTTTAGAAATCCAAGATTTTAAAAAGGTATACAAAGTTTTATTTTATTCTAGCTTTTTAGTATAGTTTTGGTAGAATTTAGTAATTATTATTGATTATTTGTTGAACCATTGATCCGGAAAATTGGGATAATGACTCTGACCTTTTGGTCTCCCTTAATTGGGGGTTACCAAGATTAGGGGTCGTTACATTTGGTATCAGAGCATTGGTTCCTTATTTAATCCTTAGTAATTATTAAATTTTACAAACTCTGTAGAATCGATGGAGTTATTAGAGGATTTTTCAAAAGGCAGGTGTCTAGAAAAGGATCACGGTCCGGGGGCTGGAAATATTTTCCTCTGCCTCGCTAGTCAGTCATGAGGACTCCCAGATGCAGTGTGACTGCCTGGCCTATGTCTTAGGTTCTGACTCAAAATAAGTTACCTTTAGGACTCTCTCATCTTTTTTGTACCTTCTCAACCCTAATTCAATTAAGGATTCTAAGATTTAGGGTTTTCTCTCTCTTCCCCACCCTCCTGAGGTATGGGTAAGTATGATAAGATTTAAGGAAGCCTCCATCAAATTAATAAAAGATACGTAAATAAGATGTCATCAACATAAGTATAATTAGTCTAAATGTAAACTAAAGTTTGATTGTATGCTTATGTAGATGGCTCGAGTAAAGACCGTAGCTATCCCCGAGGCCACGAAGACCCCAACTAAGGGTGGTTGGCCTCCCCGCAAGGGAAAGGGATATTATGAGAAGAGGAAGAGGAACCATGGTGGTGAGTCCTCTAAAAAGAGAAATAGACCTAAGGGAGCCTCGGATGAAGGCTCCGATCCTAAGCCGATACCCTTTGACAACCACGAGATGGAACCAGAAGAGGAACCTATGTACGAGGACGAGGCCAAAGTGGAGGAGGACCAATCTGGTGGTCCAGAACTGACAATGGTGGTTCACACCCCTGACGGCTTATGGATGGAACAATAGAAGAGGCTGACTGAGGCCATCAATGCTATGGCCCTCAGGGACATAGCTAGAGATGAGAATGGTGAACCGCTCCCCGTTCGTCCCTAACTTGGAGTAACCATCCTAGAATTCGTCAAGCTGAACATCGAGAGAGTCTGGGGAGAGAATAAGATAGAAGTGGTTGACAAAGCAGAGGTTTGGCTGCTGGCAGTCGAGAATGGGCTCTGCATGCTTGAGGTACTGCCCAACAGGAAGGTTCTTTTTGCTGCTCACCTTTTGGAAGGATCAACCAAGATATGGTGGGAAAACCATATCATGGGACGAGATCTAAGTGAAGAACCGATGGCGTGGACTGACTTTAAGACTATCTTCACCGCCAGATTCATCCCCGTCTTAGCTAAGAAGGAGAAGGAAAGAGAGTTCACCAACATGACTCAGGGTAACTCATCTATTGCAGACTTTGGTCACAAGTTCCGCATCCTGGAACGCTTTGGACACATGATGAATGAGGAAAGAAGGGTGGACTATTTCATAGAACGTCTTCATCCTACCATTAAGCCTCATGTAATGGCAAGTAAACCAAAAACCTTCACTGAAGCTTACAACACCACCTTAGACATGGAGATGACTGTGATGCCTGCTCAGAACCCACCCAAATGGTATCTGGGTTTCACTAAAGGAACTCAGGGGAAGAAGAATGACCACAAGAAAGGACAGGGCGTAATCACAACAAGGGCAAGTATAGACACAAAGAAAAGCCATGGGGTGAGAATCGCTTCTTGAAGTGTCGTACCTGTGGATAGACACATCCTAGGAAGTGCCACTTTGAAAAGAGGGTGTGCTACTATTGTTAGCAAGAGGGACACTTCATCACCAACTGTCCTCTTCCTGATCTAAGAGGTACGGTGGCAGTAGCACCCCCAGCAGGAGGAGAAGTACCAGCTGGAGGTCCCCCTATTGGAGAGAGTAGGCAAGCCAGAGTATTTGCCATCGACAATGAAGAAGCTCAGGCAAATGCTAATAGGTTGATCGAGGGTAATAACCCATAGAGTTTTTCTTTCAGTTTAGTATATCATGTAATAGCTATCTGATATGGTATGAACTATGTAGGCAGGCTTGAAGTCATGGGACAAAATGTAAAAGATCTTTTTGATTCTGGTTCTACTAATACTATTTTTTTGAGAAATTTGGAAACTATGCTTTGTTTGGACATCAAGGATTTAGGTTATGTTTTGGATGTCACAACCCAAAGTGGATACATATATGCATCTTTTCTAAAAACCCATGTCTTTCCAATTAAGTATCTAAACCATGAACTTCCCACTGACTTCATCCTCTTCGATATGAATGATTTTGATGTAATCATTGGTATGGATTGACTGTACACCTATAGAGCTCAGATTAACTGTAGGGAGAAGAAGATTCTTATTAGGAAGCTTGGCCATCCACACTTCACCATTCAAGGAAGGAGAGATGCAACTACCATCCTTTATGTGTCAGCCTTGAAGGCTGAGCAGATGATATCCAAAGGTTCCAAGCATACCTAGCCATAGTTACCGAACCTAAGACTAGGGTGCGACCCTTAAAGGAGATAGAGGTGGTTCAGGAGTATGTGGACGTGTTTCCAGATGATCTACCAGGGATTCCCCCTGAGAGAGAGGTGGATTTCTCCATTTAGTTAGCTCCAGGAACTAACCCTATATCTAAGGTACCCTATAGAATGGCCCCTGCCGAGTTTCTCGAGTTGAAAACCCAGTTGCAGGAGTTGTTAGATAAAAGGTTTTATCCGACCCAGTACATCACTATGGGGAGCACCAGTCCTCTTTGTGAAGAAGGACATATCACTCTGGATGTGTATTGATTACCAGATGATCAACCAGGTGACCATTAAGAACAAGTACCCTTTACCCAGGATAGATGACCTGTTTGACCAACTCAAATTGGCTCGAGTCTTTTCCAAGATTGATTTTAGGTCAGGATACCACCAGGTGAGAGTGAGAAGTGAGGATATACCTAAAACAGCTTTCTAAACCCGATATGGCCATTATGAGTTTGTGGTCATGCCATTTGGGTTGTCCAATGCACCCAATGTCTTTATGAACCTTATGAATAGTGTGTTCCAACCTTTCCTTGATTCCTTTGTAATAGTGTTCATAGATGACATCTTGGTGTACTCTGATGACCTAGCCCAACACTGTGACCATCTGGGTAGAGTCCTTGATATCCTGAGAAAGCAAATGTTTTACGGAAAGTTCTCGAAATGTGAGTTTTGGATAGACCAAGTCATGTTTCTCGGATACATCATCTTAGGAGGAATGATCGTCGTAGATCCAGCCAAAGTGTCAGCAGTTCGAGACTGGCCTGCACCGAAGAACCCCTCAGAGATTCACAACTTCTTGGGGTTGGCCGAATACTATCAACGCTTCATCAAGGATTTCTCGAAGACCGCCTTACCGCTGACCATGTTGACTCAGAAGGATGTGAAGTTCGTGTAGTCCGACGTATGTGAGGCTCATTTCGAGGAGCTAAAGGAGAAGATGACCACTACCCCAGCGTTGACCCTACCGTCTGACAATGAGGGTTTTGTGATATTCACCAACGCTTCAAAGATGGGACTTGGCTGTGTGTTGGAACATAACTGGCATGTGGTTGCATATGCTTCCCGACAACTCAATCCCAACGAGGTGAATTACCTGACGCATGAATTAGAGCTAGCTACTATCAACCATGCATTGAAGATATGGCGGCATTACCAGTATGGTGCTACCTTCAAAATCCTCACCAACCATAAGAGTTTGAAGTACCTCATGACACAAAGAGACTTGAACCTACGACAGCGATGATGAATGGAGTACATGAAGGATTACGACTTCACCATCGCTTATCATCTTGGTAAGGTGAATGTCATAGCTAATGCTTTGAGTCAGAAACAACTCAGGTGTGCATCTATTTTGTCCAGTAAGTGGAAGATCTTAGAGGAGCTAGTGGAGTGGACTCCACAACCGTTAGAGGATCGAGTTCGACTGGCCAACATACAGATTCAGTCGAAGTTGTTGGGCGAGATCGTAGAACTCGACAAGATGAAGGGCTTGATAAGCCACATACCCATCTCTCAATGGGAGTGGACAGAGGGGTCAGATTCGAGAATCATATATGGGTTCCTGAGGATTCACCGCTAAGGGAACGTATCATGCAAGAGGCTCATGGTTCTAAGTACACGGTGCACCTGGGAACTGCCAAGATGTTCAAGGACCTACAGAGGTTTTTTTGGTGGCCATGAATGAAGAGAGATATTGCAACATATATGACCAGCTGTCTTACGTGCCAAATGGTGAAGGCTGAACACCAATGACCCGGTGGACTTTTATAGTCGATAGATATTCCAGAGTGGAAATGGGAACAGATCACCATGTATTTCGTGGTGGGTCTACCCCGGACGAAGAAAGGTCACGATGTGATATGGGTTGTGGTAGATCGCCTTACCAAGTCAACACACTTCCTTTCCCTAAAGACCACTGCCAAGGTGTCAGATCTAGCTAAGCTATATATTAGAGAGATAGTACGTTTGCACGGCGTACCCGGTTCCATCATATCTGATAGAGACCTAAAGTTTACTTCCAAGTTGTGGAAGCAAGTTCAAGAGGAACTTGGTACAAGGTTAAAGTTTAGTACCGCTTAACACCCCCAGACAGATGGTCAGTCAGAGAGGATGATCCAAACATTAGAGGATCTGTTGAGAGCTTGTGTGCTCGATTGGGGTGGATCATGGGAACAATACTTACCTTTAGCTGAGTTTACCTACAACAACAACTACCAAGCTAATATCGGGATGCCTCAATATGAAGCTCTTTATGGGAGACCGTGTCGGTCACCGCTTCACTGGGATGATGTCGGTGAGAGGACCTTGTTGAGGTCAGATGAACTCCAAGTGTATGCTGATAAAGTCACTTTGATCAAGCAAAGGCTGAAGAGAGCCCAAGATCGACAGAAGTCGTATGCTGATTCAAAGCGGACTGACGTGTAGTTCACTATGGGAAAGCATGTATTTTTGAAAATCTGATCGATCTGAGCTATAGCCAAGAATAGAGGAATGTTGAGTCCCCAATACGTGGGTCCGTTTGAGGTATTAGAACGGATTGGTGAAGCTACGTATCATTTGGCATTACCCCCTCAGTATAGTATGATGCATGATGTGTTTCACGTGTCCAATCTGAAGTGATATGTGCAAGATCCGAGCCATGTGCTGAGCATTGAGCCTATATAGCTTCAAGGGAAGATGACCTATCCTTTGCGGAATCTAGATACCAAGGTGAAAGAACTCAGATGTAAGAATATAGAGATGGTAAAGGTTCTTTGGAAGCACCATGGAGAGGATGAGGCCACATGGGAGCTGAAGACGAACATGGAAAAAGCATATCCTGACTTGTTTGTTTGATTGTTGAATTTTGAGGGAAAAATTCCTATAAGGAGGGGAGCATGTTATAACCTCATTTTTCCCAAACTATGTAATGAGATTTGTAAATCTCCTTTTAATGATAAATGAAATCAAAGGTTGATTTATTTGTTTGTATTGGATGAATTTCGTTTACAATAGCCTTGTTTGGTTGCTTAGTGGGCTTTATTGGCTATTGAGCCCAATTATAAGAAAAAGAAAGATAAAAGAAAAAGGAATTTATTTATAAAAGGAATAAGTAAGAAAGAGAGAAAAGAATAAGGGAAAAAGGCAAAGGAATATTTCCCAAGATGGTATTTCATGCCTTTAGGGTTCCTTGAGGTCCAAGGAATCCAAGATGATAATATAATGGCAAAAGAAAGAGGAAATATCAATTAATTTGGTTTTTTAATGAATAACTTGGATATTAAGGAAACACCATTTTCCTTTGGAATTTGGGTTTCAAATTTAATATTTGAGTATATAATGCCAAGATAGAGTTTCCTCTAAAATTTGAGTGAAATATAATAAACGAGAAGAGAGAAATGATTTTCACAAGATTTCATTGTTTAATATCCTTTTTCCCTTATTTTTAAGAAATTAGAAATAGGGGAGTGATGACAACCGTTGGATGCCCCACGTGGTCCAGAGGATCACGAATCCAATGGTGGTTTCCATCGCCCACCTCGAGTTAGAGAAGGAAAGGGAGAGGGAAACTAAGATTTCCCACTACGATTTCCTCACATTTCTTCCCACCTGCCACGAATCCAAGACCAGAAGGGTCTCTGGGAGGCGATTCCGCACACAACCGACCCTATTTTTAGGGTGTTTCAAGGTTTCTAGAAGATACACCCAAATCAGGCTGAGGAACAGGTGGCAGTGAGAGTTGGGGAACCCTAAAGGAGCCCAAATCTTATAAATAGATCCCCCCATCTCGATCCCTCACATCC
Organism: Alisma plantago-aquatica; assembly: GCA_963693085.1. Lineage (NCBI taxonomy): Eukaryota > Viridiplantae > Streptophyta > Magnoliopsida > Alismatales > Alismataceae > Alisma > Alisma plantago-aquatica. The sequence continues at coordinate 1,275,776,334 of OY856412.1, read as the reverse complement.
TCACAAACCCAGACGACTTCTTCCCGAACCCTAGCTCACTCTCTACCCTTCAATTGATCCCTCTCTGGCGAGGACTCCGCCTCAGCGCCGCCGCGGCTCGAGCGTCAGGAAAGGAAGAAGACGAGGAGCAGACGACATCCGATTGAGGTCCACCGTGGTCTCGCGAAGAGATCCAACGGTCCCAGACCCGGAAAACAAAGTTACCTCGCGAGTGGAGGCACACAATGCAGATTGTCACATCCAAAGGACGGACTAGCGGACCATCGATCAAACGGCCGTGGAATTTTGGTGAATCACCCTCTCTGCTCAAATATTCCAGAAATATGTTTTCCTTGTAAAATTTGTAGAAATTACTAGGAAACTCTAATGACGAAACTTAATATATGAAAGTTGATCAAAAAAATACGAGGAACAAGATAAAAATGGTTTGAGAACCAAATTTAATTTCTATTCAAAAAAGTATGTTAAGTTGATGGAAAATGTAGTAAAAATTTGGTTAGAAACCCTAATTGAGATCAATGAAAGAATCTAAGAAGCTTAATAGGTCAATTCAAGTAATATTAACCCGTTGAATGATAATGATAGGTTTGAACCTGATTTAGATGAATAATTGCATGTTTTAGGGTTTTAAACCAAGTATGAATGATAATGCATCTAGAAACCCTAATTTAGGGTAAAAGAAGAGAAGGTCATATTTCATTCAAAAATATGGAAATATGTTGTTAAGTGATGATCCTAAGCCTGTTAGGAGAGATAGGATGAGAAACTTAGGGTTTATAAGTAGTTTTATCTAATTAGGGTTTGCGATACTAAAATTGAAGGCAAAACCCTAATTGCAAGTGAAACCCTAAAAAGGAATATAAATCCTATAAAGCAAGTTGGTTTAGATAGATCTTGATAAAAGGAAATTGTATGTTTACTTCAAAATTCTTGTACTTTCTTGCTTGATTGGATTTCTCTACTTGGTTGATTCTATCTCAAAAATCAGTAGTACATGTATGTGGTTATTTATGAGTAATTGATATAGTTTCACGGTGTTTTCTCGAAGGATCGATCGAATTGGATGCAACCTAAAATGTTGGATGTTCATTTATGCAAATCTTTAAAGTCACTATGATTATCACAATTAATTATAAATGTGCATTCTCACACCTACATGCCACCCTGATGTATGATGCGTGACCAAGTCCTGGAGGGAAGGTCAATTAGGCCAAGCCCAAGAAGGAAGACCATTGGGCACCATGAGAGGTGACCCCAGGTACCAAGCTCAGGATGGAGAAGGTGGCCTTATGTTTCTTGCATGACTATTGGGCACCATGAGAGGTGACCCTAGGCACCAAACTCAGGATGGAAAAGGTGGCCTTATGTCTAGTGTAAAGGAAAGACCCTAGAGAGGGTATTCCAGGGTTAGGGCAAAAGCGATGGAGAATGTCACATTGAAAACATAATTTGGATTGTTAAATAACTTAATTGTGATATTTAGGTTGTTAGCAATATTTTTGAAATTTTAGTTGTCCCCACATACCAACATTTTCATTTTTGCTGACCGACGTTTTGTTTGTTAGTGTTTTAGGTACAATATGAAAAGGACAAATAGTAAAGTGACACATTTTAAATATATGAATTAAAGTACAAGGAGGATTAGTTAGAATATACTCCAGTTGTGGATAGAAGTTTAGAAATCCAAGATTTTAAAAAGGTATGTAAAGTTTTATTGTATTCCATCTTTTCAGTATAGTTTTGGTAGAATTTAGTAATTATTATTGATTATTTATCGAACCATTGATATGGAAAATTGGTATAATGGCTCTGACCTTTTGGTCTCCCTTAATTGGGTGTTACCGGGAGGCGGGGTCATTACACCTAGTTTTCTCTCATACCCTATTACTTGTTAATCCACTAATCCTAGATGGAAGATATAAGTATCCTAGTGTTCTTATCCTTTCCTAACATGCTAATATCATGTATGAGTCTCAATGGGGGTAAAAGTAGGTGATAACCCTCTTCCTTCACCTTACACCAACCTTTCCACCAAGTGGGTTAGGATTATTCTACCTAGAAACTTAGACTAGGATTTGGCCTTAATTGGGTCCACCAACTCCTAGTTAAAATGAGCCTCACAAGGTTGGATACATTATGACTAAGGGACCAGTTCCCTAAATACCATATATATCACCCATGGCCAACTAGTAGGTAAGGTTCCTAACTAGAACTAACTCTTTGTTGTTTGGTTCAGTAGCACTTCATTTTAGTTGTGCTGAAAAATTTACCATATGCATTATCGAGCTTCCCATATCGCCTACTACCAATCTTAATTGGTTAAAATTTTGATTGCCTATTGTGATTGTTAGTCGTGCTCTTTTGATTGTTAGTCTTGCTCTCTTCAGATTCAGTCTAATTACTTAGTTAACCGTGAACAATTCTTGCTAGGTTAACTTATGTGTCATTTTTTGTTATTGTTTTTGGTTCCCTTAGTAAATTTCTTAGTTAGTTTCTAGATTTTCTAGTTCATTACTTCCTCAAATCTAATTAGGTTTGTCAATCTAGAGTAGATAATTAATATTGATTGCTTAGTTGTTAATTGTTCGTCTATTTAACCAAGGCATGGCTTGGCAACGTGTTGGCTGAAAACACCGACGATGCACAACTAGTTGGGTCATCGGGTGTTGTTAATGTGATGGAATTTCTATCAAATTGGCCGCTCCTCACATGTTAAATGAATAGAAAAAAGAGCGGCAGATCATCCATGTTTTAATAACAACGTTAGAATGCTGCCCGAGATAGAAAACGATAGAACAATGTTGCCTGACCGCTCCAAGACGCTTTGTCGAACACAACCCAAGTAAAACGTAATATCCAATTGTAACTTAGTCTCAATTTTGTTTCCCAGTAATTGCATGGCCCTTCATTTAATCAATGAAACCCAAAAAACCCTAGCTCCAAATAACAAAGCTATAGAACCCCCCTAGTTGTAGTGTCTAAGACAGTTTCTGTTAATGGACACTATCTTGACAAACTCCTACTATCCCGAGCCCATTTGCTTGCGGATTTGTTGTAATAGAGTGTGTGATCCAAGCAAATTCAAAATCACATTGAGTTTGTAGATCAGATACTGATCTAATAGGAGTGACAAATTCCATCTACATCATTCACAAGGATCCAGAAATGTCACAGTGCACCCAATCAATACTTTTATGACAAAGATTATTCAGATTTATGTTGGGTAGTGCTATAGTACATTAGAAAATATGACAATCAATGCCTGAAGTTATACTGTCAATGGCTTGATTAATTGTTGTATCCTTTGGGGGATGAAGCACCGACATATGTTGCTTTGTGCCCAATGTTCTGGTCTTGGTCCTTTATAAGAAGGTTTCTTTGACTCTATTGACCCCTGGGGTTATGTTGATTGTTGTATCTGATTGTTTATGTTATGATAGGAATTTTTTGATTTTTTTTTTTAATCCAAACATGGCGTTTGGGGTGGGCTCCGTCTTTGTTAAGATCCTTTGGAGGGTAATTTTGGTTGGTTTTCTCCTTGTTGATTGTATGCATTAAAAGCTGTCACATAGTTGGACGCATAAACATCATCCAAAGGCGTATCGGCCGGTGTGGGTTCTTCGGCAGCTATGATTGGTGTACATGTGTTGTCCCACTCTAAGTCGGACCTTGTTGGGCATGATGGTTTATCTGGTCAGAGAAACCTTACAAAATGCTTTAATGTAATTGGTTGGTTGTAGAGTGCGAGGGTGTTCATAATAGATTTAGGACCTAAAGATGAGGCGATGACTTTGAAGACGTCAAAATCCCCTAAATGTCGAGGTAGCATTCAGTCAATACCAGCGTCATATTTATGTAGCTAGTATAAGAACCCAAACTGATTCGTGCTCAACTCGAGATACCTGAACGCCATTACGAGCTAGAAGAACAACTATCTTTCGTGCTCCTTTGCCTCATTGCCTGGTTAACAGAGAAAAAACAATCCGCAGGGGCATCAACTAGAAAACTAATAAACTAACCTGTTTAACGATTTTGCAAACCACATTGTGAACACTCCACCACCACTGAGATTTAATATCAAAAGCAAGAGAAATGAAAAGAAAGCTCAAACCTACGATGCAAGAAAGACGAAAATTTTAGCTTAGAGAACACAGAACAGTCAGCCTAGACTCTTGACGACTTGACGTTGCACTTAAGGTGCTCGACGTAATGTTCATGTTGTGGTTTTGCTTAATTTGAAAGCAAAAACAATAACAAACAGAAGAAACTAACAGAAAAGCTTCTAAAAAGTTTGCTCGTCTAGCAACTGGAGTTACGGCAGTAAAATCTTAGAGGCGGCAAATAACAGATTGAACCACCATAGGTAGACAAAGAGTACGAAACTTCTTAGCTTTCTGAGACGATCACCACTGCGGCTTCGGCCGTGTGATCTTAGTATCTTACAAGACAACACGAAGAACACAGTTGAACTGCTGCATAACAAACTTCCACAGCAAATCAACTAAGCTCGCGCACGAGAAAATCAGCTAACTGCCGACGTCGTGTCCCCCAACAGAGCTCGCCCCGCGCTTCCCAAGGCTCCTCCTTCTTGTAGATCCCAGCTTGCCCACCACGATGACTTCGTCTGAAGCTGCTTCGACTGCCCCTGGGAGCGATTGCACTTCGTTGTTGGGGCCGCCGATCTGATCATGGTTGTCAGTACCCGCGGCAGCTGCGTTATCCTGCGCCGAGTCGCCGTGGCGGTCCTTCTTGTTGTCTGTCCCACCAGTGGCTGCGTCAAGTTGCGCCGGGTTCCCGGCTCCGCCATTCTGACGTTGCATATGTGACCCTCCTGCAGCCGCTGCGTTCCTTTCATCCGGGTTGACAGGACGTCCGCCGTGCACCGGCGGCGCCAGAACGGGGAAGAGGATTCTAGCGATCGCACTTGCGGCGGTCCAAATTATGAACCCAAGGATCAATCCAAGCACACACCCTCGCAGGTAGGGCGCCGGGTCGAAGTAGCTGCTTGCCGCCGGTTCTTGGGAGATGTTTCCCGCCGGCTCCGCGAATTTGTTGTCTGCCCGTCCTTCCGAGATGCTGCCCGCCGGTCCGACGGATTTGTTTTTCGCCGACTCCAGGGCGATGCCTCCCGCCAGTCCCATCGATTTGTTTTGCATCGGCCGCAGGGAGATGCCGCCTGTCGGTACCCCGAAGATGTTGTCCATCGGCCCTAGGGGGATGTCGTCCGGAGACTCCAGCGACAACCAAGCCAAGAAGGTGAGGAAGCCTATGCAAAAGAACGCAAGGAAGCATACGAAGACGAGCGGCAGCCAGTTGTAGCCGGGCTGTCGTTCTTCTCCAGGTGGTGCCGTTCCGGTCCCTTGTTGAGATTCTAGGCCTGCGCTTGGTTGCATTCTGTAACCTGTTGATCAACCAACTCAGATGACAACCAGCCACCAGGGGATGACCGCGATTGAACAGAGAGAAGATGAACGAGGTTCGAGAAGACCTGATAAGAACGAATGCTGCTCCCCTCTCGATCTTTAATTCTCCTTGCGGGCTTCTTGAAGGCACAGTTGCTTCCGAGGGCGGAAATGCTTGATGGCAGAAAATGCATCTATTGGATCAAACGTGTTATACCGCACCAACGTTTATATAGAAGTCGCATGCCTTGGGTTCGTCCGGAAACACAGGAACATGTTTGAACAACCTAGAAAGCACTCCGAACCTAATAATTCGGACAGTAGTTCAAGATTGTTGATGAGACACGAATTTTTCAATCATAATAGGTTCCTATATAATATACTCATGTAAATTCAACTATCTCACATGCATATTTGGTTAAGCAATACAAAAAAATTCTGAACTCGCAACGTTGACACACGTACAAAGTGGATTTCTAATTATGTAAATGGGGTTGATGTGTGACATTACAAAACATAAGAATATTAGATGTGTAAACAAGTATTTCAGGATTATTCGTCAAAAAGGATACATACCCAATCATAGAAATGACAGTTTTGGCTTTTGCGGAGTTGATGAAAACTATTATTTTCCAAGTTGTCATCCGCAACTCAACCTTTCAGCTCAATCCAACTACACGATTTGAGTGTTGAGCTTAGCTGATCTATAAAGGAGAATATACAACATGTAGAACATTACCAGGGTACCGATTCCCTTGTAAACTTGGGGTTGCACAAAGGATGTGCTAGCGGTGTCTGGGTTGGGGTCTTCCTCCTTGTTACAACACAGGTCATGTTCCTTTGTTGAATCGCATTTCTATTTTATTTGCTTATAGGGCTATTTTGAGAAATAAAATTGTGTACCCAATTGGCTTCTACCCTTGTGGCTAGGAATGAGGAATCCAATATCAATTTCGTTATGATTAGACACGTAAATGGATATCCGAAATCCGCAAATTCGATCCGTATTCGAGTCCGAAATTTTGAAAAAAATTTGACATCCGCATAATCCGAATTGGATTCAGGATATGAAATTTCATATCTGAAAATTTCAGATAGTATTTCGGATATGACTATATCCGTTCCGAAAAAATCCGAAATTCGACAAATATATACATATATTATCAAAATATATTATCTACATATAAAAACATAAAAATATAGATATTTATCACATATATTCATAGTGATATCAATGTTGTCTATATATAATGTATTAACAACAATACATTTATACTTTTTTGGTTTGGATCGAATATTTATCTGAATTTAAATATTATTTATCAGATCGGATTCAGATATTATCACATGATATCCGTCGGATATCAGATCACATTTTTTCCAGATTCGGACCCGTATTCGATCCGTTTACAGGTCTAGTTTTGATAAAGTAAAAATGGGAATTTATCAAGTAATTTTTTTGATGTATGCAACTATGGCTATTTTGACACCAAACACTACTACAGAACCGACATTTAGTGTCGGTTATTTAAGGCCTATAGTGTCGGTTTCCAAGCGACACTTATGTGGGCGACGCTAGCCGTTACGCGTCGGTTCCAAAACCGACACCAAAACCCTTCACGCGCCACCGAAAACGCGCCAAAACCCTTCGCGCGCCACCCCAAAGCTGTCGGTTATTAGTTAAAAACCGACACTATATCAATCCCAGCACAGCCGTGTTGTATGGTCAGCTGACACGGCCGTGCTGGCCAGCACGACCGTGGTGTTAAGGAAATAGACGTCGGTTACTAGTCTGGAAACCGACACTGTAACTTTGTGTGTCGGTTTTAAACAAATAACCGACGACCGTGTTGTCTGGTCCAATGCCACGACCGTGCTGGCCACCACGGCCGTGTGTTAAGGAAATAGACGTCGGTTATTAGTATGAAAACCGACACTGTAACGATGTGTGTCGGTTTTATTCAAATAACCGACGCCTATTGTTTGATTTTTTTTTATCAGTCTGCAGACCTGCTGTATGGCTGGTCGCAGGATGAGAAACCTGCAGTTCATAGAACTGCAGGTTTTACGACATCCATTGATATCAGCCAACAACAGGCCACAAACCTGTAAAATTAACAACAAATATATTCACACATACATTTAGCAATGCAACCTGCAGTTATATTTTATTTTCACACATTTAGAAACATTCATGTAGCTAGCAATCTGTAGTTCCATTCATTTTCACATTCAGACATGTAGAAACATTCATATAGCAACCAACAGTTTCATTCATTCACTCAGACACATGTAGAAACATCCAGACATGTAGGAACATTCACACATATATTATAATTCAGAAATTCATTTACAAAATATCATTCTTTAGTCATTATTCGCTATCAGCATCCCAATTATATTTTAAAACCCCACTACTTGTATGGTTTTTGCCCATTCTTCTCTTACTTCATTTAATTCTCCCATCGTATAGGGAGCATGTACATCTGGTAAGCTCTTTCCTGTAGTGTGGTCAGTTTTAAACACCTGTAAAGAGAATGATGTATATATATAATTAATGAGCTATATATAAATAAGATTGATATATTTCATATTATCTAATGAGACTATATAATACCTCAGCAATACAATTGATGTCCAGTGCGACATATTTGATAATCATGTGCATAAATCACATCACATAGTATCCACATGCCCATCTGTTGTCTTGTGTAGCACACTATAAATTCAAACATACAAAATATTAAAAAATACAACTAATTAAGCACTGTTCACATAAATAATATATACATATATTGCAGTCGGGAACTTACGTTCACGTTCTTCCAAATTATTGTCTGGTTCTTTTTCATGGGGACCTTTCCTCCAGCCTTTTTGAACTCATCAAAACCCCTACATGTTAATGTAACACAGTACATTGCATTATTAAATAGTAATGTAATAACATATGTTAACAGATATGAAAATGAAATATTTCTCACCGAAATAATGCCATTTTCATTATGTGTCCATATTTTGTATTCAATTTCATCCCACTAGGATCTAGATAATAGACCGCGAATGTCTCTGGGACAATAACCAGTAACTCCCAATGCTTACCACTACAGGTAAAAAAGTTAAAAATTAATAACTCAAAATCCACAATAAAAATGTAATTTTCTTAAGTCCAAATTATAATAAACAAAGTAAACTTACTCTACATTGAATGGAGCCATTATCAACGTCTTCTTATTTTGAGCAAAAATTGTAAAAGCCTCACAACAATATTGTTAAACTGACGGAGGGTCTTTAGCTACTAAACTAATCAAAGATGGAATCAAAAATCCTACATGTTCGAATGCAAAATCTGCACATATCTTGTCTAAGTAGCTGCAAAATATGTATTAATTACGTATGCATTAATAAATAAGAAACCAGATCACCAGATCCTACACAAGGTATATGGATGTATAAAGAAGATCTCACCTTATCCATAGCTCTATCACACTAGTACATAACCAATCATATCGAAACAACTCCAAAATATCTTGTATAAATAGTTTGCTTTCGTATGATTGACCTGCAGCATCTGAATCTATAGAAACAGTTATAGGGCAATTTACATCATGTTCGCCTAACCATATTGCCATACCCCTACAGATAGGACCTAACGGGACAGGTAGGTCCCGTGGAACCCAACTGGGTAATGTAGGAGGTGGAGGTGGAGGCCTAGATGCTGTGGGTGTCTTCTTTTTAACCTGTATATATATATATATATATATATATATATATATATATCAGATCAATTGACATCATATACACACACTAATAATTTAAAGTAATGTAAATTTACCATACAGTTTTAGTAAAGAGGACATCCACTTTTTGCCACAATATCACTCTGCCTTCTGCCTCACCAAGCGTTTCACAATCTGGGTGGGCATATGGCAATGGAAGATCCATCCACTGGGAGAATATACGTACTGGGCTCATACGAATCCAACCATCTGGTAATGGAGACCCGTGAAACGTATCCCCTGGTAGGGATGGGTAAGTCGACGCCTCTGTAACGACATATTCTTGACTTTTTAGACGACAAGGCTTCAACCCCTACAAATTTTTATATAAAGAATGTCATATACATATACATATCATCTTGAATTAAAAAACTAGTTACTATGTCATAAAAATACTTACAACGGATGTGCTAGGTGGTGGGTCTACAGGATTACTCGCAACCTCTGCAGTAGGAGTGCGAGACGCCATAGGTACTGTCTGGTAAGTGGCAGTCTGAGATGCCTGCCACTTTTTCATTGCTTCTTCGAGTTTCCTATCAACTAGCTTATCTACCTATACATGGATAAAAGAAACGTTAGCTTCTAATTATTGAATTCTCTTTTACAGTAACATTATAAAGAAAGAATATGTTACATCTTCTTGTGAAAGTCCAACTTTTGGGACATGTTTGTGCTGGGATGGCCCAAAAAAAGCTTTGATGCCCACACCAGAACCAGCAGCCCTAACACGTCCAGGATGCTCTGGGTTACCCAGAGCAACTGTCAATTCATCCCTTGTGCCCTCAGGGATGAACTTGCCTTGTTTCCTCATCTCGTGCAGCTCCCGCTAATCGCCAAAACAAAAATTTGTAATTAAGTAAACACGACAAATAATCAATATATATTCAAACGATTGCTGTAAGAGTTTTACCATTTTTGCAGCCGCCTCAGCAGTTGCGAGCTTCCTTATTTCTCCCTTCTTATTTAGTCTCCCAGCTATCCAAACATCATGTCGAGGCAGAGGTGTGCTACCTATAGTAGAGGATTCCTGAGTAGTAGCAGACTGAGCAATAGCCTCAGACTGTAGTCTTTGGCGAATGCCTGCATACCCCTTTGGACCCATTGTGTGGTCATGCACATTCAGTGCACGCCTTGATTTTTGTGCCTCACTGAGGGCCTAGTTAGTATGTACATTAATGATTTGGTTAGTAACACTAAATGTTAATCTTGAGATAGTTGAATACAACATATATTAATGAGATTGGGATTGACGCCTAATACCTTGAATTCATCAGTTTGTCTTGAAGCAACAAACGCGTCCCATTCTTCTTTGTCCAGGAAGTTCCACTGTTCAGTGGCTGTCTTCTTCCTTTTGTCACCTTCTCTTATGTATTCTCGGGTGAGATTTGTCCTATAGTTCCTTAGGATTCTCCCACATCATTGCATCACGCATTTACGATGCAGCTTTTCATCCAATTCAAATATACTCTGCAAAATAGAATTGCTATTAACTAGTTAAAAGAAATTAGTAATCTACAAAATAGAATTGCAAATTAATAATAACTCACACATAAATCCTTCCATATTACATCTTTCTTCTCCTTAGGAACCTTATGCCAAGAATCTATCTTACAACCGCAATGGCTATGAGTAACATACCCAAGATATGAAACAAACGAATTGCGATTCACACCAGATGCATTTCCTGCATTATCAAAATCCACAACAAGTTTGGGTCCATTGCCCTTTTGCGCTATTAACTTCTTCATCATAGTGATGCCCCTTCTCTTTCAGCTTTTTGGTGCTGCTGATCAAGTGCCTCAAGTGCTTCAGATGGTACATGTGCATCATCAACCTAAAATTTGATGAAATAAACACATTTACAAGATATAACAATAAATGGACATATAGTTAGAAATATATGATATATTTTTAAAACTTACATTGTCAGGCGGCGCATTTATGTCCTCACCCTCACGGTAATCATCAGCACGCTCATCAGGAGAATGCTCAGCCATCTGAAAGTTCACATTCACATTGTAAAGTTCACATTGTAAAGTAATTCAGTCTGTAAAGTTCACATTGTAAAGTTCACATTCACATTGTAAAGTAATTCACATTGTAAAGTAATTCACATTGTAAAATTCACATTGTAAAGTTCACATTCACATTGTAAAGTAATTCACGTTGTAAAGTTCACATTCAGAAAAAAAACAAAAAAAATATAAACATGCCTCTAATATTGTGATTTTTTATCAATTAACAATCCTTTATTGTGATCTCGGCGCACATACAAGTCATCATTAGCTTCAATTATTGGTGGTGTTGGCAACCCAACTGAGAATGGACTAGATTCATCATACTTATCATAGTACTCTTCTTCATCTATAGGATCTTCAATGAACTGTCTTTTACCATGAAGAACAACCGATCATTTATCATTTGTAGGATCATCGATATAAAATACTTGTTTCGCCTATGATGCCAATATGAATGGTTCACCCTTCTTGCCAATCTTTTCAAAGTTCACTAACGTGAAACCCAATTCATCCACTATAACTCCTTTGGTGTTATCAACCCAATTACATTTGAAGAGCGGAATTTTTAAATCTATGTAGTCAAACTCCCATATGTCTTCAATGACACCGTAATATGACATTTCAGCTTCACGTGGACTCTTATCCTTTGCACTTGCAAAAAACATAGTCGATGCTTGAAGGGTGACCGCACTGTTTTGGAAGACACTCTTATCATCTTGGCGCTTTGTGTAATATGTGAATCCATTAATGTCATACCCTTCATAAGACATAACATTCAATTTTGGTTTAAAGGTGAGGCATTTGATAGTTTCAGTAATATCATCTGGTGTTTGAGATAGTTGATGTAAGACTTTATCTTCAAACCACTTAATAAATGTCTTGTTATGCTCTCTAGCAAGCCACATTGTATTGGATCGAGGATATTGTCTCTTGATGAAATTGGTATGTTCCTCGATATAAACGTCCACTTCGTCCATGTTGTGTAAAATATACAAGTGACCTTATTGCAACTGCTCACGGCTGATTACTTTCACACGTGATCCTAAAATTCCTTTGCCAAATTGCTCGTCAATATTCTTGTCATTATCAGGAGTGTCATTACCACTGAGAAAGTCATTGCAAAAATCCATAACCTCTCTCACCACATAACCCTTGATAATACTCCCTTCAGGCCGATAACGATTTCAAACATCACTTTTAAAAATGCACATGTATCGTTCAAAGGGATACATCCAATGCAAGAAAACTGGTCCCAACATTTTCACTTCCCTAGTCAAGTAGACAACAAGATGTACCATGATATCAAAGAACGATGGAGGAAAATACATCTCAAGCTGACATAAGGTAACAACCACTTCTCTTTGCAATTTATCGAGGGTATCAGGGTCAATAACTTTGCTGCACAGACTGTTGAAAAAGAAACAAAGTCTGGTGATTGCACACCTTACATGCTTCGACAATATAGATCTAATTGCCACAGGCAATATTTATTGCATTAGAGTGTGACAATCATGAGATTTAAGACCTATCAACTTCAAATCTTTCATTGATACCAATCTACGGATGTTGGATGAGTAACCATGTGGCACCTTAACATTTACCAAACATTCACAAAAAGCTTTCTTCTCCTTTCTAGACAATGTGTAACAAGCGGGAGGTAAGTATGTTCTCCGATTTCCCATTTCACGAAATTCTGTTAATTCTGACCTTATTCCCATTTCACGTAGGTCCAGTCTGGATTTTATCCCATCTTTAGTCTTACCTGGTATATTCAAAAAAGTACCAATGACACTATCACATATATTTTTCTCAACGTGCATGACATCGATACAATGCCTGACTGTCAAAGAACTCCAATAAGGAAGATCCCAAAATATTGACTTCTTCTTGAATAAAGATTTGTCACTCCGTGTGGCCATAGTACATTGTGATCTCTTACCAAATTCATTGACAAAGTCTTTTACTCTTTCATAAACAACCTCCCCTGGTATAGGTTTAGGTGCACTCCGTTCCTCATTCAATCCATTGAATGCTTTGCGCTTCCTACGATACAGATGGAATTTTGTAAGAAACCTTCGATGACCGAGATATATAGTCTTACCGCCATGTTTTAGTCTTGTTGAATCATTGTTCTCTTCACATATAGGATATGCTTTAGCTCCTTTGACACTATATCCAGACAAATTCCCATATGCTGGAAAGTCATTAATAGTGCAAAACAACATAGCATGCAAACGAAATGTCTCTCTTCGTGAAGCATCATAGGTCATCACACCTTCACCCCAGAGTTTCTTTAAGTCATCAATCAGAGGTTCAAGATAAACATCGATGTCATTTACAGGTTGTTTAGGGCCCGATATCAACAACGACAGCATTACGTACTTATTTTTCATACACAGCCAGGGAGGAAGATTGTATATAACAAGCATGACTGGCCAAGTGCTATGTTGGCTGCTCAATGTCCCGTACGGATTCATCCCATCTGTACAAAGCCCAAGTCTTTGATTCCTGACTTCTTCACCAACTTTAGGGTACAATAGATCAATCTTCTTCCACTCTGGGGAATCAGACGCATGTCGTAGGATCCCATCATTATTTTTCTTAACATCTGCATACCACATCAAATTCTTCGCTTCTATCGGATTGGAAAACAAGCATTGAAACTGTGATATTATAGGTAGATACCACATCACCTTGGCAGGAGAACCAGTTTTGGACTCCCTTGAAGTCGTCAATTTATACCGTGACGCACCACATTTTGGACAATCTTTCAAATCCACATAGTCCTTTTGAAATAATACACAATCATTCGGGCATGCGTGTATCTTCAATGCATCCATTCCCATTGGGAACACCAATTTCTTTACCAGGTATGTTGAGATTGGCAGCTCGTTTCCTTTAGGAAGCATTTCTTTCAACAAAGACAACAATGACGTGAAGCTTTTGTCGCTCCATCTATTGTTAGCTTTCAGCTTATACAATCTCAACACAGTGCTAAGCTTCGTAAACTTAGTACAACCTGTGTATAACGATATCTCAGCATCATGCACAATGTTTCTAAAAATGGGAGGTGGATCAGTGTGCTCTACCCCACAACTATAAGCATCACATCAATGATGTCTACTGGAACTGGTTCATTCACATCTACGTCATCGTAGGCAATTTCTTCTTCCACACAAGAACTGCTATCGACATCCACTGGTTTCGGGTTTGAAATCTCTCAATGCTAGTGCCATTCTGTATAGCCTTGTATAATCCCATTGCACATGACATGACTTTTGATTTCGTCACCAGTGTTAACTTTCAAGTTGTTACCACAATGCCTACATGGACAGTAGAACCTATCTGCAGGTTGTTTCCTATGTTCCTCGGCAAATCTAATAAACTGGTCAAGACCAGAAATAAACTCTGGGGTGCAACGATTGCGAATGGACATCCATGATCTATCCATTCTATGATCAAAGAGAAAACAAGTATATATTACAACAAGATTAGGGTCTAGGGTTAACAGATTATCATTTTTGCATGGTTAAAACTTTAGGCCAACAAATACATGTGTTGTCATTCTTATATATAATAAATGTGTACCACCTATCCCATTCTTGAACACCTAATCTCACTAGTAAGTGTATAATGTATATTGGGTTTTCGAGAAAATTTCGGCAACATTTCCCCAATGTTCTCCAAGTACATATGTACTTAGAGAACAAACGGGGAAATGCTACCAAAATTTTCTCAAAAACCCAATACACATTATACACTTACATCCTAAGTGAGATTAGGTGTTCAAGAACAGTCCCAAACCGGGGACTATCCAAGATTTACTCCTAATGAGTAAATCTTGGAGGGGTTTCTAGGCCAACAAATACATGTGCTGTCATTCTTATATACAATAAATGTGTACCACCTATCCCATTCTTGAACACCTAATCTCACTAGTAAGTGTATAATGTGTATTGGGTTTTCAAGAAAATTTCAGCAGCATTTCCCCACTGTTCTCCAAGTACATATGTACTTAGAGAATAAACGGGGAAATGCTATCAAATTTTTCTTGAAAACCCAATACACATTATACACTTACATCCTAAGCGAGATTAGGTGTTCAAGAATAGTCCCAAACCGGGGACTATCCAAGATTTACTCCTAATGAGTAAATCTTGGATGTGTTTCTAGGCCAACAAATAATGTGTTGTCATTTTTATACCTAAAATCCTAGTTCTTCAAGTTAGGGTGATTATTGATGTCTTTAAAAGCATGATTGGCAATTTAGGGAAAAGTTCATCATTTACATTCCAAGCATGTCACATGTGTGCATTACAGTTCATCATTAAGCAAAAGAAGGGTGATTAGGATTCTCACCAAGAATATAGCTAAACTATTAAACAATGATTATAGCTAAACTATTAAACAATAGACTTGCCACACATAAAACACCCTATATATACAACTATAAAACAAAAAAGTATTAAGTATATATGCATGATACAATAACTATTTTGCATCACATTACAACAGACTTGTCATTGATACCTTACTAACTTATTGCTACATTTACATATCATCACTTGATACATACATCAATATGTGTATGAGCAGGCAGGCACCTTGAGAGAAGTAAATAAATTAAAAAAAACGCAGGGCAGGCTAGGGCGGGCAGGCAGAGAAGAGGAGCAGAGGAAGAAGAAGAAGGCAGGCTAGGGCGGGCACCTTGAGGAAAGAGGAGCAGTGGCCGGTCCTAGCAGCTGCCGGTGGCGAGGAGAAGCGGCGGAGAGGGCGGCGAGGCGAGGAGAGGAGCGGCCGGTCCTAGCTGCTACCGACGACGGCGGAGAGGGCGGCGGGCGAGCGGCGACAGCTTCTCGGTCCACCGACGGCGACGACGGGATAAGGAAGGAGTGGTGGCGACGGGCAGGGAGGGGCGGCGGTGGCGGCAGGGAGCGGCAACAAATCACCGGAGGTTAGGAGGTTAGGGAAATCGATCGGGAATGAAACAGGGAAAGGAGAAGAATCGGTCGCTGGTGAGCTATTAAGTTTACATAAGTGTCGGTTATTTAAAAAAACCGACAACTAAACCTATACTGTCGGTTATTTAGTTAAGAACCGACACCTATACTAAGTGTCAGTTATTTAAAAAAATCGACAATATAGCTATAGTGTCGGTTATTTAGTTATGAACCGACGCCATATGTAAAATTTTGGAGCCAATTTTTTCGCTGGAATTTTGGGTTTGGCAGTTGAGTTTAGGTGTCGGTTGTTTATTAATTAACCGACACTTATTAAAAGCGGTACCCGTGTCTGGTCAACCTTCGCAGATGGGATGTCAGTTTATGTTATCAACCGACACTCTAGACATTAGGTGTCAGCTTTTGTATACAACCGACACCTTGAAAAGTGGCTTTATATGCCATTTCTGTAGTAGTGAAAATGAACAAATTAAGCCATACAATTTCACAGGTTTGATCTCTACACCTAGATGTATCATTTTATATAATAAAATTTGATATGCGGTTAGGATGGGGGTCCTTCGTGGGGAGTCTAAAGTTTCTTGTTTCTAGAAAAATAATTACATTTTGGACAATTTTTTAGCTAAATTCAAAATACAATCCAAATAAAAAAATTCAATCAAATTTCAACAATTTTGACGAAACTTCATTCCTTGCCTTGCGGTTTGCATTGTCCATTGTAAAATAGTAGGATATTCACTAGTTTTCTAGCCTCACCTATCCTTGCTTTTGTCTCTATTTATTTTTATTTCTTCTCATCTCTTCTATAAACCAACTACTCTATAACAAGTGATATTGATTTTTTTCAAGTTTATTGTAGATTTTGATGATTTCTTATTCAATAACAGATCATAATATAAATTGGTCAGAAACATCATAAGGGGGATGAAGTGACTCATATTCAAGATATTACACAGAATTCAAAGCACGTGTGGGTGGAAAATCAATTTGTTTATCATAGGGTGTCAAAGGCATTCAAGGTTAAACGTAAGAGATGATGTAAACACCATCCTGTAGATGAAAACCATAATTGATGACTATGGTAAGTATTCAAATAAAGACCAACCTAAACTACTACAAGACAAAACTTTGTAGCAAAATGAGTAGAAATTCAAGTATTTTTTCTATTTGAAAGACACATATAGATACTCCAGAATAAAAGATAGTATGAACCTATTAGATATAGTCATGTGTATCAGACACACCAAACTAATAGGAAACTATGCATAACACTTGTTAGAATTTTATCTCTTGTCCTAATTGGATAAAAATAATATTATTTCCTTATCCTATTGTATTGTTGTTTCTTAATCTCTATAGAATTGTCGTATCCTCTTGTCCAGTCTAATCGGGAGTCTCTATCTATATAAATAGAGGTAGACATCGTTGGAATACGTTGCGCCGATGTGTGGGGTTCTAATGTGTGGTAACTTCAGGTGTGCCAACGTAGGACAACATCGCGTGCCAAAGACGGAAAGCCACAAAAGATAGTAAAAGTTGAGAGAGAACGAGAGTGGGTTACGGGGTTGTATTGTGCACATGATTGTGAGGGAGTGACAATCCTTGTAGTCTTCTTGAGGTTGCTTAATAGAATTCTACGGTCTTCTTCACCAATTATGTTCTCTGCTTGGTTATTTATTTGGTGGTTGTTGGCTTTGTCGACGTGGGCATTTATAGCTTTTATTGTGCATACTTGGGTTGTATCTCATGTGGTGTTTATCTTAGTCTAGAAGCTTCCACATATCTCTTCAAGTAGTATCAGAGCAGGTTTCATACAAAAAGATCAGAAAGCATCAGGAGCACAAAAAAGCATGATGACATAGGCCATCTGGTAGTAAATCTTGATAGCAACATCAATATGCAACAAGGCAAAAATGAATCCACATGTTGTGAAATATCAATGCCAGGTGGAGTCGTGCTATTCAGTTGCAAAAGGCAAGCGGTCATGGAGGCTACCTGGTTCCATTGACTGGTTGGATTTTTTCTAACTAAAAGAGGAGCGGCTGACGAAAGGTCTACCAACATGGAAGGCATAGATGAAGTAGTGACATGGGTTGTGGGAGTAATGAACTTAAAGATTGATACATGTATTCAACTCTCACGGGTAGTCTGGTGTGAGATTGCAAATTCAGCTATAAATTGCAACAGGTGCAGAGGCGAAGCTGTCAACTGTTGGAAAGAGGAAGTCATGGTTGGACTGACCACACAGTGTCTTGAAGTGGGTATGACCAAAAAAAGACACAATCCTATGGCATGTGGGCCAAAGGTACGAAGGATGCGATTCTTCCAACCACGGGTGGAGGCGGTACAGTTTTTCAAACTATACATCTTGAGGAGCTCTCACATGAAGGGTCCAGACAGTCATGTCTGGACACACACTCCATGCAGATGTGCATGGTGATATGTTTCTGGAAACAGAAGCATCCTTTGAGGGCGGAAGCATAGAAGAAGAACGAGAGCAGATTTCTTGGAGGAACAACTCAGCGAATAAGATACAAGGTGGATATTGTTAGGATTTTGTCTCTTGTCCTAATTGGATAAGAAATAATATCTAACAATATTAGGAAAATGCAATTAATGTTAGACTTGGAGTCCAAAACATTATTTCCTTATCCTATTGTATTGTTGTTTCCTAATCCCTATAGATTTGTCGTATCCTCTTGTACTATCTGACTGGGAGTCTCTATCTATATAAGTAGGGTAGACACTGTTGGAATACGGTGCACCGATGCATGGGAGTTCCAATGTGTTGTAACTCTGGGTGTGCCAACGTAGGACAACATCGTGTGCCAAAGACAGGAAGCCACAAAAGATAGCCAAAGGGGAGAGAGAATGAGAGTGATTTACATGGTTCTATCATGTGTACGTGATTGTGAGGGAGCGACAATCCTTGTAATCTTCTTGAGATTGTTTAATAGGATTCTGCAGTCTTCTTTGCCAATCATGTTCTCTTCTTGGTTATTGATTTGGTGGTTGTTGGCTTTGTCGATGTGGGCATTCATAACTTTTATTATGCATGCTTGGATTGTATCTCGTGTGGCTTTTTTCTTGGGCTTGAAGCTTCCGCATATCTCTTCAACACTATGGATAAACCATAGGATAAAAAGACATAACATGTGATCACATGGATTTTCTTAAATTTGGAAAGTCCTATTTTTGTTCATTTGAAATAATAATGATTTACCCCGCTAAAAGAACAAATATCGAACTAGTAAAGTCTTAAATTTGCAATTAAGACCTTAAAGTATAAATTTTGGAATTAGTAACTCCTTGTCATAATTAATGACAAATATCGATTTTATTTAGAGAGTTATTGCAATTTAGATCCATGAACATATTCTAGGAATAAGTAGAGTTAGTTGGTGGCTAAGAGAAATTATTTTAAATTTATTTAAAGATTACCTAGATAGGTAACTAGCATTCCTTTTTTGGTCATATATTTTTCCTATGATGAGGTAAAAGTAACTTAATAGTAACTTTTAAAAAATTTTGGAAGTTAGAATATCTTAGCATTGCATAAAAATTTTAGAAGGAAGTCACCTATTTATAAATATCACTGATATTAGAAAAATATTGTTTTATCACATTTTAATAAGTCAAAAAAATTAGGGTTGGTGTGACACCCGACCCTAAGTGGTTTCTTCACGCCCATCCATTGGATCAAATAATCAGTGACATAGGGTCATTATCAAACTACTAATGAAAGGCCCATGATACCCCATCTCCTTCCCATTAATATTTTCTCTCCACTCACCACCAATCTCCATGAAAAAGACCTCCATTGGTCTCATGTCTCATGACAAGCCATCAACATCTTAGTTATATGGACCGTCCCATGAGGAGAGAATACCCAAATCTCTCTGTGTAGAGATCCCCAAGGCTTAGAGAATAGAAAAAATGAGGCATGCTAATGCATCTATGTAGCCATAGGGAGTGTTGTCAAGATCTCCACACTCTATTCTGTAGAAAAATCACTCTCAAGAAACCATGCATCATAACCCTCAAATTTGACCTCCATCTTTAGAGACCACAACCCTTAAACAAGTGATACCCGCCTCCACCATGCAATTATCTTGGCCCCAAGCATAGAACACCTGAGGATGCTCCCTAGACCCTTGGTTAGTGATGAAATTCAACAAGGAACCATGGCAAGATCCATCGACCCATGACTCCTGCATCGAGTCTGATAAGGATGTTTAGTGAGCCCCACGAATCAACAAGGGAAACACATGTTTCCTAGAGACCTCATGGTCCTTCTATGAACAACACTCGAACCTGATAAGAGGTGATTCTCTATTTATATTTCCTTCCTCCTCTTGCCAATTCTGCTCAAACCCACACAGAACCCATCATGTGCGGTCACCTCCAAATGCGGGCAGAGGGTCTATAGTTTAAGGGAAACACAAATATTAGAAGCCTTATCCACGGATGTTGATACCCACAATAGAGAGTCTACCCTTGGTCTGACCTCCATGACTATTTCTTCATGTATGGATGAAGGGAGAATAATCTCCCTAGGGGAATTAACCTAGTGCCTCTTAGTGTGTTATGACATAAGCACTTCGTGCGAGGGAAGAAGGGCCATTTCCTAGGGATTTTAATCTTCCTAGGAAATTATTTGTTGATATAAATAGAATATATATAATATAAATGTATATATTTATTAATGTACACATACACACTTATATATATATATATATACATCAAAATCAGGTAAACATATTCTGACTCCCTCTTAAAATTGTAGGAGGTCAAGAGTTATATATAGACTAACGATATACACCATAAATAGAAAACAACTCACTCTTCTTGTGGCGAAGTGTTCGAACAAAACATTATTAACTAAATTAAATAAATGCGGAAGCATTTCGTTAGCAGCGGAATTACTAAAAACCACTAAAAATTAAAACCATTTATCAAGAGATCCATTCACAGGAAAACTCTTTCATTTAGAACCAAAGTAAAACATTATATCCTGGTTCATATATATACATATCATGCTTCATTGCACAAAATCTCAGATCGAAGCATCAAAAAACTAACTCCTAGGACTCGAGAGTACAGAGACGACGACATGATTATCTACACAAAACTAGACAACCAATGTCTCCACCTGTTGGATCACTACTGTCCCTGTGACTGTTGCTGCTGCACTTCTCCTGCAGAAGAGTTTCTACCTTGATGTCTGCGTCTACCTAAAAACATTGGATCCCACGGGGGTGAGACAATTATAAAAATTGTCCCATCAGGAGATATAACTCTTCGCCAAAACATTGTCATTGCAGTTTAAAAGAAATAAATTGTGTAGTGGGATAATATAAATCAATAGCAGATGATTCAACATCTAAGCAGATTAGAGCAACATTCTTATGCAAGTATTTTAGTTAAAAACTGATTAAGCAGCGTGTCTCATATTCAATCTGAATTAAAGGAACATAATTAAAATTTATGTATCAAGGGTATACTAACAGTATAACATAAATTAGTGGTTCTCGTATTTCAATATCTTATGCAAATACGCTACGTGGCTGATTATATTTTACAAACAGATTTAATCTTATACCCTGAGGAGATGAGATATACCGCTCATACTCCAACCAACCACGATTATGTAAAGCATCGGTACCACACAAGGTCAATGGGAGAGCCGGATTCCATGACCTCATCTGTCTCGGTCAGTACGAGACTACTTTGGCAGAGACATCATGTGTCAGACTACAATTAGCTTGCCAGGGTATATTGGCATCCTCGCTATAGAGTTATAGCCCGTAGCATATACTCTCTTCAGGGTTATGGCCCGTAGCCAATGCCTGGTTATTATATTGAGGAGTCATGGCCCTTAGCCATACTCTTATTGGGGTATGGTCCAAAACCAATCCCGTACATAGGACATAGCCCGTAGCCATTCCTATGGGGCATAAGGATATATTTGCCCAATTACCCCCACATATTCAAAAATATGTGTTCTGAGTAAAACTCGTTTCACCATTCAGCTAATTCTGACGTTGATGGATCTGTGGTCAGGGAAACTACATTATATGGTATCACTTGATTAATTAAGTACATTATCATATTCTTTTAGCATCAGCCAAGTTTCCAAACATAACTTAATAAGACAATTGCTACAAAGAAAATATGTACTATTTCCATTAATCACTTCTCAGTCTTTATAAGACATTAGGATCTCAGTCCCTCATTTCAATACTGGGAATTATCATTCCTTTGCAAACTCAGTGCCATAATCATATGGATCTGGGTATTCAAACCCTTAGCTCATCATTGAGCATTATTACCACTTTTTTAGGTAACTATCACCTTCAGGTCATCTGACCAAGGTGAATATGATGCTTGTTACATAAGCATCTTTCATGGCACTTAAGGCCCATTACTTCTCTTATTACCTCATGCTAGGCAACAAGGTATAACATGGCACATAAGGCCCAATAAACAATTTCAATACATAAAATGTCATAGCTCATACCTGGCTATGTTCATCATCCCATGATACCTGCATGGTTAGTACAGATAATAACAGATTCATCAATTTCATATCAGCACCATGCAAAACAATATATAACATCATTATTCAAGGGTAACACCACTATTCCCTTACCAGGGTTAGGGTTTCCCGTTTCTTGTCAATCAGGGTTACCCATTCCCTATGTTCAATCAAGACCAATGACTTATCATTTCATTGTCCAAGATTAGAGTTTCATGTTATATGGTATAATCCAAAATTAGGGTTTCACATACCTTCACCCTATTTTAGAATTAGGGTTTACTGTTCACATTACATCACCCTAGATTAGGGTTTATATTCAATAACCCACAATTAGGGTTTACTATTCATCCTAATTAGGGTTTATCATCAAAATACCCTGAATTAGGGTTACTCATGTCATCACCCTAAATTCATATCACATCATCCTCCTAGTTTAGGGTTTTACTCAAACTTGCCCTAAATTAGGGTTTAAGTTCATTAATCAACTCAATTAGGGTTTTATGCTCTCTTTATCAAGGATCATGCCCTAATTGTATATCACATCACTTTGAATGTTTAGGCTTAATTGCTATATGATTATCATTCATGTATACATCTTTCTCTCTCATCCTACTCAGGATGTTCACTACTTAATTCTTGATTACATTGAGCCTATTCTTCATTCAAATACATGCATTTAGGGTTAACATGATGTATCAAACTATTACATCATTATACACTAATGATTAATCCCACTAAGGGTATCAATCATCTAAATACATCATGTCTCCATATGGTTTAATCAATTGAACCTTCAATTATATGAGGTATTCAAATAGATTGACCAACTGAACCTTCAATCACATTAAGTGATCAATTGGATTAACCCATTGAATCTTTAATTGCATTGGGTATCCAATTGGATTGACCCTATTGGACCTTCAATTAAATGAGATATCCAAATGGATCAACCATGTTGATCTTCAAAAGATCTGATTTCATAAGCCCTAAACAATCTTGGTTCTCATAATTCAATTGATAGAAAACCATTTGAGCAAATTGTTCTTAAAACCGATTAGACAAAACATGTGTTGAAACTGTTTGCACTTTGGGTCTCCAAATGGTTTGAGACTGTTTGGTCCCAAATGGTAGTGAGACAGTTTGGACTCAAACAGTCTTGAGACCATTTGGGCTCAAACGGTCTTAAGACCGTTTGGTCCAAACCATCTCAAAACCGAATGGACCAAAAAGTCCTTTCAACACTTACACGATTCATGATTCCAATGGATGAACCAATATCAATTGAATCCCTGATTTCTCTATTACTTGAAAAATTGAATCAACCTTCAATTAGTCCATCAAATAGGGTTTTGAACCCAATTGATCTAGGATTTCTACTCAAGAACCTTCAATTATGGTTTTGAAATCGAGTAGCCATCAATGTTCAACATTGTGGAACTGATTCAATTGAAACTAGTGAATTATCATCAAGTTTTTGATATGAACTGACCCCAAATGGTCTTGAGGTCGTTTGGATGACCTCCAAACGGTCTTGAGACCGTTTGCCCCATCCTATCCTTGGATTTTGTGAAATTCCATTAGGGTTTAGGTCATTAGATTGATCATCAATTCAACACTCAATTGCAATTCAATTTGGTATCTTTAAACCTTCAATTACTCAACCATACTTGACCCTAGACCTCCAAACGGTCTTGGGTGACCCCCAAATGGTCTTGAGACCATTTGGGCTCAATCACCCAAAAATCTAAGTGAACCAAATTGAATTTCAGCACTTAACCCGATTAGGGTTTACTAATTGATTAACCTTCAACTGATGAACCCTTTGGAATTAATCAGTCAAATTTGGTGAGTCATTAACCAACATCATTAGCATCAACATTCCCAAATGGTCAACCCTGGTCAACCGTTTAGTTTCAAACGATTTGATGAAACCATTTGCTTTCAAACGGTTTGTTGAAACCGCATGAGCAACTTGATGAAACTGATTGGAATAGGGATTTCTTGGTAAAAGTGTCCAAGATGATGTCATCATAATCTACCTTCGTCCCTGCAACTCCTAATGCATCTGATTTCATGGATTTACCAATTACAACAAGCAATTAATCAAGAAGATGAAGGAATCAACGAAATTGCAAGATTGATAGTTGAATAATAATGTAGAAGGGTTCAAGTTATAAAACCCGCCTTCAAATCTGATCCCAAGCTCCAAGATTCACGGATCCAATGGTTGTTGAAGCTCTAGCAACCTCCCAATATCGTTTCTCAAGCTTTTGGAGTGAAAGGATCGACTAGGGTTGAAGATGGAGTGAAGAAATGAAGGAATCATATATTGTTTTATGATTTTCACCATGAAATCATGAAGAATGAAGGTCAAAGGCTTACCAACAGGTTGGGGACGTGCTCCCTACTGTTCTTAGATCTCTTGGTCGGTTTTGCAAGCAAGTGGAAGAAAGGAATCGAAAAAGACCCTTAGGTGGGTTGGAAAAGGCTATTTTATAAGAAAATTGATGAAAGAGAAAATGTTTTATTAAAAATCAATTAATTCCAAAAATGGTACCACCTCTTCCTCCTTGGTTTGCTTGCATACAAAGGCAACTCAAACCCACCGAACTCCCTTCCATTATCCATGGATTAAGGGAAAAGAAATTAAGCACCTCAATCCATTATAATATCAATATATATTTTTGAGTGGAAATTCTTTTCCTTATAATAAGGTGAGTGGAATTTCACCTCCTTAAGATATTTTCGGTCCTTGCAAAGCTCAAGGACGTCCACTCATACATCTGAATTCTACCATTTTAATTTTTGTTGAAGTCCTCTCAATTATTTTATTTATTTTTTCATTAAATTGAAATAAAGTTCCAATTATGCTTAAATCTTGATTATTTTAATATCAACATTCTCTCTCCTTCAACTTAAATCAAATGAGGCGCCCCTGTCATTTTATTTGTTCCTCATGATGCCAAGAAACATTAGGGACCTTTTTGAAGTGGTAAATCACATATTGCACCCTAGGTTTTGGGTAAATTGCACATTACACCAAAACTAGGTTTTTATGTACAAACATTGCTTTATCAACTTTTTCTTAGAATTCAGGCCATCACAAGCCATACCTATGCATCATCTTCATTCTCATGATGCTTTAACACATGAAGAGCATATTATCATGCACAATTTGCAAATAGACCCCTCAACTTGGGTAATTTGCACTTTAGTCCAAAACAAGCAAAATATTGATTTCAACAATATTCAAAATGGACTAAAATTGTAATATATAAATTCCTCTTGAGCCCTAAATACTTTTCAAAAGATACGAGAATGCATATAATTACTCTCATTATGCAAAACACCTAGGGTTACTTCATAACCCAGGTCAGGGATGTTACACTTCTATCTAAATTTAAGCTCACGGTTGATACATTTATAATTTTTTACAGCTATACTCCTTGTGCTAGTTGCTTTACCACCTTGTTTTCTAGCATTTCTTTCCTCCCAAACATGATAGCACATAGCGGCTAAAAAATATTTTCTTCTTGTCATATTTATCATAGTTAGAAACATCCTTCTTGGTTCCACTTCTTGCTTTGGTTGCATCGGGAAATCCTTGCATATCACCTCCTAAATATCTTTTGTGAATTTGTACCCCCTACTAGGTGGTTGTCAGTCTCCTCCTATTTACACAACAAATATATAGTGGAGATATCTTGATTCCACTTATGTATCTTGTCAAGGATAGCAAGTGCACCATGCAAAGTTTTATAGATACACATATTGTTGGTATGTATGCCCATAGAGCCATCTCGAGCGATTGCATGGAGTCAGATATTAATTAATCAATTAATGTGATTAATTGGCTAAATTAAATAATATCAAAATATTCTAATTAATCTATGAATATTTTAATTAACATAGTCTTTTTGTTTACCAAATGATTTAGGAAACCCTTCTTCCTTTCATATCCTATTTAAAAGGGCTTGACGGCTGATGTCTTTACAAGATATTGAGAAAGGCTTTTCAGTTTAAGCTCATGTACGTAAACCCTAGCCGTCACCATCCTCAAGAGAGAAAGAAGAGAACTGTGACACTAGCACATCATCGTACAGAGGCTACTCCTTCTTATTGGCTTAGGAAGCACGATTTGGAGTTCCAGTCCATCCACATAGATGAAGTAGAGACATAGACGTTGAGATGCCTGCATTTAGAGGATGTCACCAATCATCCATACGCGTTACAAGTGGCGTACAACACCGCACGAAAGGAGCATAGTCGGATCTTCCCGTGATGCGTTCAAAGTACGTGAGAGAAGTACTGTCCATGTAAGCCAGGAGCGTTGCACACCATCATGCAACAGGACGTTGCCGGACTTTCTCTGCGACAAGGTATATCCTGCGAACACTCTTTCTAAATACGCTTTTGTCGATGAGATCCTGTTGTAGATTGTGCAAAAATATATTTTATTTTTTTGCTTCTTCCATGCACGTTTCATCCACAAAACCCAACACATACTCCACTTTAGCACATGTATACCATCCATACCTGCTCCATATGCTTGTCCGTTGCAGTCCTTGATCTTGACACCTCCCACAAATTGGTCTTTGTGTCTTTGAGTTTCCACCTCCTGAACCAAAAGGATCGAAAAGGTTCTTTACTTGCTACCATACATCCGTCATAATATTTATTGTGTGTGAGTATCCTCCATGGTCTTTGGCTTGAAGTCCAATCCTCATGGATATATTTCTCACATCCATCTCCCCCAAGTTGAGGTTCCTTCTTGATAGATTATTATTATTCTCAGAGTTCTCCACTTGGCAATGTCCTTGGGTGCTTCAGATTCAGTCCACCTTCATATTTTGGGAGTGCCAATCGTGCATATCATGTCAGATGATATTCACTTGACAGTAAGAAAATTTCTATCTTTATTTCCATCCTATCAACAACCGATCCGACTATCTCACTTTGTTGCACCTAGAAGATAAGAAGCCCCTTAATAGACAACTTTTGTTAGAGTTTTTCTTCCCACCATAGATGTATTCTGTGTTGGCAATCTATTGATCATTTTCTCCATTCTAACAATACAATCAGCAAAGCTTTGACCTATAAATTGCCTCCAACCAGTGGAAATCCAAGACGTTTTGTGGAAAACTTGCTCATCTCCACTCTCATTGCCTCCTTTATCATGTCTTCAATATGGTAGCAGATCTTGGATAAGAAAATGTGTGTCTTATTTGTATTCACACACATCCCTATCTATTAATTTGCAAACTTCCTAAAGTATTGGGTTTGGCTTTTACAAAAACAAGCAAATCATCTGCAAAAATAAAGTGACTCATCACCTTTATACCGTATACCATGTAAGGCTTGATCTCTTTCCTTTTTTGTGTGAAGTATTCCATGACACTCAAAAAGATAAGAGGAGATAATGAGTCCCATTGGCACAGATCATTGCCTCCTCTAAGCATCCCTGATGAAGTGTCATTGACTAGAATAGAGAAACTTGTCATCCCAACAACTATTTCATCCAACCAATCCACTAATCATTGAATCCCATTTACAGCAAAACTACCAAAGTTTGTCCCATCTGACATTGTCATATGCTTTAGACACATCTAACTTAAGACATGCTTTTCTGCTTCCTCTGATGACATTATAGTCTAACAAGAACTCTCCTGGCAATAAAGCACAATCACTAATACTCCTCCCTATCACAAACTCTCCTTGATTTTTAGAAACAAGATGAGGAAGTACTAACTTCAACCTGCCTGCCAGAATCTTTGCAATGATTTTATATTGAAGTGAGCAACATGCAATAGGTTTAAAATCAGTATGGAAAGTCATCACTTACTTAATGGGAATCAACACCAAAAAAGAATGATTGACCTGTCTTACTATATTACCTCCTTCCAAGAACTAGAACATATGCAACTAACTCCTCCTTGATGATATCCCATGTTTTCTTATAGAAGAATGCATTTAAATCATCTAACCCTGGTGATTTGTTACTGCCAGTGCTCCAAACCACTTCTTTGACTTCTTGTTCACTAGTCTTCCTTGTAAGAATATTATTATGTGTGCACATAAGTTTGGACCTCCATTCAATGTCTTGCTCCTATAGTTAAGCCATGAAATTTTTATTGTATAATGAAGTATAAAAATTCATGGCTTGCTCCTCCAAGTCCTACTTGCTGACCACTTTTCCTTTTGCATCAATAAGATAGAAATGATATCATTCGATTCTCTTCTTTTCACACGTGTGATAGAGTTTGGTGTTCTTATCCCCATCCTCCATCCATTTCATCCTGATTCTTTTCCATTAGAAGTTTCCTCTACTTTCTTCAAATCATCTAACATCTCTCTTAGCTCTCCATCCTTCTTTATCAACTCTACATTGAGTGGGTCAGATAGTATCATATCTCTAACATCCTTGTATTCTTTTTTAGTGTCCACAATTAGATTTATAATGTTCACTTCAGCTTTAGCACATCTATCTATCTATATATATATATATATGTATATATGGGTCAATATATATATATATATATAAATATATATATACATATAAAAATACATATACATATAGATATACATATAGATATACATATACATATACATATACATAAAGTGGGTCATATATATAAATATATATATATATATATGTATGTATATATATATGTATATATATAGTCAGGATATATATAAAGTGGGTCATATATATATATATGTATATATATAGTCAGGCTAGAATACACTCAAGTAGTTTTTCATGATGCAATATTTTTTATTCAAAAATCTAATCTGTTGATCTTCTTAAACATCTTGTGAATAGCTCATACACAAAATTTGAGCACATTTGGACATTTATAGGTCATGTTATAAAGACCGCAAAAATTATGCATTTCAAATTACTTTCGTGCATTTTTGTTTCCCTTGGATGAGTGACTTACACTCATCCAAATGGGCTCAAAATTTGTATGTAGCCTAATTATAGTATGACGATGAAGATCAATGGTTTACATTTTGCAAAAAATAGTCTTGATATGCAAACACACTTGAGTGTATTCGTGCGATCTGTACACTTGAGTGCATTCTAGCCTGACTCTCTCTCTCTCTCTCTCTATATATATATATATATATATGTGTGTGTGTGTGTGTATGTGTGTGTGTATGTGTGTGTGTGTGTTTGTGTGTATATGTATGTAATGCATATATATAAACTAAGTAAAAAGGAATGAAGAACCTAAAAATAATATGACCAACATCATTTTTATTATAATTAACAAAGTTTTATATATGTCTTCTTGTAAATTAATATAAATGGAAAACCCTAGACTAGGACTAAAAATAGTTTGTCATGAAATGCCAGTTTTGTTAGTAAAGTATATATTGATATTAAAGGAGACACATTGGTTAATAAAACCCAACTTCCTGAATATTTTATGATTAACTTAGCAAGTTTGGATGAATAGAGAAATTTAGGGTTGAAACATGATTGATTGGTATTTTCCTCAAAAGTGGGACTTAATGTTTGGAAACCCTAAAATTACAACCAATCCTCTATCTACACAGTATATCTGGCAACATGTCATACTAAACCAGATTACTCAAAAAAAACACCAATTTAATCACTGATAAAGCATATTACCAAAAAAGGCATGTACTTAAAACCAAATGAACTTTCTAAACATGCCATGGGACATATACATAAAGGTCCAACATTTGCATATATGTATATGTACATCAGTTTCATGGACTCATCTACAACCTATTTACAAAAGATATTGTCCACATATTTACAACATGTATATAGAACAAGATACACTACCAAAAACTCGAGTCAATATACAACGTCTATAAAAATCCCCACCCAGAACAAGGAGTACAGGGACAACTCTAGGACTCTATACCAACCACACCAACCTTCTAAATCTACTAGTATTTAAGCAGATCCTCCTCGCTACTCTGCGTCTGACAGCACTGTCGATCACCTAATAAGAGATGGTGACCCACGAGGTGAGACCCATGTCCCAGAGAGAGATATAACCCTAAAACATCTATTGTTTACCAAGGTTATGTATTTAAGCAGTTAAAACAAATTGTATTACATAGTAGTAAAATTGAATAACTTGCATCATAATAAGGTCTAGCTTGAAGCATTTGTATAGTTGATTTCTCTTATTGCATTGTAGGCCATCTATGATTTTAGGGAAATAGAGCAAGGGTTATCATCTAGTGTGGTTCTTCAAGTAACTTTAATAATTATGCTAGATGACTAATTATGTTTTATAAAGCCCTGGGTAGTTTGAGGCGTACCACTCAAACTACTAGTTGGTCACTGTGAAGTTGAAGTTAAACTTAGCTCTATATAAGATCTAGGATGACTATAATCCTAAGATCTCTTCTCCTCGATCAGTACAAGTAACAACCGTAGTATCATATCATCCCAAATACTAAGCCATCCTAGTTTGTCCTGGTACACAAACTTGATACCACTTTATTTTACACGCTTTTTGTATTCATTTTATGCCTTCCTACATATCTTTTGCTAACTTTTCCCACTATTTTTGCATCTTATGTCAAATACTTCACTTACACATTCTCCCATTAATTTTAGGTACATATCTAGCCCAGGTCGCGGTCATCACCTTGATCGCGACCCATTCATCTAGCATGGACCATCTCATCATTGTCGAGGTTTCCAAGTTCACCCTAATGCCTTATGCTCATGGTCAATCTACACTCAGGCTCTTCGGGACCACAGTCAACGTGGGTCTGCGATCAACATTGAAGACCGTGATCTTGATTTTTCCAAGGCAAAGCACACCTCGACCTCGACCGCGGTCCTCCAGAAACTCACAAAAACTAGGCTGTGATCGAGAGGGTGTCCAACTAGACTGCGACTGAGGGGGGTTGCTAAACCAACCTCGACTTCGACCCTCACCCAAGGAGGTGGACAACCAGACCGTGACTGAGGTAGGGGTTCAACTGACCTCGACTAAGGAAAGAATAGCAATAAAGCCTCGACCACGATCATAACTATGACCCACGGTCAAGGGGTTAAGTCGGTGGAGTGGGCCTATAAATAGGCCACCCACCTGTCTTGTCAAAGGAGGGGGATCATAGATCAGATCTGATAGTACCACGAAGTGCTGCCATTTTCCAGAATCTTCTCCATCCATCCATCCAATCTGTCTTGGATCTCCAAAGGTAGAAGCTAAGGAGAGAGAAGATTGAAGGCTCCATCTTCAAGAGAGAAGAAGACCATTTGTGCCATTGACCTTTTGGATCTAGGTCTAAAGAAGTACTGATTTGTATCATGTTCCTCTCTCTCCATCTAGTTCTATGACTTCCATCTTGTTGTACTTCCCTCATCACTTTGTGGAACTTGATGTATCTATCTTCTTCTTGTAACACTGTTATGCTGCCCATGAACATGTGTGGCTAAACATCTTAATTTGGATCGGGTTTCACCTACTAGGACTTATCACCAACATGCAACATCATCTCTCCCTATCGTATACTCATATCAAGATTACAAGCAACCATAAAGGTGTCCATTCCACTCTCTCTCGAGATGATGATAGATCTAAGTCTAAGGGCAACCTCTCTCTCGAGATGACTACTCAAAAACCCACAAAGCAGAACATATGATCTTTAGCTTTAGCATTCCAACATTCTCATGCATTCATACTATTCTATAACACAATATAAAAGTAATATTACTCTCTCGAGATATCAATAATCAAACATCACAAGATGGTAGCTAGGCATACAAGCAAAGCATTAAAACCAATACATGGAGATAATCTTGGTAAGAGTATGTATATATTCAAAATGGAGAGACAATATACATGTTGGGAGAGCCTTAGTGGATACTCCAAACCCAATTTAAGATGTTTAGCCACACATGTTCACGGGCAACATAATGACGTTACAAGAAGAAGATAGATACATTAAGTTCCATGAAGTGATGAGGGAAGTACAGTGAGATGGAAGTGATAGATCTAGATGGAGAGAGAAGAATGTGATACAACTCAGTATTTCTTCAGATCTAGATCCAAAACATTGATGACATGGACGGTCTTCTTCTCACAAAGAAGATGGAGTCTTCAGTCTTCTCTCTCCTCAGCTTCCGCCTTTGGAGATCCAAGACGGATTGGTTGGATGGATGGAGATGAGTTTGGAAAATGGTAGCACTTTGTGGTACTATCAGATCTGATCTATGATCCCCCCCCTCCTTTGACAACCTCGATGGGTGGCCTATTTATAGGCACACTCCACCGACTTAACCCCTCGACTGCGGGTCGTGATTATGATCACAATCGAGTCTTTATTGCTATTCTTCCCTCAATCGAGGTCAGTTGAACCCCTACCTCGGTCGCAGTCTGGTTGTCACCTCCTTGGGTGAGGGTCGCGGTCAAGGTAGGTTTAGCAATCCCCCTCGGTCGCAGTCTAGCTGGCCACCCTCTCGATCGTGGCCTAGTTGCTGTGACTTTCTAGAGGACCGCGGTCGAGGTTGAGGTGTGCTTTGCCTTGGAGAACTCGAGATCACAATATTCAATGTTGATCGCAGACCCACGCTGACCGCGGTCCCGAAGAGCCTGAGTGCAGATTGATCGCGAGAGCAAGGCATTAGGGTGAACTTGGAGACCTTGACCATGATGAGATGGTCCATGCTGGATGAATCAGTCGTGATCGAGGTGATACCGTGACATGGGCTAGATATGTACCTAAAATTAAGGGGAGAATGTGTAAGTGAAGTATTTGACATAAGATGAAAAAATAGTGGGAAAAGTTAGCAAAATATATGCTAGGAAGGCATAAAATGTATACAAAAAGTGCATAAAATAAAGTGTTATCAACTCCCCCAAACTTAGAATCAAGTATGTCCTCAGGCTAAGTGTAGGCTCGTAAACATAGAGAGAAAGAGAAAATTTGTGTGATAGAATTTTCCAAAACTTAGCACTACTGAGTTATCTCATTCTTGCATCAAGACTGTTGTGATATGTTTTCTCAACCCCCTAAGTCTCATTCCTCCCTCTTATATCTAGAGTTTCTCAACTTCAAGTTCTTGCCATTGCCTTCAATTGTAAAAGGTTTCTCCTTCTCAATGTATCACCCCTTCCCTTCAGGCTACTAACCATACTCATACAACATCTCCTTGAGGGATAGCTTTCACACTCTTTCTTTATTTTCAGTTGACCCTATGCTAATGTGTTTGGGTAGGCTTTAGGCTTTAAGTGTTTTCCTCTTCACCTGAGCTCCCTCACCCACAACTGTCTTAAGGACAGTGTTACCCTTTTGGGCATCCGACTTTAAGTCAGGTGGTTACTTGTGTCCATTCTGGATTGGAGGTGGGTAAGTTTGGCTTCAAGGTTTCACTTATGGGCACGACATATCTGCATTCGTGAGTGCAGCAATACACTGGCTGTGTAGAATCTTTTGGCATCCTTTGGGCACAACTCTCATTATATATTTTTTTTCTTTTTCTTTTTGGCTTTTTACACCTCCTTTCTGGGTTGGGTGAGAGGGATTTAAGCGGTCTTCTGGGCGGCCAAGCCTCTTTTAAGTCCCAAGAAGGGATGTATTTACTTGAAAGGGTAGTTGTTTCCTTCTCTACGGAGATAAGGATTTTGTGGTTGGAATCGTTAGGTGAGGGTGGTTGGTCATGAGTATGGCTAGGTGAAGTTCTCTAGTCTCCAAGGGTTTCATGAGCAAGGTTGTTGCATACACAATGTCTTATTGCAAGAATGAGATAGAGTAGTATTTCAATGTTTCTCGTTTTACCTTTATGTGTATTATATCCTCATATATTTCTCTCTCGGAAAATGATAGTACTACAACTTTTAGCAAGAAAATAGACTAAATTCTAAGTTCTAAGGTAACTTCACAAAATTTTTAGGCAAAAAGGCAAGAGCTGTTTGGTGGAACTGAAATATGTACATGTAAAGTTTGTGGGAAGATGAAATTTTTTGAAAAATTGAGAGGTAAAATGGTGATGAAATTGTACCTCTATAGCCCGTTTATGACCCCTTGGCGTCGACAACAGGATAAAAAGTTGACCGGACTAAATCACACATCCAAAAGGGAGTAGATCTAGAGTAGTCATACTTTTAAGAAAGTAACCCAACATTTAAGCCCCCACAACTTATAATACGAGGTATGTAGTAATCGGGATTGAACCACATGGACAAGGTTAGCAAGTGTTAAGCACACAAGGATTCACACTCATATACTCTGGATAAAAAGGTAATCTGACGGGTGTTCCTAGAGGAATGATGGTACTCAAACCAAAGTAAAGCAAATAAAACAAATATAAGAAGAGCACGACACAATAAAAGAAGATGGGAACAAAGATATGGAAAGGAAACTTGGATCGGGTTTCACCTACTAGGACTTCTCACCAACATGCAACATCATTTCTCCCTATCGTATACTCTTATTAAGATTACAAGCAACCATAAAGGTGTCCATTCCACTCTCTCTCGAGATGAGGATAGATCTAATTATAAGGGAAGCCTCTCTCTCAAGACGACTTCTCAAAAACCCACAAAGTAGAACATATGATCTTTAGCTTTAACATTCCAACATTCTCATGTATTCATACTACTCCATAACACAAGATAAAAGTGATATTAATATCTCGAGATATCAACAATCAAACATCACAAGGTGGTAGCTAAGCATACAAGTGAAGCATTAAAACTAGTGCCTTGAGATAATCTTGGCAAGAGTATATATATTCAAAATGGAGAGACAATATACATGTTGGGAGAGCCTCAGTGGCTACTCCCAACCCAAGTTAAGGTGTTTAGCCACACATGCTCACGGGTAGCATAATGACATTACAAGAAGAAGATAGATACATCAAGTTCCACAAAGTAATGAGGGAAGTACATCGAGATGGAAGTGATAGATCTAGATGGAGAGAGAAGAACGTGATACAACTCAATACTTCTTCAGATCTAGATCTAGAATTTCGATGGAATGGACGGTCTTCTTCTCTCAAAGAAGATCGAGCCTTCAATATTCTCTCTCCTCAACTTCTACCTTTAGAGATCCAAGACTGATTGGATGGATGGATGGAGATATGGAAAATGACAGCACTTCATGGTACTATCAAATTTGATCTATGATCCCCCCTCCTTTGACAAGACAGGGGGGGGGTGGCCTATTTATAGGCACACTCCACTGACTTAACCCCTCGACCGTGGGTCGTGGTTATGATCATGGTCGAGGCTTTATTTCTATTCTTTCCTCGATCGAGGTCAGTTGAACCCCTACCTCGGTCGTAGTCTGGTTGTCCACCTCCTTGAGTGAGGGTCGCGGTCGAGGTTGGTTTAGCAACCCCCCTCGATTGCAGTCTAGATGGCCACCCTCTCGATCGTCGCCTAGTTTCTGTGACTTTCTGGAGGACCACGGTCAAGGTTGAGGTGTGCTTTGCCTTGGAGATGTTATGATCATGGTCTTCAATGTTGATCGCAGACACACGTTGACCGCGGTCCCGAAGAGCCTGAGTGCAGATTGACCGCGAGTGCTAGGCATTAGGGTGAACTTGGAGAGCTCGACCATGATGAGATGGTCCATTTTGGATGAATGGTTCACGATCAAGGTGATGACCGCGACATGGGCTAGATATGTACCTGAAATTAAGGGGGGAATGTGTAAGTGAAGTATTTGACATAAGATGCAAAAATAGTGGGAAAAGTTAGCAAAAGATATGCTAGGAAGGCATAAAATGTATACAAAAAGTGTATAAAATAAAGTATTATCAACTCCCCTAAACTTAGAATCATGCCTGTCCTCAGGCTAAGTGTAGGCTTGTAAACATAGAGAGAAAGAGAAAATTTGTGTGATAGAATTTTCCAAAACTTAGCACTACTAAGTTATCTCATTCTTGCATCAAGATTGTCATGATATGTTTTCTCAACCCCCTAAGTCTTATTCCTCCCTCTTATATCTAGAGTTTTTCCACTTAAAGTTCTTGCCATTGCCTTTAATAGTAAAAGGTTTCTCATTCTCAATGTATCACCCCTTCCCTTCAGGTTACTAACCATACTAATACAACATCTCCTCGAGGGATAGATTTGACACTCTTTCTTTATTTTCAATTGGCCCTATGCTAATGTGTTCGGGTAGGCTTTAGGCCTTAAGTGTTTTCCTCTTCTCCTGAGCTCCCTCACCCACAACTTTCGTAAGGATAGTGTTACCCTTTTGGGCATCTAACTTTAAGTTAGGTGGTTACTTGAGTCTATTCTAGATTGGAGGTGGGTAAGTTTGGCTTCAAGGTTTCACTTACGGGAATGACATATCTGCATTCATGAGTGTAGCAATACACTGACCGTGCAGAAATTTTTGGCATCTTTTGGGCACAACTCTCATTATATATATTTTTTCTTTTTCTTTTTGGCTTTTTACACCTCCTTTCTGGCTTGGGTGAGAGGGACTTAAGAGGTCATTTTGGCAGCCAAGCCTCTTTTAAGACCCAAGCAGGGATGGATTTACTTGAAAGGGTAGTTGTTTCCTTCTCTACGGAGATAAGGATTTTCTGATTGGAATCATCAAGTGAGGGTGGTTGGTCAGGAGTATGGCTAGGTGAAGTTCTCTAGTCTCCAAGGGTTTCATGAGCAGGGTTGTTGCATACACAATGTCTTATTGCAAGAATGAGATAGAGCAGTATTGCTATGTTTCTTGTTTTACCTTTATGTGTATTAGATGCTCATATATTTCTCTCTAGGAAAATGATAGTACTACAACTTTTAGTAAGAAAATGTACTAAATTCTAAGTTCTAAGGTAACTTTGCAAAATTTTTAGGCAAAAAGGCAAGAGTTGTTTGGTGGAACTGAAATATGTACATGTAAAGATCGTGGGAAGATGAAAATTTTTGAAAAATTGAGAGGTAAAATGGTGATGAAAATTTTCCTCTCTAGCCTATTTATGACCCCTACCCCAAACTTATCTTTCACCCTATCCTAGGGTGTCAAAATTTGAGTGAGACTTATAAACATGCTCTCTTTATTCTTGATTGTCTTTGTTGGAGGCCCACTTGGACTCGAGGAGCATGCTCACATACACTTCTCGCAGTGGATGATACTACTCGTATTACATCCCGTCCACTCTTGTCCTCAGGTTTGCTAGGGCTTTCATCCATGCTAGACAGTAGAAGCCATAGTCATTTGACAAAGGCACCTGCTGAGGGCTCCTGTGGAAGAAATGCATCTTCTTGAAGTCTTTGCCTACTGTATGCTTGTACCCTTTACCGTGACTTTTCCACATATCAACAATTGCCTTCGCACATGTGATAGCTTTTTCTTTGGTTGGAGTCTTTACAGTAGTCATGTTTGTCTTCTTATTCATCCCGAAGGCTGTGTCTGAGCTGTTATATAATACTGCAATCCTTTTAATGATGTCGACCACCCGCAAAGTCTAGTAACTGTCGTGAAGAATTGGCAGGAAGATATAGTCTGGTAGGGACATCACGAGGCATTGTTGCAGGGATTCCTTCTCGTCTGATCTTTTATCTTTTATGATGTCATCTATCAGTAGGAAGTATGCCATATGTACGTTTGGCATGTTGTCGCTCAAGAGGGACTGGTAGGCTGACATTGTGCTTACTGATAGGTATCCTCCTATTCTAAGTGTGTCTCAGATGTTGTCCTTCAGCACACATATCCCTTCTCTTTCAAAAATAGCTTCTGTCGGCGAGTCATCATCTTTCAAGGACTTCATTATGATGTTTTAGTGATTTTCAAGATAGGCTGATGCAACTCCATCTGTCGAAGTCCTTGAAAGTGGGTATTATATCCACTGCCGGTCCATCTTCCTTCAGATCATCTTCTTCTACTTCTCCTTCTTCTGGTTGTTCTGCTAAAGGTTGTTTTGCTTTATCTTCTGTCACTGGAGGTTGTTCAAGTTATTTCTCTAGTATGCTTGCTGCGGCTGCTCTAGTATCTATATTCCATCCTTCTTTCCATGCTTCATCCCTAGCTGGTTCTGTTGGATCGATCCAAAAGGTTCTCAATTGTTCCCTCTAAGTGACCTTTTCATGTATTGGGATCTCCGTATGAAGCCTTCACGGTATTGTGCCTGAAGGCATCACCGGGTCTCTAAAGAAGCGGCGATCGTAGATGACCTCCATTGTGTAAACACCGTGCAACCCGTGTAGATCTTCCGCGCATAAGTCCTCTAGCTGGATGCCCTTGTTGATGGCTTCCATCATTCTTAGTACGATGAAGGTGCAATCCCCTGAGCCAGCCTCTTCTTGTGGGACTTTCTTACAGATGGAGAATAGCTTCCAGATACCATTGAATCTATCGTCTGCTATTTATATCACTCTTTGCAGGCATAGTGGTATCTTTAGGACATCTCTGGCTTCTTTCCTTTTATATATCAAGGCAGTACTGTCCAGTTTGGTCACTTAGTAGTTGAGCACTGTCGTCTTTCACTCGTATAGATCGACAATGATTAGAGCCCAATACTTTAGGTTCCTTATAGGTAGGACTACGAACCTTGTCCCCTTCCTACACACTTCTTCTTTCATCCCAATCACATCAACAATGTTGTAGTCCTCGTTGTATAAGAGGCTTACTAGATGTGTGGTGCCGTTGAACACTGGCTGCACCTTGTCTGAGTATAGGAACTCTTCAAGGAGGGTAGCGCACAACACTTCAAATAGTTTCTTGTGCACTCATGCCCATTTTAAGAAGATCCCTCAAAAGTGTTCTCTAGTTAGACTTCTACCCTTGTTGTGATATATGACATATACTCTGGGTAGATTATCATCAAGGATATCTGCTAAGATGTGGACATCTCTGCATGTGATTCTTGATAGCGCAGTCATGTCCATTCCTGTCATCTTGCATGGCAGAGGAGGAGATACACCTAATTCTCCATCTTTGACTGGCGTGCTCCGCTCCCTAGCGGGCTCGTTCATAAAGAAAGTAGCGAGCCCGCCTTCCTCATCGTCCGAGGTTCCATCCTGTGCTACATGGATGGTTGTTTTTCTGCTTGTATTCGGGCCCTCTATGCTTGTTGGCATTAGTGCAGTCACCATTACTACCACCTCTGAGGAAGCTTCTGCAACTGTGCCATCCTTGACATTGCTTTCCTCAGATGGGTGACCTAGCTTGGTAGCGGCCAGTTCCGTTAGTGTTGCTTCCATTTTCCCGTAATAGAAGTGTCGTTCTGCTCATTTTGAATTGGGGTCTATAGGAAGCCATTGCACTCTCTATCCCAGACGTCAGGTCGTCCAACAACGTATCTATGTCTTTGAGCTCTCTGGACGTCATATCTTCTATCCTTACGCTCTCTGCTGTGGCGATGACTACTTATGCTGGTTTTTCTGATTCATCATTTCCTATGGTCAGGGTAGATTTGGCTTCCGCTGATTCCTCTTTTCAGATTTTTCCTTGTCCTCTTCAGGACTGCTATTCAAATCTAACACCCTTGAAAATGTAGTAGTCTTCTTCTTTGTTTCGTTGTTTTTGGGAGTCCCCGACCACCAATGTGCTTCTTTTGCCTTGGGTTCAACCGTCAATGTAGTTTTTACATTGGTGCTTTGTTCCTTTCACACTGAACCTACATGTATCCCTCCCACGTTGTCATCATCTTCGTCAGGGTTCGAAGGGCTGATGAAGCTTGTGATGTGGAGGGCCCTGCCACACGCTTGCTCTTCTTTTTACGCCGTTGGTTGTCGAACTCCTTGCGTTCAAATTCTAGCTTCTGGCGATCTGCTTCTAATTGTTGATGCTCCAGGTTGAGGTCACGCATCGCCGCCTCATATCCACTTGTTAAGTGGTCTCTATCAGCTCGCATAGCATCCCTTTCTTTCCTAAGGGCTTCCATTTCCTCCGTGAGGGCCTTCAGTGCTCCCATCATCGTATTCTGGGTGTTTATCACTCCTTGCATGAACTGGGGTAGTGCCTCGGTCCTCTCATTTAGTGTTTGCACCTGCGTAGTTAATGTACATAGGGCGGATGTTATGCTTGAATTAAATCAAAATGTTTGATGTATGTGTTGCCACAATGCATCAAACTTATTACCCAGTATGTCTCCGAAGGTTGGAAGTTGGTGTGGTTGTGGCTCCACATGTGTCGTGGATGCTTGTGGTTCCTTCGGCAGTGGAGTTACTATTGTCAGGCTGGGCACTCTATGTTCTGTCTGTCCTGACACCGGAACGATTACTTCTGGAATCGCCATCTCAAGTACAACTTCTGAGTCCTTGCCTTGCTAGTGGGGGTCTTGTTCTCCTTTTGCCGATTGTTCGGCAGTTGCTGCCTTGAGGTGTGTACTTTTTCTTGGCGTGTCGTCTGGGTTTTCCTGGATGTCATGCTCTATTGTTTTTCCATGCGGTTGGCATTCATCGATCACTATTGTTTCAGTGATTATGGGAGGTGAGGTTGTTTTCAGAGCTGTAGGATTCTCTACCACTTCCTTCTTCTTCCTTATTGCCAACATTTTCTTCTCTTCTGGCTTCTTCTTCTCTATCTCTATATGTTTGTCTTTACTACTTGGTTCATCAGCTGCTAATGTCTTTTCCACAACATTGTGGATGGCCACTGAGTACATCTTGTTGATGTCTTCTTGGGTGGGCCGCAACTTGTGGGCGTCGTAATATGCCATCTCTGGGAGGGGTAGGAGTTTCTTTGAGTTGCTTAGCTTATAATACAACTTATCTCCTTTCTGAGCTAGGATTCCCACATTGAGAAGGGACTTGATGTCGTTATTTGTATGTCCCTCTATTACCTTATATCTCCTTAATGCTTCTGCACCCATAAAGTGGTGGGCTATATTTGTTATTTGGCCTCTCATGCAGAACTCCTGGTTCCGCTTGGACTCTCCTCCCCTGATGGCTGACAGCCTTTCGATGAGTATTTTACCTATGTTCACATGCTTCTTTTTCAGCATCGACCAAATAATGAATAGATATCCCTTTGTTACTCCCTATGTCTCTGACCTCGTATATATTATGTTAGCCATTATCTTTTGTATCACTCTAATAAAGCATGAGGTGATCAGGGTAGCCTTGGAGTTCTTGGAGTTATGTTCATCTTCTCCCATCAGGTATACCCACATCTTGTGGCTATCATATCTGATGGTCTCCTTCTCTCCCAGGGTGGCAGAGCAGGCTTGGGCTTCTGTTGTTGTCTTCATGAAGAGAGTATTCAACATCGCTTCTATGATTGTATGCGACTTTCCTCATAGTCTCAACTCCAACTTGTAGTCTTTGCCCCCCCTTTTGCATTCTTCTTCATTTACTGGGAGCTTCTCCAGGGAGGATATGAATTCTGTCGTCAACTACTTTGAGTATGGGGCTTCAGAGGTTCATAAGGTGCACATATTTGCACCCTCTAAGAACTTGATGACCCTGTCATAGACTCCCATCTTTTTGAAGTCGTCTACGTCCTGGTACCTCATTGGCCTAAAGATATTGACCTCTGACAACCAATCATATAGCGAGTGGTGTACCACATCTCTTGGTACAAAGGTGGGCCCACTCTTCTCTAGGTCTACCTCTTCAGTATCTTCTCCCTCCTTGTTGGGTATCTCTGCCTCTTGTCCCTTTGTCTTTTTAGCAGCTATCACCTTCACCTATTTGCTGCTTCGCGTTGCCTTGGGATCATCCTTCCTCTTGCCTAGACTCCTTAGCTCAGAATCTGTGGGTTGGTATTCTGAGTTTCATGTTTGTGCCACACTCTGTGCAGACTCTGATCCTTTTGGTGTCTAGTACCCTAGGATGTTATGATACTGTTCCATCCACAGCTGTAGTTGAAACCTTCTGGCTGGTGGTAGGCTTGTATTGGTCTCCAAGGCCTTTTCTAGTTTCTCTACAATCATCTCTATCTCTTTCAATGAGGTTTCCCTCCTTTCCAGTGAGTCGTTAGTTGAAGCAGACATCCTGAAAATTTTTAAATTGATTAATATATCTTTCAATTCATCAGCAATTCTATTTACTTTTTCTCATATGTATATGTATGTTGTATATTTTCAGCCATTTCCCTAACATCGTGACCCGCGGTCATTATTCATGAAACGAAGAACACTGTGACTACGGTCCATGTTGATGAAAGTGAAGTGGTCACGGTCAAAGGAACCAACTGCGACCCGAGGTCAAGAGATATGCAATGAGTTCCCACCGTGACCCGCAGCCACAAAACTTGGTTTTTAGCACATTCTTGGGACACTGCGACCCGCAGAAAACCGTGACCCACAGTCATGGGTTTAGCACCACGACCGCAGAGCGGGGGTTTGGCCTTGTTCCATCAAGAATGGGTGTTTAGTATGGAGGTCGAGCCTTCAATTGGAAGATTGATGGGGGTAGCTGAAACGCTGATGTTTTGAGATTGAATAGCGCTTGAAAATGGTGCCCTAGGGTGGGCGCGGGCGTTGCAAAAATAATTGGTGAGAGGGAGGAGAAAGACAATTGCCGGAGCCATTTGTGTCACGACGGAGTTCGGACCAGGAGAAGGGTAAAGTCATGCGACAATGGCGAGCAAAAAGAGAAAACTAGGTCTGACGATGGCTGTGGCGGTAAGCGATGAATCGAAAAACTAGAAAAGGGTTTAGAAGGTTACCTTGGTGGTGAAAAGAAATCGGAAAAATGCGGGGGTTGAAGGGCCAATTGTGGTGGTGATTCGTGCTTCTACAGTGGCGGTAGAGTGAGTTCAGTTGGCATGAGTGTCATTGGTGAGTGCATGAATGATTCATTCTTCGGTTCGATGAAAATTGAGATTTTAGGTGTGAGGAATAATGTTCCAAGGGTTTTAGAATATATAGGAGGGACACCGTGACTCGCGGCGCAAAAAAGGACCGCGGTCGCAGTCGGCCATCTCTATAGTAGGCACACTATGGTCGCGGTCCGGTTCAACTAAGGAAAAACACCGCGGTCGCGGTGTGGTTGGTCTACGGAAGAAAAGCTTTGCGATTGCGATGCATTTCCCTGGATTGAGCAAGGTTGACACCTCGACCACGGTCATGACCGTGACCCGTAGTCAACTCAAGACAACTAAAAACTTAAACCAAAACATGAACTTGATTCTCCAATTAAACCATTTTTCAAAGAGAACATAAGATATATACAATCTTACTAGATAAGGGGGAAATTAACAAACTAAAGAGCAGGGAAAACAAGAGTTCAAAACAAAGGAAGAACATAAACTCAGAAAATCAGCATAAACTTGGGTTGCCTCCCAAGAAGTGCTTGTTTAGAGTCTCTTTCTCGACTTCCTAATCATTCATTTCTTGACTTCCTCAGCTGACTGTGGTGTCTCCTCATTGTTTTCATTCCCTGGCTGGCTGGGTTCCCCCAAACTAATTTTCAACCTTCTTACAAAGGCTTCATCTTCATAGAACCTTTTTACCCTATGTCCATTAACCTTGAAAATGCCCATTTTTCCCCAGAAATTT
The DNA here is from genome assembly GCA_963693085.1 of Alisma plantago-aquatica. NCBI lineage: Eukaryota > Viridiplantae > Streptophyta > Magnoliopsida > Alismatales > Alismataceae > Alisma > Alisma plantago-aquatica. Next base: position 1,275,732,236 of record OY856412.1, on the reverse strand, counting down.
CCATCATTACAGATGGGTATATCTTCACTACGAAGAAAGGACCTGACCACCTCATTCTTAGCTTCCTTGGAAATAGTCTGATGCTTGAGTTAAATAGGATGACCTTATCCCCTTCATGAACATCCTTATTTTTCAAGTGGGCATCATGCCATACTTTAGTCCTCTTTTTATAAATTCTCACATTCTCATAGGCGTGCAGTCTCAATTCCTCAATCTCCTGATGCTGTAGAAATCTTTTCTGGCCTACTTTATCAAGGTTCATATTCAGAAATTTGATTGCCCATAGAGGTTTGTGTTCAAGATGAAGCGGTAAATGATAGGACTTTTCATAAATAAGTCTATAGGAAGTTGTCCCTATAGGTGTCTTGTAGGCAGTAGGATAAGCCCACAAAGCATCGTCTATCTTCATCGACCAGTCCTTCCTCGTTTGACTCACTGTCTTCTCCAAAATTTGCCTAATTTGTCTGTTGGATACTTCTACCTTCCCCGATGTTTGGGGATGGTATGGTGTTGTGATTTAATGCTTCACTCCATATTTCCTTAGCAACACTTCGAACTGTCTTTCTTTGAAGTGTGATCCCCCATCACTTATTACTATGCGGGGCACCCCAAAGTGTGGGAAGATGGTCTTTTCAAACAACTTAATCACTGCCTTAGAGTCACATATCTGGGTGGCCACCGCCTCGACCCACTTTGAAACATAATCAACAACAACAAGAATGTATTGGTTCCCCCTTGACGAGGGGAAAGGCCCCATATAGTCAATTCCCCAAACATCAAAGATTTCAACTTCTACCCATTCTGCCATGGGCATCTCATTCCTCTTTCTTATATTCCCAGTGAGCTGGCATTCCTTACATGCCTTAATAAAAGATGTTTCATATTTGAAAAGTGTGGGCCAATGAAACCCAGATTGTAATACTTTCCCTGTAGTTCTTTCTCCACTGTGGTGCCCACCATAGGGCGAAGAGTGACACTCTTTCAGAATCAAAGGAACCTCAACCTCCGATATGCACCTATGACATAGATTTTCAAAACACCTCTTGAAGAGTATTGGGTCATCCCAGTAATAGTTCTTGATATTGGAAAATAGTTCTTCTTCTGATTGTATGTGATCTCTGGTGGCATTGGCCACATGCCAAATAATTACAGACATCGGTGAACCAAGTCAATCTTTGCTCATCAGACTGAGCCATCAATAGAGCTTCATCAGCATAATTATCATTTATGGGTAGTCAATTCTCTTCATAAAAAATTATTCTAGATAAATGGTATGCGACCACATTTTCTTTCCCTTCTTATCAATGATTTCATGATCAAATTCCTACAACAGTATAGCCCACCGTAAAAGCCATGGTTTGGTATCCTTTTTCTGGATCAAGTATTTAATCACTCCATGGTCTGTATATACCTTTACTTTTGATCCTATTAGGTACGACCTGAACTTGTCAAAGGCAAAAAATATTGCTAACATCTATTTCTTGATTGTGGTATAGTTTATATGTGCCTCATCTAATGTGCGACTGGAATAGCAGATTACATGGTACTTTTTGTCTTTCTTCTGGCCTAGGACAATGCTTATTGCATAGTCACTAGCATCACACATTATCTCAAACAGAAACTCCCAATCCAGGGCTTGTAGGATCGGTGCAGTTGTTAGTTCTTTCTTTAAGGTATTGAAAGCCTCCAAACATTCATTTTTGAAATCGAATTTGGCATCTTTGAGTAAAAGATTGGATAAGGGCTTTGAAATCTTTGAGAAGTCTTTTATAAACCTCCTATAGTATCTATCATGACTGAGAAAACTTCGCACTCCCATTATAGACTTTGGTGATGGAAATTTTGATATGGCTTCTATTTTACTCACATCCACTTCGATCCCCTTTTTAGAAATTTTTTGTCCCAGGACTATGCCATTCTGTACCATGAAGTGGCACTTTTCCCAATTCAAAACCAGATATTTCTCTTTGCATCTTTTCAAGACTAGGGACAAATTTCTCAGACATGCATCAAAATTCGTACCATAAATTGAGAAATCATCCATAAAGACTTCCACTATATCTTCCAGGAAATTAGAGAACATCAAGATCATGCAACGCTGGAATGTTGTGGGTGCATTGCATAATACGAATGGTATTCTCCTGAACGCATACGTGCCGTAGATGCACATGAACGTCTTTTTTTCTTGGTTATCCAGGTGAATGGGGACCTATTAAAAACTTGAATAGCCATCTAATAAGCAAAAATAGTCGTGATGAGCCAACCTTTCTAGAACTTGGTCAATGAATGGTAAGGGGAAATGATCATTCCTTGTGAATGCATTCAATTTCCTCTAATCTATGAACATTTGCCACCCTATAACAATTCTAGTAGTGACTTCATCACCATTCTCTCCCTTTACTACCATCATTCCTCCTTTATTAGGTACGATGTGAATAGGACTCACCCAATTACTATCGCTAATCGGGTAGATAATTCCGGCATCTCATAGTTTCAAGATTTCCTTCTTTACAACTTCTTTCAACATTTGGTTTAGCTTTCACTGGGGCTGAACTAGCGGCTTAGCGAACTCCTCCAAATGTATTCTGTGCATGCATAGAGCTGGGTTAAGCCCTTTTGTGTCCTCTATAGAATATCCTATCACCTTTCTATGTTCTTTCAGCTCCTTTAGTAGCCTTTCCAATTGTTCTTCTATTAGGCTTGCATTCACAATAACATGGTTTCTCTCCTCATGGTCTAGAAACTCATACTTTATCCCTTCTGGAAGTGGCTTTAACTCGGGCTTTGGCTTCGGTGCCTCTTGTTTTTTGGGAGACTGTTCGAGTGAAGCATACTTAACTGTTTCAATAATTTCTTCTTCATTACCGAGGTCTCCTTCATCCTGATTCAAATAATCTAGGATCTCAACCTCCTCAGGGTCTTCCATAGTCAGATTAGGGTTGTTTAAGGCCCGCATCAGGGGGTCCACTATTGCCTTTTCTTCTTGCACTTCCTCGTAGTACTGGTTGTAACTGTTCATAAAGTAGACCGACTCGAAAAGAGATGGCCCCTTCATGGCATTTTGCACTCGGAAGTCTACGTGGTCATTGCCCATGCGTAGGGTAATAACCCCCTCCGCGACATCTATCAATGCTCTTCCAATTGCCAAGAATGGTCTCCCAAATATCATTGGACACTTTGGGTCTTCAACTGTGTCAATCACCATGATATCATAGGGAATAAATAATCTTTTGACGTGAATGGGTACGTCTTTAACTATCCCCACTGGTCGTTTGAAAGTGTGATTAGACAATTCAATCCTCATGTTTGTTTTAACCATGTCTGTCAGCCAAAGTCTTTGGGCTAGACTCAAAGGCATACGACTGATGATTGCTCCCAAATCTGCCAAACCTTTTCTCTCTACATTGTCTCCAACACCAAATGGTATATTGAATGATTTGGGGTCCTTCTTCTTTGTTGGCTGTTCTACCTAGATGAAAGCACTTGACATGTTTTCTAACTAGACTATCTCAATATGGTCCCCTCTCCTCCTTTTAGTGATGAGATCCTTGAAGAACTTGGCATAGGTCGACATCTCCTCTATAGCATCCATGAATGGAATGTCCAGATGCAGTTTCTTTACCACTTTCATGAACTTCTCATATCTTCTCTTCAGGTGCGCGCTGATGAACTTATATGGGAATGGGACTCTCGGTGCATATGGACTTGTCTTCGTGAAAATCTCCTCAAAACATCATGTTTCCTAACTTTTACGTATTTCTCCTTGCTTTCTTCCACTTTTCTTTATCAACAAATTTTTCAAGAGCAACCTCTTTCTCAGGTGGTTGTTCATCATCTCTTCTTTCCTTGTTGTTCCCTCTAGTTCTTGGGTTACTTCACATCCTCCCAGATCAGAGGGTAGCCATCTTTACAGTTTTAGTGTTTGATAGAATTTTCCCAGAAGGATTCTTTACCAGCTCAACCAACTACGCCAGTTGTTAGTCGATTTGACATTGATGGGTTTGCATGTCATCCATTTAAACTTTCACAGTGGTCAAAACTCTAGAGTTAGCAAGAGCGCTTTGAGCTAACTGGTCGTTCACCGTAGCTTGCCTTTAGAAAAATCAAATAGCTAGGCAACTAGGTTCGACTATTTGTTATCTGTTCCTTGACCTGACCCATGGTTTTGGTTTGGCCCTTGACTCTATCCTGTTCCTTGATAGTTTAGATTCTTACCTTGACTCTGATAGTTGTTCTTATTTGTCTGATAGTTTGTTGTTTGTGTATTTTGGGTCTGTCCGCTTCTCTTTTTGAACCCTGAGGCATTTTTTGTGGATTGTTTAGGTTGTGCGAATTCTCACTTGCATCTTTGTTTCCATAACTAAAACTGTGGTGGTATGGCCTATTGAAGTTGGCATAGGAGACATTTTGCGTCACTTATTCTCTTTCACTTTCATCACTTTCCTTGGGCCTGGTGTAGATACAATTATCGACCCCATGTTCCTCCTTCTCCACGGGTGACACACTTCATGACCTTCTCAGTATGCTTCTTTCCCTTAGCTTCACTTTGTTTCAGTTGCTTCACATCATTTGCTATTTTTTGGATTTGTGATGTTATGCTTTCTAAAGCCTTAGCTTCAATAGACGACCCTTCAGACCCTACTTTCCTTATTGACCCTTTGTCGTTCGTGTCGTAGTCTATGCCTGCTTGCAGTGCAACCATGTTTTCTATTATCTTCATAGTTCTGTTTGGCTTCTTCCCAAGGAAATCACTATCACCGGCTACATTTAACGAAGTCCTTTCTATAGAAGTTATCCCATCATAGAAAGTGGTCATGAGGAACCCCTTACGATAGTTGTGGTGTGGACAATCCCTCAGGTACTTCTAGAAATGTTCCCATGCTTCTTGCAAGTTCTCTCCTGGCTTTTGTGCAAAAGAAGTGATCTTCTATATGTTGCAGATGGTTCTCTCTGTAGGATAAAACTTAGTAATGAAAGCATCTGCCAGGGGTCTCCACCCATCTATAGATTGGAGAGGGAGATTAAGGTACCAAGATAAAGCCTTGTCTTCCAAAGAGAAGTTGAAGCCTTTACAGCATATCACCTCTTGCGGGACTCCCCTCATCTTGATGGTGTCACAGATATTTTTAAATGCATCGAGATGATGGTATGGGTTTTCACTCCTCGAATTCTTGCAAAAAGGTTTGTTCTAGATCATAGAGATTACAGCTGGTTTTAACTCAAAATTTGCTACGTTGAAGTGTGGTATGACGGTTGGGCATCTAGACTCGTTGGCCCTTGTTGTTGCTAGTTCTCTTAGAGTCTTACCATCTTCATCATCCTTGCAGCCGCTATCCCGATCATCATGCTCTCTCTCGTTGTCATGATGATTGTAGTGATGCCTTCTTTGATGTCTATAGCGTCATTCTTTGTCGCGTTGATCTTCTTTGCAACGATCTTCATCATGACGATCATCATCGAAGTGATCTTCAATTCTATGTTCTTCTTCATGCTGATGACCATCATTGTATTGACCATCTCTGTCTTCGTCTGACCCTGGCGGTGGTGGTTGGTTGTGTTGATTCCTCACATCCTGCTCATCCCCAGAGAGAGTAACGTCCATGTGAAGCGACATGTTAACTCAAGGTTGAGGATCTAAGTTGAATGAGTCTGCTTCCTTCCGGGCTACTCACAACCCAAGTTAAGATGTTTAGCCACACATGTTCATGGGCAGCATAACAACATTACAAAAAGAAGATAGATACATCAAGTTCCACAAAGTGATGAGGGAAGTACAGTGAGATGGAAGTGATAGATCTAGATGGAGAGAGAAGAATATGATACAACTCAATACTTCTTCAGATCTAGATCCAGAAGGTCGATGACACGGACGGTCTTCTTCTCTCGAAGAGGATGGAGCCTCCAGTCTTCTCTCTCTTCAACTTTCACCTTTGGAGATCCAAGACTTATTGGATGGATGGATGGTGATGAGTTTGGAAAATGGTAGCACTTCATGGTACTATCAGATCTGATCTATGATCCCTCCTCCTTTGACAAGATGGGTGGGTGGCCTATTTATAGGCACACTCCACCGACTTAACCCCTCGACTACAAGTCGCAGTTATGATCACGGTTGAGGCTTTATTGCTATTCTTTCCTCAATTGAGGTCAGTTGAACCCATGCCTCGGTCGCGGTCTGGTTGTCCACCTCCTTGGGTGAGGGTCGCAGTCGAGGTTGGTTTAGCAACCCCCCTCGGTCGCGGTCTAGCTGGCCACCCTCTTGATCGTGGCCTAGTTGTTGTGACTTTATGGAGTACCGCAGTCGAGGTCGAGGTGTGCTTTACCTTGGAGAAGTCAAGATCGCGATCTTTAATGTTGATTGCGGACCCATGTTGATCGTGGTCCCGAAGGGCCTGAGTGCAGATTGACCACGAGCGTAAGGCATTAGGGTGAACTTGGAGACCTCGACGTGAGATGGTCCATGCTGGATGTATGGGTCACAGTCGAGGTGATGATCGCGACCTGGGCTAGATATGTACGTGAAATTAAGTGGAGAATGTGTAAGTGAAGTATTTGACATAAGATGCAAAAATAGTGGGAAATATTAGCAAAAGATATGCTAGGAAGGCATAAAATGTATACAAAAAGTGCGTAAAATAAAGTGTTATCAAGATGACGACACTAGAAACCAAAGTATACAACCTTGAAATCCAAGTTACGAGTTTACGACTGTAGTCACTCTCAATTACTTCTTCATTTGAGACACATCCTCGACAGCTCTCCAAAAATGATGGGATCAAGGTGACATGAATATACCCTCCCTGCACCCGCATATCTCAATAGTATATGACTTCAAGATCCTTTCAGATTATTCATTTCACTGTCTAATAAGTTCTGACATTCGTATAGTTCTATAGGCTCAAGGCACTATCAGAAGGGTTACACTTGTTTACTTAAGTCAATGTATTGGATATTTGTTACATTAATCGAGTTACATATAAATACAAAATTATTCTCACAAGATCATTGAGATTTACAGCCTCAATAGATATAAAACATACAAAACAATTCCATAACACTACTTCACAGAGAAAACCATCCTTGGACATGGAAGGATTGACTACCAACTAGAGTGCATCGAGTAATAAGCATCACTATGATCAGGACATCATTAATCTAATACAACAACATCACGAAAATTTGAGATTTAGTTCAAAGAAGTTACCCTTCGTATTAAGGTCAAATCCAATGATTGTTACACCATCATTATAGTAGATCAGAGCATTTTAACCACCATAATTTAACCACTACACAGTAGGGTTTGAAGTATGGGTATCAAAACACCACTTATGTGACATTTGTAGGAGTCATTACACCTATACTATGAACTTCAGGCCTTATATGCTTACAAAAATCAGTTCAATATTTAGCGAATAGTGTTCAAAAAAATAAAATATAACCAATATACTTGGATCATCATCTTATCATACAGAACAAGACTTATAGAGGCAATAATTTATCCCAATTATGAATTTTTAAAGCAATATTAATGACATGCAAGTAGATAGTAGGTAAGTAATTCTTCAAAGTATATAACTCGCCTGGTAGAGAGACAAAAACCAAAACCCACAGTGAAAACACCAGAAATCAACACGCAAACATCAAGTTCAACCCAACAAAACTTCAAGATTGTCTCCTCCCTCCACGATCAGTGTGAAACTAAGGAAAGAAAAAAGTGAAGAGATTGATCAACCCACACACACATGGTTCTAGCAAGGAAACATCAAGAAAACTCGAGAAACACCAAAGAACTCGGCCATGTTAGGAAAGAGGGTGAAGAGCTAAGAGGAAACAATGAGAAAAGCAAGTATCTTACTTTAAGGATGCAAGAAACATGATAAATGACTTGATACCAGTCCAAGGAACCTTGATCTAAGAACATGAATCTACAAAATGCCTGAGATCATCGTCCCCGAAGAATCCTCGTCAACCACCACTCTCCTAAAATCTTCATTAGGCTTTTCAAGTTGCAACTGAAGCTCTGCCAAAAGAGTAAAAGGAAAACAAGAGTGAGGGTATATATAGGACTATAGTAGAACTCTCGTCAGACATGAACCTGTCAGCCTAGAAACTCTGTCGGGCACCGAGACTTCAGTGGCTAACAAATCCGTCGATCACCAAAAACCTGACGATCGTCAAAAAGTCTGACAACCACTAGAAACCCATCGACCGCAGAACACCATAGACCAAAACACATCAATCATCATGTCATGTATTGCTTTGATCAAACCTCATTAGTCACACACATACATAAACTAGCCTTATCGGTCGATGAAAACCTGGTGGGATATCTAGTAGTTCCAGTGGCCACTGGGAACTCATCGGCCACTTGGGATCCATCGACAGCTGAAAACCAACTGGTAATAGGGGAAAGTAAAAGGTCAACCAAAACCCATCGACCACCAAAAATAACAAGGGTAACCCAAAAACCATCGATCAGTGAAACATAACACTCTCATCCCGCCAAGCTTATGCACTCCATCAAGCATGGTTTAAAAGCATCAGAAGGAGAAGTAGAATCATAACATCCTTAAGTACATCATGAAGCATGTCAAGTAAGTGTCATGTCAATGATCATACTCCCAAAAAAGGGTAAATTGCACAAAAGTTCACGAGTTACATAAATTGGTAACTTGAGCAAACAAGGTCTGATTTGATTCAGATTTTAAACATAGATTCATCATTTAGTGTGACATCAGAAATTGGAGCTAACTTTCAAGATTAAGAATCAAACTAATCCAATAATTCCAAAAGATGTCTAAGATTAAGCAGGGTTAGGGGCCTTACAACCATAAACCCCTAACTAGGATTTTGCCCCCAAAATTCTAAGAAAACAAGAATGGGTACTTCCTACGCTTATCATCCACTGACTCACATGTGGCTTCCTCTACACCACAATGATGCCACAACACCTTAACTAAGGTTATATCCTTATTCATGAGCTTCCTCACACACCTGTCTAAGATCAACAGTGGATCCTCAGCATAAGAAATGTCACCATTCAACTCCACTTCCATTGACTATATTATCTTCTCTGTATCAGGGTGACACTTCCTCAACATGGAAACATGGAAGACATTTTGCAACTTGTGCAACTCTAACAGTGACTCCAGTTTATATACCACCTTTCCAACTCATAACATGACAGGGTAGGGTCCCATAAACCTAGGAGACAACTTACCTTTCTTACCAAACCTTAGAACACCTTTCTAAGGGGAAACCTTGAGATACACAGTCTCTGACTTGGAACTCCAAAGGTTTGTGATGATTATTGGTGCAAGAATTATGTATGTCCTGGGCTTCCTTTAGCTGTTGTTGGATCACCTTGATCTTATTTGTAGTCTACTGAACTAATTCAGAACAAAACAACTGATATTCACCTACTTCATACAAAGAAAGAGGTGACATACATCGCCTACCATACAAAGCCTTGTATGGTGCCATGTCTATTTTCCTATGATAACTTTGTTGTAGCCAAACTCAATCAGGCTCAAGTGGATATCCCAACTCCTGAGAAACTGAAGTACACATGTCATCAGGAGATCCTCTAGTGTATATGTGTTCCACTCTTATTGTCCATCTGTATGCGGGTGAAAAGTTGTACTGAATCTAATTGTGTCCCCAACATGAAGATTTGGCACTTCTTTCCATATAGATATGTGCCAAAACCTATCCATGAACTGAGGACCTCTATCCAACACTATGGTGACTAGTATTACATGAAAATGAACTATCTCATCCACGCAGGACTGTGCCAACTTTTCTATACGTGGTTTTGATTGGAAAAATGTGAGTTGACTTTGTCAACCGATCAACGATCACCCAAATGAAATCATGGCATTTGGTTGTCCTACATAGACTGTGACAGAGTGAGTTTTTCTATATATTTTTCTCTCTCCTATAATTTTTATTATCCCAATTATGCCCTCAACCATCTCTCTCTCACTAAATTGATCAAATGGATCATCAATTTCATATAGTACCATCCCTAGTGTCATATAAAGCCAAATTACATGAAATACAACATATAGTCAATTGACATAGCCAAAATTCGAATTTTAACTCCAATTTCACACCATAGTTACATCGTGACATCATTAATCTACTCCTAAAATTTCATTACAATTGGGTCAACCAATTGGGAGATATGACCAATTGAATTTGGTACATATTCCATTCATTTTTGGACCGAGGACCTAAGTTGTTGATTTAATTGACAAAATAATGTGTCACGCGGCCCATTAAACTATTGGGCATAGACTACTTAACTGAGGGTTTGATCCTAGCCATCTGATCTGAAGCCCACAGATTCTCACAAGAATCTAAGGGTCCAGAACCTATCTTCTACCTCCCGCAAAGGGCGGGGAGAAGGGAAGGAGACCCGACCCTTAAGCAGATGCCACCTCACCCCTTCTCGTGAAAAGCTATCCGAACAAAAAGATTCCCCTCACCAAAACGAGGTCAACGAGCCCACACCTGACTCCCCTCACCCTCAGATCAGGGAGAACGACCTCCCTATTCCTCGCGCTTCTCACTCCGGAGGCGGTCGAAAGGCTTTGAACCCCCAACCAACCCTAAACCTACCCAAAGTCCTATAAAAAGACCCCCTCGACGTCGCCACCACCCTCCTTTACCTTAACCCTCTATTTCCTGACCCTCATCGACACCAGAGACCTCTACCCAACCTCTGATTCTCAACAGCACTGTCGCACTTCCCTACGGAGTGTTCTCCTCCGTCTCGCCTCCTCCCCCTCAATTGATTGCTCTGCCCAGTTCGCCAATGCACACCAGATCGAGGTGACATCTTTGCGCTTGCTTATGTGGCTTGCTGCCCTTTCCCCTCTTCTTTTCGACGAGCTCTCCGCCACACCCTCAACCTATCATGAGCTGCTCGAACAAAAAGGACTCAAAGGCATGGCACTGACATGGTGCCAACGTGGACCCAGCTGGATCTATTAGCAGACGTCACCTCAGCAAGCCTCGGTGCAAAACAATTGAAGCCAAGAGTAGCCTCAAGTTGTTCGGACCAATCATCGAATGCCAACTCAGCAATCTGTGAGCCATCTCATAATCCTTGGATCAACCTGATCCGTAGATCCAGTCGGATTCGACTGTTGATCAGGGTAATTTCCTTTTTCTTATTTATCTTAATCAATAGAGAAATGATTATCTTAGAAAAATCCTAGAAAATGCTAGGAATGTCGGATTATAGTGAACCTATATACCATTTTCATTAGAAAAATGTGAACTATCCAAATAAAATGTAATAACGACCTAGATCCGATCCATTTAAAAAAATATATGGCCTACAAGCCCTAATGACCTTTTAATATATATATATATATATATATATATATATATAGTGTAATAATAGTCATCCTTGATTTAGATCTGGCTTGTGGACCTCATAAACTCGATTTGGGGTCCCTAATCATCATGTTACTCAAAACCCTAATCAAAGAGAGATATTTGATTCAATAATTGTGAAAAACCCTAACTCCTAGTTTCCTCTGTTCATGTGTATACTTATTACAACATTATGTCAAATCCTAACTATTAAATGACACTAAATGACTTTGAATGACCCTAACACCTTAGAATCCAACTCTGATATCTCAAATCATATGTATCCTAAAGAGATACCCTTAATGATCTAACCCATAATGGAAACCCTAAATATGAATGCTCCCCTTTCTAGATAAAATAGGTATCTTCAAATGAATGAAACCCTAATAAGAAGGTCTGATTTTGTAACTCCAAAAATAAGATAATAGTCATGGATAATCCCTGATCTAAACATGAGAATATGAAACTAATCATATCTAAAGAACCAACCTTAGTCATGGGTCATATGGACCAATAGTAACAAGTATACCCTTGATTTCCTTTCAGGGTGATCTACTCTCTTAATATATACTTGGGGAAATTTCAGATCTGAGATCAAAGGTACATGGATATAAGTATATGACTAGTTTTGCTGGATGTTAATTATAAGTATCTGTTTGCATGTATTTGAATACATTGTTGGATGTATACCTACGTGTATTGCCTTTTCCGTTTGAACATTAAATTAAAGGAATGAAAAATGAAATGTAGTTACTGATGGTGTTCATTAATCTCCCTATTAGAGAGGGAAAGCATTAATGTTGACTAGCACCTCCCTAGAGTACATGGTATACGGGGAGATCCCTAGAGTACAAGGTACACGGGGAAGGGCCCACTAATGTATGTGATTATGTGCTAAGTCTACCATAGTAATGCATGTTCATTTGAAATATGATTAAGTTACTTGGGTTTACCTAATTTTTCCACCTTTAAATAATGTTTTCGTCTCCTTATTGTCTTTTTCAATTATTTTCTTTATGCCAGCATAGCATAGCATTTTAATACCACATACGAACTTCATGTTGATGTTTTTGTTTCTCGTATTTTCTAGGTACAAGGAACATATGATGCATCCCAAAGTACCAGAAGACATAAATAAAAGGGACATCAAGGATAGATTAGATAGATGTCTATCTCTCATCTTTTTATTTAGTTAGATAGTTGTTTGTTCTTCTAGATGATGTATAGGATGTTCTAAATCCTATGTAATAATCACAATTTCCTTCTTATAGAACTATTCATTCTTCCTTCTCAAATATTAAATATGTAATGACTTTATTTATCCTCAATGAATGAAATGTTTGTGTGGCTATCTATTGATGATGTGAACAATGATCTTGGCATTTCTCTAATTTTAGTTGATTACCTTAGTTTCTTGTATCTCCCTTCTAACATGTATAGATATGAGTGCATGCATATCTATGGATGTCACTAAGGAAAGTATATAGAAATTGGGTTTGTCACATAGACCAACCACAAAGTCCATAGTTATGGGATCCCATTTCCACTGTAGAATTGGAAAATGATGTAATGTCCCTACAAGCTTCTAATCTCTATCTTGACCTTCTCACAAACTAGACTCTTGGCCACAAACTATACCAATCACATTTCAACATTTTAGACCTGGCCGCCAATACAAGTCTTTGAGGTTATGATACATCTTTTTACTCCTAAGTTGCATAACGTACATTTAGGAATGAGCTTCCTCAAGTACCATATCCCTCAGGCCACCTACATCATAAACCACTGTTCTGGTGTGAAAACACACTATGCCATCTTCATTATCATGAAAGCCATCACGCTTCTTACTACCAAACTCTAATTTGATGCTCTGTTTCACGGTATCATCCTTTTGTGCATCTATAATTTGTTGAACATCAACTTCACTTGTATCTCAGACAAGAAACCTTCCAACATAGATAATTTCAACTGTACATTCATCTAGTGAAGTTACACCATCATATCTCGCTTGTGACACACCATGGAGAACAATCGTGCGTTATCAATAGATCAAGATGAATATGACTTTCTACTCAACACATCAACCACTACATTCACCTTTCTTGGATGATAGTCTATCATAAAATCATAGTCTATGATCAGCTCCATCCACCACCTATGTTTCATGTTCAACTACTACTTTGAAAAGATATACTAAAGATTCTTGAAATCTATCAAGATTTGGCACTTTTTCCATACAAATAGTGCCTCTAAACCTCAAAGAAAAAGCCACAACTGCTAACTCTAGGTCATGAGTTGTGTACTTCTCCTCGTGTTTCTTATGTCAGGAAGCAAAAGAGATCATATTCTTGTCCTACATCAACACTCATACCAACTCATTCTTTGAAGCATCATAGAAAATGTCATACCCTTTCCTAGGCTCTAGTAACACCAACACTACAACACTCCTCAACTTCTCATTCAACATCTAGAAAGAACGTTGACACTTCTCATTCCAAACAAAAGGAATACCCTTCCCAGTGAGCTTGGTCAAAGGTAAAGCTATCACACTGAAGTTTTTGATGAACCACTTGTGGTAACCAACTAAACTTAAGAAACTTCAAGACTCAGTTGGTGTCTTTGGCTTCTCCCACCCCAACACTAACTCCACCTTCTTAGGATCCACACAAACACCTCTTGGCGAGATGACTTGACCAATAAAAGACACCTTGATCAGCCAAAACTCACACTTAACGAACTTAGCATACAAGCTATGCTGCCCTAGAAACTCCAACACTTGGAAAAGATGATGTTCATCTATAGACTATCCCTAGAGTATATCAATATATCATCTATGAACAACACCAAAAATTGATCAAAATACGGTCTAAACTCTTTGTTCATCAGGTCCATAAATGCTGCTAGTGATTGGTTAGCCCAAATGGCATAACCACGAACTCATAGTGACCATACCTAGTACTAAAGGCGGTCTTATGGATGCCATTTGCCTTGATCCTCAATTAGTGATATATTGACCTCAAGTTTATCTTGGAAAACACTATATCACCTCTGAACTGGTCAAACAGATCATGTATCCTTGGCAACGAGTACTTGTTCTTCACTATAATCTTGTTCAACTACCGCTAGTATATGCAAAGTCACATTGAACCATCCTTCTTCTTTACAGACAACATTTTAGCACCCAAGGGGAAGTTTTTGGTCTTATGAAACCTTTCTCCAACAACTCCTACAACTTCTTCTTCAACTCCTTCATCTCAACTGGAGCCATCCTATAAGGTGCTTGAGCTAAGGGTTTCATTCTAGAAAGTAGATTGATTTCAAAATCAATATATCTAGTGGGTGGAACACCAGGAAACTCGTAATGGAAAACATCCTCAAACTCTCTCACTACAGGTACATCCTGGATATTAAGGCTCCTCAACTTGGTATCCACCACGTGTGCCTTAAAAGCTTCACAATCTTACCACATCAACTTCTCTACTATCACAACTGACACTAGACAAGTAGGAAGCATCTTCCTATCTCCTTAGAAAGACTGAGAGACATCACCATCACAAAACATTGGGACCTTTGAACTGCAGTCCAAAACAACATTGTAATTCTCCAAAGTAGTTATCCCTAGGATCACATCAAATCCATGCATATCAAGTGCCATAAGATCCACTTGAATGTAATAAAGAAAGAACACAAGATGGACACACCTTTCGCAACACTACAGAATCAACCAAAGGGGTTTCTTGCAAGAGGCTATCATATCTACTACATATAGGAAGATTACAATGATCTATCACCTCTCTAGTGACAAATGAGCGTGTCATACCCGGGTCAACCAAAATAGATAAAAAATAACAAGAATATAACTTAGAATGAAAATTTTACATCTGACCTATTATGACGTGTGGGTTGACCAATCCTTCTAGCTGACTCATAGTGTAGAATCTAGTCGTCGCCTGTTGTCTCTGTCTTCCTCTATTTACCAGTCCTGAAGACCCTGCCTATGATGTGTGTCCAAAACCTTTGCTTCCACTGGTACTATATTGCTACTGCCTTTGTTGTGAGCCTTGTTGTCTCTGCCTCAGTTGCTACGTAACCTCCCAGTTCTTCATAGGTAAATACCAACTCACATGCCTGACTTGTTGCATGCTTATAACACGTCCTTGTGTCATACTATGGCTTAGATGGACCTATCATGGACACGGATAGAACTGTTCACCCCAGTTGGTGGAAAATTGTGACCTCTTTCCTTTCCAGGAGACCACTGTGACTGCACCAGTGACTTTGGCTTAGAAAATGTCAACCTTGGATGAGACTATTAGTACTATGGCAAAGAAAACCTTGGCACCTTAAACTCTCAGATGGCAATCCTTGGAACTGAGAAGACCTCTCCCTATCATTGACTTCTCCCTTCTCTACAACTATCTTCTCTATCCTCTTCATGGACTCCACAAAGGTGAAAAACTTCTCTCAAATATCCAAACCAGTTGCCATCCTGGACAACTCAGCATTCAAAGCCTTCTCATACTTTCTGATTCTCTCCTTCTCTATGGTTTCCATGTGAGGATAGAATGTAAGGACACTGACCCATGTTTTGGGATAAAACTATTTGTTTGCCTAAGTATATTGCTTAGCACCTTTCTCTAATCATCTGAGATGTAATTAGGGCATGTTGGAAGCTTGAAGTTTCTTGTTTGAGCTTGTTTGGATGATGCTTTTGTTTTGTGGTGAGGTTTTGGTGCAATTTGCAAATCACCCAGAGAAGGGGTTGATATGAAAGTTTGCCACCTCTTGAGTGTTCCTTCTCTCTCTTGGCACCATCTAGAGGAGAGAGAGAGAGATGGGCACCTTGTTTGGGTCTTGGTTGTGTGGTGACATCCTTGGTGATGTTTTGGACACATGTTTGAGGTGTGCCTTTCACCTAGATGTGTTGTCTCGGGCTAGAGAGCCCAAGAGAGGTTGTGTATAGGTTTGTGGGTGTGTGGGATTGCACCCTATCAGTTTGTGAGTGTGTAGGGTTGCACCCTATCAGTTTGTGAGTGTGTGGGGTTGCACCGTATAGGTTTGTGTGTGTAGGGTTGCACACTATCAATTTGTGAGTGTGTAGGGTTGTTCCCTATCGGTTGATGGATATTTGGAGATGTAGTATCGGGCATGAACTTGGTAGGATACAAAGTGGGTGAGACCTTGCCTAGACCTTATCACCATGTCTTGCATGATGTTGTGCATGTGGCTCTTTTTCGTGGACAAGTGGCACCTAAGCTCCTAAGGTGGTGATACCTCTTCCATGATCCCTCTCTCATCCCTCTTGTATATATACTCCTTTCTCTCCATGCAATAGGATCCTTTTGGTCATATTATCTTTCCCTCTTCCTTGGTGGATGACCTTGAGAAGTTTAAGGAGCTAGAGGATCTCTCTTGGAGCATGGTGGATGAGTTCCAAGTTGTGGTGTTCCTTGAGCATCCTTCATCTTATACCTTGGTAAGCTATGTTTCCTATCTCTCTTTTCTTCTCCTTCTTATTCACGACCATGGATCTTGGATACCTTCTTTCCACCTTGAACCATCCTAACCTTGGTACCATCTTCTTCCTTGGATGTGTGGTGGTGATCGAGTTTGGTGGATCATCTTCTACTTTGAGCTCGTGAGCTTGGATCTTGATGGTGATCCTTGAGGAGGGTTATATAACTCTTAACCTCCTTTATTATTTTCACTCTTCATATGATTATGTTTGTTCTTCATCTTGAGGTTGTTCATCTCTTGTATGCTAGTAGTTGTTAATGGTTTTAGAACTATTTTGATGATGGAATCTCATTGATTTTCTCTTCATGTCTTGCACCTTCTTGCTATGAGTAGTTGATGGACTAGTGGTCGATCTTTCTAAGGTAAGACAACAAGTCCACGCACACATGCACCATGTTGAGGTTAGGTCGTCACGACTTGTAGTGCAACAACCTGATACCCTATCTATCAAGTCATCATGACTTGTAGATGCCTAGGTCGTCATGCCTTAGAGATGTTTAGGTCGCCATGTGTTGAGAAGGTTAGCTCATTTTGGCTTATGGTTGCTAAGCCGAAATGGTTAATAGATCATGAGAAGCTAAACCGTCATGACCTAGCAATACCTAAAATGACGTGTGATGGCTAAACCGATATGCATGGTGAGTGTTAGTCGTCATGCTCTTAAAGTACCTTAAGAGATAAGGTGTTGCTTGATTGATATGCCTTGAAGATGTTAGTCTGTCATGTCTATGGGTGTACCTTGTAGAGTTGGTCTATTTTAAAGGCTAACCGTGATGCCCTGGTTGAGGGTGTCGACACACTTTGGGGTAATGATACCCAATACACCTTGACTGTGATGCCTAACAACCCTAACCCTAATAATCAATATACCAAGGGCTACCCAACATGGCTTGGTTGCCCATCACACCCTTAGGTGGTGCTGGTCGGTACACCATGGGGTGGTGTTGCCCGTCACACCTTAGATGGTGTTGACCGTCACTCACTTAAGAGAAGTGGTAAAAACCAATAAATCTTAGTAAGGTTATCTCTTGCACCTTGCATAGTGGAATTTGACATGTTATGATGATGACAAGTCGATACCCCATGGCAAGTGCTAACCGATGTACTACATGATAGTCTCAACTGATACTTTGTGATGGTGGAAATGTTACATCATGTTGGTGATTGAGTTACATGTTATTACGTGATACCCTTTACGGTGGTTATGTGAATAATAAGGAGTGTTTCTATCTATAATCCTTATTTCATAACATACCTTATAATGATGATGGGAGTAATAATCTAAGGGTGGTTGTTGATCCAACCTTGTAAACCCTAATTGATTAAAGAGAAACCCTAACTCAAATGATGTAATGTGAATGACATGAATCTTATGAGATGGTAGTATTTATGATGTATTGTTCTTCTTGTTATAAGTCTCTAACCATGTAGGTGAAATCAGTTGATAAGCATATCCAGGTATGAGCTATGTTGCTTATGATATGTTTGAATGGGCCTTGTGAGGCATAAAGTGTTTTTGACATACTTGAAAGAGGAGGTAAAAGGTCTTATGACCAAATGATGGCTTATTAACTTATATGAGATGGCGATTTCCTCAGTGATGAGATGAGGGGTTGTTACCCCAAAGTATGTGACACTTGTGGTGAGAAATATGGTGATTGGCAAATATCTAGTGATAGTGTGATGAGATCACACCCTATATGCTCAAATATGTTCTGGTGATGTGTTATGCCCTTGATTATGTAGAACTTGTTTGGAGTTTATATGTTGTAACTTGATTGATGCTAAAATATACTTAAGTGACCTAATTAATTAAGTGGAACATAATCATGTAGTTTTCCCTGTGCCACAAATCCATTATGTGTTAGTACTTATTCAATGGTGAAATGAGTTTAACTCAGACCGCATATTTTTGAATATGTGGGGGTGAGGACGATTATCCCTTTACGTCTAGGAAATAGGATTGGTTGCGGGCCATACCCTGATTAGAATGTGGCTTCGGGCCGTAGCTCAGTAATATGTGATACATGATTGGATGTGGGCCATACCCTGATTAGAGTGTGGCTTCGGGCCGTAGCTCAGTGATATGTGATGCATGATTGGCTGTGGGCCATACCCTGATTAAGGTGCGGCTACGGGCTGTAGCTCAGCTTTGCTAGCACTGTGACCTGTACCAAGGCACGCGAGATTTCTATAGTTGGACTATATGTCACTAGTAGTAGTCTGAATGATGACGTCACTACATTTTCACTCAAACTGACTGAGGGGGTGAGGTCGTGGATTTTGGCTCTTCCATTAGAACTTGTATGGAACTGATTTTGACTTGACAGTGGTCAGTGGGATTTGGGTGGTACGACTCAATTCTTCGAGTCATAATAAAATATGTAATCAGCCATATAGTATATCTGTATAGGATCAAATAAGGAAACATTAGATGAGGCCTTGCTTGATCTTTATACAATGTTGTTGATAGGAAATATACATGTTCCTTTGAAATTATTAAGATGTTTCATAATTCAACAGTAATTGTACATCCTATTTATAATGATTACCTACTTTTTATAGTCGTAGCTTTACTGCTGCTTTATTTATCTTATCTATGGTAATAATAGAGTTGGTGGAGAGTTATATCTCCCATTGAGATTTGTAATCTCACCCTATGGGTTTCCCACACCTTTTTAGGTGGTCATGCATGCGGAGGCAGAGGTCGTGCGGCAGAGGTTGAGGAGCAGCAAGAGAGGCAACAACTGACAAGGTTAGAAGTACTACTGGATGTCTTTTGTTGATAGAGTCCTAGAGCCGTCCTTGTACTCTCGGGTCCTTGGGGATGTTTTGAAGATGTTTTTTGGATGTGATTTCAATATGTGTTTGGCTTGTGTGCCCTGTTGAATATAGCTATAGTGGATATATTTATGTATGTTCTGGAACAGGTTCTCTGGTAATAGGTTGATGGAACATGTTGGTATGTATGCCCTGAGAGCCAATCATGGGATGATTGGTAGGATACATTAAGATTTATTTGATAAACATCAAAGGCAAGCTTTCAATTCTTTCTGGTTCAGTCATATGAGATAGTGATAGAACAGATTGAATGTCTAGAGAATGACAGTACTCAATGATGTATGCCTTCAGGTTCAGGTCGTTCACACAATGACACACAAGACTAGATTGTGGTGTTGGTTGATGACATAATCTCATTAGTCATGATATAGAGATATCAAACCAAACATATAGGTACTTGTTAGAGAACAAGTGTACCGGACAGACCCACCGTGAGTTTGACACATGGAACCATGACATGGTAGTCAAAGTCAATACTCACAGTGATGGTGGTGAGTGTGATTCTTAGACTTGAAATCACTACACTCAACACATGTCTTTGGGCACACTTTGACATCATCAAACGCAGTCCTGAAACATGGGTTGTTATAAAGGTGATGATTGGGTGGCTTTGACACATGGGGCTTTTGAGGGGTGAGTGATAGATATGGGATTTGTCCCTCCTGAGGGAGTTTGATATCCATGGCCACTTGATGAGTAGAAAGTGAATGAACGTTGACAGGATGACTATTCCATGCCTCGAGTTCATTCGGGATATCAGTGACAAAGGAATTATACATTCGCTGTAACACCATTCACGGATTGTAGGATTGAAAGTTGTTCTCCAACTTTCTACTTTCACTTGGGTAGCACTGATGTGTGACTAGGCACCGCTCTTTGCTTGTGAAGTCATAAGTGTTATGTACTTTCACTGCCAATGTGAAATGGACCTGCAGGGTTTAACCTGGAAAAGGAGTTTTGTCCACAAACAATGTTTAGATTGATTACTAAAGGAGTTTAGTAGTTCAATTAAACACTCACTTAATTGATAGCTCAAAATCATAGTGTTCAAGGTGTTGGATAGCTTGATTAGAGTATCGAATTAATAGGAACTACAATTGACTGTTTCTGCACAATCTGCACTCCCAACCGATCGGGAAAGACAGATTGGTGAGAAAATTCCTTTTTGTTTTACTTGTCCAATTCGATTGGAAATAGGATTGGTATTCGATACCAATTAGAAACAAAAGAAGGAAAGTCAATCGGGAACCGATTGGTTCACTTGTGAACCGATCGGTTGAGGTGTCAACCGACCAGTTCAGTCCCCAACCGACCGTTTCAGTTGTGAAACGATCGGTTCAGGTTCCGAGTTGGTTGTTTTTGTGGAAAATATCGAACCCTTCTACTCCTGCTTTTAGTCCCGCATTGCCAGGGATGGAGAACCCTATCCCATGACCCTCCTATATATAGGGGTAAAGGGGGCTTCTCAGACAACAACTCAGTGCAACCAGTTGATCTGTAAAGTTGTCCTTCTCTCTAGTTTTGGTAACCGAGAGAGAGCCCGAGCAAGTACTACCCGCAAAGGGAGGTGCAGCAAGGGAAAGACAACTGCAGTTGCAACTGGAGGCAGGAGAGTGTGTTGGCGACTAGTACGTCAACAGGAGGGTGCGACTCCTTCCAATTCCTTGTGGGACAAGGAGATTGGAGTTCCAGGTGGTTCGTGTAGACTACTTCAGAGGCGGGAGGTTTCTGCCGCTCAGGAGGACAACTGTCAATCCTGACAGTCCAGTGAGAGGAGGAGTCATCAGTCCCGGTGCGACCAGGAGCTGCACAGACACCGTCCAAGACCGGAGGTGAAGACCACGCAAGGCGCAAGGTATTGTCTCCGAGCAAGCCTCGGGACAAGGTATGATTCCACAAACCATCCTTTCCTATTGTATAGACGTTGACGCGTTTCCTTGTTCCGGGTTTTAGGGAGAAAATTTTTGTTTCCGCTGCCTTCTCTGCCTCCCCTAAAAACCAACAGTGGTATCAGAGCCACGTCAACTTCTCTATACTTTAGGGATTATCGATGTGATCGATTTTGGTTTATCGCCTTTATTTATCTCATACGATGTGAATAATATTGGCTTTATGCATGTCCAATCCTAAATCTACAAATCCCAATATACATATATGATATGTAATATTAATGCACTCGATACGCGTCGCCCTTAAACGAGTTTTGTGGTGGATGTATAGCATGGTTATGGCCAATAAACCCTATCTATGTATGGTTGTATGTGGTTGCTTGCATCTCGGTCTGCGCACCGATCTTCCTTCTCCTATTCCTGATGTAACTCGAAATACGAGACTTCTTTCCTACCTTTTTTCCCCCCGAATGTAACTCGGGGTTTCTCTTTTTACAATGTAAAATAGGATAGAATTTTATTTCTTATTATGTCGAAGAACGGCGGACATCCTGACGGCAGCTGAGACGATCGGTTCAAGGCGTGAACCGATCGGTTGACGTTCCAGACGATCGGTTCAAAGAGTGAACCGATCGGTTGATGACCGGTTCAAGGAGCGAGACAAGCGGGTGGCGGCCATGAAGAGATGCACGATGACCAGGCGAACCGATCGGTTGGAGGAGCCAATCGATCGGCTGGTGGCACCCAGACGACCGGCCAGAGAGAGCAGATCATTCATATGATGAGTTGATCAACTCAGAAGGCAAAGCACAGAGTTCATCTTGTACAGGTTGCATGTGATGTAGACCTAGATGACCGTGATTCCTCTTGGCTCGAGGAATCACATTAGGATGGCCATAATCATTGCTTTTATCATTTCACATGTTTTCTGTGGGATATATCATGTATATGATATGTACTATATATTGTGGTGATTGGATATGTATATGTATATAAAACCAAATCCCTCATTAAATATTAAGTTTTAGATGCCTTCCAAATGCGACACACGTGAAAAACTTGGTCGACCAAGTGTGGGCACGCCCTAGCGTGGTGCACCGTCTATCTCGTGGAAGTGTGAAGGATGAATGTGTGGGTCTGCCCTAACAGGGTGCATATTCATCGTGTTTGCTTTGGGTCAGACTTAACAAGGTGACCTAGATAGGATCTAGCACCTTGAGGCATGGAGATGATCATGGCAAGGAGTTGCATATGACATCTTATCAAGAGTTGCATATGATGCAATTGGCAAGAGTTGCCTACCTGAGAGATCTATGTTGTGGGTGACAGCCCTAGCTGGTCCATGACTTAGAGGATTTCAGGATCTTGCCCACTAGAAGGTTGTACGCTGCAATCGTATGAAATGATGGTGAGGGATATCAATTTGAAGTAAAATAGTGGGAGCGATAATTAATTAAAGGCCTAATTATATCGTCGACCTTTTCAAATCAATCAAATAAGTCAAAAATGAGTTTTTGGACTAAAATTGCATATTTTCTTTTGTAGTGAAAATGACAACAAACAACAATCACTTCTCTTTGCGATCGGTCCTCGAAAAGGACAGACTAAATGGGACAAACTTCCATGACTGGTATAGGACATTGAGAATTGTTCTCACTCAAGAGCGAAAGCTCTATGTCCTGGATACTCCAATTCCAGAGGAACCGGCTCCTAATGCACCAAAGACAGAAAGGGATGCTTACAAGAAGCATTCTGATGATGCCATTGATGTGAAGTGCTTGATGTTGTGCTCCATGAACCATGAGTTTCAGAGACAACATGAGAATATGGGTGTCATTGAGATGATTCAGCATCTCAGGAACTTGTATGAAGATCAGGCACAGCAAGAGAGATACGATGTCTCAAGGGCACTGTTCAAGTGTGTCATAACAGAAGGAGATCTAGTTGGTCCTCACACACTCAAGATGATTGGGTATGTGGAGAACCTGCAAAGACTGGGATTTCCACTGAGCCAAGAGTTGGCTACTGACCTGATACTGCAATCGTTGCCCGAATCTTACAGTCAGGTTGTGATGAACTACAACATGAACAACTTTGATAGGCCACTGTCAGAGTTGTTGGGCATGTTGAGGACAGCTGAGACACAGATGAAGAAGGACAATCCTAAGTCTGTGATGGTGATCACAAGCAAGAAAGGCAAGTCCAAGCGCAAGGGCAAGGGAAAAGCTAAGAAAGGTTCTGATGCTAGCCAGAAGCCCAAGATGACTTCAGC
Source organism: Alisma plantago-aquatica (assembly GCA_963693085.1). Taxonomy (NCBI): domain Eukaryota; kingdom Viridiplantae; phylum Streptophyta; class Magnoliopsida; order Alismatales; family Alismataceae; genus Alisma; species Alisma plantago-aquatica. Next base: position 1,275,708,332 of record OY856412.1, on the reverse strand, counting down.
TCTCAAGGCCAAGGGAGGCGTGACCAAGAAAGGCAATTGCCACCATTGTCAAAAGCCAGGACATTGGAAAAGGAATTGTCCTCTCTATCTGGAAGAACAAAAGAAGAAGGAGGCAACAGACGTCTCTACTTAAAGGTGTCATGAATGTAAACTTGTAACACTTTTGAGGTATATGATACCAAAATATAAAGTGTAAAGCACTCAATAAATGGGGCAAGTGTTGCCGCCATAGATAGGAGTACTTTAGTTTATTTTCATCCTAAAAGGCATGTAATACAGTTATGAACTGCTATTTCATATTTTCCAATAGATAGAAACACTTTATTTTGCATATTGTATGACAATGATGGCAATTAATAAAGTTGATGTTTCAATCTTAAAGATATGATCTTTGTGGCAATGCCTTATTTATCTTGTGATACATGGTATGCATAAGATAAAATGATACCTAAAGTTATTGATAACTCAAACAATCAAATTAGCATCAATAATGAGAAATTCATTTCTAGTTTCCATGTGATGGATAAATCTAGACTCTTTTGGTTAGAGAACCAGTAAGAGACATGAATATCTTAGACATGATTAATCAATCTTCACTAATGGTAGTAGGAGAATGATTATCCAATTAGGTAAAATACATGTGATGTATTTACATACCTATTGGAGTAAATGCTAATACTTCAAATGGTGTTTAGAGAAGTACCAATATGAATATCTTGAAGTGTTCAAGATTATCATAGATGAAGTGCAAATTTGGTAAAATGTTAATTCTTGATGAGATCAATGAATGAAATACTTGGACCAAATGTTTGAGATCCTTATGAGTGATTATGATAGTGTATCATAGTGAGCTCATGATTAAGGCATAGTGATGTCTAAATCAAGAAGGAATCATACTCTAAGGAGTTAGAGAATGATTATCAAATAACTGAATTCTTCTTAATAAAAGAATACCCCACACTAATAAAGGACATTAAGAATCACAAGGAGTTGTGAGTTCTCATATCCTTGACAGATACACCTCAATTATATATGTGATGAGTTGTTCATATGATGAGTCAAATATCTATATGAATATTAGGAACCAAATTTTGAGTTATGGTTTATGACCATTACATCCTAAATGACATCTATGTGAACCATAAGGTATGACCTTGATGGTAGCACCCATTGGGATGAAATCCATAAGTGAAAATAAGTCTTAAGTGTTAAGACACATGGATAACATTTTGAGAAGGATGATGCTTCTTGATTGCAACTTAATGACTAAGACATTTGGCATATGGATACTAAAACCACATTCCTATGAGGAATAAAACAAGGATGCGTACGTGACACAACCTATAAGGTTTATGAATCCACTAATGCAAATGAAGTCTATAAGTTACAATGGACTAATCAATGTGATTGATTGAGTACAAGCAACTCAAAATTGGATCTTTACTTTGATGATATAGTCAAAGGGTTTGACTGATATGTCAAAGATAAAGAAGGGATCTGTGATTTAGTGGGAGCGTATTCACATTCCACATGTTGATGTGGAATGGAAATGTTCTAGAATGGAAATCCAAAGTTGAAATTATCTTTAAGGAAGATAGAGATGTTTCCTATGAGATAGGAATAGAGATCTATAGAGATAGTTCTCGAAAATCTCTTGACCTGAAAAGAGAGAGCATACATTGGCAATCTGTACAGAAGGGTTCAGTATGCACAGATTTAGTGGGAGAAAACTTGTCCATGTTACATGGAGTTAGTATCCCAAGGCCAAGTGTCCAATTCTTATGAAGAATGGGAACACTAAGAATAGATATGGATCTATCATGTATGTAATCATTCCATTATCTTGCGTGGAAAGAACAAAATGCATTCATCATCTTGTATGTATGTCATGGCAATATGATGTGCTCATCTTGATAACTCATATGACGAGTGGATGTTTGTCTAATTCAAGTAAGGGTTACGGGAAACCATAAGAACTTGATAAGTACTCGGGAAGTACTAGTTCTATGGAGAAAAGGAAGAGTTCAATGTAAAAAGTTACATTGATGTGAACTTCCGAAAGGACAGAAAATTAATCGCAATATATATAGGATATATAAAAGTGAAAGTTTGTTGATAATTGGAAGTGTTCCAATAAAACCATTTAAAAGGAAATGTCGAGTATCTGTGTGTTAGAGAACAACAACGATACTATATGGATCTGGAAGTTCATGAGATGAACTTGTAGATATTCCGGTCATTGATGACAAGTATGGAATCCTTGATCATGCAATGTGACTAAAAGTTAGCAAAGGAATACTAGATCACATATTACGGCAACTCCATCTCATATGTGTGATGTACAACGAAGAGATGTGAGACATGCAATTTATACTGACTTGGCAAGGTGTTGCCATTACTCACTATGTTCGCACTAGAGCACAGTAACATGTGGGACATGTTTGTAGATCACTATGAATATGATTCAAGGGTGATTGGCTCACAGTGCAAGTGGGAGTCTGTTGGTATGTATGCCCTGAGAGTCAATCATGGGATGATTTGTGGGATACATTAAGATTGATTTGATAAACATCAAAGGCAAGCTTCCAATTATTTCTGGTTCAGTCATATGAGATAGTGATAGAACAAATTGAATGTCTAGAGAATGACAGTACTCAATTACGTATGCCTTCAGGTTCAGGACCTGAATGATGAGATCATACGGATGCTAAGAGTTTTTACATTCTTGTTATGTCCCTAGTCGGATGTCATTGTGGAAGGTAGATAGACAACAATGACACACAAGACTAGATTGTGGTGTTGGTTGATGACAAAATCTCATTAGTCATGATATAGAGATATCAAACCAAACACATAGTTACTTGTTAGAGAACAAGTGTACCGGACAGACCCACCGTGAGTTTGACACATGGAACCATGACATGGTAGTCACAGTCAGTACTCACAGTGATGGTGGTGAGTGTGATTCTTAGACCTAAAATCACTGCACTCAACACATGTTGTTGGGCACACTTTGACATCATCAAATGCAGTCCTAAACATGGGTTGTTATAAAGGTGATGATTGGGTGGCTTTGACACATGGGGCTTTTGAGGGGTGAGTGATAGATATGGGATTTGTCCCTCCTGAGGGAGTTTGATATCCATGGCCACTTGATGAGTAGGATTGAGAAAGGCGTGCACGCATGTGTGAGTCAGTATGTGATACTGATGTCATAACATATCTCTTCCAATCTACTCTGAGATCAAGAAAGTGAATGAACATTGACAGGATGACTGTTCCATGCCTCGAGTTCATTCAGGATATCAGTGACAAAGGAATTATACATTCGCTGTAACACCATTCACAGATTGTAGGATTGAAAGTTGTTCTCCAACTTTCTACTTTCACTTGGGTAGCACTGATGTATGACTAGGCACCGCTCTTTGCTTGTGAAGTCATAAGTGTTATGGACTTTCACTGCCAACGTGAAATGGACCTACAGGGTCACACACATAGGATTTAATCTAGAAAAGGAGTTTTGTCCACAAAAAATGTTTAGATTGATTGCTAAAGGAGTTTAGTAGTTCAATTAAACACTCAATTAATTGATAGCTCAAAATCATAGTATTCAAGGTGTTGGATAGCTTGATTAGAGTATCGGGTTAATAGGAACTGCAATTGACTGTTTCTGCACAATCTGCACTCCCAACCGATCGGCTCATGTGATGAACCGATCGGCTCAGCTGGGTGAACCGGTCGGCTCAAGTGTTGAGTCGATCGGCTCATGGACAAGGTGAAATGACCGGTTCAAGTGTTGAACCGATCGTCTCACTGGTCGAACCGAGCAAGTTGGGAAAGACAGATTGGTGAGAAAATTCCTTTTTATTTTACTTGTCCAATTCGATTGGAAATAGGATTGGTATTCGATACCAATTAGAAACAAAAGAAGGAAAGTCAATAAGAACTGACCAGGATCACCAACTGACCGATTCACTTGTGAACCGACCGGTTGAGGTGTCCCAACCGATCGGTTGACGTGTCCCAACCGATCGGTTGAGGTGTCAACCGACCGGTTCAGGTCCCCAACCGATCATTTCAGTTGTGAAATGATCTATTCAGGTTTCGAGTTGGTTGTTTTTGTAGAAAATCTCGAACCCTTCTACTCCTACTTTTAGTCCCGTATTGCCCGGGATGGAGAACCATGTCCCATGACCCTCCTATATATAGGGGTATTGGGGGCTTCTCAATAAACAACTCAGTGCAACCAGTTGCTCTATAAAGTTGTCCTTCTCTCTGGTTTTGGTAACCGAGAGAGAGCCCAAGCAAGTGCTACCCGCAAAGGGAGGTGCAACAAGGGAAAGACAACTGCAGTTGCAACTGGAGGATGGAGAGTGTGTTGGCGACTAGTACGTCAATAGGATGGTGCAACTCCTTCCAATTCCTTGTGGGACAAGGAGATTAGAGTTCCAGGTGGTCCGTGTGGACTACTTCAGAGGTGGGAGGTTTCTGCCGCTCAGGAGGACAACTATCAATCCCAATAGTCCGGTGAGAGGAGGAGTCGTCAGTCCTGGTGCGACCACGAGCTGCACAGACACCGTCCAAGACCGGAGGTGAAGACCGCGCAAGGCGCGAGGTATCGTCGCCGAGCAAGCCTCGGGATAAGGTATGATTCGACAAACCATCCTTTCCTATTGTACAGACGTTGACGCGTTTCCTTGTTTCAGGTTTTGGGGAGAAATTTTTTGTTTCCGCTGCCTTCTCTGCCTCCCCTAAAAACCAACAGAACACATAGTAACTGCTTTGAGGCATGAAAGCACTCATATGTAAAGGTTTTTGCTATTTGACAATTTTATGAAAATAGTTTTAATTTTTAGTGTTTTCCTATAATTTGTTTGATTGATCTTTCTTCCACAGTTTCATTTTGAGTAATCTTGCTTTGTGTGGCGCAGGGCGTCACATATAGGTTGGTATCAGAGCTTTCGGTTCGCTGAGTCTACAGGGACCTTGGACTAGGGTTTGTGTCTATTCTAGTGTCCTCTAATCTGTCTTATAGTGACTTCTATTTATGAAGAAGAAGAAGTGAAAGCTTAAAGATGTCTGGAGAATACAAAGAACATGCTGTCGAGAGAAGTGTTACTGCACCAGGTGGTGATGCAAAGAACTAGGCATGAGAAGATCTGGTGCCTGAAGTCCCCTAGTTTGACCCAGCCATGGTTGAAAGCCCTATCTTTCAATCTCTTTTTAGGCAGTTTATGGTTACTATGACTCATATGGCAGACAAGATGCTTGCACCTCAGCCTAGGGCACCAGTCCCCCATGATGAATCTTTGGGTATTGGGGGAGCCTTTGCTGTGTTGAGGCGTTGGAGTATGCTGGGACAGCTGATTCGACAAATGTTGATCTGTGGATTACCGATCTTGAGAAAGCCTTTAAGATCATGAGTATCCCTAAAGAGGATAAGGTGAAGCATGCTGTGTACATTTTGAAAGAGGATAACCTTAATATACCCAAAATAAACATAGATTCTTATCTTTTAGTAATTTATATCTTTTCATAGATAAAGTTTATCAACTAGACAATTTTGGGACATGCATGCACCGAACATGAAAAGACATTTATTCTCTAAGATTTCTCTCCAACACATGGTTTTTGTAGTAGCTAGGCTTTCATCCGCCGTGACCGTGACACCTGACGTGACCGAGATGCTCGACATGGACGTGCCGAGGACAAGGGTCATTTGCACGTGTCTTGACCGCGACACCTGCCTCGACTGTGACATTTGCCTTGACCGTGACACATACCGCGACCACGCCATTTACCTCGATCATGACATCTGCCTCGACTGCGACGCCTATCTCGACTGTGACACCTACCACAACCATGCCGTTTACCTCGACCATGACACCTACCATGACCGCAAACAAATCTCTTCTGTCACAACTGCAAACCCTAGCACGACTGTGCCGAGCCCGACACAACCATGTTGAGGAAAATGGTCAGTTGTACCTGTCTCATCTGCGACACCTGCCTCGACCGTGACATCTGCCAAGACCATGACATCTACCTTGACCACAGCCCCTGCTATGACTGTGAACCCCGACATGACCGTGGCGAGGAAAAGGGTCAGCTATGCCTGTCTCGCCCGCGACACCTGCCTCGACCGTGAATTCTGCCTCGACTGTGACGTCCACCTTGACCACGACTTCTGCCTCAACCGTAACGTCTACCTCAACCATGAAGTTCATTTTGCTGTGACCCCTTATACGTATGTGCTGAGCTCGACACAGCTGTGCCAAGATAAGTGCCTCAATCCAGAAAAGTGCCACGACCACTCATTATATACACTCCACCTTCACCTATAAATACCCACCCCTCGTGACCTGGAGAGGGGTTCTGAGATTCTAAGGTACACGTTTGGGGAGATTTTTCTAGTTCCACATTGCGGTTCCACACATTCTTGGTTCCCAGAGCCCTGTGAGAGAGTTCCAAGGTCTGAAAAGGCTGAAGTGCTCATCCTACATCCGTTCCTCTAGTTTGCTTCCATCCACTGTCATTTTCCATCACCATTCACCCATATCCTACCATTGCCAACAATCTTCCACCTCCATACACCCACCAAGCTACTATTTGGGCTGGAATCAAAGAGAAAGGAGGCCAAGGAGCCCAAAAGACCAAGCAGGACAACCCAAAGATGAGATTTGGCCTATACAGAGGCTAAGGAGCGAGAGCCACCTCTCCTCTATGGGCTAAATCTCTTCTTATTCTCCTTTCTTCTATTGTTCTCCTTTATTTATATACAAATGATGTTCTTCCATCTTTGTTCGGTGCCAACTATGCTTGTCCATGGCTTGTTGAGCTCCTTCATGGCTATGTAGCCCATTTTGGGCATGTTTATGTACTTTTACCTTAAGCAAACAATATTATTTCAGATTTAGTACTTTTCAGTTCTATCTTCTCTTTGTTGTTATGATTTCTAGTTTGGTTAATCTCTTTCTTTCTTGAACTTCTACTTTTTCCTATATCGAGAGATTCATATAGATAACATAAGATAGTTTGGATTGGAATCTGAAAGGAGGACGGTTCAAGGTGATCTGTGTAGAGTTGTAGACCTGGCATGACCGAGCCCAAACCAGTACGGTCGAACCCACTACCTGGTTCTTCCCAGATCACACATGTTCCTAACATCTCAGGATATTCTAGACCTGAGAGGGTATCTAGAATATTCTAGGGTGTTGATTTGTCGTCCTCGAGAGAGGTGATGGGTTTTAGTCATGCTGTGCGAAAGTGAGTGGGATGACCCCATAGGAACAGATACCACAGTATGTACTATGTTTGGATGTAGGTTGCTTGCCGGGGTGTTCAAGGGTTGTCTATGCCCAAGAATGGGTGAATAGACTACCCAACTTGTGGTTACATAGCTAGGAATTCCTTCTCTCTGATTAGTAGAATCCTACAGACTCTGTTTTGTTTTGTTTTATTTTATGACAACATGCTAGACTAATTCTAGGTCCATACTTTTATCGACTATCAGATTGTCTTATCTGACTTAAGAGAGAGGTATTAAGCATCCTAAACGTCCCCACATCCCTATTTTTGACCCCGTATATCTACTTCGATCCCGTAATAAATTTGTGGGGGTCCTTGAAGGTTTCAGGTTATAAATTGAAAGTTTGACCCTCCTTTGGAGCCGTTCAACTTTTTACGCCGTTGCCAGGGACCGTGGTTTTCCATGTTTACACGCCTAAAAGAATTTGTTCTATCATCCTTAAGCATGTATACATATGCATAGTTTTCTTTTTGTTTTGCACATACTTGTTCAAATATACTGAATAGCTTTTTTTTCTTATATCTTTTTCAGCCATGGATCTTGCCTCTGCAAGACAAGTTATCTTGTCCACCTATCCTCCAGAGTTTTTTCATAGTTTTGATTGCTGGCAAATAATTGAAGACCGTTCTCTATAGCTAGTCGAGCTATACTCGCCTCCACCGTTGTCATATGTTGAAATTCCAACAAAGGAGATGTCATATCAGCCCTCGACTTCCGTGTTGACGTGGGTTCAAGAGATGATTAGAGCAGTGTAGATAGATGGAGAAAGTGTCAACGCACTCACCTCTTCCTTAGCTCCTCATCTCCAAGAACAAGTCGATCCGCTCGAGCAGCTACTAGAAAAATGGGACCATCATCTCCAAGTAGCTACCGAGATCGCAAACCGCAGTAGAAGTATACTTCAAATTGTTAAACAAGGATTCACCCAAGTGCATCAGTTTGATACAGCAGGTTCCCAAAAGAAGTGTGTGGCAAAACTGATAGATCTAGAAAGCATTGTTGCTCAAGTCCAACAACTTCATGATAAGGATGTTGAACAAGGCATCTTGCTTCAAAAGCTCATCGATTTAGTTACCACACGATTGCAAGTGCCACCGTACGATGTTGAAGATTACAGTCATCAAGACCATTCCATTGGGATTGAAGTGGAGTATGCCTCACCATCCTATGCAGACCATCAACTGGATTCACAAGAATTTTTATGTGAAGACCAACCCACCTGGGAAAGCCCTTACATGTTATCCATATGATTCAACTGATCAGCCAATGCAAGATACAAGACATATGCATGAATGGTTATATCATGATGATGACTCCTATCCTCACCAAGGAAGTCAAACAACCTCATAATAGGGATGTCAGTTTGAGGAACCTGAATCAGACATTGACCCAGACCAGGGTGGTACCTCTCATATTGAGACATGTCACTTCACTTTGAGCAGTACGCCGACCATGGTTTTGAACAATTTGTTCGATGAGGATGATAACGACTATTCGTCATAGTGGAGTGAATATAGTGATGATGATGACTTGGAGATGCATGAGCTGACATTCACCACCATACAAGGCTTGGTGGACATTAGAGGAGTAGGATGGACAATCCATCACAACATGGCTGTTGAGCATGAAGACACCCTGGATGCCATAGAAGGTGACAAGCTTGGGGTAGTAGAACTCAAACAGATTCAACTGGGGATACTTCTTGTTCATAAGATGATTGGATGACTCAGACTGTATATAAAAATGTGTCCGAGTGTCCAACCACATGTTCAAAGGTGGAGGGAGAAGACATGAGTCCTCTAGAAAACTTTCAACCTCTTCCCTTCGTCTCATCCCGTGTCGATATCTTAGGACCTTCATGTTCAGATTCATATCTTGGAAGATACCTTGAAGATTATTTGCTAAAGAATTCATCTCAGTCCAGTTCAAGACAATTCCAGCACAAGGATGAATTCAGTGAGTCATCATATTCTATTCCTCTACTTCAGACTCAGAAGGGCTCAGATCTTCGCCTCTTGTTCTCCTACATGGTGGAACCCATCGGCAAGACACATGTGACACTGGCCCCAAAACTTATGATTTGGGATCCCAATGTCAGTATCGTGGGGAAGCCACCCCCTTTTCTCTTACCCCTTTCTTTTTTATTTTTGTTAAAATAAATTTTGCTTTTCATTTTCTTGCTTAGATAGTTTCTTTCCTCTAATTGCTTTTACATATCCTTGCATACATGCATCATGGTAGGACTTTCATAAAATTATTTCCTATACATCCATGCATTCCTTCCCTACCATCTCAAGTTTAGGTCTTGCTCAAGCACGAGCAAAGTTTTAAGCTTGGGTGGTAGGGCTATTCTCCCTTCTATCTCTTCAATTTTCATGCATGCGTGCTTACTCCCTGCATTTAGTATAAATTTTAAAAATTTTGTAGAATTTTTAAAAATTTGTAGAACTTTTTTGCATAATTTGTAGTGTTGGAAATTAAGGCTATGTGATGTGAATCTTATACTTAAATGCATATTCATGCTCCTGAATGCACAATTTTCATCTTAAACTTGTTAATCTTTTGCTTGACTTGCTCACAGACTCTTTCCTTAATTTTGGTGATAAAATCTAAGGTTATGCACCTTTTTCATAGATTAAAACATTATTCCCTTGATCTATGTTGTGAACATCAAGTCTAGGATATAGGACCGTTGGAAAGAAGTTAGAGTTTGATCAAAACTCCAAGCTGCATTTTTCACGAACTTGCCTCTATTCTAAGGACCCTTAAAACATAATTACTATCTTTTCACACAGGTATCAAGCAGATAATTATGAGTTTTGAGCTATAATCAAGTTGAAGTGTTTTTAGTCATGTTGCGCAAAAGCGAGTGGGATGACCCCACATGAATAGATACCATAGTACGTACTATATTTGGATGTAGGTTGCTTGCTGGGGTGTTCAAGGGTTGTCTACGCCCGAGAACGGGTGCATAGACTACCCAACTTGTGGTTACATAGAACTCCTTCTCTCTGATTAGTAGAATCCTACAGACTCTGTATTGTTTTCTTTTCTTTGTTTTATTTTATTTTGTGAAAACATGCTAGACTAGTTCTAGGTCCATACTTTTATCGACTATCGGATTGGCATATCTGACTTAAAATTGAGGTCTTAAGCATCCTAAATGTCCCCACATCCCTTTGTTTGACCTCATATATCTACTTTGACCCTGTAATAAAGTTGCAGGTTTCCTTGAAGGTTTTAGCTTATAAATTCAAAGTTTGACACTCCTTTGGAGCCGACCTATGCAAAATTCTTTAAAGACATAGTCATGAAAAGAAGGAGAGGAGACCACATCGAGACTATTCAATTGGCAAAAATGTCAAGTGCCTTTGTTCAAGCTGAGTTACCAACCAATAAGAGGGACCCCAGGGCATTCAACATACCTTTCTACGTCATAGACTATGTGGAGAGAAAGGGGTTAGCCAACTTGGGAGTGAGCATTAGTCTAATGCCCTTGACTCTAGCACAAAGGCTTGGGCTTACATACATGGTGAAGATAGGGATGAGAATCGAGTTGGCTGATCACACCTTTACAAGACTTGTAGGAATAGTTGAAGATGTTTTGATACGGGTCAGACGATGCTTCATACCGTGCAATATAGTAGTGATAGACACAACCAAGGATTCTAAATGCCCAATGATATTTGGGAGGCCTTTCCGCATAATAGGGAGAGCCTTAATAGATGTAGCAGAAGGAATCATCACCTTGCGAGAGGGGAATGATCACCTCAATTTTCAGGTACAAGATGCCATGAGGGGACCTGTTCTATCTGAGTTAGTCTACTTCATGGATTGCTACAATCAATATTATGAAGAGGTACAAGAGGACAAGGCAATTGTTGATCCCCTCATGCAAGCCTTAAATAGTCAGGACCCTACAATGGAGGGCCAAGAGGTTGTAGAGATCTTGGAATAATTGAATCAACCCGAAGAGGAATTTAGCGATGATGAAGAGATATTCGAGATAGTGAAGTATGCTTTGCTAGAGCAAATAGATGAGTAGAAGAAAGCACCAAAGCCAAAACCAAAATTAAAACCTCTTCTGGAGGGGCTAAAATATGAATTCTTGGACAAAGAAGAGAGGAATCTAGTGATTGTCAATGCCAACTTCACATATGACCAGCTCGAGAAGTTGCTAAAGGAGCTCAAGCTACATAGAAAGTCTATAGGGTATTCTGTAGAAGACATCAGAGGCCTTAACCCGGCCCTATGCATGCACATAATTCATCTCGAAGAAACAGCTAAGTCTCTAGCTCAACCACAGAGAAAGTTAAACAAATGCTAAAAGAAGCCATAAAGAAAGAAGTTATAAAGCTGCGAGATGTTGGGATCATCTACCCGAGAAGTGACAGCAACTAGGTTAGCTCCATCCATTTGGTGCCCAAGAAAGGTGGAATGACGGTGATATGAGGGGAAGATAGAGATGAAGCAGCAACAAGGACATTAACAAGATGGAGTATGTGCATCGACTATCACAAGCTAAATACTGCTACCAAGAAGGATCACTTCCCACTGCCATTCATAGACCAGGTCCTAGAGAGGATGGCTCACCATGACTACTTTTGTTTTCTGGATGGATATTTAGGATTTTATCAAGTAAAGATTCATCCTGACGATCAAGAAAAGACAACTTTTACCTGCATTTATGGCACTTATGCCTTCAGAAGGATGTCGTTCGATTTGTGTAACACACCAGTGACTTTTTAACACTGTATGATATTTATGTTTTCAGTCTTTCTGGAAGACATAGTAGAAGTCTTCATGGACGACTTCTCTGTATATGGAATAGATTTTGAAGCATGCCTAAGAAACCTATCTTTAGTGCTGCAGTGCTGTGAAGAAAAGCTCCTTGTCCTAAACTGGGAGAAATGCCACTTCATGGTTCAAGATGGTATTGTGCTAGGCCATAAGGTTTCCAAAAAAAGGAATTGAAGTGGATTTAAGTAATATTGAAGCCATATCCAAACTCCCACCACCAAAGTCGGTCATAGGAGTATGAAGTTTCTTGGGGCATGCATGATATTATAGAAGATTCATAAAAGATTTCTCTAAGATCGCCAAACCACTATCAAATCTACTAATTAAAGATGTTGAGTTTGAGTTCACCAGTGAATGCCTAAATGACTTCAACACCCTTAAAATAGCATTAATGACAAAACCAATCCTACAAGTACCAGATTGAGAGCTACCTTTCAAAATCATGTGCAATGCCAACGATTATGCCATCGGGGTGGTCTTTGGACAAAAGAAAGATAAGAGACATCATGTGATTTGCTATGCAAGCAGAACCTTGGATGAAGCCCAAGTAAACTACACTACAACTGAAAAAGAAATGCTGGCTATCGTGTTTGCTTGTGATAAGTTCATATCATACTTGGTAGGATCAAAGGTAAAAGTGTACACTGATCACGGGGTGATAAAATACCTATTGCAGAAAAGGACATAAAGCCAAGACTTTTGGGATGGGCTTTGTTACTACAAGAATTCGACCATGAGATCATTGAAAAAAAATGTGGTCATGGACCACCTGTCGAGGATAATTTTTTATGATGAAAACCAATTACTAGTGAATGACAACTATGCCGACGAAGCTCTTTTGATGGCTCAATCGAAAGAGAAGAGGCTACCTTGGTTTGCAGACATTTATAATTATTTAGCACATGGACAACTTCCACCGAAGATAATGTATAATAAAAAGAAGAAGTTATTCTCTAAGATGAAAAATTATTATTGGGATGACCCGCTGCTGTTCAAGAGGTTCTCTGACAACTTATATTGTCGATGCATACCAGAAGAAGAGGTACATTTAATCCTCAAGGAATGCCACTCCTCACCTTACAGGGGACACCACGGAGGAGAAAGGACATCTACAAAGGTTTTACAATCAGGATTCTACTGACCAACACTCTTCAAGGATGTTGCGTCATTTGTCAAAACATGCAAAGAATGTCAACTTACAGGAAACATATGCAGAAGGAATGAGATGCCAATGGCAAATTGGGTGGAATTCAAAATCTTTGATTTATGGGGGATCGATTATATGGGACCTTTTCTGTCATCGAAAGGGAACCAATACATACTTCTTGCTTTCAATTACATTTCCAAATGGGTTGAGGATGTTACCACTCAAACATGCGACTCCAAGGCAGTCATTAAGCTTTTCAAGAAAACTATCTTCCCACACTTCAGAGTACCACACTATTACAAGTGACAGAGGGTTGCACTTTGGTGAAAAGCAGTTGGAAGATTTTTTGAGAAATTATGGGGTGAAACATAGGGTTGCAACGCCATATCAACCCCAAACGTCGGGGCAGGTCGAAGTATCAAGCAGGAAAATTAAACAGATACTAGAGAAAACTATCAGTCGTACAAGGAAGTATTGGTCCATGAAACTTGAAGATGCACTTTGGGCTTACTGCATGGCATATAATACACACATAGGTACGACACCCTACAAGTTAATTTATGGGAAGTCCTATCATCTATCGGCCAAACTCGAGAGCCATGTGGGCTATCAAGTTTTTGAACATGGACCTCAATAAGGCTGGTAAAAAAAGATTCCTTCAACTCCAAGATCTTGAAGAGGTGAGACTGCACGCTTATGAGAAAGCAAGGATTTATAAGCAGAGAACAAAGGTCTAGCATGACGCTCATCTAAAGAACAAAGATGTTCATGAAGGAGACAAGGTCCTTTTATTCAACTCAAGTATCAAATTATTTCCTGGCAAGTTGAGAACAAGGTGGTCAGGCCCTTTTTCTATAGTGAAAATATACCCATCGGGGGTGATGGAGATTGTAGGAGATAAGACATGAACATTCAAAGTGAATGGATAGAGAGTGAAAAGATATTATGAAGATGAAGCTTTGATAAGAAGGAAAGAACTCAGTTTGGGGAAAACCGGCCCAGTTACAAGTGGAATTAATGAGGAAGTAACTGCACCTATTGAAGGAAAATGAAGACAAATGATAGAGAAAGTCAAGATAAAGACTTAAACAAGTGCTTCTTGGGAGGAAACCCATTTTTTTGCTTCTTACATGAATTCATGTTTTCTTATCTTATACTATAGTATTATGAGATATGTAATTCTCATCTTTCAACATTTCAGGTTTCCACATCTAGTAGGAGTGTAAATGTAGTATGGATATTAATCTCTCTCTACCAAAAATGCTTTGTTGGGAAGTACAAGTTCTTGCTTTAATTGATTTTTGTTAATTTGGTTTGGAAGGACCGCGATCGCGGTCTGAACCGCTGTCACGGTCTGAACCATGGCCGAGGAGTTTACCGCGGTCACGATGCCCTCTCTTTGCACACTAGGCCATAGTTGTGGTGTATGTAAGAAAGAATTTGGCCATAGTCGTGGTGATCTTTCTTCCGCAGTTGCGGTGACCAAAGGGTATATATAGCTAAAACCCTTCGACATCAGGGTTCTTCTTTCGCACATAGCTCTCTGAGATTCCCGAACAATCGAACGATACTCCTAGATGCAAGTGCATGACACAATGAACGAGCTCAATTCAGACCTTCTCCGATGAAGTCACGCTTCCTTCGTAGCAACACACCTAAGCAGCTACCTCTTTTACCGCCGATTCGAGTCGATTAACCTAACCGAGGTACCCGTTATACGATTTCTCACATCTCCTGTCGTAGCGAATCCTCATTTTTCTTAGGTTTCGTAATCTTTTTTGTGCTTTCAACAACCTATCGATTTGTGTAACGCCAAGGCAACTGCCATTACTCTACTCGCCGACGTTTTCCCTTAGACACAATTTATTGATCATTTTTTAACCTAGGATCGGGTTTAGCACTGTGATTCTACTCTTGGGATCCCTCCACTTTGGCCTTTGGCCGATGGACCCTTGAATGGGGACTTAGACAACAATTGTCATTTCTTCAATCGAACATGCACTCCTCTACCATGGTCGCGACACCGTATCCTTAGCCGCGGTCGTGGCACTCCTTAAGTGTGAAGATCTGTCATATGAAGACCGCAGTCGTGGCACTTGCCACTATCACAGTGCTTCTTTGCCGCGGTCGCGGCACATCTTGTTTTCTTGTATCCACTGTGGTCAGGGTGCCTCCATGCTGCGATCACAACATACCTTTTTGATGGTTTGATACCTAGTCTTAGTGATGTCGCGGTCGCAGCACATTCCTTGACTATGGCACAACTTCCTGTTTAAGGCCGCGATCATGGCACTTTAAGCCTTGAACGAAAATAAAGTATATATATATGTATATAATAATAATAATAATAATAATAATAATCACTACTACATTTTTGGCCAATAACGTCACTGCCCTTAACGTCATTTTTACTAGAATAACCGAACTAATACACTATTGCATCAGTTTTATCATAAAAACCGACCCATTAGGTTTCCCGCAGTGAAAATTTTCTCTATTTTGGTTTTGCGCCTCGATCTATAGGGTCAGTTTTTCCAAATAACCAACCTTATATGTCAACAAAAAATGCAGGCACCGCTTTGGACCTCTTGGGTCGGTTTTCAAAAAATAACTGACCTTGTAGCATAATTCTATAGGGTCGGTTTTTTTAAAGTTACCCGACCTTACAGGTGGTCCGGGCACCACAAAAAATTTTGGGCACCGCTTTACTCTATTGAGTCGGTTTTTTTGGAAAAAAGTGACCTTGGAAGCAGACCTATTGGGTCGGTTTTTAAGGATAACCGACCTTAGAGGGTTCAATCTGAATTAACTTCTTGGTTCGGTTTTATATGTATACCCGTCCTTGTAGGCAGTGTAGTGTGGGCACCGATGGCCCTCTTGGGTCAGTTTTTAACACGAAACTGACCTTAGAAGTCAGGCGGGTTACTAACTTACTGGAAAACAAAAATAACGCATGCGACGGCTGTTCTTCGTCTTCCTCTCTGCCCATCTCTCCTTCTTCTGTCTCCCATCTTTCCTTCTCTCGCTGCACCGTGTCGGTCTGACGTGTGAGAGGTGCCACCACCGCCGTGCCTACGAAGAAGAAAGAACCTCGCCGCCACCGCCGTCGGGCCTACGAAGGAGAAGAAACCCTTCCACCAGCACCAAAACGCTGAGGTAAGGTGCTCTACCACCGTCTTTAGTTTGACCTAATAGGCGCGGCCACGAGATGTGTGTATACTCCATCTGCATATGTGTGTGCAGTGCGTGGTCGTGTGTACTCCATCGTTCATCGGCACCACAGTCAAAACGACAACAACTGAACAGAGGCAACCAAAGAGAGGCTGAGCTACTACCATCTGTGTGCGTGTTCTAACTGCACCTAAGATATTCGGTGTTGTGTGAATCATTCTCTTAAGCTATGCTCTTCATGTAACTATTACTACATCTTGCTTTGCTGCCTGTCTTTCTCAACTGACCTCGCCAGTTAATCATTAGCATGGCTTTCCAACATGTATCAACTTCCTCACACATTAATAACACTCTGAAACATGCATCGCCATTGGCATTATCATAACTAAGATCTTGTTGGTTTGATATGTACTCTAATGCCTTTTTATGGGTATATGCCCTTTTTCTGGAGAATACAAATGCTCCTTCTATATATATCTATAATCACACAACCACACTTACCTCATTCTATGTTTGTGATAGTGTATGGTTATGATACAAATAGTAGGAAGTAGAAACTCACGAATGATAAGAAAAGAGAGGAGAAAATTAGAGTTGCATGTAGTGGTTTTGTTTTTCTGATTGAATAGTTGTTTCAAAATTTGTTGTTATCATATTCTTCACGAGGGGTCATCCATGTACATGGATATAAGGAACCATATCATATTCATAGACTAAGAATGAAGACATCACAATTATTATTTGTCTCTGACCAGTATGTTCCCCAAATGACACATCAGTCATTTCCCTTCTACTTTTATTTGTTGTAAGTGATGTGTTTGTTTTTATTTTTCCTGTCCATATATCCTAAATGTGCATACAAAACAAATAAATGTGGTACACCTAAAATAATTTTTGGAATACAAAAAAATTGACATATAGAATTGTTAGTGATGTGATACCACTAAAAATATGTTCTGTAACTTTTATTTGTATGATTGATTCTGTTTAAAAATGTGCTGCCTACAATGCAACAACCGGTGTTCACAAAATAAATTTTGTTGTTTTGAATTTTGTAAATTATGTGTTGTCTTTGATGAATATATATATATTTTACCCAAGGTGCATCGAGATGATGATGGGACAAGATTAGTTGAGATGTATTCTAAGAGTATCTAAAGCTTCTCGGTCTTAGTTCCTTTTTCTCCACTTATTTGTTATCTTTTAATGTACATGGATAAAATTTGTAGTAATTGGTTTGATATTTTATATTTAGGTCTAAACCTATTAGCTTACAAATGTGACGTTTACTTTAGTTAGTTATTTTATCTCTATCCTAATGTTCATCTACTGTCTAGCACATGCGGGATCTTCCCTTGTGGGATGAGACAATGCTCTGTTGTATGAAAGAAAATGATTCGTTTGTATATGTTACTATAAAAACTTACAACTTATAGTATCAACAATAACCGTTTTGATATGTGCTCCTCTCTATCTAATTGACTAAAATTTTCCCATAATGAGGTAATTGTTGTTGTTGTTGGTCTTCTGAGCAGGAAAATAATTGGCTAGGAATTAGGATTGAAAAACTTCACTGCTCCATCTCACCTAGTTCTCACAAGCTCTACTTTTTGTGATAAGATTATTTCTCTGTTCATGGCTATTCTTTGGCACGACCTTCAGTTTATATTTGTTCAGAACTCCTAACTGATTTTTCAATTTCGTACATATAATGCATGTTTATCTATGGAAGTACTCTTGGTTAGTCATCCTTTTGCTCGCAGAAGCTCCGACACTCGACGGTCATCCTCTTGCTCTTTGCCACCTGTGCGCCTTCCACTGCCCACAGTCTTCTATCATTTTAATCTCAGTGGCTTAGATCAGTTGCATTATTTTTCCATTTTATATGACTAGTAACCCAACCAATAATAAAAACATGTATTTTTTTCATATCTACATTTTATTATCAGTCACATATATAATCATTGTATACATTCTAGAAATATGAGATTAGACATGTGTAGTCCCAGATTGACACTTTAGGGTTTATAGATGAGATCATCAATGCATGATGTTTAACTTAATATATAAATATGAAAATAATACATTTATATATTAACTTAGAAACCCGTTCAAAATTTAATCATTAGGAGTACATTTTGGATAGTCCCCGGTCTGGGAATGTTTTTGGATATTTAATCTCACTTAGGATGTAAGTGTATTTGTATGTTTAGTTTTGAAGAAAATTTTAGTAGGATTTCCTCATTTGTTCTCTGGGTACATATGTGAGTGGTTATTTTCCATTTACATCAGTGTACTTGGAGAACTTAGGGGAAATGTTGCTAAAATTTTCTTCAAAACTAAACATACATTATACAGTTACTAGTAAGATTAGATATTAAAAAATGGGATAGGTGGTACACTTTAGGATAAACGTAATTAACTTCCTAGAAATAAAAACTTACAACTTATGGTATCAATATTAGATGCTCAGTTTTATAATTAATTTTAATGTGAACTAGAAAATGGATCGAAGTTGGATGTCTATCAAGAACCGTTGGAGTCCAGAGTTTGCCAAAGGTCTTGATGAATTTATCAGATTTGCTGAGGAACATAGAAAACTACATACAGATAGGTTCTATTGTCCATGTAAAAATTGTGGTATCAATTTGAAAGTTGATACTATTGAGGAAATTAAGAATCATGTCATATGCAATGGGATCATACGAGGTTATAATGAATGGTATTGGCATGGAACGAAATTTAATTATGGATCAGAAAATGTCAATACTAATAGTGGCATAGAAGATATATATAATGATGATAATGTCAATGATGAACTGATTCAGGATGCACCAATTCAAGACGATATGGTTGATGAGATTCTACGTAGTTGTCAGGACAATGTCATTGATCCACCTTCTTTATTTGCAAACATTGTCCATGATGTTGAAAAAACATTATATAAGGGTTGTACTAAGTTCATGAGGTTGAGTGCTGTGATGCGATTATATACTTTTTAAAGCTCAAAACCGGTGGAGCGATAAGAGTTTCACTTCATTGTTATCTTTGTTAAAGGAAATTCTTCCTGAAGGCAACAAGCTTCCAATTTCAACATATCAAGCAAAGAAAATAATGTGCCCAATGGGAATGGAGGCTAAGAAGATTCATGCATGTCTAAATGATTGTGTGTTATTTCAGAAGGACTATAGTAATTTGATAAATTATCCAAAATGTGGTGCGTTAAGGTACAAGACCACAAATTCAGTTAAGGATAAAAATGGCTCTCCTGCCAAGGTGATGTGGTATCTACCAATAATACCATGATTTCAACGCTTATTTGCTAATACTGAAGATGCACGAAACTTGTCTTGGCATGGGGAGTTAAAGGCCAATGATGATGGCATCCTACGACACGCATTGGATTCACCACAATGGAAGAAAATTGATTTGTTATACCCTCAATTTGGTACAGATGGAATGAATCCTTATGGTACATTAAGCAACCAACATAGCACTTGACCTGTTATGATTGTTATATACAATCTTCCTCCTTGGTTGTGTATGAAAAATAAGTATGTCATGTTGTCAATATTGATATCAGGGCCCAAGCAACCTAGAAATTAAATTGATGTTTACCTTCAACCTCTAATTGATGACCTAATGAAACTATGGGAAGAAGGTGTTATGACATATGATGCTTCATGTGAAGAGATCTTTAGTTTGTGTGCTATGTTGTTTTGCACGATTAATGACTTTCCAGCTTAAGGAAAATTGTTTGGATATAGCATAAAAGGATACAAAGCATGTCTTATTTGTGAGGAAAATATTGATTCAATCCAACTGAAACATGGTGGTAAAATCGTATATCTTAGTCATCAGAGATTTCTCCCAAAAGTGCATCCTTATCGAAGGCAACACAAAACCTTTAATGGATCAACTGAGGAATGAAATGCTGCTAAACCTATACCAGGAAATGTTGTGTATGACATGGTGAAAAATATTGTTAATGAATTTGGAAAGAGTTCAAGTAGTCTTACTCTCGCATGTGACAAATCTCTATACAAGAAGAGGTCAATATTTTAGGATTTTCCTTATTGGAGATTCTTGTCAATTAGACACTGCATTGACATCATGCATGTTGAAAAAAATGTTTGTTATAGCATCATTGGTATGCTATTGAATATACCAGGAAAGACTAATGACAACATCAAATTCAGAAAAGATTTAGAATTAATCGGTATAAGAAAGGAATTATCAGTGGTGATTAGGGGTCGCTGCACATATTTACCACTAGGTTGTTACACTTTGTCAAAGAAAGAGAAAAAGACTTTCTGTGAGTGCTTGTATAATATTAAGGTTCCACAAAGATACTATTCTAATATTTGTAGATTGGTATCAAAGAAAGATCTGAAGTTGATAGGTCTCAAATTTCACGATTGTCACACCTTAATGCAATAAATTTTACCTGTGGCTATTCGATCTATATTGCCAAAGCATGTAAGGTTTGCAATCACAAGACTCTATTTCTTCTTCAATGAAATATGCAACAAAGTGATACATCCTGATACACTCGATAAATTACAAAAAGATGTAATTGTTACCATGTGTCAGCTTGAAATGTACTTTCCTCCTTCATTTTTTGATATCATGGTTCATCTTGTAGTAAATATTACAAGGGAGGTGAAGATGTTGGGTCCAATTTTCTTATACTGGATGTATCCATTTGAACGCTACATGAGTGTTTTTAAAGGTGATGTTTGGAATCGTTATCGTCCTAAAGGGAGTATTATTGAGGGTTATGTGGCTAGAAAGGTGGGACTTTTGCAATTTTTTTTTGAATTGCAATGAAACTTCTAGCGATCTAAAAAATTCCCATCACACTGAATCTTATTGTGGCAAAGGAACTCTGGGAGGACGAGTGAAAGGAATCAATCGTGAGTTGTGGGAACAAGCACATTTGTATATTTTACACAACATCGATGAAGTTAGTAGCTACATCACAGAACACAATGATATTATCAAGAGAAATTATCTGCGATCCAGTTCAATGTGGCTTGCAAGAGAGCATAATTGAACATTTATTAGGTGGTTTGAAGAGAAAGTCTTTAATCAACTATCTGAATCACCGAATAATGTTGTTGAGAACATAAAATGGCTCACCTTTAAACCAAAAATGGATGTCATGTCATATGAAGGTTATGAAATAAACTAATTTTCATACTACACAAAGCGTCAAGATGAAAGTAGTGTAGTCTAAAATAGTGGGGTCACTGTTCAAGCTTGTTCATCGTATTTTGCTAGTGCCAAAGATAAAAGACATGCGAAGCTGAGATGTTGTATTAGGTCATCATTGAGGACATATGGGAATTGGACTATACAAATTTCAGAGTTCCTATCTTTAGGTGTAATTGGGTTGATAACAACAAAGAAGTTTTAGAGGATGAGTTAGGTTTCACATTGGTGAATTTTGAAAAGATTGTTGATAAAGATGGACCATTCATCATGGCAGACCAAGCAAAACAAGTATTCTATATTGATGACCCGACAAATAAAAATTGGTCTATCGTTCTTCATGGAAAAAGATAGTTTACTGTAGATCCTATAAATGAAGAAGAATACTATGAAAAGTATGATGATTCCAGCTCATTCTTAGTTGGTTTGCCAAGTGTAAATTTTGAAGTTAACACCGATGAATACTATAAACTTCAAGAACGTGTTGAAGGAATTTTACTTAACTAACAACTCAACCAATACTAGAAGAATGTATTCTTTGAATTATTTATTTTATTATCATTCAAGCACGTAATCTTTTAAATATACATCATATATCATTCAACCACTTGTGCTTTTATTATCACTTATGTTTCTTTTATCATGTATACTTGCAGGTTGTTCTAAAATAGCAAGTGAAGATGAACATTCTGAGCATGAGCACCATGAGGATGGTAGTGGTGATTCTAAGAAAAGTAGAGGTCCCACACTGATGCGTAGGCTGCAGGAGCTCAGGGCCAAAGGGGAGAAATTGGCAGTCCAGTTTGATGTCATAGGAGCACCTATTGGGGAACATGCTAGTGCTTTCAAGCATTACGTAGGGGCGACCACGCGCAGTAAGTGACAATAGATATAGACAATTGGCATGATGTTTCTAATGCCTTAAAAGACCTCCTATGGAAAGATATATCTGTGAGTGGAAGTGATATTATTTTAATATGTTTTTTGTTTATTGATTCTAATTTAGTTTGCTTGGAAAGACATATCCTTTTTAAGACAACATTATTGCTTCTTTTGTATGTATAGGGTGTTTTTCATCTAAATGAAAAAGATTACAAGAAAAAATTGCTACAACGTTGTGGTGTACGATGGAGGGCTTTTAAGGAATATCTCAAAAGGGAATTTATAGATAATCCTAAACAAAAGAAGAAAGAAACATATATATATATATATTTATAGATCCTAAGGTGTGGGAAAGATTTGTTGCATCTAGGAAATCAGAAGAGTTTTAGGTAATAAAGATTGTGATGTATTGTATGAATCTTTTTATACAATTAAGGAAGTGAATCTTTTTATATATGTTTGCCAAGTCTAAATTGCAATACCTCATTTTAAATGATTAGGCTATTCACGAGGCCCAAAAGGAAAGACGGGCCAAAAATGTGCATGACCATCGCTTGGGGCCCGATGGTTATGCCTTTTGCCACCAACTACAAGAGAAGCAACTCTCTTATGGAGAAGAGTCTAGTACAACTCAAGCTGAGCATCCACCCCGACACTTGCAGTGGATTGATGCTAGAAAGAATCGAGCAGGTGAAATTGTCAACCCTGCAACAAAGGAGGTGGCACAAAAGATGGTAGGTTTATCCCAACTAAGTAAAGAGTAACTCCCAAAAACTTAGATTTATTTATATCTAATTGATATTGTGATTTAATATTTTTATTAACTATGAATAGATAGATCTCCATGAGCAAAGGAAAGAAGGAAAGTTCATCCCAACTGGCCACATGGATGAACTATCAGTTGCTCTTGGTATGAAGGAGCATCCTGGCAGTGTTAGGGGATTAGGAGCTGGCATAGGATTCAAGTCTTATTTTGTCCCTTCGCAATCTAAAAGAGGTCATGCATGAGGTCTTACACAAGAGGAAGTTGAAGTATTAGTAGCACAGAAAGTAAAAGAAATAATGTCTTCATTTCATCCTACTCAACCTATTCAAACTATTTCTCTCTCAGATGATGAGGTACAACCCATACTCCAGCTATAGAAGGTCATGGGAGCACTCCCAATGACCCACCAAAACAATCTGCAATAAGTTTCTGTTCTATGTGTTGTGTTATTAGTATGATATATATATGATATATATATATAGTTGTAGTAGGTATTTGGTTTACCGCTTTGTATATAACTTATATTATTTCAATTCTAGGTTGGTATGAACTGTAAACTTGCAATGGAGGTTCTAAAATATAATGTTGTGGTAGTGGGCAAGGTATCAACCTTGGTGGTACATTGCATTGCCAACAAATTATTGATGACATTTGTCGTGTGTCCATCCATCCTGTGTATGATGGAATGGGGGACAAACCACTACCCATACCTAATCCTGAATATAGTACAGTTGAAGAAGTAGAGGGTGCTATGATGGGTTATCCTAGACACTTGGTTATCAATGACAAGGTATACCTGATTTCTACCATGTTTTTCATATTTTACTGCATATATGAACTCGTGTAATATAAGTATGTAATTCAATTAGCAGGTTTGCAAACCAAAAAGTAAAAATTCTACTAGTCGTCCTCCTATGCCCAAGCCATCATTTATTGTAGAATCCACATTCGACGAGTTGGGAAGTAAATGTAAATGTTTGTGTCAATACTTAGCCAACCAAAGCTGTAGCTTACAAATGTTGGTCAATTTAACAGAAGATGCAACTGGGAGGGACTTTGACAATTATATTTTTCTTGATGTTATTATAGAGTTGTTCTAGTATGAGTTTCTAAATACTTCAATATTAGAAGTATGGATAAGGTAAGGATCAATCAATATAGAAAATTCCAATATACATTTTAAACTTATTTCTATATATGAAAATAATTACAAATGTTATACAACCACTTATATACCGAGGTCATAAACTTTGATATAAAGAATGTTGGATTCTTAGTTCCTTCACTCACTAGTCTGATGGAGACACATATTGAGGATGTGAATGAGTACTTCTCTACTGCATTCAAATATTTTGCTAGTGTGGGAAAGGAAATTATTCTAATTCCTTTTAATGTCAAGTAAGTATTATTATTCAATATAATTTTAATAATGAATAAATTTCTTTATTTTAATGTTTGTTTTATTCTTACTCAGATCTAGACATTGGGAATTATTGGTGGTTGTCCCAAAATTGATGACTCTTTATTATCTTGACCCAATGGGAAATACAGTATGGGGCCACAAATTGAAATTGCCAACTATGGAGTAAGCATAAATTTAGTCAATGCTTCAACATGATATTTCTATTTAGAATTTCTATTTTACTAACTATCATCTGATTGATAGGGGTATAAAGGCTTTTTGTGACGGTGGAGGACAAATACCCACAAAATTAAAGACATTGACTTTGAAAAATGTCAATGTAGCTACTTTGACAACTGCTTAGTCTTATATGTATTAATTTTCAACTCTTATATGTAAAATCTTATAGTCTTATCTCAACTCTATTTATAGTAGTTTACTAACATTAAGTATAATTCGTTATTTGTAGTGTCCTATACAAAATAATGACTGGGCTTGTGGCTACTATGTAATAAAATATATGCAAGCTATTGTCAAACAAGCATCACATGACATTCAAACTATAGATCAGGTAATAAAGAATAACATCATAAATTTACAAGTGAGTTGTAGTCATTTTATAAAATATTAGCATGTGCATCTTCTGTTGTAGATATTTACAACTCAGCCTTATACACCTGAGGACTTAAATGAATTATGAGAAGAGTGGTTAGATGCTTTTCTAAATGAAGTCAATATAGCATTGGACTGAATATGTCAGCTCCATTTATGTATGAGGTTTTGGAACTCTTTCATATTTACTTTTGTATCTGACATTAATATCATCTCAGACTTGCAATCTATCATTTTGTAAATGTTATGATGTGATTATGTGTAACTCAATTGAATATATGAATCATTTTTGTTATGAATGTGTGGTTTGGAAATTGATAATTTGAATGGACATAAAAGCTAGCAAATGTGGCTTTGGAATTTTTGGCTTGCATCATTTGCAAGTCTTTTCTATT
The DNA here is from genome assembly GCA_963693085.1 of Alisma plantago-aquatica. Taxonomy (NCBI): domain Eukaryota; kingdom Viridiplantae; phylum Streptophyta; class Magnoliopsida; order Alismatales; family Alismataceae; genus Alisma; species Alisma plantago-aquatica. The sequence goes on along the minus strand of OY856412.1, from coordinate 1,275,682,634 downwards.
GAAGGTATTGATCTGCTCTGTTATGAAGATTTCTATTCAGTTTCTGTAGAATTAAAAAAAAATTGTACCCTATAGAGTCAGCTATTTTAAACAACCGACCTTGCAGATCTCTAGGGTTGGGTTTTAAAGAAAAATTGACCTTATAGGATCTTGGATCAGAAGCTCAGTTTTTGTAACCTATTGAGTCGGTTTTCTTCATATAACCGTCCTTACAGAGCATCTCTAGGGTTGGTTATTTAGAAAAACTGACCTTATATGGTCTGGTTATCAGCAAGCTCAATCTGTAGACTCTATTGAGTCGATTTTCATCAGATAACTGTCCTTACGGAGCATCTCTAGGGTCAGTTATTTAGAAAAACCGACCTTATAGGGTCTATTTATTAGCAAGCAATTTGTAGACTCTATTGAGTTGGTTTTCTTCATATAACCGTCCTTACAGAGTATCTATGGGGTCGGTTATTTAGAAAAACCGACCTTATAGGGTATGTTTATCAGCAAGCAATCTTTAGACTCTATTGAGTCGGTTTTCTTCATATAACCATCCTTACAATGTATCTCTAGGGTCGGTTATTTAGAAAAACCGACCTTATAGGGTCTGGTTACAATCTGTAGACTCTATTGAGTCAGTTTTCTTCATATAACTGTCCTTAATAGAGCATCTCTAGGGTCGGTTATTAAGAAAAACTGACCTTATAGGGTTTGGTTGCTCAATTTGTAGACTCTATTGAATCAATTTTCATCATATAACTGTCCTTACAGAGCATCTCTAGGGTCAGTTATTTAGAAAAACTGACCTTATAGGGTTCGGTTACAGCCCCAGGTATAGTTTCTTTTCTCACATGGGGTTAGTTTTTGACAACCTCTTGGGTAAGTTTTTACTATATAAGGTCGGTTTTCTCTGGTTAAAAAAACCGACCCTATAGAGTAATTTCTCTAGCGACGGCCACTTAGGTGCCAGTTGAAAAGTGATGCTATAAGCTTAAAAAAACTGACCCTATAGACCATTACTGTACTAGTGAATAATAATAATAATAATAAAATAGATGATGATGAATTAAAGGCTAATACAATTGTTCTAACAATGAAATTAATGTTGAAACTTTCAGAATGTTGACTTCAACTGAAGACACATTGATGAAGAAGGCAACCTCGTTGAAAGGGGTAGAGGAAATCTTGGAAAAGATAACAAATGAGTTGAGAGGATAACCCGAACCTCTCCCCAATGAAAAGGCTTCAGTTACATCTGATGAAGAATAAGTACAACTACATTCTGGCCCACAAAACACCAGAAGATTCCAATGAGTCCCCGAACACATCCCAGACAGAAACTTTTGAATATCCGCCTCCCGAGACTGAGCTAACAAAACTGGAAAAGAGAAAAGATGAATCCAGGGAAGTGAAAAGTGGAAAAAATAGGAAGGCAATGGACGTAGAGAAATTAAAAGGGAAGGAGAAAGAAGCAACCTCTGAGGAGGTCAAAGAGACAGAGTAGATGTCCCTCCACCAGTAGAGGCCAACATTCATACTAAGAGATCCTACACACCAGTCACAGTTTGACTGGATATTGCAGACCAAAGAGTTCAAGCCGACAAGATACTTGGACGTAGAGGACTTCAAGAAGATGTGAGTCTACGACAGGGTAATCAACTTCCTGGAAGGTGCAAATCTACGCACCCTATGCACCTAAGAAGCCCCCTCTGTAACACAACTAACCCTAGAGTTCATGTCATCATTGGAAAAGTTTCCTGTCAGTGACAACGAATGCAAGAATGGCGGCTGTGACTTCAAACTAGAAGCGAGACTAGGAGGAAAGTATCACATGATCACAAAGGCCATGCTTAATACAATTTTCACCAGAACAACTAAAGAAGCACAAGCTTCCTCGGCCTTGCCTGGAGAAAAGGACACCATCGGGTACAACAACCACAGAATGTGGGAGAAGCTGACGGGAGAACAAGAACACAATTCAAAGAATTCAAAGGCGACTCTCTTCACCTCATGCTTTATCACGGTGGTTTAGAAGATAAAAACCAACACTATCTTTACAAGGTCAGAAACTGGCGATGTAACAAAGGGTGACCTGTTCATAATATGGTCAATGCTTAATAAGAAGCATATGAACATAGTAAGAATCCTTATTGAAAGGCTATCATACATAGTAGGAGGGGAGGCAAAACAAACAAAAGAGTTCAGTATGGGAGGTCAGATTACAAAGATAGCATACTACTTCATGGATGCATACCTGTTGATGAAGTAAAAGAAAAAAAGGGGCATACAAAGATTGATATAAAGTCCCTAATCAACAAGGGGATCCTAGTGCGGAAAGGAAATAAACTATTCTACAAACAAAGCTTCTCCAAGACACTCCTCCCCTCCCAGAAATGGCATATTATGATGCCTACAAGATGCGGCCCACTCAAGAAGTCGTCGATAAGATGTACTCGGGGGCCATCCACACTACCATAGACTAGTCATCTACAGCTGGCAAGAAGGAAGCAAGAGATAAATCTCTAGAAATAGATATGAGGAAGCCAGAGGAAAGGAAGAAGCTGGCAATAAGAAAGAAAAAGAAAAAGACATCAGAAAAGCCCATCGCCCTGAACCCCCCCCCCCACCACACATTCTAGCCGAGACAGTAATGAATGAAGGGTGCCAGCCTAAAATTGAAATCATAGAAGGAGGCGACCATGCACGTCTTGAAACTACAATGAAAGAAAAACATGTTGAGATCGACAAGAAATCAACCAAGCATGCAAGGACCCCGAGGTTGTACCCAACCCCGTGATATCGGAGGTGATCCTATAAGTGTCGGGGGAACCAGAGGCGAGCACTTCCAGCCCATCTACGCAAGCCCACCCAACAAGAAACAAGCCAGTTCCATGACCGAAGGAGCCCATAGCATCCACAACACAAGTGGACCAACAACAACACCGCCCAGACACGTTCAGTGATGAACTGGGCAATACGTTTGATGCCATGTGGCAACATATGCAAAACACTTCTGAATTAAATTTGAATATTACCTCTAGCCTGTGTACACTAACTACGTAGGTACAAACTTTAAATAAGAGAATTTAAGCTCTTCCCCAATTCATGTAAGGGGTAATGAAAACTCAAAATGTGCAGATGAGAGCTCTAAAAACTCTAACCGTTGATATGGCAGACCTCATGAAGGAGTGAGATGTCATGAGAGCGGACAAGGAGCTAATGCGTAAGGGGTACGAGGAAGTGTTGGATGACCTAAAGAAGGAGCATCAGTGCCTAGATGAAGAACGTCGACAACTAGATGTTGAATGCCAAGAAATAGACAGCTGACGGCAGAGAAAGAAGACAAAGCATCTAACAAGCCCTTCAACGTCACATGCTTCCTCGAGCCCTTCGATCCCAGACAAATATGATGACAACGTGGGAGGAACCAGTGCCAGAGTAGCATCAAAAGATGAAAGTGCCAATGTGAAGACTTCTCCAAACTCATAAGGACAACAAAACAAAGAAAACAAATACGTTGTCAAGGGATTTCAACTTAAATAGCAGCCTAAAAGAAGATAAGGCTGTGCTAGAGGACCCCAAATAGGTCGTCATCACCAGAGTAGAAAGAATCACAATAGAAGATCTCACATCATGAGAAATAAGAGATCTCAACACATTCTTAGATGACCTGACATTCGGGATACATATCTGCAATGACTTCCAAAAAGACATGGAGTAGTATGAGCGGGATGATTCTTTCTATGATGGGAAAATGGTCACGACGTTAGTCGCACTCAATGCTACAGAACTAGAGCAACTATCAAAAGTGAATCAACCAATGAAAGACATAACTACAGAGATGTCTATAAAGGATGAAGGCAAGGAAACAACCCAAACAACAACGGAAACAAGAGTTCAACCTACAACCATAGAAGCACCGCTCACAACAACACAGGACGTAGAAGATGACACCTCAGAAGATAAGGAAGGTGGGCTCACCTCTTTCTTCACAAATGAGCCAGTCAGAAAATGGAGCAAGCCAGTCAATGACGTACAATTAGGTGTGGCTCCTTCTCTACCCTGTAAGATGGCGGGTATGGATATGACCACATTATCAAGTATATCATGTAGAGATGTCAATATCCTTGCAGACATACTAGATGACAACCTACCCAGAACTGATGTTGTCTATCAAAACAAGGGTAGGTTGATTAATAGAGATCACTTTCGAGGGTTTTTCATGAAACGAGCACACATACATAAGAAGCTCTTCAAAATACTGTGTGCCACTCTACTTAAAGAGTTCTTACATCATGATAAAGTGCAACCAGTATTCAATGGCACAACACATCTAGTAGGGCTCCTATTTGATAACAATGACAAAGCTACTGATATGATAGAGCTACAATGTGCAGTGAGAAGGGAAGAAACAAAATTCGTGGTCCTACCCATAAGGACTATAAAGCACCAGACATTGATTTTCATCAACTTATATGAGAGACAGAGAACAGTGTTCAACTGCTGTGTAGCTGAATTGGACAACACCTCTCTGGTCTATAAAAATAAAGAAGCAAGGGACATCATGAAAGTGCCACTGCGTCTACAAAGAGCTATACAAATGGCCAACAAAAGATGTAAGGGGATGTGGAAGTAATTTTCCATCTACAAAAAGGTCCCCAAAGAAAAGTATGAAACAGGGGACTGTGCCTTTATAGTGCTTTGAATGATTGATCTTAAGAGTTGACTGGCCTAAATTGTACGTCCAAAATGGAGAGGATCCAGAGTAGTCAGACACTTAAGATTATAACTCGACACTCAAGACCCCACAACTATTATACAGGGTCTGACGTAGTAATTGGGGTCAAACCACAGGGATAAGGTCGACAGGTGTTAAGTATGCAGGGTCTCACACTCATACACTCCAGACAAATAGATGGTTTTAAAAGGTTGTTCCCTAATGAATGATGGTTCTCAAGACAAACCAAAGAAAGTTAATGGAAAGAAAATAACAAAAAGAGAAAAATGAGTATGAACTGTAAGAAATAAATATATGGAAGGAAACTCAGATCGGGTTTCACCTACTAAGGTCCCTCACCAACATGCAAAACTCACTCCCCTTTTGTATACTCCTATCAAGATTACAAGCAAACATAAAAAGTGTCTATTCCCTCCACTCTCGAGATAAGGATAGATCTAGGATCTAAGGTGGCCTCCCTCTCGAGATAACCACCTTACAACCACAAAACAAACCATATGGCCTTAAGCTTTAGCATTCCAACATTCTCATGCATCCATACTACTCCACAACACTAGATAAAGTAGATACCACTCTTTTTAGGTACCAATGATCAAACATCACAAGATGGTAGCTAAGCATATAAGTGAAGTATTAAGAACAAGCGTATGGAGATAATCTTGATAAGAGCATATATATATATGTATATATATATGTATACATATATATACATATATATGTATATATATGTATATATATACATATATATGTATATATATGTGTGTATATATATGTGTGTGTGTGTATATATATATATATATATTCAAGGGGAGTAAGGATATACATGTTGGGAGAGCCTTAGTGGCTACTCCCCGCCCGAGTTAAGTGTTTAGCCACACATGTTAATAGGCAGCATAACGACGTTACAAAATGATAGATACATCACAACCACGAAGAGGGAAGGGGTACAATGTAACAGAGATGATAGATCTACATGGAGAGAGAATATGTCAATACACCAATATACTCCTTCGAATCTAGACCTAGGATGGATGGTGCAGAGGCTTCTCCTTCCTTCGAGGAAGAGGGCCGTTAGTCTTCTCTCTCCTCCAACTTCCACCTTTAGAGATCTGAGGCCGATATGATGGATGTGAGTGGCTATGGAATTTGACATACTTCACGGTCCTTGATGATCTGATGATGTGACAAGTTGAGATGGGTGGCCTATTTATAGGTGATGCCCACTGAATCAACCATCTGAGCCATGGTCGAGGTATGATCTCGGCCGAGGCTTGATCTCAGTTGAGGCTTGATCTTTGGTTGAGGCTCCCACCGCAGTCGATCGAGGCTTGACCTCGGTCGAGGCTTGATTGCAGTCAAGGCTCCCACTATGGTCAGTCGAGGCATCACCTCGATCAAGGCATGTGAGTCATAGGCCGCAACCAAAGGGAAGCGAGGCATCACGGTCATGGGGTGCAAGGATGATTATCAGGGCTTCGACCACGATGGGGGGTCTTTAGTGGTCGATGAGCTGTAGTCGAGGTGGTAACCACAACCATGTCTTGGTATGACCTTGCAAATGTGGAAGAGGTGTGCAATTGAGATTTTTGGTATAAGGTACTTAAATAAGAAGGAAAAATCTATAAAGGTATGTTAGGAGAGGCATAAAATACATACAAAAAATTGCATAAAATGTGGATCCTCAGCACAATCGTACAAAGCCCGGAACGGCCGTGTTGAGACAAGTGTCATGACTAGGACATGTGCCATGACCACTCATTTCATACACTCCACCTTCACCTATAAATACCCACCTCTCACAACCTGGAGAGGGGTTTTGAGATTTGGAGGTCCACATTAAGGGAGATTTTTCTGGTTCCACGTCGTGGTTCTACACATTCTTGATTCTCAGAGCCCCGTGGGAGAGTTACAAGGTCTAAAAAGGCTGAAGTGCTCATTCTACGTCCGTTCCTCCAATTTTCTTCCATCCTCCATCATTTTCCACCACCATTCACCCATATCCTACCATTCCCATCCATCTTCCACCTCTATACACCCATCAAGCTACTATTTTGAGGAAAAATCAAAGATAAAGGAGGCCAAGGAGCCCAGAAGACCAAGGATGACAACCCAAAGACAAGATCTACCCTATACAGAGGCTAAGGAGCAAGAGCCACCTCTCCTCTAAGGGATAAATCTCTTCTTCTTCTCTTCTTCTTCTACTTTTCTCCTTTGTTTCTGTACAAATGATGTTCTTCCATCTTTGTTCGGTGCCAACTATGCTTGTCCATGACTAGTTGAGATCCTTCTTGGCTATGTAGCCCATTTTTGGCATGTTTATGTACTTTTACCTTAAGCAAATAGTTTTATTTTAGATTTAGTATATTTTTTGTTCTATCTTCTCTTTGTGGTATGATTGCTAATTTGGTTGATCTCTTTCTTTCTTGAACTTCTATTTCTTCCTGTATCGAGACATTTGTGGAAGAAATAGATAAGAGAAGACAGTTTAGATTAGAATCTGAAAGGATGACAGTTCAATGTGATTTGTGTAGAACCGTAGACCTGGGCACAACAGAGCCCAGACCGGAATGGTCAGGCGCACTACCTGGTTCTGCGACACCTGTTTCTAACATCTCAAGATATTCTAGACCTGAGAGGTATCTAGAATATTCCAGGATGTTGCTTTGTCATCCTCGAGAGAGGTTTCATATCATTGATGGGTTTTAGTCACGCTGTGCGAAAGCGAGTGGGATGACCCCACAAGAACAGATGCCACAGTATGTACTATGTTTGGATGTAGGGGTGTTCAAGGGTTGTCTACACCTGAGAATGGCTGTGTAGAGTACCCAACTTGTGGTTACATAGCCAGGAAATCCTTCTCTCTGATTAGTAGAATCCTACAAACTCTATTTTGTTTTCTTTTCTTTGTTTTGTTTTATTTTGTGACAACATGCTAGACTAGTTCTAGCTCCATACTTTTATCGACTATCATATTGTCTTATATGACTAAAGAGCGAGGTCTTAAGCGTCCTAAACGTCCCCACGTCACTGTGTTTGACCCTATAATGAATTTTCAGGGGTCCTTGAAGGTTTCAGGTTATAAATTCAAAGTTTGACCCTTTGGAGTTGATCAGAGTGCTAGCCATTGGTGGGCCATAGAGGAGGAGCAGAGGCCAGGTGTCGTGAATCAGTTGGGAGGAGTTCTGATGTGAGTTCATTAGTCAGTACTTTCCTCAGACATACCTAAATGAGAAGATCAACCAGTTTGAGAAGATTTGATAGGGGTCCATGACGATAAATGAGTATGAAGCAAGGTTAATGGAGTTGTTGAGGTTCTATCCTCACATGGGTTCCATGGAGGATGAGAAGTTTAGTCATTTTGAGAAGGAGTTGAATGTTGAGTTGTCTACCCTGACGAGTACTTTGGAGAATTGAGAAAGGTTTGCACATTTGTAGAGTCTGTTTGAAGGATAGAATGATCTGTGAAGGGGATATAGGAGGCAAGTACCAAGAAGAGGTCTACACAGTCCCAGGGGAAATTGTCAGGAGGCTTTAAGAAGCTGAGCTTTTCTGTACCGCCAACATCATGGAGGTTTATTGCTCTGACACAGTGGTCACCTAGTAAGAGCAGAGTTCATAGCTTTCCACCTACTGGAGCTTATAGCACCGCATCAACATTGGTGACAGGGCCATCTAGGCCGCAGTATGAGACCCGAGCTTGCCACAAGTGTGGGTAGATAGGACAGCTGATGCGGGAGTGTCTGGTGAGAGATGACGAGGTGACCCAACAACCGAGGCAGAGTCAGAAGGTCTCATAGAGGAAGTAAACAATGACACTGGAGGACAAGGATGTGGCCAAGCTTTGTAGGCTGGATCGTCTACTCAGGGAAGAAGAGGACAGGGACGACAACAAGCAATGACTAGATTCTATGCCATGAGTCAGCCGAAGGCGGTGGTCAACCTGCAAGTGGTCTTGGATTGTAGGTCCAAGTTGGCGGCGTTTATATATGGTAGTGACACTTGGATCTTCCAAGGAGATAGGAAGATTCAGATGATGAGTATGGTATCGATAATGGTAGCAAGGAAGCTTTTGAGGCAGGGTTGCAAGACATTCTTGGAACATGTGATGAATACTAGGAGTTTGAGTATTCAAGAGGTGATGATTGTTATAGGGTTTGAGGATGTATTTCCTGAGGAGTTTCCAGGTGTCCCCCACCCCGAGAGATTGATGTTGAGATCAATTTGATCCCCAGAACACAAACTGATTGCTCAGACATTGTACATGATGACTCTGATAGAGTTGGCAAAGTTGAAGTGATAGTTGTAAGAATTACTTGACAAAGGTTTCATCAGGCCGAGTACATCTCTGTGGGGTGCTCTAGTGTTGTTTGTGAAAAAAAGGACATGTCTATGAGGTTGGGCATAGACAACAGACAGTTGAACAAGGTGAAAATAAAGAATTATTATCCCTTGTCGAGGTTAGATGACCTGTTTGATCAGTTGTATGGCGTAAGAGTGTTCTCGAAGATATATTTGAAGTTAGGATATCATCAGTTGAGAATCAAGGAGGATGACATACCTAAGTTGGCCTTTAGGACAAGGTACAGTCACTACGAGTTTGTAGTTATGCCGTTTGGGATGACCAATGTGTTCACCTAGAGGTTATACATTTTCCATATTTTGATAATGACTTAACCATTCCATTCATATGTATCTAATATGTGTATTGAAGATTGATTTCAGGTTAGATACATGAAAAGGATTAAAAATCAAAAGCTCTAATTTTCTCAAGTTCAAGTCAAATGCTATACAAGTGTGTAATTTTGGAAATCTATGTAAATGACTTTGGAATATTTTTGTAATCACTTGTATTGATGAATTGGCTTGTAACTAAGATGAGAAAATTGATTGGGACACTAAACACCAAGTTTTAATCACTTTAGATGCACTTTAGAAAATTGATCATAGACAGTCAATCGGTCGAGTTGCAAACTCGACCGATCCTCCTAGATCAATTCTCTGAAGATGGCATCGGTCGAGTTGTGGTTTCACAGAACTCGACCGATCCAGTACCTAACCAATTTGATCTTCATTGGTCAATCAAGTTTCCCCAAGACAAACTCAACCGATGATTTGAATATCAGCTTTGTCTTTTACTCTATCGGTCAAGTTACCTTTATTGAAACTCAACCAATTGCAGTGTATGAAATTTGCAGAAAAAGTGATTGTGACCGTTGGTGTGTGTTTTGAGCGAAAATAGAGTCGTTCTTTGAGAAAAAATGGCTATATTTCATATCTAAGTGTCCCACAACTTAAAGGGGCACCCTCAACTATAAATAGGACCTCTTGGAGTTCATTCCAAGGTTGCTCATTCACTACATGCTTGGTCCTAGCCTAGTTGAGAGTGTTCTAACCCTTTGAGCCCCTTTCTCTCTCTACCTTCAAGTCAAATTCGTGAGTATGAGTGAGATAGGTTCCTTTGTAAGAGAGTTACTCCTTGTATTAATGTAAAGCTCTCCTCCACCATCTTCCTACCCCCTATCCTTATTGAAGAAAAGGTTGAAGATCTTCTCTGAGTGAAGGAGAAGGAGTTATTGTTCTTCAAGGTTGAAGAAGGCAAGTTGTTCCAGATCTCCAAGTGAAGGAGATAGGCAAGGCAAGTGCTCAAGAAGGATAGGTAATCCCTTAAAGGCTGAAGACTTGAAGAAGGAGTGGGTAAGTCCATGTTGATGGCTGAAGACTCCATGGTTCAAGTGGGTAAGCTCCTTCTATAGGTTGAAGATCCTTGCTTGAGGTACTAAGCCCTTGGATGTTGTGGTTTTGTCTTGTAATCTTATGATGGAATATAAGAGTACCAAGACTGTAAATCCTAGAGATTAACCACCTCTAGGTAGTGGACTGACATTGCTCTTAGTTAGGATGTGGAACCACTCTAAACCACCTTGTCCAAGTGCATGCTCTTCCTTGTCTCTCATCCTTGCTATGCTTTCTAGTTAAGACATCAAATTGCTATTTGTTTAAGTTCCTGCACTTAATATAATTTGGTGGTCTAGTCCATTTTGTGAGAATTGTGAAGCTCTATTCACCCCCCTCTAGAGCCCTTGATCCAACACAATGCACCAACAACATTCATGGATTTGATGAATAAAGTGTTTTACCCGTTTCTTGATCACTTTGTGGTGGTCTTCATAGATGACATCTTGATATATAGTCATGATAGTCAACAACATGAACAATACCTTCCTCAGGCATTAACCATGTTGAGACAACACCAACTTTATGCTAAGTTTAGCAAGTGTGAGTTCTGGTTGAAGAAGGTATCTTTCTTCGAGCATGTTATATATACCAAGGGAGTACGTTTGCATCCTAAGAAAGTGGAGTCCGTGACAGAATGGGAGAAGCCTAAGACGCCGACAAAAGTGTGCAATTTTCTATGTTTGGTAGGCTATTACTGGAGGTTCATCAAGGACTTCAGCGCAATCGCCTTACCCCTAACTAAGTTAACAAGGAAGGATGTTTTATTCGTTTGGGATGACAAATGTCAACGTGCTTTCAAATGTTGAAGGAAAAGTTAACAAGTGCGTTGGTTCTAGTCTTTCCTGAGCAAGGAAAAAGATACATAGTATTTTTGTGATGCATCCATGAATGGTTTGGGATGTGTGCTGATGCAGGACAAGCAAGTGGTTTCTTTTGCTTCCCGATAGATTAAGAAGTACAATGAGAATTACCTGACCCATGATCTGGAGATAGCAGTGGTAGTTCATACTTTGAAGATTTAGAGGCACTACTTGTATGGGGAGAAGTGTAAGATCTTCACAGATCACAAGAACTTTAAGTACATCTTTTCACAATAGGAGTTGAATATGAGGCAGTGCCGTTGGATGGAGTTGATCAAAGACTATGACTACACGATTGATTATCATCCAGGAAAGGCAAATGTCATGGCATATGCATTGAGCAAGAAGTCTTCATCTTAGCCTATGGATAAAGCCCAATTGAGTTCTTTGATATGCTACAAGTGAAACATGTTGGTCTCCTTGCATCAGATGAATGTTAAGTTGGAGGTCTCCTTGCTAGTAGGTTTGTTGACACATCTATAGGTGAAGCCTATGCTAAGACAACAAATCAAAGAGGTACAACAGACAGATACCGTGATACAACATATTAGATCAGAGTTTGGCAGCGAGAAGAGTGATGGATTCCACAAATCAGATGATGGGACAGTTTCTTACCATTGCAGAAGAGTGGTTCTTGATGCTAATGACCTAAGGAGGATGGTGATGGAAGAAGCTCATTCGTACATGTACGCTATGCACCCAGGTAGCACCAAGATGTATCATAATCTGAAAGACATGTGTTGGTGGCCAGGCTTGAAGAAGGATGTGGTTGAGTTCGTTGTAAGATGTGTTGTATATCAATAGGTTAAAGAAGAACCTCAGAAGCCTGCAAGGATGTTGCAACCATTTCCTATACCATAGTGGAAGTGGGATCATGTGACTATGGACTTTGTGGTTAGTCTGCCTAGGATAGTCAAAGTCCATGATTCTATTTGGGTGATCGTTGACAGATTGACCAAGTTAGCACATTTTCTTCCCATGAAAATGACGTTCACAACAGAGAAGCTTGCCCAGTTATATGTGGATGAGATAGTGTGTTTCCATAGCAACTATCGTGTCTAATAAGGGTCCCCAGTTCATGAGTCACTTTTGGGAACGACTACATATAGCTTTGGGTACGCACTTAAAGTTTAGCATTGCTTTCCACCTACAGATAGATGGCCAATCTGAGATGACCATTCATACCTTAGAGGATTTGTTGAGAGAATGTGTTCTTTAGTTTTTAGGAAGTTGGGATGTACACCTCAGTTTGATAGAGTTCTTCTATAACAACAACTATCAGAGTATCATTGACATGGCACCATATGAGGCATTGTATGGGAGGCGTTGCATATTGTCGTTGTATTGGTATGAGATAGGTGAGTATCAACTTCTTGGTCTTGAGCTTTTGCAGCAGACGACATAGAAGATCAAAGTATACAACAACAATTTAAGGAAGCACAGGACAGACAAAATTCATATGCAGATAATTGTCATAGACCCTTGGAGTTCCAAGTAGGAGATAGGGTATACTTGAAATTATCTCATTAGAAAGGTGTCTTGAGGTTTGGGAAGAATGATAAGTTGGCTCCTAGGTTTATGGTACCTTACCTAGTGATGGCATGTATTGGGAAGGTGCCCTACAAGTTAGAGTTGCCACCTAAGCTGCACATATTGCATCCAGTGTTTCATGTGAGTATGCTGAGAAAGTTCCATCCGGATACAGAGTTGATGCTGCATCCAACAGAGGTAGAGCTGGATGAAGATATGACCTATGTGGAAGGTCTGGTGTTGATCCTTGACTGAAGAGTGAAGAAGTTGAAGAGGAAGGACATTGTGCTTGTGAAGGTTCTTTGGCATCATTGTGGTGTTGAGGAAGCCATGTGGGAGCTCGAGGAAGAGATTCAGAGGAAGTGCCCCTCTCTTTTCTCTTAGGATTTCTGGGGAGAAATCCTATTAGGGGTTTATGGCTTGTAAGGACCCTAACCCACATTTTGGGATAACTCTATTTATTTGCCTAAGTATGTTTCTTAGCACCTTACTCTAATCATCTGAGATGTAATTAGGGCATGTTGGAAGTTTGAAGTTTCTTATTTGAGCTTGTTTGGATGATGCTTGTGTTTTGTGGTGAGTTTTTTGTGCAATTTGCAAATCACCCAGAGCATGGATTGATATGAAAGTTTGCCACCTCTTGAGTGTTCCTTCTCTCTCTTGGCACCATCTAGAGAAGATAGAGATAGATGAGCACCTTGTTTGGGTCTTGGTTGTGTGGTGACATTCTTGGTGATGTTTTGGACACATGTTTGAGGTGTGCCTTGCTCCTACATGTGTTGTATTGGGCTAGAGAGACCTAGAGAGGTCATGTATAAGTTTGTGAGTTTCACACCCACATCCCAAAATTACCACTAATCATGAGATTAGGGCATAAGTTTGAGGATTATACTTAATACAAACTTTACTCCTAGCTTTTTCTTTTTTCTCAAATATATTGTAATATCACTTATTGAATGATAAGTCTCAACTAAACATAACAGTAAGATACAATAGAACTTGAGTATTACATAGAAGCAAGAGTTCACACTTAATATACATCATGTACATTACATTTCAAAATTCTCTATTTTCTCTCTCTCTCAATCCTAGGATCCAGAGGAAGGATAACAGACCATATATCTATTCTAACTACTCTTCTTTCAAGACCTCTGTACTACTCTTGATTAAAGTTGACTTCCGTCTCCTCAAGAAGAGCTAATCCTTTACCTGAAAAAAATTGTTCGGTAGGTTGGTGAGCTACTGGCTCAATGAGTAGAGAATCAACATGTAACCAATATATTTATGATGTTTACAATTAATAGAACTTAATAGCAATTATGTAAGCATGGTAATATAAAAATTGTAATTCACTCAACATGGCAGTTGTACATATATTTAACGCAATAAAATGATAACCTAACCATTGACATTATTTTAAATCCATTTATTATGCCTCTGGACCCACATGAGGTGTACCACAACATTTGGAAGTATCGCGACAAGCTACGATCTCACTGTATAAGACTTAGAAGCATTCTCGGGTTCCTAAGTCTTAAATCTTAATACCACGTCTGTAGCTAGAATCGACACGTCTGCCTCTCGATGGCTAATGGGAGTGGTCGGATATCTCAGACTCCACCTCTCAACCTGGGTACTCAGGCGGTGAGTCAAAGCCCTCAGGCTTAATGTGCATCAATAGACCTACCAACTACTAATCACTACAACATGTAACACAGGTACCACCCACATCCCTAATTGGTGTTGGGTACCATGCAACTGTAAGGAGTCTTCCCTATTGGTCAAGACACCCACACCCTACTGGTACACTCCGAATTACCTCGAACTGGACTACCTCCAGTTGGGAAACCATTTCCTCCCCACATCACAAGCCTTATCCTGTGAGGATTCTATAGTGTCCATGGCATCAAATGTCTAGTGATATTTAGTTGATTATCAAGTTTCATCATCGTATCTAATGATTACCCTATTTTTGACAATTAAGCATCTCATATTTAAACAAATAAATCATTTAATAATTTCCATAGATCTCACAAACCATAGTTCAACTCTTTTAAACATGAACTAGGGCAACCCGGATTTTCGATGCCTCAATTTACACTTTCATCACCTGTCAAATCATAACAATTCACATGGAAACTTTTAATATAGTAATACATCAATAATATTATGATTATAAAAGCATTTTGACTATTAATAATCACTACATATGTTTATAAAAAAATCACAAATATCATAGAATAAGAATTAAATGCTGGAAAATGATTATTTGAGTTTGTATGCCTTAAATCAGGGTTAAAAGGTGATTATCTACTCACAGACCTTGCCCAAGATCACTGATCTTAGCCTTTTCACCAACTAATCTCAGATCTTATCTCACACGAGTTAGAATCAAGCTTCAGACCTCAAGATCTCATTCAAAATAGATTTTTAACATGTTTCTTGGTCCTAAAGAAGGTCTTTTGTAGGTAGAAGATGAATATTGGAGGTTAACCCAAACCTTAGATTTGTTTGATTAGGGATTCCAAGCAAGGTAAAATGAAGACAAGGAAGAATCAAAGGTTAAAACTACTTACCAAGTCGAATCTATGGCAAACCCTTTGGATTTCCATCGTTCTTCATGTTCTTCCCCAAATTGCCCCATAAATCACATTCTAGGTTGCCCTCTCATTGAGAAATGAGCCTAACATAATAGAAGATCGAATTGTGGTTCTAATTCACTTCATTTCGTTGAAAGCAGATAAGTATAGACTGAGATATGACCATTTTATGATTTGTTGTCCTGGGCAACATCCGTCGCGGTCGCGACACAGCACCACGGCCGCGACACAACATCACAGTCGTGGCACTAGCATCGCGGTTGCGACACAACGTCGCAGTCATGACACTAGCATCGTGGTCATGAAAGTTTGTACATGTTTACTAAAAAGAGAATAACTCTTGCATTTTAACTCTGATTCAGTTTCGTTCTTCTTTTATTAGATTCATAATTGAATTCTCTACACTCCTACAATATTATTTTTATAATATTCTCAATTGAAAAATTATTTATTTATTATTTTCTCCTATGTCATTAACTCTCTTCTTGCATACATGGATGGGTTAATGCTATATTAACTCCAACTTGGATCTTTATAGTATGCTTAAGTCATGATTTTGAGTTGTCGAAGTTAAAATAAAGCACAAGATAAAATATTGCTAATAAAAGCATGACAAGCAATAAGATTATCTTAAATCTCTAAGATTACCAACAAAGCTAGGAATGGGTTTTAACAATTCTCCCCCTCTAATAAAAATTTTGTCTTGAAATTTCTAAAAGAGGAAAGGATACTTGTTAAACATCTCTGACTCCACTTCCCAAGTAGCTTCTTCTACACCATGATTCCTCCAAAGCAACTTTTCTAGGGGTATCCCATGCAATCTAACTACCTCATCTATATTGACTTTGGTTAACTTTGGTGTATCCCATGTTTCTTAGTTGGAATAAATTGAGAAGACTTTGTTAACCTATCTACTATTACCCATACATAGTCAAAACCACATGGTGTCCTAGGTAATCCAACCACAAAATCCATAGTGATATGCTCCCACTTCCATTCTAGGATAGGAAGTGATTGTAGTGTACCTGCCGGCTTTTGATGTTTAGCCTTGACTTGATGACATACATCACACTTAGCCACATACTCAGCCACATCCTTCTTTATACCTGACCACCAATACAATTCCTTCAGGTTTTGTACATCTTTGTGTTATCTAGATGCATTGCATACATAGAAGAATGACCTTCCTCAAGAACCTGCTTCTTTAACTTAGTGTCATCTGGCACACACAATCTATCATATAGATACAACACAACCCATCATATGAAAATCTAAACTCTAATATCTTTCCTTTTGTCATATCATGCATGATCTGCTGCAATTCTCTATCACTATGCTGAAGCTCCTTAATCTGATCATAAAATGTAGGTCTAACCTACATGTGTGTAATCAATCCACCTTGATCACACACATTCAGATACAAATTCATCTCTCTCATCTTAACTAACATGTCTCTTTTTACACATGCCATTGAAAATATTTCCATAGATGATGTTGACTTTCTACTCAGAGCAACTGCTACTACATTGGCCTTTCCAGGATGATAATCAATGGTGATATCATATTCCTTTATAAGCTCCAACCACCTGCATTGTCTAAGATTGAGATCCTTCTGTGTGAAAATATACTTCTGACTCTTATGATCAGTAAAGACCCAACATGTTTTTCCATAGAGATAATGATGCCATGTCTTCAGAGCATGCACTACTGCTTCCAACTCAAGATCATGTGTGGGATATTTCTCTTCATTCTTCTTAAGTTGTCTAGAAGCATAGGCCATCACTTTCTATTCTTGCATAAGAACACATCCTAAACCTCTCCTAGATGCATCACAGAAAACCACATAGCCCTTATCTGCCTCTGGTAATATCAAGACAGGTGATGTGATTAACTTCTTCTTTAAATTTTGGAAACTTTTCTCACATGACACAGACCAAACAAAAGGTACATCCTTCCTTGTTAAACGTGTAAGAGGCGTTTCTATTGCACTGAAGTTCCTTATAAACCTCCTGTAATATCCTGCTAACCTAGGAAACTTCCAATCTCAATAGGGGTCGTAGGTTGCTCCCACTGAACAACATATTCTACCTTCTTAGGGTCAAACTTAACTCCTTCTCCTGATATGACACGTACAAGAAAAGATACTTCAGCCAACCAAAAGTCACATTTGATGAGCTTAGCATAAAGTTGATGTTGCCTTAACAACTGCAGGGCTATCCTTAGATGCTGCTCATGTTTTTTTGCATCTTTAGAATATATAAGGATGTTGTCTATAAACACTACTATGAAGTGATCTAAATATGGTATGAAAACCCTGTTCATCATGTCCACAAAGGTTGTAGGGGAATTTGTTAATCCAAAAGACATAACTACAAACTCATAGTGCCCATACCTCATTCTGAATGATGACTTAGGTACATCAAATGCCTTTATCCTTAGCTGATGATACCCGACCTGAGATCTATCTTTGAAAAGATCATTGATTCACGGAGTTGATCAAACAGGTCATCAACCCTAGGCAAAGGATATTTATTCTTAATTGTTATCTTATTCAATTACATGTGGTCTATACATAACTGCATGGATCCATCCTTTTTTTTCACGAACAGTATTGGAGCTCCCCAAGGTGATGTAGTAGGTTGAATAAATCCTTTATTCAGTAACTCCTATAACTGGGGTTTCAATTCCTTCAACTCTCTAGGTTCCATTCTATAGGCAGGTAATGCTATTGGATGGCTACCAAGTAAAATCTGTATCTCAAAGTCGATATCTCTTTCAGGTGGTAAACCTGGTAACTCATCAAGGAAGACATCTGAAAACTCACATACTACTAGAACATCTGCTATACTGACTACTCCTTTCTCTGCCCTAGCATCCACCACATGTGCTAAAATCGCCTCACATCACTTTCTCATCATCTTATCAACTACAATAGGTGATACTATACATGTCGGCAAGATTTTCCTATCTCCGGTAAAGACATATGAAAAACCACCTTGTTGAAAGATAACTTCTTTCTTCCAACAATCTAACTAGACATGATATGTCTCAAGCCACTCCATACCCAAAATGATTTCAAAAGAATTAATATCTAAGGGTATGAGATTAACTGCTATTGTATAACCACTAAAACTCAACAGACATCCAGGACATACTTATGTCAAAATTGAGGATTCACCTAGTGGAACTCTTAACAACAACTCATAAGATAAATCCCGGGTTAGAAGATTTAATCCACTAACTATCTATCTTTGAATGAAAGAACGTGTTGCACCAGGATCTATCATTACTGTAATAGAATTTTTTTAAAGAGAAGCATCTCACCTGTCACAACTCTGGGCGAAATCACACCTCCAGATGGTGTCATTGATAAGAAGCATCCAATGGCTCTCCCTCTTCCATGTTGTTCTCACTGTCTACTACTGGTACTATGTGCTCCCCCTCTAGAACCTAAATCCACTCAAGAACTTGCCCGTCTAAGTGGATCCTACCTCTGTAGAGTCTAAAACTGTAATTGTGAACCTTGTTCTGAAATATATGGAAGCTTTGGGTAGTCCCTTTTTAGATGTCCCATCTATCCACAATGAAAATATATTGGAGCATTAGCTCCCCAACACTGACCATAATGGTTCCTACCACAATTGTCACATATGGATGCATCATGTCTCTGTGATCCTGTCACTGACACTAAAGATCCTAAAGACCTAGTTGGAGGTGTCCATGTAGACTGAGTATTCCATATATAGGAATTGGGCCTACCTCCACTTGGTGAAAAATAGATCCTTGTCTCCCAAAACATCCAAGTCCTCATCTGATATTAGAAAAGAAACCACCACCTCCTCTATATCCACCATTGCTCTCGAACTGCTTATCAGTATTAACTAACTCTTCTACACGTCTCACTGCTTCTACAAATTCTCCAAAGTTTTCTCTCTCTCTTTGACGAATGGCTGACACAGTGTGTCTAATCTTTGATCTTAATCCTTGTTGAAATCTTCTACACTTTTCTACATCATCAGGAATAAGTTGCGGATAGAAATTTTCCAACCTTTTGAAATGTGCCTCATATTCACCTATTGTCATACTTCCTTGTCTGATATTCTCCAACTCTTTAATCTTATCACTAAGGAAGGTAGGAGGAAAATACTTAAGGTGAAACTCATCCACAAAGTCCTTCCAGGCCATCTCTGTGTTCCTCCTTCTATCTTCCACTCCTTGCCACCATAGCTCAACATATCCCTTGAGTAAATAAACTACATGATTGATTTTCTTATCTTCTAATAACTCCATTAGTTGAAAGACCTTTTCCAGTTGTCAAAGACACACATCCGCCATAGCTGGATCTATTGTTCCAGAAAATTTAGTTCCACCAAGCTTCTTCACCAGCTCATAGGATCTCATCAGATCCTTACTAGAAAATGAAGACTTCCTGTCCATCTTATATTTTTCTTTTTTCTCCAGAAAAATATGATACATCCTTGTTGCCTCATTATTTTCTCTACCTTGAGCCATTGCTCGAGGGTCATGGTCATAATGGATCTCAACTTGTTCCTCACCATGTCCACGTCCTTTTCCTTCCATCTGCATATCCATAACAGAACACATCTGTTAGATAACTGCAGTTCGAAGAGGAAAACATCCTAATTCTATTGGTCTCTTATCACCCATGTCCCAAACCTAAACTCATTTTAGGTTCAACCTATGCTATGATACCAAGTTTCACACCCACATCCCACGATTACCACTAATCATGAGATTAGGGCATAAATTTGAGTATACTTAATACAAAGTTCACTCCCAACTTTTCTTTTTTCTCAAATATATTGCAATATCACTTACTGAACGATAAGTCTCGATTCAACATAATAGAAAGATACAATAAAAATTCACTATTACAAGGAAGCAAGAGTTTCACACTTAATATACATCATGTACATTACATTTCAAACTTTTCTCTTTTGTCGCTCTCTAAATCCTAGGATCCAGAGGAAGGATAAGAGAGCATCTATCTATTCTAACTACTCTTCTTTCAAGAACTTTGTGCTACTCTTGATTAAAGTTGGCTTCCATCTCCTCAGGAAGAGCTAATCCTTTACCTGAAAAATTGTTCAGTAAGTTGGTGAGCTACTAGCTCAGTGAGTAGAGAATCAACAAGTAACCAAGGTATTTATGATGTTTACAATTAATAGAACTTAAATTCAATTATGTAAGCATGGTAGTATTTAAACTGTAATTCACTCACATGGCAGTTGTACAGATATTGAATGCAATAAAAGGATAACCTAACTATAAATCCATTTATCATGACTCTGGACCCACATGAGGTGTACCACAACATGTGTAAGTATCACAACAAGCTACGATCTCATTGTACAAGACTTAGAAGCATGCCTGGGTTCCTAAGTCTTAAATCTCAATACCACATCTACAGATGGCATCGACACATCTACCTCTCGGTGGCTAATGAGAGTGGCCAGATTTCTCAGACTCCACCTCTCAACCTGAGTACTCAGGCAGTGAGTCAAAGCCCTCAGACTTAATGTGCATCAGTGGGCCTATCAACCACTGATTACTACAACATGCAACACATGTACCACTGGTGTAATGACCCCGCCTCCCGGTAACCCCCAATTAAGGGAGACCCGAAGGACAGAGCCGTTATTCAATTAACAGGATCAAAGGTTCAACAAATAATCAATTATAATTATGAAATTCTACTAACTAAACTGGAATTGGGTATAAAATTAAAACTTTACTTACCTTTGAAAAACCTTAGAAATCTATCTATCCAGAGCTTGAATTAATCTATCTAATCCTCCTTGCACTTTATTTCTTAGTTTCACAATGTGTCACTTTACTATTTGTTCATTTCAGGGTTGTTCCTAAAATGCCGACAAACAAAACATTGATCAGTATACGGGAATATACTGGTATGTGGGGACATCCAAAGTTTCACAGATATGGCTGACAATTTAATAATCACAATCAAATTATTTATCAAGACAGTTTACATTTTCAATGTGTCATTCTCCACCGCTTTTGCCCTAACCCTGGCATACCCCTCTAGGGTTTCTCTTTTGCCATTGATTTAAGGCCACCTTCTCAATCCCGAGTTTGGTGCCTAGGAGTCACCTCTCATGGTGCTCCATAGTCATGCATCACAGACCACCTTCTCATTCTCGAGCTTGGTGTCTGGGGTCACCTCTCATGGTGCCCATGGGTCTACCCTCCTGGGCCTGACCTTTATGGCATCTTCCATCAGGGTGGCATGTAGGTGCGAGAATTCACATGTATATATATAACTGTGATAGCCATAGTGACTTTATAATTGCAGTATGAACATCCAAACCGTTTAGATTGCATTCAATGCGAGGAAACATCTGTAAAACCCTCGGGAAACTAATGAGATTAACCATAATTAACCACATACCCGTTAAGCAGACTTGAATGTAGAAATAACTCAACCAATCAAGAAATCAAGCAAGTACACACACAGGTTGATCCTAAAAAGACATCCAATTTCTCTATCATTAATCATGTCATCATGATCTATTAATCCTAGTTGTTTTCTAGGGTTATTTGTCCTTTTTAGGGTTTTGAGCATAATTTAGGGTTCCACTCTATTTTTATTACTTTAAACCCTAATTTTACTAAAACACTTGCAAACCCTAATTATTTCATCTTTCTCTCACAAAAGATTCAAATTTCATCTTTTAGTAACAGGAAACCCTAATTTTAGATTATAAGTACTTTTCTTTTCTTTTTCTCTAATTTAGGGTTTCTAAGCATCTTAACCATTATATTAGGTTTAAAACCCTAAACTTTGCAATTCTATCATCAAAACAAGTTAAAAACCATCTTTATCATTAATCAAGTAAACCATGCTTGAATTAACCTAATTGCAAGATTAAATATATCTTTTGTCAACAATTAGGGTTTCTAATTACAATTTAAAACCTTTTCTATCCAAAATATCCACTTTTGAAAAAATATATAGATTTAGGTGTCCAAACAATTTTTAATGTATCCCTCGTATTTTTCTGATCAATTTTCATGATTAACTTCCTTCATCCAAGTTTTCTAGCAAAAGATACAATTTTAACAAGAAAATTCCTTTTTTTGATTTATTTGCTAATTTGGGAAAAACACAGATCGTTTGATCCGTGGTCCGCTGGTCCACATAGGATCCAACGTCTAGGATCACGCACGCCCTTTCTTTGCAAACAAAAGAACCAAAAGTCCGTTCTAACCTTAGCGCGACTGAAGGAGGTGAGGGGCAAAGTGGTAATTTCACAGGAGGCCTTCTTCAACCTCGCGTCGTCTCCCTGTTGCGCTCCGATGGTCAACCTCAGGGTTGACTTCGCGATCCTAGCCACCTGCGACCGCGCCAACAGGTTAGGAAGCTTCGTCTTCTGTCGACAAACTCGACCAAGGGCCCAATTGCTTTCCAAGGGTACGCCCAAGTTGCTCCTACTCACTGGACTCTGGTGAGGGTCTCCGAGGTGATGGAGGTGCAGGTCAGGACGAAATGTCCAATTGGAGGCACGAAATTGCTCCTTGCAACAACCCGCAGGTCAGGGTATGGTTTCTTTGCACGCTGGAGTCCTCACAAGCCCTCCCCTATATATAGGGTCGGGGTAGGCATTGTGGGCATTTCCCAAAACCTCAGCCAATACTAATCGAACCAGAGATGAATCCCTTCATTTCTCTCTCCCGAATCTAATGTGACCAATACCAGGCTGGCATGTCCACTAGATAACGAGAAAACAAGGTGGGAAAGTTCCACTGGAACTTGCAGAGTCCTAGTCCGCTTGGGACTTAGACGATGACTATCCATCGTTGGATTAAGATCCAACAGATCTCATCGCCCGCGATCAAACACAAGGGAAAAGATTTATTGCTTTAATTCAAAATAATTCCCAAATTGGAGATAACTTGGAAAATCGATATCTCCCAAACCATAACTCCTATTTAACTCAAAATTTAAGGGAAGGTTTGTCTTGGCATTATCTAGCTTTGTACGAAATTTGGGTAACAAAAAGAAATGGATGAGAAGGCTTCCTTCTCTCCCAAGTTATTCATTAATTAATTCAAAATTAATTGTTATTTCCTTTCCCTTAGCCATTATCTTGTTATTTTGGGTCCCTTGGACCTCAAGAAATCTCAAAGGCACGGATTCCCATATTGGGGAATATCTATTTGCCTTTATCTTCTTTTAATTGTCAATTACTCATATTTCCCTTTTATTAATCAATTTCTTTTCCTTTTTAATTCTCTTTTCTTTTCAATTGGGCTCAATGGCCCACAAAGCCCACCATCAATCAATCAAGACCATTTCATACGAAATCCATTACAAATAAAAGAAAATGATTTCATTTATTCATTAAAAGAGAATCACATCTTTCTTTACATACTCAAGAAATTGAGGTTATAACATCCTCCCCTCCTTATAGGAATTTTCCCCTCAAAATTCCATCAAGCAAACAAACAATTCGGATAAGCCTTCCATATGTCCATCAGGGCTCCCATGTGGCTTCACCCTTCCCATGGTGCTTCCCAAGAACCTTCATCATCTCATATTCTTCCATCTGAGTTCTCTCTTACCTTGGTATATCGTACCCTCATAGGTGACTCAGGACATTTCAACCTCTCAAAAGCTGAATAGGTTCAGGGCTCAGCACATGGCTTGGGTACCTCACATAGTGCTCTAGATCAAACTCATGGAACACATTATACCTCATGTTATCCTGAGGGGTAAGGCTAAACACAACCTTCTCCACCAATCCATCTCAAACGGACCCATATATCGGGGACTCAGCTTTCTCACCTGTAGCTCAGAGGGGTCGGATTTTCACATCACATATTCTCCCATAGTGAACTGCATGTCAGTCTGCTTTGCATTAGCTCATGACTCATGTCACCACTAGGCTCTCTCAACCATTGCACGATCAAAGCGAGTTCATCTGCACACACTGTGGTTCTTTTCTGACCTTTGCGAGGCCTCCTTCACCAACATCATCATAATGAAGTGGTGATCGACACAACCTCCTTATAGAACTTCTTGCATCCCAATAAAGGCTATGGTGGTTAACATCACATATTAATAACTATCTCTTTGTATCACCCTGAATGAGCACACATGCTCTCATCAGACCCTCTAGTCTGGATCATACTGACAATTAGTATGGGGTGCTAAATTGTACTAACATCGAGTTCTTTAGGTATCTACTTCCACCTCATGGGAGTGAACCTTTAGGTCATAATGAAGAACTTTTGAACTCACATCATGGTGTAGTTGAACCGTCTCTCTCATGTGTAGTTCAACCCGATCTGTCCCTTGACAATACTCTTTCTTTCTCATGTCATCTAGGTAAGGCGATCTACCATAACCCATATTGCATCATAAATTTCCTTGGTCAAGGGGAGACTTTCCACATCATCCGTAGTGATGAACTCCCATTCCCTCTTAGGGACTCTTTTATCCTCTATATCGATACACTGGGTTACTGGTGTTCATCTTTTACCTCCTGGCTTGCATGCAACATACCACATGCAACCTCATCTCCAGCATCCATAGTATTGTTACCACTCATTATCTCAGTAGTACCATGGTGTATGGTGATCTTAAAATCATGATTTACTGTATGTCATGATTCCTCAAGACCGATTCCCCAGAAACCCTAAACCACTCTCATGAGGTTTTTATTACCTTCCTTTCCAAAGAAGTGTATCTGAAGTTCTATCACCATCCATTCATTATATCAAGGACTAGGCTGGCTAACCAAACAACTACTAAATTGTTCAACAGGTCTCGTTACATCTGAGTGTTAGCCCAAACATATCTCTTTTCCAATTGAGGGTTAACCTAACAACCTCTTCTAGCCTCTTGCTAAACTAGTCAGATATATCTCAACCAGAGCATTCATTACCACTTCACATCATTGAAGACATACACTTCCATGTATTTCACTTATCATCTCAAACTCGAACTCTAAGTCTATCTTCGTTGAGAACACTTTGAGCTCATCTTCTTGGTGATCAACTCTACCTTGCATCACTTGCAAATTCCACATAGCTCATGCTAAAAAAAGAAAACATCCTTATAGGATGACTACCTTATACCTTTTATTATTTGCAAACCATCCATGTATCATTCACTTCACCAAGGTATGTTATCATCTCTGTCCTCATACCTCATAGCAACGTTCCAACTCGCATCATCTTTTATCCTTGGCGTATGGCATGCGTACTGTCCCATCTCTCCCTCCCACAATAAGAGGAAATAAGCATTTGGCGGCCGTCCAAACACAAAGTTCTTCCTGTTCCAAGAGTAGAGATGGTACATCCCACATTGCTAGTACACCTTTGAATCTAAGTTGAAACGTGCAACTTATGTCTCCACATCACCATCATCTTGATATCAAAGTTGCTTCCATGGAAAACTGGTCTCGAACCTACTCGGGTTTACACACAATCCTTGGTCATCTCCTCTAGGTCTATAGGGTGCCGACACTTTTGGTGTCATCCCTCTTCCCTTATACATCCAGAGAGTGCCCTACTCATCTGCCCTTTGGGTCCCATGAGTTCATGAAGGTGATCAATCTCCTAACCCATGGCCCTCAGAGAATGATAGCTGTTACCTCCCGACCCTATGGTCATGTGCAACTAGGGAATTAGGCAACTCTACTTCCATAGGTCTTATCCCTACCTGACCCTACGATAGACTTAGGATTCCCTTATAGTACATGTTCAACTTAGAACCTTACCCAAGCCTTCATCATCTCTCTCTCTCTCTGCATTCATGGCTGACTTTCATCCTTTCATAGGGATCATGGCAACCTACCTACCTTGGGCAAGCCCCATACCAGTTACCTCCATGGTAACACATCCACATGCACGTAGAGATGGTTATCTATGGGTCTGCAGGTTCATTCTCATACCATGTACTCTTCACTTAGCTTCACAAGATCCTCTGAAACCTCTTTAGGTTACCTCAAAACCAACAAAACTGGTAAACACCCAACCAAAGGGTCCATCTCCCAGGATGGGAGGAAACTAAAACTCTTGACAACAAGGTCACAACCGTCCTTATGTTTAGGGTCTGCATCCACATGACCATACCTAACCCAGCAGCTACTAGGGCACAAGCAGACCACCTATTAAACCATGCTAGGTCACACTTGTTCTCATCCTCCACATTAGACCAACTTAGTTGTGAGGGGTTCATCAAACATACCTTTAACTTAAGGGGTTTCCTTTACCTCTACACATGAGGAGTACCATGCTCGAAACTATAGAGACTCAAATCTCATCATGAGCATTGGGTACACTGCTTCCCCTCTTAGGCCTAGGAACCCTAGGTTCACCTTTAGGTGTCGAACTACATGTTCAAACTCTTAACCACAAATCAAGCATGTATAAGGCATGACATGCACTCCCTGTCATTCTTCTACTTGAGCAACACATCAGGGTCGAGTCCTCCTCTAGGACAACCAATTAGGTATAAAGCCTCACAACTGGTTACTTAAACCTCCTCAGGGTCTAAGGCACTCTTTGACTCATCTTAGCAGGTAAACTTCTATACCATAGGCACACAGGTTCGAGAAGCATCACTCTCTCTTTAGGGTTTGGTTCCTCTAAAGGACACTAAGATATCATCCATTTCTAGGGATCAAGAATGAGGCAACCACTATCATCCACTTAGGTCGCATCATCCTCAACTCCCCAATGCTCCTCATGTCTCGGAATCTAAGCTTCCAACCTTCTTGCTTGAGTCCTGCTTTCTTTCTCTAGAGCTAACTCCACATCCAACCTTACTACCAGAGGTCCTCTGTCCATGAAGGATCAAGCTCACAAGCATACTTCTACATTGGTGAAACCTATGCTCAAACTTATGTTTGCTCATGATTATCCATAACCCCTTATGCTTATCTCATAATCCATCCATCCTGTCCTTTTGGTCTCAGTTTTCACTTGCTTCTTGTACTACTGATGTACTATGGGTGCAAGCTATATCCTATTTGCAACATCCCATAAGGTTTCTATAGGTTCTTCTCTAACCTCATCCATGGAGGAGCTATCCTTCGCTCAAACATGCACGACCCTTCCCAGGGTTGGGTTGCCAAAGATAGTCATCAACTTCTCATGGCTCATATGGCATCCAAGGCATGTCTATCCAAACACCTGGTCAACCATGACATCTAACTCATCATGTCATCTCCATCTCTAACCTCCACATAGGGTTAGGGTTAACATCATACTCAGAGGATGTGCTAGGTCTCTACTTTTTAATGGAGGTCTCTACCTCTAAGACTAACTCTCTCTACTCATCCTCCTAATAAGGAGGTGTATCCTCAGGTCTCTCCTGAGGGCATGACAACTTATGTCATATGACCTAAGCATGTATCTATTCCTTTACGCTTAATCTATTAAGCTTATGTCCATGACATCTTATTTACATGCTTTTTATTAATTTGGTGGAGGATTCCTTAAAGCTTATAAACCTTACCCATACCTCAAGACGGTGAGGAGAAGAGAGAAAACCCTAATCCTTGAGGTCCTTAATAGAATTTGAGTTGAGAAGGGACGAACAATATGAGAGAGTCCTAAAGGTATCTTATTTCGAGTCATATCCTAAGACATCGGCCAGGCAGTCACACCATCCGGGAGTCCTCATATTCTGACTAGCGATGCGGAGGAAAATATTGCCAGCCCCCCGGACGTGATCCTTTTCTAGACACCGCAATCTTTCGGACAATCCTCTAATAACTCCCTTGGGTTCTACAGAGTTTGTAAAATTTAATAATTATTAAAGATTAGATGAGGAACCTATGCTCTGATACCAATTGTAACGACCCCGCCTCCTGGTAACCCCCAATTAAGGGAGACCTGAAGAACAAAGCCGTTATTCAATTAACAGGATCAAAGGTTCAACAAATAAGCAATTATAATTATGAAATTCTACTAACTAAACTAGAATTGGGTATAAAATTAAAACTCTACTTACCTTTGAAAAACTTTGGAAATCTATCTATCCAGAGCTTGAATTAATCTATCTAATCCTCCTTGCACTTTATTTCTTAGTTTCACAATGTGTCACTTTATTGTTTGTTCATTTTAGAGTTGTTCCTAAAACGCCGACAAACAAAAAATCGATCAGTATATGGGAATATACTGGTATGTGGGGACATCCAAAGTTTCACAGATATGGCTAACAATTTAATAATAATAATCAAATTATTTATCAAGACAGTTTACATTTTCAATGCGTCATTCTCCACCGCTTTTGCCCTAACCCTGGCATACCCCTCTAGGGTTTCTCTTTTGCCATTGACTTAAGGCCACCTTCTCAATCCCGAGTTTGGTGCCCGGGAGTCACCTCTCATGGTGCTCCATAGTCATGCATCATAGACCACCTTCTCATTCCCGAGCTTGGTGTCTAGGGTCACCTCTCATGGTGCCCATGGGTCTACCCTCCTGGGCCTGACCTTTATGGCATCTTCCATCAGGGTGGCATGTAGGTGCGAGAATTCACAAGTATATATATAACTGTGATAGCCATAGTGACTTTATAATTACAGTATGAACATCCAAACTATTTAGATTGCATTCAATGCGAGGAAACATCCGGAAAATCCTCGGGAAACTAATGCGATTAACCATAATTAACCACATACCTGTTAAGCAGACTTGAATGTAGAAATAACTCAACCAATCAAGAAATCAAGCGAGTAGACACACAGGTTGATCCTGAAAAGACATCCAATTTCTCTATCATTAATCATGTCATCATGATCTATTAATCCTAGTTGTTTTCTAGGGTTATTTGTCCTTTTTAGGGTTTTGAGCATAATTTAGGGTTCCACTCTATTTTTATTACTTTAAACCCTAATTTTACAAAAACACTTGCAAACCCTAATTAT
This sequence comes from Alisma plantago-aquatica, assembly GCA_963693085.1. NCBI lineage: Eukaryota > Viridiplantae > Streptophyta > Magnoliopsida > Alismatales > Alismataceae > Alisma > Alisma plantago-aquatica. Next base: position 1,275,653,260 of record OY856412.1, on the reverse strand, counting down.
TTCATATTTCTCTCACAAAAGATTCTAATTTCATCTTTTAGTAACAGGAAACCCTAATTTCAGATTATAAGTACTTTTCTTTTCTTTTTCTCTAATTTAGGGTTTCTAAACATCTTAACCATTATATTAGGTTTAAAACCCTAAACTTTGCAATTATATCATCAAAATAGGTTAAAACCCATCTTTATCATTAATCAAGTAAACCATGCTTGAATTAACCTAATTGCAAGATTAAATATATCTTTTATCAACAATTAGGGTTTCTAATCACAATTTAAAACCTTTTCTATCCAAAATATCCACTTTTGAAAAAATATACAGATTTCGGTGTCCAAACAATTTTTAATGTATCCCTCATATTTTTTTGATCAATTTTCATGTATTAACTTCCTTCATCCGAGTTTTCTAGCAAAAGCTACAATTTTAATAAGAATTTTTTTTTTGATTTATTTGCTAATTTGGAAAAAACACAGATCGTTTGATCTTTGGTCCGCTGGTCCACATAGGATCCAACGTCCAGGATCATGCGCGCTTTCATTTTGCAAACAAAAGAACCAAAAGTCCGTTCTAACCTTGGCACGACTGAAGGAGGTGAGGGGCAAAGTGGTAATTTCGTGGGAGGCCTTCTTCAACCTCGCGTCGACTCCCTATTGCGCTCCGATTGTCAACCTCAGGGTTGACTTCGCGATCCTAGCCACCTGCGACCGCACCAATAGGTTAGGAAGCTTCGTCTTCTTTCGAAAAACTCGACCAGGGGCCCAATTGCTCACCAAGGGTACGCCCAAGTTGCTCCTACTCGCCGGACTCCGACGAGGGTCTCCGAGGTGATGGAGGTGCAGGTCAGGACGAAACGTCCAATTGGGGGCACGAAATTGCTCCTTGCAACAACCCGCAGGTCAGGGTATGGTTTCTTTGCACGCTGGAGTCCTCACAAGCCCTCCGGTATATATAGGGTCGGGACAGGCATTGCGAGATTTGGTCGTTTCCCAAAACCTCGACCAATCCTAATCGAACCAGGGATGAATCCCTTCGTTTCTCTCTCCCGAATCTAATGGGACCAATACCAGGCTGGCATGTCCACTGGATAATGAGAAAATAAGGTGGGAAAGTTCCCCTGGAACTTGTAGAGTCCTAGTCCGCTTGGGACTTAGATGATGACTATCCATCATTGGATTAAGATCCAACGGATCTCATCACCCGCGATCAAACACAAGGGAAAATATTTATTGCTTTAATTCAGAATAATTCCCAAATTGGAGATAACTTGGAAAATCGATATCTCCCAAACCATAACTCCTATTTAACTCAAGATTTAAGGGAAGGTTTGTCTTGGCATTATCTAGCTTTGTACGAAATTTGGGAAAAAAAGAAATGGATGAGAAGGCTTCCTTCTCTCCCAAGTTATTCATTAATTAATTCAAAATTAATTGTTATTTCCTTTCCCTTTGCCATTATCTTGTTATTTTGGGTCCCTTGGACCTCAAGAAATCTCAAAGGCACGGATTCCCATATTGGGGAATATCTATTTGTCTTTATCTTCTTTTAATTGTCAATTACTCATATATCCCTTTTATGAATCAATTTCTTTTCCTTTTTAATTCTCTTTTCTTTTCAATTGGGCTCAATGGCTCACAAAGCCCACCATCAATCAATCAAGGCCATTTCATATGAAATCCATTGCAAATCAAAGAAAAAGATTTAATTTATTCATTAAATTAGAATCACATCTTTCTTTACATATTCAAGAAATTGAGGTTATAACAACTGGCATCCCTAGTTGGTGTTGGGTACCACACAACTTTAAGGAGTCTGCTCTACTGATCAAGATCCTCGCACACTTCAACTTACCTCAATCTAGACTACCACTAGTCGGGAAACCGTTTCCTCCCCACAGAGAAAGCCTTATCTTGTGAGGATTCTACAATGTCCATGGCATCTAATAAGTAGTGATATTTAGTTGATTGTCAGGTTTCATCATGGTATCTAATGATTACCCTATTTTTGTGATGAACCCATATTCATTATGATTTTCAGTCGCCTTTTTGGGACCAGTTCGATTCAATACTTTCAATTTCATCTCCTAAATCTCACAAAATGCAAGATTTATTAACTGACTCAATTATCAAGATTATTAACTAAATTTATGATGATTTTGTGTAGGTCTTGATGAGGATCAACCATCAACTAGAACTCACCAAAGATCCTCTCAACCTTGGTCTTGACCAATTGGTCTTGACCAATTGGTCTTGACCAAATGGTTTTGCCTATTCGGTCTTGGTCAATCGTTCTTTACCAAACAGTTTGCCCTAGCGGTCTACCCATTCGGTTTTGACCTCTCGGTCTTAGCCATTCACTCACATGGTCCTCCACCTGCCACCTACCCAAACGGTGTCCAAGACAGTTTGGACCCAAGACCGTTTGGATGACGAAGATCGTTTGGACCCAAGACCTTTTGGACGACGAAGACCATTTGGATGCCAAAGATCGTTTACATCTCAAGACCGATTGAAACCCATCAGTCTTCAAGACCGTTCAGAAGTGAAGACCGATTGAAGCCTAGACCATTTAGAGCCAAGACCATTTGGAGTACAAAGTATTTGGAAGTGAAGATCGATGGGATGTAGACCATTTTCCCGAGATCGTGAGTACTTAAAACCATTTAACGGCGCATGGTCCCAAGACAGTTTGGATCTAGTCGGTTTTCAAGACCGTTTGGTCAACGGATACTCTCAATATCGTTTAAATGGCGATCCTTTGCTGAAGACCATATAGTCATAGATCCGCAAGACCGTTTGGACAGAGACTCAAGACCGATTAGAGGTAGAAACCGTTAAAGCCAGAACCGTATCAAATACGAGACCGTTTGGCCATCAACCGGTCTCCAAGACCGGTTGGAGGGTACTAATCAAGACCGTTTGGACAGAGACTCGGGACCGTTTAAAGAAGTTCAAAGCAAAAATGTGAGGACCAAACTCAAGCCTATAAATAGGACCACATGGGTCCTCATTTGGGCATCGATCTGGGGATGCTGCCAGGCTACCCAAACACAAGGTTCGATCCAGCTCCATCCACGTACATCCACGCCATAGCCACTTCACCTGCTCCTCCTGATGTGAGCAAGGAAGTCGAGTAGAGAAGGAAGGTGGAGAAGAAGGTCCACCCGGTCTGCCTTGGTGGTTCTTCCTCCTCATCCAAGATCTGCCCCGACACGATGTAGAAGACTGTATCATCTTCACCGAGATGTGACTACCTTCTTAATCATGCTCATGGCGGAATCTCCCCTTTCCCTTGTTCTTCTTGTTTCTTGCATCATGAGCGAGTAGTTCCTTTTTGCTGGGGTGCGGGGACTAGCCCCGTTTCCCATGCAAGCATGTTCTCTTGTTAAACATTCCATGGAAATGTATATAGCTTTTCATTTCGTTGTTAATCATTCATGTTTGAAGATTGGTTACTTGCTTGCTTTCATCATGTTTTTCCCTATGTTGCAAGAACTTCTATACATAGGGTAGAATGTCGATTAATGAAGTTGACTCCCAAACTAGAAATAGAATGGGATTCCTTGAGGTAGTAAGTGTGTGATCCGTAAGGGGATGAACCATCTAGCCTACGGTGACACTTCTATGGCCTAAACATCCCTCAGGGAGGGCCACAGCCTTAGTTGGATTTTGTATCTTCCTTGTTAATCGTCGATGTTTGCCTATGGATAATCAACTACTTGCTTGTCGATTAGCACAGTTGACTCCTTGATGAGAACTTTTGATAGGATTCCTTGAGGTCGTAAGTGTGTGATCTGTGAGAAGATGAGCCATCTAGCCTACAGTGACGCTTCTGTGTGCCTAAACATCCCTCAGGGAGGGTCACAACCTTAGTTGGATTATGTATCTTCGGAACCGTAAGTGTATGATCCGGATGGCGACGAGACATCTGATGCCTAAGGGATGCTTACGCGGACCTAAACATCCCTCAGGGAGGGTTCACAGCAGTTCTATTTGGATAGTTATATCTTGCCTGGATGTTTGATGTTTGGATGTGCTTGCATGTGTAGTGGTGGTGAAACCCGGGACCATCCTAGCGATTCCATATCATTAATCTAGGTCCAACTTTAATTCTACTATTTACTTTCTTGCAATTAGTTTAATTAACCTCAAATCAACCAATCGCTCTAAATATTAGTCTTACTTGAGCTAGATTCGACTAACGACGATTCTTAAAAATCTTGTCTCTTAGGATTCGATGCTCAACTATACTGTGATAAGACCCGTCTGCTTGGGGGTGGTATTATTGCACAAGGTTTTGGTAAAGCTCGGGGATTTCAACCCCGAGTGAATTTGTTAGTGCGATAATATTCCACATCAAATTCTTGTGTGAATGTCTCCTCTATATAACTTTTCATTTCATTATTAATCATTCATGTTTGAAGATTGGTTACCTACTTGCTTTCATCATGTTTTCCCTATGTTGCGAGAACTTCTATACGTAGGGTAGAATGTCGATTAGTGAGGTTGACTCCCAAATTAGAAATAGAATGGGATTCCTTGAGGTAGTAAGTGTGTGATTTGTAAGGGAACGAGCCATCTATCCTACGGTGACGCTTCTATGGTGTAAACATCCCTCATGGAGGGCCACAGCCTTAGTTGGATTTTGTATCTTCCTTGTTAATCGTCGATGTTTGCCTATAGATTAATCACCTACTTGCTTGTCGATTAACGTGGTTGACTCCTTGACGAGAACTTCTGATAGGATTCCTTGAGGTCGTAAGTGTGTGATCAGTGAGGGGATGAGCCATCTAGCCTACATTGACGCTTCTGTGTGCCTAAACATCCCTCAGGGAGGGCCACAGCCTTAGTTGGATTATGTATATTCGGAACCGTAAGTGTATGATCCGGATGGCAACGAGACATATGATGCCTAAGGGGATGCTTACGCAGACCTAAACATCCCTCAGGGAGGGTTCACAACAGTTCTATTTGGATAGTTATATCTTTCTTGGATGTTTGATGTTTGGATGTGCTTGCATGTGTAGTGGTGGTGAAACCCGAGACCATCCCAGTGATTCCATATCATTAATCTAGATCCAACTTTAATTCAGCTATTTACTTTCTTACAATTAGTTTAATTAACCTTAAATCAACCAATCGTTCTAAATATTAGTCTTACTTGAGCTAGATTCGACTAACAATGATTCTTAAAAATGTTGTCTCTTAGGATTCAATCCTCAACTATACTGCGATAAGACCCATCCGCTTGCGGGTGGTATAATTGCACAAGGTTTTGGTAAAGCTCCGGGATTTCAACCGCGAGTGAATTTGTTAGTGCGATAATATTCCATGTCAAATTCTGGCACCGTTGCCGGGGACAACAGGATCAGTTAGTCAAATCTAGTTGTTTTAAGGCTAATCTAGGATTTTGCTTTTTCTTTTGATACAATCGATCATTAACTTGAATTTGATTCTACTTCATCAATCTTACTTCAAAAATATATTTCCATCTTAGGTACCCCCAAAGAATAGTGTATGCACTGTTTGAATAGTCTCAGACTCACCGCTAGCTTTGACCCTGAGATAGATAGAACTTTTCATCGCCAGAACAGAGAAAACCAATCAAGAATGGCTCAAGAGGAGGAAATAGCCCGAAGGGTAGCTCAAGCCATTAATGCATAAAGAGAAAGGCTCATACAAGAAGCCAGAGCTGTAGTTGAAATAGAGATTCGAGCATCTCAAGCAGCAGCACAAGAAGCATAACTGCAAAAGGATCTTAGGGTGTTCTCAATCCCTAAAGTTGTTGATGTTCATCACCCAGTGCAACTACCTCCTATCAATGCCCCAAACTTTGATATAAGGGAACATTGGATCACATTGCTTCAAAACATCCCATTCTATGGTAAACAAGGAGAAGATAGTCAAGAACATCTTCTAAGGTTTATCGATCTCTGTGCCATGACAAAGCAAAATGGAGTCTCAAACGATGTTATTCGACTACGTCTTTTCAAGTATTCTCTTGCTGATAGAGCTATAAGCTGGTACAACTCCTTACAATGTGAACCTATCACCACTTGGGAACAACTTCAAAATGTTTTTCTGGAAAAATTTTATCCCCCTTCTCTCACCTATGAAATTAGGGGTAGAATAACCATGTTCACTCAAACCCCTAGAGAAACCCTTGCTAAAGTAGGGGAAAGATATAAAGATCTTCTACGAAAATGTCCACACCATGGAATCCCTAAGAATCAGCTTATTGAAATCTTCTATAGGGGTGTGGACGATGATATCAAGAGGTTTTTAGATTCCTCGTCTGGAGGAAACTTCATGCGATATAGTTATGATAGCGCATGGAGGGTTGTCACCCTTGGAGCTGAAAATCAAGCTAATTGGGGTAGATCTGTAGGCAAGGGAGTGTTGAAGGTAGCTATGGATGAAGTTATTCCTGAATACAAGTCAATTGCTGAAACCCTCAAACTCCTAGTTTTCAAGCAAGACCATATTGAATCATCCCTTGCTGCTTTTGGAAGAGGACGTTCACCCCCTCAGCAACAGGAACAGATTAAGTCAGCTTTGATATTTTGTGAAGCATGTAAAGGTACTGATCATTCCACTTTAGCATGCAATATTCTCTACGATGTTGTTCTTAGAAATGCATGTGGTCATGGAGATAATAGTCAAATGGAAAATCTTAATGTTGTCAACACCATCCCTGGTCAAGGATATTACAATCCAAATCAGAATAAGAACCATCCTGGTTTTCAATATGGAAATCCTTCAGAAGCAGAAAACTCGTGACAACTTGATTCAAACAATCAACAATGAGGCCCACCAGCATTCCAGTATAACCAACAAAAAAATTTTGGGAATCAAGGGAACTTCAGAGGCAACTTCCCAAACAGGAACTTCAACAATTATCAGAACAACTCGCAATTCCAGAATCCCAACCAGGTCCCTTACCAAAATCAACAACAAGGGCAACAAACCGGACTCATCTCTCCTGATGACAAATTGACGACCATTGAGAAGATGCTGTAGTCACAACAAACTATGATAGCTAACCAACAAACCTTGATATCTAACCAACAAGCACATCAGAAAGCCATTGAATCTCAAGTAGCTCAACTTGTGGCTAGCATGAAGGCACCTGTTGGAGCCTTTTCTGGTCAACCGGAGAACAACCCTAAACATCCTGAGCAATTGAAGGCTGTTATGACTCGTTCTGGTAATGTATATCTTGACCCTCCTGTTAGGACACCAATGGTTATCATAGATGAACAAGACCAGGTGAAAGATCAAGTTGACAAAGAACCTGAATCTTTTCTGAAGGAGAAGCCAAACAATGATAAGTCAAACAAAGAAAATTCTAAGAAACCTACTACAGAAGAGGAACAAGCAACACTAGAACCTGATATCCCTATATACGAGCGTCGTATACCTTTTCCAGCTCATCTAAGGCAAATAAAGCTTGATAGCTGTTTCAACAAGTTCAAAGAAGCTATGAAAAAGCTTCATGTTGATATTCCCTTTTTAGATGCTCTGGTTGAGATACCAGCCTGGACAAAGTACTTGAAGTCTCTCCTCACCAGAAAATATATAACTGAGGAATATGAAACAGTAAAGCTAGAAGCAACTACTTCTGACATCATCCAGAGCAAGATGCCCAAGAAGTAGAAAGATCTAAGATCTTTTGGGATTTCTTGCCATATCGGTGATTCTTCCTGTAAGAAAGGGTTGGCCGATCTTGGTGCTAGCATTTCCATCATGCCACTCAGACTTTGCAAAAGGCTAGGGTTTTCTGAACTTCTCCCAACTGGCATGACCATACAACAAGCAGATAACACTGTAACCCTTCCTTTGGGTATCATTGAAGATGTCCCTGTCAAGGCAGACAAAGATTCCTATGTTCCATGTGATTTTGTCATCATGGACATAAAGGAAGACACTAGATACCCTCTCATCTTTGGATGTCTATTCCTCGCCACTGCAAGAGCTCTGATTGATGTTGAGGCAGGAACCTTGCTGCTCAGACTTGGTAAAGAAACTCTCGAATTCAAAGTTTTTTTGAAAGTATACAAAGACCAAGCATGCAAGAAGAAGTCTACTTGATTGAGTGCATAGAGCAGATGACACTGCTCACGTAATAGGATTATGGACAAGATGACACATTAGAAACGGCTCTAACAAACCCATCTGCGGATAACTCCATTGATGAACAAATAAAGGATTGTGTTCTCCACCTCGATATTGCTAAAGAAAATCCTGCAGCCAAAATTGAGGAACTCAAAGCTGTGGATGTCACTAAAGAACCATGTGAAAAACCAAAAGCTCCTGAAATGAAACCCCTACCTGAGGGATTGAAGTATGTGTTTCTAGATGACCTCAAAGTCTTCCCAATCATCATAAATTCTGATCTAACGATAGAACAAGAGGATAAACTCTTGACAGAATTAAGGGAAAGAAGAAAAGCTATAGGTTACACGATGAGTGATCTCACCGGGGTGAGTCAGGCACTTTGCATGCACAAAATCCCCATGATTGAAGATCATAAGCCAACCGTTGAACATAAAAGGAATCTTAATCCAAACATGAAGGAAGTAGTCTGTCAAGAAGTCATTAAACTTCTCACTAGTAGAATCATTTATCTGATATCTGACTCGCCATGGGTAAGTCCCGTGCATGTTGTCCCCAAGAAGGGTGGAACTACTGTGATTCAAAATGAAGATAATGAACTCATCCCCACTCAAACACTCACTGGGTGGAGGATGTATATAGATTACAGAAAGTTGAATAAGGCAACTCGAAAAGATCATTTCCCAATGCCTTTTCTTGATCAAGTCTTAGAGAGGTTGGCTCACCAAGAATATTTTCGTTATCTCGATGGTTACTCTGGATTATATCAAATACCTATTCATCCAGATGACCAAGAGAAAACAACCTTTACTTGCCCATTTGGAACATATGACTTTAGAAGGATGTCGTTCATACTTTTCAATGCACCTGCAACTTTCCAACGTTGTATGTCAACTATATTCATTGGTCTAACTGAGACTATCATGGAAGTTTTTATGGATGATTTTTATATATATGGAGATTCATATGACTCATGCCTAATGAACCTCTCCCTTGTCCTTAAACGGTGTGAAGAAGCACATCTTGTGTTGAATTGGGAGAAGTGTCACTTTATGGTGAAGGAAGGCATTGTCCTTGGTCATAGAGTCAGCAATCGAGGAATCAAAGTAGATAGGGTGAAAATCGAAGTGATTTCAAAACTCGCTATCCTGACAAATGTAAGATAAGTTCATGCATTCCTAGGTCATGCATGCTTTTACAGACGGTTCATAAAGGATTTCTCTAAAATAACCAAGCCGATGAAAAATTTGTTACTAAAGGACGCTGAGTTCCATTTTGACGAGGAATGTGTCAAAAGTTTTAATAACCTGAAACATGCCCTTACAACAACACCCATCATTAGAGCTCCTGATTGGGATCACCCATTTGAAATCATGTGTGATGCCAGTGATTGTGATGTGGGTGCTGTCTTAGGCCAATGTATAGAAAAGAAACATTATGTGATCTACTATGCATCAAAGACCCTTAATGAAGCTCAGAGGAATTATGCAACTACCGAGAAAGAACTCCTGGCAGTCGTGTATTCCTTTGACAAGTTCAGATCCTATATCATTGGCTCAAAAGTCATTGTCTACACAGATCATGCTGCCATCCGTTACCTCCTAGCTAAGAAAGATGCTAAACCCATGTTAATATGATGGATTCTCCTCATATAAGAATTTGATCTAGATATAAGAGATAAGAAAGGTACAGAGAACGTGGTGGCCGACCACCTCAGTCGCATCCGCACTTTAGAAACTGAGAAGATCCCGAGTAATGATTCTCTTCTAGATGACCAACTAATGAAAGTTTCAGAAGCTACCCCTTGTTACTCAGACTATGTGAATCTCGCCGCTGGTGTCATCCACCCTAAATGCACCGGAAATGCACTGAAGAAATTCATGCATGATGTGAAGCAGTATCACTGGGATGAGCCGTACCTCTTCAAGCTTTGTGTTGATGGTCTTTACAGACATTGTATCACTGAGGAAGAAGCCCAACTCATTTTAGAGCAATGTCACTCAGGCCCAATTGGAGGCCATATGAGTTCTAAGAAAACTGCTATGAAAGTTTTGCAATGTGGTTTCTTTTGGCCAACCATATCCAAAGATTCCTAAAATTTTGTTCTATCATGTGACAAATGTCAGAGAATGGGTAACATAACAAAGAGAGATGAGATGCCACTAAAGTTGTGACAACAAGTTGAGATATTTGATGTTTGGGCTGTGGACTACATGGGTCCATTCCCATCTTCTTATGGATTTTCCTACATCCTAGTGGTGATGGATTACGTCTCAAAATGGATAGAAGCCATATCGACCGTCACTAGCAATTCTAAACCTGTCATCAAAATGTTTAAAGATATTATTTTCCGCTACTTCAGAGTCCCACGCACTGTGATATCCGATGGAGGATCTCATTTCCTGGAAAGAAGCTTTACTGAGAAAATATGGTGTAACGCACAAAGTAGCCTCACCCTACCATTCACAAACAAGTGGACATGTAGAGGTTTCTAATGGTCAACTCAAGGCTATTTTGGAAAAGATAGTAGGCCGCAATCGAAAAGATTAGTTAGTGAAAATCAATGACACATTGTGGGCCTACCAAACTGCTTTTAAGACTCTCCTTGGAACTACACCATTTCGATTGATCTATGGAAAGTCATGCCACCTTCCTGTAGAACTTGAACACAAAACATGGTGGGCAATCAAACAACTGAATTTTGATATGAAGAAAGCTGGCCAAGCCAGGATTCTGCAACTTTAAGAGCTTGATGAACTCAGGATGACAACTTATGAGAATGCACGAATCTACAAAGAACGCATGAAACTTTGGCACGATGGTCATCTGAAAAGAAAGGACATACAAGTGGGAGACCATATTCTATTGTTCAACTCAAGAATGAAGTTATTCCCAAGAAAACTCCATTCTCACTGGTCTGCACCTTACATTGTCAAGAGCATCTCCCCACATGGTGATTTCTCTTTATGGAGTGAAACGTCAGGAGAATTTGTAGCAAATGGTCAACGTTTAAAGAGATATTTTGCCTCAAACGACATAGACACCGAAGCAATGCTAGAACTCACCAATCTAACATATCTACCGTAAAATTGAAGGATTTAGTCGAGCCATCGACTTAAAACAAAGGAGCTTGTCGGGAGGCAACCCGATCAATAAATTTGTTTTTACTTTTAATTTCAAATTAGAATGTTTCTCTAATTTTGTTTTTACTTTTTTGATAATTTCTCACTAAAATAAAAATCAAATTGTGAGATGCTATCTTTAATTTTGATTGGTTTTCATTCTTGAAATTTTCACATGGAGAACACACGCTGATTGGTACGCAACCACATCTCGTGGTCCATACGACATGAATTTTCCCCTCTAATATCTTGGATTTAGGGTTTGCTCGGGATGAGAAAATCTCTATGTTCGGGGTGAAGGGTGGCTGGTACGTATTTCACTTTCTACCTACACCCATCCTTTTCAGACTTAAGATTTCATCGTTGCATTTTTGACCGAAATTTTCAAAATTTTCAAATAAAATTTTCAAAACTTTTAAAATATTTTCAAAGAAATTGAACAAATAATTGATGAAGTTTTGACGCTTTCTATTTCATTAAAAGCTATTTCCTATCCTGCTATGCATTTTGAATCATTATACCCTCCTTATTCTACATAGACCCTCAAAAGGACCATTTTCTTGAAACTAGCCTTTTGATCGAAATCATCAAGCTTATGATTCCTAACATCATGATACTTATGCAAAAATGACAAGTGTTTGTCAAACTGATAGGGATCAAACACGTCATGCTTCCTAACTGACTAGTGGAACAATAACATAGAATCTTCATTGGATCCTCATCAAGTCATTATTTGAGCAGAGTACGATAAAGAGAACGACTCAATGCACTGAATTGTAAATCAAGTTGCATTCTGATCTGAACTCTCTTCTACACTTATTCTATCATCTTCGTACCCCTCCATCCATCAAAAAGAAACAAAAATAGCTAAAATAGTGCAAAACCCAAAGTTCGGGGTGGCACGCCACTTCCCTCTATATCTGCTTCTTCCATACCCCTCGCAAATTAATGGGGTGTACCACCAAGAAAAGATGCCAAAGCGCACACAAAAAGAAATACAATCTCGAGTCGAATAGAGGAGAGATTCGCAAAAACAAATGCAATCAATGAAATTGCAAATATAATAAAAATTTTGAGTCAAATAGAGGAGAGATTTAATTCTTCCTTCCATACCACCCTTCACTCCCTTTCTACCTAAAGGCACAATAAATGCCTCCACTACCCTAAAATACACCAGTGTCAGATCAATTGCACACTTGTTGTTCTGCGGGTATCTCTGGACTCTTACAAAACACTTTGACATGCTTGTTGTTGGAAAAGGTGAGGAGGAAGTGATGTTGGAAAACAAACTCAGGAATGAAGATATAGTAAGAAGTGTTTAGTGGTCTCAGGAAGTTAAGAAGCTTAGTCATACTAAGAAGAGGGAAGCAATCATGATGAGAAGAGGAGGCAATCACAAGGCTTGAAAGTATTCAGTTGGATACTATTTCATATTTTGTGTTACTCGAGGATGAGCAACATTTAAGTTTAGGGTATTCTGATGAACCCATATTCATCATGATTTTCAGTCGCCTTTTTGGGACCAATTCGATTCATTACTTTCGATTTCATCTCCTAAATCTCACAAAATGCAAGATTTCTTAACTAACTCAATTATCAAGATTATTAACTAGATTTATATTGATTTTGTGCAGGTCTTGATGAGGATCAACCATCAACTAGAACTCACCAAAGATCCTCTCAACCTTGGTCTTGACCAATCTGTATTGACCAAACAGTTTTGCCTATTCGGTCTTGGTCAATCATTCTTTACCAAACGGTTTGCCCTAGTTGTTTACCCATTCGGTTTTGACCTCTCAGTCTTAGCCATTCACTCACCCGGTCCTCCACCTGCCACCTACCCAAACGGTCCCCAAGACCGTTTGGACCCAAGACCGTTTGGACGACGAAGACCGTTTGGACCCAAGACCGTTTGGACGACGAAGACCGTTTGGATGCCAAAGACCGTTTACATCTCAAGAATGATTGAAACCCATCGGTCTTCAAGAACGATCGGAAGTGATGACCGATTGAAGCCAAGACCATTTAGAGTAGAAACCATTTGGAAGTGAAGACCGATGGGCTGCAGACTGTTTTCCCGAGACTGTGAGTGCTTAAAACCGTTTGGTGACGCATGGTCCCAAGACCGTTTGGATCTGTTCGGTTTTCAAGACCGTTTTTTCAACGGATACTCTTAATACCATTTGAACGACAATCGTTTGTTGAAGACCGTATAGTCATAGATCCGCAAGACCGTTTGGACAGAGACTCAAGACTGATCAGAGGCAGAAACTGTTAAAGCTAGAACCATATGAAATATGAGACCATTTGGCCATCAACCGGCCTCCAAGACCAGTTGGAGGGTACTAATCAAGACCGTTTAAAGAAGTTCACAACAAAAATGTGAGGACCAAACCCAAGCCTATAAATAGGACCACATGGGTCCTCATTTGGGCATAGATCTGGGGACGCCGCTAGGCTGCCCAAACGCAAGGTTCGATCCAGCTCCATCAATGTACATCCATGACATAGCCACTTCACCTGCTCCTCCTGTTGTGAGCAAGGAAGTCGGGTAGAGAAGGAAGGTGGAGAAGAAGGTCTACCCAGTCTGCCTTGGTGGTTCTTCCTCCTCATCTAAGATCTTCCTCGACATGACGTAGAAGACCGCATCATCTTCACCGACATGCGACTACCTTTTTCATCATGCTCATGGCGGAATCTTCCCTCTCCCTTGTTCTTCTTGTTTCTCGCATCATGAGCGAGTAGTCCTTTTCATTGGGGTGCCGGGACTATCCCCGTTGCCCATGCAAGCATGTTCTCTTGTTAAACATTCCATGGCAATGTATATAACTTTTCATTTCGTTGTTAATCATTCATGTTTGAAGATTGGTTATCTACTTGCTTTCATCATGTTTTTCCCTATGTTACGAGAACTTCTATACGTAGGGTAGAATATTTATTAATGAGGTTGACTCCCAAACTAGAAATAGAATGGGATTCCTTGAGGTAGTAAGTGTCTGATCCATAAGGGGACGAGCCATCTAGCCTACGGTGACACTTTTGTGGCCTAAACATCCCTCAGGGAGGGCCACAACCTTAGTTGGATTTTGTATCTTCCTTGTTAATCGTCGATGTTTGCCTGTAGATTAATCACCTACTTGCTTGTCGATTAGTGCAGTTGACTCCTTGGCAAGAACTTCTGATAGGATTCCTTAAGGTCGTAAGTGTGTGATTCGTGAGGGGACGAGCTATCTAGCCTACAGTGACACTTTTGTGTGCCTAAACATCCCTCAGGGAGGGCCACAACCTTAGTTGGATTATGTATCTTCGGAACCATAAGTGTATGATCCGAATGGCGATAATACATATGATGCCTAAGGGGATGCTTACGTGGACCTAAACATCCCTTTGGGAGGGTTCGCAACAATTCTATTTGGATAGTTATATCTTTCCTGGATGTTTGATGTTTGGATGTGCTTGCATGTGTAGTGGTGGTGAAACCCGGGACCATCCCAACAATTCCATATCATAAATCAAGATACAACTTTAATTTTGCTATTTACTTTCTTGCAATCAGTTTAATTAACCTCAAATCAACCAATCATTCTAAATATTAGTCTTACTTGAGCTAGATTCGACTAACGACATTTCTTAAAAACATTGTCTCTTGGGATTCGATCCTCAACTATACTGTGATAAGACCCATCCGCTTGCAGGTGGTATTATTGCACAAGGTTTTGGTAAAGCTCGGGGATTTCAACCCCGAGTGAATTTGTTAGTGCGATAATATTCCACGTTATTTTGACAATTAAGAATCTTGTATTTAAACAAAGAAATCATTTAATAATTTCCATAGATCTCACAAACCATAGTTCAACTATTTTGAACATGAACTAGGGTAACCCGACTTTCTGGTGCCTCAATTTACACTTTCATCACCTGTCAAATCATAACAATTCACATGGCAACTTTCAATATGGTAATACATCACTAATATTATGGTTATAAAAGCATTTGTACTATTGATAATCACCAGACATGTTTATAAAAAAATCATAAATATCATAGAATTAGAATCAAACACTGGAAAATGATTATTTGAGTTTGTATACTTTAAATTAGAGTTAAAAGGTGATTATCTACTCACAAACTTCATCTAAGATCACCGATCTTTGCCTTTTCACCAATTAATCTTGTATCTTAGCTCACACAAGTTAGAATCAAGCTTCAGACCTCAAGATCTCATTCAAAACAACCTTTTAATGTGTTTCTTGATCCTAAAGAAGGTCTATTGTAGGTAGAAGATGAAGATTGGAGGTTAACCCAAAACTCAAATTCACTGGATTAGGGATTCTGAGCAAGGGAAAATAAAGAGAAGGAAGAATGAATGGTTAAAGCTACTTACTAAGTCAATTCTATGAAAAACTCTTTGGATTTCTATCGTTCTTCCCCAAAAATTGCCTAAGAAATCACCTTCCTGGTAGCCTTCTCATTATGAAAACAGTCTAATATAATAGAGGATCAAATTTTTGTTCTAACACTCTTCATTTTATTGAAAATGGATATGTATAGCCTGAGATATGACCATTTTACGATTGACTGTCCTGGTAGGCATCCGTCGCGGTCGCGACAGTCTGGACATGTTTACTAAAAAGGGCATAACGCTTTCATTTTAATTCAGATTTGGTTCATTATTTTTTTGTTGGATTCATAATTGAATTATATACAATTATATAGTATTACTTTTATAATATTCTGAAATAAAAATTATTTATTAATTATTTCCTCCAATGTCATTAACTCTCTTCTTACATACATGTATGGGCTAATGCTATATTAACTCCAACTTGGATCTTTATAGTATGCTTAAGTCATGATTATGAGTTGTACAAATAAGTATATAAGGCTACCAAAGTTAAAATAAAGCACAAGATAAAATATTGCTAATAAAAGCTAGATTATCTTAAATCTCTAGGATTACCAGCAAAGCTAGGAACGATTTGTAATAGTGAGTGTGTGGGGTTGCACCCTATCAGTTTGTGAGTGTGTAGGGTTGCACCCTATCAGTTTATGAGTGTGTGGGGTTGCACCCTGTTGGTTTGTGAGTGTGTAGGGTTTCACCCTATTGGTTTATGAGTGTGTAGGGTTGTGCCCTATCGGTTAGTGGATATGTTGAGATGTGGTATCAGGCATGACCTTGGTAGGAGACCAAGTGGGAGAGACATTGCCTAGACCTTATCACCATATCTTGCATGATGTTGTGCATGTGTCACTTTTTTGTGGACAAGTGGAACCTAATCTCCTAAGGTGGTGACACCTCTTCCATGATCCCTCTCTCATCCCTAATCTATATATACTCCTTTCTCTCCATGTAAGAGGATCTTTTTGGCCATCTTTTCCTTCCCTCTTCCTTGGTGGATGATCTTTAGAAGCTTAAGGAGCTAGAGGATCTCTCTTGGTGGATGAGTTCTAAGTTGTGATGTTCCTTGAGCATCCTCCATCTTCTACTTTAGTAAGCTATGTTTCCTATCTCTATTTTCTTCACCTTCTTCTTTTCAGCCATGGATCTTGGATACCTTCTTTCCACCTTGAACCATCCTCACCTTGGTACCGTCTTCTTCTTTGGAGGTGTGGTGGTGACTAATTTTAGTGAATCATCTTCTACTTTGAGCTTGACCTTGGATCTTGGATCTTGATGGGGATCCTTGAGGCGGGTTATATCACTCTTAACCTCCTTTTTTATTTTCACTCTTCATATGCTTATGTTTGTTCTTCATCTTGAGGTTGTTCATCTCTTGTATGCTAGTAGTTGTTAATGGCTTAAGAACTATTTTGATGGTGGAATCTCGTTGGTTTTCTCTTCATGTCTTGCACATTCTTGCTATGAGTAGTTGATAGACTAGTCGCCGATCTTTCTAAGGTTGAAGACAACAAGTCCACACACACATGCACCATGTTGAGGGTAGGTCGTCACGAGTTGTAGTGCAACAACCTGATACCCTATGTAGAAAGTTGTCATGACTTGTAGATGCCTAGGTCGACATCCGTTGGAGATGTTTGGGTCGCTAGGTGTTGAGAAGGTTAGCTTGATTTGGCTTATGGTTGCTAAAATGATATGGTTGATAGATCTTGAGAAGCTCACCTGTCATGACCTAGCAGTACCTAAAATGATGTGTGATGGCTAAACCAAGATGCATGGTGAGTGTTAGTCATCATGCTCTTGAAGTACCTCAAGAGATAGGGTGTTGCTCAACCGATATGCCTTGAAGATGTTAGCCCGTCATGGCTATGGGTGTACCTCGCGGAGTTGGTCTATTTTGAAGGCTAACTGTGATGCCTTGATTGAGGGGAGAATGACACACCTTGGGGTAATGATACCTGATACACCTTGAACGTTATGCCTAGCTAACCCTAACCATAATAATTGATACACCAAAGGCTTCCCGACATGGCTTGGTTGCCTGTCACACCCTTAGGTGATGTTGGCCGGTGCACCAGGGGGTGGTGTTGCCTCTCACACCTTAGATGGTGTTGACCGTCACACACTTAAGAGAAGTGGTAAACCAATACACTCTTGGTAAGGTTATCTCTTATGCGTGGTAGTTGACACATTTTGATGATGACAAGTCGACACCCCATGGCAAGTGCTAACCGATATACTACATGATAGTCTCAAGTGATACCTTGTGATGGTGGCTATGTTACATCAGGTTGATGATAGGGTTACATGTTATGGCTTGATACCCTTTAGGGTGGTTGTGTGAATAATATGGAGTGTTGTTCTCTATAATCCCTATTTCATAACATACCTTATAATGATGATGGGAGTAATAATCTAAGGGTGGTTGTTGATCCAACCTTGTAAACCCTAATTGATTAAAGAGAAACCATAACTTAAATGATGTAATGTGAATGGAATGAATCTTATGAGATGGTAGCATTTATGATGTATTGTTCTTCTTGTTATAAGTCTCTAACCATGCAGGTGACATCAGTTGATAAGCATAGCCATGTATGAGCTATGTTGCTTATGATATGTTTGAATGGGCCTTGTGAGGCATAAAGTGTTGTTGACATACTTGAAAGAGGAGGTAAATGATCTTTTGACCTAATGATGGCTTCTTCCATTATATGAGATGGCAGTTTCCTCAATGATGAGATGAGGGGTTGTTACCCCGAAGTATGTGATGCTTGTGATGAGAAATATGGTGATTGGCAAATATCTAGTGATAATGTGATGAGATCACCCCCTATATGGTCAAATATGATCTAGTGATGTGTCATGCCCTTGATTATGTAGAACTTGTTTAGAGTTTATACATTGTAACTTGATTGATGCTAAAATATACTTAAATGACCTAATTAATCAAGTGGAACATAATCATGTAGTTTGCATTGTGCCATAGATCCATTCATTCTCAATACTTGCTAAATGGTGAAACGAGTTTAACTCAGAGCGCATATTTTCGAATATGTGGGGGTTAGGACGAATATCCCATTATGTCCAGGAAATAGGATTGACTACGGGTCATACCCTGATTAGAGTACGACTTTGGGATGTAGCTTAGTGATATGTGATACATGATTGGCTGCGGGCCATACCCTAATTAGAGTGCAGTTTTTGGCCATAGCTCAGTGATATGTGATACATGATTGGCTACAGGCCATACCCTGATTAAAGTGCAGATGCTGGCCATATCCCAATTCTACTAGTGTTGTGACTTGTTTGTAGATTTGTACAACTGGACTATATGTCACTGATAGCTGTCTAACTAATGATGTCACTGCATCTTTGCTTGTACTAACTGAGGGCGTGAGGTCGTGGATTCCAGATCTTCCATTAGACCTTGTATGGCTCCGATTTCGACTTAGTAGTGGTCTGTGGGATTTGGGTGGTACGACTCAATTCCTTGGGGTATAATAAAATACATAATCAGCCATATAGTATATCTTTATAGTATCAAATACAGAAACATTGGATGAGGCCTTGCTTGATCTTTATACAACGTTGTTGATACAAAATATACATGTTCTTCATATACCTTTCAAATTTTTAAGATGTTTCATAATTAAACAGTAATTGCTCATCTTGTTAATAATGATTACTTACTTCTTATAGTCATAACTTTACTACTGCTTTATTTATCTTATCTATGATAATAATAGAGTTAGTGGAGAGTTATATCTCCCGTTGAGATTTGGAATCTCACCCCGTGGGTTTCCCACACCTTTTTAGGTGATCGTGCATGAGGAGGCAGATGTCTTGCAATAAAGGTTGAGGAGAAGCAAGAGAGGTAGTAGCGGACAAGGTTGGAAGTGCTACTAGATGTCTTTTGTTGATAGAGTCCTAGAGTCGTCCCTGTACACTTGGGTCCTTGGGGATCTTTTGTGGATGTGCTTTCGATATGTGTTTGGCTTGTGTGCCCTGTTGAATATAGTTGTAGTGGATATATGTATGCATGTTCTAGAATAGGTTCTCTGGTAACATGTTGATGGCGCACACAATAAGTGCTTTGAGGGATGAAATCACTCATATGTAAAGGTTTTTTTTGTTTGACAATTTTATGAAAACGGTTTTAATTTTTAGTGTTTTTCAGTAATCTATTTGATTAATCTTTCTTCTATGGTTTTGTTTTGAGTAATATCACTTTGTGTGCCACAGGGCGTCACACAGAACCTCAAAAACTCCATTTACTTTTCCGCATAGTCATTCACAGACCAGGATCCTTGGTGCAACTGCTCAAATTGAGCCATCTTCTCTTCCAGATATGTCTCTAGGAAGTAATGGCTAAAAAATTCCCACCAGAACTCCTCCCAACTGACCACCTGTCTTGGACTCTTCTCCTCCTATATGGCCCACCAATGGCCAACACTACCCTTCAGAGGGTAGATCGCATGCTTCACCTTGTCCTCCTCAAAGATCTTCAGAATCTTAAATGCCTTCTCTAGCTTTTCAACCACATATCTACATCGCCTGGGTTTGTCGTTCCCTAGTACTCTATGGATCCCACTCACTTCATCCATTCAAAGGTCTTACCTAGACCTGAAGATTCCATATTGGGAACATGTGCCCTTGGTTGGGGTGCAGGCGCCCTGTCTGCAAAATGCATAATCGTCAACATCAGCTGTCCAAAAACATACTAAGAAGCCAGATCATATATGGTGAAAGGGTCAAACAGAGGTGAAGTAGGTTCTTCTGGCCCAGTCTCAAACACTCCTCCATCTGGTACCATCCTCCTACCACCACCTCCTGCTGCCACAAAACTACTCACTGCATGTTCTTCACATTCTTCATACACATATGCATAACCATAAACCATTATTAAATATGATGGATTATGTAAGAGCAGACACAAAAACCTGAATCTTATGTCTATGTAGACTCTGCAAGCCTAAGGCTCTAATACCACCAAATGTGGAAACCTACCGCACAAAATAAGATTACTCAAACAAAACACAATTTTAATCACTAATAAAGCATATTAACCAAATGAAATATAATTAAAACTGAATGAACTTTCTAAGCATGCCAAAGGAAATTTACACAAAGTTCCAAAATATTTTTTTTATATAACCATATCATGTATTTGTACATTAGTTCTGTGGCCTCATCTATAACATGTTTACAAAATATATTGTTCATATATTTAAAACATGTACATAGAACAAGATACACTGCCAAAAATTTGAGTATATACATCATCTATGAAACTCCCCTCCTCGACCTAAGAGTATGAGGATGATTATAGGAATATATACCAGCCACACCAACCTTCACACTCTATTTCTCTTCAAACATCTTGTCAACGCTACTCTGCATTTGACACCTTTGTCGATCACCTAAAGATGTGGAAATTCATGAGGTGAGAGCCATATCCCAGTGAGAGATATAACTCCAAACACATTTATTGCTTACCATGTTATGTATTAAAGAAGTTAAAACAGATAATTTTACATAGTAATAAAATTGAATAACTTGCATCATAATCAGCTGTAGCTAGAAGCAACTGTACAACTAATTTCTCTTACCACATCATAGATCATCTATGATTTAAGGGAAACATAGCAAGGGTTATCATTCAATATGATTCGTCAAGTAACCTTAACAATTATACTACATCGAAGAGTTACATTTATTAAGCACTGGGTAGTTTGAAGCATACCACCCAACTACTAGTTGACTACTGCAAAGTCAAAATCAGGCTGTATAAGATCTAGGATGACTAGAATCCTAAAATGTCTTCCCCTCAGTTAGTATGAGTAACAACCATAGTGGCACATCAACCCAACTACTCAAATAGCCAAGTTCGGGTACATAGGCCAGGACACTAGAAACTAGGGTATGCAACCCTTAAATCTGAGTTACGACCACAGTCGCTCTCAGTCACTTTCCCATCTGAGACACGACCTTGACCTCTCACCAAAAACCTTGGGATCATGATGACGGGAAAATACCCTGCTTGCACCCACATATACTCAACAATATATGACTCCAAGCTCCTTTCGGATTACTAGTTTCACTATAGTTCTATGGACTTAGGGAACTACTCAAAGGGTTACACTAGATTACCTAAGTTAGTTTATTGGCTATTCGTTTGTTAATGCATCGCTTAGCACTTACAATCAGTAAGATGTTTATCCTAGAGTTTAGTCCGTTTTCTACTTCTGATTAAGGCTAGTATAGAAAGGGTCAATCCCACAAGACAACTTAATAAGATTGTTATCTCTAATCCCAATTGTTTGAAGAACTTGTATTTGTTTTTGGTATTTTTCAGATTTGGAACAGAAAGTAAAAGTCGAGTTTTGGGGGTTGATGATTAACACTTAGAAAAGAAATGCAAGAATGAAAAGGCACTTAACAAGAATGTAAATTTTCCCTGTCACAAGGAAAATTAAGATTTTTGTTAGCACAAGAAAAACTATTATGAACGAAAAGACTAGGAATTAAAGGAATCAAAACAAGTGGTGATTAAATCAAGAGATGGAATCGAGGCTTTAGGAATTTTCACCACCTTAGACTAGGCAAAAACAAACTAATCCTTAAAAATAACGGATTCGATGAAGGCAAGTGAATTAACAAAAATCCACTAAAGATAAACTCCACATGAGCCCATTGGTCTTAGCGCTCATGTTTCTTAGTTTATGATCTAAAAAGAAGAAGATCCACATTCGTTTCAAAACTACTATGCAATTAGGTTTGTTGTTCTAAATCCAAACTTCCACGGTCATATCCATCCGTATTAACTTTTGATTAAACCAATTAATTATTTTGATAGATCAATTAGTTATCAAACCCAAAAGCCATCTAGAATTTTTTTTAGGAGAAGTCAATAAAGCCATGGGGTTATTCCCCTTTCCTCGATAGAGAACTACTCACTCATACTTGTGGAGAAAAGGGAGACTGAGGGAAGAAGATTTCTAGCCATAGTCTAGTCTTACTAAAGGATAGTTCATTCGGCTAGAGTCAATGAAATGGTCGACGCTTAATCCCTTGCTCCAGTCCACAGAAGAATAAGAGGAAGAAGAAACTAGATCTAAATGAGCAAAGTAAAAGAACAACAATTGAAGGAAACACTTAACTTGCAAAAACTAATCTTTATTGATGGAAAGAACACAATAACATAAGAACACAAGAAGATTGCTCAGAAATCTCGTACAAAGATATTACAAAAGATGCTCTTGGGAGGAGGAATGTGCCTCCTTTTATAGGATAACGATGGGGTAGGCTACTCAAAAATAGGGGATAAAAAGAGAGGGAGTCATCCTTTTGAATTTTCTAGATCTAGTTAATAGAAATTTGATAGACTTTAATTGTCTTGACCATGTAACTCTCTTCAATGCAGATTCCCGCAGCAGCAATTTCGAATGTATTTCTCTCCCATAAAAATCATAAAAGTGGTCCATATAATAGGATATTCTCTTAGGAAATTAAATTTATTTTCCAATGAATACTTGTACACTCAATTTGGACTTTGGATTCAAGAGTTATGGCACTTTTGGTGATGGATATACAATAATTACAGGACTACTACAAATTGTGCAATTATACTCCAAGAATATTTATCCCATTTCCTAAAAAAATCCAAGAAAATATAATTAAAATTCTACTTAAAGCGAAAAATATAATATAATGAAATTAATTATAAAGTTAAGAAAATAAATGACAAAACAACCCTAAAAAGATATCTGAAAGATGTAAATAAAAATGATGTAAACACATTTATCAAAATACCCCAGACTTGAATCTTTGCTCGTTCTCAAGCAAATTACATTACAAATAAACTCCAATTCATACTTCCAAAATGTCGTCCTCACCTTAATAACATCACTATAGTCCTCACCTCTAAATTTTGGCCAAGTGACCCAATCTCCTAGAATCACATAGCATGAATTTCTATATTCCCTATCAAAACAATTGTCAAATCTAGCTTCTAAAACAAGAATTTGTAGAAAAATAGGCTTCGTCTTCCTTTCACTTTGACACACTCAATTTTTATTACTTTTTTTTATTTTGCTTCACAAGAACAGGAAGAATTTGAGGGTGTGAAAACAAAGAAGGAAGTGATGAAAAAAATTTTGATCCCTCCTCTATTCGACACGGGATATGAATTTGTGGAGATGTGGCTACATTGGTCACAATTTTTTTTCCATGTGTACTTTTGGCATCTTTTGATGGTACGCCCCTTTGTGTGTTATGGAGCTTTTATTTTGGGAAGCATGCCACCATGGACTTGATTTTTGTCTGGTGGTGATTTTTTGCTTCTCTTTTTTAGAAAAAAAATAGAGGGAAGAAAAAGATGTTTTTGTTCTTATAACTTTAATTTTTTTTCATATATTTTTATTAGAGAGTTTCATTGCTCTAGTTAGAGTATTCCTATAAATCACATCATACAAATTTATAACAAGATAATCCATTGCTTAATTATGGAAAAACATTATGCTTGGTTCTAATCGATTCCTTATGACTTGCCAACTATTCCAAGGAGTGATGTTATTTAGGGGTCCTAGGTGACACGGTAGTTTCAGAAATGACAATTTGTAATATATTTTGCAAAAACTTTTACTAAATTCAAGGGGGTAAAATGATAAAAACCTATTCAAATTGGCCAACTCGATAAAGGCCAAACTAGAAAATTGAATTTTTTAGCAAATTTTTGAAAACTTAAAACTAAACTACATAACATGATGAGAATTTGTAAAAAAAGTAAGATATAGTGGGTGGAAGGAGTACGTACCACCCACCTCCACCCCGAACTTAAAATTTTGCTCGTCCCGAGCAAAACTTAAATCCAGAATGGAGGGAAGAAAATCACTGGGATCCCCGGCAGTGGCGTCAAATTGATGTGTGTCGTTGTACACGCAATAATCACTAGGAAAAGTCCTAGAGTTTAACCTTCTAACTCGATTGTCAACTTGTTGCGAACAACAAGTCAACTTAGTATAGATAGGTATCGATCCAAGGGACGACAGAAAAGAAAAGTTGAAATCCAAATCTGATTGCTAAAATGGGAAAATAAATTCAGATGAGAAGGTTGTTTAAAACTTAGAACAACAATAGAAGTGCTGAAATAAAGTTCAATTAATCTGGAAATAAAGATCTAGTGGTATGAAATATCACCACTAAAACCACATTTCTATTCTACTAATCAAATTCTAAACTCCAAGGATCAAATCAGGACCTTGTGGCTATATGTCTTTATGGACAAACTCACAAGGGTCGGATCTCCCATGACCCCGTTGGTCACGACGTTCACAGATCATTGACCAACCGTCCAACATGCCACTATCTACAGTCATATCAAAAAGTATGTGAATTCAAACTGGCATTCAAACCCAAGGCTCATGTGGGCGCGTCAACAAGGATTATAATGAGAATAAGATTAGAAAGATGAAAATATGATAATCACAATTAAGAGACTATTGCTTCATTCTTACAGAGATCCACGGTCATATCACTCCATAAGAATATATCAGATCATCCAAATAACCACACATAAATAGAGAAAAGACATTTGTTCGGTGGAGGAATATAACTGATTATATTGAATAGAACTGGACTAAGGGGATACTCCCACGTCCCAGAGAGATTTACTCAGACATAACAAGACTAGAAGAAATGCAAACTAAAATGAGATCCAACATTATACAAGATGTGATCTACAACTAAAAAATAGATGAAACGGAATGAGGAATGGAATGTTTTTACAAGTGGAGAGTCCCTCCTTTTATATGAGGGGGGAGGGGGTAGGCTACCCTCAAAAGAGGGGGGGAAAACAGAAGGAGACTGCTTTTTGAATTTTCTAGATCTGGTCAAATCGAAAGTTGATTGTCTTTAATTATCGACCATGTAACTCTCTTTAATGTAGATTCTCACAGAAGCAATTTCGAATATATTTCTCTTCTATGAAAAGCACAAAAGCGGTCCAAATAATAGTATTTTATTTTAAGAAATTAATTATCTTTCTAATGAATACGTGTACACTCAATTTGGAGTTTGAACACAAGAGTATGCCACTTTTGGTGACAGGTATATATGAATTTCAGGATTTCTACAAATTGTGTAATTTTCCACCCACTTCCACCTCAGACTCAGATTTTTGCTCGTCCTGAGCAAAATCGAAACCTGAGATGGAGGGAAGAGAAGAGTGAGGATTTCCATGTGGCCCTGGTAGCTCCAAAAATGTCCAGCTGAAGGGGATGTGTATGAGGGTTGTGACCTTTATCTGAGGAGCTTCATAGTGTACCCTATGATAGGGTAATTGTGTAAGCTCAGTGGGGTGCTCATATTTTCTTTCACCTCACATTTCCTCCAATAGGATTCATAGATCTTCCATCAATAGCTAAGGAAGTGTTGAAGATGGATGTGGATTGGGGGAGGTTGGTGGGTACCTGACTGGTAACACATGCAGTGCCAGATGTGCAAAGTCAAGAAGATGATCTGGCTCTAGTTTCCCTCTGTCATATTGACCTACATATAGGAGAATTGGTGGTGACATGAAAGGGACAACTACATTGAAATCAGCATGATAAGTATTTTTGCTCTGCTCAAAATTCATGCAATCAACCTTGGGATAGATCAGATTCATGGTTGTTATAGCATGTAACTCCAGTTCCTCTTATTCCTTGCACCCAGTGGAAGGGGGTATGTAGACTTCTTCCAAGGGTTGTGTCTCTTCTTCTAAATCAGTTGTGCATGGAGTGGGAATTGGTTGTGATAGAATGTATGGAATCATTTTGTCAAAGGGGGTTGGATGCTTATCATCCAAAATAGACTCAAAATAAGGGTATTGGTCTTTGATGTCAATTGGATTGTTGTAAGTGGTGCAGGGAGTACTTGGATTTTCAGATTGACTCTCCTGCTTCGACTTTTTGTATTCAAGTAGTAGAGTCTCTAAAGGAAAGGTAGGGATACCAACATCCTCATCACAAGTAAAAGATGGCTTCATGATTTGTGCTATTTCTTTAGGATCCGAAAAAAGTGGATCATCATCGTCATCGTCAGGAAGAACCATCTTGGGTTGTTCAAGATCTACAAGGGGAGTCTGTGATTGGGCCTCTAGTAAGATAGCTAGCAGGGTTTGTCGATTTTCTAATATTTTTGTTGCTCTTTTGCTACTTTTTCCAAGGCACTAATATGTTCCCCCTATTGATATGTATATTCATTTTCATAATAAGGTTCATAACCCCCAAAATTTTATTGGTTACCCCCACCATACCCCCCATAAGGATTTTGGTCGTAGTACCCCTCATATTAATTGTGGCATTGCTCCTCATAATAGTCTTTAGGAGATGTTGGATTGAAATTTCCATTACATCCACCTTGGTTGGAAGACTTGACATTACAAGGTGTCACCATAATATGATGAGACACATTTTGACAATTTGGACTCTTTGAATGGGTATCTAGCAAAGCCTCTATCAAGAGTTGATGTGTGTAGTTGCTTTTGGGTTTCCAAATCAAATATATATTCTCCAAAATGTTGTTGGTCATACCCCCCATTAGAGTATGGATAGAAAGGTTCATGATAATGGTTATCAAAAAATTTTGGGTTAGGATTTTCATCATACCTACCAGGATAGGAAGAATCGAGATTATATAAGGTCCTACCGTTATCAAGGGACACATTAGGACAATATGGTGATGGATGGTTGTGATAACCATTTGATCGGTTTTGTGAGCCATAATTTGTCGACCACTCAATTTGAAAAGGTTTTTTTACAATTCAGAAAAGAACTAAAGATTTGTACAATACCATAAATTACAAAAAAAGCCAAGGGATTATGACACAAGGTTAAAATTTACAAAATTAACTATTTTTATTTTACAAACTAGCACATTTGCAGAAAAAATGTGTTGACGGAATGGAAACTCGACAGAAAGAGGAGTAGCACTTCCGGAATGTTACTCAGAAGGCATAAAAAATGAAACAAAGTTTTTCAAAAGTTTTCCGGGTTTGAGAAAACAATATGTTGTCCCCGACAACGGCGAAAATTTTTTAATGCGTCACTTATCACTTACAATCACTAAGATGTTTATCTAAGAGTTTAATCCTTTTTCTACTCCGATTAAGGCTAGTATAGAAAGGGTCGATCCCACAGGATAACTTATTAAGATTGCTATCTCTAATCCCAATTGTTTGAAGAACTTGTTATTTGTTTTTGGTATTTTTCAGATTTGGAACAGAAAGTAAAAGTTGAGTTTTGGGGGTTGATGATTAACACTTAGAAAAGAAATGCAAGAATGAAAATAAACTTAACAAGAATGTAAATTTGCCCTGTCACAAGGATAAATAAAATTGTTGTTAGCACAAGAAAAACTATTATGAATGAAAAGGCTAGGATTTAAACGAAGTAAAACAAGTGGTTATTAAATCAAGAGATGGGAATCGAGGCTTTAGGAGTTTTCACCA
This sequence comes from Alisma plantago-aquatica, assembly GCA_963693085.1. Taxonomy (NCBI): domain Eukaryota; kingdom Viridiplantae; phylum Streptophyta; class Magnoliopsida; order Alismatales; family Alismataceae; genus Alisma; species Alisma plantago-aquatica. Next base: position 1,275,625,138 of record OY856412.1, on the reverse strand, counting down.
CCTTAGCCTAGGCAAAAACAAACTAATCCTTAAAAATGACAGATTCGATGAAGGAAAGTGAATTAACAAAAATCGACTAAAGATAAACTCCACATGAGCCCATTAGTCCTGGTGCTCATGTTTCTTAGTTTATTATCATAAAAGAAGAAGATCTATAGCCGTTTCAAAACTCCTATGCGATTGGGTTTGTTGTTCTAAATCTGAACTTTCACGGTCATATCCATCCAGATTAACATTTGATCAAACCAATTAATTACTTTGATAGATCAATTAGTTATCAAACCCAAAAGCCATCTAGAATCATTTTTTAGGAAAATTCGATAAAGCCATGGCTAAGGAGTTATTCCCCTTGCCTCGATAGAGAACTACTCACTCATGCTTGTGGAGAAAAGGGAGACAGAGGGAAGAAGAGTTCTAGCCATAGTCTAGTCTTACTAAAGGATAGTTCCTTTGGCTAGAGTCAATGAAATGGCCGATGCTTAATCCCTTGCTCCAGTCTACGAAAGAATAAGAGGAATAAGAAACTAGATCTAAATGAGCAACGTAAAAGAACAACAATTGAAGGAAGCACTTAGCTTGTAAAAATTAATCTTTATTGATGGAATGAACACAATAACATAAGAACACAAGAAGATTATTTGGGAATCCCATACAAAGATGATACAAAAGATGCTCTTGGGAGGAAGAAGTGCCCATCCTTTTATAGGATAAATATGGGGTAGGCTACTCAAAAAATAGGAGGAAAAAACAGAGGGAGCCGTCCTTTTGAATTTTCTAGATATGGTCAACAGAAATTTGATAGGCTTTAATTGTCTTGACCATGTAACTCTCTTCAATGTAGATTCTCGTAGTAGAGATTTCAAACGTATTTCGCTCCCATAAAAAGCATAAACGTGGTCCAAATAATAAAATATTCTTTTAGGAAATTAAATTTACTTTCCAATGAATACGTGTACCCTCAATTTGGACTTTGGATTCAAGCATTATGGCACTTTTGGTGACGGGTATACAATAATTATAGGACTGCTACAAATTGTGCAATTATACTCCAAGAATATTTATCCCATTTCCTTAAAAAATCCAAGAAAATATAATTAAAATTCTACTTAAAGAGAAAAATATAATATAATGCAATTAATTATAAAACTAAGAAAATAAATGACAAAACAATCCTAAAACGATATCTAAAAGATGTAAATAAAAATGATGAATACACATTTATCATCGTTGCATCAATCGATTTATGTATAAACATCAAAAATATTCCTACAAGATCATTGGGATTCACAACCTTAGAAGATATAAAACATACTAAACAATTCCGAAACACTCCTTCACAGAGAAATTTAACCATCCTTGGTCATGAAGGATGGACCACCAACTAGCGTGCATCTAGTCATAAGAATCACTATGATCATGAAAACCTTAATTTCATACAATAGTATCATGAATATTTAAGATTTAGTTCAAAGAAGTTACCGTTTCTATTAAGGTTTCGTCCAACCATTGGTAAACCATCATGACAATAGATAACAACATTCTAGCCACCATAAGTTAACCATTATATAACATAGTTTAAAGTATGTGTATCAGAATAACACTTATTTGACGATTTAGGAGCCATTACACCTATATTCTGAATTTTAGGCCTTACATGCTTACAAAAACTAGTTCAATATTCAGCTAATAGTGTTCATAAAATCTGAAATATAACCGATATGTTTGGATCATCTCCTTATCATACATAACAACACTTATACAGGCAATCTTTATCATGATTACAAATTTTGAGAGCAATATTAATGACATGCTAGTAGATAGCAGGCAATTAATGCTTCAGAGTTATATAACATGAGTGGTAGAGAGACAAAAACTGAAACCCATGGTGAAAACTCTAGAAATCAGCACCCAAATGTCAAGCTCAACCGATCACTTTGCATGATTTGGGTAAGACTAGGAAAAAAAAAAGAAAAAAAGAGAGTTCAACCTGCATGCACATGGTTCTAGAAAGTAAACATCAAGAAAACTCAAGGAACACCAAAGAACTTAGTCACAGGAGGAAATAAGGTGAAGACCAATGAGAAATGAGGAGAAAATCAAGAATCTTTCTCAAAGGATGCAAGAAACACAATCAACTGCTTGAGACCATTCCAAGGAACCTTATTCCAATCATATGCATGAACAAAAGGTCTAGGATTGTCATCCCCAAAGAATCCTCATCGACCACTGCTCTCTAGAAAATATTTGTCAGGCTTCTCAGGTAGGAACCAATTGGCCCAGAAACTCCATTAGGCACCAAGACTTCAATGACTAGAAAATTCATCAAGCACCAAAAACCCAATGATTGTCAAAAATTCCGAGGACACTAGAAACTTGTCGACCGCCAAACACCATAGACCAAAACTCGTCGATCAGCACGTCATGGATTTTGTCGATCAAAACCTCATCAGTCACACACATACATAAACCAACCTCGTCGTTCGATGAAAACTTGGATGGATATATGACAGTTCAATCGTGTGTCAGGAACTCATTGGCAACCTAGGATCCATCGACCACTGAGAATACGATCATCGAGAAAAGAAAATGATCACCCAAAACCCTTTGACCACTGAGAAGCAACAAGGGTCACTGAGAAACCATTGATCAATGAAACATAACACTATCATCCCACCAAGCTTATGTACTCCATCAAGTATGGTTTAAAGGCATCCACAGGAGAAGTAGAATTGTAACATACTTATGTACATCATGAATCAACTCAAGTAAGTGTCACATCTATGTTCATACTACCAAAAAACGGTAAATTGCAAAAGTTTACAAGTTACATAAATCGGTAACTTGAGCAAACAAGGTCTGATTTGATTCACAATTTAAACATAGCTTCATCATTTAGTGTGAAATCACAAATTAGATTTAACTTTCAAGATTAAGCATCAAATTAATCCAATTATGCCAAACAAATTATGTTTAAGGATTAAGTAGGGTTAGGGGCCTTACAAAAACCTTGAACTTTTAGGATCATGCTTGACCCAAAACCTGATTTATGTTTGAATGGACATGTTAGAATGTTTGTTGGTTATGTGTTAATGTTGATTAAACACATTGTTTAATATCTTTCTTTGATCATCATATATCATTACATGTATCTCAATAAATTATGATCGATTGTGTTTTTGATATTTTGCATTTAACTCTTTATTTTTGGTTTGTTAAGATTGTAATTTCATGCTTTTAATTTTGTTGCATATATAAAGCCTTATGTGTATTATGAAAACATAATATAGAAAAATACATAGTTAAAACCTGTCATGGTATTTAGGGATAAATCTATTCCCAATCAATAAGATAAACCCACTAAAACACCTAGGAAGTTCATAAAAATGAAAACAAAAATGAGCATACACTTTAAAATCCACAAACAAAAGGTGATAGGAAAAACTTATGTCTAATGTAATGTTAGCTGAGGAAAATTCATCTAGCTAGCTTGTTTCAATACCAGGTCATCAAATGAAATTGCAAACATGGGTTAATAAAAATTTCAAATATGCCTTTTTATTCTAATAGAATATTGTCTTCATAAAGGTTGCTTGTTTTCATTTTTTTAAAATTTGGTGCAATGTATGTGTACATTGATGCCCAATTTCTTATTATTTTTATATTTACACATAACCTAACACCAACAGAGTAGAAAGATAAATATTTTCAGAGTACGACTGAAGAAAAATATGGATTAGCTAGTCTTCTTTTTAGTTCAATTCCTAGTTAAGATATTTTGGACTTACCTTTTAGTATTAAATGTAACTAATTTGAAGACCTATTTTCACTCTTTGTTGTCAAATTCCTATCCTCCCTTGGAATAATATGCTTATTTATTTAGTTGTTTATGGAAATATTGGTCTTGAAAAGTAGAATAACCACCCTATCCCTTTGTATTAGTTTTATGGGGATTATTTGGGTGGGGGTTGTTACAATTGGTTTAGATATAAGATATTCAAAAATATCCATTAGTGAATATTAGTTTCAAAATATTTGTTTCTTTTTGAAGTGGGGAATTTCACCCCTGTTCAAGGTAGCAGGAGAGAGAGAACACCATCAGCTACGCCGAGGGCTATAATCCCTTCCTGTAGTGCCCCAACAAGTTCACTGATATTCGAACCCGCAACCTACGCTTCACAAGCAGTAGGCTTGACCAACTGAGCTAGTTGGCAAGTGTAGTTTCAAAATATTTGTAGAGCTATAAGATAATTATTAGGCTTTTCTTAAAGGTGGTTGTGTCTAGGTTGTGTCATGACCCCAAGACTAGAAAATTTTCCTTTGCACCACTAGTTTGTTTAGGATGACCCCCATATCACTTTGAACCATACTTGTCCAAAATCCTAGTTGTTTCCTCTATACCTTATCATAAAAACTTCATCATCTTCTAGCCTCATTCCTATGTTAAACATGAACTTCATCAACTTTGTCTTCCAAGCCATAGAATCTACCTCTCTTATCACCGGAATTAGAGTTTCAAGAAATTAGGGTTAAGGCATCATCAACCAACTAAAAACACATGTATCACCAACTAAACTCTAATATGTAGAATGAAATTTTGAAAAACCAAGATACTTGTTGATGACAATGTATGTTTCTTCAACGCATGAAACACACAAGGATAATTGTTTTTGATGAGAAACACAAGGATAATGCCAATGTAACATGTGACACAAATCGTGCATGTTAAATGCAAGTGTATGTGTCGAAGTAATACTTGAATGTGAGTTGTGAGTGTCAAACTCAAGGGATTAAGTATCTGGAGAATACTACTAACTAGAACCAAATCATCTAGGCTGAAGTTGAACGTTGATGAATTTATTATTGAACTAAAAAACTAAAACTAAGAAAGCAAATTAAATTGATTCTGTTTGAAACCGGGATGTATGGAAACCTCTGGGATTCTAGTTTCACCATGGTGCTAGTTGTAATAAAGTTCTAAAATTATTAACAAATTGAGATTCATCACGGATTTGAAATTAATGCCACCCTCTTCTGAAGTATGATACCCTAACCAATTTAGTCAAAAACCACTTCCTAGCATTTAAGTAATTATATGCAATTTAAGTTCAATCTCTTGAATAACCATCCAAGTTGTTAAATCACTTCCACAATGGGTTATAACTGAGTTTATGAGAATTTCCCTGAAAAAAACCCCTATTCCTAAGTATTAATCATTTGAAATTATTATTTAGGTTGGACAAACATAAAAAAAAATTAGCAACAAATTCTATAAAAAGATAAGCAAGGAAAATTTTTCTTATACCATCTAAATATGAATTAAAATATCAAATTGGGCTATTCCTGGGTCCTAAAGATTAGAAAGTTGGTTAGACATGGATAACATGGTATCATAGAATTTTGGGAAGAGAGAAAGTATAAGAATAAAAAGCTCTTAAGAATAAATTAATAGATCATGTTGTAAAAGATGATCGTGTTTGGCAATTATTTCTGCGATCAAAATGACTTCCCCATTCATCAATAGGGTTATGTCTCCATTTTCTCATTCTTCTTCTTCTCTAACTTTAGGCTCCGATTGGTTTGGTGTAAGTCATAAATTATGTGAAACTCATTTATTGAAAACTCTAGTTCAGTTTTTGGAACTTAAGTTCCTCCTTCGCTTCGATGTGATTAGTTTTATGTAAGTGTAAATATGGAAATTATTAAACATATTGTTGATTTTTACTTTCTTATATTTAATAAGTAAGGAAAAAGAAAGAGTCATATCTGTAATTATAGTAATATTTTTTTAGCCATAAGAACATCAATAAGTGTTCAACATGCTGATGTTTATCCTTTAAAAAATATTTTAACATGGTATAATTATAATGTTTTAAAAATATTGTGATTAAAATCACATCACAATGTTTTTATTTCACTTTTTAAGTAAATTGTATTGTAATAATGTCTACATTTTGTGTGTTTGTAAATATAGTTTTTGGTTCATCATTGTTCAACAGCATGTACATTATTATTTTTTAGTATATTTTTCCACACAGTTATAGTTAATTATCAATTTTCACATTATATTGTTTAAACATGAAGATTGACAATCTGTTAGATAAATCACATTGTTTGTCACATGGTGTGGTGTGATTACTTTTTCATAGTGTTTATGTATTTTTTTAATTTTGTAAACAACACTAATAATGGCAGTTGTAGTGTAAAATGTTTTACATAGTGTGATTGCACCATTATGGTGACACTAACTAGGAAGTCACAGGTACCGAGTTGAAACTTACACTTTCCTGAATTATGTGTGGGTTCCACCAAGATGTCTGTCAGTGGTACTGATATAGAGTATTGTTGCTATCAAGACTGTAGTGGGTAGTATTGAGTTTGGAAATTTCTCTAGCATTGTCTAGGTTGAGGTCAATGTCCAAGCCAATGGCGCTAGTTTTAAGTCAGTGCTATTGACTCTGCCATAATATACACTTGATTTTCTATCAAACAAACAAACAACACATTATTGAAATGCATAATATGATAAATAAAGAAAAATGCATGAAAAAAGGAATATATTATGAAGATATGATTGTATTCCACTTCAATTTAATGCAGATGTAAACACATGGATATGAGAATTGTAACACATAAATCACCTAAAATAGCGTACAAAAGTAATAAAAATTGTGTTTACATCAACACCCCTGCTAAGATTAAATAATAAATCACTTCAAAAACTACATTTTGGGATATTAGTCAGTTTCAAGTAAATCTGGGTTGTGGAAGCATCATTATTTGAAAGTATTTCATTTTTATGATCAAAATGGTACATTGGAAGTCTATTTATGGAGCTAGCATTGATTTACTATGTTTTTTGCTAGAAAACATAATCTTATAAATATTCAAGGAGAGAAGTAGGAAAAATACTAAAAGCATAAAAACAGTGGGGCTATTAAACAACAGTCCATGATGGGCCCACACAGTACAACACTCTAGGAACCTAGGAACCCTACACCTACTAGAGTGGTCAAGAGAGAGAGAGAGAGACTGGGGGATGATCTAGAAACGTTGGCGATACGTAGTCGTGTGATCTTGGTCAATAGTTGACCCACCCAAGCATCACACGACGTGAGTTTTCATCCTTGCTGGCCCTGACCCAGCAAGGGTGCAAGTTGATTGTAGTGGCACTGGCTATGTGTGTTTCTAGATCAATGGCATTGGAGAGCTAGCGACCTCCGTGTGGCTGTAAGCGATGTTGACTGAGTTTGCCTCGGTGTCACAAGCATGGTTGTTCCCTCACCTAGTGCCTAGGTGGTCCGTGTAGAGTACACCCAAATGATGCTCCATAATAGCACCATGGAAGAAGAATAGCAATAAGAAGGCTAGTACATGAGCTTCAGAGCACGAAAATGGGGAAAACATATGGGAAATGAAGGGAAAGAACAAAAGGAATAAAAAGAGAGTGTCTATTCATACCAAGAGGATGTATAATGGATGGATTTGCACAGGGAAAAGGTTATTGCACCCTGTCTGACACGAGGTAGAATATGACTCCTCTACTATCAGATCGCCAATATGTGGCCCAATATCCCTTCCCTCTCATTGGCTGAGAGAGACACAAGAGGATCCCTAACTTGGATAAGTCAAAAATGAAAATATTCTTTCTTTATAGACATTGTAAAATTCATCTCTCTCGAACGGTAACTCATTACATGAAATTTTGTCTACTCTTTCACTAATAGTTTGGGTCTAAGGTTATAGTGTTGAGGTCACTCAATTTTGAGATTCATGTTCAAAAGTCTAATTATGCACTCAACTTTAGTCAAAATGGCTCAAATTGACATTTAATCACACCCAAAGCATTATTTGAACATAATGTGGCTCAAACTCATCCAATTAAGGGTGGGAGATGCTTTTCAGAACATAGAGTAACTTATGAGTCTAGATGTCAATAGTTGAAAGAGTGAAAAAAATTCAGGTTGTTACATCCTCCCCTTATTAAAAGGAATTTTATCCCAAAAATTAAATCAATCTTTCAGTTGAGATTGGGATTTGATATTCCATGTCATAAATCATCTTGGTATTCCAATAAGATAACCATCATCACTTCCTACATCAAATTATTTCAAATCAATCAATCGAGCAACAAGCTCAAATCATAGTCACATTGATCATCGAATTGGAAAGATCATCACATGAACCATAAATTTGGGGAGATCATCCTATAGATAAAAATTTGGAGAGATCACATTTCAAGTAAAACAAATAGATTTCTTTGAATTAAGAGTAAAGCATGAATTTCATTCCCAACATGTATGGCTATAGATGTAGGAAAATATGGCGACATAGATGGTAACAAAAAAAAATTCTTACCATTTTCCCCTTGAATAGCAGATTGTGTCAACAACTATAGATTGGGAAGGAAAGTTTCAAGGCATATACTTGGTCCTGGAGCAAGTCCAGTGACTTATCCTTGCAGCAGCATGCTTCTTTTACAAGAAGAACTCAGACAGTTGTTGGTGACTGCCTACTGGTGTATCACCACGGACGGTGGTTAATGACGTCCTCCTAACTGGTGGTGAAAGCCTCCATACCTCTATGTAATCCATGTGAACCACCGAGAACTCTTTTCATTCTTTTGGGAAAGACAAGAAGGAGTTATCCCTTCAACGTCAATGTGCTAGCATTGACTACTCTCCCTTGTTATCTCTCCCTTACTATCTCTCTCTTTTAAGGGTAAGACTTTCTTGGGTTCTCACACTACCACAATTGTGATAAGAAAACAATTGTCACAACTTATTGTTGTATCTTCTGAAATCTTTGACCACCTCTCTATTTATAGGAGGGTCAGGATCAAGGTTTCCAGATCAACTAGGAGTTGAAGAGATGAAATTTCATGAATTTTCTGAAACCTACAAACCATGAAATGATTGATTCACCATTGAACTATTCATTTCACCATTGAACCGATTTCGATTCAGATGTGAGACTGTTGATTCAACACTTGATTCAATCGGTTCATTATGTTTCATATTTGCAATCATATTGGCTTTCAATATTTAATGAATTCACAACATGACGTCAGCATCAATCATTGATCTAGTCTTATGGATATTCAAAGCGGTCAATTCACAACCTAAATTGGTTGGTTCATACTTCTGGACCTTCAGTTCACTTCTTGAACCGGCCGTTTCAGATTTCTAACAACCAATCTTTTTTAAATTGAATAGTTAAACACTTTAGTAATCAAGTTAAACAATATTCATGAGTAAACACCTATTCTTGGTAATTCCTGTGTGTGTGACCCTATAGGTCCCAAGTTATGTTGGCAGTCAATGTCCATAACTAATTTATGACATCACAAGCAATGAGTGGTATCTAGCAACACATCATTGCTACCCAAGTAATTGGAAAGTTAGAGAACAACTTCAATCTACATTATGTGATTAGTGTTATAGTGACTGTATAGTTCCTTTGCCTCGCATATCTACATTGAACTAAGGGCATGGAATTGTCATCTTCTTCAACTTTCAATCCACGTTCCTTGAACTAGAGCAGATTATCTGATATGCATGTGAGATCACATATCATATATTGATTCACTTGAGTATAGTCATACATTTCTCTGTCTCACTTATCAAGTTTCCAAGAAATCAACTCTAGTAGGAGGGACAAATCCCATCTACATCACTCATAGTCATTCCCCATGCGTCATAATGTATCCGAGCCTCACCTTTATGGTAACCCTTATTCAAGGTCACAGTGGATGATGTCAAAGTACATCGAACGACATGTGATGAGTGTAGTGATTTCAGAGCTACAAACCACAATCACCACCATCACTATGAGAGCTAATTCTGACTACCATTCAATGGTTCCCATGCATCACTCTCAAGGTGGGTTTGCCTGATACACTATGTCCTAGGTGGGTTTGCCTGATACACTATGTTCTTACAAGTACATATGTGTTTGGTTTGATATCACATATCATGACTAATGAGATTATGTCATCAACCAAGACACACTCTAGTCTTATGTGTTATTGTTGTCTGTTAGCTTCCAAAATAACATCCCACTAGGGACATAACAAGAATGTATGTACTCTCATCATTCATATAATCTTGTTGTTCAAGTCCTCAATCTGAAGACATACATCATTGAATAACATCATTCTTTAGACATCTAATGTGTTATATAATTATCTCATAATTGAACAAACATATAAATGAAGATTGCCTTTATTATTAATCAAATCATTTACAACATATAACATATTCAGTCATCATAACACTGTCTCTTTGGGCACACATACCAACAGACTCCCATTTTCACTTAGAGCCAATCACCCATGAACTTAATCCCAAGTGATCTAACATGACCTTCATGCTTCTTCTATGAAAGTGCTTTTGTCAAGGGTTCAATAATATTCCTTTCAATTAGTACTCTACAAATCTTCACATATCCTCGATGTACAACCTCTCGTATGAGATGGAAATGTTCTTGTATGTTCTTGGAAATTTTATCTGATCTAGGTTCCTTATCTTGTGCAATATCTCCATTATTGTCGCAATATAGCTCTATTGCATGTTGATTCTTGGAACCACCCCAAGTTCAGAAATGAACTTATTGATCCAAACAACTTTCTTTGCCACACTGGATGCAGAGATATACTCAACCTCTATTTTAGAATTAACAACTGACTCTTTCTTGGAACTCTTCCAACTTATAACTCCATTTTTAACACAAAACAAAAACACAAATCCGAATTGCAATCTATAGTCATATTTGTTAGTTTGGAAGCTTGCATCGGTGTAACCTTTTACCACCAACTCTTCCTCACCATCGTAGACAAGGAAATGATCCTTAGTTCTTCTCAAGTACTTAAGGATGTTCTTTATGGCAGTACAATTACTTTCACTGGATCAGAATGATACCTACTAGTCATACTCAAGGCATATGAGACATCAGGGCAAGTTCATAGCATTGCATACATGATAGATTCAATTGTAGATGCATATGGAATCTTACTCACATGCTTCCATTCATTACAAGAACTAGGGCATTGAGCTCTAGAGGTACTAACACCATGAGACATGAGAAGTTTTGTCTCTTTGTGTTCTCCATGGTGAACCTCTTCAACACTTTGTCAATGTATGTGCTTTGCCTTAGGCCAAGACACCTTCTATATCTATCTCTATAGATCTTGATACATAATATATAGGATGTTTCACCTAAGTTCTTCATAGAGAATGTATTTCTTATCCAGGTATTTACCATCTATAAATAGGGATGTCATTCCCCATCAAAAGTATGGCATTTACATACAATATGAAAAATACAATAATGCTCCCACTAACCTTCTTGTAAACACACGATTCATCTTCATTTTAACAAAAATCAAACTCTTTGACGGTTTCATCAAATCAAAGATTCCAGCTCTGAGATGCTTGCTTCAACCCATAGATTGACCTTTGTATCTTACAAACTTTATTTCCATCCTTTGGATTTATAAAACCCTCAGGTTGTGTCATGTACACATCCTCAAGAATATTTCCATTAAGGAAAGTGATTTTAACATCCATCTGCAAAATCTCATAGTCATAATAAGCTGCAATGGCAAGCATGATCTCTACGGACTTAACCATGGAATCTGGAGAAAAGGTTTCATCATAGTCAACACCTTGAACTTGTATGAAATCCTTTTCAACCAATTGACCTTTCTAAGTTTGTACATTACCATCCATGTAAGTCTTCTTCTTGAAGACCCACTTGCACCCTATGCGGTTTACCCAATTCAGATGCATCCACCAAGGTTCATACCTTGTTGGTGTACATGGATTCCATCTTAGATCTCATGGCCTCAAGACATTTCTTAAATTTGGTCCCTTAAAAGCTTCTAGGTATGTTGTTGGCTCATTTTAAATGACCAACTCATTGACTTCTTGAGTCAGAAGATAACCAAATATTTCTGGCTCGAGGCGTGTTCTTCTAGATCTGCAAGTTTCCTATGTTATATGAGGAATTTGATATTCCACAATGGTTTGTGACTCTCTATATTCCTTGCGCACCTCTATAGGTTCAATGTTTTCTTATTGGTATCAAACCTCTTCAAATTCTACTTTCCTCCCACTGATTCCTTTAAAAATAAATTCCTTTTATAGGAATAAAACATCCCTAGAAATCAACACTTTATTATCAGATGGAGTCTAAAAGTAGTTTCCTTAGGTTTCCCTAGGATATTCAACAAAATAACATTTATCTAATTTGCATCTAAGATTTTTGTTAAACTTCTTTCTCACATACGCTTCACATTCCCAAATCTTCATAAAACACATATTGGGATGTCTTCCATACCACATCTCATATGGTGTCTTTTAAACAAATTAAGTTGGTATACAATTTAGTGTAAATGCCATGGTTTATAGAGCATAACCCTAGAAGGAAGTCAGAAGATCACAAAAACTCATCATTGATCGCACCATATCTAGAAATGTGTGATTTCTTCTTTCTAACACACCATTATCCTATGATGCTCCAGGTGGAGTCCATTGTGATACGATACAAGATAAAAAGTGCTCCAATTGGGCCTATAGGTCGAGATATTTTTTTTTAAGATAATTTTTATTTCCCCATTTAAAACCTCAACTTGGCCTTGTGTTTGGGTGATATGAGGTTCCTACCATGTGCTTCACTCTGTATTTTTCCAATAAAGCTTCAAATTTCCTATTAGTGATGTGGGATCCCCCATCACTGATTATCATTAGTGGCCCCCAATCCTACAAAAATTGTGATCTTTAACAAACCTACATACCATTTGAGAATCATCGGTGCGGGTAGGAATGGCTTCCACCCACTTTGATACTTAATCAATGGCTAATAAAATATACAAATTGGAGTTAGAAGACATGAAATGGCCCATAAAGTCGATGCCCCAAAGGTCAAAGACTTCTACCTCTTTAAAAGTATTAAGAGGCATTTCATATCTATTGGAAATGTTACCTGCACCTTGGCACACATCACATGTAACATACTCGATTCTAGACACATAGGCTAATTTCCCATTCTTCTAGGCCCCTAATTGATTAGATGGATATCCAAAATCCCTTGTCCCTTTTCTTTACTTGGCTACCTTTCAATGTCTATATGTCGTTGTAATAGCATAGATCAAACCATATTAGGATCTGATAAATGTAACATACTCAATCCGAGGCGTATAGGTTGATCTTTTGTTCTTCGAGGCCCTATTTGCTTATCTGACCAACCAATACCCTTTTTCCATATTCTATTCTATATTAGGATTAGGACCCAAATTGTATCATAGATTCATCAGATATGAAAACACAAGATAAAATAACCATAACATATGAAATAATAGGGTTGATGTATAAATACATAGATTACTATAATTAGCCTAACTTAACGCATTCTAGTATTAATAGGATTAAAAGAATGAAATAAATTGAATATGTATGGGTTCTGGTGTCATAATTAATTAATTAAGAGTATCAAATGCATGAAGTGGGAACATAATAGGCAAGTTATGAAAAGTAATACCAAACACTTTTAAAACATAAAAGTGATGCAAAAATTGAATTCCTTGCATCTCAATTCTCCTACCCATCAATTTTCATAGAATAATGTTTGACCATCCAATTGATTTGGCAAATAATTGAATCGAATGAACTAAGTCTAATGCTTAAATGTCATATTTGTATTCCTTGTACTCGAGTTAGCGTACCTACCCATTTCAAGCTTAATCGAATAATAAATACATCCTTGTTGGTCTTTTAGAAGTTAATATATAATTAGGATGATTTATTTCATTTAAATCGTGGTCCATGATCTTGTTTTCCTATGACTTGATCTGATCTCTATTGTTTGTCACGTGCGTCAAACCAGGATGGGTAATCAAGAGATGGACTTGGTCGTCCCTTTCCCCCTATTTTCTCACAGTGGCGTGAGACCTGCTCAATGCCCCAGTTGCAGCCGTCATTCTTCATCTCTCACCTCGATGACCCATTCCACATGATTTATTCTCCAATCTCTTCATCACTCCTCCTCAAATACAACAATCTGTAAATCTTCCCTTCTCGTAACCCAAAGACAAAACACCCAAAATACCTGTTCGATCTCTGTCCTCACCTCACGGTGACAGAGTCCTCACACCTAACCTCTCACCACTGCGAAAACTTCTAAACCACCTTTTGCCTCCGCACTACCCTTCCTTCCCCCTGTCTACACTGCCACTTATGGGCGCATAGGCTGTCCACCATGGCAGCAATGACCCAGGTGAAGCGTCGGCTATGGCAACCTGTAGACTAATGGTTTCTTCTACGAATGTCATCAGCTCCGAAAGCCACCACCGCCTGGTATGCGACCATCATCAGGCGCTACCTCAGATCCACGAACCCACCACCAACATCATTGCTTATCATCACCAAACCTTCAGTTGTCTGTGCCCAGTAACCATACGCCCGCAGCCTTGACATCCTGTATGCCTACCTTTATGATGACCATACAATGTCACTACCAGCATTACGTTCATCTACCTTGGAAGAAGGGACTCACAGAGATTGCAGAAGTCTTTTTGCAGCATCAACTGTCAGCTCACAGCCCCTAAAAATGTCCTTCCTTTCCCCCTAGAACCACCACCATGATCCTCCACGATGTCAGATCCCTCCTCTGGGAAATAGACATGCGCCTCTCTTAAATGACCTATCGTCCTACTCTACCTATTTTCATGGCTTGAGAACCACCTACTCAGGTCTGATTAATTTCATCATCTTTTCCTAGTGCCCTGCCATTGCAGTAAACATCCTTGAAGCCCAGAAGATCACCCTTGGCATTACCAATGACGGGTTCATTGCCCACCTCATCTACTTCTACAACAAGGCCGACCTAGATGATCAAACTACTCAAAAATACCACCGGCTGTCCCCACATCGTTCTCCCCTTAAGCACACCTATCCCTTCTTGAGTTTCCACCTGCATGGCAAGAGGCCTAGGCTGCAATCCTATTGTCAACTAATGGATCACATGATTACTACGATCTACATGATGAATGCTCAACTTTGGGGACCAAGTAAATCATTGAGTTAATCACTAGTCATCAGAATCAGGTATGTGCACTCTCTATTTTTATTTTGGGCATTAAATGACTGAAATCCATATATCTTTTAATGAGGCATCTCTTGAATTGTGAATCCCTTTTAAAATCTAAATACTTGGACATTTATTGCTCTTGATATGAATTCCTTTTGTTTCTGTGATATTTATATTGTTATGCTCATTTGGGTCATTGGACCCCTCCTACCATGTTGCCTTTATTGAAAATGACTAAAATAATAAGTCTTGCCACTCTATTATATCATGTTGCTTGTATGACTAGAATATCTTGAATAGCGGTACTTATGTACAACCATATTTATTTAGGGCGTGCGTATTCCGCCCGGGGTGTGCGTTTCCACCCTTGTTTATTTTTAGGCCATGATCATATGGTGTTATGGCCCTGTTTTAGGTATATTTAGTCTACATTGTTATGCGTGCAAATATTCTTGTTTTAAAAGAATTTGTGGATGAATGTTATGACAAGACACTCTTTTATTATCGTGCTTGTAATCTGAATTTAATATGCCTCATTTCTTTTACTTCATTTCTTTTGTTACATTTCTCTTGAACTTACCTAATTGCAAATAGCCCCCTTCTTGTGGGAACATTTCTTTTTGCACTTTTACCCCAATATAATATCCAAAGTTTATTATGTGTACATACTCAGCCTTTGCTGACCTCTTTGTTGTTTCCTATGTTTCTGGGTGATGTTCCCTTCCACCTAGGTTTAGGTACATTGGAAGATAAAAGCTCAAAAAGATCACTAACACGACTTGAACATAAGGATAGCTTGGAATGGTTGGTTACCCTCTGCTACTGGCTTTATTTGTACTTAGTTCAAGTTTTTGTAAAATTACCTATTACGATGAGGAACAATTGTATAAATGAATTATGAAGTGACTTTGTAATAGTTTTGTTTCCGCTACTTTATTATTACATGGCTCTTGTATTATATCATTTGGTTGGATCCCCTTTTGGGTTTCACTCTTTACAAAATAGTATCAGAGCCAAAAGCAGTCGGTAACTTAATTATTTCAAGTTATCCTATATTGTTCCTTGATTAGGTATGTAGGTGACCCTATACGTATAGTTGACCTACCTATTATAGAATAGTAGAATACCAAATAGGGTTCCAGTCCCTATCTAATTTGGTGATTTCCACTCCCCAAACCACGTGTGGCCGAGACTTGGTTTTGCAAACCCTATTTAGTCCTACACCCATTATGGAGTACATAATTTCCCTACATAGGGGTGATAATCCTAGTCATCAGATTCTATTCCCAACCTCGTGGGAGGATAGTTCACAACTAAAATATAGGTTGTCTTGAACACTTATAGGGTCAACCTAATTCCCATTTGGACCCTTTCCCTTGTTGTTTCCCTATCATGCCTCAGATACAACTATTAGGAGGATTAAACATATATGGAGGATAAGCATAGAACTCAGACATAAGCCGATGAATGGTGATGATTCCCTTAATGCTAGGTGATTGAATCAATTTTCTATATTATATTTAGGCATGAATTGCCTTCAACATGGAGTATGTCCACATAACTCTAGCTAAATTCATCTAAGAGTTGGATATTATCTTCATGGAAACTGTTGTGCCTCATAAATGAAAATTAGTTGTGGAAAACTATTAAGTTTTGGTATATATTCCTAGTATTCAACCCTCTCCTC
This sequence comes from Alisma plantago-aquatica, assembly GCA_963693085.1. Taxonomy (NCBI): domain Eukaryota; kingdom Viridiplantae; phylum Streptophyta; class Magnoliopsida; order Alismatales; family Alismataceae; genus Alisma; species Alisma plantago-aquatica. Next base: position 1,275,608,367 of record OY856412.1, on the reverse strand, counting down.
TCCAATAGTGTAGTTGGTTTACCTAGTGATTGAGATGGGTATCTGGACTATATAGGTTACCTTATCATGTGAAGGAACTACGGTGGAGGAAACCCTAAATCACTACCTATCATGTTGGGTAATCTCATGTTTCGATTAGGACTCGGGATGAGGTAGTGGAGATTATGATTAAGAATGACGTGGGAAATGGTGGATATCATGCTTGGGTAGGTTTTGACTGATTATTGTCTATGAGCAATATACACCCTTCTCTCTCTCATTGTTTGCATATTAGAGAATACTCACATGACCTTCTGAGTGATAGGAGGATCAGACATCTTTTGTAGAAGGAAGTGGCTATAGGATAGTAATGTATGTGTCAGGTAGTGGGAGGTGTCTCACTTGGTTCTCGGATCGATTTTGGCACCAATTTTGCATCTTCATCGCCAGTCTTTTATCGTTAAAACCTATTTTCATTATTAAACTATATGTACAAAAGATTTATTTTTCTTTTTATGATCTCAACGATGATTTTCAGAACCAAGTCACCACCACAAGTAAGTTGAGTAGTAGAGAAGCTCTTTAGTGAAGTACCCTTAGCTGACATGTTCAACCCTAATACCCCAGGCCTAAGACTGACATAGTTAGTTTCAAATATATACATCAGACCTAGTGGATCCACCCTTTTTCCCCTCTAGGCTATGCCCTAAGTTATAGTTTAAGCCTTTTAAGGGGTGGAGTTCATGTACGATCTAGTAATTAGGCATAATTCGGGATTAATAACAGATACAATAAGTAAAACTTGGATAACTCCTAGTAATAATGTCAAACATATGTAGAGGATACCAAACCGGTAATTTCAGAGGAGCCTTGCTAATCATACCATCCTACATGATACTTTGATGATAAAAATTGATCTTAAAATTTTATCTTGAGTTAGTTTTTTTTAAAGTGTGTATTTAAGCCAGATAGGGGGAAAAGTAACATTTCACTAAATCTCAAATTAATATTCTATACCCCAAATCGCTAATAATTCAATCGCAGGGATGACTATACCTTATAGGATAGGGTGAACATACCAGGTATGATGGAATTTTTGGAACATTTCCATTTGACCATGATAAATAGAAGTGATAGGGGTTTGACTACACAGTAATCAAAACATGTCTAATTTAATGCGTAAAGTTAGCTCATGAATGAGAAATTCAATAAGTTGCATACAACACACTATAGTTCTCAATTACAAATGAAAACGTTTGTTGAAAACAAGACCCTAAACTTACACCCCATCCCTAATGCACCAATTAAAATATAAATGTTGTCTTAGTCATGTAACACATCATAATTTGACCCCCTTGATAAAATATATATATATAATTTGATTTAAGATATAACCCTAATATAGAAGGAAAATAATACATATATGTGTATCATACATAAAGTGTCTATTATAAATAATTCTGATAATGATGTTCCTGATAATGATGAGTGGGTGATGATGATGTTATTATTGATGATGATGATGATGATGGTGAGTAGATGATGATGATGATGATGATGATGATGTTATTTTCATGATGATGGTAATAACAAGGAAAACTATGTGGATCATGATCAAAGAATGGAAAAACTATGCTAACTTTGTAGGTGGCCCTAAGGGATACAAATCGGTTGACACAGTCCTAGGTATTGATGTAACATCTCTAGCCCAACATCTACCATAATCAGATTATGGATGCATGACACATAGAGACATATAGCTTCACCTTGGGAGTAGACCATAAGTGTGACATGAACAATATGTTATGACCATCTACATTAAGTACACTAGAAATTTATAACTTGGTTAAAAGTATAACTTAGCATACGATACCACAACTGGATGGATTTCGGGGACGAAATCCTCTTTAAGGGGTGGAGTGTTGTAACATACTCGATTCTATACACATAGGCTAATTTCCCATTCTTCTAGGCCCCTAATTGATTAGATGGATATCCAAAATCCCTTGTCCCTTTTCTTTACTTGGCTACCTTTCAATGTCTATATGTCGTTGTAATAGCATAGATCAAACCATATTAGGATCTAATAACTGTAACATACTCAATCCGAGGCGTATAGGTTGATCCTTTGTTCTTCGAGGCCCTATTTGCTTATCTGACCAACCAATACCCTTTTTCCATATTCTATTCTATATTAGGATTAGGACCCAAATTGTATCATAGATTCATCAGATATGAAAACACAAGATAAAATTACCATAACATACGAAATAATTGGGTTGATGTATAAATACATAGATTACTATAATTAGCCTAACTTAATGCATTCTAGTATTAATAGGATTAAAAGAATGAAATAAATTGAATATGTAAGGGTTCTGGTGTCATAATTAATTAATTAAGAGTATTAAATGCATGAAGTGGGAACATAATAGGCAAGTTATGAAAAGTAATACCAAACACTTTTAAAACATAAAAGTGACACAAAAATTGAATTTCTTGCATCTCAATTCTCCTACCCATCAATTTTCATAGAATAATGTTTGACCATCCAATTGATTTGGCAAATAATTGAATTGAATGAACTAAGTCTAATGCTTAAATGTCATATTCGTATTCCTTGTACTCGAGTTAGCGTACCTACCCATTTCGAGCTTAATCGAATAATAAATACATCCTTGTTGGTCTTTTAGAAGTTAATATATAATTAGGATGATTTATTTCATTTAAATCGTGGTTCACGCTCTTGTTTTCCCGTGACTTGATCTGATATCTATTGTTTGTCACGTGCGTCAAACCAGGATGGATAATCAGGAGCTGGACTTGGTCGTCCCTTTCCCCCTATTTTCTCATGGTGGCGTGAGTCTGCTCAATGCCCCAGTTGCAGCCGTCATTCTTCGTCTCTCACCTCGATGACCCGTTCCACATGATTTCTTCTCCAATCACTTCATCACTCCTCCTCAAATACAACAAGCCGTAAATCTTCCCTTCTCAAACCCAAATACAAAACACCCAAAATATCTGTTCGATCTCTATCCTCACCTCACGTGACAAAGTCCTCACACCTAACCTCTCACCACTGCGACAACTTCTAAACCACCTTATACCTCCGCACTGCCCTTCCTTCCCCCTGTCTACACTGCCACTTATGGGCACATAGGCTGTCCACCATGGAAGCAGTGACCCAGGTGAAGCGTCGGCTATGGCAACCTGTAGACTAATGGTTTCTTCTACAAATGTCATCAGCTCCGAAAGCCACCACCACCTGGTATGCGACCATCATCAGGCGCTACCTCAGATCCATGAACCCACCACCAACATCATTGCTTATCGTCACCAAACCTTCAGTTGTTTGTGCCCAGTAACCATACACCCACAGCCTTGACATCCTGGACGCCTACCTTCATGATGACCAGATGATGTCACTACCAGCATCACGTTCATCTGCCTTGGAAGAAGGGACTCACAGAGATTGCAGAAGTCTTTTTGCAGCGTCAACTATCGACTCACGACCCCTAAAAATGTCCTTCCTTTTCCCCCTAGAACCACCACCATGATCCTCCACGATGTTAGATCCCTCCTCTGGGAAATAGACATGCGCCTCTCTTAAAGGACCTATCCTACTCCTCTACCTATTTTCATGGCTTGAGCACCACCTACTCAGGTCTGATTAATTTCATCATCTTTTCCTGGTGCCCTGCCATTGCAGTAGACATCCTTGAAGCCCAGAAGATCACCCTTGGGATTACCAATGATGGGTTCATTGCCCACCTCATCTACTTCTACAACAAGGCCGACCTAGATGATCAAACTACTCAAAAATACCACCGATTGTCCCCACATCATTCTCCCCTTAAGCACACCTCTCCCTTCTTGAGTTTCCACCTACATGGCGAGAGGCCTAGGCTGTAATCCTATAGTCAACTAATGGATCGCATGATTACTACGATCTACATGATGAATACTCAACTTTGGGGACCAAGTAAATCATTGAGTTAATCACTAGTCATCAGAATCAGGTATGTGCACTCTCTATTTTTATTTTGGGCATTAAATTACTGAAATCCATATATCTTTTAATGAGGCATCTCTTGAATTATAAATCCCTTTTAAAATCCAAATACTTGGACATTTATTGCTCCTGATATGAATTCCTTTTGTTTCTGTGATATTTATGTTGTTATGCTCATTTGGGTCATTGGACCCCTCCTTCCATGTTGCCTTTATTGAAAATGACTAAAATAATAAGTCTTGCCACTCTATTATAGCATGTTGTTTGTATGACTAGAATATCTAGAATAGCGGTACTTATGTACAACCATATTTATTTAGGGCGTGCGTATTCCGCCCAGGGTGTGCGTTTCCACCCTTGTTTATTTTTAGGCCATGATCCTATGGTGTTATGGCCCTGTTTTAGGTATATTTAGTCTACATTGTTATGCATGCAAATATTCTTGTTTTAAAAGAATCTGTGGATGAATGTTATGGCAAGACACTCTTTTATTATCGTGCTTGTAATCTGAATTTAATATGCCTCATTTCTTTTACTTCATTTCTTTTGTTACATTTCTCTTGAACTTACCTAATTGCAAATAGCCCCCTTCTTGTGGGAACATTTCTTTTTGCACTTTTATCCCAATATAATGCCCAAAGTTTATTATGTGTACATACTCTGCCTTTACTGGCCTCTTTGTTGTTTCCTATGTTTCTGGGTGATGTTCCCTTCCACCCAGGTTTAGGTACATTGGAAGACAAAAGCTCAAAAACATCACTAGCACGACTTGAACATAAGGATAGCTTGGAATGGCTGGGTTACCCTCTGCTACTGGCTTTAGTTGTACTTAGTTCAAGTTTTTGTAAAATCACCTATTACGATGAGGAACAATTGTATAAATGAATTATGAAGTGACTTTGTAATAGTTTTGTTTCCGCTGCTTTATTATTACATGGCTCTTGTATTATATCATTTGGGTGGATCCCCTTTTGGGTTTCACTCTTTACATCACACCTTCGCACATATCATAAGCATCCTTAGTAAGCGTTGGCCAACAAAATTCACTTTCTAGAACCTTGGTTGTTGGTCTTCAGCTTGCATGGTGTCCCCCAGTGGTCAAAGAATGATAATGACCAAGTATTCTCTCAAACTCACATTCTGGCACATACTTCCTCAAGATGCCATCCATGCACTATTCAACCAAGATTGGGTCATCCCATATAGTAATCTCAAAGAATGAAACAATCGTATCTTCTCTTAATATCCCCAGTCCTCAGGTAATTATCTACTTACTAGGTAGTTCACTATATTTGCAAACTGCGGGCTCTGATCTCCAAAACCCGAGGTAAACACGATTAAATTCAGCGGAATACAAAAAAAATCACTGGAAATTAAAACTTTTTGAGACAAGATCTTGAAATCTTAAAACTTTCTTCATAAAAGGAGATAAACTATTTACATCTCCGTTAAATTACTTCTTGAGTAATTATACACAGCATGATACAAAATATCAAGAGTCAAATCAAAATCCCAGACCAAAAGACTCCAAGGACCTGAGAGTACAGAGACGACATAAGACTGACTATCTAACTACACAAATCAGTAGTCTGAATCTCCACCTGAGATTTACTGCTGATCCTGGTGCTGCTGCTGCTGATTCTGATCACCTGCAGACTGATTCCTACATCCTCGACGACCACCTAAAAAGTTGAAATCTACGGGGTGAGACAATTTTAAATAATTGTCCCAGCGAGAGTTATAACTCTCAACAAGAAGCTTTATTATAGCAATAAAAGAACAACATAAGCAGTAAAAGCTTTGAGGTATTCAGCAGCAGATTGTTATCAATTAGAACAAAAACATTTAAGGAATATGAAGAACATGTATACTAAACGGTGTAACCATCAATCATTGTATCTCGTAGTTCAATCTAAACAGATATGCTACACGGTTGATTATGTTTTAAAAACATTATTATGCCCTGCAGAGATGAGGTATATCGCTCATACTCCAACCGATCACTATTAAGTCGCATCGGTATCATACCTAGGTCATCAAAAGAGTCGGATTCTTATGACCTCATCTTCCTCATTCAGTAAGAGGATCAACATGCAGGACATCTAATGTCTCTGCTACTATAGCTTACCAGGGTATTCTGGTACTTCGCTATTAGAGTCACAGTGGCATTCTGTACTCTCTTCGCCATCGAAAGATTTCTTGTTTATCTCTCATCGATGTGGTATAAAAGATTTCCTCGGGAGATTAGTGTTACATCACCACGACATAAACACATAGTGAAGGATTGATAGATTAGATACATCTACATCAATTCCTACACTAGGATGTAAGGGCATTCATATCCATATTCCCCACATACTCAAAAGTATGTGATCCAGGAGTTCCCTTAGGAAAACCTATTTCACCATCATTTAACTCCTGACAATGATGGATCTATGATCAGGGCTCTACATGGTATGATTATACTTGATTAGTTAGGTACATTCCAGTATTCTTTTAACATCATACATGTTCTCAACCATTTAATCACTTGCATAGCAGCTATGAAAATAGAATACTAAATGTAACAAGTCTAACTCACATCAATTATCATTTCTCAATCATTTCATCACAAGTCATCTATCAAGCATGACCTTGATGATATTCATGGCTCTCACAGCCCATTTAATCATATAAGATGCTACTAACAAGGCATCATGATATTTCACTATTCATAAAGCTAAAGCATGCTTTCAATGAATATAGTATCATAATCCATACATGGATATGATCATCATCTCATGACAACCTGCATGGTTAATTTAACTGATAACAGTAAACATTTCAATCTAGAAGTTATACTTTCAAACTCTTAGAAGAGTCAAGTTCCCCAATTTTCATCAATTAGGGTTTATTATTCACATTACATGTCGTCACCCTAGAATTAGGGTTTACTATTCACCTCATGGTGAATTGAACTCATAACATCATCATGTATGAGAAACATCATCATTAAAGCCCTCAGATAAGATTAAGATTCATCAATTATCATATTTAGGGTTTCCATGATCTCACATAGGTGGATCATACCCTAATCATACACATTTATGTGTATGAAGGTACTTTACTTGAGTTCCCACTATAAAAGGGTACTTTCTCTCTCCTATGATACTTTCTCTCTCCTCTTACTAGTAGATGGTGATTACACCACTCCAAATTAGGTTGGGTCAGTCCTCATTGGCTAACATAAGCCAAAACATCACTATCATGTGATTAGGGTTTGATTAGAACAAGGTATTACTCAATTGAACCTTTCAAGGGTATTTTGGTAAATTACCCCATTGATCACCATCATGGGTCAATTCATTAGTCACTTAGTCCCTTAATGTCCTAAGTTACCATTAGGGTTTAGATCAAACCATCATTGAATCAATTACACCTTTAAGTGATTAAGTATAAACAACCCTGAAAACCTCCAAACGGTTTCAACCTTCAACCACCAAACGGTTTGAAACCGTTTAGGTGCGTTGACCGTTTGCTAGGTTTGACTCCAAGACCGCATGACCTCAAGGTCGTTTTCCCAAACCGTTTGGGTGAGTTGACCATTTGGAAAGGTTGACTTTCCAAACCGTTTGAGCTTATGCGGTTTGAAACCGTTTGATCAAATTGTCTTGAGATCGATTGATCCAAACGACGTTGAGATCGTTTGAGCCCAAATGGTCTTGAGACCGTTTGGCCCCAAATGGTCTTGAGACCATTTGACCCCAAACGGTCTTGAGACTGTTTGACCCCAAACGGTCTTGAGACCGTTTGGATCCAAACGGTCTTGAGACCGTTTGGTCCAAATGGGCTCAAACCGTTTGGACCTCCAACATGGTTCAAAAGTTACAATTGTTTATGGTTAAGTGTGTTGAAGCCCTCAATTGGCCAAAGCCATGCTAGACACTTATAAATTGAGTCAATTAGGATGAGCCTCAACTAATTGGACAATAAATTGACCCTCAATTGAAAGCCAATTTAGAGTTAAGTCCATCTCAATTAGGGTTTCAATCGGATAATCATCAATGTTCAACAAGGTGAATCAAATCAAGGTTGAACCTATCAATTGACCTCCAATTGGGCTCAAACTTGGCCCAAACGGTCTTGCGGTCGTTTGGATGACCTCCAAACAGTATTGAGACTGTTTGCCCAAAGTTTGACCAAAAACCAAGTCGGTTGGATAAGGGTTGAACCCTAATTAGGTCTAAAATCAGCAATTTTATCAATTCATCAACTTATTGTAATTGGACCCTCAAACTATCAAATTAGCTCAACCCTAGACCTTCAAACGGTCTTGGGTTGTCACCAAACGGTCTTGATACCGTTTGGATGAACCCCCAAATGGGCTTGAGACCGTTTGGGTCCTTCAACCCAAAACTCAACAAGATCTATACATGAAAACAACAAATTCAACCCGAGTAGGGTTAGGATGTTGAAGTGCCTTCAACTCTCAATAGGTTAAGAATTAAACTTTGATTCTTTGCAGGAATGAAATTCAATATATTACCAACAGACCCTCAAATGGTCGTCCCTTGGTAAACCCTATCAAACGGTCTTGAGACCGTTTCAATCCAAACGGTCTTGCAAGGTCGTTTGAGATCAAACGGTTTGAAACCGTTTGACCTTAAACGGTTTGCAACCGTTTGGACCAAAAGGGTCCAAGGTCATTTGATAAAGTAACCTAGGAATCCACGCCCATCATCTTCAACCTCTGTCAAGATTGGTTATTCCACCGTTTGCTTGCAAAAGTGCAAGGAAGAAAGGAGGTAGAAGAAGAACTAAATGCGAAAATTGCAAGAACAAAATATGCATATAAAGCAAAGAGTTTAGAGTTATAAAACCCGCCTTAGAACGTTGTTCCTAGAGCTCCAAGCTTCCAATATTCAAGCCTCTAATGGTGTCTTGAGCTTCACAACTCGGCCAGAGGTGATTCTCCAAGGAAAAGATGGGGATGGTCGGCTAGAACAAAGAATCTAAGTGAATTAACCATAGAACCAACCTTATACATGAATTTCCTCCATGAATCCAAGCTAAAAGGTGGTGTTCTCTTACCTAGAACAGGTTGGTCGTCCCCTTGAGCTCCTGAGCTCCTTCTTTAGTCGGCCACAACAAGAGATAAGTGAAGAGTGAAAGGAAAACGTTGCCTTTGATTGCAAAGGAAAGGGTATGAGTACCTTTGGGGTTAATTTCAACATAAGGACAACTTACTACTTCTTTTATCATCTAGGTCCCTCCTTCTTTCACGTCCAAGCATGATAATCTTATGCAAATCTCACCAAAACTCAAGATCTAAGGGTAGAAAAACCAACATGCATACTAAGGTACTTATATGAAAGGTCTCTTTACTCATACTAGGTGATTTAATTACAAAGGTGTTCCCTTATTATATGATTATTCAAATGAAGTGCCCCCTTCATCATTATTAGTCTAAATGATGTCAAAAGTAATAAAAGATGTTCAAGATGGTGTATTTTATAAGTTGCACCCCACATTTGGGTAAATTGCACTTTAATCCAGATTAGGGTTTTTAAGCACAAGGATCATTCCACAAGTTGCATCTTGATGCCCAAGCTTGGGAAATCCATATTACCTCATCATATTTACTCATATGATGTCTCATCATCAGAGGAACATCTTAACTTGTGAAATTTGCAAGTTACACCCCTTAACTGGGTAATATGCACATAGGTCCCTGTATTACCAAACAATACTACAATCATTGTTTAAAAGGGACAGAAATGAAAATGTATGTTCCTTAGGAACTTAATTACATGCCAAAAGATAATCACAAGGATTTAATTACATATTTAGGCAAAACACCTAGGGTTAATTCATAACCCAGGTCAGGGATGTTACAAATTATCCACCCCTTACAAGGATTTCGTCCCCAAAATCGACAAAACGTATTAGGAGAAAAGAGCAGGGTACTTCCTTCTCATCTCATCCTCTAGTTCCCAAGTGGCTTCTTCAACACCACGGTGGTTCCAGAGGACTTTCACAAGGCTTATATCTTTCTTCTTTAGCTTTTAATTCTGTTATCAAGGATTGACACCGGTCCTTCCTCATAAGTTATATCATCATTCAATTATACTTCCATAGGTTGTAGAACTGACTCGGTGTCAGGGTGACATTTCCTTAACATAGAAATGTGAAACACAGGGTGTAGTTTTTGTAATTTTGGTGGTAACTCCAGTCTATAGGCTACCTTTCCAACCCGTTCAATGATTGGATAAGGCCCCATAAATCTAGGAGCTAACTTCCCTTTCCTTCCAAAATGAAGGACTCCTTTCCAAGGCGAGACCTTGAGATACACTTTGTCTCCAACCTGGAACTCTAACGGTCTACGACGTTTATCAGCATACGAATTCTGCCTATCATGTGCAGTCTTAAACTGTTGTTGTATAACTTTAATCTTCTCCGTAGTCTGCTAGACAAGATCAGGGCCTAACAACTGATGTTCACCAGTCTCATACCAACACAAAGGTGACCTACAATGTCTACCATACAACGCTTCATAGGGTGCCATATCAATACTATGTTGATAGCTATTGTTATGGGCAAACTCTATCAAACTTAGGTGTAGATCCCAACTTCCGGTAAACTGGAGAACACATGCTCTCAACAGGTCTTCCAAGGTTTGTATAGTCCTTTCTGACTGTCCATTAGTCTGTGGATGAAAGGTTGTACTAAACCTTAACTTGGTGCCTAAAGCTCTATGTAACTGTTCCCAAAAACGACTTGTAAACTGGGGTCCTCTGTCAGAAACTATAGTGACAGGAACTCCGTGCAATCGCACTATCTCTTGAACATACAACTGTGATAACCTCTCAGCAGAATAGGTTGTTTTGACAGGTAAGAAATGCGCTGTCTTTGTCAACCTATCGACTATTAACCAAATGGAATCATGTCCTTTTCTTGTTCTAGGTAGACCAACAACAAAGTCCATGGTCACATGGTCCCACTTCCACTGTGGTATGGGTAAAGATTGCATCATCCCTGCAGGCTTCTGGTGTTCAGCTTTAACTTGCTGACACACAGGACACCTCATCACAAACTCCGCAACATCCTTCTTCATCCTGGGCCACCAATACATATCTTTCAAGTTTCGATACATCTTGGTGCTCCCTGGATGCATAGCATACATCGAAGAATGAGCTTCTTCCAGAACTAACTTTCTCAAGTTATCCACATCCGTTATTATCATCCTTCCATGATAACATGCTACTTGATCATCTGAGTCATGGAAACCATCTCGCTTCTCATCACCATACTCTGACCTGATCTGCTGAACTACAGCATCTACTTGTTGTGCTTCCTTACTCTGCTCTCTTAAAGTAGGCTTTATATGCATCTCATCCAACAATTCGTCTAATAATGACACCTTCAACTGTACATTGTCTTGCCTTAAAGAGATAAGCATATCTCTCTTAGAGCATACTAAAGAGTTTAGTTGTGCTCTATCCATGGTTGATGTTGCTTATTTCCTACTCAAAGCATCTGCAACCACATTGGCCTTCCCTGGATGGTAATCAATTGTACAATCATAGTCCTTGATTAACTCCATCCAACGACGTTGTCTCATGTTAAGTTCATGCTGAGAGAAGATATACTTAAGGTTCTTGTGATGAGTGAAAATCTGGAATGTCTCTCCGTAGAGATAATGTCTCCAGATCTTCAAGGCATGAACCACAGCAGCTAACTCCAGATCGTGTGTCGGATAATTCTCTTCGTGTTTCTTAAGCTGTCGGGAAGCAAAAGAAATCACTTGCTTATCCTGCATCAACACGCATCCGAGTCCATTCTTGGAGGCATCACAGAAAACTATGTATCCTTAGCCTTGCTCAGGTAACACAAGTACTGGTGCACTTGTCAACCTCTCTTTTAGCAGCTGGAAGGATTGCTGGCACTTATCACTCCAGTCAAAAGGAACTTCTTTCCGGGTCAACTTAGTCAAGGGTAAGGCTATAGAACTAAAGTTCTTAATGAACCTTTGGTAATAGCCGGCCAACCCTAAGAAACTACGGATCTCTGTCGGTGTCTTCGGTTGTTCCCATTTTAGAACGGATTCTACCTTTTTAGGGTCAACACGAATACCCAAAGCAGATATCACATGTCCAAGAAAAGATACTTCCGGCAACCAAAACTCACACTTGCTAAACTTAGCATATAGCTTGTGTTCTCTTAACAAAGTTAGAGCTTGACGAAGATGCTGCTCATGTTGTTGTGCATCTCTACTATAGATCAGAATGTCATCTATGAAGACAACACCACACTGATCAGGAAAAAGGTTGGAAGATTCTATTCATGAGCTCCATAAATGCAGCCGGTGCATTAGTTAGTCCAAACGACATAACTGTGAACTCATAGTGACCATACCTTGTTCTAAAAGCAGACTTAGGTATGTCACTGTCCTTAATACGAAGTTGATGATATCCAGACCTCAAATCTATCTTTGAGAAGACGGTTGCACCACACAACTGTTCAAAGAGATCATCAATCCTCGGTAGAGGGTACTTATTCTTTATCATTACTTTATTTAATTGTCTGTAATCAATGCACAACCGCATTGAGCCGTCTTTCTTTTTAACAAACAAAACCGGAGCACCCCAAGGTGAAGTGCTCGGTCGGATGAAACCCTTCTCAAGCAACTCTTGAAGCTGCTTCTTGAGTTCTGCCATCTCAGCAGGTGCCATTCTATACGGTGTCTGGGCTATAGGTTGTGTATCTGGGATCAAATTGATTTCAAAATCAATTTCGCGAGGCGGTGGCACACCTGGAAGTTCTTCAGGAAATACATCTTCAAATTCCCTGACTACAAGAACTTCAGTAGGGTTAGAACTCTCCATGGGTAGTATCTACCACATGGGCCAAGAATGCATAACATCCTTGTCTCATCAGCTTATCAGCAACCATAGCTGACACAAGGCAGGTGGGTAGAATCTTTCTTTCTCCTTGAAAGATCCATGTGTTTCTTTCATTAGCAAACACAGCCTGTTTGGATTCACAATCCAAGACAACCCTATACCTTTCCAAGGTATCCATCCCAAGGATTATATCAAATCCTTGCATCTCAAGTGGTATAAGATCCACTTGAATGCGATGATCAGACAAGAAGAGGATACAAGGAGAGCATACTTCTTGCAACACACCAGACTCTCTCAACGGAGTCTCAAGCAACAAACTATCTGTCCTATGACTGACTGTCATATTACAGTTACGAATCACTCTTCGAGTGATAAAGGAGTGCGTAGCACCCAGGTCAATCAAAATAGATACTACACAGGATGTAGACGTATCCGAATATAAAAGTTCCATCTGACCTGCCACAACCCGTGGGTTGATCACTGCATCAGGTGGGTTCATAGCATAGAACCTTGTTGTCGCCTGAGGTTGAGTTGGTGCTGACGATCCAGCTTGGGACGCCTGTCCACGTCCTCTAGCTGCTCCTTGAGACTGCTTTCTCTGAGATCCCTGTTGATTCTGTCTCTGAGGTTGTGTCACATTGATAGGCCTAGACCTGCAGTCCTTCATCAAGTGTCCCACCTTCCCACAGTTGTAGCAGCTCCTCTCCAGTTGTTGTGGTCTAGGTGGTCCTGTGACTGACATTGATGCTGAACTGCGAGTCTCTTGTAGTGGTAGGCTTCGTCCCCTGCCTCTACTCGGCGTCCATTGTGTCTGAGAACTAGATCTAGGTGGTGGAGGTGTAGGTGCAGAGAATCTAGGCTTCTTAGAGTCTCTAGATAAAGAACCCTGGAACTGCGGATATCTCTTATGGGTTTGTCTCTTCTCGACTACGGATTTCTCTATCCTTCAGACTGACTCAACGAAGGTAGAAAACCTCTCCCGATTCTCTAGGGCAGACACGGGAGTAGTCCAGTCGGCATTCAAACCCTTCTCGAACCTTCTAATCCTTTCTTCTTCTATGGCAGCCATATGCAGACAGAATCGTAGCAACTCCATGAACTTAGCTTCGTACTCGCTAATGTTCATCATGCCTTGTCTCAATCTCTCAAACTGAGAGATCTTCTCGTCCAGGAATGTCTTTGGAAAGTATTTGTTGACAAATCCCCGACGAAACTCTTCCCACGAGATCTCCACTCCAGGCCTCTTCTGCTCTTCCATGGTCCACCAGTGACCAGCACTTCCCTTGAGAAGATAGACAGCATGTCTAACCTTCTCAGCTTCTGGGATGTCCAAGATTCTGAAAGCTTTCTCTAACTCGGTTAACCACAGATCGGCATCTGCGGGGTCAGCTGTCCCAAAGTACTCGGTTGCTCCGACACGACGAAGTCGCTCGAATGTCTTACCGATACCTTGTCCTTCAGGCTGGGTAGGTGCCCTAGGTGCAGGCATGGGCATCCTGTCGGTGATATGTGTCATGGCAGTCATAAACTTCCTAAACATAGTTTGAACAACTGGGTTTCCCATGTCAGCTGGGTCAAACTGAGGTGGCTCTCTGGGTGGCTCAGGTACAGGTTGTTCTATTTCTGGGTTCCTTGGACCTCCTTGGGGGTGCAGCGACACTACTTTCTGCCACATACTCCTCGTGTGGTTCAGACATTCTTAATTATTTTCTTCTCCTGAGGAGCAGAAGACTCTATTAGATACAAAAGAAATACAAAGGATAGACTCGACATCCTAAGTCCTATGTCTCTGTAGACTCAGTGAACTTAGAGCTCTGATACCACTTAATTGTGGGCTCTGATCTCCAAAACCTGAGGTAAACACGATTAAATTCAGCGGAAGCAATTCGATTAGCAGTGGAATAAAAAAAAATCACTGGAAATTAAAACTTTTTGAGACAAGATCTTGAAATCTTAAAACTTTCTTCATAAAAGGAGATAAACTGTTTACATCTCTGTTAAATTACTTCTTGAGTAATTATACACAGCATGATACAAAATCTCAAGAGTCAAATCAAAATCCCAGACCAAAAGACTCCAAGGACCTGAGAGTACAGAGACGACATAAGACTGACTATCTAACTACACAACTCAGCAGTCTGAATCTCCACCTAAGATTTACTGCTGATCCTGGGGCTGCTGCTGCTGATTCTGATCACCTGCAGACTGATTCCTTCGTCCTCGACGACCACCTAAAAAGTTGAAATCTATGGGGTGAGACAATTTTAAATAATTGTCCCAACGAGAGTTATAACTCTCAACCAGAAGCTTTATTATAGGAATCAAAGAACAACATAAGCAGTAAAAGCTTTGAGGTATTCAGCAACAAATTGTTATCAATTAGAACAACAACATTTAAGGAAAATGAATAACAAGTATACTAAACGGTGTAACCATCAATCATTGTATCTCGTAGTTCAATCTAAACAGATATGCTACGCGGTTGATTATGTTTTACAAACATTATTATGCCCTGCGGAGATGAGGTATACCGCTCATACTCCAACAGATCACTATTAAGTCGCATCGGTATCATACCTAGGTCATCAAAATAGCTGGATTCTTATGACCTCATCTTCCTCAGTCAGTAAGAGGATCAACATGCAGGACATCTAATGTCTCTACTACTATAGCTTACCAGGGTATTCTGGTACTTTGCTATTAGAGTCACAGTGGCATTATGTACTCTCTTCGCCATCGAAAGATTTCTTGTTTATCTCTCATCGATGTGGTATAAAAGATTTCCTCGGGAGATTAGTGTTACATCACCCCGGCATAAACACATAGTGAAGGATTGATAGATTAGATACATCTACATCAATTCCTACACTAGGATGTAAGGGCATTCATATCCATATTCCCCACATACTCAAAAGTATGTGATCCAGGAGTTCCCTTAGGAAAACTTGTTTCACCATCATTTAATTCCTGACAATGATGGATCTATGATCAGGGCTCTACATGGTATGATTATACTTGATTAGTTAGGTACATTCCAGTATTCTTTTAACATCATACATGTTCTCAACCATTTAATCACTTGCATAGCATCTATGAAAATAGAATGCTAAATGTAACAAGTCTAACTCACATCAATTATCATTTCTCAATCATTTCAGCACAAGTCATCTATCAAGCATGACCTTGATGATATTCATGGTTCTCACAACCCATTTAATCATATAAGATGCTACTAACAAGGCATCAGGATATTTCACTATTCATAAAGCTAAAGCATGCTTTCAATGAATATAGTATCATAATCCATACCTGGATATGATCATCATCTCATGACAACCTGCATGGTTAATTTAACTGATAACAGTAAATAATTCAATCTAGAAGTTATACTTTCAAACTCTTACAAGTGTCAAGTTCCCCAATTTTCATCAATTAGGGTTTATTATTCACATTACATGTCATCACCCTAGAATTAGGGTTTACTATTCACCTCATGGTGAATTGAACTCATAACATCATCATGTATGAGAAACATCATCATTAAAGCCCTCAGATAAGATTAAGATTCATCAATTATCATATTTAGGGTTTCCATGATCTCACATAGGTGGATCATACCCTAATCATACACATTTATGTGTATGAAGGTACTTTACTTGAGTTCCCACTATAAAAGGGTACTTTCTCTCTCCTCTTACTAGTAGATGGTGATTACACCACTCCAAATTAGGTTGGGTCAGTCCTCATTGGCTAACATAAGCCAAAACATCACTATCATGTGATTAGGGTTTGATTAGAACAAGGTATTACTCGATTGAACCTTTCAAGGGTATTTTGGTAAATTACCCCATTGATCACCATCATGGGCCAATTCATTAGTCACTTAGTCCCTTAATGTCCTAAGTTACCATTAGGGTTTAGATCAAACCATCATTGAATCAATTACACCTTTAAGTGATTAAGGATAAACAACCCTGAAAACCTCCAAACGGTTTCAACCTTCAACCACCAAACGGTTTGAAACCGTTTAGGTGCGTTGACCGTTTGCTAGGTTTGACTCCAAGACCGCATGACCTCAAGGTCGTTTGCCCAAACCGTTTGGGTGAGTTGACCATTTGGAAAGGTTGACTTTCCAAACCGTTTGAGCTTATGCGGTTTGAAACTGTTTGATCAAATTGTCTTGAGATGGATTGGTCCAAATGACCTAGAGATCGTTTGAGCCCAAACGGTCTTGAGACCGTTTGGCCCCAAATGGTCTTGAGACTGTTTGACCCCAAATGGTCTTGAGACCGTTTGGTCCAAATGGGCTCAAACCGTTTGGACCTCCAACATGTGGTTCAAAAGTTACAATTGTTTATGGTTAAGTGTGTTGAAGGCCTCAATTGGCCAAAGCCATGTTAGCCACTTATAAATTGAGTCAATTATGATGAGCCTCAACTAATTGGATACCAAATTGACCCTCAATTGAAAGCCAATTTAGGGTTAAGTCCATCTCAATTAGGGTTTCAATCGGATAATCATCAATGTTCAACAAGGTGAATCAAATCAAGGTTGAACCTATCAATTGACCTCCAATTGGGCTCAAACTTGGCCCAACTGTCTTGAGGTCGTTTGGATGACCTCAAACCGGTCTTGAGAACGTTTTCCCAAAGTTTTACCAAAAACCAAGTCGGTTGGATAAGGGTTGAACCCTAATTAGGTCTAAAATAAGCAATTTTATCAATTCATCAACGTATTGTAATTGGACCCTCAAACTATCAAATTAGCTCAACCCTAGACCTTCAAACGGTCTTGGGTTGTCACCAAACGGTATTGAGACCGTTTGGATGAACCCCCAAATGGTCTTGAGACCGTTTGGGTCCTTCAACCCAAAACTCAACAAGATCTATACATGAAAACAGCAAATTCAACCCGATTAGGGTTAGGATGTTGAAGTGCCTTCAACTCTCAATAGGTTAAGAATTAAACTTTGATTCTTTGCAGGAATGAAACTCAACATATTACCAACAGACCCTCAAACGGTTGTCCCTTGGTCAACCCTATCAAACGGTCTTGAGACTGTTTCAATCCAAACGGTCTTGCAAGGTCGTTTGAGATCAAACGGTTTGAAACCGTTTGACCTTAAACGGTTTGCAACCGTTTGGACCAAAAGGGTCCAAGGTCATTTGATAAAGTAACCCAGGAATCCATGCCCATCATCTTCAACCTATGTCAAGATCGGTTATTCCACCGTTTGCTTGCAAAAGTGCAAGGAAGAAAGGAGGTAGAAGAAGAACTAAATGCTAAAATTGCAAGAACAAAATATGCATATAAAGCAAAGAGTTTAGAGTTATAAAACCCACCTTAGAACGTTGTTCCTAGAGCTCCAAGCTTCCAAGCTTCAATCCTCTAATTGTGTATTGAGCTCCAAAACTCGGCCAGAGGTGATTCTCCAAGGAAAAGATGGGGATGGTCGGCTAGAACAAAGAATCTAAGTGAATTAACCATAGAACCAGCCTTATACATGAATTTCCTCCATGAATCCAAGCTAAAAGGTGGTGTTCTCTTACCTAGAACAGGTTGGTCGTCCCCTTGAGCTCCTGAGCTCCTTCCTTAGATGGCCACAGCAACAGATAAGTGAAGAGTGAAAGGGAAACATTGCCTTTGATTGCAAAGGAAAGGGTATAAGTACCTTTGGGGTTAATTTCAACATAAGGACAACTTACTTCTTCTTTTCTCATCTAGGTCCCTCCATCTTTCTAAGGCACGTCCAAGCATGACAATCTTATGCAAAGCTCATCAAAACTCAAGATCTAAGGGTAGAAAAACCAACATGCATACTAAGGTACTTATATGAAAGGTCTCTTTACTCATACTAGGTGATTTAATTACAAAGGTGTTCCCTCATTATATGATTATTCAAATGAAGTGCCCCCTTCATCATTACTAGTCTAAATGATGTCAAAAGTCATAAAAGATGTTCAAGATGGTGTATTTTATAAGTTTCACCCCACATTTGGGTAAATTGCACTTTAATCCAAATTAGGGTTTTTAAGCACAAGGATCATTCCACAAGCTGCATCTTGATGCCCAAGCTTGGGAAATCCATCTTACCTCATCATATTTACTCATATGATGTCTCATCATCAGAGGAACATCTTAACTTGTGAAATTTGCAAGTTACACCCGTTAACTGGGTAATTTGCACATAGGTCCCTATATTACCAAACAATACTGCAATCATTGTTTAAAAGGGACAAAAATGAAAATGCATGTTCCTTAGGAACTTAATTACATGCCAAAAGATAATCACAAGGATTTAATTACATATTTAGGCAAAACACCTAGGGTTAATTCATAACCCAGGTTAGGGATGTTACACAAACCAAGGATCGTCGTCATTGATGGAAAAAAGTTGCTCATCAAGGAACTCCTTAAAAATGGGTACCTCTAACCCAAATTCATCCACTCTCTCTAACATAGACAAGTGATTTGCTACTACATTCTTGGCCCTAACCTTTTCCTTGATTTCTATCTCAAATTATTATAGTATGAAAATCCATATTATTAGTGTGGGCTTAGCATCCTTTTTCTATAAAAGATACTTAATCACTACATTATCAGTCCATACTATAACTTTTGCCTGAATCAAATGTTGTCTAAATTTCTCAAAGGCAAAAATTACAGCTAGGAGTTATTTTTCTATGGTCATGTAATATAATTGTGCATCGTTGAGAGTTCAAGATGCATAGTAAATGATTGAGAGAGTCTAATCCTTAAGTTGGCTTACAACAACCCCTACAGAAAAATCTGATGCATCACACATCAACTCAAATGGTTGGCTCCAATTCGGAGCCACTACCACGAGAGAAGAAATCCATTTTTCTTTCAAACTTTAAATGCCTTCAAGCAACGCTCATCAAACTTAAATTCCTGGTCTTTCACTAAGAGCTCAAAAAGTAACTTGGCAATTTTTTTAAAAATCTTTAATAAAATGTTGATAAAAAACAACATGTCCCGGAAAGCTCCTAACACCCTTCATTGATGATGGTGGAGGCAGTTTAGCGATTACCTCTATTTTTGCTAGATCAACATCCATTACTTTTTAGACACCTTGTGTCCCAAAACAATCCCCTCACTCACCATCATGTGACATTTTTCCAATTCAAAACAAGGTGATGTCTTCACATCTCTATACAACTCAGTCTAGACTGGCAAGGCAATCCTTATAAGATTCTCTGTGGATAAAAAATCATCCATAAAAATCTCAAGCCAACATTTCACTATGTCAGAAAAGATTGCAAGCATGCATATGAAACGTTACAAACACATTACACATACCAAAGGGAATCTAGAAGTATGAAAATTTACCATAGGGGCAAGTGAAGGTAGACTTCTCTTCATAATATGGCTTGATAGAAATTCGATTATAACCAGAATATCCTTCTAGAAAAAAAAGTGAGCGGCCGATGATAGGCCTAAACCACACATGTGAAAGGAGGCGGATTCAGAAAGATCGGGCTTTTAAATTTACAACCCAAAACCTTCAAAGACCCCACAACTTTATTACAGAGTCGAAATAGATATATGGGGTCGAACACATGGACGTGGGTACGTTTAGGATGCTTAATATCTTGATCTTAAGTCTGATAAGCCAATTAAATAGTTGATAACAGTATGAACTAGAACTAGTCCAGCAGAATGCTATGAAATAAAATAAAACAAAGTAAAGAAAACAAAATAGAGCCCGTTGGATTCTAGTAATTGAAGAGAAGGAGTTCCAGGCTATGTATCCACAAGTTGGGCAGTCTATGCACCCGTTCTCAGGCGTAGACAACCCTCGAACACCTCAACAAGCAACCTACATCCAAACCTAGTACGTAACATGGTGTTTGTACTTGTGGGGGGTCATCCTACTCACTTTTGCACAATGTGACTATAACCCATCAATGACGTGAAACGTCTTTTGAGGATGACAAATCAACAACTTAGAATAATCTAGAGACCCTCTCTGGTCTAGAATATTCTGAGATGATAGGTACATATGTGAACTGAGTAGAACCTGGTAGTGGGCCTGACCGTGTCAGGTTGGGCCCTACCGTGCCCAGGTCTATGTTTTGCACAAATCACCTTGAACCATCTTATTTTCATATTTTGATCCAAGCTACCTTCTCTTATCTAATTCTACAATGAATCTCTCGATATTGGCAGAACATAGAAGTTCAAGCAAGCAAGAGATCTACCAAACTAGCAATCATAACCACAAAGAGAAGATAGAATAGAAAATGTACTAGATCTGGGATAAAACTACTTGCTTAAGGTAAAAGTACATAAAAATACCCAAAATGGGCTACATAGCCAAGAAGGAGCTCAACTAGCCATGGACAAGCATATTTGGCACCGAAAAAAGATGGAAGAACATTATTTGTACAGAAACTAAAGAGAACAGTAAATGAAAGGACAAGAAGGAGAGATTTAGCCCACCCAGGAGAGGTGGCTCTCACTCCTTAGCCTCCGTATGGTCCGGATCTCATCTTTTGGGTCATCCTCCTTAATTTTCTAGACTCCTTAGCCTCCTTTCTCTTCGATTCCACCTCGAACAGTAGTTTAGTGGGTGTATGGAGTCGGAAGATTGCTAGGAATGGTGGGATGTGGGTGAATGATGGTGGAAAATGATGGTGGATGGAAGCAAACTAAAGAGATAGATGTAGGATGATCTTTTCAGCCCTTTCAGACCTTGGAACTCTCCCATGAGGCTCTGGGAACCAAAAAGTATCGAAACCAAAATGTGGAACCTAAAAATCTCAGAAGTCCTCTCTAGGTAGCGAGGGGTGGATATTTATAGGTGAAGGCAGAGTGTGTGTAATAAGTGATCGTGACACCTATCTCGGTCGCTACCTCAGTCTCAGCCCGACCATGTCGAGCCCGACACGGTTGTGTCGGGTGTAGCGATCGAGATATGTCACTGTTGAGATAGATTTCACAGGCATAGAGCTTGTACTGGTCGAGACAAATGTCATGGTCGAGACAGTCATCGCAGTAATGACGAATGTCTCCATTGAGATGGTCACTGGCCCTTATCCTCGACCCAGCCGTACTGAGCTCAACATATGAGATTTGGTAATGGTGGCTTCGTGTTATAGTCCAAGTGAGTGGTGCAGTCGCGACAGGTGTAGCAGTTGTGACAGTCTCACTGTGGTTGTGGTTGTAGTGGTTACGAATCCCTGTAGCAGTCACGACGAGCGTAGCGGTCTCTACACCTTGACATTAGCCCGACCGTGCTGAGTGTTATGATTGAGATGAGTGGCACATTCGTGACACGTGTAGCGGCCGTGACCCTTTTCTCATTAGGAACAAACCCACTCCCCATGGGGGGGCTATTACTGGTGGTTGATGGGCCCACGTCGATGAAACTTTTGATTGACAAGGATACTTTCTGATAAAGTACTGGACATCGAAAATAGAGTCTAAGATATCAAAAGTTTTTTGGACCCGCTAGTCGGTTAGTGGGACCACCATCTCCTAAGCATGTGCACATAACACGACGCTTGTGGGGCAAAATCTAGAGAATTGATGTCTTCTTGAGTTTGGTGTCTACAAGTTCCAAAATTGGCTAGTTGAGCAACTCTATCTATGAAAAGATATAAATTAAAAAAAGATAAGAATCTAGGGTTATTTTTGGCATATTAAGGCTATATTGACACAAACCATAAATAAATGCTTACCATAAATGCCTGAATTTGGGTGTTATCAGCCGGTGAGTCTCTCTAGAATTTGATCAATAAATGGAAGTGGAAAATGGTCTTTCAAAGTGGTGGCCTTTAAACAATGGTAATCACTAATCCATTTAGAATCAGAGATAGCATAGATTATACAGACTGATAAAAGTTTAACTGCCTCTTTCTTTACCACCTTTGTCATGATCAGGTTCAAACACTACTGAGATTGTGCAATGGGTTTTTCTCCTTCTTCAATCAAAATCTTGTGTTGACGTAAACTAGGGGAGATCCCCTTTATATCTATAATGGATTAGCTGAGTGCATCCCTATGATTCTTCAACATAGTGATTAGCTGCTCCTCCTTGATGCTTAGTGATGCTGAAATTATCACTATAAGTTTGTTGTTCATGACTAAGAATGTGTACTTCTAATGCAATGGTAATGGATTCAGTTCCAGCTTAGGAGGACACTGTAGAGATGGAACCAATGGTAGAGGTGGTGGTCCTAGGCCTTCATAGTGCCTAGTGTAGAAAAATAGAAAGGTCCTAAGAAAGTGCACACTCATGCAATGAGCAATAGTCTATGCATTCATCCACCAAGTTCATGAGACAAGCTTCTAAAGGTAGTTGTGGATAAGCCTGCATCATTGTAGAGGACGTTGCATCTGAAATTGTGGTGGGTTTCTCCTCTTCCGATCATCATGCTACTTCACATATTTTGCTAAAGAAATTTGATTTGCATGCCCCATTATGTCAACAACAAGAGTACCCTTGTCCACCTTTGTCATGTCATGAGCCATATCCAGAAATGGTTTTCCTAAGAATACGGATACCGGATTTCCCAAGTGCTACATCATGTGGAATTATTCTCCTTCCTTATCTAGAGGTTTAAATTGGTCACCTTGATCTCAAACCAGTAATCCTGGATCCCCAATGCCAATCTTCCTCTTCCCATATCTAAAATGACATCTGATGTGTCTTGGAATGTCTTGCCCAGAAGTAACTCATTCCCATAATCATCCTGCATCTCCATGACAACAAAATTGGTTGGAAATATGAACTTGTCAGCCTTCAGAAGTACATCTGCATAGACGCCAATGTGTCTCACTACAAAGTTATCTAACAGCTGAATAGTCATGTTTCTCTATCTAGATTCTTTGAGACCTAGTTTCTTAAATGTAGTGAATGACATCAAATTGATGTTTGCCTCTGAATCACAAAGTGCGTCCCCAAACGTCACTCTACAATGTAGCATGGTATGTAGAAACACCTTGGATCCTATCTCTTCTATGGCAACTTTCTTTGTATTAATGCATTGACTTCCTCTTTAAGGATAACAACATTTGAATATGCTATCCTTCTGTTCTTGTTAATAATGTCTTTCAAGAACTTTCCATAGGAGGGAATTTTCTCAATAGCATCAACCAGTAGTAAATTGATATGGAGCTTTCTAAATGTATCTAGAAATGTCTTTAATTGCTAATCCACCTTTTTTGCATTCAGGATTTTTGGAAAAGGTACTGGAGACATACTTTTTATTTGATGTGGTGGAATATAGGATTCCTTTTTTTTCCTCCTTCGGCTCAGTAGACTCCTCTTCTGGGCTCTCATCCTATGGTGTGGTGTCTTGTGGTTGTTCTGGAGAAATTGATTCAATAACCTCCCATATATCTAGGGTTGAGCATCGGACCGGGCCGGCCCGACCCAGCCTACTACCCGGCCCGTCAAACCTGACCCAGACCCGACCCTGGTATTCTAAATGGGCGGGCCGAGCCAGTGTTTTAGGCCCATTTTCTTATCCAGGCCGGGCTCAGGCCACCATAAATCCAGACCTGAAAACCCGGTACCTGGCCCGCACAAATAATCTATATCATAATATAAATACACAAATATGTATATCATTTTAAAACTTCTTTTTCCATAATAGGATCCGCCATCTAATGATTGATATTAATCAACCAACTCCCCCTATCCTAATAGTTGGTTATAATAACAAGTCTAATAGCTAATCGGTACAAATCAACAACTAGCAACAACATTGTAGATTATTAATTTTTTTTGCTCATTCATATTATGTTCAACCTTCATACAAAGCACCACCATTCCTAGCACAACGATATTATGAAATTTAATAAATATGTCTACAATTAATATCTTTCTACTTACATACAAATTCAACATTGATTGTAAATCAAACACATCATTTTGATGAAACCTATTGTTAGACGGTCTGGCCCGAGCCCGACCCAAAACCTATATTTTTTATACGGGCCGGGTACGGGCTCGTCTTTCTTAAAATTTTCCAGGCCAAAACCCGGCCCGTGGCCCGCATAATAATATGGATATGGATCTAGGCTTGCCAAAACCCGGGGTGACCCGACCCGATGCTCATCCCTACATATATCAGCCTGGAGAAGCACTGCCTTCACCTATTGATTCCAAATATGAATATATGTATTTATTGGAAATCCTTGTTGACTAAGCTTTTTCAAGGATGCTACTTCTGCTGGTAGCTGAGAAATATGGTTTTTCATGATGCAGATCTGTGCCCTTTCATTCTACTGCTCTCTTTTTGTCTAGCCTAGTAGTGTCTCATTCTAACTGACCAACTTGCCCAACATGTCTTCTATGCAATCTATATTGCTAGGGCCCCTATCCTGCTGATAATGCTGATGTGCATTGTCCTGCGATAGTTTAGGTTGCTGTGCTTGTGGCAGGTCCTACAAAAAATTATTAGGACCCTTCCATGAGAATTTAGGATCCTTCCTCCAAACAGATGATGTGCCAGCTTTTTGACACACATACATGCACTCTTGTAGTTCTACTGACACACATATAAGCACTCTTCTTCTTCACCTCTAGATAATGCACCAACTTTTTGATCTAATTTTTGTGCAAGGTTTTCCATCTTCTCTTTCAAAACTGTGATCTCTATAGACTCCCCAACAATTTTAATGATTGTTGGAAGTTCCCTCTCTTCATCCATGACTGATTTTTGGCTATGTTCTTCAAGATTTCGTGACACCCGGATGCCTTATTCTTAATAAAGAATCTTGCCCCTCACTATCAAGGGTGGTTCTCTCCCCCTTTTGCATCCCATAATAGAATGTCTTTGCCTGGTCGTAGAAATCAATCCCATAACGAGGGACCTTCTTCAACATATTCTAGAATCTCTCCTGGGCCTCTGAATAAGACTCATGAGCATGCTGCTTAAAGTCTTAGATCCTCAGAACAAGGTCTTGTGTCTTTTGTGGAGGGAAATACCTTTAAAACATATGTCTATCATTTTCTCCTAGGTTGATATGTTATCGGACGGAAGGTTTAATAACCAATCCTTTACCTTACCGAACAATGAGTACGAGACTAACTTCATATATATAACCATCCTTGATATCCTATCAACCTTTAGCATATCAAATTTCTCAACAATATTGTTAATGTCAATCATTGGGTCATTCATGCTAGGACCATGGAATGCTTGAGATTTTATCAGTTCCACCAGCTTTAGATCTTTTTACCCATGATGATTTTCTACTTTAAAATTGGCCCTAGATGTGTTGTGGCCGATGAATCTTTGATCTTCTCCCAGACAATTTTCCCTTAAAGCTTGGCTTCAACTCACTCTTCTGCATTAGGATCTTCTATTCCTCCCATTGCTTTCTCTTCCTGTGGTGGTGGAGTATGGAGAAATCTTACCGCTAAATTGACATACACTTTTACCCTAAGAAGAAGTTCTTCCGGGCTTATAGAGTACAAACTTGATTCCCCATAGTTGATGGTTCTAGTCTAAACCATACACTAGCACCTAAAAATACAATAGTCGTGAGAAAGAATGTGAATACTAGTGGTTTGATAAAGAATATTCTTCTATTATGCTCAATTTAAAAGAAATAACAAATTGGAATGTAAATAAAAGAAAAGAAATGACTTAGAGTGGCCAGTCACAACAGTTGTAGTGTTGGAGTTTCCATTTCTCTGACAAGAGCACCAAAAATTTGACACGCCCAAACTATGAATGCAAATACAAGTGTACACGTTGAGTTGTATAGTCCTATGAGGCCCGAATGTTGAACTCAGGGAAACATTAATCTAGAAACTACTACTAATTGTAACCTAATCAGCTAGACCTAGTGAAAAAGTGATTGATTGTTTGATTGAACTAAGTGTAAGAATTGAAAACTAAATTAAGTGGTTTGTGATCATAGATTGGATGGATTCCTTAGGAATTTAGTTTCACCATGACTTGCACTACAGTTTACTCTGATTCATTAATAACTATTTATCCTAAATCTTGGACAAAAGGACATGTGGAAAATATTACCCGCTTACACAATGTAATACACTACCTATAGTAAAGAAAATCCTACTCATGTCATGGTTTAAGAGTTAGATAGGGACATTAAGGATATCTCTCCACTATTCCCTTCACATTCGTAGGCCCTTTCATGAGACACGGTATTAACCATGTAATTCTATAATTTATCCAACCCTTAATCCCTCTCACGAAGAAATTAGCGATCTAACTAATTTATTATGGTGGTCAAGCACATATAATTCATTAAGCTATCATAGAATCATGTCCAAATTCAAGAAAATATATGTATCAAATCATTAAAGTCAATTACAATGCAAAATCGGGCTAATTCTGGGTCTTAAAGAAAAAATGGGATTATCCCCTCATGATTTGTATAGTCATATCTATGGAAGGAAAGAAGAAAAATGTGGGATACATGAGAAAACTAATGTAACCCCTGGACAAAATCTACTATATGATCCCTTGTGGCTAGCATCTTGATCTACAACGTTTCAACTACAAATAAACTCTCTGGAAGTGTTTGAATCACCTGGGACATGGTCGTCTCCTCTCTCAGCTCTGTGCTTGGTTGCAATGGACTAAAACATGATAGATAGGTCTGGCTAAACTCCCCTCAGGTCATAAGTGGGACTTTGGCTGTCATTAAGTACTAACTGTCAGATCTGTCTTAATATGAAATCTACATTGATCACGAAAGGTCAGTACCACCACTAGGAAGTTGGTGGCACCGAGTCTCTGACTCACTCTAAACCCATGTTGAATGTCGATATTACTGATGGGTAGGTTGGTAGCACCGAGTTGCAATTTTGTGGTTTCTGAATTAACCTATTGGTAGATATTTGTAATGTCGACTAGTAGGCTGGTAGAATTGAGTTGATAAACTCAATTCTTGTTGTTCTCTGGATCAGGAGTCAATATCATCAACTTTCCATTTAGTGGTCTCGAAAATTAAATTGGTAGCACTGAGTTTACTCTCAGTAGCTCTGAGATTTCTTTGATCAACCTGTTGGCTTTCTACATTAAGTCAGTACCATCGACGCTGGGGTCCATAGCACTGAGTTACCTTATTTATGCTCCAATGCCTAAAATATAGAAAAACCAATGTAAGACCAAATAAAATATTGGAAGTTAGCATAATTCGGTAAACATACTTAATAATTGAAGCAATAGTATTTCACAGGACAACAAAAACTATGCATAAATGATATCAAAAGTTATGCATGAAATACATGGAAAACTAGCCTATCAAAACCGGATAAAATATAGTGCATAATGAGGAAAACTAGCCTATGAAATCCGGATAAAATGTAGTGCATCATGATTATATCAGACCATTATCAGTTCCTATCTTAATCATGTTAGTGAGATTTGATGTGACCATAATGAAGGGATATGGTGATAAGGGATCAGATTGCCTAAGCCCATTTCAATTTTGAATATACCCAAAGGATTCCCCATTGATGATAGTAGAGAATTTACACATGGATATGCAGGCATGGATCCAAGTGATCCATTTATGTTGGAATTTGTACCCTTGCATACATTAAAAGAGACAATTTCAAATTGATGTTGTCAAAGGCTTTATCAAAATCTATTTTGATAGCTAAAAGAGGTGTGTGGCTTTTGTAGCAAGAGTGAATGGTCCCATGAACCATGATGTATGCATCTTGGATGTTTCTATCTTTAAGGAAGGCACATTGATGCAAATCGATGATGTTGTTAGTTTCATCCTATTGCTAAAAAAATTGCTATTGTAGACTATGTTGATGAGACTGATGAGACTGAATTGTTAAATGGAATCAACTTGATTAACCTTCTTGATTAAACCTATGTGGGTGTGGTTTAGAACTCTGATCTGGTTATGGACATATTCGTGGTCATGGTTATGAGGTAGGAGTTATAGAAACTCAATATTTATATGTTCCCACATAAGCTAGTAAATTTCTATAAATCATCAGGTCCAGGGGATTTGTTGGATCCAAGATCAAAGATAGCTGCTTTGAGTTCAAGTACGAGAAAAGGCAAAATGATTCTATAAGTGTGTAGATGGGATTTGGGCATAGTTTTGAGCAGTTGATGTGCATATGATTGGTTGGGTTATGTCTGTTGTTGAAACTTTATTGAAATGCAAAACAATATGAGTGGTGATGATATGTTTGTTGGTGGTGAGTGTAATGTTGATGTTTAGATAGTAGATGGAATTGGTTCTGGCATTGTTCTTGCAACATTTGTGAAAATATTTGGTGTTTCTTTCACTCTTTTTCATCCATTTGATCTTTCATTTTAGTTTCTAAAGAATCTCGAGATGAGCTTGGATGTCATCAATGTTTGGTTTTATGGTAAGGGTGTATGTCGGGACAATAAATGGATCACTGTCAGCTATATCATATTTTGCTTCTAATTTTTCCAGTGTTTTCCTAATGTTTCCATTTTTTGTTTTTGTTCCAATGCTGCAAAGTGTTTGATGGTTTTGATATTTTAAGTATAAGAGTAGTGATAGGGCACCTGATAGTTTTGAATTATGGGTCTATAAACTAGAAGTTTTCTATTTGGAAAACTTTCATTACACATAAATACTATAAGAAAAAAACTATGGTCCCCCACAACTAAAGATTATGCATCCCCACTCTAAAAATACATCAAAAAACATTCAACCATCATCCTATACATGATTAAAACACCTCTCGACGTTATGAAGAATATCCATTTTTAGTACGACCCATGGTATCATGGATCCTCGATACAATACACAAATTGTAACATTCAGACACCTCATAGGTTGGCTACCTTAAACACTACCATTACTATGAAACTCCTAGATAGTCATAGAAACAACTGTCTTAGACAAACTCTTACAAACCACTTAACATCTACATTTATTACTGACATTTTGCATGTTCTTGAGACAAACACTACAAATCATATTTCTTGGGCATGGGGAAACACTTTCGAACCACACCAAACATATCTATTTCTTACATAAAGGGGTACAAAAGTACCATGAATGACATTTGGAAATTTACAGGGCCTCTTAGAGTCAAAATCATCCTTTGGCTCATAAAACACAACAAAATATTAACTGATTACAACCTTCTGAAGCACAGATTCCCTACTCCATCAAGATGTTATATGTGTCTTGACAATACTGAAACTACCTTACATCTTTTCATCCATTAAACCATCACTACCAAATAAAAAATCACTTCTTTTATCCTACACTAAATGAAAATTTCAACCTTAACAAGTTCAACACTTACCAGAAACCAATACAGCCTCAACACATACACAAAATCTTATTGGCCGCTATTATTCGAAATGTGTTGACAAATAGAAATCATGGGAAATAAAACAATCACAGACCATCTATGGAATTATTTCAGAGATTGAACAAGCATATGCACTACTTTTATATCGTAGGCCCTTAAGTTCACATGGAGATGAGATAGAAACAGCAAAAGGTTCTCATTGAAGACATCATGGTAGATGACAATGATTTCTAAAATTATTTTGGGTTAAAATTTGGGCAACCTCATGCCCACTTACACGGGGGTCATGCACAGACCAATACCACTTTTGGTTTTTGTTGTCCCCTATTCTCCCACTTTCCTTCCTACTCCAATCAACACGTGGCAGCCTGCAACAACATTGCCCAAATAAATTTGTTTCCCTTATAACTTTTGAACCATGAAGAATTTTTTGATGAAACAAAAACCATTAGATTCGTTATAAAAATACATTCCAACAAGTCTGATATTGATATATTTTTGAGAAAATTGTTTTGTTTATCATTTTTAAACCATGATGTATTTTTAATGTAATAAAAATTATTAGATTTGTGATAAAAAATACATTCAAACAAGACTAAGGTTGAGAGAAAAGATAGGATACTGGCTAAATATAAAAAAAGGAACATGTAAAAAATCCACAGATGAACAGGCGTCCAATGGTTAATTGACACCTAGAGATAGTTCATTGATGCCCAGAAAGGATTCATTAACACCCATAAGTATAAAAAGGGAACCCCAAAAAATATTGTAGGGGTTAAATCACGACTAAGTAAATTGGAAACTAAAAACAACATAATGGCACCCAAAAAAGTTTGTTTGACACCCAACAATAACTTAATTGTGCCCAAAAATGATCGTTTGACGCCTAATAGTCAACAAATCCACAAATGAATTCGCACCCAATGGTTAATTGACACCCAAAGATGGTTCTTTAACACCCAGAAATGATTCATTGACACTGAGAAATATAAAATGGTGCTCAGGTAAATATTATACGCGTTAAATCATGACTTAGGTAATTGACAACCAAAAACAATATAATGGTTCCCAAATAGGTTTATTTGACACCCAAGAACAACTTATAAGAAAAACAAAATTATCTATCCATTATACAACTTATAAAATACTTTTTGGTTGAGGATAAGACCGAATTAGTAGACAAGGTCAAGGCCTGGATTTTGGCTGTGGAGAATAAGTTATGTATCCTAGAAGTTCTCAATGTCAAAAAAGGTAACTTTTTCCACCCAATGTTTGAGGGATAAGCCAAACTTTGGTGGAAGAAATATCATGTTGTTAGATACCCAGATGAAAATCCTATGTCTTGGGATGATTTCCATACTATTTTTTAGAATCAATTTCATCCCCCTTTCAGTAATAAGGAGTAGTTTATGTATATTACGTGAGGGGACATATCGGTAGCTGACTATGTGTGGAAGTTTAAGCTCCATCAATGTTTTACATAAATGCTACATGAAGAACCTCTAGTCAAGTACTTTATCACTAAAATGATTTAATAATGTTTTGTGTTTTTCAATACTATTCAAGGTGTCTTTGAATAAGGGTTTCTATACATTTACTAAATTTATGAGTAGTAGATTGTGGATAATTGTGTGTGATATAGATGGAATTTGTCCCCCTATCAGAGTGATATTATGGCCACTTGATAAGTGAGACGATGAAGTGCATGTCCATGCTCATGTGATTCAATATTGCATATTGAGGTCATGCGTTCTCAATAGTCTACTATAGTTCATAGTGCATATATTGAATATTAAGAGGGTGAATATCCCATGCCTTGGGTTCAAATGAATATATCTAGCAAAGGGATTATATGGTCATGGTATCATTGGTCAATTATTGGTCAAAGTTGTTCTTTAACTTATTCAAATTACATGGATAGAAATGATGTGTTTCTAGATACCTCTTATCTCTTGTGATGTCATTGACATCAATTTTAGTGTTATATGAAACCTACATGGTCACACACATAAGGATTCTTAAGGGAAAAGAAGTTTACAGTCGCCATAGTAATTTGAATGGTTCTAAATTATGTATAGGTTGTATCATGATCCTACTAATTGACTGATAGGTTAGTTAGTTGACTAATGGTTGAGCAAATCAATCAATTGATTGAGTGCCAATCGATCCAGTTATTTGTCAATCTAGGGAAGTGACAAACAATCCATTGAATGAAAACCAATTGATTGGTGCATGAATGAGAAAAGTTGAAAGTATGAACCAATCAATCTAAGAATCAAATGATAGAATGAATTGTCCAAATGATTGATGAATTGTCAAGTAATGAATTGAAGTGTAGTTTGCACATAACACATTGCCTAATCATTCCTTGACTGTTTAATCATAGACACAAATGTTTTTTTGAGTTGTACTATTTTTAACTAATTAGTGACTGATTTAGGTTTTGAAAATGCTAACCCATGCACCTCGTTTACAAATGGGGTAATTCCTAGGGGATGAGACACACATGCATTCTTAAATTTCTTCCTTTGAAAAAGAGAAAGCAATCCTTAAAGGACAACACCCTGTGATAGGTGGAAAGGAGCAGTCAGTTCTAGCATGCTGACAACCGATCCTACTTCTAATTGGAGATCAAGGTGATATGCTAGGTATTCCCTACATATGAGTGGACAGAGTAGATGCCTTGTCATGTTTATGGATGCGGGAGGACAACTTTATAATCTAAGGAGGACATGTTCACTTCTCATGGTTGTTGCTAGACATGTTCTTGTTAATCAACTATGTTATTTCCCACCCTTCAGATTCAAATATGAATCCATAAGAATGTACATTGACATTGAGATAATGTGTAGTTACGCATAAAATAGTGTAAGAAATTTATATTCAATATATTGATCATGTCTCTATTATTCTAACATCTAACGACCATGGTGTATCCATGACATAGGGTCAATACGGGAAAGTTTTGTAATTTTGGTGTGCATCCTTCCTAGAAAACCCAATAGTGGTATCACAACAATGTCATATGCCTTTCTCTTTGTTTGGATTTTGAATTTGAATCCTTATCATTGGTGTTATGTGCTTCCACAACAATCACCAGCTATCATATATATATATATATATATATATATATATATATCAATGTGAGACCTTCATATATGTTTTATTTGATTGATTTGGATATGTAAATTAGGTCACATAGTGAAGCTTTTATGTATAAAATGTGCAATTGTGTTCTTTTATATTGATCCGAAATACGTAAAATGTATATGGCATTTGTGTTGTGCCTCTTTCTCTACATTCTCCATGTAAATTTATACATTCATAAATTATAGGATGATGTAATCACATCACGGGAAGAACATGAAAGAGAGGATGACATGGTCAGAAGAAAACATAAAAAGGAGTATCCTTGGAGGGTTTGTGATAAATATAAAATAGTGACATCATCAACATTTGACGTTTTTCTCAAACCAGTAGTTCAACCTATCAGTTGTCTTTCTATATGATTGATTACAAAGTATGTGATAGCAATGTTAGATTACATTGGATGCACTCTGTTTTGATTCTTTTTCCACAATTCTTGTCGGCTCAAGTTGTTGTGTTTGTTTTCATATCCTATTTTATCACATGTGGTAACTATTTGTAGTATATGTATCAATAATGTATATGTAATGGTGATTGGATACATGTAAATATTATATCACATCCCTCAATATAATATTAACTTTAAGATGTCTTCTATTGTTCAACACACATTGAACACTCAATCAACTATGCATGGGCTCGCCAAAATGAGGTGTTTGTCTATATTAGAGAGGTGTGATAGTAAGTATGTGATTCTACTAAAGCAAGGTGCATAGATTTTTGTGTTAACCATTGGATTGGACTCAACCAGGTGATCTTAATAGGATTAAGAACCTAGAGGTATAAAGATGGAATGTACGTCATATGATGAAATACAACAAGGATTTGTGAAACTATCTATACAATTATTGGATGCAACTGGTAAACGTTAGCTACCTAAATAGTTAGATTGTGAGCAATCAGCAAAAACTAATTCATGATTTCTTGAAGTATGTATCTTGTTAGAGCCATGTACTGAAGTCATTGGGTGTTTGGAAAGCTTAGAGAGATTTGAATTTCTCTTAGGCCTAGGTTTTCTACATATGTGATTGTACAATCATTTCCAAAATGTTGCAAATAGTTTGTCGTGAACTAAATTTCAGCCGAAGATGAATCTTACTGGCTTTATCAACTCTGTGGCCGATATTAATTAATCTGACATCCCTTCTTGAGGACTCGTTGGCCCTGTTAAGACCGTGATCTTTTGTTGGTTGTCTTGGTTGACTTATCTTTTTTGTGAAGTGGGTTGTCTCAAGGGAACCCCACCCTTCTCATTTAGGACAAATCTCATCAGGACTATCTCGATGTGGGTTGTTTAACGGGGAACTGACCCCACTGGTTTATTCCTAACGCCTCCTTCCCTAGCTCCTTGATATCTAACCTCTTGATGACAAGGCTTGAGCTCTCTCTAAGTAAATTATGTGTACTCATCCCCTACTGTTTATATGTTTGCATTCTCCAATCTTTTCATATCAATGAACTGAACTAGTCTAAGGAAGAGAAAGGATTTTGTCTCATAATACTAGCCTACCAAGCTATTTTCACTTCTCACTTGGTAGTAGTAGTTATAGCATTAGGTTCCCAATGAAGTCGATGTTTAAGTATCGTGTCTGTATATACATTGGCTGTGGGAGGCTGATTGATTTCAAGATATGGAGTGCGATTGACCAGCATGTTTGCCACGCCTCGGGATTATTTTTATATGCTTATTTAGATGGTGAAATGCGGTTTCAGAATCTTAAAGAATGTATGGTGCCAAATTACATTTTAATGTCGATCCCCCCCACCCCCCACCCTCTCTTTCATAGATCTGAATAAACCGCCCATCGCGAAAGTACAACAATTATGCCACCTATAGTCAAGTCTATACCTGACCACCCACCCGTGCATCGGAAGTCCGTAAAAGTCTAGTTCCAGTCGTTTTCCCTAATACGAATTAATTCCACATGAATTAATTCCATGCAGAAGTCGAAAAGTTCCAAAGTTCTCTCATCACTCTTCTCTCCAACCCCAATTTTCACCAATTTGATTTCTCTCTTACAACTCCTCTCTCCAGCCTCATTCCACTCCATCGGCATTCCCGTACTAGTATAGTACGCCCAATTCCTAACTCTCGTCAATCCAGCCGGAGCACATCTCCGTGCTCGCGCTTGTAAGAGCTATAGCGGATAGTCTTTCATATCGTGTTCAACGTCGGTTGCATTCTCCTTCATCGAACACCGCCACATACTCAGTGGCGTAGCCACATGGAGGCCTGGGTGGGCACATGCCCTACCCAGGTTTTCAAATTTACCAATAATCAAGTATAAATGGACTGAAATTTTATGAAAAAATACATATTGTGTCCTACCCAATATCTCCAATTGAAGCTCTACACTAGTTGTGCCCCCCTTGATTAGATTTTCTAGCTCCGCCACTACACATACTCCTTCCCCCAGAAATCTCTCCGCCATAGAACTACCCCAATAAAAATACAGTACTCGCCCCAGGTCAGGTTGTTGACGGTCCTGCCAGAGAGTTGCCTACTGACAGTCCTGTCGGAGCGCACTGCAGCGAAATTGTCTCTCTTGGTGATGTCTATTGTCCTGTCCAAGTACTATACTCCGTTTCCAGGTTCCTCTATCTTTTTCCTTCTCTCTCACCTCTCGTATTGTACGTCTAGTAATGTATATTATGTATTGTACCTCATGTATTGTATTGACGTATAAAATGAAACATGTGAAATATCCGAGGTTCTGTATGTACTGTACCCAAAAAATATATTAGTAGCATGTGTGTGTTTTTTACTAAAATGCGAATTAGTTTATGCTAGTATTGTATGTAGATATCGACATTCATTTGTACATTATTTTTTGAGGTTATGTATGTGGTTTATAGAGGTATTGTATATGGTTAGTATTGTACTTCTTTTACAATGTGTCTATTAGTAATGTACTTCTACGTAATTTTGACAAATGATATTATTGTTGTACGTCTCATATTGTACATTTGGTACTGTACATCATGTGCTATACAAATGTACTTATTCTGCGCGTTTTTGACAAACGATGTTATTGTTGTGCGTCTGATATTGTAAATCTAGTATTGTACATCATGCACTATACATCATGTACTATACATCATGCGTTGTATTGAATTAAGATAATTACTTTGTACGAGTGGCTCACGTATTGTGTTGTACATCTTGTACTGTACATTTGGTATGTGTGTTGATACTGTACGTGGGGAAAATTAAGATAACCTCCGACCACCAAGAACAGTCACTTGAACGGGAGAATAATTCATTTAGATTTAGAAAAAAAATATTTAATAACTAGAAATAATATAGATAATAAAATTCAATACAAATGAAAAATGTACAATACTCACGGATTTGTGAAAAAATATGGTGTGGGAAGAAGCACAGAGTCTATTAGTAAATTTGAATGCTTAAAAAAAAAAGAGGGAACTAGTAATGCGAAAATTTGAATTTCATAATTTGTGTTAGAATTAAATATCACATGTAAAATCTATAGGGAAGTACATACAATAACTACACTTTTTATGTGCTTTGTATGATTTTTGCATGAGCAATAATATAAAATATGGCTGCAGTGGAATATCTCTGGGATGCATTAAGACACGTTCTTTCCTATGTTTCAGGTATGCCAACAGGTAGGTAACTGACAATTGCTAGAATTTTTCAAAGCACAACCTCCACCACTAGTTGTGAGAGAGGAGAGGATAAATTTTTTCTTTCGTAATCTTAAACAAGCGTTCAACATTCTGTTTTGGTTTATATCTTTTTTTGATAATATTTATTTTCTAAGAGGCAGTCGGGGGCTATTGCGAGAACGTTATAGTGACTCAATAAGATTTAGAATTCGCATATGTGACCTGCGGTAGCACGGGCAATAAACATTACTAACTGAGCTACTGACAAGTTAACTATAAAACTGAACGCGCCACTAGCAGCTGAACCAAAAGTGGACTAAAAATAGTGTTCCACTGTAACTAGATGAACTCCATTACGAGCTCAAATTGCGTGAACACTGAGAATTGGATATTTAAAAAGCTAAGGCCTAGTTTGGCCGCAAACTTTATGAATCCCGGTGATTCATGTATAATTTATTAGTGTATTATATAATATGCGGCACTCGTAACTACAGTGCCACGGCCAGTGCAACAGTAAATGCGTGCTTTAATAAGCACGCCTATATTTGAGGTACTTAGAACAACCATTATCTTCCCCGTTTTGATCTTTTTTACTGCATATGCCGGCGTTCTCGGGCATGTAACTCTGCAGCCTGCCTACAGCTCGGCTCTCCCCGGAATTCACGATGTTGGCGGCTAAACTAGGCCTAAAATTTGAAAATGACAGAATTTGGTATTATAGTTTGGCAAAAATACCTAAATGGCACATTTGCCAATTTTAATTACCTAAATGGCACGTTTTTGAACTTATTGTCCAAAATGGCACATTTCTGGAGCAATGCGTCCCCTGCCGGGACGCATTGCTCTCGCGCGAGGCAATGCGTCCCGGCGGGGGACGTATTGGCCCACAGGAGAGCAATGCGTCCCGAGCTGGGACGCATTGCCCTTGTGTGGGACCAATGCGTCCCCAGCCGGGACGCATTGCCTCGCGCGAGAGCAATGCGTCCCGGCAGGGGACACATTGGCCCCACAGGAGTGCAATGCGTCCCAGCTCGGGACGCATTGCCCTGCTGTGGGACCAATGCGTCGCGCACCGCGACGCGCCCAACGGCTAGAAATTGCCACGCAGGCAATGCGTCCCGGACGGGGACGCATTGCTCTTTGTGGGACCAATGCGTCGCGCCCCGCGACGCGCTCAACGGCTAGAAATTGCCACGCAGGCAATGCGTCCGGAG
This sequence comes from Alisma plantago-aquatica, assembly GCA_963693085.1. NCBI lineage: Eukaryota > Viridiplantae > Streptophyta > Magnoliopsida > Alismatales > Alismataceae > Alisma > Alisma plantago-aquatica. The sequence goes on along the minus strand of OY856412.1, from coordinate 1,275,570,222 downwards.
CGGGGACGCATTGCCCCCAGGGCAACAGCTATTTTACCGTTGCCCGCCGCGTGGCGTTGCCACGTGGCAGCAATGCGTCCCCAACCGGGACGCATTGCTCCCCTATATATATTGGGCGAAAACAGCCCCTTATACTCACACCATTCTTCATTTCCTTTATCTAGCTCTATATTCCTATTGCTCTGGAGAAGTTCTGCTCGGATTTCTATTGCTGTTGGTGGTTTTAGCTTATTTCGGGCGATCTTGGAGCTGATATCTGCTACTGTTCGGAGACTTTTGGAGCTTCTTCCTTTCTCTTCTTCTATTATTCGATTGTCAACAGAGAACTCTCCATTTCAGGTATTTATTCTATCAAATTTTTAATTTTCAAAATATGAACTTAACTTTAGTACGAAATATTACTGAAATAATGATGTAGAAAATGTATTGTTCAAAATTGCACATTACTTTAAATGTATTGTTAGTCTTTAATTGCACATTAGTGAAATAATGATGTAGAAAATGACAATTGAAGGCTACTTAATACCTGAAAATTTATTGTTCAAAATTGCAAAATTGTTATTTTGAAATGTTAGTGTTACTAAAAAATTAGCAAAATTGTTGTTAAGAATTAGTTAATTTTACAGAAAAATAGCAAAATTGATGTTAAGAATTAGTTAATTATACAGAAAAAATAGCAAAATTATACCCATGAACCTGCACACGATAGAAAAGAGGCATGGATACCACCACCAAGGGGTACTATTAAGCTTAATGTGGATGCAGCTGTTACAAAAAGGGGAGCAGCGATAGCTGCCATAGCCAGGAATCATGCTGGAGAGTGGGTCGGGGCATGGGGCATGCCGATAGACACATCTGTTGCAACGGAGGCTGAGCTTGCTGGAATTTTATTAGCCCTGGAACAGGCTGAACTAAACAACTGGCCGGCTGTTATCCTGGAATCAGATTGCAGTGAAGCAGTGCGCTTGATCAAGGAAGACGATGACGCTTGGCCCAGGTTTGCGTTATGGCTTGCGAAGATTAGGAAGAAAGCTAGGCCAACTGTCGAAATCTGCTTCAAGAGGAGAACTAGTAACGGGCTAGCGGATAGCCTAGCAAAGTTACAGCTAAAGAACAAAGACCACTGCCGCTTCTATCAAAGGCCCCCAAAGGAGATCTCAGTCTTGTATAGTCAAGATTTAACTAGAATCAAACATAATGTGGGTGTAACCTGTATGTGAGTAAGTAGCTATTCGATATGTAAAAAAAATAGCAAAATTGATGTTAAGAATTAGTTAATTTTACAGAAAAAACAGTAAAATTGTTGTTAAGAATTAGTTAATTTTACAGAAAAAATAGCAAAATTGTTATTCTTAATGGTTGTTCACTGTTAATGTTATAGAAAAAGTAGTCCAATAAATTTAATTCCAAATTGATGTCACTGCTCTAAAATATTAATTCATATTGATATAATGTCATAAAATATGAATTTCTTTCTGATGTTAATATAATATTCTAAAATATAGGAACATGGCATCTAGTTCAAATTCACGAATTGTGAAGATGCGATATGATGGACAATTTCTCTCTGATGGGTCTTATTCTAGTCGATCTGTTAGACCCATAAATATTTCACGAATTGTGAAGATGCGATATGATGGACAATTTTGCATGTTGTGGCACTCTATCTTGGGGTGTTGCAACTCTAGCTTTCTTATATAGGGAGTTGTATAAGGCAACCACCCGGTCTAGGAGAACAGCCCATCTATCAGGTTGTGTGTGCCTATTACAGTTGTGGTGTTGGGAGAGGTTGGGAATTGGACGCCCAGGTACAATTGCAATGCGCTGGAATGATTGGCCAGAAGATGTTCCCTTGGGTTACAGGTTAAAGATCAACACAATTAACTTTTTTATTTATCTAAATATTATGTAGTGTTTATCTAAATTTAGTTTCTCAATTTAATAGGTGGCCTACCTTTGTCCAAAGGAGTCAAACTATCAGGGGAACATTTCAATTTTACGATTCAGCATTTGACCATATTTTTCCCTCACAGGTATAACTTACTTACCTCTGTTGTTTGATATGTTTTATTTCTTTACAATTTACTCAGTTTTATATGATACACGTTGTTTATATGAATAACAGATAGAGTTGACTCCTTACACTGCTGAGGTTCTCGAGAGACTGCCTGCCATTTGTAGAGATGGTAGTGATATTTGGTTGGTACGAGTGCCTCTGTTGTGCTACACAATAGTGGAGTGACACTTTCCCGACAGAGTACTTGGACAGTTCGGCTTTGTTCAAGTACAACCTACTCTTGAGCTGCCGAAGCTTAGCCGGATAGATGGGAGGGGTCATGCGGCTGAGGATTGGATGCTTCATTATAGGCAGGAGGTGCAGATGTGGAACAACAGACATGAGAGCTTAGTTCCCGCTCCACCAGCTGATACCGTCTACAGTCCTCAGGTTCACTATGCATGGTATCATCCACAATACATTGTGCCCCCTCCAGCTATGCCTCCAAGCATATACTACCCGCAAAGTTATCGTCAGCAGCAATTTGTGAGTATCTTTATTATTTTCTTTTACAAATTGTTATTATTTATCTTTGTTATTTGTAATATATGTAATTGGTCTTTATTATGTGTACATACTTTATTTTACAGGTAGAAACACATGTGGCGATCCGAGCGGCAGTACAGCAAGCCCCTGCACAGATCCGAGACATCATCTATACCATCCAGGGGAGATACTTTGATAGTCTTCCTGACTATGCTCGGCCGTGGGATCCCATACCCACTCATACCACAGCCCCTGAGCCCACTCCTACTCCTACTCCTACTCCTACTCCTACTCCTACTGTTGAGCCCATTCCCACTCCCACTTCTCAGTTCATGACATGGGGACCGACAGGGCCATATTTTTCAGGAGCTGCTTCATATTCCTCATTCATCACCCCACCTCAACCACCATCATACCATGGAGCAAGTTCTTCTTCTGCTCCATACACTCCATTCCCACCAGCAATTATTCCCGAGAGCCGACCACCATCTTATGTCACATATTCACCTACTCCGTTTGATTTCTCAGGATGCACCCCACCTGATGCATCCTATCCTGGTTTTCCTAGACCCCTCACCCCACCTCCACCTTTTCATTTCTTCCCTGATGCTCGACAGCAGCCTCCTACGCAGTTGTCCCCGGTTCAGCAGTCTCCAGATGACATCGGTACAGAGGATCCTGATGTAGAGGGACGTGGGCGAGGACGTCGTGGGCGAGGACGACGTACTTAGTTTTTTATATATTGTACAGTTTTGTATGTATGCCTTTGTGAGGACATCTATTGTATGTGGATCTATCATATTATGATATCACATTGGTTCATTTTGGATCATGTTGTTGTGGATCTATCATATTGTTCTGTTGTGAATTATTTTCTCGTCATTTTGGTTCATGTTTTCACCTTATTTTTAATTGCTATCTCATTTATTTGGATTAAGTTCATATTATATAATCAATTAGGAACCAACCAATGTTGGTTGCAACCACCTCAAATATTCCATATGCATGTTACGACCTATTGAAATTGACAAATTTATAATAATTGAGTATATTATAGACATCCAAATACAAGTGAACGAATTATAAATGTATAAATATAATCAATATTGTTAATTTACATATCAATAACCATTAAACAATATCAGTAACTGCAAAAATATGATTAAAAAAAGCAATGCGTCCTGCATGGGGACGCATTGCTCCAATGCGTCCTGCATGGAGACTCATTGCTCCAATGCGTCCCAGCTGGAGACGCATTGGTCCCACACAAGGGCAATGCGTCCCCATGCGTGACACATTGCACTCCTGTGGGGTCAATGTGTCCCATGCTGGGACGCATTGCTCTCCCGCGTGGCAATGCGTCCTGGAAGGAGACGCATTGGTCCCACAACAGAGCAATGCGTCCCAGCTCGGGACACATTGCCCTCCTGTGGGACCAATGCGTCTCCCGCCGGGACGCATTGGCTCGCGGGAGAGCAATGCGTCCCAGCAGGGGACGTATTGCTCCAAAATGTGCCATTTTGGGCAATAAGTTCAAGAACATGCCATTTAGGTAATTAAAATTGGCAAATGTGTCATTTAGGTATTTTTAGCTTATAGTTTACACTACCTATCTTTCCCACGTTGCCCGTCTTTGAACGGTTAAAAACAACGCGCTGTAGCTAAAGAACGAACTGCTGCTAGTAAATCATCTTCGGCAAAGGAGCAACAATCGCAACAGAATTAACTAAACCAACAATTAACAAACCTTTTTGATGATTTTGCAAACCAAATCAGGAAGAGCTAGAAAAATGAAAAGAAAGCTCAAATCGACTCAAGTCTGAAACCAGTTATCAGATCGCACTGAAGGTGCTCGATGAAATGTTCATCTTGCTGTTTCGCTTAATTTGTAACTGAAAACAACAACAGAAGAAGATAAAAGAAAGGACTCTCTAAACAAAATATTCGCTCATGTAGCAACTGAAATCACGGTATCAGTCTGAGAAGATCGTAGATTGAACGACCTAACTCATCCTTGAACGAAATTACAGTTTCAGTGGCAAGACTAGAGAGAAATGGAAGGAAAAACCCACGAATCGGTAGGCAGAGAAGACGAGAATTCCTGGCTTTCTGAATGCGATCAGTTCATATGGACTGATTAATCTACCACCATCGCAGCTTCGGCGCGTCTTACAAGAGATCACCAAGAACACAGCTTCTTTCCTACATTAACTGCTGCAATCGAAACTTCTCAACCAAAGGAACTCCGCCCGCGTTAACCTCACGCAATGTGAACGAGAAAATTAGCTAACCGTCGACGTTGTGTCCTCCTGCAGAGCTTGCCTCGCGCTCCCCAAAACTCCTCCTTGTAGCTACCAGCTTGATCACCACAACGACTTCGTCGGAGGCCTCTTCGACTGCCCCCGCTACCGATTGCAGTTCGTAGCTACGGCCGCCAATCTGACCATGGGTGTCGCCACTCGCCGCAGGTGCGTTCTCCGGCGCTGCGTTGCGGAGGTTTCCATTCTCCTTGTCTGTCGTCTCTGTGGCTGCGTTGCGTTGCGCGGAGTTCTCGTCTCTGGCATTCTGAGGTCGGTTGGGGGACCCCGATGCAGCCGCCGCGTTCCTTTCATCTTGGACGACAGCAGGTCCGCCTTGCTCTAGCGGCGCGACGGCGGGGAAGATGAATCCGGTGAGCAGAGCACTTGTTGTGGCGCTCCAAAAGACAAGCCCAAACATCAGCCCAAACACAAAGTCTCGCAGGCCCGCCTGACGAATGTAGATGCCAGCCGCCGATACTTGGGAGATGTTGCCCGCCAGCCCCTCGGATTTGTTGTCCGCCGGTCCTGCTGACATGTTTCCGGCCGGCCCCACAGTTTTGTTGTCCGCCGGCACCCAAGAGTTGTTGGTCATCGGCCCTAGGGAGATGTCGTCCGGTGACTCCAGCGAGGACATAGCGAGGAAGATGAGGAGGCCGGCGCAAGAGATCGCAAGAAAGAATATGAGGATGGGCGTCAGCCAGTGGCAGTCAGGCGATGGATCTCCGCCGGGTGGTGCCCTTCCCGTCCGTTGCTGTGATTCCACGTCTACAAGTGACTGCATACTGTTGATGACCCAAGTCAGATGACAAACACGGGGGAGAACGGCGGTAGAATAGAGAGAAGATTAACGAGGTTGGGCTAGACCTGATAGGCTGATGCGAACGGATGTCTCCTCTCAATCTTGCTTCGTCTTGCGGTTTCTTGGAGGGGCAGCTGCTACACCGAGGTCGGAAATGTTAATTGGCGTAAGAACTGTCGATTGCAGCAAACGTGCTACACCACTGACGTTTATATAGAAGTCCCATGCCTTGCACTGCCTGTTCGTCAAGAAACAGAGGAGCATGCTTGAACTAGAAAAAGCACGCCGATCCGAATATATGGGACAGCAGCGCAATATAGTTGATGAAACCAAATCTCTTACAATTGTAAACTCAACAATATCACACATGCCTGATGCATCATTGGTTCAGCAATACTAGATTGAAAATTCTCTGACCTGAGACCATTTATGTTTTGCGTCGCCACATGTACGGAATGGAGTTTTCTATGTACCGAGTGAATATGCAACAAATACAAACACCAAAATCTCAATGTTTGATTTTTAGATAAATTTCAGTAATTTAACTATATAAAAATAAACTACAAAATCTTCTTAGATGTAGGCAGTCCATGCATTATTTCAGAGCTAGAGAAGCTGAACAACGATGTATGTCTGACATCATCTAACTCAACTAGATGAAATGAATACGATATAACAAGAAAGAGATGGTGTACTTAGTAGATTCCCTAGCGTGAGTAATTCTCTTAAGTTTCCCATTTTTCAATAAAAAAAGAAATTGAGTCAGATAACCCAGTCTCGTATGAGACAAGAAAAAAGCCTATTAATTAAGGTCTTTCCTACAATAATTGAGTCGGATACTACAAAATTATATTAGATAAGTATGCAAAGAGTATACGAGTTAAGAGTCAGGCTAATGTACACTCGAGTGTACCGGAGGCACCGTACACCTCAGTCATTTTTAAAGATGCAATAATTTTTTGAAAAATCTGAACCGTTGATCTTCTTAAATATATTAAGAACATACTATATAATAAATTTTAGCTCATTTGGACAATTATAGGTCGTGCATCTAAAGGATGCAAATCAGGCATTTCAAATTAGTTTTGTGTGTCAATTTTGTTATCCTTGGATGAGTGACTTATACTCATCCAAATTAGCTCAAATTTTGTATGTGGCCTATTATTGTTGTAACCATTAAGATCAATAGATTAGATTTTAGAAAAACATGGTCTAGATAGGCAAACACCATTGGGGTGTAGATTGTAATCTATACACTCAAGTGTATTCTAGCCCGACTCTACGAGTTAAAGCATATAACAAGTGGATCAGAATGTAGTATAACGATTCAAACTAACTATTGAATAGTAAAAAATATTGAATTATATTTGTTAATTTCATAAAATTTGTTGCTCAAGGTTCTGATTAAAAACTAAAATAATTTTATATCATCTATTTTGGGGGTGGTCCAACTATGACCGCATAGTTAAAAGATAGAGACTATTTCAACTACCTTCCTAAGCCTAAACTTGGATATGTCTGCATAGTTAAAATTCTAACTTAAGAGGTAGAACAATGGTACCGATAAGAAGGGTGGTGGTGGTTGTGGCATGGTAGGATCAAAAGGGTAATGTCTCCTGAAATTTCGGTGGCTACTGTGGCATTGGTGGAGGTTGTCGATAACTACCACAGTAGCCCTGACTCCAGTAATTGTCGAAGAACGACTGCTAGTAGCCCTCCATCTGTTGTAGGTGCGTGTGTATGTTCCCTTGATTGGATAAGAAAAGTCACTTATTCTCAAAGATCACATGTTGATTGTGGTAGAGTCGTCCTTGGACATTGTGGATGCCTGCCAGTGTTGCAGTTTGCTACTGTTGTCCTTGTTGTGCATCTCCTACAACATTCCATACATTTCTGCCATGGAATATGGATCATTCTTTTGTGAAGGAAATGGGGAATAAGAAGTGGAGGCTCCATATGTGTGAGGGCGGTTGCGTGGAACCTGCCTCCTAGTGATGGGGATGGTGGGTTCATCATCCTCTTCTTTATCCTATTCCAGTTCTTGCCCGACAACATCATCATCATCATCATCATCATCATCATCTTCTTCATCTTCTTCCTCTGAAGAGCTATCTTCAGGCCATCGTGTGAGGTAGAGTCCTTACAAGTCAAAGACTGCATCTGGGAGCGCCCTCTCCTTGTACTAGGTACCCACTATGCAACATGCGTACACTGTACCCTAGCGTACGTTGAGCAGACTTGATCTCTTGAAGTGCTTCAGGTCTAACTTTAGAGCGGCCTTTAGAGATCTGGTGATGGATAGATCAAGATTAAGGTGTGGTGCTATTGGTGCAATCAGTCCTCCAAAGTGGATAGGCTGAGTCATCTACACCAGTCGCTTCATGCCCATCATATACTGGAGTAAGAAGGCACCAAAGTTCAAATTCCTTCCTCCTAATTCCAACAAGTTTTAGTGATAGTAGAGGTCGACCCTCTGAGTTTTCCCCTACCCCTGTCTAGATTTGGCGAAGAGAGTGTTGGTAAGGAGGCAATGAAGTACACGAGCAAAAGGGTGCTCGATGTCAGTGATTGAGTTTGTGTGCCAACTAATATGGTGGCCTACTGGAACCTCTGGCAGAAGCTCCCATGCATCCTTGAAATCAAAGTTGTTGGGGATGAAATGTTCTTCACCCATCCGCCATCCATATATGGCATTGAACTGCCGCAGTGTCAGATGATAGTCATAGTTGTAAAGGCAAAAGTTGATGCGGTCCTCCATCCATCGATCCCCATGCTCAGGGATGATGCATACCACCAGTGAAGCAAGGAACTTGCATACGAGATCCGACAAGGTTGGCCAATAGCTGAAGAACGAATGGTCGCCCACCCATCCTTGATGCTCGTGTTGGTATGTATGCCCTGAGAGCCAATCATGGTATGATTGTGGGATACATTAAGATTGATTTGATAAACATCAAAGGCAAGCTTCCAATTCTTTCTGGTTCAGTCATATGAGATAATGATAGAACAGATTGAATGTCTAGAGAATGACAATACTCAAAGATGTATGCTTTCAAGTTAAGGACCTGAACGATGAGATCATACAAATGCTAAGAGTTTGTACATTCTTATTATGTCCCTAGTCGGATGTCATTATGGAAGGTAGATAGACAACAATGACACACAAGACTAGATTGTGGTGTTGGTTGATGACGAAATCGTGTTAGTCATGATATAGAGATATCAAACCAAACACATAGGTACTTGTTAGAGAACAAGTGTATCTGACAGACCCACCGTGAGTTTGACACATGGAACCATGACATGGTAGTCACAGTTAGTTCTCACAGTGATGGTGGTGAGTGTGATTCTTTGACCTAAAATCACTACACTCAACACAAGTTGTTGGGTACACTTTGACATCATCAAACACTATCCTGAAACATGGGTTGTTATAAAGGTAATGATTGGGTGTCTTTGACACATGGGGCTTTAATTTGAGGGGTGAGTCAAAGATATGGGATTTGTCCCTCCTAAAAGAGTTTGATATCCATGGCCACTTGATGAGTAGGATTGATACAGGTGTACACGCATGTGTGAATCAGTATGTGATATTGATGTCATACATATCTCCTCCAATCCGCTCTAAGATCAAGAAAGTGAGTGAACGTTGAAAGGATGAATGTACCATGCCTTGAGTTCATTCGAGATATCAGTGACAAAGGAATTATACATTCACTATAACACCATTCACAGATTGTAGGATTGAAAGTTGTTCTGCAACTTTCTATTTCACTTGGGTAGCACTGATGTGCGACTAGACACCGCTCTTTGCTTGTGAAGTCATAAGTGTTATGGAATTTCACTGCCAACGTGAAATGGGACCTGCAGGGTCACACACATAGGATTTAACATGGAAGAGTAGTTTATCCACAAATGATGTTTAGATTGATTACTAAAGGAGTTTAGTAGTTCAATTAAACACTCAATTAATTGATAGCTCAATATCATAATGTTCAAGGTGTTGGACCAGTTGATTAAGTGTATCAAATTGATTGAAACTGCAATTGATTGATTTGCACAGTCTGCTGCTCCAATCGATCGGCTCATGGGGATGAACCGATTGACTCAGATTGTTGAACCGATCGGCTCATGTGGTGAGACGATCGGCTCATGTATCATGAAACGATCGGCTCAATCATTGAATCGGTCGGTTTGTGTGACCAACCGAGATCGTTTGGAAAATCAGAAGACTATTTTGCAAATATATTTGTTTCACATATACAAATTTGATTTGGACAAGGACTAATATTTGATTAGTTGGAAACGAATATGGAAAGTCAATTTGAGTTGGGTCAGGACCGCAAACCGATCGGCTCAGGGCACCAACCGATCGGTTGAGAGCCCCAAATGAACGGCTCATATCCCAAACGATCGGCTCAGTTAGTGAAACGATCGATTCAGCTGCCGCAATATGTCAGATTTGTGGAAGATCTCGAACCCTTCTACTCCTGCTTCAATCCCTCATTGCCCGGGATAGAGAACCATGTCCCATGACCCTCCTATATACATAGGGGTATTGGGGGCTTCTCAGACAGTACAACTCAGAACACCAGTTGCTCTGTAAAGTTGTCGTTCTCTCTGGTTGTGGTAACCGAGAGAGACCGAGCAAGTGCTTCTTGATAGGGGAGGCACAACAAGGGAAAGACAACTGTAGAAAAGCGACTGGTGGCAGGAGAGTGTGTTGGTGGCTTGTGCACCGACAGGAGGGTGCGACTCCTTCCGATTCCTTATTGGACAAGGTGATCGGAGTTACAGGTGGTCCATGTGGACTACTTCAGAGGCGGGAGAGTTCTATCACTTGGAGGACAACTGTCAATCCTGATAGTCCCGGTGAGACCAGGAGTTGTCGATCCCGGTGAGATAAGGAGCTACACAGACTCCATCCAAGACCGGAGGTGAAGAGCGCACAAGCTGCGAGGTAACATTGTCGAGCAAGCCTCGGGATAAGGTATGATTCTACAAACCATCCTTCCTACTGTATAGACGTTGACGTGATTCCTTCATTCTAGGTTTGGGGAGAAGAAATTTTTTATTTCCGCTGCCTTCTCTGTCTCCCCTAAAACCCAACAGTGGTATCAGAGCAACGTCAACTGCTCTATACTTTAGGATTATCGATATGATCGATTTTGGTTTGTCGGCTTTATTTATTGCATACGATGCAAACAAAACTGACTTTATGCATGTCCAATCCTAAATCCACAAATCCCAATATACATATATGATATGTAATATGAATGCACCTGATACACGTCGCCCTTAAATGAGTTTTGTGGTGGATGTATAGTGTGGTTATGGCCAATAAACCCTATGTGTGTATTCTTGGTTGTATGTGGTTGCTTGCATCTCAGTCTGTGCACCGATTCTCTTATTCTTGATGAAACTCGAGATAACTCGAGATTTTTTTCCTACCTTTCCTCCCCCCTAATGTAACTCAGGGTTTCTCAATTCAAATGTAAAATAGGATAGATCTTTTATTTCCAGTTATGTCAAAGAACGGCGGACAGCCTGACGACGACTGAGACGATCGGTTCAAGGCGTGAATCGGTAAGTTGATGTTCTAGACGACCGGTTCGAGGAGTGAGACGAGTGGGTGGAGGACATGAGGAGATGCACGATGACCGTGCGAACCGATCGGTTGGAGGAGCCAATCGATCGGCTGGTGGCACCCAACCGACCGGCCTGATGGCGAGCTGATCAATCATGGAGATGAGTTGATCAAACCCAGAAAGGCAAAGCACAAAGTTCATCTTGTACAGGTTGCATGTGATGTAGACCTAGATAAGCGTGATTCCTCTTGGCTCGAGGAATCACATTAGGATGGCCATAATCATCGCTTTTACCGTTTTACATGTTTTTTGTGGGATATAGCATGTATATGATACGTACTATATATTGTGGTGATTGGATAAGTATATGTATCTATAAAACCAAGTACCTCATTAAAATATTAAGTCTTATACGCCTTCCATTAGCGGAACACATGAAAAACTCGATCGACCAAGCATAGGTTATGCCAAATCATGGTGCATCGTCCATCTTACAAAAGTGTGAAGGGTAGACATATAGGTTCTGCCAAAGCAGGGTGCATGTTTACCGTGTCAGCCTTTGGGATAGACTTAACTGGTGATTCTTAGAGCGTCTAAGCCCAGAGGCGTGAAATGTTCATGGCAAGGTGTTGTGCATGTTCATTCATCAAGAGTTGCATATGATGCAATTGTCATGATGGCCTACCTAAATAGTCAAGGTTGTGGGTGATCAGCCAAAGCTGACTCATGACTTGATGAAATACAGATCTTGACCCACTAGAAGGTTGTACGCTGCAATCTTATGAATTGCTGGTGAGGGCTATCAATTTGAACTAAAATAGTGGGAGCAATAATCAATTAAAGGATTAATTATATCGTCAACCTTTCAAATCAATCAAATAAGTCAAAATTTGGTTTTGGACTAAATTGCATATATTTCCTTTTGTAGTAAAATGGCAACAAACAACGATCACTTTTCATTGCGATCTGTCCTTGAAAATGACAAGCTGAATGGGACTAACTTCCACGACTGGTTTAGGACATTGAGAATTGTTCTCACTCAAGAGAGAAAGCTCTATGTCCTGAATACTCCAATTCTAGAGGAACATGCTCCTACTGCACCAAAGGAAGAAAGGGATTCTTACAAGAAGCATTCTGATGATGCAATTGATGCAAAGTGCTTGATGTTGTGCTCCATGAACCACGAGTTGTAGAGACAACATGAGAACATGGGTGTCATTGAGATGATTCAGCATCTCAAGAACATGTATGAAGATCAAGCACGACAATAGAGATATGATGTCTCCAGGGCACTGTTCAAGTGTGTCATGACAGAAGGAGGTCCAGTTGGTCCTCACATGCTCAAAATGATTGGGTATGTGGAGAACCTAACAAGACTGGAATTTCCCCTAAGCCAAGAGTTGGCTACTGACGTGATACTGCAATCGTTGCTAGAATCCTACAGTCGGTTTGTGATGAACTACAACATGAACAACTTTGACAGGCCATTGACAGAGTTGTTGGGCATATTGAAGACAGTTGAGTGATGCGATGATTTTGAGTCGCATTTAGAGACCTATTTCATATGTGTTTTGTGCCTTAATTACTCATTTTCATGGATATTATTGCATAATTCACTTTATTTGGTCTTTGCCATCATTTTATATCAAATCCCCTTTATTTCATTATTTTAAGCATTATTGATCATCTTATCATAAATCGTGTGGATATATTTGGTCTTGTTGTACAATTTCAGGAAAAACAAGTATCTACATCCGTCGATACCATCGACGGATGTCGATACCATCGACCAAGCCACAGGTTGTCAGCCGAGAAGAGCAATACAGAGTCGATACCATCGACGCAAGTCGATGCCATCAACACAAGGAGAGCTACAGCGTCGCTAAACGACAACAATCGACGCTAAAGGAGTCGATACCATCGACACCCAAGTCGATGGTATCGAGATCACCACAGGCGCTCAGAATAAAAGAAAGGAAAGCTGCCGCTAATCCACTGGGTCGATACCATCGACCCGCGTCGATGGTATCGACGCCGGCAGATATGCGTTGGATGTGTTTTGATTTCGATCGGACGACCGTTGTTATTTGACGACCTAATTAGGGACTTATACCTAATGACGGCCGCCGAGACGTAGGGAGGATCTCATTTTTAGATTGCACGAGTGCCGAGGAGGAGAGAAAGGAGAACGGAGGCCGAGAAGCTCATCCCGGGTGATTCGGACGCTGCCGAAGACAATTTCCACCACCGACAGGCGGGGAAAGCTTGTGTTCTACGCCAAGGATCCACCGGTTCTTCTCCGTTCAGGGGTTTTCCCATCTATTTCACGTTTTTCTTATGAATTCCCCAATTTCTACCATGTATTTGTGTAAGATGAACATGAGAGGCTAAAACCCTCAATCTTTAGGACCGGGAGTAGCCCGGGGATACATTGTATGATGATTCTATATTGATAATTCATATTTTCCTCTCATATCTGTGGTATAAATTCATTTTCTCTATTGCTATTGTTATGCTTGATCACCATAATAATAAATTAATGCCCTTAATCACTTCGACAGAAGGATTAACGGTTGAAAGGAGACGAATTCTACATTAATTAATAAAACCCTTGACAAAGGAGTTGTAAAATTAATGGTGGGAACTGAGGGACCGATCTTAATGCGCTTAGTTTAGGGGAATGATTACTATGACGATGGAATCAACCTAAATCTAAGTAGTGGATTACACCACGACAGTGGGTAATTCTCAATTCAGGCCACTACCCGGATAGAGAGAGAAGTGTGAGGAATTATATGAAATCTAATACAATGTTGACCCGCGGTGAAACCGCCATCCTAAAGATATCCTTTTAATTGATTAAATTAACCTTTAATCGATTGTTTTCTTTGTTTGATTTTTATTTTCTTTTAATTTGAACAACAAAACCCTACTTTGTTAATCGGTCTAGCTGATTGCGATTAGTTAGTAGAAGTCTCCAATAATTCACGTATCCCTGAGTTCGACTCGGGCCTCACAAGGCCTATATTACTCGACGCGTATACTTGCGTTTAAGCGCGTAGTAAAATACACGTCAAGTTTTTGGCGCCGTTGCCGGGGATACGGTGAATTATTGGCACTTCGAGTGCTAAGAGCGGCCATTCTAGGCCACATTTTTTTTTATTAATTTTAAAACAATTTTAAAAATTCCTTTATTTCTGTATAATTGTGTTAACTCGTTCAAAGCATTGTACTGAACCCCTATTTCCATATTTCAGGTACTTTGCATGGTGCACACACGTAGTCGAGACTACGTGAATCGCACACCTGAGGTTCCATCTGCGGGACCAGAGGACGAGGGCTACTACGAGGAGGAACACCATAGTGATACAAATTCTGAATCTGAGCAAGAACAAGAAGAAGTAATGGCTGAAGCACAGACAATATGGGAGAAGATCAAGGCGTCTTCTTCCTCTGCATCAAAAGGGCCTATAAAGAAACAGGGGCTAAACATACCTACATACAAGATCGACCCAGCACTGATTAACTTGGTCAAATCCAATGCATTTCACGGACTGAAAAATGAAGATCCAGTGGCACATATTAGTCAGTTTGTGGAGAACTGCGATATGGTGAAAATAGATCGCTTTCCGCAGGATGTGCTCTACCTCAAGTTATTCCCCAGTTCCTTGGCGGGAGTAGCAAGAGAGTGGCTCCACAACCTCGACGACGAGTTTGTAGAATCATGGGATCACATGGTAGAGGTTTTCTTCGAGAGGTTCTTCCCTCCTGAGAAGACCAATGATATGATTAGGAAGATTCATAATTTCACCCAACAGGCGGGTGAAACCTATTCTGAGACTTGGGAGAGATTTCAAGTCATGTTGAGGAGATGTCCACACCATGGACTGGACAAGGAAACCCAAGTGAAGATCTTCTACTTTTCTCTCTCCGAGCATGATAGAAGCAACTTGGACTCGGCCGGTTCTGGATTCTTTCTAAACAACACTGATACAAGGTGCTGGGAGATATTAAAGAACATGGCTCGGAAACAGTCATGGGGCGACAGAGGTGCAGTAGAACATGTCAAGGCTGCCGGCGAATCCAGAATAGTGAGGGAGCTGAATGATAAGTTAGATCTTCTAGCCAAGAAGGTGTTAACTAAGGAGGATGCATCTGATGATGGGGAGGCCCAAGTAAAATTCATGCAACAACAGGGCTATAGAAACAATGACTATTCATGGAGAAAGGATAAAAAGTTTTCTTGGAAGGATCCGAATAACTTTCTACAAGATCCGGATGCAAAGCCACAACCGAGAGCTGAAGATAAAAATACTGAATTGCTAAGCCAAATGGTCCAGCAAAATCAAGAGATGATGGCCATGTTTGGAAAACAACTGCAATCTCAAGGTGATATTCTAACCAAATTCGGGCAGACGCTGCAAAGCCATGGAGCGCAAATGCGGGCATTGGAGACCACCGTGGCACAGATTTCAAGTGAGGTGGCGGCTATCAAGCATGCCAATCAACAGAAACCAGCCGAGAACGCGAATGTGGTTCAAGCGCACCATCAGGTCAAATACATTTCTGTGGTGAGTAATGAAGAAGAATCTCAGGTGCAAGAAGTTGCAGAGGAAAAGAGAATGACGTTCAATGTGAATGCAATACCGGCAATACCATTTCCACGCACCTACTATAGATTGCCGGGCGGAAACCATTTCTTCAGAAAATCTGATCGAGTTGTGAATATTGTACCTCCACCTGGGCAAAAAGAAGAAGTGCAAGTTTGTGCACATGCGGAGACAAAGAAGGTGGAAGAGGAACCACAACAAGCTGCTACTAATGAGGATGACTTGCAAAAGCCAACGTCCGAGATAGTGAGTGAAGCAAGCTTAGGGGAGGTACCTCCGAAAGACTCATATGTGCCTCCTCACAAGCGTGTCAATGCGGCAGATGTGCCAAATCGGGACAATCCAAAGCCGAAGAAGGAGCACCGACACTATAGGAGATTCTTGGAAATATTCCGCAAACTCCACATCAATATTCCATTGGTGGAGATGATTGAGAAAGTGCCCGCTTATGGGCGGTTCATTAAGGAGATCATCAATAAGAAGAGGCGGATAAAAGAAGATGAAATTTATTGGATGAATGAGACGGTGAGCTCGATGATTCATGGGAGTTCACCAAAGAAGAAAAAAGACCCAGGAGGTTTTTACATTCCGTGTTCAATAGGTGGTCAACATGTCTCTAGAGCGCAATGTGATTCTGGCGCTAGTATCAATCTCATGCCTTTGGCTACTTTTCAGAAGCTAGGGTTAAAAGAGATAAAGAAGTTGGCTGCAACAATTGAATTGGCGGATGGGTCTACAGTGAGACCCTATGGAGTATGTGAAGATGTTCTAGTCAAAGTGGACAAATTCGTATTCCCGGTGGACTTTGTCGTCATGGACATGCCACCACTCCAAAGCTGCGAAATTCTCTTAGGAAGACCGTTTCAAGCAACGGCAGACGTTGTGACTGCCTTAGGCAGAGGGACTTTGTCCTTGGGTATTGGAGGAGATCGTGTTGAATTCAAATTACCGAATGATCCTCTAAGCCCAGTTCCCAAGGTGAAAAGATGATGACTGTCATACGTCTAGCCTAAGACGTTAAAGAAGGGCGCTTGTTGGGGGGCAACCCAACCATTGGTACATTAGGATAGTTTAATGTTAGGTGTAGTTTGCTTTTATTTTGTTTACTTTTTAGTTTAAAAATGATACCTTGATCCGTTTGTTAAATGTGTAGGAACATGCAGGGTCGATACCATCGACACATCAGTCGATGGTATCGACATGGGTTCAGGTTGACACCAGCAGAAATCGCACTGCGTCGATACCATCGACGACCGCGTCGATGGCATCGACATGGTCACAGAGGTGTCGCAATAAAAGTGTCGATGGTATCGACAAACCAGTCGATACCATCGAGATCTCTGGAGATTTTCAGACGAATTTTGCTCAGTCAACTCGATACCATCGACGGCCTTGTCGATGGTATCGACATCATCACAGGTTGAATGCAATAAACGGAGGTGTCGCAATAAAAGCAAGTCGATACCATCGACACCCGTCGATGGCATCGACGGATATGTCACCGATCCACATGAAGACATCGACGACGATCGCAACAGCCACGTCAGCGATCCGGGTGCTGCGTCGATACCATCGACTTATGTCGATGGTATCGACTCGTCAGCGATCTGGGTTTCTCGATCCAGCAAACGTCAGCCGTCGATACCAGCGACAGATGCGGCTACCCGCGAGACATGTCGATACCATCGACCCGCATCGATGGTATCGACGGGTCAACAGGGGCGCCGATCAAGTCTATTTAAGGGGACTTGCAACGTCATATGACATCACACCCTCAGAGCAAGTATCTCCTATTGCGCCGAGCACTCCCCCGAGCCCTCTACACCTGCGGAGAAGCGTCACCGAGCGGAGAATTTCTCTCCATCTTCACCGAGCTCTTTTCTCCCAATCTCATTCTTTTCGCAAGCATGGTGCATACGGGCGGAGCATCTTCATCGAGCGCACACCCCAGGGAGATCGAGGAGTTTGTTCCTCCTCCGACCGCTTCCATCTCTCGTCCACGCCTCATTCATGCCAACATGGATGCAAGAAAGGTATACGAGGAAATAATGAAGCGGAAGTTCGAGGCCACCCGGTATGTGGACCGGGGAATGATCAGGGACTTGGGATTCGAGGCCAACTTGGCCTATGTGTTGGCCGGGCAAGCGCGGCACACCGGTCGCATATATGAGATGGACTGTCATGCAGATGGGCAGCCGTTCTTTGGCGAATGGCCCACATACAAGGAACTGGTGGCCGAGTTCATGGCGTCTCTTGATATCTGCGTCGTACCAAATGACGTGGTGCCATCGGACCAGACGTGGATCTAGGGAAGGGTGTCCTTCCGACTCTTCAACAACAATTACAACATCACGTTGAAGCAGTTCAACGCCATCTTCAACTGGAACCACGGCCGCCACGATCACCGACGCCCCGACGCCCGCACCGACTACGACAAAATCTTCGCCGAGCTAGTTACAGTGCCGGCAGGGAAGACCGTGAGCTACCACAATGCCGCGGTAGCTGATTTTGAGCACCCGTTCGTCCGGGTATTGCATAGGATGCTTAGCTTGACCTTCTTCGGGCGGAGCGATCTTGCTTTGAGCAAGTTTCAGGAGAGCGACTTGTTCTTTCTGTACGCCCTCCTGAAACGTCAAGAGTGCAACTGGGGAGCATTCTGGTTACAGCGCGTCATGGCGGTGAAGCGGAGCATAAGGAAGGCTCCAATACACTTTGGTGGTCTTGTCACCAAGTTGGCACTTTACTTGGGGCTGAACTTTCAGTCCATGACTCCGATTTCTACGCGGAGTAAGGTGAACGTGCAACACTTGCACCGTTCAAACCTCATTCTTATCCGGGACGGGTTGGCGTACGCTCATTGCCACGTCAACCAAGCTTACCAGGAGGCATCCCTTCCGGACGACGTCTTCCACATCGAGGGCAAGCAGCATTTCCGATGGCCCATCATAGCCATCGAGTCCTCGGAAGAAGAAGGCGGAGGTGACGACCAAGAAGGCGAGGCGGAGGAAGACGAGGAGGCTTTCACACCTCTTCGAGCACGCGTGGCACCACGGAAGCGTCCTAGGATGCATCCGGGTGCATCTTCATCATCTCAGCCCCCGCCGCCATCACCACAGCAAGAACAGCCAGCTGCGGATCCCTACTCCATGCAAGGGATGTATACCATGCTGCAGGACATCCAGCAGACGCAGCACCAGCATATGACTTTGTATACCGGCATCCATGAGACAACGGGCCGGTTGCTTGATAATCAAAGGGCTATGTTCGAGAACGAGCGGCTCATCCTCGCCAACCAAGAACAAATGCACAACCGGTTGCAGCGGATAGAGACGCAGCAGGAGCCCTTCTTCGACCACTACTGGAGTCGAGACTACTTTGGAGGTTATCCACAGCCTCCGCCGAGGACCCACTATGATCCAAGCTTCCAGGGGGAGTACCCGTCTTGGGATCCTACGGCACCACAATACCCACCACCGCCTCCGCAAGATTGATCCTGGTATCACTGTTCCACCCTTAAGTTGGTTTTTGACTATGAGGCCATAGTCGGATTCAAGCTTAGGGGGGTGGCTGGAACAGCTCTATCTTTTATTTTTTTTTCTTTAGTTGTTTTTAGTTTCTGTTTTGTTATTTGTTCTTGCAATTTTAGTGTTTGTTTAAGATCCACATCTATCTAGTGTAATCGTGGATGTATTAAAAATTGTCATCTTGCTGTTTTCATGGGGAAATTAAGGGAATTGAAAAAATTTTCTGTGTCATTTGGATAGCTTTACTTGGTTGTCCTTGGGGAACTTATTCTATGAAAATGATTGATTATGTCAACTTTGAAGCAATATGTCATACCCACACCCGCATTGACTCATCCAAAGTGGATAGGAACGGTTGTTTGAGCCTACCTAATCAAATGGTAATGAGACCTTAATCAGATGTAAGAGAAAGAACCCTTTAAAATACTACACATGTCAATAAGGAGGGACACATAATTTTCTTTTAAGGTTCAGTCACTTAATCTTGTGATCATTCCACCCCATTTCCTATAATCCACCCAAGAATTGGAAGTAAAGTGCAGTTTCAATGTCTTTTGCGTGCATGGCATGTAGATAGGTTTGCATTATTATTTTCATGTTTTTGCATAGATTAATGAAAAAAAAAATTATATAGTGAAACATGCACATTACCCTTAGGTGCATGTCATGTAGTTGCACTCACAATTTCATGATTTTCATGCATAAGCACACCATGTATCTCAGTTTTCCTAAATAGGTGATCTAATTTGTTCCATACCCTCGAAATAAAGCAAAGATCTCCAATTGGAAAGAAAATGGCCTTATACATGTATCTCTAACCAATTATGGATATATGGGCAAAGAAAAAAAAAACAGAAGAAAAAAAAAAATTTCTGAAAAAAAAAGAGAAAAAGGAGATTTGGAAAGAAAAGGAATAAGAGGGAGAAAGGAATGATATCATTTGTATAATAAAGGGGAATTGAGTACATGATGTGGCTTGAGTAGATTTCTATCTCATTGTGAGGTAGAAGGTTAGGGCATGCATCATTCCACTCACTTTTAGGCAGTAGGGCATTCTTAATGTGCATTTGCATCATTTAGGGCATTTTGTTATATGCATTTTGAAACTGTGTAATACTTCCAAATTCTCCCATGAACCACCCATTCCATCCACCCGTTGCTCGGATTGGTAGGCCACCGTGATTTTCTCCTCACTCATGTTTATCAGGAGAACTGCTTCCATGTAGATGGTAGTTAGGGCGAGCAACGTAGAGTAGGTGATCACAAGATGCACCATGGCTGAATCGGCGAACTTTATTATGTTAACTGCCCTATGTGATAGTGTTCATCGGTTTGAAGGATAATTTCTTTTATTGATGGTTATTGTCGCCTTTAGGGTAATTACTGTTCTGTGATTAGGGTAGGCCGGTTTGAGAACGTCCAGTGGGAGTCATTTGTGAGGTGGGTTGGTATTTTGATTGTTAGTTGACATTCGCAATTCTATTCTAAGGATTAGTTGCTCGAGGGCGAGCAATGTTTAAGCTTAGGGGAGTTTGATGCGATGATTTTGAGTCGCATTTAGAGACCTATTTCATATGTGTTTTGTGCCTTAATTACTCATTTTCATGGATATTATTGCATAATTCACTTTATTTGGTCTTTGCCATCATTTTATATCAAATCCCCTTTATTTCATTATTTTAAGCATTATTGATCATCTTATCATAAATCGTGTGGATTTATTTGGTCTTGTTGTACAATTTCAGGAAAAACAAGTATCTACATCCGTCGATACCATCGACGGATGTCGATACCATCGACCAAGCCACAGGTTGTCAGCCGAGAAGAGCAATACAGAGTCGATACCATCGACGCAAGTCGATGCCATCGACACAAGGAGAGCTACAGCGTCGCTAAACGACAACAACCGACGCTAAAGGAGTCGATACCATCGACACCCAAGTCGATGGTATCGAGATCACCACAGGCGCTCAGAATAAAAGAAAGGAAAGCTGCCGCTAATCCACTGGGTCGATACCATCGACCCGCGTCGATGGTATCGACGCCGGCAGATATGCGTTGGATGTGTTTTGATTTCGATCGGACGACCGTTGTTATTTGACGACCTAATTAGGGACTTATACCTAATGACGGCCGCCGAGATGTAGGGAGGATCTCATTTTTAGATTGCACGAGTGCCGAGGAGGAGAGAAAGGAGAACGGAGGCCGAGAAGCTCATCCCGGGTGATTTGGACGCTGCCGAAGACAATTTCCACCACCGACAGGCGGGGAAAGCTTGTGTTCTACGCCAAGGATCCACCGGTTCTTCTCCGTTCAGGGGTTTTCCCATCTATTTCACGTTTTTCTTATGAATTCCCCAATTTCTACCATGTATTTGTGTAAGATGAACATGAGAGGCTAAAACCCTCAATCTTTAGGACCGGGAGTAGCCCGGGGATACATTGTATGATGATTCTATATTGATAATTCATATTTTCCTCTCATATCTGTGGTATAAATTCGTTTTCTCTATTGCTATTGTTATGCTTGATCACCATAATAATAAATTAATGCCCTTAATCACTTCGACAGAAGGATTAACGGTTGAAAGGAGACGAATTCTACATTAATTAATAAAACCCTTGACAAAGGAGTTGTAAAATTAATGGTGGGAACTGAGGGACCAATCTTAATGCGCTTAGTTTAGGGGAATGATTACTATGACGATGGAATCAACCTAAATCTAAGTAGTGGATTACACCACGACAGTGGGTAATTCTCAATTCAGGCCACTACCCGGATAGAGAGAGAAGTGTGAGGAATTATATGAAATCTAATACAATGTTGACCCGCGGTGAAACCGCCATCCTAAAGATATCCTTTTAATTGATTAAATTAACCTTTAATCGATTGTTTTCTTTGTTTGATTTTTATTTTCTTTTAATTTGAACAACAAAACCCTACTTTGTTAATCGGTCTAGCTGATTGCGATTAGTTAGTAGAAGTCTCCAATAATTCACGTATCCCTGAGTTCGACTCGGGCCTCACAAGGCCTATATTACTCGACGCGTATACTTGCGTTTAAGCGCGTAGTAAAATACACGTCATTGAGGCACAAATGAAGAAGGACAAGCCTAAGTTTGTGATGATGATCAGCAGCAAGAAAGGAAAGTCCAAGCGCAAGGGTAAGGGCAAGGCTAAGAAAGGTTCTGATGCTAGCCAGCAACCCAAGTCGTCTTCAACTCTTAAGGCCAAGGGAGGCGTGACCAAGAGAGGCAATTGCCATCATTGTCAAAAGCCATGACATTGGAAAAGGAATTGTCCTCTCTATCTGTAAGAACAAAAGAAGAAAGAGGAGATAGACGTCTCCACCTAAAGGTGTCATGAAATAAACTTGTAACACTTTTGAGGTATATGATACCAAGATATAAAGTGTAAAACACCCAATAAATGGGGCAAGTGTTACCGCCATAGATAGGAGTACTTTAGTTTATTTTTAGCCTTGAAGGCATGTAATGGAGTTATGAACTGCTATTTCATACTTTCCAATAGATAGAAACACTTTATTTTTGCATATTATATGAAAATGATAACAATTAATAAAGTTGATGTTTCAATTTCAAAGATATGATATTTGTGGCAATGCCTTATTTATCTTGTGGTACTTTATATGCATAAGATAAAATGATACCAAAACGTTGTTGATAACTCAAACAATAAAATTAGCATAAATCATGAGAAATTCATTTCTAGTTTCCATATGATGGATAAATCTAGACTCTTTTGGTCAGAGAACCGGTAAGAGACATGAATCTCTTGAACATGATTAATCAATCTTCACTAGTGGTAGTGGGAGAATGATTATCCTATTAGGTATAATACATGTGATGTATTTACATACCAATTGGAGCAAATGCTAATACTTCAAATGGTGTTTAAAGAAATACCAATATGAATATCTTGAAGTGTTCAAGAATATCATAGATGAAGTACAAATTTGATAAAGTGTTAATTCTTGATGTGATCAATGAATGAAATACTTGGACCAAATGTTTGAGATCCTTATGAGTGATTATGATAGTGTATCATAGTGAGCTCGTGATTAAGGCATGGGTGATGTCTAAATCAAAATGGAGCCATACTCTAAGGAGTTAGAGGATGATTATCAAATAACTAAATTCTTCTTAAATAAAGAATACCCCACACTAATAAAGGACATTAAGAATCACAAGGAGTTGTGAGTTCTTATATCCTTGACAGATACACCTTGATTATCTAAGTGATGAGTTGGTCATGTGATGAGTCAACTATCTAGATGAATATGAGGAATCAGATTTTGAGTTAAGGTTTATAACCATTACATCCTAAATGACCTCCATGTGAACCATAAGGTATGACCTTAATGGTAGCACCCATTGGGATGAAATCCATATGTGCAAATGAGTCTTAAGCATTAAGACACATGGATAACATTTGAGAAGGATGATGCTTGTTAATTGCAACTTAATGACTAAGACATTTGGCATACAGATACTAAAACCACATTCCTGCAAGGAATAAGACAAGGATGTGTACGTGACACAACCTATAAGGTTTATGAATCCATTAATACAAATGAAGTCTATAAGTTACAATGGACTAATCAATGTGATTGATTGAGTACAAGCAACTCAAAACTGGGATCTTTACTTTGATAATATAGTCAAAGGGTTTGACTGATATGTCAAAAAATAAAGAAAAGATCTGTGATTTAGTGGGAGTGTATTCACATTCCACATGTTGATATGAAATGGAAATGTTCTAGAATGGAAATCCAAAGTGGAAAATATCTTTAAGGAAGATAGATGTGTTTTCTATATGATAGGAATATAGATCTATAGAGATAGTTCTCGAAAACCTCTTGACCTGAAAAGAGAGAGATTACATTGACAATCTATACTGAAGGGTTCAGTATACACAGTTTCAGTGGGAGAAAATTTGTCCATGTTACATAGAGTTAGTATCCCAAGGTCAAGTGTCCGATTCTTATGAAGAATGGGAACACTAAGAATAGATTTGGATCTATCATGTATGTAATCATCCCATTATCTTGCATGTATAGGACATAACAAGAATAAAATGCATTCATCATCTTGTATGTAGGACATGACAATATGATATGCTCATCCTAATAACTCGTATGTGGGACATGACGAGTGGACGTCTGTCTACTTCCAGTAAGGGTTACTAGAATACCATAAGAACTTGATAAGTACTTTAGAAGTACTAGCTCTATGGAAATAAGGAAGGATTCACTATAAAGAGTTACACTGATGTGAACTTTCAAAAAGGACAGAAAATTGATCGCAAGATATATATATGGGATATACAAAAGTGAATGTTTGTTAATAAATGGAAACGTTCCATTAAAAGTCATTTTAAGGGAAAAGACGAGTATCCATGTGTTAGAGAATAGCAGTGGATACTATATGGATCTGGAAGTTCATGAGACAAACTTATAGATATTCCAGTCATTGATGACAAGTAAGGAGTACTTGGTCATGCAATGTGGCTAAAGGTTAGCAAAGGAATACTATATCACATATTACGGCAACTCCATCTCATACATGTGACGTCCAACAAAGAGATGAGAGACATGCAGTTAAAACCAACTTTGGCAACGTTTTGCCATAACTCACTATGTTAGCACTATAGCACAGTAACATGTGGGACATGTTTGAAGATCACTTTGAATATGATTCAAGGGTGATTGGCTCGCAGTGCAAATGGGAGTTTGTTGGTATGTATGCCCTGAGAGCCAATCATGGGATGATTGGTGGGATACATTAAGATTGATTTGATAAACATCAAAGGAAAGCTTCCAATTCTTTTTGGTTCAGTCATATGAGATAATGATAGAATAGATTGAAGGTCTAGAGAATGACAATACTCAAAGACGTATGCTTTCAGGTTAAGGACCTGAACGATGAGATCATACGGATGCTAAGAGTTTGTACATTCTTATTATGTCCCTAGTCGGATGTCATTGTGGAAGGTAGATAGACAGCAATGACACACAAGACTAGATTGTGGTGTTGGTTGATGATAGAATCTCATTAGTCATGATATAGAGATATCAAACCAAACACATAGGTACTTGTTAGAGAACAAGTGTACCTGACAGACCCACCATGAGTTTGACACATGGAACCATGACATGGTAGTCACAGTCAGTTCTCACAGTAATGGTGGTGAGTGTGATTCTTTGACCTGAAATCACTACACTCAACACATGTTGTTGGGTACACTTTGATATCATCAAACGCAATCCTGAAACATGGGTTGTTATAAAGGTGATGATTGGGTGGCTTTGACACATGGGGCTTTTGAGGAGTGAGTGATAGATATGGGATTTGTCCCTCCTAAAGAAGTTTGATATCCATGGCCACTTGATGAGTAGGATTGAGATAGGCATGCACACATGTGTCAGTATGTGATATTGATGTCATACATATCTCCTCAAATCTGGTCTGAGATCAAGAAAGTGAGTGAACGTTGAAAGGATGACTGTACCATGCCTTGAGTTCATTCAGGATATTAGTGACAAAGGAATTATGCATTCACTGTAACACCATTCACAGATTGTAGGATTGAAAGTTGTTCTTCAACTTTCTATTTCACTTGGGTAGCACTGATGTGTGACTAGACACCGCTCTTTGCTTGTGAAGTCATAAGTGTTATGGACTTTTACTGCCAACGTGAAATGGGACATGTAGGGTCACACACATAGGATTTAACCTGGAAGAGGAGTTTATCCACAAACGATGTTTAGATTGATTACTAAAGGAGTTTAGTAGTTCAATTAAACACTCAATTAATTGATAGCTCAATATCATAATGTTCAAGGTGTTGGACCAGTTGATTAAGTGTATCGGATTGATTGAAACTACAATTGACTGATTTGCACAGTCTGCTACTCCAACCGATCGGCTCATGGGGATGAACCGATCGGGTTAGGTTGTTGAACCGATCAGCTCATACGGTGAGACGATCAACTCATGTGTCATGAAATGATCGACTCAATCATTGAACCGGTCGGTTTGTGTGACCAACCGAGATCATTTGGAAAATCAAAAGACTATTTTGCAAATATATTTGTTTCACTTATACAAATTGGATTTGGACAAGGACTAATATTAGATTAGTTGGAAACGAATTTGGAAAGTCAATTTGAGTTGGATCAGGACCGTGAACTGATCAGCTCAGGGCACCAACCGACCATTGAGAGCCCCAAACGATCGGCTCAGATCCCAAACGATCATCTCAGGGGTCGAAACGATCGACTCAGTTAGTGAAACGATCGGTTCAGCTGCCGCAGTATGTCAGATTTGTGGAAAATCTCGAACCCTTCTACTCCTGCTTCAATCCCGCATTGCCCGAGATAGAGAACCATGTCCCATGACCCTCCTATATATAGGGGTATTGGGGGCTTCTGAGACAGTACAACTCAGAACACCAGTTGCTCTATAAAGTTGTCGTTCTCTCTGGTTGTGGTAACCGAGACAGCCCGAGCAAGTGCTACCTGATAAGGGAGGCTCAGCAAGGGAAAGACAATTGCAAAAAAGCGACTTGTGGCAGGAGAGTGTGTCAGTGGCTAGTGCGCTAACAAGAGGGTGAGACTCCTTCTGATTCCTTGTGGGAAAAGGAGATCTAAGTTCCAGGTGGTCTGTGTGGACTACTTTAGAGGCGGGAGACTTCTGCCACTTGGAGGATAGTTGTCAATCCTGAAAGTCCCGGTGAAAACAGGAGTTGTCAATCCTGGTGAGATCAGGAGCTGCACAGACTCCGTCCAAGATCGGCAGTGAAGACCGCGCAAGCCGCGAGGTAACATCTCCGAGCAAGCCTCGAGACAAGGTATGATTCTACAAACTATCCTTCCTACTGTATAGATGTTGACATGATTCCTTCGTTCTGGGTTTGGGGAGAAGAAAAATTTTGTTTCTGCTGCCTTCTCTGTCTCCCCTAAAACCCAACAGCTCGCAGACTTGGCACATATTGTCGGTGAAGCCCAGGGAGGCAAGGAAGGCATGGTCTCCATATCATGTTCCCATCACATCCCTCTTTTGTAGATCTTCATATATATTCTTCATGTCGGCGTTGGGGTGGGCGATTCAACTTGATTTTGGAACTAATGTAGGATTCCCTACCGATGAAGAAATGTTTCTGTTAGATGCCATGATGGTGGTACAAGGATATAGAGAGAAAAGATGCTTGGAATAGACTCTGAATTCCCAGAGATGCTTGCTTGCTCTTACTCGAAAGAGATGTGAAGAAGGTGTGAAGAGAAAATGAAAACAACCCCTTCTTATATAGCACCCAGACATCTTTCTATCCGCGCATTAGTAGTAACGATAGAAAGTCGGTACTACCAACTTTTTATCCATTATCTGTATGACTCGTTACCATCCATCGATATTGATTGTCCTCGTGCATCAAAGTTGATTGATGTGGATTGCAATATGTTGGTATTACCGACAGTGAGTCAGTAGTACTAACTCATGCCACAGATCAATAGTACCGACTATCAGATGTGAACATTCTCAATTGTGGATGGCAGTCCTGTGGACTTTGTCTTTTCTGGTGTCAGTATTATCCTTTGGATCTATAGTACCGAGTCATTCAAATTTATTGGTGCTTCTGAGTGTGAACTTGATGTTTGAAAACTAGACCTTTCCTTATCGTCGGTATCACTGATTTTTGGTCGGTAGTAACGAGTCCTCATCAACAAACTCAGCTCCCACTTTGTAAAAAGTTGGTGCTGCAAAATTGATGGTAGGTCGTACCAAGTTTCTTGAATTTTCATTTGTCCCCCCTGTGATGTTGTTGGTACTACTGATTTGGTGGCTGGTAGTACCAAGTTGTTCATCCAAATTCAATCCTTTTCCCTGTGACTCTGTCAGTAGTACCAACTTTAGGGTCAGTAGTACCGACTGATACTCAGCCTACACACCGCACAAAATTCATCAACTCACCATTTAAATAAAAACTAATAAAATGAAAATTAAATCCATGAACTAAAATCTCAAATGTATAGAACAAAAATGATGGTTGGGTTTCCTCCCAACTAGCGTCATTGTTTCACGTCCTAAGCTTGACGATCAAGCACAAAAGATTATTGAAGCTTAATAAGCTTCAACTCCTCTTCTTTCCTCACCACATCTTCCCCAAAGTAGTATTTAAGCCACTGGCCATTAATAAGAAATGGATCAGCCCCAATGCTCATCTCTAGCGCTCTGTAGGGAAAATCTTTAATTACCTCAAAAGGTGCCTCCATCTAGACCTCAATTTACCAGGATGTAATTTTAACCTAGAATTGAACAGAAGAACCTTCTGTCTTGGAGTAAAGACTATATGTAGGAAATGGCGATCATGGATTTTCTTCATTCTTTCCTTATAAATCCTTGAGCTTTCATAGGCATCAAACCTTAGCTCATCTAACTCATTTAGTTCCAACATTCTCTTTTTCCCTGCATTGTCTAAATTGAAGTTCAATTTTCTCAAGACCCATTTAGCCTTATGCTTTAACTCCACAGGTCAATGACATGCTCTTCCATAAACTAACCTAAAAGGACTGGTTCCTATATGTGTCTTATAGGCTGTCCTATATGCCCAAAGAGCATCATTGAGCAACATGCTCTAATTTGTCCTATTAGTTGAGATTGTCTTTTCTAAAATTTTCTTGATCTCTCTACTAGACACCTCAACTTGAACTTAGGTTTGGGGGTGATATGAAGTACCTACCCTATGTCTCACTCCATATTTGCTCAGAAGTGCACCAAATTCCCTATTGGTGAAATGAGATCCATTCATCACTAATTATTAACCTGGGTCCCCAAACCTACAAAGCATGTGTTCCTTCACAAACCTGCATACCACCCGAGCATCATTGGTGTGGGTTGGAATTGCTTCCACTGACTTAGACACATAGTCAACCGCAGGCAATATGTATAAATTAGAATTTGAAGTCACAAAAGGGCCCATAAAATCAATCTCCCATAAGTCAAACACTTCATCCTCTTGAAAAGCATTTCAGGGCATTTCATGTCTTTTCAAAATATTACATGCACTTTAACAAGCATCACAATGAAGCACATAGTTATATGTGTCTTTAGAAAACATAGGCCAATAGAACTCACATTCTAAAACATTGGCCGCAGTCCTAGAACTAGCATGATGATCTCAACAGGGAAAGAATGGCAGTGTGCTAAAATACTCTCAAACTCACAATCTGACACACATATTTTCAAAACACCATCCCTACATTGCTTGAGCAAAATGGGATCATCCCAAATGTAATACCTCAAAAGAGTGGAAGAATTTCTTCTTCTCCTGATATCCCCAATCCTCTGACAGTTCTCCACATGCCAAGTAGTTCATAATATTTGCAAACTAAGGATCTTTGCTTTTCAATCAAAGAGTTTCTCATCTGGGAATTCTTCCACTATGTCCTTTTCATCCACCCTTTCTAGCCTAGACAAGTGATTTGCCACTACATTCTTAGTACATGCTTTATCTTTAATTTCAATATAAAATTCATGCAGAAATTAAATCCTTCTTATCAACCTAGGCTTTGCATCCTTCTTTTGCAACAAATATTTAATTGGTGTATGGTCTCATCCACACAATAACCTTAGCCCCTATCAAATATTGATGAAATTTCTCAAAAGCAAAAACAACGACCAATAATTCTTTTTCTGGTGTTGTGTAATTCAATTGGGCATCATTAAGAGTTTTAGATGCACAATAAATGACAGTAGGAACCTTGTCTCATCATTGGCTTAGAACAACCCTTACTGCGTAATCTAATGCATCACACATCAACTCAAAGGGTTGGCTCTAATATGAAGCCTGGACAATAGGTGCATAAACCATTTCTCCTTCAATACCTCAAACGCCTTCAAACGTTGCTCGTTAAAATTGAATTCAACGTCCTTTTCCAACAACTCAGAGAGTGGTTTGGTGGTTTTCAAAAAATCTTTTATAAATTGTTGATAAAATCTGACATGTCCTAAAATCTCCTCAATCCCTTCACCGATGATGGTGGAGGTAGCTTGGAGATGACTTCTATTTTTATGGGGTCAAACGCCATTCCTTTATTTGACACCTTGTGTCCTAAAACAATCCCCTCTCTCACCATCATCAATATTTTCCCCAATTCAAAACTAGGTGAGTGTCCTCATGTCTTTGTAACACCTTATCAAGATCGTCAAGACAATAATCAAATGATGTACCATACATCGAAAAAGCATCCATGAATACCTCCAGACATCGCTCCACCATATTGGAAAAGTAGGCGAGCATGCATCACTGAAAGGTAGTCGATGCATTACAAAGTCCAAACGACATAAGGGAAAGTGAAGGTTGATTGCTCTTGATCTTGTGGTTTGATACAAATCTGATTGTATCTGTAATAACCATCAAGAAAAAAATGAGTGAAGCCACGAGCCGCCCAAGAATTTGATCAATAAAGGGGAGCGGGAAATGGTCTTTCAAAGTGGCAGCATTCAAACATCGGTAACCAATACAAACTCGCCACCTAGTCACTAACCTAGTAGAAATCAACTCATCATTGGAATTTGTTGTGATTGTTATACCCCCTTTCTTTGGGGACACCTGGGTTGGACTAACCTAGTTTGATTCAGAGAGAGTATATATTATACCTACAGATAAGATTTTACTACCTCCTTCTTTACTACCTTATTCATGATGGGGTTGAGACATTATTGATGTTGCACAATCAACTTGGCTCCTTCTTCCAGTTTGATCTTGTGATGGCATAAACTAGGGGAGATCCCATTTATGTTTGCCACAGACCATCTAAATTCCGCATAATGGTTTTTCAAAACTGTTAGGAGATGCTCCTCTTCTTGAATGCTCAATGAAGTTGAGATGATGACCTGAAGCTTCTCTTCTACTACCAAAAAAGTATACTTCAAGTGTAGTGGTAGTGGCTTCGGCTCTAGATCCGGCGGGCTCTAGAGATATGTAATCAATGATGGAGGAGGTGGTACTAGGTCCTCAAAGTGTTTGGTATAGTAACATGGTAGTGCCTTGAGAAACAAGACACATTCCTCAAAAGAACAATGTCAGGTATAATCGTCCATCAAATTCATTAGACATTCCTTGTAACGTCCCAGGATTTGAGGCCTCAAATAACATGATCTTATAAGGAATGAATGGACTACCCATATCACCAAGGTGCTCCTCCTTTTTAGGGAGCCCATCACTAAAGAACTCTAAAGTTAAGCGTGCTCGGCTTGGAGTAGTACTAGGATGGGTGACCAGTTGAGAAGTTGATCCTGGCTTGCGCGTCAGTATGGATAAAGTGCACGATTAAGGCTAGTGGTGGTTTGTGGGGCCAGTCGTCAATCATGAAACTCTACTAGAGCCTTGGACAGTGGGCCCAGGTGTTACAAATGGTATCAGAGCCCATTCCCCTCTAGTAGGTGGGGCTCACATGGGCATGTGGCATGCCAGTCTTGAGACGTATGATCCAGGCATGTAGAAAAGGGATATCTATGGTGATGTAACCACCCTTGCGCTGGTATAATGTGATCGGGAGCTGGGTGTCCACGAGCCATGTTGGGTCTGCACTAAAATGAGAAAATATTATGTGACCATATAGTTGAGTCTTGATGAGGACGTCAAGAGCCCAAGTGGGGGAGATTGTAACGTCCTAGGATTTGAGGCCCCAGATAACATGATATTATAAGGAACGATTGGACTATCCATATCACTAAGGTGCACCTCCTTTTTAGGGAGCCTGTCACTAAAGAACTCTAAAGTTAAGCGTTCTTGGCTTGGAATAGTACTAGGATGGGTGACCAGTCGAGAAGTTGATCCTAGCTTGTGCGTTAGTGTGGACAAAGTGTGCAGTTAAGGCTAGTGGTGGTTTATGGGGCCAATCGTCATTCATGAAACTCTACTAGAGCCTTGGGCAGTGGGCCCAGGTGTTACAGTCTTCAAGCTGTTTGGAAAGGACACTGGCTTCACCTACTTCCTTTTATGTGGTGGAATATATGCTTCCTTCTGTGTCTCCTTTGATTTCTCAATTTCTTCATCAACTTCTTTATCCTCTATTGTAGTATCATGCTCAACTATATTAGCAGTCACTACTGACCCGATGTCACATGCGACATCTTTTACTTCTAGGACTATCTGTTTATCATTAAGCGATTTCTTACCCCTGCAAAGCAATACTGCGTTGACTTGTTGGTTTCCCGATGGTACATTAGTATTTATTGGGAACCCCTGCTAATCAGGTTTCTTCAAAGAAGATACCTCCATTATAGTCTGAGAGATCTGAGTCTCTATACTGCAAATTTGTGCTCCTTGATTCTATAGTTTCCCTTGAGTCTGGCCAATGATAGCTTCATTATGGTTGACCAATTTACCTAGCGTGTCCTGAATGCGGTCAATTTTACTTGGGATCTTTTCATGCTGTTGTGGATTTACTTGATGGTGTGCTTGTGATGGATCCTGCTGAAAATTATTTGGGTCCTTCCAAGAGAACTTTGGGTCTTTCCTCCAATAATATTCATTGCCCCTATAATTTTTCTGACGTGCAAACATGCACTCCTCCTCTTGTCCTCCAAAAGAGCTTCCATCATTGGCACATAGTTTCTTAGCAATCAGGTCCAACTTCTCATTTAATGCAGATATCACTTTAGACTCTCCAACACTTTTAACAGATATTGGACACTCTCTCTCTTCTCTCCAAGACTGATTCTTAGCCATATTCTTTAGGATCTCATGACACCTACATGTCTTGTTGTTGAGGAAGAAGTATGTTCCTATACTATACAATATGGTCCTTTATCCATGATGCAACCCATAATGGAATATCTTTTCTTGGCTATACAGATCGATCCCATGTTGAGGGACCTTCCTCAACATATTTTTGTACCTCTCCCAAGCTTTAGAGTAGGATTCTTCTACATGTTTGAAATTGTATATTTTCTTAGCCAACTTGTATGTCTTCTGAGGTGGGAAGCAACACTCAAAGAAAGCATCTATCTCTGGTCCCATGTCTCAATCGACTCAGGAAGAAGGTTATGGAACCAATATTTGGCATTATCTACCAACGATGATGGAAACAACTTCAGGTAGATAACAGTAATCGGTACATCATCTATCTTCACCATATCACAACTTTCCACAAAGTTGCTTTTGTGCGTCATTGGATCTTCTGTGCTATGGACATGAAAAGCTCGTGACTTCACATTTATTTCTCATCTCTTATGGGGCCTTAGCTCAGATGTTGAGGAAGACGTATTGATCTTCTCCCATATAGTTTGTTCTTCTTCTATTTCACCCACCTTAGTTGGTTCTTCCGGTTCATCTGGTGGAGGTGTCTGAGTCTCAGGTGGTGCTGTTTGAATCATTCATGGTGCAAACCCATTGTATTCCTGTGCTCCGTGCAAGAATCCCTCCCTAAAAGCACTATGTGGTGATGAGGCTCTGTATTCAGTGCTTCTTATTTGCACCATACATTAGTACCTGAAATTGTTGAAGATAATGTGAGAATGGGTACTAATGATTGAGTAAAATATTCATCTTTAAAAGAATGAAAAGAAAAATAAAAGGTGTGGCTTAGAGTGTCCGAACACAACACTTGTAGTGTCGAACTTTCCATTTCTCCAACAATGGTGTCAAAAACTTGATAGTGGTTTACTATACGCCCTAAAATGCAAGTGCATGCTATCTGAGTACCAATGCGGCCCCGATATCAAAGATGGAGAAACATAAATATAGAAACTATTACTAACTGTAATACGATCAGCTAGGCCAAAGAAAACTTGATTGAATGGTT
Source organism: Alisma plantago-aquatica (assembly GCA_963693085.1). NCBI lineage: Eukaryota > Viridiplantae > Streptophyta > Magnoliopsida > Alismatales > Alismataceae > Alisma > Alisma plantago-aquatica. The sequence goes on along the minus strand of OY856412.1, from coordinate 1,275,536,029 downwards.
TAATTATCCAAAGAAGAAAATAAATCTAAATTATTGGTTGTTAATTTCAACTGGAGTGAATTCCTTAGGGTTACAATTTGACCTCGGTTAACATTGCAATTAATAGTATGACATTAATAAATATCTCTCCTAACCCTGGACTAAGAGCCTATAGAAAGAATGTAACGCTTGGGCTCATTTCCCCAGGCTTTAATAGAGTTTCAAGAATGACCACTAGCCTCACATGCCACCACTAGCCTTAAATCCTAGTACTACTCCAAGTTGAGCACGCTTAACTATGGAGTTCTTTAATGATGGGCTCTCGAAAAAGGAGGTGCACCTTGGTGATATGGGTAGTCCAATCATTCCTTTTAAGATCATACTTTCTAAGGCCTCAAATCTAGGGACGTTACAATCTCGCCCACTTATACTCTTGACGTACTCATCAAGGCTCAACTATATGGCCTCATAATCATTCCCCATTTTAGTGTTGTCCCAAATGGCCCATGTATGCCTAGCTCCCGATCACAGCTACCAATGCAAGGGTGGCTCCATCAACTTGGATAGCCTTTTCCAACATGCATGAACACTACCAGCTCATGGACGACTCCATCAACTCAGACAACCCTTTCCAACATGTGTGGACCATGTGGCTCAAAGACTGGCATACTAAAGGCCCATGTGGGCCCCACCTACTGAAGGGTTTATGGCTCTGATACCATTTGTAACGCTCAAGCCCATTTCCCTAGGCTCTAGTAGAGTTTTAGAAATGACGACTGACCCCACATACCACCACTATCCTTAACTACACACTTTGTCCTCATCATGCACAAGTCGGGGTCAACTTCCCGACTGGTCACCCATCCTAGTACTACTCCAAGTCGAGCATGCTTAACTATGGAGTTCTTTAGTGATGGGCTCCCAGAAAAGGAGGTGCACCTTGGAGATATGGGTAGTCCAATTATTTCTTTTAAGATCATATTATCCAAGGCCTCAAATCCTGGGACGTTACAAAGAATTACCCACTCTCACTATGTAATTCACTACCTAATCTAATACCAATCCCACTCTCATATTGATTGTGTTATTAGTTAAGTGCTTCATCAAAAACTTAGGGTAATCTCTTCATATTCGTCAGCCACCTTTCTCAAAGGTAGTATAAAACATGTATTTTATGAATTTTCTAACCATTAATTTCCTTTTTCAAAGTAATAAAAGGTCTAATTAGCTACCTATGGTGATCAAGCATTGATAATTCATAACAATATCATAGAAAGAAGTCCAAAAATCAAGAGAAATTGATATATTAATGTATAAAATCAATTACAATGCATAATCGGGATACTCCTGGGTCCTAAGGAATAATGGGTTTATCCCTGCATGGTTTTCATTATCAAAAACATGGGAGAGAAGAAGAAAAATGTGGGATAGATTAGTAAAATAAAAGAATCCCTGAAGAAGACGATCGAAATGATCCCCACCCACACATGTGTCGATTTTCTACCTTCCAACTGTAAATCTGTCTGCTAGAGGTTCCTGGATCATCCCGAACATGGACTTCTTCTCCACTTTCTCCTCTCCTTGCCCTTGGCTGCCGTCCAATAAAATAGAATGAGATTGATATGGTTGGCCAAAATCCACTTAAGTCATATAAGTGACTTAAGGGCGTAATTAATTGTCATCCATCAGATTATTTTCTAATTTTAGATCTTCCTGATCCCTCTATGTCAGTATTACTGACTAGGTGTCGATACTACCAATGGCTTCGATATGTGTAGTCTCCCAGGAAGCTGTAGGTACTACCAATCTTGAAGTCGATAGTACCCAATTTTCTTGATTAATTTTGAATCTGTCGTTGTGATGTTGTCAGTGGTATCGACTTATGGGTCGATACTACTGAGTCTTCTCGATTTTTCTCTATTCTAAACTGAGCAAGTATTGATACCACCAACTCCAAAGTCAGTAGTAGTGAGTTGTGTAGACTTGTGTAAATTACATGAAATATACAAAAACCGAACATAAGCTCTCAAAATTTATTAAATCATTTTGAACATTAAAATTACAATTATTTGATGTAAATGAGTAGCACAAGCTAATCACAATAAATAATGCAAAAATTACATAAAAAAGAACAAATAGTGCACAAAAATCAATAATAAATAGCAAGTGGAAACAACAATTATATAGTGCATAATAAACCAACTTATATTATTATATAAACATTGCATCATATCATCTATCATTCTAATTATCATATATTCTGACAAGGTTTTGTAAATCTAATCTTGACCTACTCTCTCTTCTTGATTGATGTCACTCACTTTCACTTCAGTTGCATGACTGCCTCATACTCGTAGATGTGTGTACGACATATTTTTGTATTTACTTACATAAAAATTCAAATGTTAAGCATCAAAGAGGACTATGGACATTCGAGCTGGTTGGAAACAAAACCATATCAACAACTTGACTATTCCACACATAGAAAAGAGTCTAGTGTCAAGTCACCTAGTGAAAAGGGTGAGAACAAGGTGTAGACTAGTGTATCTACCCTGAACAAGGAGCACCATATGTCTAGGGTTTCTCTTCTCTCGATGCCCGTCATCTATGAATAATGTGACATCCCATATTGCAACATCATAAGGGAAAATTGACACTTTAAGACTTACTATAAAACAAGCAGTACTCTACACTTAGTTCTCAACCAACTAGGTTTTAACATAGAGGCTAATCAGATCTAGTCTTTATAAGATGATTAATCTAACACTAAAAGATTTTAAGATCAAAATTTGAATTAATTTTAGTTGAATAATGAAAAAATGCCCAATTTTGCTATTGTTCATGCTCTGATACCACTTGTGATGTCTGCGATTTTCAATGCCTTAATCACACGTTTGACATCCAAATTGAAACCCTCACCTCTATGAGAATCCAAATCAAACACTACACAATAGGCCAAGAGGAAGAAAATCAGAGGACATAAAAGGAAACCAGATTAGCACATGCACATGAACAATAAAGAAACCACAAAAACACAAGCTCACCATTTAACACATAATTATAAAATTAACTATTCTAATATTTGGTATTACACATTGAATAATGAACTTTTACATATACACATAATACCACTTGTACATGATCTTCTAGACAATAGATCAATCTGTACCTCTACTCACCACACAACTCTCAACTATGTTGATCCTTCCAGATCATATATCCACAACCTAAAAAAGAGACCACAAGTGGTATGTATCATCACAATACTATTAAAATATCTTGCTAAGTACGCTACAAGATTCATATACCCTATTAATAATATGACTTGGCAATAAGATAAAACAAATACTTGTTAGTAATATAAGTAACACAATCATTTCTAAACAAAAATCTTTATTATCATAAGAGAACACCTATTTTAAGCACTTGTTCCATTATATTAGCCATGCATTTGCTACTTGTGAGTTGAATGGATTAAGGTCTTATGATCAACTACCAAAGAGGTGGGCAATTATACGATGTGATGTACTACCAAAGAGTTGGATAACTTTCAAGTACTTTACTACCAAAGATTTGAAGTACTTCAATTTCCAACACTTTACTACCAAAGATTTGAAGTACTTCAATTTCCAACACTTTACCACCAATGAGTTGAAGTGATTTCATATAACGAAATGATTCATTATGTTTCATGTGTTCAAAATATATATATATGGATAGTCAAGAAATGTATCATACAAGAACAATTATCTCACAAAATATCAAATGCCAAGTAATTTGTACACGTATAATACAACTATACTATATAATAGGCCTAGTAAGAGGTATGGAGTACCTTGAATCATGATAAAATAACCATCACATATTCCTTAAGTTCCAAGACACCTTTTTCAGCGGTTGATTAAGATAATATCACGTGTGACTTGCATTAGATTCTCATTATCTTAACCATAGTTATGTCCAATATGATTTATCTCATTTCAATACTCATATAATCACTTGTCTTGTCAACTTAGATTTGGGTTACTGATCTTAAATTTCATACTATTATAAATTATCTCAATATTATGTTCTATATAATTATGTGCACATATTAATCATGTGTTCCATGAATTAGTCCAATTAGGGCTTTAAAAATTGTATTTTTAGAGAGTCATCATATTGGCATGAGTTATAGGAATAACAAAACCTTAGGGTTCCAAAGTAATGTTCAATATATGATTTTGACCTTATTCATGATTTATTCACAAAATATTTTGCTTAACTCTTTTTGGCTACATGAAGCATTTTACATGATCTCATGTGTAAAAACACACAATTCATACATAATATGGATTCTATATCATCTACACGAGTTAGTTATATCCACATAATTTTGGTTCATTATAATTATTTATTCAATATTAATAAATCTTACATGATAACCCAAAAATTTAGGCATCAAGTGACCAATATTATGGTTTCCATGTTTTTCTACTCATTTTCTTGAGAATATTGATATCTTATTTATAATTTTCTAATAACAGTGATATTTTTTGTGATTTATCTAGAAACTATGAATTTTCAAGGTATTTAACTTTTTGGTCCACTCAAGTATCACCACATGTCCATAGAGAGGTGTGGCTCCTTGTTTGAGTTGGTGATTTGGTTCATAGACCCGATTTTCCTCTCCCTATCAACTCTCTAGTAATATCTAATTCTCTCTACTCACATCGTCTCATGCAACACAGACTTTGTGTTCTCTATTCCTTCCTCCAACAAGCATCACCACCTTCTCTCTGGCTAGGAATTGGAGGCTACTCAGACCTCCTCACAAGTCTCTTATGCTTCCAAAAGACTTGTCAATGCCTTTTTCATGCTGTATGTATTGTGGCTTTCAACTGGAGCCTCCCCGTGGCAGTCTTGGTGAGCTTATCACTACCAATTGTTATGGCCAAAGGGAAAAGAGGAAAATCCCCTTCTTGCATTAATGCTAGAAAATAAGGCTTCCATGAGGTTTGCACTTTCTTCAGGAACTAGATGGCTGCACTTGATTTGCAGTAAGGAAACTACGTAATCATTTATGATCTCTATCCTCATCTTCGGCGAACTGGGGTTGGTCGACCAAGAGAACCACCATGATATCTCATAGGAACAACGAAAACTTGGTACTCACACTTTGATCTTTCTTCTTCTTTCCTTTCTCTATCTCTAATTCCCCTATTATCACACCACATGATCAACACAATGGAGAAGAAACAAGACATATGGCCCCGTTCTTTCTACTAAAGTGGCATCAGAGTTTGTTCAGGAAGTTAAAAGAATTCTCGTCCCAATATGAAGTGAACTGCTCACTCCAAACAACCTCTCGGTCCATGTCCATGATGAGCAGTGGTGGGGAGGTTGTGGTGTATACCATCTCCACTACCTTGCTATAATCACAAGGTAGAACATGACACACGTTCTATTGATCACACATCCAAGGGTTTGAATTTATTCCCAACTAGGCCCATCCGTTCCTCGCTTAAGTCAAATCTCCCACCTACTAGATTATATATGAATGGCCAGGATCTGGCCATGCAACCCACCCTCAACCAAAGGGATGCATCACACCCTATCCAACCAGAAACTTAGCTATCAAGACTAAATAACTTGATCCTCAATCATGAATATATCAATAGTTTTCATCATATTTCAACCTATATATATATACATATATATATATCCTTCTAGGAACATTAAAACATTTTGAAAATTTAATCATAGCTTTATTAAACCTCAAGATACAATCTATTCAAAAATTTGATACCAAAAATTTGACATGTGAACTAAATATATCAAAAGAGCATAAACTTAGGGATCTTAAACATAATATAAACATCAATTAGCATGTATATTTTACTGAAACACCTGAAACTCATAAGATAACTCAAAAGCATGAATTCACTAATATCGTTAGATATTCAAAAACTTTAAAAGTTTAATCCATCACATCCTATGCACCTTAAAAGGAATTTCTTCCTCAAAATTTAGCCAAAAATCTAGTCTATCACTCCAATCACTTCAAATAATTTAGATTGATGACTAAACCACTTCAAGAAAGTATGAAACAACACAAATGACTACATTCACCTAGTGAAAGATCTAACAATCTCAAAAATATGTAAAAAAAACCTAAACTACTATAAATAAACTGAAGTGAAGTTGTAAATTCCCATACCATGTCAAAGAACCACCAATTCATACAATTGACATTATTTTCCTTATATATACCGCTTCATGCCAAATACCCAAATGACATACCACAAAATTTTTGAGAATGCAATTGAAGTCAGTTCACTTCACCCACAGACCCCACATTATACATGAACCTACACTCAAATTAGTGGAATCAATTCAAGTAACAAACTATCACTCTTAACATGTCAAATGATGCAAGATTGAGATATATTTAAACTATTGATAAAATAATGCATTAAGTATCTATTTTTAAAGTAATCTTGAGTAAAACACAATTCAATTTAGTTTGCTTGCATTAACTCAAAAAATTAGTAAAACTTACATAAGATGCATATGGAATTGACCCAACTTTCCAGTAGTAGAAGAACTACCTATCCCAAAGCCATATTTGGACATTGCCACATCCAACATAAGAGCATATCATTCCTATAAAATTGGAAAAAAATTCATAGACAAAAATAAAGGCATGTTCAACCCCAATATGAAGGATACTTGCATTAAAATTGTAAGGTTTAATTTGTTCAACATGTAATAACATGGGAGTTATTCATTTGTGATTGAATTATGAAATAATGTCTAATGATAATAGAGACAATCGTCCTTAGATGTATAATGCAATAAAATGAATCAAATAGCTAGGACATTCATGAGAATGTAGAAAAAGAGGCAAAATAGAAATGGAGAAGAAATGAAATTTAAATGGTTGTTGATAGTTCAATCTCTACTTTGGAATTTCTAAAACTCAAATCAACACTTCCATTTACCCATCATTTCCAATCTTCTCCTTTCTCTTGTGGGTAATCAAGCAAACTATTAGTGTGCTTAGTAAACATATAACAATTATTGAACAATCACAAAAAGTAATGCACTTAGTAGATATGCATGTAGATGGATGAACTTGATGTTGACAATTGATACATGCAAGTGTACAAATAATAAGATACATACAAAACAAAACCTACTTCCTGTTCCATCTAAAATAAAATTCTACAAAATTACTAATCTATATTAAAATCAACTTTAACAATATGGTATTACTCTATATTTAAGAGTTGCATGCATGTGAATAATAGAATATAATATTAAAAACTAAGACATTTCAAACTGTAATACATGTCAGTTAACCTAAACTCAAATTTAATAAAACCTCAATATGGATAATAATATAGAATTCTAATGCATGTCAAACTTAATAAAATTGAAGATAAAGAGAAGCATGGTAAACAAATCAATTATTGTTTTGTATTTCTACTCAATCAAAGTGAATCACAATCATTATCAATAGTTATGTTTAATTATTGAAAAAAATTAGTCAACTACGATTGAGTGATGAACTTTAACATAGCACCATATGAATAAATTCCACACATTATATGGATAAATTAAAATTTGAATATAGATTATACTATAGAAGACCAATAGGGAACAACTTGGTACTAATTATTGTTTCTTAGACTAGTTCTCCTAGGGATGGGTATTATAGTGTCTTCCTTGATATGTGGAAGGAGTAATTTCTTGCCTATTGTTGCTTTGAATTCATCATTACATGTTTAAAACTAGGTGGGGATTTGATTCTCATGGTAGGATGTGATGCATGATGGTCTTCAAGCTCATCCTCTAATGAAAGTAATACATGTAGCAGCATTGAGTCGGAAAAAAATTGAATCTCCCAACCATTCCTCACATTCCTCATTAGTAGAAAAATAGCTCAAGGGGTCAAATCATCTCCATTGAGAAGGGTGATTAAGGACAAAATTGTGAACATAAGGTGAGGAGTCTATGGAGATTGGTTATGGAAGGGATTTGGTTACAAGTGGGCTCATGGTCAGAGTCAATCTACTGAAATGGTGAGACATCCATTTGAAGTTGGTACTTATTCCTAGCGTTATTGTTGAAGATGAAATAATAACTATTCCAAGCAGAATCTTAGGTAAATGGGGATATATCATTGATAAAGTTGCATTGTAAAGAAGGTAGGAAAGAGGCCATAGTGTGGTGGTTACTACAATTGTGGTTTCTACTTGCATTTAGAGGTTATATGCACAATGGTGGTTACTTTGCATAGTGCTTTAGACAGAAGCAAGTACCTTGGTGGTGTGGTGATTATTGCTTTACACAACATTGCATTTTGTTTTCGATACTATTTGCAATGCGACGGTGTTTCTTGGAACCAAGTAGCTTCTACAAGACATGGTGGGGAATGATGCTTGGTGTGTGGTGTCTAGTACTTCAATTTTGATGGCTGGGGGGTTTGTATCTGGAGGCTAGGATGTTATATGATGTGGATGTGCACCTAAGGCACCATCTCATGTAGCTATACATCAAGGATTTTCTCCTTCTCCTACGCAACCATAGGAGCTTCATGAGACTAAAATCAATCTAGAGGTAACAAAAAAAGATATTAATTTTAAAGGCAAATTCTACAACGGTTACCTATCAAACTAGTTCACCAAATCCCATGGATTAATTAATGAAGCAATTTTAGATAGTATATGTCATGTACTCTAAGAAGACAATCACAATTTTCCTTATGTGGATGTTTCTATAGGGAACCATTGTCCAAAATGGTAATAGAACACCTAACTTTATATCTATTGAAACTAGGAAGATTTTGTCATCTTCAACCTCCTTTCATCTTTAAGGACTCATATTCACCTTTATATCACTACCTTATTCCAGGAAGTTCAAAAATATAAAAGAGGCGTAGGAGAGTCGATAATGGATTTTACTAGAGGATATACAAGTTGCATCATTTTTATTTAAAGACAAAGGTGAAACTTGAAAACCCTACAAAAGTTAGAAACCCATTTCCTATTAGAAGAAATCATACCCCTATAATGGATCGTTTATATTATCTCTTTTTATTGTAAACAAATCTTAATCTCTAGAGACTCTATGTGAATGCTCTCGATATTCACATTGTTCGTTACCTGAAGAGTGGCCTTCTTTGCCAATTTCACTCTGTACTAGCAATTACTGACCTTGCCACTAGATATACAGACATATCTCCACCAAGAACAACAATTATTTAGAGATTATATCTTCTATCAAGGTTTCCATGGGTAGAGGTCCTCTGATCTTCATTGAATTTCACTTCAACTAGGGGTTGATGACAACTTGCTTAGATTCTCTTTCTAGTAAGCACGTACTTGCTATTGTATGCCCTCATTCTTTAGTGGATAACACTTAGTTGTGGGTGTTGCAATCATCTGAGCATGTACCATAGTCGTATCACTAGTGACCCTACCTAGGTCACTGTTGGCTTAGAATCCATAATTTCTATCGAAAATACGTTCTTAATGTTTGGATTGAACCCAAAATAATACAACCATTATTCCTCATGGACACATTACTCCATTTAATTTCTTATCATATGATTTTTAGTATTCACACATTTCATCAAGCATATGTTACTACATACTCCTCCCGAAAATTAACACATGTTAGAAGTTCTTGAAGACTTTATTATAAAGTTAATAAAGACATCATATTAAAACAAGAGTACAATTATAAGCATAACTAGAGCTTGTTTATCTCATGAAAACAAGGTAAGAAAAAGGCATGTTCATAATAGATATTTGGATGCCACAATAACCCATTTGAATGACAAAAAGTAAGTTTCTTCATTACCAATAAATCATAGTGTGCAAAACATAGAAAAATATAAATAATCTAACATTTATTCCCTATATATTAACAAATTTATGAATATCAAGAGTATACCCATCACAAGTAGTACACTTGGGCGGATGAATCAAATATCAAATGATAAGAGAAACGACTGGCACCACTTTTTATGCCCACTACATGCATAAACTTAGCAAGAAGTTGATATTTAATCTAGCATTCCAATTAAGATAGTATACTATGTTTAAGAAGATATTTAGAACCTCCACTTCTCAATATGTAAAGATATTGTTTCATGGCCCAATGAATAGATTAGAACATTGCTAAAACTAAATAAATCAACACAAGGCAATGCAAACAACTGTAAAAGTGAATGCCATTAAAAGGAAGGATAATACAGGGGTAGTGAAATCAACCATATATGTAGCATAATAAGAAAAATAAAAAGTTCCACTGGCTTGGGTTGTTGTGACAACCAAAACCCTAATCCAACACACAACCTTCAATTTCTTTCTTTAGTAGGGTATCCTTTTATGGGTGAAAGTTAAGAATAACAAAAGAAATACGTGATTCATACATCCATGAGAGAAGTGTTACAACAATATTTTAGTAGTTCAAGTGCATGATGTTTATAATAAGAGTGGCATATTGTTACTTTTTTGGGTTACTGGGTAGATAAATGTATTAGGATCATTAATAGAAAACTTGTCCATTTTCTTATCTATTCAAGCATAGGGGTACATATTTAAGGATTAGTGAATACAAGACTATGCTAAGATTGCACGTACACTTATTGAAGTTTAAGTATAAAGTAGTAATTCTATAAATAGCCTTAGATATAATGATCTAAAAATAAGAATGCATAAGGATTAGGTCATATTCCATAAAATACACAGCAATTCCATTCTCTCAATTATATGCTAGATATGGTATCACCACTCATTATAACCCCAAGCATCGACAAACCATCATTCTGGCATTCATGGTCACACTTTAAACCACAACATGTATTGTAAAGGAAAGACATAAGTATATTTAAGTGATTACTTATCTGAAGAGAAGTCTCCATAGAGGGTTTTGACACATTAATAAGATCATGGCATAACTCTAGAGTTCAATCTATATCCAAGAGTATCATGCACATATTCAAATACTTACAATAAGCAATTTTCATAGATGCAATAAAAATCTTGCATTGAACAACAGTCACCAAATTCTTCTATATGTAAAATATTCATCAATAATCACAAGATCATACCATAGCCCTTGTTATGATCACAACATGATTATGTCATTAAATTTTACATAAATTCCTCATTGTAAAGGAAGATACCCCAAAAGATGTATCACCTAAGGGTGTTGGTTTTATCATGCCTTACTAAAGAGTGAAGATTAGATGAGGATTATAACATAAAGATTCACTGATCACTGAGACATTCTTTCATTAATTAATATGTAACAAATAAAACTTTCTTAGTTATTTTAATCAAGTTCATTAGGGAAGGGAAAGCCTCTGTAGTCTTATTAATTTGTAATTTTATATTTACCTCCAAATTTATGGATCATATTAAAACCAGTCATAAATTTTAGGATTTAAAAGTACAAAATACATATTATTATTTTTTGTATTCATATTTTTCACAACATCCATAGTTTGCGACAATGCCCTTGTTCTTTTCATCCTCAAGACTGGGCAAGAATTGGTACGTGGCCAGACGGGTGATGAGGTTGACCTTGCACCTTTAATCTTTTTAATGACTAAAACAATGATGGATCAATTCATAATCCTTTGATGTTTCCATGTAAAATTTGTAAAAATGTTGGTATTATTGGGTGGTATAAAAATGATAAGATGAACAGGCGATTTGGTTGAGATCGAATTATCCTACTCAACTATTTTTCTTCACTTCCTTTCTAAGTTGTAGTAGTGTCTCTAGCCTTGGATACTTGATGAAGTTGATATTGAAAGCTATCATAATTCATGACTAGATGAGTTAACTTGATTGTGGAAGGCTGATTATTTTCAAAATATGAAGTTGTAGCATCCACAATGGTTGTCCCACGTAAGGGCTTATTTTGATATGCTTAAATAGATGGCAATGTGTGATTTTCAAATGTGAAAAAGGAAATATTTCAAAACAACGATTTACATTTCAATCTACATACAAGTGATAGGAAAATCAAAACAACCTATTTGAACTAATTTATTTACATTACTAACCTAGTTTCTAACATATTTCCACAATAACCTAGTTTGGGGGGGGGCATGCTGGCAGCAGATGCCACATGGAGGCACTTCTTTATAGACATGATTACACATGGAATCTTTAAGGAGAACATGCCCATGTGGTGTGCTGACCTTCTAGTCTACTTTTTTTATATTTTTCAAAACTTCAATACCATCTATTATCTAAATAAAATTCAAAATATTATGACATTTAAAAAATACTGATATGTATAAATAAATTATATATATATATATATATATATATATATATATATATATATATATATATATATATATTGGGGTGACTGTTTATAGTATATGATATGTATAAATAAATTTTATGTAATGGAAATGGATTGATATGAATATTTTAATAAAAATCCCTCAATATAATATATATTTAATATGCTTTGCATTGATAAACACACATGGTAACGTCAATCAAATATATGTGTGCACTCTAAAGTGTGGTAGTATATCTAGCTTGGGAAAGTGTGATAATAATTATGCAGGTCTACCAAAGAAGGGTGCATAGATCGTTGTTTTGGCCTTTGGGTTCGTCTGAACTGGGTGTTACTAATAGGATTAAGCACTTAGAGGCATAGGCATGGCATATACTTCACAAGATGAAATATGATAAGGGGTTTTGCAACCATCTATTCAAGAGCTAATTGGATGCATTTAGCTAGATTTTACCTGCCTATATAGTTATATTTTTGGTGATCGACCAAATTTGATTCATGACTAAATGAAATATTCATCTTGCTAAGAAGATTTCTTGTTTCAATGTCCTAAATTAACACCGACAACTATTAGTTTGCATAACATAGTAGGTAGTTACCAATTAAATGCCAAATTCATATTGATACAATTAATTCTCAATTCAAAATTTTCATACAAATGTTTTCTTGTAAATAGAATGCCAAACACAAACAACCACTTTTCATTGCGATTGGTCCTTGAGAATTTTTTTTGAGTGGGAATAACTTACTTGACTAGTATAAGACATTAGCAATTGTTCTCACTCATGGGTGTAAGATATATGTCCTACAAATTTCATACTAGAAAGATTGACTATAAATGTGCCTAGGAAAGATAGAGAAGCTTTATGAAGCATTCCTATGATGCTATAGATATGAATTGCCTAATGTTATGCTCGTTAAATCATGAGTTTTAGAAGTAACATAAAACATGGGTTCTCCATAGATGTTTACCCATCTAAGTAATATATTCTAAAAGCTAGAAATACATGAACAAAATGATGTACAAAAGGCCCTATTTTTTATAACATGACCGAAGGTGGATACACCCCATGAACTCAAGTTGATTGGGTATGTGGAAACCCTAGAGAGATTGTGATTCCCCTATATGCCAAGATAGGCTACATATATAATCTTGCAATTGTTTCCAAAATTTTACAGTCAATTTATCATTAACTACAACATGAACAATATTGTTTTATAATTGTTAGAAATTTTTGCATGCTAAGAACAACAAAGACTTTTTGGAAAGTAACCAGTTGAACGACTGAAGAAGTTAGTCAATCAAAGGTCCTATGTATCTGAAAGTTTAGAATAGTTGAATCGGTCAACTACATGTCCAATGAATCGAATAGCATGCATTTTTGAGTTGATCGACTGGAGTCACAATCAATTGAATGGAGTACAATACAACTGTCGCCTATTTTGTGATAATATAAAAGTTGCAACTAGAAAAAGGATTTGTAATTCATGAAAATGTAACATACGACACTCATGTATCAAGGGGTTGCCACCCATGGAAAGACACAAACAACTGAATGATGAAATCTCATTTGAGAGAGATGAATAAATCCTGATGATGTTACCATGCGATAGAAGGAGGTAAGGAGGAAGTGGCACTATCATATCGACAATCTGATTATCCCTCTACTTGAAGGTAACGGTGGTGCACCAAGATTTCCCTTCTTTGGCACGAGTGACATAGAGGTCCAGGCACGTGTGTGAAGTCCTAGAGATGAGTTCCATAGTTCAAAGTAACATAGTTTCTCTCTGTGTTGTCTCTATGAGGATGACCAATATGTCATACTATATTATTTTTTTATATCATATAGTGTGTATAGTTGTTGGATGAATTCCTCGCCTTGAGTTGAGGGTAGGCGGGGAAGAGGCAACTGACCCCTTTACGTAGCCGTCATCTTTTTTCCCGCTACTTTTTCACCAGAAATAATTTTTGATAACATACAATGTGTATAGTTGTTTAACAACTAGTGTGCACCATGGTATATTTGATATCCATACATTATCTTTTATATTCCAAACATTTATGTCTATGACAGATCTTCATCATGGGTTTTATTTGGGAAATCTTAACATTCCATTGTACCTTGACACCTCAAAAACCCTACAAAATTCTAATTGACACTTCCTTTTTTGTTTCACCCGATCTAGTTGCCGAATGAGCTAAGATCATGGGGTGTACACTAAATTTATTAATGAATCCAATCAAGATATACAAATAATCTTCAAGCTTAGGATAGATTTGTCTAGGAAAAAAGGTTACCTTGTGAGGATCTCATCTTCATTCCAATATCTTTCTATTAAAAAGGTTGTTTTGAAGCTCTTCCTTGGCTAAGGGAGGTCAATCAAAGGTGTTCCTAGGTAAGGGAAGGTTGTCTCTTAAAGCTAGGTTGCGGGATCATTCCCATGAAAGGATGCTAGATAATCTTCAACACAAAAGAGAGGTCTCTTAATGTAAACTTTTAGATAGGTAATGTAAGTTGGTACTCATGGTGTTATGAAAATCTAGGGTTTACTCTCTAGGTAGTGGAGCAACGTGATTTAAAACCAAGGCCATTATAAACTCGTGTTCAATTGTAGTTTTCTCATTTTGTCTTAGCTATACTTTCTTTTACTTATTTTGTATAATATAGAGGTATGACAAGTTTCTGTTAGGTTTTTGTTACTAAATTGATGCCCCCACCTTGAGCCTATATCATACAAGTAGTATCACATAACTAGTAGGAGAACATGGTCGACAACATTTATGGGCATCTCAAAACCAAGGGTGGCTATTCCACTCACCCACCAGTCTTTGATGAAAACAACATCTAAAATTAGAAGAGAAAAATGTAGTTCCTTAACAAAGGGATCATCTGTGACATATCAAAGATAGTGTCCCTACCCTAAATCACACACATGTGATACTTAAATACTTTGTATGAAGAGTCCATTAGGAGATATTAACTCAATACTAAAGCCATTACCATCCTCTATGTTGCCCTCTTCACTTCTAAGTTCATCCATATTTACTGTTGTGAAATGTCATTTGACATTTGAAATACTCTCTGTATCACCCATGAAGTAACACATCAAGTGAAGGATACAAGGATAAATATCTTGCAACACCACCTTGAGTTGGTGATCAATCATCATCAAAGTCCTTGGTGCATTTTGTAAGCAAGTAGAGTCAAGGCATGAATGTGTTAATACTAGTGATGTATCTTATGAACAATATATTTTTCATCTCTCCAAATTATCACAAGTACCTCATTAACATGTGATTTATTTTTAGGATACATGAGTATTTAGGAATCGACCCTCTTAGAAGCTTTTGGATTTTCCTTTCTATGACCTTGGTTTCATTTAAAATAATTAGATGAAACCTAAGTCTCTGTTAATATTTGTGTACCTTAAAGACTTTTAAACTGAGCCCTCTCATGTTCCTAGAGATAACATTAAAGGAGACACCCATTTGAATTGTTTTTGTTACTACATGGAGATCACACATTTCTCATTCTTCAACTGATGTATTCACTAGATTTTGATATTTGTTTTCAGAGAGTGGAACTGGAGTGTAGTTATCTTCACTAGATTATTTACTTTTGTATCTTTTGTCCTTCCTTTTTTTTCTCTTTCAAAAGTTTGAAATTTGTACTCTTTTTTTTTGGAAATTTTAGCGTGCTTTGACCGAGTACTTCATTAGGATCCAGGGAAACAATCATTTCTACTAGATTTCTCTAAGTAAAAGGATTAGCAACAACTTTTGTGGTGTTACTTGACAATTATTTATCAACTACATTATATGAATAACTGCCATCAATAAAATTGTCTCAATATCATATGAAATTCTATTTTCTCCATACAATCTTTATCAATTATATCACTAGTAATAAATATTAATTTTGCATAAGTCATTGATCTTTTTACTAGGATCCTCTAGCTTAAGTGTAACAATAACATCCTTTAAGACATGTTTATCCACCAAGATCTTTCTCATGCTTGCTATCTTGCTACTATCATCATGACCAAATTTCACACAACAAGGGAACTTCTTTGTGATCCATTCACACCCAAAGTTGACAATTTAGGAGTCACCTTCATTGTTGGGAACTTACAAGTAAATGTGAAATTCATATTCACTTAACATAAGAACTTTATTTTTCATATGCCCAGTTCTTTGGTACTCTCGACTTAGGAAATAAATTCTCAATGGATTTCTAAGATAGGACAAATCCACTTGAACATTATTTTTTATTCCAAATTTACACAAGCATATCATGGATCTTCTACATCAAATATCTTGATGCTTGAACCTATTTGGCATCCCCTAGATTTGACTTCATCAAAATTATAGGTTTCCCTTTAAGGAAAAAGGCCATATAATCAAGGATCTCATCTAGATATGATTGTGTAGAGAACGCAATGACAAAAAAACCTTATCCATGACTCTAAACCTCAATCTTCCCCTTACTAGATCTAGGATACATCCATTTCCAATGTAGGAATATGTACCTTAAGTCTCACAACATATCATTCTAGTCACTTTGTGTATTATTTATCACTTTGTTCTTAGTATAGATAAATGCTTAACCTCATACTCTCAATGTCCCTCTTTATGTTACTAAAAAGTCTTACCTATGATCTTGATTATGTGAGAGGGATGGTTGATGAATCACTTTTTGTTGATGACGTTACGTTGAAATGCTTAATGGAGGATAATGACAATCACATATTTTTTCAACCGCTTCGTTGCTTGTGTACACATAATTTCTTATAGGATTTCTGAAGATTATTATAAAAGAATAAATTATCATATTTCTATGTTCTTATTATATTCACTAAATTCTATTCAAGTTCCCTCATTCAACTAATAGTAATGATTATAAAATACATAAATTTTTAATTCTTAGCATGTTGTTATGACATTAAAAATATGGTTGGAGTTGGTGCCTATGGACTTAAAGTATTTTAAATAAAAAATATAAACACACATTAATATAATTCTAAATTAAAAGAGAAAAATCTTCCAGTAATGTTATTAGAAACATGTGAATCAATGCTTGGTGTATGTATTACATGCATACGTTTAATTTTGAGAAATAGTAATTTGTAAATAATCATAATTGACATGTTTTATAAACTCTTCAAGTTGTTCTTAACCCATGATAGTAGAACAACTCCAAGTGTTGACCAAAAACATATTAGTTAAGTTCTTTTTCCACTATAAACCATAAAATTTGGGGATAACTGAGTTGTGAAAAACAAACATTGGCACAAGATGGGAAGTATGAAGATACTCTAAATGCCGTTCTAAGGTAGAAGAAATTTTTGCAACACTAGTCAACATTGACAAGATGGGAAAAGAAGTAGAAAGAATGGAAAGAAGAAAAGAAAAGGAAAAACCTATTGAGAAATATGACTATATAAATAAGCTAGGGAGGAGGTTATCCAGGTTTTAGTAATTGGTTAAAATGAATTTCTCAGTGGGTGTTGAATAACCAGAGATGGAACTATGATTAAAAAACTACAAAAAGTAGGGTAAATTTTTAAACATCGCCACCTTAATCTAGCTGTTGCATCGGCTAACTATAATAGAACTAACATGATGTTGGGTAACCCAAAGTATCTTGGGTGTATGGTGAATCTATCATATCTATTTGTTTAGAAAACATTAAAGAGACATGTATAAATCTATAGACTTTTATCAGTCCCAATTGTTATGCATCTATGGCATTAGGTTTTACTTCAAGAAACTAATAATTTTGACTCTTATAGAATTTTTTTAATCTAATTATCGTAGTTAGTTAATTTTTTAATTTATAAAATACTAGAAAACCATAGTGTTGTGGACCTGGAGATAGGTGGACCAGCTCCACTTACAAACAACATTCAATAAATTTTAATACAAGTCTTACAATAATCACTTGAAGCTGCAAACTTGAACTAACCTCAACAACTTCAAATAATCCATATTGATGATTGAACCACTTCAAGAAATTCCAAAATAAAACAAATGACTAGTTTCACCTAGAGAAATATCTAAGAAACTCCAAAATAAGCAAACAATTTCTAAACCACTTGAAATAAACCCAAGTGAACATGTAAATACTCATATCACTTAAAACAAGCAGCAATCCAAATAATTAACATCATTTTTCCTTAAAATATATGAGTCCCTATCAAATCAATCACATGATACACTTTCAATATCAACTATATTCAGCTGAGCTCAATTCAATTCACCACAAACCACACACTATACATGAACATACACTCACTTCAATGAAATGAATTTAAGTAACCCACCAAATGATATTTGACATTAACATGCATAACATGTAATATCAAGCATAACATGTCAAACTGCCAGAATTAAGATACATGTAAGTATGTAAAATTTATTAAAGTAATTCTATGAAAAATGCAATTCAATTTAGTTTGGTTGCATTAGGCTTGAAAATTAGCAAAACATACATAATATAACATTGACCAAAGCCATTTTTGAACAATACACATCCAAATAAGAGAATAACATGCCTATAAAGCTAGCCAAACAATTTCATACACACAAATAAAAGAATATTCACTCCTAATTATGAAGGATACTTGCATTAAAATTATAAAGTATAACTTGTCCAACATGTGATAATGTGGGAGCTATGCGTCTATGATTGAATTATACAACAACATATGATGAGATTGGAACAATTCATCCTTAGCTATATTGTGGAAGAAAATGAAGAAACTATATAGGTGGACTCATTCATGATAATGTAAAAAAAATGAGGGAAAATTATTTATGAGAAGAAATAAAATTAAGATGCTTGTTGGAGGTTCAAGCTCCACCTTGGAATGTCTAGAAGTCACTTCAACACTTCTACTTACCCGTCATTTCCAATGTTCCCCTTTATCTTGTGGGTTATTGATTAAACCCTTAATATGTATAGTAAATGTATGTTATTGAACAATAACAAAAAAAAAAGAATACCCCTAGTAGATATACATGAAACAAATTAATTTGCTGTTAAAATTGATATATGCAAGTGTAGAAAATAATAAGATACTTACAAAATAGAACCTAATGCGTGCTCTAGTTGAAATCAAATTCCACAAAATTCTCATTTATGTTAAAATCAACTTTAACAGTATGACATTGATCTACATTTAAGACCTACATGAATGTAAATGATTGAATATGATACTAAATTTAAACACGTCAAATTGTAATATATTTCGAGTTAACCTAAACTAAAATTCCACAAAACCTCATTAAGATAGTAGTGTAGAGTTGGAATACTTGTAAAATTGAACAAAACTGAAGATGAAGAGAAGAATGGTTAAAACATCAATCGATGTTTTCTACTTCTACTCAATCAATGTCACTCAAAGTCATTGTTGGTATTTAGGTTTAACTATTAAAAATAATTAGTCATCGAGGATCAATAATTAAACGTTAACATAACATTATATTAGTAAATTACAAACATTATGCATCTACATTAACATTTGATTAAAGATTATGCTAAATAAGGCATAAAGGGCACCGCTTAATACCACTTTTATTTCTTATCTTGGGATGGGCATAGTCATGTCTTCCTTGATATGTGGAAGGAGTAATATTTAGCTTTTGTTGATTCAAAATTGACATTACATGTTCAAAATTAGGTGGGCTTCTGATTCTCATGGTAGGATGTAATGCATATTGTTCTTCAAGCTCATCCTCTAATGATAGTACTTCATGTTGCAATATTGAGAAAAAAAGATTATGGAGTATCCCAACCAGTTCCTCACATTTCATATCAGTAGAAAAATAGCTTAAGGGGTCAAATTAGCTCTATTGAGAAGGGTGATCAAGGATAGCAGCATGAACTTTAAGGTGATGACTCTATACACATTGTTGTAAGAGATTGGTGGTGGAAGGGATTTTTTACAAGTGGGCCTATGGTTAGAGAATATTTTCTTGGATGGGAAGGCAGACATTTAAAAGTTGTACTTATACCTAGTGCCATTGCTGAAGAGGAGGAAAATAACTCCATTTAGTGGCATATCCAATTTTTAGGAATATATCATTGCGAATGTCACATAAGAGAGAATGAAGGATAGGAGGAAGAGGCCACTACATAGTGTTTATTGCAACCTTGCCTTCTACTTGTGCGGTGGTAGTTGCATGAACGATGGTGATTGTTTTGCACAACAATGTCAATTGTAGCAAGTACTACTTGGTGCAGTCATGATTTTCACTTGGCACAACACTTCTTGATCTTGTGGCTGCTACTTGCAATGCAGTGGATGTTGCATGGAAAAGAAGTCATGCCGCATGGCATGACAGTGGTTGATGGTTAGTGTGTGGTGTACATTGATTTTGATGACTTAAGGGTTCATATCTAGAGGCTAGGATGCCATATCATGTGGTTGTACACGTATGTCATCATCTTTGGTGGCTACACAACTAGGAAACCTCCTTCTCCTATGTAATCACTGGAGCTTTGTGAGGCAAAATTAATCCTGGAGGGATAAAAAAGATAGAAATTTCAAAGGCTTATTGTACTGTGATTTCCTATCAAAATAGTATCATCTAATACCAAGTTGTACTTAAGTGAAGTATGTGTCAATAGTAGATGTCGTCTACTTCATGAAAACTATCATAATTTACCTTATGCATCAATTTCTAAACGGAATCCTTTTCTAAAATGGTGACACAAAACCTAACTTTTGATTTAGTGAAATTAAGAAGAATATGTCATCTTCAACCTCCTTTCACCAAGAAGGACTTGTATTTGCCTATATATCATTACCAAGTTCTAGGGAAAGTTCAAATTACGTATAGGAGGCTTAGGTAGGTTGGCAACGACTTTAAATAGAGGTTAGAGTAGTTGCATCATATGTATTTAAAGACAAAAGTGATAATAGAAAACCCAAAAAATATTAGAAACCCATTTTCCCATCGCCAAAAATCATAATGCCTAGCTATTATTCATCATTTCTTTTTTCTCTTTTGACTCTTGGATAATTCTTTATCGCTAGAGACTCTCTGCCAATGCTAGTGATCTTCACCACTAATCGCTACCAATTTGGTAGTCTTCTTTTTCCAACTCTACTTCCTACTAAAAATTATTGACCTTGCAATTAGATATGCAGGAAAGTCTCCAACTTGAGGAGCAATTCTCTAGAACTAACATCTTCTATCAAAGTTGTCATCAGTAGGGGTCCTCCTGTGGTCATTGACTCTAACTTCAACTAGGATACGTTGATGACAACTTGCTTGGGTTCTGTTTCTAGTAAGCACACAATTGCTATTGTCTACCCCATTCTTTAGTGGCTAATTCTTAGTTGTGGGTGTTGAATTATTTAGCATGTAGCATAATCGACTACTAGTGTTGGTGCTGAACCCAAATAACCTAACCAATATTACTTATTAATTCATTACTTTATTTGTATTCTTATGATATAATTTATAGTATTTACAAATAAAAGATAGTATTTCATTACACATTCCTTACACTAATGCAACACATGCTATGAATTCTTGGATTTTTATATCTATAAGGGGTCATTCGGTCATTGACATCTTTAGTACCAACATCTATATGTTAATTTCATATCAAATTGATGGTGGTTTACACTGTCAAGTGTTTGATCATGTATTTAGACTCACAAAAAAGTAGGATTCCCAGTCACGTCGTTTGCGGCGGCATTAAGAAAGACTGTTTGGCACCAAGAGTACAGTTGATCGACAGTGCTATCTGTTGTCCTGAAGAATAGAATATATCTGCTCAATCCCCACTGATCTGAGGATGTGTAACTATTCATGTGTAAAATCTTGGTACTTGTGATGAAGGGGTTGAACGGCCCCTAAAGCCGATAAAGGCATCATATTACAACATCAATACAATTATAAGCATAACTAGAGCTTATTGATCTCATGACAACAATGTAATAAAATGTAGGATCACAATTGATATCTAGATGCTAAAATAATTTTTCACCTTAATTGCACCCTTTTTAATAAAAAAAACTAGTTTCTTCATTAGTGAGAAATCATAGTGTGTAAAAGACAAAAAATAATTAACACTACTACAGAAATGGCTTATAACGCCACTTTTCAAGGTGTCGGTTGTATAAATAAACCGACACCTAAACTCTACAGCATCGGTTGATAACATAAACTGTTACACCCCAATCTCACAATTTCCTCAAATCATGAGATTAGGGCATAAGATAGGATTTATATATAACACAAAGAACACCCTTAACTTTTTCTTTTCCTTTAAACTCTTGATTCTCCGCAATGAACCACATAACATCCTAACAAAGGAATATGAACATTTCTTTTACTAATCAGACTTTAATAGAAAAGATACATGTATAAACATTCATGATGTCTTTCACAACTTGTGCACATAAAACTTGCTAATTAGCATACATATCACACGAGGAACAATATTACACATCGTAATTACAACTCTCTCTCTTATCTTTTACTGAGGACCTAGAGTGACAAGGACCGACTGACTCAACTAATCTCGTACTTGACTCCTGTGGCAGGTCTACACTGATGCTCTGACCATCTTCAAGTCCACGCGGTTAACCCTAAAAATGTTTGAGTAGAGGGGTGAGCCTACTCGCTCAGTGAATGAGTACTTCATGGAAACAGACTAATGCACTAATGTGATTACAGATATAATTTAAGTAAACTAAATGAAATTTAACAACAATAAATACTACACTGAATAGTTCTAAAACAATATAATTGGAATAACAAAGAATGTAAATATTGCATCCAAAGAATAACTACTAGAAGACTATGCTTCTAGTCTTCCTTAACTCTTTCATTTATAAAGAATTCTGTGAACCTATATGATCATATTTTAGATTATGCCCTGATCTATGCAGTGTACTCTGCATAGAGACTCGCAGTGCACTATGACCACACCGTACAAGACTTAGCGAAACACCCGGGGAATGCTAAGTCTGACTTCCAACCTTGTTCTGCTAGAGGACCACATGCTCTCCGGCCTCAATGCACTACTCCGAGTGCTCTAGACTCCTCCTCTAACCTGAGTACACAGGCGGAAAGTCTCACTGGGTTACCAACGTGACATTGCACGCGTTGTTGTTGAATAACCCCTATTTACTCCAGTGCCACCGTGACATCGCACGCGTTGTTGTTGAACACTGCCTCTCTATCCTCGTGCCACCATGACTCCGCACGGTTATTGTTGCAACACGAGTTTCACCCCTAAGGCGCAGACCTCCCAAAGGGGTTCTACGGTGTTCAGGGCACCTAAGTCTAACATTAACATTATAGATACATGTAAAACAGAAATCATAACTCATTTTACATTTCTCACAAGGCTCACACGGCCTGCCATATCATATCATATAAAACATCATAACTCATGTATTCAACATACATCATGTCTCAGTAACATCCCTTTCTAGGGCATGTCATATCTCATCACCTGCAATTTATGAGATATGTATTGAAAATAAGAAGCCCTGCAGTATGTAGATATCATCTCAGAAAGAACAAGCATATAAAGTTAAATGCACTAGAAACATACAATTCAACAATTAAGCATCAGCACATCTCATATCGAGACCTTTCATATTATCATAACATGATTCATTGAACACCATATCCTTAGGGTTTCATTTGCCTTATTCATTCATCACATGTCAACACCCTACTCTTAGGGTTTCATTCGCCTCATTCACCCTTTTCATTTACCTCATTAACTTGTCACATGACTCTCATAAGGATTTCATAGGATATAAGCATTCACGAAATAAAGATTGTTTCAACAAATCATATACAATCGATATATGTATGAAACCAAGGGAATTTAACTAAATTTAAATTTTTGCATACCATTCACTGAGACATCAGGTATCAAGAATAAAATTCAATTAAGATAACCCATGAGGTACATCCTAACCACTTATAGGATTACTAGTCCCTTTTCAATAAGGTGGAAACTCTAGTGATATCTCAATTAGGTTAAACCCTAATTGCATCATTTGATATAAATCTGAAAGGCATTCTTACTAGGTTGTATATGTTTCTGATGTGAATCTACCATTAAGGAGTCATTCAAACAGAGAAGGAATCCATAACATATCAATTTGCAACAACTTAAATCAAACAGACATTTCAGGATTCAGAATCACATGCTAAGCATTTAGGGATTTGGATGCTATAATCAAATTCGTGCATTACACTGTTTGAAGGAAGAACCCACTCACCCTAAGGTGTGAAAACACCTCAAAACTGCAGCTCAACTCAGGGAATCTCGAACTCACATCAAATCCCTAGCAAAACTCCCAATTCTTCTTCCATTCAACTCAGGAACCTTGAAAATGAGGGATTATGAAGAAAGGGTGAGAAAAGAGGGAATTTCGACATAATCTTAGATCAAATAAGAGCATGGACGGAATCTTGACATGAGGGAGAAGATTCACCATAAAAGTCTATGCAAAGAATCCAAACTTACTTGATTTCACCCTTCTTGGAATCGCAAAACCCTAATTCAGCAATTCCACCTCTTTCTCCACTCAAGCCCTAACTCTCCCTCTCTCTCTAGGAGCTCGTTTCTCTGGAATGAATGACGTATAATGAGAGCTATTTGTGTGTGTGGTCGATCATATAAGTCAATTTGAGCTGCTTGGGTCAATTGCATATTGACCCTACACTCAACTTTAATTATATTAGCTGAATATTCAGTTTCACAATAGCTTCTGTAATTCGCCTACTGAATAGCTAACAGAAGCTCCAAAAATTCTGGAAATTTTATATGTTATGCATAATGGAGTTTCAGACCTCCAGTAAAAATTTGAGGTCATTTCTGCTTACCAATAATTAAATAAAAATCTAACAGTGGACTGCTATATTGCAGTCTACAGTATATTCGGCCGAGTTTGTCCTGCACAGAACTCGACCGACACCCTTACTGTAGAGATCAAAAAGTCATCCAAAAATTAATCAAATTTAACAGAGTGTCTAAAATTATGTTTTTCAAGCGCAGTTAAAATTTGAGATCAATTGGATATACCAATAAAAATATATAATTCAATTACCACACTGCTATATAAATCTGGAAATGTGATCGGTCGAGTTTGAAACTCGGCCGATAAACAGGTCAGAGCATTCTTCAAAAATTCTGATATTTTCCAATGTTGTTCACATTTTATATATCCAAATCATATCCAAATTTGAAGTAAATCAAAGTTACACATAAAATACTGAAAATCATTTAGAGAGACATTCTACTTATCAAATTCTGTATTCATGCATCATCAAAACCCTATTTTGGGCCGATTAGGGTTTATGTTTCTCAAACCCTAATTCTCAAGACAAAAGAACATTTAGACTTCTTATCATAGTTAAAACATCCTAATTGTGTTATCATCATTAATTAGATTTCGAGAATGATTATTCCAATTAATCTTTGCAATTGTCTAGGTAAACTCTAGTTTACCAATTAAGCTCGGATGGGGTCGTAACAACTCTCCCCCCCTTAGAATGTTTCGTCCTCGAAACATAAACCTACAAGAAGGATACATTCAAGGTTATTCTAAGCTTCTAAAGCCTTCCATGTCATTATACTCTTGTATTTCATACCTGAATGTAGTTTTCAACATTGGATCTTTTAATTCTTTACTAAATCACAACATATTTCAAATAGTTCTCAATGATATCAAGCAAATTCTTTATGCCACAGTCAAACATAGAATGCAAAGATAAACCACCAAGCTTTCACTGTGCAACTCTGATACTCTGATACAACTATCTCAACTTATGCTGTTCAGAGAGTTCTATTGTTCTGTATCATCTTTAAGTGACAAAAGCAGTTCACCATGCTGTTTTAAACTTTAATAACATGCTACTCAGATAGCAAAACAGTCTTGAATTAAAAGACTAAATTCAACAATCATTTGCACAATACCATTCTTGGCATCCCCATTGGGTCATGGATGCATGAGGTGAAGCATTACCACCTCATTCCATACTATCCTGTTTCGATCCCGGGACCTGTGGGTTATGGGCCCACACACAATTCAAAGTGTAACCATCGTATTATATCATTTTAAGGTTTCAACAACAGAAATAAGGTAATCCACAATTGTATCAGTCATTCCAGCATTAATCATACTCAATTACCATCACTCAGTTATATTAGAGCTAGGTATAACAAGCTACACCTCATTAGGGTTACTTGTCCAGACAATCTGATTATCATCCCTTTCTATTAATATGAGTGAATACGTATGACTACCTTGTTCAAGGTATCTCTCCATGTGTTCGGACATTATCCAAACCGTATCACCATATCACAAATACACAATAGTAAGATGCATATCAGGTATGAATTACACAACTATCATACGCCTTTAATTTAACATATAGCTTGCACAAATACACTGAAATCATATGTAGAACCAACATTCATACCTTAATATGCCTTCAACAAATCATACATGTAAAAACAAATTCTCATATTACACAAAGCTAGTGTTTTCCCATATCTCTTTTCTCATTCATTACTTCTTTACTTTTTACTACCTATCCTTTTCATATGATTATATACAATAAACATTATTAACATTGAAGGATTTAAGATAGGAATAAATTATTCATCATTCTTGCTATCACGCAAGAACTTATTTCTTATCACACTTCATCATATTGTATGTCACTAGTACATTCACTAGATGACCCCACCAAGGTAGTTATGCACCATATATGACTCATTTTCTCTTATTATTTCATTCCCACCTTGCTCTCATTAAGGAATATATGAAAGAGAAGATGATTTTAAGACTTGGAATTCTTGTATTCAAGCATTCCCTTAATACATTCTCGTATGTAGATTTACTTAGTTATCAACAGAGATATTTGATTAATTAGCACTTGCTTGAATCTCACAACCTCTTTATTTTATAACTTCTCCATTATATTTCAAACCCTTTCTTACATTTCATAGTCCTCTTACCATATTCTACTCTTTAACCCGTCATCTTTAATTCTAAATTTTTCTCTTATGACCATGTTGCTTATTCATATGTATGGTCATGAATACAATGTTGCACATATTTCCTCCTTTATCTTTATACTATTGTGAAGTTAACGTTCTAAATTAATAGTCCTTCTATTACTTTTTTACTCATGTTGAATACATTACATATTCTTCATTTTTAAATCAAGTGGATCATGCATGGGTCAAACATAGTTTCTCTTTCAATCAAGTTTTTCTCTCCTGAATACAGTCTACCTTTGTATGACTCATTCATTCGTTAAACTACACCTATGTTCTTTGCTTAGAAACTAGTTTGTTGTTCTAGTCTTATGAATTACATGTTCATACGATCCTCTTTACTTTTATGGTCCTATTGAATGCTCAACCCTATTCTCTACTTAGCCTTTTCTTTAGAGTTCATAAAAGCATTATACTCTATTATATGATTCATTCTTCATGATTAATTCTTGTTATCTTGAACCATACATACATTTCACATATCTTTTCTATATTTCATATGTATAGTTCATGTAATATTAATCAATAAACTGATTATGAATCTTCATATCATGTTCTATTATTCCCAATTAAGGTTTTCACATTTGAGACCCCAAGGTTGAACCTCAGATATCAGTTTCAACTGAATCTTAGTTGTTCTGATCTTGCCCATCTATTTCAACATCTTACTGTATATACATTCTTACTCTGATGTGGGTCTAATTATTCAAATTCTATTCTTATTATACTATTGATAGGATTCATTAGATCCTAGTAACGCATCCTGCCAACCAGACCAGGACAAACCTGAAGTCCTGAAGCCAAGAACTACAAAGGATTACATTCTTCCTGAACTGCCACTCATAGCTCAGAAACTCGGCCGATTGGTCAGAAACTCGGCCGATTGCTTCACAACTCGGCCGATCCGCTTGAAACTCGACCGATCAACTTGCTGTTTGATTTCCTGTAAAAGAAACTCGGCCGAATTACATGCAACTCGGCCGATCAGTTTGCTGTTCGATTGCCTATTAAGGAAACTCGGCCGAATCACATACAACTCAGCCGAATCATGTACAGACTGAAAACCTAAACAGACCTGCTGATGTCAATTTCACTCGAATCAGCGGGCAAAACTATAGAAACAAAAGCTCATTCAACGGTCAATTCTAGTCTACTTGTTACAAAGAATGAAATCAATGAATGCTACAATTGCATAGTGTACAACAAATATTAAAGACCCATATTTCAAAGTATTGAATATTTCAATTCAAACATATAAGAGCATTTCTATACATTTCCAAAAAAAACAACATTATGACATGTAAGTTCTATCTCCTTTTACATTTATGCTCTTAATTCTTGTTTCTTTTCTCATTTTCTAACCCTAACATTTCTAGGGTTCATCTCTAGCCCATTCTTCCACTGTATACCTGGCCAGGGTATACGTGAGAGAATAGACAGAGTAGCTTGTACTGGTTGATCCAAGTACTCAGATATCGTGCCAGGATATCCAAATACTCAAATCCCCAAAGCTAACATCAAACATCTCCTATCTGCCACACACAGGACTCTAACTTACTAACTTAATGGTCCTTGACAACTCACCCAAACTCTGATACCAAGCTGTTACACCCCAATCTCACAATTTCCTCAAATCATGAGATTAGGGCATAAGATAGGATTTATATATAACACAAAGAACACCCTTAACTTTTTCTTTTCCTTTAAACTCTTGATTCTCCGCAATGAACCACATAACATCCTAACAAAGGAATATGAACATTTCTTTTACTAATCAGACTTTAATAGAAAAGATACATGTATAAACATTCATGATGTCTTTCACAACTTGTGCACATAAAACTTGCTAATTAGCATACATATCACAAGAGGAACAATATTCCACATCGTAATTACAACTCTCTCTCTTATCTTTTACTGAGGACCTAGAGTGACAAGGACCGACTGACTCAACTAATCTCGTACTTGACTCCTGTGGCAGGTCTACATTGATGCTCTGACCATCTTCAAGTCCACGCGGTTAACCCTAAAAATGTTTGAGTAGAGGGGTGAGCCTACTCGCTCAAGGAATGAGTACTTCATGGAAACAGACTAATGCACTATTGTGATTACAGATATAATGTAAGTAAACTATATGAAATTTAACAACAATAAATACTACACTGAACAGTTCTAAAACAATATAATTGGAATAACAAAGAATGTAAATATTGCATCCAAAGAATAACTACTAGAAGACTATGCTTCTAGTCTTCCTTAACTCTTTCATTTATAAAGAACTCTGTGAACCTATATGATCATATTTTAGATTATGCCCTGATCTATGCAGTGTACTCTGCATAGAGACTCGCAGTGCACTACGACCACACCGTACAAGACTTAGAGACACACCCGGGGAATGCTAAGTCTGACTTCCAGCCCTGTTCTGCTAAAGGACCAGAAGCTCTCCGACCTCAATGCACTACTCCGAGTGCTCTAGACTCCTCCTCTAACCTGAGTACACAGGCGGAGAGTCTCACTGGGTTACCACCGTGACATCGCACGTGTTGTTGTTGAATAACCCCTATTTACTCCAGTGCCACCGTGACATCGCACACGTTGTTGTTGAACACTGCCTCTCTATCCTCGTGCCACCATGACTCCGCACGGTTATTGTTGCAACACGAGTTTCACCCTAAGGCATAGACCTCCCAAAGGGGTTCTACGGTGTTCAGGGCACCTAAGTCTAACATTAACATTATAGATACATGTAAAACAGAAACCATAACTCATTTTACATTTCTCACAAGGCTCACACGGCCTGCCATATCATATCATATAAAACATCATAACTCATGTATTCAACATACATCATGTCTCAGTAACATCCCTTTCTAGGGCATGTCATATCTCATCACCTGAAATTTATGAGATATGTATTAAAAATAAGAAGCCCTGCAGTATGTAGATATCATCTCAGAAAGAACAAGCATATAAAGTTAAATGCACTAGAAACATACAATTCAACAATTAAGCATCAGCACATCTCATATCGAGACCTTTCATATTATCATAACATGATTCATTGAACACCCTATCCTTAGGGTTTCATTTGCCTTATTTATTCATCACATGTCAACACCCTACTCTTAGGGTTTCATTCGCCTCATTCACCCTTTTCATTTACCTCATTAACTTGTCACATGACTCTCATAAGGATTTCATAGGATATAAGCATTCACGAAATAAAGATTGTTTCAACAAATCATATACAATCGATATATGTATGAAATTAACCAAGGGAATTTAGCTAAATTTAGATTTTTCCATACCATTCACTGAGACATCAGGTATCAAGAATAAAATTCAATTAAGATAACCCATGAGGTACATCCTAACCACTTATAGGATTACTAGTCCCTTTTCAATAAGGTTGAAACTCTAGTGATATCTCAATTAGGTTAAACCCTAATTGCATCATTTGATATAAATCTGAAAGACATTCTTACTAGGAAGTGTTGTATACGTTTCTGATGTGAATCTACCATTAAGGAGTCATTCAAACAGAGAAGGAATCCATAACATATCAATTTGCAACAACTTAAATCAAACGGACAGTTCAGGATTTAGAATCACATGCTAAGCATTTAGGGATTTGGATGCTATAATCAAATTCGTGCATTACACTGTTTGAAGGAAGAACCCACTCACCCTAAGGTGTGAAAACACCTCAAAACTGCAGCTCAACTCAGGGAATCTCGAACTCACATCAAATCCCTAGCAAAACTCCCAATTCTTCTTCCATTCAACTCGGGAACCTTGAAAATGAGGGATTATGAAGAAAGGGTGAGAAAAGAGGGAATTTCGACATCATATTGGATCAAATAAGAGCATGGACGGAATCTTGACATGAGAGATAAGATTCACCATAAAAGTCTATGCAAAGAATCCAAACATACTTGATTTCACCCTTCTTGGAATCGCAAAACCCTAATTCAGCAATTCCACCTCTTTCTCCACTCAAGCCCTAACTCTCCCTCTCTCTCTAGGAGCTCATTTCTCTGGAATGAATGACGTATAATGAGAGATATGTGTGTGTGTGGTCGATCATATAAGTCAATTTGAGCTGCTTGGGTCAATTGCATATTGACCCTACACTCAACTTTAATTATATTAGCTGAATATTCAGTTTCACAATAGCTTATGTAATTCGCCTACTGAATAGCTAACAGAAGCTCCAAAAATTCTGGAAATTTTATATGTTATGCATAATGGAGTTTCAGACCTCCAGTAAAAATTTGAGGTCATTTCTGCTTACCAATAATTAAATAAAAATCTAACAGTGCACTGCTATATTGCAGTCTACAGTATATTCGGCCGAGTTTGTCCTGCACAGAACTCGACCGACACCCTTACTGTAGAGATCAAAAAGTCATCCAAAAATTAATCAAATTTAACAGAGTGTCTAAAATTATGTTTTTCAAGCACAGTTAAAATTTGAGATTCATTGGATATACCAATAAAAATATAAAATTCAATTACCACACTGGTATATAAATCTGGAAATGTGATCGGTCGAGTTTGAAACTCGGCCGATAAACAGGTCAGAGCATTCTTCAAAAATTCTGATATTTTCCAATGTTGTTCACATTTTATATATCCAAATCATATCCAAATTTGAAGTAAATCAAAGTTACACATAAAATACTGAAAATCATTTAGAGAGACATTCTACTTATCAAATTTTGTATTCATGCATCATCAAAACCCTATTTTGGGCCGATTAGGGTTTATGTTTCTCAAACCCTAATTCTCAAAACAAAAGAACATTTAGACTTCTTATCATAGTTAAAACATCCTAATTGTGTTATCATCATTAATTAGATTTCGAGAATGATTATTCCAATTAATCTTTGCAATTGTCTAGGTAAACTCTAGTTTACCAATTAAGCTCGGATGGGGTCGTAACATAAACCGACATCCAATCTATGAAGGGCGACCAGACACAGGTACTGCTTTTATTCAGTGTCGGTTACGTAATAAAAAACTGACACCTAAAATTAACCGCCAAATCCAAAATTTCTACCGAAAAAAATTACCTCCAAAATTTGACATATGGCGTCAGTTTATAAATAAAAAACCGACGACTAAAGGTTATTCGCGAGACAGAAATTGGGCACATTTTGGTCGTCAATTTTACTACAATTACCGACGCTTATGAGTTTTCCCGCACTGTCCGCGGGGAATTTTTCACCATCTTTAAGCATCGGTTTTAAGTAGAAACCGACGACTATGGTCATAAGTATTGGTGTCGGTTTTTGTTCAGAACCGACACTGTTAGCTTTAGTTGTCAGTTTTTTGAATAACCGACGCCTATTGTACAGTTAATAGCCCCGCAAATAGAACTTTTTCCCGTTGTCTCTGTTTCATTGCGACTCTGCGCTAGGTCTGGCGATTGCTCCCCCGATTGCTCCCCTCCGCCGTCGTTGCCGGTTGGCTCCCCCGCGCCGCCGTTCGTCTCCTCGCGCGTCGCTCATCTCCTCGCCGCTGTCGCCACCGGTTGGCTGGTCACCTCTCCTCACCGCCCTCGCCGCCGCTCCGCCGAGCCAAAGTTCTCCTCTCCTCACCGCCGGCGCCGGCTGCCAACTTCACCTCCAGCTGCTCTCCTCTACTTCGGCCGGGCCTTCTTCCTCTGCCCTCAAGGTGCCCTGCTGGGCATTTTTTTATTTTTTTTTAAGTTATTTACTTATTGGTAACTTGATAAGTGTTGAAACAGTCAATAACTATATTCTGTTGCGTGATTTATTATTGTATACGTGTGCTAGCTAGCAACAGACTGACCTGATCTTGATGATCTATAAATACATTCTTACATTCTATAAACTGTGTAATCTTACATTCTATAAATACATATATAACACAACATTGATGTGTGTGCTTGACATCCCAAATTACTTCTCGTTATTCTTCTTTTAATAAGTAACTCATATCCATTGATGTTGAAGTAAGTTAGGAAGCCAGTTTGTTGACAGTGATATCTGATTATCCATCTTATATTTTAATGTGATAGGGTGATCAATATGGTAGATAAAAAAAATGATTATGTCTTTGTTAGAAAAACCTTGGCTATGACTCCTATGGACATTCCATACTAATGAATAGTTTAACTTTGAAATTGGTAACTTGTTTCATTGTTGAGTATATTGAGAATCCTAATCACCCTTCTTGCTTAATGATGAACTATAATGCACACATGTGACATGCTTGGAATGTAAATGATGAACTTTTCCCTAAATTTCCAATCATGCTTTTAAAGACATCAATAATCACACTAACTTGAAGAACTAGGATTTTAGGTATATGAATGACAACACATGTATTTGTTGGCCTAGAAACCCGTCCAAGAGTTACTCATTAGGAGTAAATCTTGGATAGTCCCCGGTTTGGGACTGTTCTTGAACACCTGATCTCGCTTAGGATGTAAGTGTATAATGTGTATTGGGTTTTCAAGAAAATTTCGATAGCATTTTCCCATTTGTTCTCTAAGTACATATGTACTTGGAGAACAGCGGGGAAATGCTGCCGAAATTTTCTTGAAAACCCAATATACATTATACACTTACTAGTGAGATTAGGTGTTCAAGAATGGGATAGGTGGTACACATTTATTATATATAATAATCACATCACATGTATTTGTTAACCCTAGACCCTAATCTTGTTGTAATATATACTTGTTTTCTCTTTGCTCATAGAATGGATAGATCATGGATGTCCATTCGCAATCGCTGCACCCCAGAGTTTATATCTGGTCTTGACCAATTTATTAGATTTTCCGAGGAACATAGGAAACAACATGGAGATAGGTTCTACTATCCATGTAGGCATTGCGGTAACAACTTGAAAGTCAGCACTGGTGACGAAATCAAAAGTCATGTCATGTGCAACGTGATTATACAAGGCTATACATAATGGCACTGGCATGGAGAGATTTCAAACCTGAAACCAGTGGATGTCGATAGCAGTGCTTGTGTGGAAGAAGAAATTGCCTACGATGATGTAGATGTGAATGAACCAGTTCCAGTAGACATCGATGATACGATGCTGGATAGTTGTGGGGTAGAGCACACCGATCCACCTCCCATTTTTAGAAACATTGTGCATGATGATGAGATATCGTTATACACAGGTTGTACTAAGTTTACGAAGCTTAGCGCTGTGTTGAGATTGTATAAGCTGAAAGCTAACAATAGATGGAGCAACAAAAGCTTCACGTCATTGTTGTCTTTGTTGAAAGAAATGCTTCCTGAAGGAAATGAGCTGCCAATCTCAACATACCAGGTAAAGAAATTATTGTGCCCAATGGGAATGGATGCCAAGAAGATACACGCATGCCCGAATGATTGTGTATTATTTCAAAAGGACTATGTGGATTTGAAAGATTGTCCAAAATGTGGTGCGTCACGGTCTAAATTGACGACTTCGGGGGAGTCCAAAACTGGTTCTCTAGCCAAAGTGATGTGGTATCTACCTATAATATCACAGTTTCAACGCTTGTTTGCCAATCCGATAGATGCGAAGAATTTGATGTGGCATGCAGATGTTAAGAAAAATAATGATGGGATCCTACGACATGCGTCTGATTCCCCACAGTGGAAGAAGATTGATCTATTGTATCCTGAATTTGGTGAAGAAGTCAGGAATCTAAGACTTGGGCTTTCTACAGATGGGATGAATCTGTACGGGACATTGAGCAGCCAACATAGCACTTGACCAGTCATGCTTGTTATATACAATCTTCCTCCCTGGTTGTGTATGAAAAATAAGTACGTAATGCTGTCGTTGTTGATATCGGGCCCTAAACAACCTAGAAATGACATCGATGTTTATCTTGAACCTCTGATTGATGGCTTAAAGAAACTATGGGGTGAAGGTGTGATGACCTATGATGCTTCACAAAGAGAGACATTTCGTTTGCATGCTATGTTGTTTTGCACTATTAATGACTTTCCAGCATATGGGAATTTGTCTGGATATAGTGTCAAAGGAGCTAAAGCGTGTCCTATATATGAAGAGAACACTGATTCAACAAGACTAAAACATGGCGGTAAGACTGTATATCTCGATCATCGAAGGTTTCTTACAAAATTCCATCTGTATCGTAGGAAGCGCAAAGCATTCAATGGATTGAATGAGGAACAGAGTGCACCTAAACCTATACCAGGAGAGGTTGTTTATGAAAGAGTAAAAGACTTTGTCAATGAATTTGGTAAGAGATCACAATGTACTATGGCCACACGGAGTGACAAATCTTTATTCAAGAAGAAGTCAATATTTTGGGATCTTCCTTATTGGAGTTCTTTGACAGTCAGGCATTGTATCGATGTCATGCACATTGAGAAAAATGTTTGTGATAGTGTCATTGGTACTTTGTTGAATATACCATGTAAGACTAAAGATGGGATAAAATCCAGACTGGACCTACGTGAAATGGGAATAAGGTCAGAATTAATAGAATTTCGTGAAATGGGAAATCGGAGAACATACTTACCTCCCGCTTGTTACACATTGTCTAGAAAGGAGAAGAAAGCTTTTTGTGAATGTTTGGTAAATGTTAAGGTGCCACAGGGTTACTCATCCAACATCTGTAGATTGGTATCAATGAAAGATCTGAAGTTGATAGGTCTTAAATCTCATGATTGTCACACTCTAATGCAACTAATATTGCCTGTGGCAATTAGATCTATATTGCCGAAGCATGTAAGGTTTGCAATCACCAGACTTTGTTTCTTTTTCAACTGTTTGTGCAACAAAGTTATTGACCCTGATACCCTCGATAAATTGCAAAGAGAAGTGGTTGTTACCCTATGTCAGCTTGAGATGTATTTTCCTCCATCGTTCTTTGATATCATGGTACATCTTGTTGTCCACTTGACTAGGGATGTGAAAATGTTGGGACCAGTTTTCTTGCATTGGATGTATCCCTTTGAACGATACATGAGCATTTTTAAAAGTGATGTTCGAAACCGTTATCGGCCTGAAGGGAGTATTATCAAGGGTTATGTGGCGAGAGAGGTTATGAATTTTTGCAATGACTTTCTCAGTGGTAATGACACTCCTGATAATGACAAGAATATTGACGAGCAATTTGGCAAAGGAATTTTAGGATCACATGTGAAAGTAATCAGCCGTGAGCAGTTGGAACAAGGTCACTTGTGTATTTTACACAACATGGATGAAGTGAACGTTTATATCGAGGAATATACCAATTTTATCAAGAGACAATATCCTCGAGCCAATACAATGTGGCTTGCTAGAGAGCATAACAAGACATTTATTAAGTGGTTTGAAGATAAAGTCTTACATCAACTATCTCAAACACCAGATGATATTACTGAAACTATCAAATGCCTAGCCTTTAAACCAAAATTGACTGTTATGTCTTATGAAGGGTATGACATTAATGGATTCACATATTACACAAAGAGCCAAGATGATAAGAGTGTCGTCCAAACTAGTGGGGTCACCCTTCAAGCATCGACTTTGTTTTTTGCAAGTGCAAAGGATAAGAGTCCACGTGAAGCTGAAATGTCATATTACGGTGTCATTGAAGACATATGGGAGTTTGACTACATAGATTTCAGAATTCCGCTCTTCAAATGTAATTGGGTTGATAACACCAAAGGATTTATAGTGGATGAATTGGGTTTCACGTTAGTGAACTTTGAAAAGATTGGCGAGAAGGGTGAACCATTCATATTGGCATCACAAGCAAAATAAGTATTTTATATCGATGATCCTGCAAATCATAAATGGTCGGTTGTTCTTCATGGTAAAAGACAGTTCATTGAAGATCCTATAGATGAAGAAGAGTACTATGATAAGTATGATGACTCCAATCCATTCTCAGTTGGGTTGCCAACACCACCAAATATTGAAGCTAGTGATAACTTGTATGTGCGCGGAGATCACAATGAAGGATTATTAATTGATAAAAAATCGCAATATTAGAGGCATGTTTATATTGTTTTATATGTTTTATTTTTCTGAATGTGAACTTTACAATGTGAATTACTTTACAATGTGAATGTGAACTTTACAATGTGAATTTTACAATGTGAATTACTTTACAATGTGAATTACTTTACAATGTGAATGTGAACTTTACAATGTGAACTTTACAAACTGAATTACTTTACAATGTGAACTTTACAATGTGGATGTGAACTTTTAGATGGCTGAGCATTCTCCTGATGAGCGTGCTGATGATTACCGTGAGGGTGAGGACATGAATGCGTCACCTGACAATGTAAGTTTTAAAAATATATCATATATTTCTAACTATATGTCCATTTATTGTTATATCTTGTAAATGTGTTTATTTTGTCAAATTTTAGGTTGATGATGCACATGTACCATCTGAAGCACTTGAGGCACTTGATCAGCAGCACCAAAAAGTTGACAAGAGA
This sequence comes from Alisma plantago-aquatica, assembly GCA_963693085.1. Taxonomy (NCBI): domain Eukaryota; kingdom Viridiplantae; phylum Streptophyta; class Magnoliopsida; order Alismatales; family Alismataceae; genus Alisma; species Alisma plantago-aquatica. The sequence goes on along the minus strand of OY856412.1, from coordinate 1,275,498,234 downwards.
AGGGGCATCACTATGATGAAGAAGTTAATAGCGTAAAAGGGCAATGGACCCAAACTTGTTGTGGATTTTGATAATGCAGGAAATGCATCTGGTGTGAATCGCAATTCGTTTGTTTCATATCTTGGGTATGTTACTCGTAGCCATTACGGTTGTAAGATAGATTCTTGGCATAAAGTTCCTAAGGAGAAGAAAGATGTAATATGGAAGGATTTATGCGTGAGTTATTATTAATTTGCAATTCTATTTTGTAGATTACTAATTTTTTGGATACTAGTTAATAACAATTCTATTTTGCAGAGTATATTTGAATTGGATGAAAAGCTGCATCGTAAATGCGTGATGCAACGCTGTGGGAGAGTCCTAAGGAACTATAGGACAAATCTCACCCGAGAATACATAAGAGAAGGTGACAAAAGGAAGAAGACAGCCACTGAACAGTGGAACTTCCTGGACAAAGAAGAATGGGACGTGTTTGTTGCTTCAAGACAAACTGATGAATTCAAGGTATTAGGCGTCAATCTGAATCTCATTAATATATGTTGTATTCACCTATTCAAGATTAACATTTAGTGTTACTAACCAAATCATTAATGTGCATACTAACTAGGCCCTCGGTGAGGCACAAAAATCAAGGTGTGCACTGAATGTGCATGACCACACAATGGGTCCAAAGGGGTATGCAGGCATTCGCCAAAGACTACAGTCTGAGGCTACTACTCAGTCTGCTGCTACTCCGGAATCCTCTACTATAGGTAGCACATCTCTGCCTCGACATGATGTTTGGATAGCTGGGAGACAAAATAAGAAGGGAGAAATAAGGAAGCCCACAACTACTGAGGCGGCTGCAAAAATGATAAAACTCTTACAGCAATCGTTTGAATATTGATTATTTGTGGTGTTTACTTAATTACAAATTTTTGTTTTGATGATTAGCGGGAGCTGTACGAGCTGAGGAAACAAGGCAAGTTCATCCCTGAGGGCACAAGGGATGAATTGACAGTTGCTCTGGGTAACCTAGAGCATCCTGGACGTGTTAGGGCTGTTGGAGCTGGTGTGGGCATCAAAACTTTTTTTGGGCCATCCCAGTGTAAACATGTCCCAAAAGCCAGACTTTCACAAGAAGAGGTAACATATTCTTTCTTTATAATGTTACTGTAAAAGAGAATTCAATAATTAGAAGCTAACGTTTCTTTTATCCATGTATAGGTAGATAAGCTAGTTGATAGGAAACTTGAAGAAGCAATGAAAAAGTGGCAGGCATCTCAGACTGCCACTTACCAGACAGTACCTATGGCGTCTCGCACTACTCCTACTGCAGAGGTCGCGAGTAATCCTGTAGACCCACCACCTAGCACATCTGTTGTAAGTATTTTTATGACATAGTAACTAGTTTTTTAATTCAAGATGATATGTTTTTAAAATGATATGTATATATGTATATAACATTTTTACACAAAAATTTGTAGGGGTTGAAGCCATGCCGTCTAAAAAGTCAAGAATGTGTCATTGCAGAGGCGTCGGCTTACCCATCCCTACCAGGAGAAATGTTTCACGAGTCTCCATTACCAGCTGGTTGGATTCGTGTGAGCCCGGTACGTATATTCTCCCAGTGGATGGATCTTCCATTGCCATATGCCCACCCAGATTGTGAAACGCTTGGTGAGGCAGAAGGCGAAGTGATATTGTGGCTAAAAGAGGATGTCCTCTTTACTGAAATTGTATGGTAAATTTACATTACGTTAAATTGTTAGTGTGTATATATGATGTCAGTTGATCTGAAATATATATATATATATGTATATATATATATATATACTTTAAAAAGAAAAAGAAGACACCCGCAACATCTAGACCTCCACCTCCACCTCCTACATTACCCAGTTGGGTTTCATAGGACCTACCTGTCCCGTTAGGTCCTAACTGTAGGGGTATGGCAATATGGTTAGGCGAACATGATGTAAATTTCCCTATAACTGTTTCTATAGATTCAGATGTTGCAGGTCAATCATACGAAAGCAAACTATTTATACAAGATATTTTGGAGTTGTTTCGATATGATTGGTTATGTACTAGTGTGATAGAGATATGGATAAGGTGAGATCTTCTTTATATATCCATATACCTTGTGTAGGATCTGGTGATCTGGTTTCTTATTTATCAATGAAAGTGTAATTAATACATATTTTGCAGCTACTTAGACAAGATATGTGCAGATTTTGCATTCGAACATGTATGATTTTTTATTCCATCTTGAATTAGTCTAGTAGCTAAAGACTCTACATCAGTTCAACAATAATGCTGTGAGGGTTTTACAAATTTTGCTCAAAATAAGAAAGTGATAATGGCTCCATTCAATATAAAGTAAGTTTACTTTGCTTATTATAATTTGGACTTAAGAAAATTACATTTTTATTGTGGATTTTGAGTTATTAATTTTTAACTTTTTTACCTCTAGTGGTATGTATTGGGAGTTACTGGTTATTGTCCCCGAGACGTTCATTGTGTATTATCTAGATCCTACAGGGAGTAAATTGAATTCAAAATATAGACACACAATGAAAATGGCATTATTCTGGTGAGAAATATTTCATTTTCATATCCGTTAACATATGTTATTACATTACTATTTAATTATGCAATGTACTGTGTTACATTAACATGTAGGGGTTTCGATGAGTTCAAAAAGGCTGGAGGAAAGGTCCCCACGAAAAAGAACCAACCAATAATTTGGAAGAACGTGAATGTAAGTTCCCGACTACAATATATGTATATATTATTTATGTGAACAGTGCTTAATTAGTTGTATTTTTTAATATTTTGTATGTTTGAATTTATAGTGTGCTACACAAGACAACAAATGGGCATGTGCATACTATGTGATGCGATTTATACACATGATTATCAAATATGCCACACTGGACATCGATTGTATTGTTGAGGTATTATATAGTCTCATTAGATAATATGAAATATATCAATCTTATTTATAACTCATTAATTATATATATACATCATTCTCTTTACATGTGTTTAAAACTGACCACACTACAGGAAAGGCCTTACCAGATGTACATGCTCCCTATACGACGGGAGAATTAAATGAAGATAAGAATGGGCAACAACCATACAAGTAGTGGGAGTTTTAAAATATAATTGGGATGTTGATAGCGAATAATGACTAAAGAATGATATTTTGTAAATGAATTTCTGAACTATAATATATGTGTGAATGTTCCTACATGTCTGGATGTTTCTACATGTGTCTGAGTGAAAATAAATGAAACTGTTGGTTGCTATATGAATGTTTCTACATGTGTGAATGTGAAAATGAATGGAACTACATATTGCTAGCTACATGAATGTTTCTAAATGTGTGAAAATCAAATGTAACTGCAGGTTGCATTGCTAAATGTATGTGTGAATATTTTTGTTGTTAATTTTGCAGGTTTGTGGCCTGTTGTTGGCTTATATCAATGTATATCGTAAAACCTACAGTTCATAACTGAACTGTAGGTTTCTCATCCTGCGACCAGCCATACAGCAGGTCTGCAGACTGACAGAAAAAAAACCAAACAATAGGCGTCGATTATTTGAATAAAACCGACACACATAGTTACAATGTCGGTTTCCGTACCAGTAACCGACGTCTATTTCCTTAACACCACGACCATACTGGCCAGCACGGCCGTGGCAGCGGACCAGACAACACGACCGTCGGTTATTTGTTTAAAACCGACACACATAGTTACAGTGTCGGTTTCCGTACCAGTAACCGACGTCTATTTCCTTAACACCACGGCCGTGCTGGCCAGCACGGCCGTGACAACTGACCATACAACACGGTCGTGCTGGGATTGATATGGTGTCTGTTTTTATCTAATAACCGACAGGTTTGGGATGGCGCGCGAAGGGTTTTGGCGCGTTTTCGGTGGCGCGCGAAGGGTTTTGGCGTCAGTTTTTGAACCGACGTGTAACGTCTGGGCTTTTAGTGTCACCCACATAGGTGTCGCTTAGAAACTGCCACTACAAGCCTTAAATAACCGACACTAAATGTCGGTTCTGTACTAGTGTAAAAAAATCTAATATTTATATTCCTTATGAATTGTAAATTTTGTGAATATTTAGAGGCATGCCCGTCATAAGTGATACATTTGGATAAATAAATAAAATCTCAAGAGATAGAAGACATGTTTACACCACCTTTGATGTGAATTGTGTGTAGAAATTGGAAACGAATTTGATAACCAATCTATGTAACCCACGCAAGACAGTGTACTATTTTAAAAAGGCATTAGGAACCTCAACTTCTCGTTATGAAATGGCATTGTCTCATGGGACAATGAATGGAGTAGAACATCGTAAAACTAAAAAAAATATTGAAAGGAAATACAAACAACTTCCAAATGAAAACCATGAAAAGAAAGGCTCAACAAGGGCAGTGAAATCAACCATATATGTAGCATAATAAGAAAGAAAAAAACCACTAACTAACCCTTATTCCTTATTAGTTCATTACTTTATTTATATTCTTATGATATGATTTATAGTATTTACACATAAAAGATTATATCTTATTACACATTCCTTACATAAATGCAACACATGTTATGAATTCTTGGAATTTTTTTATTTATAAGGGGTCGTTCAGTTGCTGACATCTACAATACCGAATTTATATGTTAATTTCATATCAAATTGATGGTTGTTTATACCGTCAAGTGTTTGATCAGGTATTCAAGCTCATAAAAAATTAGGATTCCAAGTCACGTCATGCGCGGCGGCATTGAGAAAGACCTTCCGACACCAGGCCCCTGTTTGGGAACGGACCCGATCCGGATTGGGAGCCGTCGTCTAGCGCCAGCTCGGCGTAACCCAGTCCGGTTTGGGCCAAAATTCTGTTTGGTACGCAACCCCGTTCGACCACCGTTTTGGGATAACGAAATCCCATAATCCGGACTAACCCAGTCCCGGCCTAGGCGGGATTGCAAATCCCAGTCCGGTTTACGCCCCCCGACATCCCCTTCGACCCTGACTCTCCCTCTCACTCGCGCACCTCCCCCTTCCTCTCGGCCCTCTCCCTCTCGCCCCTCTCCTTCGCTCCGGTTGTTTGCCTCTCCCTGCGCCGGCTCAGTGTTGGGTCCGTGGGTCCGTGAGTTAAAGCGATACCTCTAGCAGCTCGCGGATGGAGGGCAGCAGTCGTCGGGCGGAGCGTCCGCCGCCTGGTGAGGAGTCAATGCAGCCATCTGTGCCCGCCGGGCTACTAGGGCGGCTACTACATCCTGCAAAGGCAAGGTACCCCAGTGCCTTGTCATGTCCTTTTGAGCACCATTGTCTGCACCGTCCACCTGATTCAGCCATCGTCCCATCTTGTCGACGCACAGGACAAACCCTAGCAAGGGAAGCACTGTCCGTGTTCCTACATATTGGTCGCCTTGTGCATCGAGCTACTTCACATCCACCTACGCATCTTGGAGGAAGCTGGTGTTCGTCCCTGCTCGCTCACTGGAGTTGTTGCTCGCTGTCATCTTCGTCCCTGCTCTGGCGGTGCTGCTCGCCGTCGTCTTCGTCCCTGCTCCGGCGGTGTTGGTCTTCGTCCCTGCTCCGACGGTGCTGCTGCTCATCCTGGCTCTTTTGAAGTTGTTGCTGGGGATTATCCACTTCTGAATAGGTTCGTCATGATGAATAATTAGGCCTATTTTTTGTAGTGAATGATTATGCAAAGGGGTTAGGCCTATTTGTGTACTGAATCATTATGCAAAGGGGTTCCCCGTGTTCCATGGTGTGTGTTGGATCCCCTGTGTGTGTTGGATCCCCGTGTTACATTGATCAATGAATAAGAAGAATCATTGGATACTAGTTAGTGTATTCTAATACTGCATTAGATTGGCCCCATCTCTGGTCATGAAGGTTGTTACCTCACACACATGCCTATAATTAGAGAATATAGCAACAGTTTACTTGGTCGAACATATGCATTAGATAGACAATATCTATCTGCTTCTTTTCCTTTGTTCTTCCTGGTCTTTCTATAATTAGCGAATATTTTCTTACATTAGTTCATGGGGATTATCCATGATACCTCTGTTTGCCCATTCTACTACATATGTTCTTCTATCAACTGTGTTATATTTTAATCCAATAAGTTTATGCTACCACTGTAGTCTGATCAGTAGGTTTGCATCTCTGTCAGCTCCTGGATGTAGAGATCTTTGAACCTAGGATCTAGGATATCGATTGTTTCTTGTCAAACCCTCTATGAGAACTTTATATCAGTTTTGAAATGAGACGGCATGTGATCTCAACCTGTGGTTGGGGGAAATTTTTTCTAGGAATTACACTGTGAGGCTTCAGTTTGCAGAAACTGCTCTTCCAAATGCACCTGCCCGATTGACTGATGCAAAATTTTTTTTGTCTGAAACTGTCTTCATTTTTAAGAATAAGAGTCATGACCCATACCAATAGCACATGATAGCAAATTGTTGTTGCTCGCATTGAAAAAGATCATAAAGTAATAAATCTATCATGTAAGTTATTATTCACCTCATGAATACATGTTGTTCTTACTAATATGCACCAAATCAGGAAATCATCCAATAAGTATATCTTTCATGTAAGCACACCCCAACACAATAGTCATTTGCTCATTTATTGATGTGTCATGGGAATAAACAACCAAGATTGTAAACAAACCACTAGAATGAGAGACGTCAAACAATGATCCCCTCAGAAATTTGACTTAACTGACATTGGTAATCAGTTTAACATGTCTACTATTTAACCACTAAAACCCACATACCACATAATTAAGAATAAATCTGAATGATTTACCCTCAATGGTTTGTTGACTATTTTCTGTCCAACAGAGCCTGATGTGCATTACTATTGTTTACATGATATTTTATGTGTTCATAGATAGGGGCATATTTCCCTAGTCCACCTACTTTGTTTTATGTTGAATTTAATTTGGCACCTTGTCCACAACCCTTGACTGACGTCTGACCCCTTGACCTAGGTCTAGATAGTTGGTCCAAAATTGGAATCCACCTATTATATATTATTTTTATTTGAGTTGGAACCTATTATTGTGTAATGTACATTCTCTATGCTCATAAATATAGCCAAATAAACTGTACTGATTGACCACAGTACCTATTATTGTTCAGTTTAATGTCCTCTGAGCCCTAGAATGATGTCTAAATTCTTGCTTGAGCTTCATTTAGTAGCAATCAGTTTAATAGGTCTACTATTTAAAAACTAAACCCTCATGCCACATAATTCAGAATAAATATGAATGATTTACCCTCAATTGTTGGTTGACTATTTTCTGTCCAAGAGTGCCTGATGTGCATTACTATTGTGTGCTGAAAATTTTATGTGTTCATCCACCTACTTTGTTTTATGTTGAATTTAATTTGGTACCTTGTCCACAACCCTTGACTGAGGTCTGACCCCTTGACCTAGGTCTACTATGATGGTCCAAAATTGGAATCCACCTATTATGTATTACTTTAATTTAATTTGGAACCTATTATTGTGTAGTGTACATTCTCTATTCTCATAAACATAGCCTCATCAACTGTACTGATTGATCACAATACCTATTATTATTTAGTTTGATGTGCCCTGAGCCCTAGAATGAGGTCTGAATTCGTGTTTGAGCTTCATTCAGTGACAATCAGTTTAACATGTCTACTATTTAACCACTAAAACCCATATACCACATAATTCAGAATCAATCTGATTGATTTTCCCTCAATGGTCGGTTGACTATTTTCTGTCTGACAGAGCCTGATGTGCATTACTATTTTGTACTGAATATTTAATGTGTTCATAAATAGTGGCATATTTCCCTAGTCAGCCTACTTTGTTTTATGTTGAATTTAATTTGGCACCTTGTCCACAACCCTTGACTGAGGTATGACCCCTTGACCTAGGTCTACTATGATGGTCTAAAATTGGAATCCACCTATTATGTATTATTTTTATTTCATTTGGAACATATATCTAATCCCCTTAAGTGTGCTCTAAGCCCAACATTGAGGTTTGAATTCGTGCTTGAGCTTTATTCAGTACCAATCAATTTAATAGGTCATTATTTGTTCAGTTTCAAATCTATTACGTATTGTTTTTTATTTAAGTTGGAACAACTATCTGATCCCCTTAAGTGTGCTCTGAGCCCTGCATTGAGGTATGAATTCGTGCTTGAGCTTCATTTAGAACCCAAAAAAAATTATCTCATTACTGAACCATTATACAATCATACCAAATAAATCAGAATGATTTTACAACTGTGTATTGAATAATTTCTGTTGCATTTCATGTCCAATAGTTTACTTGGTTGCATTTCAATGCCCTACAATTAGGTGTATTATGATGGACCAAAATTTAACATATATCGGATCCCCTTAAGTGTGCTTTGAGCCCTACAATGAGGTCTGAATTTGTGCTTTAGCTTGATTCAGTACCAATCAATTTAATAGGTCATTATATGTTCAGTTTAAAATCTATTCTGTATTGTTTTTATTTAAGTTGGAACAACTATTTGATCCCCTTAAGTGTGCTCTAAGCCCTACATTGAGGTCTAATTTCATGCTTGAGCTTGATTCAGTACCAATCAATTTGATAGGTTATCATTTGTTCAATTTAAAACCTTTTATGTATTGTTTTTATTTAAGTTGTAACATCCCCTTAAGTGTGCTCTAAGCCTTACATTGAGGTCTGAATTCGTGCTTGAGCTTCATTTAGAACCCAAAAAAATTGTCATTATTGTACCATTATACAATCATACCAAATAAATCAGAATGATTTTACAATTGTGTACTGAAAATTTTTTGTTGCATTTAATGTCCAACAGTTTACTTGGTTGCATTTCAATGCCCTACAGTTAGGTCTATTATGATGGACCAAACTTTAACATATATCTGATCCCCTTAAGTGTGCTTTGAGCCCTACTATGATGTCTGAATTTGTGCTTCATCCATTATTTCCTTCGTCCATTATTTCCTTCGTCCAATGATGCTGGCCCTTCCAGACCAACAAACTTTGCGTCATCTCACCGTCCATTCATTCCTTCGTCCAATGATGCTGGCCCTTCTGGATCACCAAACTTTACCAGCCAGGAATTTAACTCATCAAATCAGTAGAAAGTTCTTTCGTTGTTGTAATAATCTATTTCCCATCCAAACATTTTCTTTGGGCTTTATCTTATTTGTCGAATTGTTGTAATATTTTTATTCCCGTCCAGACATTATTGATTAACTGTTGTAATATTTTATTTCACTGTCATGGTTTTATTTTGCAATCAATGTATTTCGCTTTGTATCCTGGAAGGCATTATTTTATGTGTCCACAATTACATATGATTGTAGCGGCTGCTGACCAACGGGTCCTACAGTCAGCGATGACCACAGGCGGGAGCAATCGGTTTTTCATTTTATTTTTGTTGTTTGGAAGTTCCCGTGTTAAGTGTTGTTGATTGTTTCTTGAAAACATATATGCCATGCTCTGTTGTTTCTTGAAAACATTTTTCTCCCGTGCTAAGTCATTCGACGCCTCCTCATTTTGTGTGGTGTTCGGAGCATGATATGGATCTCAGAGGTAGGATGAGAACCCAATATGATTTCGGAAGGTGTGTTGATGGAGTGTATACGACAGAGGCTTGGATGGAGGCAAAATCATAGAATGATAATAAACCTAATACATATGAGTAGTGAACTTAGGTGAACATAAGAGTTATTATTGTTCTTCTTGTTATTTTTGTTCTTCTTATCTTAATGTTATTTTTGTTCTTCTTATCTTCTTGTTATTTTTCTTCTTCTGTTCTTCTTCTTATCTTCTTGTTGTTCTTGTTCTTCTTGTTTATTACAGGTAACATGGGATCTCGTTTCCCTGTAAAGGAGTATGATCTTTCAAACAGGGAGTTTATGAGACGCGTCTCCCTTCCCCTAACCTGGAGGTGCGAGCCCTTTAAGATAACTCCTGGCTATGCTATGGTGGAGGTAGGCAGAATCAAATTTGATGTACATATCAGGTGGTCTACACCTGAAGAAAGAATATGGAATAAGAAAGCTAAATATTTAATCATGGATGAAGGTTGGGCTGAAATGTTGGACAACCTAAAAGCCAAACCAGAATGGACCGTGACCCTACAACCAAAACCCAAGGACGACACTCGCCCTACAAGCTTATTTTTGTGGATTGATTTTGATGGGGACAACTCTGAATTGCTCAGGTATATTTTCCCGAGACCAGAGGGTTATATATCATCTACTTCAGACTCGGATGATGACCTGATTGTCAGAGACTGCCACCAACCACCAATCTTAATCTCCTCTAGTGATGATGAAACTGATGTTGAATCTGTTGCATCAACAAAAAATTATTAGTTTTTTGTTTTCTGTATTATCTTTATTTTATTTATATAGCATTACAGGCTTGTTATGGGTGCCTGCCCACTAAGACAATTTATATTTATCGAATGTAGCTGAATCTGTTTTACTTTAAAAATGATGTTCATGTTTGGCTATTTTTGGAACGTGTTTCTTGGTCTGACGGGGTTACCTCATATCTTGGGGTATTAAACATAGCATGTTAGGCATATTCAACCTCAATGAAACAACCAAAACACCCACATAAACACCCCACAAAAGGGTAACACGCCTGACTCACATCTCAACAACAAAATGAGAGTTCTTAAACCAAAGTGATATAGATAACAATTAAGTTATTTTTAAGTTACTTATTTTTTAAAAACTTCTATTTAAACAGCGTCACAAGGCCACATTTCTAACAACAGTTCTGTGAGAATATGACAGATTAGTGTGGGGCCAAGCAATGAACATGAAGGACTGTGTTGAAATTCATCACAACTACGATGATATATACACCCAAAATAAGTATGAGCATGACGGTGTAGAAAGCTACGTTGCCAGTCTGGAGGAAGAATGTAGTCTTCTTTTAGACATTCCTTCACCCACGGTGACGCCATAACGTTTAATGACAGAGAACTACATTTAGTTTGGTGTGTCGAATTACATTGACCAGCATTCCATGTTTTTAGTTTGGTGGGCCCAAATGTTGCGACCCTTGTTTCCTCCTACTCACCATCTGCCGTTGATGTTCGACTGGCCAAAAGACGCCAGCAAACAGCAAACAAATCAGGTGTTGGACGAACCTTGTCCTGTGTCGTGGGAAGAGTACGACGAGGCCATGAAGAACTACGAGGCATGAAGTTGCCTGCTTGATCACCAGCTTAGATTGTGTTACTATGTCGTTGTCTAGGTCCAGGGCAGACCTCTCGTTTCATTTTCTATGTTACATATGTATTCGCCCGAGAACCAACAATATATTATCTTTTAATTTATGTGGTATTATGTTCTACAGACATGCTACGCACCTTTGCTACTATTTGATTTAAATACATTAATTAAATTATGTAATTGTTATTTAATATAATACACTTCAGCCAACTTCTGCTTAAAAGCGGCAACACAACTACACATACTTATTCTTGTTAAAACAGTTCTACAACATCAGCACAGAATCAGCAGATACTGACTACGTTGCCAAACAAAATCAGACTGAATCCAGTCTAGTAGCCAAACAGAACCAGACTGCAATCAGACTCAAACCAGACCAGCTGACCAGAATCAGACTGTGTTGCCAAACAGATTCAGGCTGGGTTGCCAAACAGAATCAGACTGAATCCTGACTAACCCAGTCTAATCCAGTCCAGACTACGAAATCCCAGTCCGTTCCCAAACAGGGGCCAGGGGTGTAGCTGATCGGCAGTGCTGCCTGCTGTCCTGAACAATAGAATATTTGTACTGAAGTCCTGTTAATATGAGAATGTGTAAGTATTCATGTGTAAAATCCTGGTACTTGTGATGACGGGCCCGAACGACTCCTAAAGTCAATAAAGGCATCATATAACAACAATAGTACAATTACAAGAATAAATAGAGCTTGTTTATCTCATGACAATAATGTAATAAAAGGTAGTTTATAATAGATATTTAGATGCCAAAATAATTTTTGACCATGATTGCACCCTTTTTAATAACAAAAAGCCAATAACTTCATTAGTGAGAAATCATAGTGTGTAAAAGACAAAAATAGTAAAAACTAATATTTATATTTCTTATGAATTGAAAATTTTGTGAATATTTAGAGGCATGAACGTCGTAAGTGATACACTTGGACAAATGAATAAAATATCAAGAGATAGAAGACATGTTTGACACCACCTTTGATGAGTATTATGTGTAGAAATTGAAAAAGAATTTGATAACCAAACTATGTAACCCAATCAAGACAATATACAATGTTTAAGAAGGCATTAGGAACCTCATGTTCTCTTTATGTAACGGCATTATCTCATGAGACAATGAATGGAGTAGAACATCGAAAAACTAAAAAAATTATTGAAAGGAAATACAAACAACTTCCAAATGAAAACCATGAAAAGAAAGGCTCATACGAGGACAATGAAACCAACAATATATGTAGCATAATAAGAAAAAAAGACCACTGTCTCTAGAGATGACGTGACAACCAAAATCTAACCCAACGCCCATACCGTAATTCTTTCTTTAGTAGGGTGTCCTTTCATGGGTCACACTTGAGAATAACACAAGCATTTGGTGATTCGTACCCATGACACAAGTGTTACAACAATGTTTTCGTAATCCAAGTGTATGATATTTAATAGGAAAGTGTAACGTTACACATTCTTACTTTTTAGTGTTACTTGGTAGAAAAAGGTATAAGGATCATTAATAGGAAGTTTGTCCATTTTCATATCTAATTTCAGACACAAAGATAGATAGTGAAAGAGTAGTAGATAGACAAACATCTTAACATTGTATGTACAAGCCATTGAATAAAGTATGACGACATAAATAAATAAACAGCCTTAAATATTTTGATCCATATAGAAAAAATAAGGACACGTAACGATTAGATCACATTCCCTCATATATACTACAATTCCATTATCTCAATTATAGCCTAGAGATGTTACCACCACAACTACATAACCCCAAGTGTCAAGGGTAATTCTAGTATGATTTTCACATTTCACGTTTTTGCACTAAAGTATCAAGGTACATGTATTGTATAAGAAAGGCAGATCACTCATGTGAAGAAAAGTCTCCCTTTCGGGATTTGATACATTGCCATGCTAAGCTCATGGCATAACCCTAGAACTCAAGCTGCATCCAAAATTATCATGTTCACAAACTTACAACAATCAATTTTCACAGATACAATAAAAATCTTACATTGAACTATGGTCACCAGATTCCTCTATACCTATATTTTTCATCAATAATCACGAGACCATACCGTGGCCACTATCGGGAACCAACAATCTTGCAAACCAAATTGGGAACACTCCACTGAAATTCATATAGCAAAAGCAAGAGAAATGAAGAGAAAGCTAAAATCTGTGATGAAGAGGGCGACATTGCAGGATCTTGATCTTCCAAAATAACACGGAAAATCAATTTGAGTATCGACGTCACAATGAAGGTGATCGACTTAATGTTCAGGTTGCTGTTTCGAATTACAATCAACAACAAACAGAAGAAACAAACAAAAAAGTCTATCAGAAGTTTGCATCTGCTAAATCGTAGATTGAACCACGTGATTCATTCTTAAACCCAAATGTCACAGATTCAGCAGCGAGATTAGGCAGAATTAGAAGGGAAAAATTAAGGTAGGCAGAGAAGACGAAATTTTCTAGCTTTCTGAATCGATCGGATCATATGGACTGATTAATCTTTGGGCCTCCGCGTGACCTTACAAGAGAACACGAAGAACGCAGTATCTTTCTAACATCAACTGCTACGCAGTAAACTTCTCCAGCAAAGCAACACCAATCGCGCACCTCCCGCAATCTGAACGAGATAATCAGCTAACCGTCGGCGTTGTGTCCTCCCGCAGAGCTCGACTCGCGCTCCCCAAGAATCCTTCTTCTTGCGGCGACCAGCTTGATCACCACCACGGCTTCGTCCGAAGCTGCTTCGACTGCCCCCGCAAGTGATTGCATTTCGTTGCTAGGGTCGCCAATCTGATCATCCTTGTGGCTACCCGCCGCAGCTGCGTCCTCCTGCGCTGAGTTGCCTGGACTGCCATTCTCGTCGTCTGTCCTCTCTGTGGCTGCGTCAAGTTGGGCGGGGGTGTCGACTCCGCCATTCTGAGGTGGGCTGTGTGACTCTGTTGTAGCAGCCGCGTTCGTATCAGCTAGGCTGACACCAGGTCCGCCTTGCTCCAGCGGCGGGAGGGCAGGGAAGAAGATTGCCGTGAGCAGAGCACTTGCGGCGCTTTAAAAGATGAAACCGACCATCAGCCCAAACACGAAGTTTCGCAGTTCCGCATGGTGGAAGTAGATGCCAGCCTCCGGTTCTTGGGAGAGGTTGCCCGCCTGCCCCACAGATTTGCTGTCGGTCGGTCCTTGAGAGATTTTGTCCACCGACCCCATAGATTTGTTGTCGAACGGCCCCAGGGGATGTTCCCGGCCGTCACCCAAGAGTTGTTGCCCATCGGCCCAGGTGCGATGTTGTCCGGGGACTCCTGGGAGAGCCAAGCGAGGCAGAGGAAGAAGCCTACGCAAAAGAGCGTGAGGAAGCATGCCACAATGAGCGGCAGCCAGTTGCAGCCGGGCGGCGGAACTCCTCCAGGTAGTGCCCTTCCTGCCCCTTGCTGCGCTTCCAGGTCTACGATAGGCTGCATGCTGTTCATCAACCAAGTCAGATGACAAACAGGGAAACGACGGAGTTAGAGCAGAGCGAAGATGAAGGACAGAACGAGGTTCTAGAAGACCTGATAGGAACGAATTTTGCTCTCCTCTTGGATCTTTGATTCTCCTTGCGTCTTCTTGGAGGCGCAGTTGCTAGGCCAAGGTGGGAAATGCTACTTGGCGGAAATGTATCGATTATATGGAAGTCCGATGCCTTGCATCACCTTTTCACCCGGAAGCAGCGGATATGTTTGAACTTGAAAAGGCACTCCGTCCGAACCGAACACTTCGGACAGCAGCCGAAAGTTGTTGACGCGACGCCAATTTTCCTAGAATAATTGGTTCCTTATAAAAATCCATGTAAATTCAACTACCTCGCATGCATTTTTTGTTGAGCAATACAAAATTTAGAATGTATTATTTATCCAATAGATTGACATATCATCTCTATCAACAATTCTTCGTATGCGTGATTAAAGCTTCGAGAGAAAGCATTTGAGGAAAAAGATAGTGTGGGAAAAATTACCTTTTGCATCTTTCCATTTTTAGGACCAAAACAACTCAAATAAACCAAGTAGATCAAATGAAATGGAATGAAGAGCATGTAGGTGGGTTCAAAAGTGACTTATTGGCCCTTATGGACGTCTATATGTTGTAAAGATGTTTACAAACATAACATAAAAAAACAATTCCTCATAGAAAACCGTTTTTTCTTTGAGAAGTCTTACTATTATTCACCCTGCTTTCTGAGGATTTGTCGTCTCTAGATAAGTAATTTCCTTACATGATTATCACCCATGTTTTCATTGGCTGATTCATGGAGTCCACTGCTCATTTTGATGGCATGCATCTTTAAGACCGAGTCTACCATGGTCTTTGTTGGAGGTTATCTTCTTCCAGGAGATGAGGGACATCTTCTTTTGTCCACTGCTTCCATGACAAACAAATTTTTTGAAGTGGCGATTGATATTGTCACGTAGAGCTAGGGAGATCATGATCACTTGCATCGTCGAATGGGGGAATATGCCAATGTGATATGACTCGATAGAGATAAGTGGTTGATCATCCAACTAATGCCAATGTGATATGACATGATATTAGAGTAACCTGCCTGTGTTGATTAGTTTGTGAAGGATGGGCACCCCGAGGTTCCACCGAAAGTCTTTTGTGAAGGGAATTCTAGTCTCTACTTGATTGACCTTTGTAGAGAAGAAACAACTTGACTTTTCCTTGGATATCACTTTACCTGAAGCAAGTGAAAAGGCTCAAAGAAAATTCAAAACTAAGCTTGCATGTGATGTTGGTCCTTGGTGAGGAGCACAATATTGTTGGCAAAGTGGACAAGTGTTAGTAAGGAGTTACCTCTTGTGACTGTAGAAGGCATCCAATTTCCTTCCGCTATAGATAGCTCAATATCCTGACTGAGACTCTCTACAAAAAGGATGAAGACCTATGGAATTAGAGGGTGGTATTCTAGTCCATGTAAATTCTATAATGTGTGGTATTATGTTCTAACGAATTTCAACAACATTCCCTAATAAAAATCCATGTAAATTCTATTAGAATGTGTGGTATTCTATTCTAACAAATTCAACTACCTCACATGTATTTTCTTTGAACCCCGAGAGATTATGTATTGATCTTGTTCTCCCATTACAAGCAAACTTGAAGCCATGACACAATTGTTGTAAAAAGTTACTTCATCTCTAACTAGGTTGGATATGAAGTCAAGACAATGCTTCTACCTATAAGAATTACCATCATGAACCATAACCCACTTAGCTATTGCATCAGCAGTGTTATTACATACTCATCAAATTTGGAAAGGATTGGCACTAACCAAAAGGTATCCCTTTGTGTGTGCTTGTAGATTAATTTGTGTTTCACAATAATTTCAACGTTCTCCCAACAACATTCTGATTGATTGTTCATTTTTGGATGATACTAGGATTTTACCAAATTGTGTTTTGTATTCCTTCAAGCTAGTTGAGATTGCTTTAAGTTCATCTAGAAGTGTGTCCATCTTCGTGCCTTTATTGCAACATCCCCACAACCATTGAGCCTCACAGTTTCTCACCACGAACCCGATAGCCATGGTGTGCCTCTTCTTCTTCAGATATGCATTGACATTCAATTTCATCCATTTCGGTTCTGGTGGTGACCAGTGTTTCACACCAAGGTTGGGACCCTGAGTACTTTTATCATGACAAAAAGTAGCTAAGCAAATTCCACACCTTTAGGGTTTGGTTTAGAATCCTGAAAACGATTAGATAGAAAAAATTCCAAAGTTTTTTCATACTATCATTGCAAACCATATCGACCTATCAATCTATTGGTTTCAATTCTACAGATTTGTAGCAAGCCATGCTGTAAAAGATGGACGGTGATTATCATTTTTTCGACTTCCTGTTGGACCATATCCCACACCTTCTAAACATCTTAGAATTTCTCAAAAGCATGTGTCAAACTATCTATTTCCCAGCCACATCTCAGGCATCAATGCTCCATAGTGAAACCCCTCCTTGCTCTACTATAGTTTGTCCTAGTCTTCAATGTATAGATAACCACAATGTGGTTTTCACTCTCTGAGGAACGTCTAGCTTCCAGATGGTCCTCCATTTTCCTGGAGTCCTTGTAGTGTTAATGTGTCGGATCTTGCAGTGCTTTTTAATCATAAATTTCTTTTGGAATCCTTTAAATAAATAACCTCATCCATCCATTCCTGTAGACATGGAGGATGCATTGATATGATGATCCTGACAATGTCTTCTTCTAACCAGTCATGGACAAACTTATCATCCTAGTTTCCTTCCAAGATCACCATGGATTCAACTTTGAGATCTTGTAACTCAGTTGGAACATCCATATTCCCTTAAGTTGTGGGTTCCCACTTCCATTCACTCATTTCTCTTTCTATATGTTCATGTTGGACCAAGAAAGGATTTCTTTCCCTATATCCGAAAGCAACAAATTATGAGTTTTGATTACATACTTCCATAGACGTGATGCATTAGACACTCCATAATTGATTCTGTGAGCAAACTCATCTTCCATTACATCCTTCCCAAGAGCCCTCCTGGTAAAATGAGGTCCCAACCAACTGTGTGCAGTAGAGCCTCATTTTATAATCTAGTTGTTGTCAAGTTCTCCTTCCTTTATGCATGTTGTAACTTTATCCCACGCTACAAAGATGATGCATGCAGTGCCTATAGCACCCTTCCATAAGAAGGTCCTAACAACTTGATCATTATTATATCAAAACTAGGTTGGAAGGTGTTTTGTTTGCATTGTATATATTGGCATTGAGTTTAAGACAGATCTGATTAGTGTAAACCGGTCTGCAAATGAAAGGGATCTATTAACCCATGAAGAATTTTTTTCTTCTATCTTGTTAGTTGCATCTAGATACATTCGTCAATTTGCTTGCTCATGGATAATTGGAACCCTGAGGTGCTACCCCAGATTATTTGCTTGTTGTATGTCAATGATTCTGGTGATGGATCTTTTGGTTCTACTGGTCACGTTCTTAAAAAAGAATATTGAAGGCTTTTTCTAACCATTGTTTGACCTGAGGATTTTTCAAGTCCCCTTTGAACCTTTGTCATATTCATGGCTTGATTTTCTGAAGCTTCCCCAAATAATATTAAATCATCTGTGAAGAAGACGTGTGATATCTCTGGTCATGCATAGGTGGCTCCAAAAAACCTTCCATGTTACACTCATTCCCCTTCAACTATCTCCTAACTCAATCGATCCAGACATAGGACGAAGATGTATAGAGAAAGCACATCCCCTTGACCTACCCCCATTTATGCCTTGACGATTATAGAGTTTCTCCTTCCCATGCGATTGTGATCTCTCTGCCCATGATGATATTCATAATAAGAGTAATTTATTGTGCATAATAGTTCTCCTCATCAATGTATCTACTGTGACACCCTTTGCCACACAAAGCGAGATTACTCAAAACAAAGAACAAAATTATCCCTAATATCAATATTACCACCAAACAAGGTAAATTAAAACTGATCTCATAACATAATTTCCAGTTGAACATCTCACAATTGAAGCCATAAATTGTTGCCACTTGTATTTCATTCATATTGAAAGTATTACACAACTTTGTTCATTGGCTATTAGCCACCACCTATTACATTTAATCATCTTCTCATGTACATAAAACATTTCTGGACCACTATGGCATCCAACCAAAAACTCAAAACAATGTACAATATTCACAAAACACCCTCAAGGACCTGAGTGTTCAAGGATGACACCTAAGACTCTATTACTAGAACTAGATGTATATCCATGATTCAACAGCTACAACTCCTTATTATCAATCTCAGCCACACGAACTTTATGTCATCGTGCATGTCCACCTAAAAAGATGTGAAACCCATGGGGCGAGACTAAACATCCTAGAGAGCGATATAACTCTCCATAAACATCTATTATAAGCATAGATAACTAAAATAGGAAATTATACAATTAACTAATAAGCAGATTCAACTCAATGATGTAAGTAGGGCAATTATCACATTTTGAGAGAATAGGGCATCTACACTAAATAGTAGATCATCTTATGCTTTGAGAAGGAATATGAAGAAAATATATAATTTTTATAAAATAAACAACATAAGAAACACCACAAGGGGTCATCCAATGTTGTTTGTATGTGACCCTAAGAAATAATACTACAAGACTGTGATACATCTTTATTTATTATGTCCTGTGGACTTGAGGCATACCACTTGAATCCAACTGATCACTGCTAAGTCAAAATTAGTACCATACAAAATCAATAGAAGTGTCAGACTCCATGATCATCACCACACTACTCAGTCAGCACGATTCGGCAATGTAGTGACATATAGTCAAACTGCAAAGACAACAACTTATAGCCAAATCTATAGTCATATAAAGACGACAACTCACAGTCAAAGCTATGGTCCTCTAAAACAACTATACTACCTTGGTACATGGCACAACACTAGAGAACATGATCATACATGGTCATTCAATAATAAACATCAAATCACTATTTCAACAATTTAAGGTTATAAAGAGCTACCTCCACAGATACCCTACATATTCAACAATATGGGCTCTGAGTTTCCCCTGAGTTACTCATTTCACCATCTAGCTAAACACTGACACTGAAGATGGATCTATGATACATGAAATCTACATGAATAAGGTTTCACTTTATTTGTTATGCCAACTGGATGAATTAAGGCTCCATCATACAAGTGGACATACAAAACCCTAACTTAATCTAGCAAGAATAGTTGTGAAACAACTTCATATGTCATAAAACATATAAGGTGTGAACTTGTCACATCATCTCTAAGCAACATTATATCACTATCTTAAAGAAGGCCATCAACATCACCACTTGTTAACACTACCATATCAGGCTGATCACTGTTATCACATTATTGGGAATAATAATCCCTTATCACATCACTGAAGGATATAACCTTGCACTAGGCATCAAGCCTTCACTAGGTCATAAGACCAATCACATTATTCTTGTAACTCATTATTATCTTGTCATACCTCGTCGGCCATGTTCCATCACTTGTATCACCACACATATACACTATAGCAATCATTAGATATGATAACCATCAAATGATGCCTTATCAGACATATAAGCATCACCTATATCTCATCAAGTATACACCATAGCAATCATTATCTATGGTAATTGTCTCACCTATAAAGTCAACATTATACAAAAAAGGGAGAGAGTACTTATTGTTATCTCACTCTATTACACACTTTAGGTAATGTACATCATATGTCCCTCAATTTAGGGTTAGGGATTCACGATTGACCACATAGGGTTCCATGACACTATTTAATTACCAATCTCTAATTTCATTACCTACCATAAGTTTGGAGTGTATTAGGATTAAGCACTATAAATTATAACTAAGTGTGCACATTCACAAATTTACAATCTTAGTGCACTTCATCAAGGCTCATGGCCATTGTTTATGTAACACCCCTGACCTTGGTTTTGCGATAAACCTAGAATATTTGCCTAAGTAAGTTTATTAGAACCTTTTCTTAATATTTTGAGAAGTGATTAAGACTTAAGGAGAGTTTAATTCTCAAGTTGGAGCTTATTTGCAAATCATTTGTGCTTTATATGAGAGTTTTGGTATAAATTATAATTTACCAAAAGAGGGGTCGATGTAAAATTTACCACCTCTAGAGTGTCCCTTCTCTTTATTAGCATCATTTAGAGGAAATAGAAAGGATGGGACGCCTTATTTGAGTTTTGGTTGAGTGATAGCACTCTTGGTGGTGAAAGAACCAAAGGATGTTGAGTGTCTTGAACCCTAGATAAGGTGGTATTGAGTTATGAAGAGTATAAGGGAGTGCTTATCAGTTTAGAATACATAGAAGAGGTTCTATATAAGTTTAAAAACCATTTTGAAGTATTCATATTGGACTAAGAACCTCAAGTAGGTGAAACATATCTATTTACATGTTCCTTGCAAAAGTTGTATCGTTTTGCATATAAAGTAATATTGGGTTGTGATATCTTATCAAGAAAGATACCCAATGGCCGATATCTCATCCTTGAATTATCCATAAGAGTTTTTCATGTTGAGATTATTATGGTTGCATGGTGCCATGATGCATGGAAACGTGTCACCTAAGTGCATATGGTGATGACACCTCGCATATACTCTCTCTCTCTTGAAACTCAACTATATAAGCCTCTCTTTTTACAAGCAAGTAAATGTTTTGACCCTTTTACCATATTCTTCTTGGTGGATGACTCAGGGATCTCAAGGATCAAGAGGAAGGTCGAACATCTTTCCTAAGGTGAAGCCATGGTCATCTTCAACTGTGGGTTGACTATGCTTCTCGGGTCATGGTTCCTTTCTTTCTTTTCTTCTTCACAAAGTTCCAAACTATGGTATCTTCTTTCATATAGAAGTAATGTGATTGAGTATTGGACTTTTGATAAGTCATATTCAACCTCAAAAATGAGGATATTTGAAGCTTGAAGCTCTAGTGGTGATCTTGAGGCGGGTTATATAACTTGAACTCAACATTATTATTATTCACCTTCTATCATGCAATACTTGATGACTCCTTTTCCATTTCAACTTTTCTTGATTGAATGATGATTCTATCTAATGGATATATGGGGTTGATGTCTATGAACTAGAGTGTTTATGGACAAAGGGATGAAGCTTGAAGATGATGGAATCTCTCATGCATAATCTGATATTGATTTGAGAAAACCCTAACATGATATGGTGTTTGGTGAAGGGAAACTGATACACTTGGAGTTCTAAACCCCTACTGGTTTGTTACATACAAGGGACCGTCATTCTTACAGTTATTTATCCTATCACCTAAGGCTAAGGATGAGGGTAGGCCGATACCTTGAAAGTGAGTCAAGTTATATAGTCAATAGGGCTAGCCTGACATGCCATAACCCAAGCAACCTAACACACCTCTTTCCTGACACAAGTGTGATGGGAGACACACCTAGGTCGACATGATATATGAAGGTGTGGGCAACACACTCATGGCCGACCTTGATAGGAAAAAGAATAGAAGGGTATTAATTATGGCTAACTCGATACAATCAAAACCCTAAAACCCAATATGTATGAAAACCTTAGAGGCCAATATCACTTGGTGATAGTTAGGACGACACACTAGATAATAGTATAGTTGATACCCTATAGTATACTATGTTCGATACACAAAATGATAGGGTGGTCGATACATAAAGTGATAGGGTGGTCGATACCCTAAACTGAGGTCAAGATGTTATGTTTAATTGAGGTCAAAATAGTTTGCTAAAGTATGAGGAAGGTGATGCACCAAGGTATGGTGAAGGTGAAACACCAATATGTGATTCATGGCCGATATCACCTTAAGAACCTCTAAACCAATATCACTTTGATGTGCCTTGTCCGATATAAGCGATAGTGCCTTGGCCGACACAAGCAATAGTGCCTTAGCCGACACAAGCAATAGTATCTAGACTGAAACTAGTGGATGTGTCTAGGCCGACACAAGAGTTAGTATGTAGGCCGATACACCTTGATGAGTGTAGGATGATACACCTTGATGAGTGTAGACTGACACATGATGAATATAATCAATTGATTCACTATGAAGTAATGAGATGGATATACTTTTATAAGTGTAGGATAATGAACTCTAAAGAGGGTCAAGCCAATGTAATAAGTATGTTGAAATCAATATCCTAGTAAGGATGAAAGAGAAACTTATAATACTCATATGAGAAAGGTAATACTTCATGTTGATAATCAATTGATGATAATTGATGAGAGTAATTGAGAATGTTTGAAAACTTATTGCAATAATATAAGCTCTTATGATGTGAATAAGGGTTTGGTTGTTAATTATGAACTTGAAAAGCCTAATCGACTACAAGGGGAAACCCTAACCCTAATTATGAGAGGGTTGCAATCTGAATGATTCTCTTTATGGAACAATGATGATATTTACTTGATATTGCTTTTACCATGAAATCCTAACCATGCATGTATTATAAGATGATGAGCATAGTCTGGTATGAGCTATAATGATTTAGCATGATACATATTAAGTAGTTCTTGCGAGCCATGTGTAATACTTGTACAACAAGTATGATAAATATATGGGTCTGATGACCTAGATATGATTGTTTCCTGGTGAGAGGTGACATTGTTCAATGATGAACTGAGGATTTGATACCCTAAACATGTGATCATGATAATGATATTTTGGAAGGGATGAAATTCCCAATAATATGTTCAAAGGATTGAGATCCCTAGATAGGTAGAATAAGATGTGTTCCAACTGATACAAGATTCCTTGAAAAATGTATTACACCTTTCTTTATATGCATTGATCAATAATTCATGCTTGTAACTTGATTGATGCTAAAAGATGTTGTAATGCACTTAATCTATCAAGTGAAACCAAAAATGTAGTTTGCCTTGGCCATAGATCCATTCAGTGTTAGAATTTGTTGGATGGTGAAATGAGTTTTACTCATAGTGCATATTGTTGAATATGAGGGGTGCAAGTTTAGGTATCTCTTTGTATCCTTAACTAATAGGATTGGCTGTGGGACATACCCTGATGATTAGGATTAGCTTCGGGCCATTACCTAATAAGAGTGTGGTTTTATGTTGTGACTCAATATATAATTTGAATTGGTTACAGACCATATCTTGATATAATCAGGATTTATTAGTGTCATACATTGATGAGGGAACATCTATAGGGTATATTTTTATAGTGATGAGCCTCTATACCCAGGCTAGCTAATTGCAGTTTGACTCATAATGTCATTGACAATAATCTTGTATTGATCGAGAAAGGAAAGGTCATGGAGTCTGTCTCTTTCATGGACCTTGTATGACACTGATGCTAGTTGGTTGGAGCATTAGCGGTACACCTCATCTCCTTAGGGAATAAGATTGATTTTTGAAAGATGTAATCAGTTGTGTAACATATTTTCTTAAGGATTTTTGAATGAGAGTGCAATTGCTTCTTTATGTCATAACTGTTACATGTTATACATGCTCTTCATATTCCTTTTAAAAGTGATTAGATGATCTACTTCTTAGTTATAGATATATGAACTACTTGAATGATGAGTCTACTCCACTCTACATATAACAAAGAGTACCTATTTAATTCAATAAATGTTTCTTCTACTCTCTTTTATGAAGATTTGTATGTGATAATAATATTGTTGGTGGAGGGTTATATCTCATGTTGAGATATGGATCTCACCCCATGGGTTTCCACACTTTTTAGGTGGACATGCATGAGAAGATAGAGATCGTGTAGCAGAGAATGAATAGTAGCCACAAGGATATCAGTAACAGTTCAGGTTGAATGTATTATAATGTGTCTTGTAGATATAGAGTCATATGTATCATCCCTGTACTCTCAGGTCCTTGGGAGATAGTGCGTAAATAGTTTTATGATCGATCTGAGATTTTGGCTTGGACGCCTTGATATCTATAATGTTGCTC
The DNA here is from genome assembly GCA_963693085.1 of Alisma plantago-aquatica. Taxonomy (NCBI): domain Eukaryota; kingdom Viridiplantae; phylum Streptophyta; class Magnoliopsida; order Alismatales; family Alismataceae; genus Alisma; species Alisma plantago-aquatica. The sequence continues at coordinate 1,275,473,454 of OY856412.1, read as the reverse complement.
TTATATCTATTTTGTTAAAGCAATTGGTATATCATATCCTTGTGATGTGATGAAACAATGTATGTATGAAGTGAACCATGATGTATAAATGACTTTGATTCTTTCTGTAAAGATTTTCCTGGTAATGGACCTCTTAGTAAAAAGGTTTTAATTTTTAATGATTTTCGGTAATATGTTGTTAATGATTATTTCCACATAGTTTTATGCGATAACGCTGTCGGGTTGATAGCGGTCGTCACAAATTTTCATATCAGAGCCTTATGTTTGCTGAGTCTACAGGGACATAGGATTAAGGTTGTTGAGTCTATTATAGTATCCTCCAGTTTATCTTATAGTAACTTCTTCTTATATAGAAGAAGAAATAAAGCTTATGCTCCATTTGGTAAAGCGGTGCAATTGCCCGAGCTACGGTGGGGCAAGGTCGGGCAGGTTATAATCGCTCATAACCACTGTTACCAAATGCAGGATCACTTATCGCTTAGAATTTGTATTGTTTTTAGTGTTGAGTAGTGCTCAATGGTAGCTTCATCTTATCGGACAAAAATCTTGCAGTGATCCATCTCACCACACCAAAGTGTTGGCTCACTAATTGTATCGCCAAATGTTGCATTAAAGATGTATGGAGAACACGAGGAATGTGTTTCTAAGAGAAATGTTGATGCACTAAGAGGAGGTGTAAGGGAACATGCGAGAGAAGTACAAGTGGCTGAGAATCTCTAGACGGATTAGACTATTCTAGAGAACCCTACTTTTCATGTTGGCTTTGGGCAGTTCATGACGACGGTAGCACATATGACTGATAGGATACCAGTACCACCACCTAGGGCACTAGTCCCCAATGTAGAATCTTTGGGTTCTGGTAAAACTTTTGAATGTCTATGACATGTAGGAGCTATAGAGTATGTAGAACAGATGACCCAACCGATGCAGGATATGTGTCTCACTGAGTTAGAAAAAGCTTTTGAGATCCTTAGCATCCCACAAACTGACAAAGTTAGGCATGTTGTGTATCTGTTGAAGGAAAGTGTTGGACATTGGTGGGTCCTTGAAGAGGAAAAAAGACATGGTGTTGAGGTCATATGGGAGGAATTCTGACGCAAATTTACCAATAGGTACTTTCCTTAGATGTATCTAGATGAGAAAATCTCACAATTTCAACAGATTAGGAAAAGGGCCTATGAAGATTAATGAGTATGAAGCTAAGTTCATGGAGCTTCTACGATTCTGTCCGCACATGGCTACTACAAACCAGGAGAGGAATTGACGTTTTGAGAATGGTCTGAACGCTGAGTTATCAAATTCTATAGTTTCTCTGGAGAATAGGGAGAGATTTTCTACATTTGTGGAATCAGTTAGGAGGATAGAAAGGTTGGTAACTGAGAAATATGAGGCCAACATTAGGAAAGGACCTTCCTAGTTTCAAGGATAGAGGTCCGAAAGCTACAAGAAACCAAGGTTTCTTACACCATTAGCACCATAGAGGTTTAGTGCTGAAATGTAGTGGATGATAAGTAAGAGTAGAGGTCATAGTTTTCCACCTATTGGTGCCCATAGTACTACATCAATGTCTATGACAAGACCGTATAGGCCACAACAAGTGAACAAAGTCTATCAAAAGTGTGGGAAGACTGGACATCAGATGAGGGAAATTCTAATAAGAGATACTGAGGTAACCTAACCACCAAGGTAGAGCCAGTAAGGCTCTCAGAGACAATAGTTCAGTAGTGGTGTAGGAGGATGAGGACATGGACAGACATCTCAAGTAGGTTCATCTGCACAAAGCAACAGAGGATGAGGTCAGCAATAGGAAATGACAATATAGGTTCATCTACATAAAACAATAAAGGACGAGGTCGGAAGTAGGCAATTACAAGATTCTATGCTATGAGTCTGCCAGAGGCGGTAGTCAACCCATAAGAGGGGAAGGATGTTACAACCCCAAATTTTGGGTTCATTTGACGAGAAATGTAATTTATTATATTAAATATATTTGAACAAATAATGAAATAATTTTCTTCAAATAAATGGATTTCGTTTACAATAGCCTTGATGATTGTGTTGTGGGCTTTATTGGCTATTGGGCCCAAATAATAATGAAATTCAATTAGTAAATGGATAATTGAATTTTTAAGAAAAGAAATATGTAGAAACCTCTAGAAGGCAAATCCAAAGAGGATTTCGTGCCTCTTGGGTTCCTTGGGTACCAAGGAGTCCAAGGTTGCAAAAAGAAAGCAATAAGAAAAGAAAAGATTAATTAAGTATTTCTTTATTAAGAAATAAATTGAGAATAATGGTAAAATGTGGAAAACATGTGGAAAAAGGTATAATTGAGTTATCTTGGTGGATTTTCATATCCAAAGGATTCCTAATATTAAAAGGAACACCAAATAAGGAAATAAAAGAGAGATAAAGAGAAATTCTCAAAAAGAGATATTTTAATAAAGAGAAAAGTAAGATAATAAGAAAAAGGATGAAAGATAAGGAAAGAGGCTAGGTAAATATTCCCAAGAGGGTATTTGGAGCCATTAAGGTTCCTTGAGGTTCAAGGAACTCAAAACAATAATTTAATAGCAAAGGAAAGAGAAAATAGGTGAAAAGTATATATAATTAAGAGATATCTTGAAATTAAAGAACAATAACGTTTTCTTTTAGATAATGAGCCCCATTTTGGTAGGGAGATAGATTCAGTCATTATAGACTTTCTCCTAAAATTTGAGATTAAAATGATAAACGGTTTGGGAGTTATGAATTTTGTAAATTTCCATATAGTGAGAGGATCGACATTAATGTCACGATTTAATTGGAAAATTATTTTGGGCACGTAAAATATGAACCATTGGATCTGGGATCCGACGGTAGCTGATCCTATCTGATCTTGAGCCAAAAAGGGAGGAACTGGAATAGTTTTTCAATCGAATTTCTCAAATTTCTACCTCCCTAGTCCACGATCTATTCTGGAAACTCTCCCAATCTCTTCGGGAGATCAAAACGAACCTACACATCTATGAAACTCCTTTGCTTCGTGAGGAATCAAGGTTTCCCCAAATCCCATCTGGATTAGGAGAGCCATTAATGAAAAATCGCTATCCCTTGCCTATATAAGGTCGTCGATTCTCCTCTCGAAGGATCAGAACAAGAAGAGGACTCTCCAAACCTCTCCGCAAGACCAGTCACAACACCCACTGGCCTTCAGTATGGATAATCTCACCTACGCCTCTCCCGTTCTCCCTTCTCACAGCCAGGAACAACGACCCTGTTTCCTTCTTCACCTGCTCGACCGAGGCTGGGAGCGCCACCATAGACAATGGAGCCAGGCAGAGAGGTAGCTGCAAGTCTCTACTTGTTTGGGATTCTCGCGAACCAAGCCGAGGATGGGAGGGTAGTCGCCGCCGAGGAGGAGGTGAGGACCCTATTTCTACGGTAAAACAGGGGAGGGGGCGCTCCATGTCTGCGTCGCGAGGACGATGAAGCAGAGATCTGGACCGGGTAACTGGTTAGGCGGATCCGAGTGGCGATCCGCAAGTAAAGACAAATAAAAGTAAAAAAGAAATCATTTCATTTTGACGTGGCTGCGTCCCATTGGTCAAAATTTTATTAGTTTGTAAAAATTGTAGAAATATATAGGATGATCCAATGAGAGCAAGTAATATATGATTTTCAATCAGAAAAATCCAAGGAATGAAATAAAACTACTAGTAGAGCCTAGTTTTGCTTCTAGTTCGAAAATTGTACGAAGTTAGTAACCTTAATGCTTTTTATGTATAAGAAACCCTAGTTTTAATGTTAGGGGATCTTGTAAATTTATGTGCATGGTTTAATGGGATATTAACCTGTTGTTGATAAATGAGAAAATAGGATCTAAAAAGATGATCTTTTATATATATATAACTTAATTTAGGGTTTCGTGCATGAATATGCATTAATGAGCTTGAAAACCCTAATTTAGATTAATATGTCTTTTAATCGTATTAATTGTTCAAATCCATGAATAAATAGGGAAATGATGATCCTAAGTCAATTTGAGTATAAAAGACTATTAAAATGGATAGTTAAGCAATTAAGGTTCATATAAATGGAAAAGAGTATTTTAGGGTTTGTTAACCAAAAAGGGATAAAGTTTGAAGAAATTGATCTAAGAAACCCTAATGAATATTAATGAAACCTTAATGGGGATTGGAAACCCTAGAAAGAGAATCCAAGTTTATAAAGTAAATTCTTGATAAAGTGTGTAATAAATAGAGTACATATTCTTTTCAGGAATTATGTGATGATTGAATTACTTGCTTGGATCTGTTGATTGGCTTGATTATATATACATGAAGTATATGTTCAATAATCTGCATGACTCATCAAATCAGGTATGTGGTTATGCTTATGACTATACCGATTAGTTTTCCGAATATTGTATCGACGTTTCCCTCAATGCATGATATAACTGTTAGATGTTTTAATTCATGCAACTATAAAGTGACTACGACTATCACTATGAGTATATATGTATAACTAGCTAGATCTGAGTCCACCCCTGTGGCTATGCAAAGGCTAAGGATAACCTAGAGCAGGGTCTAGGGTATCATGAGTTAGAAACTGGACTACACATGTGTAGTGCCATGAGACTCTTAGCATACCATGAGTTAAGGAGTGGGCTACCTACGGGTAGTGCCATGTGACTCAGCCCTAGAAATTGATTCATCTATTAGGTGAAGTCATGAGGGGTAAAATGGGAATCTACCATAAGGGAGGTAGTATCCAGGTCCACTGTATGAACAACGCAGGGGATAGGGTACACATGGATCGCGTAGTTATACTTAAAACATAAACTTGTTTGTTAAATGATAATTGAATGCAATACATTGTTATAGATAATTGCATGATTATTGTTTCCCCCATATACCAGCTTCGGCTGACCGACGTTTTGTTTGTTGGCATTTTAGGTACAAGACAAAAGGACAAATAGTAAATCGTCATGTTGTGAAATACATGAAATGAAATATAAGGAGGATTAGTTAGAGTAGCATACACACATGGATAGAAGTTAGAAATCCAAAATTTCAAAAGGTATGCAAAGTTTATTTTTCTTACAGCTTTTCAGTATAGTATGTTAAAATTTGATAATTATTCTTGGTTGATTGCCAAACCTTTGATCTGGAAGTTATGGGTGCGGCTTCGACCTCTCGTCTCCCTTAATTGGGGGTTATCGGGAGGTCGGGTCGTAACATTTGGTATCAGAGCGTAGGTTCCTCAGTTAACCATTAATAATTATTAAATTTTACAAACTCCATAGAACCCAAGGGAGTTATTAGAGGATTATTCGAAAGACGGAGGTGTCTAGAAAAGGATCATGACCGGGGGCTGGCAATATTTTCCTCCGCACCGCTAGTCAGAATACGAGGACTCCCGGATCCATGTGACTGCCTGGCCAAATTCTTAGGGTATGAATCGAATTAAGATACCTTTAGGACTTCTCATCCTATTCATCCCTTCTCATCACAAAAATTTTGATAAGGACCTAAAGGATTAGGATTTTCTTTCTTCTCCTCACCCTATTGTATGGGTAAGGTTAATGAGGTTTAAGGAATCCTCCACCAAATTAATGAAAAGCATGTAAATAAAATGTCATGGACATAAGCTTAATAGATTAAGCGCCAATTAAATAATAGATACATGCTTAGGTCGTATGACATAAGTTGTCATGTCCTCAGAAGAGACCTGAGGCTAGACCTTCTTGTCAGGAGGATAAGTCAGTCTTGGAGGTGGAGATATCCATTGCAAGTAGAGACCTGGCACATCCTCTGAGGATGATGCTAACCCTAACCCTAAGTGATGGTTAGAGAGAGATGAGTTGGACTAGGTGTATGAAGGGACATGCCTTTGGGATGCCATATGATCCTTGGGTGACCTAGCACCTTTGGCAACCCAACCCTAGGAAGGGTCGTTCATATTAGGGTAAAGGATAGCTCCTTCGATGATGATGTTAGGGAGGACCTGTAGAGACCCTATGGGCTTATGTGAATAGAGCATAGTATGCACCTAGGGTACGTTGGTTGTGTGAGCAAAGGGTTGGAATCCTGACCACGAGGGTACGAAGGATGGCTTATGAGATAAGCATAAGGGACTATGGATGATCATGAGCAAACATAAGCTTGAGCATAGGCCTCACCCACGTAGAGGTATGCTTGTGAGCTTGATCCAACTTCATGGAGAGAGGACCTCTAGTAGGACCTCAATACGGAGGATGGAAGCCTAAAACCCCGAGATTTGAGGAACAGTGGGGAGTTGAGGATGATGCGACCTAAGTGGATGATAGTGGTTGCCTTATGCTTGACCCCTGGAGGCTGATGATATCTTGGTTGCCTTTAGAGGGACCAAAACCTAAAGAAAGGATGAGGTTTCTGGCACCTATGTGCCTATGGTATAAGTGTTTACCTTCTGAGAAAGGAAGAAGATGTTCTGTATACCCTGAAGTGGATTTGTAACAGGTTATGAGGCCTTGTACCTTATGGTTTGTCCTTGAGGAAGATCCAACTCTAAGTGTTGCTCGAGTTGAAGGATGACAGGAAGTGCACGTTATGCCTATTGCAAGCTTGATTCATGGTTAAGAGATAGAACATGCAGTTGGACACCTAAAAGTGAACCTAGGGTTCCTAGGCCTAAGAGGGGAAGTGGTATACCTAATGCTCATGATGAGGATTTAGTTGCTATAGTTTCAAGCATGGTACTCCTCATGCATAACGGAAAGTGAAACCCCCTTAGGTTTAAAGGTATGATTGATGAATCCCTCACAATAAAGTTGATGATACGGGAAAGTATGATCTTGATCCGGCATTGAGGAAAGAGGACAAGAATGACCTAGCATGGTTTAATAGGTGATCTTCTTATGCCTTAATAGCTTACTAGGGTTAAGTAGGCTCATGTGGATGTAAACCCTAGACCTAAGAGCTTTTGTGACCTTGCTGACAAGAGATAGTTTTCCTCCCATCCTGGGAGAGGGACACCTTTGGTAGGGTGTATATCAGTTTTGTTAGTTTAGGGTAACCTAAAGAGGTCTCATAGGATCTTGAGAAGTTAAGTGAAAAGTACATGGTATAAGAATGAACCTGTAGACCCATAGATATCCATCTATAATTGCATATGAATGTGTTACCATGGAGGTAACTAGTATGGGGCTTGACCAAGGTAGGCTGGTTGCCATGATCCCTATGAAAGGATAAATGCCGAAAGAGAGATGATGAAGACTTGGGTGAACATGTACTATAATAGAGAATCCTCAGTCTATCCTAGGGTCGAGTAGGGATAAGACCGATGGAAGTAGGAGTCACCTAATTCCCTAGTAGCACATGACCATAGGGTCAGGAGGTAATGCTACCATTGTCTGAGGGCCATGGGTTGGGAGATTGATCACCTTCATGAACTCAAGGGACCCAAAGGGCAGATGAGTAGGGCACTCTCTTGATGCATGAGGGAAGAGGGATGACCCCAAAAAGAGACGGTACCCTATAGACCTAGAGGAGATGACCAAGGATATAAACCTCAGTAGGTTCTAGACTAGTTTTCTATCATGATGTCTGTGATGTAGAGGCATATGTGGCACGTTGCAACTTAGATGTAAAGGTATATTGGCAAGGTGGGATGTACCATCTCTACTCTTGGAACAGGAAGAACTCTGTATTTGGACTGCAGCCAAATGCTTATTTCCTCTTGTTATGGGGGTGAGAGATAGGACATTACGCATGCCATACACCAAGGATAAGAGATGATGTAGGTTGGAATGTCGCCACGAGAAATAGGGATAGAGAAGATAACCTACCCAGGTAAAGTGAATGATACATGGTTTGCAAAGACTAAGAGGAATGAGGTAGTCACCTTATGAGGATGTTTTTATCCTGAGCTAAGTGGAACTTACAAGTTATACCAGGTTGAGTTTGATCACCGTGATGATGAAATCAGAGGGTGTTCTTAATGAAGATAGACATAGAGGTTGAGGTAAAATGATAAGTGAAATACATGGAAGTGTATGTCTTCAATGTTACCTAATACCTAAGGATGTGAAGTGGTAATGGATTCTCTAGTTGAGATACATCTGACTTGTTTGACTAGAAGCTAGAAGAGGTTGTTTGGCTAACCCTAAGTTTGAACACAAGTGGTGTTTGGATAACACTCAGATGTAATGAGATACGTTGAAAAGTTAAGGGTTGTTTGGTTAGCCAGTCTAGTCCTTGATACGATGAAAGGATGGTGGTAGAACCTCAAGTGCACTTCTTTGGAAAAGAAGGTAATGAAATCCTGATGGGAGTGATTTAGGGTTTCGAGGAATCGATCTTGAGGAATTATGACTTACAGGAAATTGTGATTTTAAGATCATCATACACCATAGTACTACTGAGGTAATGAGTGGTAGCATTACTATGGATCCTGAAGATGAGGCTGCATGTGGTATGTTTCCATACATGACAGACGGTGAAGGATGAACATCAGTAACCCAGTGCTTTGGTATAGAGGATAAAAGTTCCTGAGAGGGAATGGGAGTTCATCACTATGGATGTTGTGATAAGTCTCCCCTAGATCAAGAAAGGTCAGGATGCAATATGGGTTATGGTAAATCGCATTACCCAGATGGCATAAGAAAGGAAGAGTTCTGTCAAGGGACATATTTGGTTGAACTACCCATGAGAGAAATGGTTCAACTACACCATGATGCGAGTTCAAAGGTTCTTGAGTTCGACCTAAAGGTTCCCTTCCCAAAAGGTGGAAGTAGGTACATGAAGAACTCGATGATAGTGTAGTTTATCACCCCTAACTAATGGTTAGTATGATCCAGACTAAAGGGTCTGATGAGAGCATATGTGTTCATTCAGGGTGATAGCTAGAGACAGTTCTTGTCCTATGAAAGATGTGATGATGACCACCATAGCCATTATCGGGATTCTAGGAAGCTCTGTAAGGGAGGTTGTGTCGGTCACCACTTCAGTAAGGTGATGTTGGTGAAAGGACCACATGATGATTAGAAAAGGACCACAATGCATGAAGACGAAAGTCGCTTTAATCATGCAATGGCTGAAAGGAGCCTAGAGACGACGAGAGTCATGAGCAGATGCAAAGTAGACTAACATGCAGTGTAGTGTGGGAGAATATAATGAGAATCCGACCCCTCTGAGATGCAGCTGAGAAAGTTGAGTCCCTGATACATGGGTCCATTAGAGATGGATGGGTGGAGATGGTAAGGTTTTGACCCTACCCCTCAGGATAAAGTAATGTGGGATGTTTTCCATGTGTCCAATTTAGAGCACTGTGTGAGGTACCCCAACCATGTGCTGAGCAATGAACCTAGTGAGCCCCAAGGGAGGCTGAAATGGCCTGAGTCACCTGTGTAGTTTATAGACGCTAGGATGAAAGAACTCAGAGAAAAGAATATGTGATGATAAAGGTTCTTTGGATGCGCCATGAGTACGGTAAAGCCACATAGGGGCCAATGATGGACATGGAAAAGTCTTATCCTGAATTGTTTGTTTGCTTGATAGAATTTTGAGGACAAAATTTCTATCAGAGGGGAAGGATGTTACAACCCTAAATTTTGGGTTCATTTGTCGAGAAATGTAATTTCTCATATTAAAGATATTTGAACAAATAATGAAATAATTTGATTCAAATAAATGGATTTTGTTTACAATAGCCTTGATGATTGTGTTGTGGGCTTTATTGGCTATTGGGCCCAAATAATAATGAAATTCAATTAGTAAATGGATAATTGAATTTTTAAGAAAAGAAATATGTAGAAACCTCTAGAAGGCAAATCCAAAGAGGATTTAGTGCCTCTTGGGTTCCTTGGGTACCAAGGAGTTAAGGTTGCAAAAAGAAAGCAATAAGAAAAGAAAAGATTAATTAAGTATTTCTTTATTAAGAAATAAATTGAGAATAATGGTAAAATGTGGAAAACATGTGGAAAAAGGTATAATTGAGTTATCTTGGTGGATTTGCGTATCCAAAGGATTCCTAATATTCAAAGGAACTCCAAATAAGGAAATAAAAGAGAGATAAAGAGAAATTCTCAAAAAGAGATATTTTAATAAAGAGAAAAGTAAGATAATAAGAAAAAGGATGAAAGATAAGGAAAGAGGCTAGGGAAATATTCCCAAGAGGGTATTTCGAGCCATTAAGGTTCCTTGAGGTTCAAAGAACTCAAAATAATAATTTAATAGCAAAGGAAAGAGAAAATAGGTGAAAAGTATATATAATTAAGAGATATCTTGAAATTAAAGAAAAGTAACGTTTTATTTTAGATAATGAGCCCAATTTTGGTAGGGAGATAGACTAAGTCATCATAGACTTTCCCCTAAAATTTGAGATTAAAATGATAAACGGTTTGGGAGTTATGAATTTTGTAAATTTCCATATAGTGAGAGGATCGATATTAATGTCACGATTTAATTGGCAAAGTTGTTTTGGGCGCGTAAAATATGAACCATCGGATCTGGGATCCGACGGTATCTGCTCCTCACTGATCTTTAGCCAAAAAGGGAGGAACTGGAATAGTTTTCCAATTGTATTTCTCAAATTTCTACCTCCCTAGTCCACGATCTATTCTGGAAACTCTCCCAATCTCTTCGGGAGATCAAAACGAACCTACACATCTATGAATCTCCTTTGCTTCGTGAGGAATCAAGGTTTCCCCAAATCCCATCCAGATTAGGAGAGCCAGTAATGGCAAATCGCTATCCCTTGCCTATATAAGGTCGTCGATTCTCCTCTCGAAGGCTCAGAACAAGAAGAGGACTCTCCAAACCTCTCCGCAAGACCAGTCACAACACCCACTGACCTTCAGTATGGATAATCTTGCCTACGCCTCTCCCGTTCTCCCTTCTCACAGCCAGGGACGACGACCCTATTTCCTTCTTCACCTGCTCGACCGAGGCTAGGAGCACCACCACAGACAATGGAGCTAGGCGGAGAGGTAGCTGCAAGTCTCTACTTGTTTGGGATTCTCGCAAACCAAGCCGAGGATAGGAGGGTAGTCACCGCCGAGGAGGAGGTGAGGACCCTGTTTCTACGGTGAAACAGGGGAGCGGGCGCTCCATGTCTGCGTCGCGAGGACGATGAAGCAGAGATCTGGACCGAGTAACTGGTTAGGCGAATCTGAGTGGTATTCTGCGAGTAAAGACAAATAAAGATAAAAAGAAATCATTTCGTTTTGACGTGGCTGCGTCCCATTGGTCAAAATTTGATTAGTTTGTAAAAATTGTAGAAATCTATAGGATGATCCAATGAGAGCAAGTAATATATGGTTTTCGATCAGAAAAAATCCAAGGAATTCAATAAAACTACTAGTAGAGCCTAGTTTTGCTTCTAGTTCGAAAATTGTACGAAGTTAGTAACTTTAATGCTTTTTATGTATAAGAAACCCTAGTTTTAATGTTAGGGGATCTAGTAAATTTATGTGCATGGTTTAATGGGATATTAACCTGTTGTTGATAAATGAGAAAATAGGATCTAAAAAGATGATCTTTTATATATATATAACTTAATTTAGGGTTTCGTGCATGAATATGCATCAATGAGCTTGAAAACCCTAATTTAGATTAATATGTCTTTTAATCGTCTTAATTGTTCAAATCCATGAATAAATAGGGAAATGATGATCCTAAGTCAATTTGAGTATAAAAGACTATTAAAATGGATAGTTAAGCAATTAAGGTTTATATAAATGGAAAAGAGTATTTTAGGGTTTGTTAACCAAAAAGGGATAAAGTTTGAAGAAATTGATCTAAGAAACCCTAATGAATATTAATGAAACCTTAATGCGGATTGGAAACCCTAGAAAGAGAATCCAAGTTAATAAAGTAGATTCTTGATAAAGTGTGTAATAAATAGAGTACATATTCTTTTCAAGAATTATGTGATGATTGAATTACTTGCTTGGATCTGTTGATTGGCTTGATTGTATATACATGAAGTATATGTTCAATAATCTATATCACTCATCAAATCAGGTATGTGGTTACGCTTATGACTATACCAATTAGTTTTCCGAGGATTGTATCGACGTTTCCCTCAATGCATGATATAACTGTTGGATGTTTTAATTCATGCAACTATAAAGTGACTATGACTATCACTATGAGTATACATGTATAACTATCTAGATCCTAGTCCACCCCTGTGGCTATGCAAAGGCTAAGGATAACCTAGAGCAGGGTCTAGGGTATCATGAGTTAGAAACTGGGCTACACATGTGTAGTGCCATGAGACTCTTAGCATACCATGAGTTAAGGAGTGGGCTACCTACGGATAGTGCCATGTGACTCAGCCCTAGAAATTGATTCATATATTAGGTGAAGTCATGAGGGGTAAAATGGGAATCTACCATAAGGGAGGTAGTATCCAGGTCCACTGCAGGGACAACGCAGGGGATAGGGTACACATGGATTGCGTAGTTATACTTAAAACATAAACTTGTTTGTTAAAAGATAATTGAATGCAATACATTGTTATAGATAATTGTATTATTATTGTTTCCCCCATATACCAGCTTCGGCTGACCGACGTTTTGTTTGTCGGCGTTTTAGGTACAAGACAAAAGGACAAACAGTAAATCGTCATGTTGTGAAATACATGAAATGAAATATAAGGAGGATTAGTTAGAGTAGCATACACACATGGATAGAAGTTAGAAATCCAAAATTTCAAAAGGTATGCAAAGTTTATTTTTCTTATAGCTTTTCAGTATAGTATGTTAAAATTTGAAAATTATTCTTGGTTGATTGCTGAACCTTTGATCCGGAAGTTATGGGTGCGGCTTCGACCTCTCGTATCCCTTAATTGGGGGTTATCGGGAGGTGGGGTCGTAACAGTAATAGTGTTCTCTAAGATAGATCTGAGATCAAGATATCACCAGTTACAGATTAAGGAGGATGACATATCTAAATCAGCCTTTAGGATAATGTATGGTCAATATGAGTTCATAGTTATGTCATTTTGACTAGCTAATGCACCAGCAACATTCATGGATTTGATGAATAGAGCGTTCTGGCCTTCCTTGATTAGTTTATAGTAGTCTTCATAGATGGAATTCTAATATACAATCGAGATAGCCAACAACATAAAAAACATCTTTGTCAAGCATTGACTCAATTAAGACAACACAAACTATATGCTAAGTTTAGCAAGTGTGAGTTTTGGTTGTCAAAAGTGTCTTTTCTAGGGCATATCATATCAGCTAAAGGTATTTGTGTCGATCCTAAAAGGGTGGAGTATGTTCTAGAATGGGAACAACCCAAGACACCAACAGAGATTTACAGTTTCCTAGGTTTGGTAGGTTACTACAGGAGGTTCGTCAAAGACTTCAATTCTATAGAATTACCCCTAACTAGGTTAACCAAGAAGGGTGTTCCTTTTGTTTGGAATGACAAGTGTCAACACTCTTTCCAGTTGTTGAAGGAAAAGTTGACTAGTGCACTAGTGTTAGTTTTACCTGAGCAAGGGAAATGATACATCGTCTTTTGTGATGCCTCAAAAAATGTTTTAGGATGTGTGTTGATCCAAGATAAATAAGTGATTTCTTTTGCCTCTATACAACTCAATAAATACGAGGAGAGTTATCTGACACACAATCTGCAGTTGGCTGCAGTGATTTATGCCTTGAAAATTTGGATACATTACTGCATCGGGAAAAGTGTCAGATTAGCACAGACCATAAGAATCTGAAGTACATCTTTTCACAGCAAGAATTGAACATGAGATAGTGCCACTAGATGGAACTAATTAAAGACTATTATTACACAATTGATTATCATCCAGGAAAGGCTAATGTGGTGGCAGATGCGCTAAGAAGAAAATCTTCATCTTCATTCACAGATCAAACATAGTTGAATTCTTTGATGTGTCATAAGCGGGACATGCTAGTCTCCTTATGACAGATGAATGTACAGTTGGAAGTAGCTTTACTATCTGGATTGTTGGTACAGATGCAATTGAAACCTATGTTGAGATAATAGATCAAAGAAGAACAATAGGTTGATACTGTGATACAACAGATCAGATCTAAATATGGCAGTGAGAAGCAAGATGGCTTCATGAGTTAGAAGATTGGACAATTTGTTACCATAGTAGAATCATGTTGCCTGATGTTAATGACCTAAGGAAGATAGTTATGGAAGAAGCTCACTCATTTATATATTCTATGCATCCAAGAAGTACCAAGATGTATCACAATCTAAAAGATATGTATTGGTGGTCTAGTTTGAAGAAAGATGTAGCTGAGTTTGTTGTGCGATGTTAGTGTGTCAACAAGTTAAGGCTGAGAACCAGAAGCTTGTAGGAATATTACAACCATTACCTATACCACAGTGGAAGTAGGATCATGTGACAATGGATTTTGTAGTTGGTTTTCCTAGAACAGCCAAATGTCATGATTCTATTTGGGTGATTGTTGACAGATTGACAAAGTTGGCATATTTTCTTTCTATTAAGACAACATACACTGTTGAGAAACTTGCACAAATTTATGAAGATGAGACAGTACAGTTGCATAGAATCCCATCAATGATTGTGTCTGACAGAGGTCCTTAGTTTACAAGTCATTTTTCGGAACGATTACACATATTTTTGGGTATGCGGTTAAAGTTTAGTACTGCTATTCAACCATAGATAGATAGACAATCTGAAAGGACTATACAAACTTTGGAGGACTTGCTTAGGGCATGTTTTATTTAGTTTGTAGGTAGTTGGGATATACATCTGAGTTTGATAGAGTTTGCCTACAATAATAGTTATCAGAAAAGCATTGATATGGCACCATATGTAGGTTTGTATGGTAGACATTGTAGATCTCCATTATACTAGATAGAAATAGGAGAATACAAACTTTTTGGCCCTGAACTTGTACAACAAAAAACTAAAAAGATTTTAGTGATACAATAATAGTTAAAGGCAGTGCATGACAAACATAAATTATATGTTGATAATCATCATAGACCTTTAGAATTCCAAGTAGGAGACAAAATGGATCTCAAGGTTTCTCCTTGGAAAGGTGTTCTCAGATTTGGGAAGGGGAAGTTGGCACCTAGATTTATGGGAACCTACCTGGTGATAGCACGTGTTGGAAAGGTATCCTATAAGTTAGAGCTACCACCTGAGTTGTACAGACTACATCCAGTATTTCATGTATCTATGTTGAGGAAATGTCACCTTGATACAGAGCTTGTATTACAACCTGTAGAGGTAGAATTAGATGAGGATATATCCTATGTGGAAGGTCCAATGTTGATTCTTGATAGAATAATCAAGAAGTTGGAAAAGAAATACAGTGTGTTTGTGAAAGTTCTTTGGCATCACCATTGCATTGAAGAAGGCACATGGGAGCAGGACAAATAGATGAGGAGGAAGTACCCTTCCCTTTTCTCTTGAGATTTTGGATAAAAAATCCTTGATAGGGTTGATAACTTGTAACACACCTAACATGGGTTTTGGGATAACCCTAGAAGCTTTGCCTAAGTAAGTTGCTTAGAATCTTGTCCTAATATTTTGAAAAGTAATTAAGACTTAATGAGAGTTTAATTCTCAAGTTTGAGCTTATTTGCAAATCGTTTGTGCTTTATATGATAGTTTTGGTTTAAATTTCAATTTATCCAAAAGAGGGGTTAATGTGCAATTTACCACCTCTATAGCGTCCCTTCTCTTTCTTAGCATCATTTAGAGGAAAGATAAAGGAGGGGGTCCCTTGTTTGAGTCTTGGTTGACTAAAAGCACTCTTGGTGGTGAAAGAACCAAAGGATGTTGAGTATCTTGAACCCTAGATAAGGTGGTGTCGAGTTATGAAGAGTATAAGGGAGTGCTTATTGGTTTAGAAACCATACAAGAGGTCCCATATCAGTTTAACAACCTTTTTGAAGTATTCATATTGGGCTAAGCACCTCAAGTAGGTGAAGCATATCGGCTTTCATGTTCCTTGCAAAAGTTGTGTCAATTTGCATATAAAGTAATATTGGGTTGTGATATCTTTTCAAGCAAGATACCCAATGGCCGATATCTCATCCTTGAATTATCCACAAGAGTTTGTATGTCAAGATAATTATGGTTGCATGGTGTCACCATGCATGGACATGTGTCACCTCAATGCAAATGGTGATGACACCTCACACATACTCTCTCTCTTGAAACTCAACTACATAAGCCTCTCTTTTTACAAGTAAGTAAACCTTTTGACCCTTTTACCATATCCTTCTTCGTGGAAGACCCTAGGAGAACAAGGATCAAGAGGAAGGTCAAACATCTTGCCTAAGGTGAAGCCATGGTCATCTTCAGCCTTGGGTTGACGATGCTTCTCAGATCATGGTTCCTTTCTTTCTTTTCTTCTTCACCAAGTCCCTAATTATGGAATCTTATTTCATGGAATCTCTCATGCACAATGCAATATTGGTTTGAGAAAACCCTAACCTAACATGGTATTAGGTGAAGGGAAACCCATACACTTGGAGTCCTAACCCCCTACCGATTTGTTACATACAAAGGACCAACATTATTATAGTTGTTTATCCTATCACCTAAGGCTAAGGATGAGGGATGGATGATACCTTAAAAGTGAGTGAAGTTATGAAGTCAATAGGGCTAACCCGACATACCATGACCCAAGTAACCCGACACACCTCTTACTCGATACAAGTGTGATGGGAAACACACCTAGGTCAACATGCTATATGAAGGTGTGGGAAACACACTCTTTGAAGTCATGGCCGACACACCAAATAATGGTGAGGCCGATACCTTAATAGGAAAAAGAATAGAAGGGTATTGATTATGGCTAACCCGATACAATCAAAACCCTAGAACCCGATATGTATCAAAACCCTATAGGTCAATATAACTTGGTGATAGCTAGACCAACACACTAGATAATAGTACGACCGATACCCTAGAGTATAATGTGGTCGATACACAAAGTGATAGGGTGATCAATATATAAACTGATAGGGTGATCGATACCCTAAAGTGAGGTCAATATGTTATTCTTAAGTGAGGTTAAAATAAATTTCTAAATTATGAAGAAGGTGATGCACCAAGATATGGTGAAGGTGATACACCAAGATGTGATTCATAGTCGATATCACCTTAAGCACCTCTAAACTGATATCACTTTGATGTGCCTTGGACGACACAAGCAATAGTGCCTTGGATGACACAAGCAATAGTGTCTAGGTCAACACAAGAGTTAGTATGTAGGTCGATGCACCTTGATGAGTGTAGGCTGATACACCTTGATGAGTGTAGGTCGATACACCTTGATGAGTGTAGGATGGAACATGACGAATATGATCAGTTCATTCACTATGAAGTAATGATATGGATTCACTTTGATAAGTGTAGGCTAATTGTAACACCCCTCCCTAGGGTTTCATATATAACCAGCGGAAGCACAACCTAATCCCCAACATTATCCATAATGTGGGGTACTTGGCATTTTAGGGAGGGGTGTCACAAAAAGAGTAATCATTGCAAGTAAATAAATAAATCACCATTGAGATTCATACATTAATATATGAATAGGAAATTACAACAACAAGTCTAGAATTCTAATCATTCCTCAACATGGGAAACTAAACATAATAATAAGCAACTCTATATGATTGGATCGCCTAGAATGGATGGCACCCCACCAGAAAGCTCTTTGATGTCTCCTAGTCTTGGCTTGCTCTTCTTGAGTTCTTACTTGCTCCAAATCCTGGGGACATCACGTCCCCAACCATGCAAAGGGAAAAACAACACATCAGTAAACGGTACTGGCACTTTATAAGATAAACAAAGTAAATATACTTGACATGTAAGGAAATTGACATGAATTAACTTTAAGCATTCTTGAATCATCATTATTAACATAAAGAATTGAAAAGAAATCTTATGCATCCCTCTGTGATGCCCTCTTAGGAGCACATGATTGCTAGGAAAGCCCTTGATGCTAGGAAAGCCCTTAATGACCCTTTTGAGGTCCATGATCGGGAGCATAATAAGACTATTTCAATTCCAATTACTTGATCATTAACATGATGTTGACATTAACATAAATCATGATTCTCTAATCATAACATGAAGGGATTTCTCCCTAATTGATTACTAACATGATTTTCATGAATCTTTCATGATAACAATAAGCATGGTGAGCATTATAACATAAGACATAGTATGTGACAAACAACAAGCAATGATATATTGAACATGATTATAACATTAGACTTGAAACAGTAATGTCTATTTTATATCTAACATGCAATCAATCATAAATATTTGTGCTCAGCAGCATGGCCCGTTTACCTTGGAGCAAGGATGATCCTTGAGTCAGATCTAGGTCTAACCTTCCCTTGACTTAGCTCTACCAACCTGTCCATAATCATTAAACATAATTAATCAATACATAGTATTGATCTTAGGTGACTTAGGACTTGAGTGTATTCGGATCAGCCTCATGAACCAACATTACTATATTAGAAAAATCTAGGTTGACCAAGGTCACATAAATCAAATTGATGCATGATTAGGGTTTCATGAGTCCAAACATGGTTTCTAACAAAACATCAGAACAGGAGATCAAAACATGGTCTAAAAATCTTAAAATCGTATTCTACTCGAAAAACCAAATCCAATGACTATTTATTCATAATTTTCCGACAAACGGTTGAATTACTATGAATTTTCAAAATTCTGGCCAATGAGAAAATAGGAAAAAGCCATGTGGATAAAACTCGACCCAAGACAGTGGGCTGGGTCTGAGTTGGACCAACCGGGCTCGGCCAACTCAGCAACGAAGATCGCCTCTGAGGGCTCACGATTAAACCAGGGTGGATGGGCGAAATCCCTAAAACACCCTCACGGTGGAAATCGTCGAATGAACAATTGACAGGGGCACTTAGGTCATTTCAAGACCTGGATTGCTCCTCGCCTATACCACGCGAGCCATGGCTCAATCCTGGTTCTAGGA
This sequence comes from Alisma plantago-aquatica, assembly GCA_963693085.1. Lineage (NCBI taxonomy): Eukaryota > Viridiplantae > Streptophyta > Magnoliopsida > Alismatales > Alismataceae > Alisma > Alisma plantago-aquatica. The sequence continues at coordinate 1,275,454,493 of OY856412.1, read as the reverse complement.
GCAAGAAGCGGAGGTTCACCCGCGATCCAAGTTGAGGATCTGGGTTCCTCTCAAGGACTCAAAGCTGCTAGTGAGATCGCCAACCCATGGCGGCAACACCCAGCCCTTCCATGGGCTCATGCGTGAACTGGAGCTCGAGAAGCTCCTTGGTCATGGCGGCACGACAAAGCCATGAACTGGTGCCGAGAAAATGCCACGATGAGGGCAGAATCATCAGAGGGCGATCGGGGAAGTCCAAGAGAGTTGAAAAGGTTGCTACCATCAAACGAGGACCATCGTGGCCAAAGGACAGAGCGCGATGGCGAGAAACAGAGAATCGTGAGGTAGAACAGGGGCAAAAGTCGGAGGGGCAAAACCATAGAGAGGAGCCGGAAAATATGAACTGAAGGTCAGAAATCCACCCTTGAGGCCAAGCGAGGTCGGAGGTGCTGTCTCCGTGGCCAAGGATCCACTGTGATGCCATGGCGACTAGCGCCGACAAGCACAGGTAGCGGCTCTATAGGACCCGCCGATTGGGGCGACTTCAGGGCAAACCGGGAAAGACAAAACAAAGGGGAGGCTACGAGGATGCTTACCATGCTTGTGATTGAGCCAGGGTTAACCAAGGAGGCCGGACGAAGCCGGATTTGCTGGATTTACAGGTCGAGTAGGGCGGGATGTTCAGGGGCACTCGGAGCAAAATTGGCAGTGGAGAAGTGTAGCTAGGGGACCGACGATGCTCTTGGGGTCTTAGTTGGTCAGTGCGGAAGGCAGGGGCGGTGGCTGCGCTTAAATGGTGGAGAGGGTGTTCAAGCCCTAAATGGGCGTTTCTCCTACAACAAGTGAGAGGGGGTGAGTTAGGGCTCGCTGGGTTTGGGAGAGTGAGGCGAAGACGTTGGCGAAGAAATGAAGCAAAACGATCGAGAATTGAAGGAGATCATAGGCGCGCATTCAAGGCACTGTAAAACGGCTGCAGATCGCGTGAAGGGCGGAGGTAGAAGAAAACGGATCAGCCGTTGGATTTGCGATGGACGGCTGAGAAAGGCGTGCGAAAAATTTAAATGCAAGAGTAACGCGTTACAGGCAATAAATCACAGACTTTATGTCTAATTGCTTGTATTAAAAGAAATTATATTCAAACATATATATAAGTCTTTTAAATTCTATTTGGATGGTCAAACAAGGGTCAAATGAGTTCAAATTTGAACCATAGGCCAATAAGAAGATCTAGAATATCCTTGTGAAGCTAGATTTTGTTTTTGTACATATTATAGTCCATAACTCCCATATCTTAATTAAAATTCATTTAAAGGTAATATAATTTGAAAAGAATCCTATTGTTGAATTCTTGAGTCATAACTCCAAGATTACTATTAACTAGTCACCTTATAACCTTTCCCTATGATTTATGGCTATTTTGTAGGAGAGAGAAAAGGTGAAAAGGAAAACATATATTCAACATTTGGGTTAATTGAAATTCATTTATAGCATGCATATGAGGAAATATATTTTTAGTCTTATTTTTGTTTTTCTCTCTTTATTTTTCTAAAGGGATATTTTCATGGCCTTTTTATATCAAACCCCTCAACTATTTATTATTTGGGAAAAGTCCCATTATATCTTTTAAATTATATATGAAAGTTTCGGATGTGACACTAATAAACTCTAAAGAGGGTCAAGCCAATGTAATAAGTATTTTGAAATCAATATCCTAGTAAGGATGAGAGAGAAACTTGTAATACTCAAATGAGAAAGGTAATACTTCATGTTGATAATCAATTGATGATAGATGATGAGAGCAATTGAGTATTTTTGAATACTTATTGCAATAATGTAAGATCTTATGACGTTAATAAGGGTTTGGATGTTAATTATGAACTTGAAAACCCTAATCGGCTACAAGGGAAAACCCTAATCCTAATTATGAGAGGGTTGCAATATGAATGATTCTCTTTATAGCATGGTGATGATATTTACTTGATATTGCTTTTACCACGAAATCCTGACAATGCAGGTATTATGAGATGATGATCATAGCCAGGTATGAGCTACGTTGATTTAGAATGATACAGATTATATAGGACTTGTAAGCCATGTGAAATACTTGTACAATAAGTATGATATATATGTGGGTCTGATGAGCTAGATATGATTATTTCTTGGTGAGAGGCGACTCTGTTCAATGATGAACCGAGGGCTTGATGCCCAAAACATGTGATCATGATTATGATAATATTAAAGGGATGAAATTCCTAGTAATATGTTCAAGGGATAGAGATCACATGATGGGTATAATAAGATGTGTTGTAATTGATACAAGTTTCTTTGAAAAATGTATTACACCTTTCAATATAAGCATTTAACTATAATTCATGCTTGTAACTTGATTAATGCTAAAAGATGTTGTAATGCACTTAACTTATCAAGTGAAACCAAAAATGTAGTTTACCCTAGCCATAGATCCATTCAATGTCATAATTTTCTGGATGGCGAAACGAGTTCTACATGGAGCGCATATTGTTGAATATGCGGGGTGTAAGTTGAGGTATCTCCTTGTATCCTTTACTAATAGGATTGGTTGTTGACTATACCCTAAAGATTAGGATTGGCTTCAGGCCATACCCTAACAAGAGTGATGTTGTAGGTTGTGACTCAATATATAATCAAGATTGGTTACAGACCATGCCCTAATATAATCATGATTCACTACAGGTCATATCTTGATGAGGGAAAAACTACGGGTTGTATCTCTCTAGCGATGAGTCTCTATACCCAGGAAAGCTAATTGCAGTTTGACTCATAATGCCACTGTCAGTAATCTCATACTGATCGAGAAAGGAGAGGTCGTGGAGTCCGGCTCTTCCATGGACCTTGTATGGCACTGATGCTACCTAATTTAGGTTGGTTGGAGCATGAGCGGCATACCTCATCTCCTCAGGGTACACGATTGATTGTTGAAAGATGTAATCAGTCATGTAGCATATTTCATGAAGGATCGAACATGAAAACATTGAATGAGGCTGCAGTTGCATTTTTATGTCATAACTGTTGAATGTTATACATGTTCTTCATATTCCTTTTAAAAGTGATTAGATGATATACTGATTAGTTATAGATATCTAAACTATTTAAACGATGAGACTACTCCACTCTTCATATAACAAAGAGTTATACCTGTTTAATTCATTAAATGTTTTTTACTCTCTTTTATGAAGATTTATTTGTGATAATAATATTGTTGGCAGAGGATTATATCTCCCACCGAGATATGGATCTCACCCTATGGGTTTCCACACTTTTTAGGTGGGCGTGTACGAGGAGGTAGAGATCGTGTAGTAGAGAACGAGCAGCAACAACAAGGACAACAGTTACAGCTTAGGTTGAATGTGTTGTTATGTGTCTTGTAGATATAGAATCCTATGTGTCATGCCTGTACTCTCATGTCCTTGGGAGATAGTGCGTAAATAATTTTATGATCGATACGAGATTTTGGCTTGGACTCCGTGATATATAAGATGTTGCTTTTATATATATTCTGATAAAGTAACTAGTATTTCATATCTTTGTAATGTGATGGAACGATGTATGTATGAAGTGAACCATTATGTATAAATGTCTTTGGTTCTTTCTGTAAAGAGTTTCATGGTAATGGAACCGTTAGTAAAAATATTTTAATTTTTAGTGGTTTTCGATAATCCACTGTTCATAGTTATTTTCACATAGTTTTGTGTGATAACGATGTCGGGTTGATAGAGGTTGTCATAGTTCAGTATCATATAATCATCTTCATAACATGAACTAGCTCTGACACTCAATTAACTTGCAAAATAGAACCATAAAAGTTGGAGAGAGAGAAGGAGCACATGATATTCATCGATTCACATTTATCAAGTATATTACTGATGTAAATATATAATATTTTAGTCTTGGGTGGGGAGGGGGCTTCATCCATGGCAGCCACCACCCCCTAAATATAACCGAGGTTGTGCTCACTAGTCCAACATGTTTGTTTGTTACAACATTATGTATATACCAATTGGTCTTGTCTATCAGTGTGATTATAGGAAGGAGGTAGTCAACTTATTAGTAACGAAATTGTTCTCTCATAATGTGTTGTATATAAATTATTATATGAGAATACAATGCCAATCATTAGCCTGGTGAGAAAAAATACATTGAGATTTTTATAGAAAGGGTCGATTGGATGTATGTGTGTTCCAACATCTCTATTTTGTACTAATCAATTGAGTCCATGAGTGGCCAATATGGCTATTTGCTTACAATTTGGATAGAGTTAGCTGGCTAATAATTGAGCTATCCTACTTCTTAATAAGTTGTATATTAATAATTATGTTAACCAATGTAAATCATTAGCCTAGTGATAAAATCATCTTTAGCAAAAGTTTAATTGTTTGTCTACTTGCTACTCCTTTAGATGTGTGTGTTATTTTTTCATCATAGTTGACTTTTTGTATAACTTTGTTGGTCTACTTATTACTCTAGCTAGAAGTGTGCCCAGTAGTTTTTATTCTAACTACCTATTTGTGTAATGGTTTCATTAATTTTTTTAAAATAATTTTGTTAGTGCAAATATAGTAGTTTTACTCTTTTAATTCTTTAATGAAAGTAAAGATGGTTGTATTTGAGCAATTTGTTGTCTCTAATAATTTTAAATAATTTTTTAAACATAGTGAAAGAGTCTTTTGTTGGATGTTGTTTGAATAGACAATTGGTTTGTAACTTTTATATTTACTATTCGAACAACCTCTATCTATTATTTTTCACAAAAGTTATGATCAGGGTTAATCATGAATTTTTTTTCAGTTATTTTTAACTCTTTTTTTCTTGTTGTCTATCTATGTGACCTTCTAGTATTATAAAAAATAATTACAATATATTTCAACAACTTTTTCTTGATAATTTTTTTACGAAAAATGGTGAGATTTATTACTGAGAAGTTTATCGTTGCTGATTATTTTTAATTTATAAATATATTAAAGATGTTTGGTGTTGTTCGTCATTTGAACAACTTATTTCAGCTGGAACTTTTTTTAACAAAAATGTTGATGGTTACTATTCATCCAGTTTCCTCTAGTAGAGTTTTAATTTAATTTTACAAAAGAGATAACAGAGGTTTGTGTAGGTGCTATTTGAACATCTCATTTCACTTGGTATGTAAGTTTCTTTGGTAGATTGATTATGTGCTTAATATAGATATATAGAAAAATCTTGTAAATTGTCGATATATTTACATGACATATTTACCTTTGATTGAAAAACCTCTATAAGATGACATCACATTAGAACTACTCCCTCCGAATAATTCCTAGACTATACATGTGAGAGTAACTGTCACATGTCAAAGAATTCCACATCTATGCAACAACCATTTTTAATTATATCTGAGAGTAGATATTATTCCTAGACTCTATAAAATGGAGTGGAGCTTGATGGGGTGTTGGAAGTTGAGGAGGTGGTAGAGGGTCGATGGTGTTGTAGGTCGATAGGGTGGAGGCCGATCGGGTGGAGGTCGATGGGATTTAAGGTGGATAGGTGATGGGAGGTCGATGGGGTGGTGGAAGTTGAAGAGGTAATAGGGAGGTCGATGGGGGTTGCTCAATGGGGTTGGAGGTTCATGGGGTGATGGAAGTTTGACGAGGTGATGCAAGGTCAATGGAGCTGTGGAAGTTTGAAGAGGTGATGGGAGGTCGATGGGGTGTTGGAGGTTGATGGTAGGTGGAGCTCTATTGGTTGGTGGAGGATGGCAGGGTGGTGGAGGTAGATGGGGTGGTCGATGGAGAGGGGTGGGGAAACAACAATGTAGAATTAAGGAGGATCAAACATGTCTGATACCATATAGAATAAGAAAACCTTTAAATGTCATTAAATAAGTATAAGGAAATCTCTTTGATAGGATAATATATTAATCGAGAAACAAAAGTAGGCAATATTGGATAGAAGAAAAGACTAAAGACAAGACAAGTCTAAATCATAAGTGAAAACGTTAAGTAGAAAAGTCTTATACTAATAGTGATAATAGAGGTTTATGTAGATGCTATTTGAACATCTTATTACACTTGGCATACAACTTCTTCATTACTAAAGTGATTTCATACTTAATTATAGATATAGAAAATATTTTAAAATGTCAACATACATATATTTCATCTCTTAATCTAGTTTATTCATTGGACCACCATGTCAGTTTGTTCTACCAGCAAATGTGTGTGTTAAGAAGTTATACTTGTACTTATAGGTTGGAGGGAGTTAGTTGGTAGTTAATCAAGTTATTCTCTTTGTGTGTTGTATATAACTTATTACCCAACATGTCCCTGTGCTCACTAGTCCAAAATGTTTGTTGGTTTCGGCAGTCTACATGTGTTAGTTGGTCTAGTATGACTGTGATTATAGATTGGAGGCAGTCAACTGACTGTTGATAAAATTGTTCTCTCAGTTGTATATAAATTATTGTATAACAAAAGAGTGCTAATCATTAGCCAAACGGAAAAATATATTCTTAGATTTAGATAGAGAGGGTCACATGGATGGATGTATGTATGTTTCAACATCTTTATTGTGACTAATTGATTCAGTCTGTGTCCAACATGTCTATCTTCTTACAATCTGAAGGGAGTTTGCTTGCTGATAATCGAGCTATCCTACCTCTTAGTTAGTTGTATATTAATTATTGTGCAAGTTAGTCTATTAGTAAACATGAGTCTGGTATAAAATCATCTTTGGTGAAGGTTCAATTATATCTACTAGCTACTTCATTAGATGTGTGTGTTGTTTTTTATTGTAGTTGACATTTTGTGTAGTTTGTTTGTCTATGTTTTTACTCTAGCTAGATGTGTGTGTAGTAGTTTTTATTCTAAATACTTGTTTGTTTGATTTTTTGTTCACATTTTAAAACCATTTTGTCAATGCTATTCTAGCAACTTTATTCTATTGATTTTAATATAAAAGAGTGATGTTTGTTATTTAAACAATTTGATGTCACTAATTCTTTTATATATTTCTTAAGAAAATCAATGAAATAGCCTACTGTTTAATGCTATTTTAACATTTTGCTTCAACTGATATGTAACCTTTATTTTGCTTATTCGACAACTTCAATTTACTATTTTTTTACAAAAGCTATGATAACCTACTATTCATGTATTTTTCTTCAATTCTTTTTCTACCTGTCTATTTGTGTGATTTTCCACTACTTTTAAAAAATAACGACAATTTATTTCAACAACTTTTGCCTACTGATTTTTTGGAAAAGCGGTGATATTTGTTGTTCAAACAGTTTGTTTCTGCTGATTATTGTAAATTTTTAAATGAAGTTAATGACAATAGTTGGCGTTCGACATCATTTGAACAACTTGTTGCATATGATAAGTTTCACTACGCTAACTTTTTTAACAAAAATGTTGATGGCTATTATGAGTCCAATTTCCTTTGCCTAATTTGTTTTAATTTGTTTTTATAAAAGCCATAATATATGTTTGTTTAGGTGCTATTTGAATATCTTATTTCACTTAGTATGTAATTTTGTTTACTAGAGTGGTTACATACTTACTATAGATATAGATAAAAAATTATACTATGCACATGCATACATATCATAATTTTTTTTCAAAAAAACCTCTACAAGACAACAGTACATTAAACCTACTCCATCAAAATAATACATAAACCAGACTTGTGCTACAAATAACAAATATTGAAGACTTCAATTGTTATTCAAGTAATTTGTTTCTATTTTTTTTCTTCAGAAAGTTGTTACACTACAACAAACCGCTTATACTAACCACCGTTTTCTTTTTACGGTGTTAAAAGCGTACAAATATTTTGCGGCTTAGATATACGCTTGCCCCTGTTTCGCACTACCCCGGCCTCTCCTCCCACGCACCGGACCTAGCGCGATGAAGTCATCCGCTCGCCCCTCTTTCGCGCTACCCCTCTCCTCCCACGCACCGTGGAAACGCCCCTCTTTTCGTCCCTCTCCCTTCAGGCGCCGCCGAAATCCCGTTCCCTCTCCCATTTTGCCGCGCCCTTTTCTACCCACCTCCCTATCACTCCGCCAGGATCCCCAATTTAGAAAGCACCGTTCACATCTCTCTCAATTTGACCGCTCTTGGTGCTGGCACTTGGAGACGATTGTGGGGCAACCACCGGTGCTAGGAGAAGGCGACGACGCTGGGAGACAAATCAGCGTTGGGAGACGATGGCGTCGCAGGGATACGACGGCGCCAGAGTTTGCTGAAATACCAAGCTCAAAGAATCAGTTGGATCGGAGGAGCTGGGAGGAAGACGACGTCCTTGGGCTCTGCAGAGGCACCGGAGAGTGACTTGTTGATCATCAGTGCCATTTTGGAAGGAAGATCCAGCTGATTTTTACAGACCGTCCAACTATAATTTCAGGTATTTGATTTCTTTCTCTCCGTCATTCTGCTCATCAAGGGTGTCTTCCCTTTTGCGTTTATCGATGAAAATAATTCTTTCACGGTTTGGTTGCCTTCTTTAAAGCATTCACCCTCTAGGTGTTTGCCAATTTGTCCAACGAGCTCCTGATTGGTGTTTAACATGTACACATACTTCCTTTATCTGTTTTACCTTTTCTCCCATCTTATATTTAATTCGTCAACGATTACGTTCCGTGTTGCACAATAATACACTCATAACACGACATCATATGGGATTTTGTCTTGAATCCAATATTTGAAATAACTGTAGGCTGGAGTTAAAGAGCTGATCCAAGATGACTGAGAAGTGTTACAAACTTACAACGCTGAGCAATAGTCTTAGATACATGTTCCAAGACATAATCTGGTTTAGAACCTAAACTACCAGAGATAGCATCCTCATTAGCAAACATATATGAATGCACATCTGCACGAGAAAATTGCATTCAAACTAACAGGGCTTGGAGCATAAGTACTAATAAACAAGACAACACGATGTGTAAGTACTGGATCCCATTTATGCCCAAATTCAGACAATCGTTATAAACATCTAATCCACCTAAAATGGAGTCCAGTAGTAAATTATATTTGAATGGATGAAGTAACTTATTTTAAGTAACATGCTTGGTGATGTATACATCTTTGAAGAAATAAAAATTAACATTTACTCTTTACGAGCTTTAATATAAATAAGAAACATACATATGAATGACACTGGATCAAGTTTATTCTCAATGTAAGACTAAAGACAAGGACAGAACATGGATTATAACATCCTTATTGACATGTTATATTTTACCTATATCTATACATGTGTTGTAATTTTTATAACATTGTTCCCCTCATATATATGCTACATTTCATATAGGTAATCCATAAAAGTCTGGATAATCCACTGATATAAATTTTCTTTATTTATACTTGATGTCTATAATGTATTTCTCTATTTTATAAATACACTTTTCTTGTTTGTGCATAGATATATACATATTAAACACAACTAAACATGTATGTGTACAGTTTCATTGCTGCATACACAAATATATACATATTTTAAAAGTTACACTTGGATGCAATTATGCAAAGATGCATTTTGTCATTTTGTGGTTACATGTGTATTACATGTTCTATTAATACTCAAAACAAACCTTATGTAAGTTATATAATCCACCTATATTAGTTTTAACTTGAATAAGGGATTTAGGATATCAGTGATTAAGGATGGCAGCGTTTTACATAGTATCAGTAGATAATTTTCCTTACTTAGGGTAATTATCAGCTGATATACATATATATTGCAACAAATATGGTTGTTTGAAATTTCTATGATTAGCAAGAAGGGAGTTAGTATACATAGCATGATATTTATATTGCAACTGAAGAGCTATTCAAGGTGAAAATATCCCTCAACATTTAAATCAGATTCAAGCTATTACTAAGACAATTATTTTAAATCATTTTTATTAATGATATTTTATAACAAAAATAGATAAATATAGGGTCAGGGGTTCAAAAAACCCATAAAGTGACATACTGGTTAAGGTGTAAGGCAAAGCGACCCCCCTTGGAATGCCTAGGCGGTCGCCTTATCAGTATCATGACTCCCTAACATCTTTAAATTTCACTAAGCTAGTCACCATCTCACCAACGTATCCAAACTTCCATCCATATCAATGATGTGATGCATTCTCCTTGAGTAATATGTTACTAACTAATGGGAACCAATGTCACAATATTAAGCAACTTTTTGTAAAACTTATGTTCTCCATTTCAAATGGAGCAAATTTAGGCTAGTTTAGCATTGAAGGCCCTTGGGCACCTAGTAGACCTCAGATGCGCAAGTAGTTGGCTGCAAGTAAGCATCTGCCTTTTTTCCCCTAACCCACTTAATTGAGCATGTAGCCTACTTTGGTCGATCATGGGCCAATTTTTAAAAAGTGATGTATAACTGTAAATCTAATTGTGTATATTATTTTTAAGTATAATTTAGTCCCTGCTACCTAAATTCTATATTAAAGTTTGTATTAGATGGATTGGCCGCTTGATTGTGTCGATAAACATGTTGTTAACATGTAGAATATTAATTTGGTCATAGGAAGTATGTCATCTATATTCTTTCTCTTCAATTTATACAAAAGAAGATGACATATGATCTAGATGACATACAAAAGAAGTATGTCATCTATATTTCCATTGTTTCCTGCTCATATGCATTAAGCAACAATGTAGGGCATACATTAATAGGGAGATCTAACAGCTGCTTGATTAACATCTTGGCTAGCATGTTGACTAGATGATTTTTTTCTCTTGATTTGTGTATGACAGTCAGGTCTTGACTCATTCTCCTTGCTTTGATGATTCTAAAACATATGGGGCCACAACTTCCCCATTTTATAGCTGGTGCTTGACAAAGCTACTCTGCCATTGACGAGTCTGTGATTACAATCACCCTTTGGACAAAATACCTCACTGCCAGTTTATGTCCAGACATGTCATGTCCATTTTAGTTATTTTTTACAACTCAGACACTTGGACACAACGTGGACACCCCCTGAACACATTAGTGCAGAAACAATTGTTGTGATGTCCCTTTTTTCATAGTACAAATTCTTAATATGTAGTCGTTGTTTATATTTTTTTATGGTTAGTTGGAAACAAGAACTCTTATATCTATACTACTATAAAAAGAGGGAGTTTTTCCAACAAATTACAAATGTGCCATTTTGTTCTTTTCAACCAATCAGAAAATAGGAATTTGAAATGCTGCTTTCCCGTTCACTCAGACTCTTCTCACAATTTTTTGAATTTTTCTTCCACTTTAATTGCCTATTTTCTGTCACATCTCTCCATCATCGTCAACAAACCCCACGACGACCACTTCGTTCGTCAACAAACCCCACCACTCTATCGGCAACGAACCGCCCCACAAAGGAAAACAAGAATCAACTACTTCCACCCTCCTCTTCTCCATCTTCTTCTTCCAAGGCTCTCTTCTCTTGCTAATACACGGATCGCCTCACCATCCTCCTCTTCCACCTCCATCAAATGTCCCAGAAAACCATCTCCCTCACTCTTATTGCTGTTTTGTTTGCGGCGCCATGAGCTACACCATTCAACTCAGTGAGAAGCAACTACCGAAGAGTGCGAGAACAACCATTGTGATAAGGGTGGCGGCACTCGCTTCGTCTTCTTAAGAAAATCCCCACGTTTTTTGCGGCACTCGCTTCATCTTCTGAAGAAAAAATGAAACTGTCTCTGGATGCGTTCCGACCTACTCACTTCATCTCTTAGATGAAATCTGTGCACGTGCATAATCTTAAAGAAGGTGCAGAAGAAAAAAAATAGTAGTCGCAACCCGCCACAGGCCATGTGTTTGGTGTTTGATCGGCTCAGATGTGAGAGAGAAGGAGGCGGGGTGGCAGTATTGTCGCGGACAGAGGCAAGCCGATCGGGAACGGTACGGTGATCGACAGCGTGGTGATCGACGCAGATGGGTACTAATATCGGCATCAAAGCACTCGACGGATCCATCATCCACGCTCCTTTCCCTCTTTATATAATTAATGCCAAGGGGCTGGGAATTGTGGTTCCGCGATCCGTACCAGACAGGAGAAGGGTTATTGCTCTTGCCACTAGAGACAGGAGGAGGCATGCTTGACTTGGATATTCGATTCCCCAAGGTCCCTCCCGATCCCTTCGCAGCATCAAACTGGAAGTGCAAACCCCTTCGAGTGCGAGATTCTCCATTTGGTTTGATTTCTCCCTGGATTGCTCCCTCCTTTGTTGCTCCTATTTCTTGTAGATCTACCTCCAGGATTCTCTTTTGTGTTTCTCATTTTATTTTCCCCCTCTTTATAAGTTATTTATGTACTTTCTAGCAAGCAATGAAGCAATGAATCTTGTTTGCATTATCATTCACTGTTATTCTCTTCTTTCCTTGATCCGGTTCAAGTTCTTCTCTACAACGATCATTTCGCTGTGTTTCCATTCGGGCAGGGAGGTATGGTTCTTAAGCCTTCACCGGTTTGAAGGACAGTGGATTGCTACCGTCTCGAGATCGAATGATTGGGGAGCAGGAAGGTGAATGTTGGGTGGGCAACAGGTTGCAGTGCTCCTCCGTTATCTAGGGGAAATGGAAGAAAGATCATCATTCAATCCAGACCGTTCCACAGCAAGTTGATACTATATTGGTCCTGCTATGTGGCCTCATTTTGGACGAGACACATCTCACTTTAAGAAAGCCAAACAAATAAAATAACATATTTTATTTATTATATTTTTTGTTGTGTGAAAAAGAAAAAATGTGTCCATTTTGAGTCCCAAGACTGCAACCGCATTGCATTTTCCTTGATATTTATTGCCAACCATCCAAGCATACGTATCCACACTACATGGATATTTTGATCCCGTCATCAGAAGGAAAATTTAACATCCACACCAATCCTCTTAAGTGTGGTGTGGCGCATCCATCATATATACATCATGTGTGGGAGAAGCTGCAAGCAATTATAAAAAATCATACACTTTACCCCTCTTAACCGCACGTCTTCCGCTACCCCTCTGCTGGCACAACGAGGTTAAATGTTGCTTCTAACTTTGCTTCTCCACCTGCTGCCGGTGCATGAAGAAGATCAACTTCGCAATTGTTCATTATAGGTGACGAGGATAAAGAAAATGAGGATGAAAGAAATGTATAGTATGTGGTGCATCACCGATATCATCTCTTTCACGGTATGATTTTAGTTTTACTTTATTTGAAGTTTATTTTTTGACTATTAAATTGAGTAGTGATTCATATGCATATTGCAGTCTGCATTTGAAAAACTTCAGCAGTTCCTGAGCCGGTTGCCCAACAATGAACACCATGGTGATGATCTTCCTTTAATGGACAAATATCATAATTTTCTTTCTCTACAGCCCTGAACTTCACAATCAGGCTACCATCTTCTCGAACGCGGCACATAGTCTCCTTATTATACATATTATATATCCATGTATTGCATCGTGCTATACTCACACCTGCATGTCAGACCTACTTTCTCCTTCAACTATATAAAGTGACAACCACTGGTGAGCATTGTTAACTTTCCCCTCTGAAATCTTAAGACCCCTTACAAACAACATTCATTACCCTCCTTTCCTTGACAACGTCAGCATGAACTGCCAACGTTGCGAAAACCTTCTTCTTGCCATACCCACGTCAAGACAACCAATTTAATCGATCTTCACCTTTTGGTAGCTTACTTTCATATATGATTAAAAAACCAATACGTTTCTACCGACATGAACCTACTATACTAAACTCCCACAATAATTTATACGTCTAGCTAGATTTAGGATTTGGTTTATATTGAGTCTTCCACATTTGAAGTTGACAACAACATACTCTACGTTGGTTGACGCATTTTGCGTGAACCCGTCATGATTAACCGACCACTAAGAGACTTGTCCAAGTTTGCTTAACTTGTTTAATAACCAATAGGATGCATTTAATAATATTTCTTGACCAGATGTTGTAACATTTTACAGGATAACTATGTTATGATTTTCTATCTCAAACTGAGAGAAGTATAATCAATTGAACATTTAAGCTCAAAATATCTTTGTCAATAGTAAAGCAATATGTTGATGTTTTAGATATATGCCAGTTGAACTCAATCTCATTGAACGAACATTTTCAACATTTAACAACATTGGATGTATTTAAATTTACACCATTTCACAATTTTGGATGTACCTGGAGTTTATAAAACTAAAAATAATCTCATAAATATTTGTTAATATTTCTAATAGTTTGTTTTTGGCATAAAAAATAATTCCAAAATTTGTATCACACCAATTAAATCTCTATAAAAGAATGATTGCTCTATGTGATAACACAAAAGACACGCCATTTCACAAAGTATAGTCATTGGAGACGTGTATTTAGAAAAGTCCATCGTTTAACATATTTAATTTCTATGCATGATATTTTATATAAAATTGAAAAAGAAAAATTAACTTTTTTTATTTCTTACTTTTTTTATTTTCTTTCTTATAGTTGAAAATATTGTCATATCATGAAATATAGCAAATACATATGTTTAGTTTAAATTGAAGATGTATAACATGTTTTCTAATTTTTATGAATAATCTAATTTAATTAAATACATTTAATATGACACGTGCATGGGCACGTGTGCTTTCACTAGTATACTATGAAAACCTACTGTAATTACTGATGTCCATATAATTTTGAAGGCTACTCACATACATTGATGCCCATATAATTTTATACATAAATAATTCTGTTTAATTTATGATGGAATTTTTAACATGTGTATATATTAAAAAATCCTAATCCAATGTCATGTTTGTATCATATATTTCTGAAAATTATAGATTCTCATTTTCGTATCTGTGTCTATGTCTAGAAATGTGACCATGCTTCCTTGATTTCTATTAAAGGAGAGTATATGGATCATTATTGATTTTTTTGATGATTAGGTTGAATAAATGGGATGAAACATGTTTCTTGTGTACATGTGTCGTCAAATGTTACCAATGATCAATGACTTAAAGCCTAGGTCACCACTACTATGTCCATTCTTTCTATAAAATATATATACATAAGCTATGATAATTTATCACATGTACATGGATACTTTTATCTATGTAATATAATTAGTTTTCGAAATATGAGTAAAGCAATATTAATTTGTCATGTATAATTACTTTGTGTATTATGTTATAACATTTTTAGTCAATTCAATAAACATTGAATTTTTTTTTCTCCTTTTTTGTTTTGAACAGTGGACTTCTACAAATGGATAAGAGTTGGATTGAACAACCAGTTGGTTCCCAAGCTTATATCGATGGAATTTATCAATTTCTTGAATATGCTAGGACTGGAATAAAAGATGGGAAGATTGTTTGTCCATGCAAAAAATGCAAAGTAAATAGAAAGAAGGAGTTTTCTATTGAGGAGGTGGAAAGACATATTTTGTTCCATGGATTTTTTAGAGAATATAAAAATTGGATTCTCCATGGCCCGAAGAGTCTTTTTGAGAATCTCCTTGCAGGCCAACAAACTGACAGTATAGAACAATCTGCTAACCATGAAGTGAATTCAGTAAGCCAAGATGATATGGAAGGGTTGTTGAGAGAGGCACTAGGACAAAATACTAGTGTGGGGGATTCATCATATAGTGTTCTCAATGACGAAGACACATCATATGAAAATCCTCATGCTGGTCATACTTACTCTCAACAAGACAATAGTCCTCACATTATTGAAGATGACATGAAATTCAAGAAGTTAGTAGAGCTTTCTAATAATGAGCTTTACCCTGGTTGTAAGAATTTCTCAACACTGTCATTTCTTCTACGACTATTTAATTTAAAATGTATGTTTCACTGGACAAACACATCTTTTAGTCAACTATTGGAACTTTTATTGGATGCCTTTCCACATTTGGTCACATTCCCATCTTCTTATCATGAAGCTAAGAAATTGATTAAGGAGTTAGGCCTTGGATATCAAAATATCCATGCTTGTCCAAATGATTGCATTTTGTATTGGCGTGAAAATTCAAAAAAGAACCAATGTTCAGTGTGTCAAGCTTCTAGATGGAAGGTGAACAAAGGTAATGTCGATGGAGGTGTTGTAGATTATAATACACATTCTAAAGGTCTTCCAGCAAAAGTCATGAAGTATTTTCCTTTAATACCACGGTTGAAAAGGATGTACATGTCCTCAAAGATAGCAGAGGACATGATATGGCATGATAAATCTCGAGTGAAAGATGGAAAAATACGACATCCAGCAGATGCAGTTGCGTGGAAAGAGTTTGACACCAGGTATCCAGAATTTTCATCAGACCCTCGTAGTGTGAGAATAAGCCTTGCTAGTGATGGCTTCAATCCATATGGGATACAAAGTACTAACTATAGTACATGGCCAGTTATTCTCAGAGTTAATAACTTGCCCCCATGGCTATGCATGAAACCATGTTCCTTAATTTTATCATTGATAATTCCTGGAAAATCTGGTCCTGGAAATGATATTGATGTGTATATGCAACCATTGTTGCATGAGCTGAACATGTTATGGGAAGGTGTTGATGCATACGATGCCAATAAGGGAGAACATTTTAAGATGCGAGCATCTTTGATGTATACTATCAATGACTTTCCTGCTTATGCTATGTTGTCTGGTTGGAGTACTAAAGGATATAAAGCTTGTCCTTGTTGTGCCGAATTCACTCATTCATATCGATGTGGATCAAAAATCTGTTATGGTGGTCATCGTAGGTGGTTACCAGACGACCATCCTTTTCGTTCCCAAAGTAATTTATTTGATGGAACCAAGGAGTATGGACATCCTCCAACTGCTACATCCGGAAGTGATATTCTACGGGCCCAACAACAAATTAGCTTTGAATATGGAAAGGCTTCAAGAAGGATTACTAAGAAGAGAGGAAGAAGACAAGGAGATGCTTCCACAAGCAATGCCATTACAAATGACAACATTGAAAAAGATGAGGTGCTTTGGAAAAAAAGAAGCATATTTTTCGATTTGCCATACTGGGAACATAATTGTCTTCATCATAACCTTGACGTCATGCACATTGAAAAAAATGTTTGTGAAAACGTATTGGTAACACTTTTGAATGTAGAAGGGAAGTGTAAAGATGATGAAAATGCACGGTTATTTTTGGAGGAAAATAATATAAGGCATAGTCTTTGGCTCCAACGTCAACAAGACGGAAGTTGTTTGATGCCCCCAGCTCCATACTCAATGTCTTATAAAGAAAAGGAATGCTTTCTCACTGTCTTATCTAAGATCAAAGTGCCTGATGGCTATGCATCCAATATTTCTCGTTGTGTTAACATGAAACAACGAAAACTAATAAATCTTAAAAGTCATGATCATCACTTCCTCATGCAAGACATACTTCCTATAGCATTGCGTGCATCCGGAGCAACTGAAGTTGTTGATGTATTATCAGATTTATCTTCTTTCTTTAAATCATTGTGCTCAA
Source organism: Alisma plantago-aquatica (assembly GCA_963693085.1). Classification (NCBI taxonomy): domain Eukaryota; kingdom Viridiplantae; phylum Streptophyta; class Magnoliopsida; order Alismatales; family Alismataceae; genus Alisma; species Alisma plantago-aquatica. Next base: position 1,275,437,038 of record OY856412.1, on the reverse strand, counting down.
GTTGTATTGACCTGGATGAGCTAGATGGGTTACAACAACATATTGTAGAGACACTTTGTCGTCTAGAGATGCAGTTTCTTCCTCCCTTTTTCACCATAATGGTTCACCTCTTGGTTCATTTGGTTGATCAAGTGAAGCTCGGTGGAACAGTTCAGTATGAATGGATGTATCCTATTGAGAGGTTAGAATGTACTACAATATTCACTTATCACTTCTTTTAATTAATTAAAGAAATTAATTTTTATATAGCAAACCATGATGACTTTGTTATAGGTATTTAGCACGATTAAAAGGCTATGTAAGAAATAAAGCTTGTCCAGAGGGTTCTATTGCGGAGGGCTATATTTTGGAAGAGACAATAACATTTTGTTCTAGATATATGGAGGGCACTGAGACAATATTTAATAAACCCAAGAGAAATGATGACAACATTCCAAATAAAGATCTATACTTGTTCAATTCTGGTGGATGCCGTGTTGGGGCTGAAAAAGTCATCCGTCTTGATGAAAAAAGCATGGCACAAGCACATCGTTATGTGCTACTCCATTGTGATGCCATGATGAAAGACCTTAAAGAGTAAGATGTGTTGTTTAAACATTTTATTCATATAGATAACTAAAAATGTTCTAACAAATAGTGTTTCTGTAGGCAATTCTTATATTACAAACGACAAGAATGTCTACAAAAAGGGATCCGAGTTAATCAATTATTAGAGGCGAAGTGGTTACTAGAAGATTTTTCCACATGGCTTAATTCTCAGGTACTGAATACATGATTGAATAATTTTAGAGTGGAATTCAAACATAATTGATTTGGCTAATATATTGCCATACTATTATAGGTACCAAATATTGATGTGGGCACTAATGAAGGAGTGTTGAAAAGGGCCTTAGCTCGTGGACCCAATTCATATGCTAAAAGGCTTAAGGGGTTTATAGTCAACGGCTACAAGTTTCACACATTAGACCGAGAAACAAATAGAAAGACACAAAACTCTGGTGTCATGGTCAAAGCTGAAGGAGATTCTTACTATGGAAGACTCACTGATATTTATGAATTAGACTACTATGGGACATGTAAAGTTGTGCTTTTCCGATGTGACTGGGTAGATATAACATCAACAAGGGGGTTCAAACATGATTATCAATATAATTATTCTCGTGTGAATTTCTCCAGGTTGATGCATACCGGTAGATCACTCAAAGATGATCCATTTATCTTTTCATCTCAAGCCAAACAAGTTTTTTATGTCGAGGATGAAATAGAAAAATCATGGTTATATGTCATTGAACACAAGATTAGAGATTCTTTTGATGTTGGAGTGGACTTTGAAATGGATGGTGATGACATTAACACATAGTTTTTTTACAAAGGGGGAAAGTTTGGAATGGAAGCTAAAGGCAGAAGTTAGTTGATATTTAAAGACCCCAAACTCCTATTGGAATGTGTCTTCTATAGGTTTTTTTTTGGATTTTTAATGACAATTGTGAGCTGTGCATGATCTGTAATTTTTAAAATAATGGCAAGAAAAGTTGTTCATCTTTCTTATTTCAATTTTCCTATTTGGTAATGGGCTGGTAAAAGAAAACAAATAAAATATATTGCTTCTAACAATATTTATGTTCTGTACATGTGAATTTCTATGAACTGAACCAATAATATCTGTTCAATTTTGTCTCCTTATATGACTTCTTAAGATTCGGTACTTACAAATGTCAACTGATTTCCATGAAATCAGGTGTGGATACTATCAAACTTAAGCGACACTTCAAATTCTAAACTAACATTTATTATGATTCTTATATAAACATATTTTACTGAATTTCAGGTGTACACTCTTTGAAGGAGAGGAATGTGGCGAAGTAAACGAACAACAGCAAGTTTCATGGAAAGAGAGCCAAGTCCAACGGTCCATGGAAATGCATCAGCATCACACCAAGATGGGGATCATTTTGATGAAGCAGGAGATTCTCAAGCAGTTCATGAGCAACCTCAAAATGTGGCATGGAATGAAAATATTTCATTCCATGATGATGATGTCCTAGAAACTATAGGTCAACATTTTTTTCTCTCTCTAAAGCTCCTTTCAAATAGACTTTATAGGGCAAACAAACTTGCCAAATAAAAACAGAGTAAAAAAATCCAAAACACAGACTTCTTTCAAACAGAGTCATTTCCCTTCAACCCAAAAATATTCCATCAGCAACCATCCAATAAAAAAAAACTAAGCTAGCTAATTCAGAGTTGTTCTAGGAAACCTTAAGGATTTTTTGTTATTGTTATCCCGTGATACTAATGTTTTGATAATCTTGTAGATTCTGATGGAAAAGTTGGAACAAAGAAAGGACAGGTTCAATTGTCACAAGTATGGGTTCTAGAGTCATTGAAATTCATTGTGAAATTCAACAAGTTTAAGCAACCAATAGGAAAAGGAGGACACTTGTTGGTTAGATTCTTGGGAGAGGTAGCAAAGGATGGAACTCTTTGTCCAATTGGTGAAATTAGTTGGCACAAAGTCCACAAGTCCTATAAATTGGATATTGTGAGGTTGACTCGAGTAAGATATCAAAATTCGTATTCATGTATATATATAACAAATATGTGATCTAATTGAATTATGTTCTTCTTTGTGAAATTAGAGCAAGTTTCATATGCCGAATGACTTGGATCTTGACCAAAGGATCTTATCACATGTTAATGGGAAATGGAAAACCTATAGGCATAAATTGAAAGGTCTCTACTTCGATCACAAAAAAACAGAAGAACAAGTTGCCAGCAACGTGCCAAAGAATGTAAATAGAGAGCAATGGGTCCGTTTGGTGAGCTATTGGTTTTCTTCTACAGGGAAAGTAAGTGTGACTCCTTGAATATTTTGATTGGTAGATTGTTATTTGCTACTTATTATATAAACCAGTGCTTTTTTGTATATCTTGTAGAGACTTTCAACAATAGGTAAGAGAGCGCGTGCTCAGAAAGCTGATTGCCATACCACAGGATCAAAGAGCTTTGCCCAAATGAAGTTTGAATTTGTGAGATATGATATTAGTTGTGCATCCTTAAAATGGCATTCCTTTTTTTCACTTCATGTTGATTATAATTTGTTGTGTATTTTTATAGGAGAAAACTACAAATAGGGAGCCTAGCATCTTGGAAGTTTGGAAGATTACGCACCAGAGAAAAGATGGAAGCTATATCCATGATACAAACACTAAAGAATTTTTGGTGTGTTAATTTTCTCAACATTATTACATGACCTTAAAAGTAATTATATATTCGATGCATACTCTAAAATATATGTTGGCTTAAATTCAGGAAACTGCTGAAAAATTGGTGGATGAACGCATTGTAGAGCACCCTGAATTGCCCAAAGAAGCTATAGAAGACGAAGTATTTAATGAACTTATGTATGATGAAGAGATATCTAATCAAAAAGTGGTTGGTTATGGCCATGGAGTTTCTCGGAGTCAAGTGTTTGGACTGAAAGCTGACTTGAGAAAATGCAGTTCCATAGATGACTTCAATGATGTCAGAGGAAAACTTGTTTCCATAGAGAAAGAGAATGAAGAATTGAAGAATGCACATGTTTCCATGCTGAAAGAGAATGAACAATTGAAGAACTCACATGCAAATCTCCAATGCCAACTAAGACGCATCACTTCTGCACTTGCCAGGAATGGTATAGTGCTTGGTGATCCTATTGGAAGGGATGGTAATGAAAGAAACAGACAGAGTGAAGAAGTAAGTACTATTACTTAATGTTTATCTCCAATTTTTTATTTGGTGGTACATTTAAGTTCTCTGGACGTACTATTGCTTAATGTTTATCTCCAATTTTTTATTTGGTGGTACATTTAAGTTCTCTGGACTATATTCATGTTGTGAGTTTATACAGTAGACTTTATCTTTAATTGTACGACCCAACAAATGTAGTGGATTGGATCTCACATAACACCATCCAGTCCCTGAGAACTCAAATCATTTAACCTGTATGGATTTTTCTTGCTCCTAATCTACAAGCAAAAAAATTACCTACTCTTGGAAACCAATCGAGATCACACAAGGACTCTTCTAGCTTGAAAACTAAATCATTATTCATGTTGTCTAGCATATTCTAGACCTGTTATCTATCTATTAAAAGTTACACATTAATACAATAGCGTGCATGATATTCAACATTTATCCAGTTATAATGTGAAAATCAGAAGTTTCCTATTTGTTCCTAATATGACTTGTTGGACATTGCAGGTTGGTGCACATGCTTCAAGTGCTCGTGGAATTCAGGATGAGACTTGAAATAGACTAAGAGCTGGAGTCTGGGTTCCCAAGGGCGTTAATATTTCATTCCACTTTGAATTAGAGTAGAAAGTGTTGTAGTATTTGTTGTCTTTATGTGAACTGGAGTCTTAGTCCAATAGTACGTTTATATTTCATTCCGCTTTGAATTAGAGTAGAAAGTGTTGTAGTATTTGTTGTCTTTATGTGAACTAGATTCTAAGTCCAATAGTGTGTTTATATTTCATATGCAAATGTTTTTATGAACAATTCGTCATTTTTAATAGATTAGAATATGTTGAATGCATTTATGTGTTGGATGTGTATCTCTCTTTGGTCTCTTTCTCTCTCTATATGAGAGAATGACATGAGAGGTGTCAAGTAATGTGTGCATGAGTGCTTTGATGAAAATGTGATTGAACTGTTGATTTAGTAGGTCAAGAGGTGCAGGAGAAGCTGCCCTTGACCCTGCTCACTTTTTCTGTGCCATAGCAATCCAGAGACTAGTCATTGTTGATGAACTCATGGATTGCCAATGCCTGCAGCTACATCACAGTGCCCACTACTACAGGCGTGGAGGATGACAGGTGGCTGCTTCCGACATTAATATATTTGTTCAATAAAATCCTATATGTACTTATTAATATAGGAAGGCCATTGATTCAAACTGTGCAGGATAAGAAGCTATTCGAACTTGAAAAGAAGTTTGAGGTAATCCTGCTGGATAACATAACCCTTCATATTATTAAGGCAGGAAGGTTATCCATATATTTGCTGATGTTAATGACCTTTATTGTATCCAGGAGTGTGCTGCAAATGAAGAAAGACAAATAATAGAAAGAGTGGCTGTGATGCTGGCAAGTTCTACCTCGAGGAAAAATTTGTTGGTATGTGTCTACCAGTTGCATTTCTGGGGGTTATGTGGAGAGTGTTGTTTATGATCTTAGATCACATTTGCGTTCTATTATCTATTTCTGACATGTGAACCTTGCCGTTTTGATTTGGTTGCATTTCTTTTTAATTTCTGTATACTGGTTGAATAGCTATTTTGGTTTCACCTTTTGCCTCTAAATTATCTCAATGTCAATCGTGGTCAACCTGAATTTGACATGACCAAGCCATACTTGTTTATACACCCAGAAAATGGGATGCACCCATTTTCTGAGATTAAATGGGATGCACCCAGAATACAATGTCATTATAGAAGATTTGAACCCAAAGTTTTCTGGGGTTTCTTATACAATAATCATGGATGTGCATAACAAACATGTCTAGGTTGTTCTCATTTGAAGTTGACTTGTGATAAACATGGTATCTTGTGTTTAAATAAGTATTGATTTTGTTTTTCAAGAACTTGGTGGGACGTTGTCTTTCTCTTGTTTGATTCTTGTGATTGTTTCATTCACTGATCTACTATTTTTTGGTTTAAGGTGAAATACATAATGAGGGAGGCACCCCTTTCAGTAATACAAAGTAACAGATTAGGTCTAAACTAGAAGCTGCTTATCAGTGTCACATTTTTTCAGTTTTGTTCACCTACCTCAGATGTTAATGCTTTTACAATGGTTCCTCTCTACTTTTGAGATTATCCATATCTATACAGTATTTCTAGTTATATATCAAACTATTGCAGTGAGAAAAGTGTTATGCCTGGAAGACTCCTAGTCATAATCCCAGTCCTACATGGTGTGACAATCATCCAACCCATGTTCCTACTTGAATTTGATTAGTATTCGTATGTACTAAGTATTCCTTTCAGTAATACTTAGTATTCCTACTTGAAAAATGTCGGTCAGGCAAGTTGATTAACTGTTTGTATTACCGAATGGCTTTCTTTTAACCAGGCCAAGTTTTAAATTTTGAGGAGACTGAGGGATCATGCGACACATTTGGTGCTATATATTAGCTTCACTTGCCTTATCGCAGTTCTGGCTATTTCGGATAAATTCTCAATCACTCGTTTGCTACTACAGATCACACATTAAATGCAGTGACAGCAAACGGAAGAATGGGTGATGGGTCAGGTTACAGCGAAGCACTGCAGACTAGTTCATAATACCGCTCACAGGGTGTCCATCCACATGAGATCACCGTCCCCTCTGGATCCTAGAGCTCGCAGAGCATGTGTAAGCAAGATGCCGTCTTTTGTTATTTATATCAAATCCTTTTTGTTTTTTTTTTTCATTCTAAGCAATGCAACAACAATGAACATATCTGTAATAAGATTTTCGCAAATTGTTCCATGTACAGGAGATGGATAGAAGTGCGGAAGAGAACATCAACATCATCGAGATGGATGTTGACGATGTTAGAGCAAGTTCAAGGAGCAGGAACAGTTATTCGACTTCATCTCGATGATGATCAAGCAAGTCTGCCTGTCAGCTCAATTTATATTCTTAGAACAAATAGCAGCCAGAGCTCAAGGAAGGTCGATAAATGCACTGAAATTACATTTCGCAATGTTGCAGAACTTTCCCAGGGAAAAGATACTTCAGCCAGTGCACCCGCAATTGATATGGTAATCTTTCAGTTACAAGAAATATATATAGGTGGATAATTTTTGTACAGTGACTGAACTATTCATCAATAGGACAAAGCATTCAGAGGTTTGGTTGCTCGGGACATTCTACCGGCACCATCAATGGATCCTGCAGAATTATCAAACAACAACAGTTCTATTTCTTCTAAAGGAAGTTGCAATGAGTTAGTTCTATTTCTTCTAAAGGAAGTTGCAATGAGTTCACTCTGTTTGGGAATAAAATCCCGCTTGATTTTACACTTAAAACTACCTTAAGGATGGTTTCTTCTTCACCAATCAAATGGTTAGTATGTAGTCTTTTTGTTGTTCTTATGCAATATTTTATTTTCCTCAATTGAACTCATTCGTTTACCCAGCTTTAATTTCCTGTTTTTCAATATAGTATTCAGTAAGGTATAGGAATTAGTTAGCTTAGCTTCAGCTTTGATCAGAAGATGAAGCAGGTCCAATTAAATTTCCTTTGCTTCACTGGACAAGTATTAATAGGCGTCTTCTACCTTTCAGGATACATAGGCTAGTTTCTAGAGGTTCCTACAGTGCCTCACATGGGAGTTCTTGCTCCAGTGTCAGCTCTGATCAAACTACATGCAAGGAAGCTTTATTTAGTAAATCTTTTCAGTCATGGAGATATCCCCAATCTTGTCTGCCTTCTTCAATTGTCTTAGATCCCCCTACAAGCGCCGCCCTAGAAGCCTTCCCCACGGCAGACATTGACACAGTTGGTGGCACGCACGCAGGTACCCTCGAACTTGTGGCTCTGCGACTCGCACAGTCGGGCATCTGTCGTCTTCACCACATCGTCCCCTGCGAATGGATGTAAGCTTGTGTAAGAAACCATGGAGGGGATAAAGATCCTTGAAAACGCTAGGTAGATCGACTCATAACAGTCATTAGTACAATCAACTGGAGGGGGTTTGGAACTAACTGGTGGCAAGGAGTAGCAGGAGCACGAGGAAGACGGCGTAGCAAGCGCCCTGCTTCATCAGTGCCATGGTACTGGGCAGCGAATGTCGCAAGCTCGAAGGAGAACTTGAAATGAAGGGATGAGCTTGCAGTAGTGAGTATACAAGATCAACCCGGGATGTTGTATTCCTTTCCACCCTGAACCCTTCATTATATAGAGCAACAAACGGGCTAGGAGATGTGCTTATACGGCCCGTTTGGAGAGTGAGAATCCACATCTCTTCCTGCCATCAAGGCAGGCGAAACCTTTCCCATCCCTCTATTAACCAGTCCGTCGTCTAACTAAGAACGTTCCAGTAAGTGCCCTCTTAAGCGGCATACTTTACAAATGGACGCAAAAGGCTTGCCTAGACTGGGTTTAGAAGCCTTTATCATCAATGCTTCTGCAGGTTGGGCGATTAATATGCAATGAATGATTGGAGACGAATTTAAACTGGGCCGAGAGCCCCTGCGCATGCGCATAGAGCCGCAGCCGACACCGGCACCGCGACAAGATTCCGCTGGCTCCCACACTAACGGACTGCGCGCTTCGGTGCTGCAGATCTGCGCCGTGGCAGAGCTACAGCTTATAGCCCTGGTCACATGCGTTTCTGAGTGCACACGCCAGTACACTGCATCGTTTTGTCATTTCAACTTTCATCTCTTTGGTGTCTAGTGCGATCGATCTTTCGTGACTGGGTGCAGGCGAGCCCTCATCAAGACGCGGCCGTGCAGTGATCATGACGATTCTAAACGAAAAAAACCCACACGCGAGTAAGCTTTTATATGTCTAGCTCGGTTTATCAAAAGCATCCAAAGCATTTAGCTAAGAAGAACTTCAATTTCTCTTCTTGTACAACGGCACTGCTGGATCATTCATAAACAACAATACTCGCATACGTGTTCCTAGAAACTTCAACGAAGCAAGATGAATACTGCTGCTTAGATGATTACCTAGGTGTAGGCGTCACATGGTTTAGATTGCAAGTAGCCTCTTTACTTGCTTTTATTTACTTGTGTTTAGATATATGTCACAGTCTACAGCGAATGCAAGTTTGTTTCTCTTCATGATATTTTTTATTTGCAAAAAAGTTTTTAATATTATGTAAACTGATGTTATTCTAAAACTCAGATGTTGGTTACTTGCAGATGCTGAAACATGCAATCGGAGATTAATTACGACCGATCAAACGTGCAGGTGTGGCGATCAGTGGAGGCTGGCAGGCTCTGGTTGCTTTTGTTAACATAGGATGCTATTACATTGTCGGCCTGCCCATTGGTGCTGTTCTCAGATTCAAATTCAACCTCAATGCTTTAGTAAGCAACCAACCAACCAATTATCAACCGGGTTCTTTAGTCTGAATATTTTATTTATCGTCGCTAGACCAGGCTGTAATTAGTCAAATTATCTTTTCCATTCAGGGAATCTGGACAGGAATGTTAGGAGGCACTGTGCTGCAAACGATTATTCTGGTTGTCACCGCTGCTGCGTGCATTTGCAAGTCACACTACTGTTATATAATGCTTCCATGTATATATAGAGTACCTGGTGAGGCCTTGCAGAAGAAGCATATAGCATCACACTCTCAGTTAGTAAATAACCCTTTCTCCGCGTACCATCACATACATACTCTTGCAGGTCGCAAATACAAGAATGGCCGAACAGGAAGAGCATGTGGTAGAGCCTACGACGGGGATCTCATTCCCCAAGAAACTCAACGACGGGAAACTGCTGGCGACGACAGGGATAGGGAAGAGTTACTTATTAGGCACAATTCCAGAAAAGATGAGTGCCTTCGGTATACCTTAAAATCTATTTGATTAACCTGTTTCTTCCATATATCTATCAATTCCAAACTCCGGCGAGTTCTTCATTCTGAACATTTTTCGGTGCTCTGGCTTCTTTCTACACTTGCAGGTCTGTACACCGACAACATCGCGCTGGCTGAAGTCCTCAAGGAAAACAATATAGCGACCACTATCGACACCGCAGCTGCAGGGAACGCGCCCATCCCTCGTGAGTTGTACGAGGTTGTAATCGACAGTGACGCCGAGATGACACTGAGGTTGGTGATCTCATCTATCAGCCTGACCATGAATGACTTGCGGGTGAGCATCAACGAGGGGCTGGGCGGGGTCATGAAGAAGCTGGCTGGGCTCAGTAACCAAGATCTGTTGAATGAGTATGTCCATGCGTTTTTGTTTGTTCATTTGGATTCAGATTGACATTCCCTGTGGTGTCTCCGGCAACTGATGGTTTAGTTGTTGTTTGTACGATGAATAGGGTGAAGGGTGGCCTGATTGAGGACCTGAATCTCCCACCTATGTCGACTATTGAAATCACACGCTTACCAGGATAGATTCTCCAAACCAAAGGTAATTGAAAAGAGAAACCACACCAGTCACAATATTTTAATGACTTTATATTATCACTATTGTGTTCTTAATTTTGATGCTTTACATTTAGAATAGTTTAGCATCCCCAGCCTTTCCAATCTTTCATGGTTTTATACTATCTCTATTGTGTTTTTGTTCATGGTAATTACAGTGAAAGGTAAAGTGGTGAGCACCGTGAAGAGCGAGCTGCTGTGCAGGACATACTTCTACCTCTACCTAGGTGACGATCCGATCGACAAACAGGCCAAGAAACAGTTGGGAGAGCATCTCGTAATCACATTGAGAATAAACTAGCAGAAGGAGGCACGTAAACGAATTGTTATTCTTCATTGGTCTTTACTCCATATCAGCATCTGGAATTGTTATCATTTCTTCAGCAACATACTTTGTTGTCATTTAAAAAATGGAAACTTACACTCTCTTCTGCTGAAACCATCAACAGGCTGCAAGTGCAGAGGAGCGGGTCATGACATGGGGAGGCCAAAGCTCGTAATAGTCATTGAGCATATAGCTTCTTCTTTGACTATTTTGGATACTAATAAAGCTCGTAATGTTCTGGTCCCTCAGCACGTGAACACCTTTTCTTCATCAGCAAAGCCGCCAAATGCTATCTGAAGGATTTGTGCAATAGAAAAATGGATATGGACATGTATGTTGGTGTTAGTTGAAGTTGTACAGATTGTATACAATATAAAATACATCCATTTAGATTTTAATATATTGGAAGACATTTGTTTTGACATATATGCCTAGCAAAGCTCTGATATACATGTTGAAATATCAAAACTCTGATGTGCGTTGACATACATAAGTATACTGTACTTATGAACGTTTAATTTTTTTTCACTCTTTTATCTTAAATTTCCACTCTTTTTAGAGTGGAAAAACATTCCCGCCAAGAATTTGGAGAAACAGAAACAAGGATTTCTCTACTTTAATAAGGGTGAGTAAGTAGATGCTACACAAAAAAGAGGGAAGAAAAGTCCGCATCAAAATGTGTGAACAACTAGTCACACAAAATAAGGATAAGAAAAATCCACATTAAAATGGGTGGGTAATCAGATGTCACCCAAAAAACTGAGAAGAAAGATCAACATCGAAAAGTGTGGATAAATTTCCACTTTGCAGTTTGTCACGCTTTTACATAGAGTGGAGATCACATTTTTTCACGCTTAAAAGCATGGAAAAACCTATATGAAAGCGTGGATAAATGCATATAATTTTTGTAGTGTTATATCTTCTATTTCAAAGACCGGTGTATTCAAAGACTGGTGTTAGCATTATCTTTCAATTCAGTTGGTATAATTATCAAAAAATGTTTTTTGCTGAATCGAAATGATAATTCAATTGTAATTGACGTGCTTATCACGTAATTTCTGCTAGTTATCAAATAGACGACAAAAGCCGAATCGGAAACTCCATTTTACACCCATGTTTTTTTATATCTTTTAACAGCGGGTTTTAGGTAGCCGGTTAAGTACTTACTCCCACATACATGAAACCAAACAAACCCTGAACACATCGTCAATTCCTATTGACAGACAAATTAAATTCAGAAGGCGACGTGCCTTGAACCAAAACCGCACCAAAAATAAGCTTCGCTCGAGCTAGCTGAACGCTATTACGAGCTAAAACTGCGTGAACACGCTCAGGCTGCCAAATCAGTACTCAGACAATGCGCTGAAACTGAGAGATCGATGATTTAAATGATGATACTACCCTTCTTTCTTGCTCCTTCGTTGCCGGACTTTGCACGGTTAAAAGGTAAAACCAGCTAATCTGCCTAATTAATCATAGCTATTAAATAACAACTAGCTGTCAGTTTCGCCTGAGGAACAGTAATCCGGGACAGCATAACTGAAAAACGAACTAGCTAACCTGTTTGACGATTTTGCAAACCACATGGGAACAGCAGGAGAAACTAAAAGAAAGCTCAATTCAACGATGCAAGAAAGACGATGCTTGTAGCTTCTTTAAACTATCAGATCATATGCGCTACTTGATCTTCGACAAGGCGACATTACGGGATATCTTGATATTCCAAAAGAATACCGAACAGCCAGCTTGACTTTTGATCAAACTGAAGCAGCTCGAAGTAATGTTCAAATTGCTTTTTCGCTTGTAATTTAAACAACAAACAGAAGAAACTAACACAAGCTCAAAATTTCGCGCATCTAGCAACTGGAATTAGTGTAAGTGGAATAGGAGATAACCGTAGAATGAACCACCTGACTCATTCTGGAACGAAATAACAGATTTCGTGGCAAGCGACTACAAAGAAGGCGAAATTCCTGAATCCGAACAATCAGATTTATATGGGCTGATCAATCTATCACTATTGCGGCTTCGGCAGCGTGATCTTACAAGATATGACAAAGAGCACAGTTTCTTTACTACATTAACTGATGCACAACTAACTTCTCCAGCAAAGCGAATCCGTTCGCCCACCTCCTGCAATCTGTAGTACAGAATTTAGCTAACCGCCGACGTTGCCTCCCGCAGAGCTCGCCTCGCGCTCTCCAAGACTCCTCTTTTTTGCAGCAACCAGCTTGACCACCACGACGACTTCGTCTGAAGCATTTTCTACTGCCCCAGTGAGCGATTGCAATTCGTTGTCAGGGCCGCCAATCTCACAATGGCTACCTGCAGCAGCTGTGTTCCCCGGCACTGCGTTGCCGGGGCTGAGATTCTCGTTGTCTGTGCTCTGTGTGGCTGTGTTACGTTGCTTCGAGTTGTTCAGAGGTTGGTTGTGTGACTGAAGTGCATCCGAGGCATTCTTTTCATCTGGGTCGACAGCAGGGAAGAAGAATGCGGTGATCGATCCAAAGGACAAGCCCTACCATCAGCCCAAACACGAAGTCTCGCAGGTCCTCTTGGCGAATGTAGATGCCAGCCGCCGGTACTTGGGAGATGCTGCCCGCCAGCCCCTCGGATTTGTTGTCCGTCGGTCCTCGTGACATGTTGCCCGCCGGCCCCACAGATTTGTTGTCCACCGGCACCCAAGACATGTTGGTCATGGGTCAACGGCCCTAGGGATACGTCGTCGGGAGACTCCATCGAAGACATTGTTATTAATATTTATTAATATTTATTAATGTCCTTCATGTAACAACTCCCGGTCTAAATTAATTAACAATTGCTGACAGATCTAAATAAGAAACGAAGATCAAACAGAGCAGGAAAACAAAAAAAAAATCAGAATTCGCAAACCAGATGGTTCGTTGGTTCGTTGAGAAACGAATGTGATACTTAAAGAAATCAGTGTCCGGCAATCCTCGCGGATAAACACCGTTCTCCCAAACTCGGTCTGGCACGAACCTGGAACAGACACGTCGCTCGCAGTCGACGTCGTCTCGTTGCACTTCCACCAATGCAGCACAGCGTCCGCAGGAACCTCCGTCTGACAGTCGCGTCTCGGTGACGGGAAGAAGGAAGAAGTTACTCTTCGCACAGGAGAACAATTCCATGAAACGACTCGAACAAGGAAGCCTCTCGCTCTCTAGATTAAGACTCTCAAAACACACGTGAAAACGGCGGCAGAAGACTGTTTGTTGTATTTTTTTAACCCTAATGACCTGAGGCGTATATATAGCCACACACAATCCTTATACCTATTCCCACTGAGACGCAAACACTCGGTCGCTCTTGTACATATTTCAAAAAAACTGAAAAATGAGAAACACTTTCCAGTAAGAATTAATAAATCTAAATAGGAAAGAAACAATTAATTACATGAGTAATTAATTACTTAGTTGCATCCTAGTGCAAAAAGAAGTCGGAAAACGGAAGACATTCTCCACAATTCACAATCCACAAGCCACAAGCCCGAGCCCGTGCCCAGCCCGTCTAGGCGAGGCGTGGCGTGACGCGCGTGCACGCGCGTGCGTCCGTGCGTTGTGATGGGGTAATCCCACCCACCAAGGAGGTGAGCATACCTCCCTCCTAGGACCCCTTGGACACTAATGTCCCATATGATCCTACATATAAGGACCACAAAAGTTCTAGGAGTGAGTAAAATGGGATAAAACTTCTTTGCCATTTGCACTAGATACAAAACTACTTTTCTCACATGTACTTGCTGTACTACATTGGGCTTAACCTGTAACACTCCAATTTTTATATCACGTGAGCGGAAGCAATATTTTTTTCTTTCATCTGGGAGTGTCACAAACATGATAACCATTGCAATAAATGTAAATGAAATACTTTGCAAAACTAGTAAAACTGATTCATACATAGCTTTTTGTCAACATAAAACTACATCATGTTTATGCATAAGTTCATAATAAAAAGATGTCAATACTCTGGATCATCTAGATAGATGGCACCCCACTAGGCAAGCTTGAAAGTCTCTTAGGCCTTTGCTGGTCCCTTTGTTCTTCAATTGCTCCAAAACCAGCGGACATCGTGTCTCCAGCCATGCATTGGGAAAAATAATCGTTAGAGTAAGTGGCATGAGTATTCTAAAATATATATTGTGAAGAACTAAAATGGGACATTATAAACATGAAACTAATATTAAGCTCTGAATAAAATCTGAAACATAAAGTCTCTTATTTCTTAATGTGAATTCTTATCTTATTCTGGAGTCATGTCACTACTACAGAACCTACCTTTAGTGTCGGTTATTTAAAGCCTTTAGTGTCGGTTTATAAGCGACACCTATGTGGGCGACACTAAAAGTCCAACCATTGGTTGTCGGTTCCATAACCGACACCCAAACTCTTCGCGCGCAACCGAAAACGCGCCATCATGGGACTATAGGTGTCGGTTATTAGGTAAGAACCCGACAACCAAACCCTTCGCGCCACAGAAAGGGCGCCATGTTGGGCACCATCAGTTTCGGATATCTACAAATAACCGACAACCAAGCCCTTCGCGCCACACGAAATAGATGCCGGTTATTTGTAAAAAACCGACACTATAACATTATGTGTCGGTTATTTACAAATAACCGACGAGTATTGGTTTTTTTTTTGTCAGTCTGCAGACCTGCTATGGCTGGTCGCAGGATGAGAAACCTGTTCAGTTCAGTTATTAACTACAGGTTTTACGACATCCATTGATATCAGCCGACAACAGGCCGCAAACCTACAAAATTAATAATAATAAAGTAGCACATGCATATAGCAATGCAACCTGCAGTTCCATTTTATTTTCACACATTTATAAACATTCACACATACTAGCAATCTGTAGTTCCATTGATTCACATTCACACATGTAGACTTCATATAGCAACCAACACTTTCATTCATTTTCATTCAAACACATGTAGAAACATCCAGACATGTAGAAACATTCACACATATATTATAATTCAGAAATTCATTTACAAAGTATCATTGTTTAGTCATTATTCGCTATCAGGATCCCAATTATATTTCAAAGCCCCCACTAATTGTATGGCTGTTGCCCATTCTTCTACTACTTTATTTAATTCTCTCATCGTATAGGGGTCATGTACATCTGGTAAGTCCTTTCCTGTATTGGGGTCCATTTTAAACACATGTAAAGAGAATGATGTATATATATAATTAATGAGCTATAAATAAGATTGATATATTTTATATTATCTCTTGTCGGCTATATAATACCTCATCAATACAATCGATGTCCATTGCGGCATTTTTGACAAGTATGTGCATATATCACATGACATAGTATCCACATGCCCATCTGTTGTCTTGTGTAGCACACTATAAATTCAAACATACAAAATATTAAAAAAATACAACTAATTAAGCATTGTTCACATAAATAATATATACATATATTGCATAGGGAACTTACTTTCACGTTCTTCCAAATTATTTGCTGGTTCTTTTTCGTGGGGACCTTTCCTCAAGCCTTTTTGTACTCCTCAAAACCCCTACATGTTAATGTAACACAGAACATTGCAATTAAATAGTAATGTAATAACATATGTTAACGAATATGAAAAATGAAATATTTCTCACCGAAATATTGTCATTTTCATTTTGTGTCCAAATCTTGTATTCAATTTAGCCCCCTTAGGATCTGGATAATACACAGTGAACGTCTCGGGGGCAATAACCAATAACTCCCAATGGTTACCCCTAGAGGAAAAAAAGTTAAAAATTAATAACTCAAAATCCACAATAAAATGTAATTTTCTTAAGTCCAAATTATAATAAGCAAAGTAAACTTACTCTACATTGAATGGAGCCATTATCACCGTCTTCTTTTTTACAACAAAAATTGAAAAAGCCTCACAACAGTATTGTTGAACTGATGTAGGGTCTTTAGCTACTAGACTAATCAAGGATGGAATCAAAAACCCTAAATGTTCAAATCCAAAATCTGCACATATGTTGTCTAAGTAGCTGCAAAATATGTATTAATTACGCATGCATTAATAAATAAGAAACCAGATCACCAGATCATACACAAGGTATATGGATGTATAAAGAATATCTCACCTTATCCATAGCTCTATCACAGATGTATTTAGCCAATCATATCGAAACATCTTCAAAATATCTTGTATAAATATTTTTGTTTCGTATGACTGACCTGTAGAATCTGAATCAGAAGAAACAGTTATAGGGGAGTTTATATCATGTTCCCCTAACCATACTGCCATACCCCTACAGTTAGGACCTAACGGGACAGGTAGGTCCTGTGGAACCCAACTAGGTAATGCAGGAGGTGGAAGTGGAGGCCTAGATGTTGTGGGTGTCTTCTTTTTAACCTATATATATATAATAATTTCAGATCAACTGTCAGCATATACAAACACTAACAATTGAACGTAATGTAAATTTACCACACCTTTTCAGTAAATAAGACATACGCTTTTTCCCACAATATCACTCCGCCTACTGCCTCACCAAGCGTTTCACAATCTGGGTGGGCATATGGCAGTGGAAGTTCCAGAAATTGGGGGAATATATGTATCGGGCTCACCCGAATACAACCAGCTGGTACTGGAGACCCGTGACACGTTTCCCCTGGTAGGGATGGGTAAGCCGACGCCTCTGCCACGACATATTCTTTACTTTTTAGACGACATGGCTTCAACCCCTACAAATTTTTGTGTAAAGAATGTTATATACATATATACATATCATCTTTTTTGAAACGACTACACGGTCATATATATGTATCATCTTGAATTAAAAAACTAGTTACTATGTCATAAAAATACTTACAGTAGATGTGCTAGGTGGTGGGTCTACAGGATTACTCCCAACCTCTACAGTAGGAGTAGGAGTAGAGGTTGCAGTACGTATTGTCTGGTAAGTGGCAGTCTGATATGCCTGCCACTTTTGCATTGCTTCTCCGAGTTTTTCTTCGAGTTTCCTGTCAAATAGCTTATCCACTTATACATGGATAAAAGAAACGTCAAATTCTAATTTTTGAATTCTCTTTTATAATAACATCTACAAGGAAAAAATATGTTACCTCTTCTTGTGAAAGTCCCGCTTTTGGGACATGTTTGCGCTGGGATGGCCCAAAAAAAGCTTTGATGCCCACACCAGCGCTTGCAGCCCTAACACGTCCAGGATGCTCTGGGTTACCCAGAGCAACTGTCAATTCATCCCTTGTGCCCTCAGGGATGAACTTTCCTTGTTTCCTCAGCTCGTGCAGCTCCCGCTAATCGCCAAAACAAAAATTTGTACTTAAGTAAACAACACAAATAATCAATATTCGAATGATTGTTGTAAGAGTTGTATTTTACCATTTTTGCAGCCGCCTCAGCAGTTGCGGCCTTAGTTAATTCTCCCTTCTTATTTTGCCTCCCAGCTATCCAGACATCATGGCGAGGCAGAGGTGTGCTACCTATGGTAGAGGACTCCTGAGTAGCAGCAGACTGAGCAGCAACAGCCTCAACCTGTAGTCTTTGGTGAACGCCTGCATATCCTCTTGGACCCATTGTGTGGTCGTGCACATTCATCGCACGCCTTGATTTTTGTGCATCACTGAGGGCCTAGTTAGTATGCACATTAATGATTTAGTTAGTAACACTAAATGTTAATCTTGAATAAGTGAATACAACATATATTAATTAATGAGATTGAGACTGACGCCTAATACCTTGAATTCATCAGTTTGTCTTGAAGTGACAAACGCGTCCCATTCTTCTTTGTCCAGGAAGTTCCATTGTTCAATGGCTGTCTTCTTCCTCTTGTCGGCTTCTTTTATGTATTCTCTGGTGAGATTTGTCCTATAGTTCCTTAGGACTCTCCCACAGCGTTGCATCACGCATTTACGATGCAACTTTTCATCCAATTCAAATATACTATGCAAAATAGAATTGCTATTAACTAGTATCCAAAAATTTAGTAATCTACAAAATAGAATTGCAAATTAATAATAACTCAAGCATAAATCCCTCCATATTGTGTCTTTCTTCTCCTTAGAAACGTTATGCCAAGAATCTAAGCGACAACCGCAATGGCTATGAGTAACATATCCAAGATATGAAATAAATGAATTGCGATTCACACCACATGCATTTCCTGCATTATCAAAATCCACAACAAGTTTGGGTCCATTGCCCTTTTGTGCAATTAACTTCTTCATCATAGTGATGCCCCTTCTCTTGTCAACTTTTTGGTGTTGTTGATCAAGTGCCTCAAGTGCTGCACATGGTACCTGTGCATCATCAACCTAAAATTTGACAAAATAATTCACATTTACAAGATATAACTATAAATGGACATATAGATATAAATATATGATATAATTTTAAAACCTACATTGTGAGGCGGCGCATTGATGTCCTCACCCTCACGGTAGTCATCAAGACGGTCATCAGGAGAATGGTCAGCCATCTGCAAATTCACATTCAAATTGTAAAGTTCACATTGTAAAGTAGTAATTCAAAGTGTAAAGCTCACATTGTAAGGTAATTCAAATTGTAAAGTTCACATCGTAAAGTAATTCAAATTCTAAAGCTCACAGTGTAAAGTTCACATTCACATTGTAAAGTAATTCACATTATAAATTAAGCTCACATTATAAATTAAGAAAATTTCGACAGCATTTGGACGGGTTTTTAGGCCAACAAATAATGTGTTGTCATTCTTATACTTTAATCATCTACTTATTTAACTTTAGTTATCAACTGTTTAACTTTAATTATCAACTGATTTGATTATATTATATTTATTCATCTACTATTTGTATTAATTTATGTACTGATTTGAGAATTTTTAATCATCACTGATTTATAATTTTATATTAGTTAATCAACTGATTTGTATTTATTCATCTACTTATTTGTATTTATTCATGTACTGTTTTTTATTTATCTATTTACTCATTTGAATTTATTTATACTGCTTCTGAAATTATGTAAGAATCTACTGATGTAACTTTATTTATCAACTGATTCATATTTACTTTTCCACTTATGTATTTATTCATCTACTTATTTGTTTTTATTTATTACTATTTTAGGAATTATGTAATCATCTACTGATTTATATTAGTTTACCAGTTGATTTGTATTTGATGTATTTATTCATCTACTAGTAATGAAAATGGCTGTCTTTCTTTCTTTCTAGTGATATAAGAATATCAAACATATATACACAAAAACGCTACTATAGTTTCATCTGTTGTGTAGCCTACAACAAGGTATTCAACTTTAACATTGGATAACCATTATAGTTTCATTGACATTTTAAAGAACAATGGCAATGAATAATGCAAATATAAAGATAGAAAAACTTGAGTTGAGTCTATTAGACAGGCAGTATTAAGCTAGGGGATGAGGAAGAAGGAAGAAGCCGACGTACCTTGAGGTGAAGCTGACAGCGCCGTCGTAGAGGAGAGCAGCTGGAGGTGACGGCGGCGAGAAGAGGAGGACCAACAACCGGCGACGGCTCAGAGGAGCGGCGGCGAGGGCGTCGAGGAGAGACCAACAACCGACAGCAACCGGCGACGGCTCGGCGGAGCGGCGGCGAGGGCGTCGACGAGAACATCAACCGGCGGCGCAGCAACCGGCGGCGACGGCGACGACGGCGAGCGGCGTGCGACAGACGAACGGCGGCGCGGGGAGGCAACCGACAACAATGGCAGGGGAAATCGCCAAACCCTAGCGCACGGCAATGAAACAGAGACAATTTGGAAAAGTTCTGTTCGTATGGCTATTAAGTTGACAATATGTGTCGGTTATTTAACAAAATCGACAACTAAACCAACAGTGTCGGCTCTTTGAAGAAAACCGACAACTATACTACTTAATATTCGTCGGTTCTTAAATGAAAGACAACCGACAACTATTCCTGTCTCGCGCATACCTTTTAGTCGTCGGTAATTTATTAAAGAACCGACAACATATGTCAAATTTTGGAGCCAATTTTTCGCTGGAATTTTGGGTTTGGCGGTTGAGTTTAGGTGTCGGTTGTTTATTAATTAACCGACACTTAATAAAAGCAGTACCCGTGTCTGGTCGACCTTCATGGGTTGGATGTCGGTTTCTGTTAAAAACCGACACATTAGGGTTTATGTGTCGGTTTTTGTATACAACTGACACCCTGCAAACCGACTTTATAAGCCATTTCTGTAGTAGTGTGTACTCTGGTACATGGATCTCATGACCTACACCAAAGTGCCTAGGTCATACTTATCTTATCCGGTTCCCTCTCATCATACTCATGGATGAGGTTATGGGCATCTCTAATCTAAGGTATCTTTTACTTACGATTTTTATCTGACTATGGACACCATTATACAAAAAGTCCTCCTGAATTGGCGTATCTACACCCTATATTGGTACCGAAGTACCCTGAATTGGCACTACATGTCTCTGAATGACACTGAGGTGTCTCTGAATTGCCGTAACTACGCCCTGAACTGGTGCCGCAACACCTCTGAATTGGAGTAAACACTCATCTGAATTGGCAACATATGCCTCTGAATCGTCCCGGGATTACTAAATGAGGACTTATCATATAATGTCTTATGTGAAGGTTTCTACTTATTTATCTTAAGTCTAAAGTTACTTAATTCTTAATCTGAAGTGAAGCTATATACTAATGGCTTTACATAATACTGAATCTGAACTTATCTTATATTAAACTAAATACTGATAATTGAACTTATTTGAAACTGTTTACTGAGTACTGAGCATGTACTGAATTCTAAATCTGAATCTGAATCTTTTATTCTTAATGATAAAGTTAATCTAAAACTGAATGTGAATATGAATCTCAATTACTTCAAAATTGAGATTGGGTTTAAACCCTTATCATGTATCTTTATTCATAATCTGGCTACTCACACAAAAAGCAGTCTAAGTCTGAATTTGAATTTGATATTCTTATTATCTAGGTAAACTTTATTCTGAGACTCAGATTTGGTAAAATTACTTCATTTCTACCAATTATATGATAAAGGAGTCTAATATCTTAGGAGAAAGGATCTGAAATTACTATAGAAATACAAGGATATGAAATTACTATAGAAATACTAAGTATACTAAGTAGAATAAGTCAAGGTTATGAAAATAGTGTGAGCTTAAAGTATCCAAAAACATGAATTCTGACAGATAATTTAACCTTTATAATATCTAATTTTTACCCTAAATCTTAACGTTTACATATGAGCTTATATTTTATAACTTAAAACTTAAAATAGAAATCTTATCTTATCTTGAAACTTAATCATAACTTAATGTATCATAATCTTATATATATTATCATAAACTCAAATTGCAATACACTCTAATAGGGCCCTTATATTGAAAATAGACCATATCTTAATACATTCAAATCTCACTTCGTAATTTGCTTCTAGATGTTGCTCATTCTATGAAATCTGATTAACTCCTTAGTTTGTAGATCTTTATATATATAAGAAATCTAGATAATGTGTTTCTACTTGAAATCTTAATACTCAACTATATGTATAAAAGTGAGGGACCCTATTAGTATGTTCATACTTAAAATCTTAACACATGGTTATATCTCATTACCATGAATGTATGCCAGTCTTAACTTGTATTTCTTGTCTTGTGGTCTTGAACATTCGTATAGAAGAACATTAAGAAACATGAGAGTATTTTACTTTTCTATCATTGTTAATCCATTGCCATCTAATGACACATATCTAATTAATACATTGAGCATATGAAATATCATAATCATAAAGTATAGAAATTTTTTCCTACATATCTGATTAGACATTGGACATGAAGTGCTCATGTAAAAGTACTAGATTTAGTAACTTGAAATACTCATGGGCATGAACCACTTACCTCTCTTGAAGAAAACCTAATTGCTCTTCTTAGGTTGAATAAATCTTCATATCATTCTTGGATTGGTTGAATCCTAATTATCCTGTTCATTGAATAATCGCTCATTAATAACTATACTCATTATAGTTTCTAGGGTTTCATGGCTTCTGGCTTAAAACATGGAAACTAGGGGTCAAAACATGCTCTGAATCCTAGTTCATCATCTAGATCTCGAAAAATTGAACAAAATACATATATAACTTGACCCCATAGGACATGCCAATTAATTGCTATGATTTATGCAACATAAAAACCTTATGTGTATAAATAACAATCATTAATTACCTTAGCTGGGTAAATGGGTTAGGAATAGGATCCGACTTGCGCAGAATCCGCTAGACCCGTGAACCCCTTCTCCCTTAGCGGCTTGCGGACGGGGGTTTTCCACCCTCTGTTTCCTCTATTTTACAGAGTATTCTGTCATGGATCCTGCTATGATAGGTCCCTTGAGCTTCATGCGAAGTCGGCTCGCTGAAGGACCCACCTATAGCTCTTGATCTCGCTTCATACCCAGATTATCATCACTTGCCTTGATCCTTCCTCGACCCAAAAAGGATGGCCGCCTCCTTTATGCTAATGCTAACAGTCGACCTGGAACTGCCGCTGGCGGGAGCAGGTTCCTTGGGTAAGGCGACTACCAAAAAGCACATTGGTCATGGGGAAGATCTGTGAGACAAGTCCGATGAATCCGCCAGAAATTTCTGGGCTCAAACAGCCCAACCTGAGGGTGCGACAGGTCAGAGTACCTCCTCCTTCCATGTCTGACCTCGAGCACCATCGCGATGGGGGATGGTGACCATCCTAGGACATGGTGGCGGGGGGTCCCAGACAAAAGCTCTGAAGGCACATTTCCAGCTACTTCCCATGAGCATAGCATATGCAAAGGTCCTAGGTAGCAAGCTCCCACTGGCGTCGCCCAAAAGTCTTGTCGGGAGACTAGAGGGGTGAACCAGATCTAAGGTCATGATCGGGGTCGCTGAGAATCGGTAAAACTCTCGATCTGATGGAGTAGTATGGCAGCTATGTATAACTGGAGAAGGAGGCTATTTGGGCGTTCTTCAAATACAGCAATCTAGGGTTTTTGTAAGTGTTTAAAAGTTGTCAAAACCTCTCCAAAATCTATTGGGACCCTTTTCTTCCAGAGAAAATTACTGGTTTGCGAGAAAATCTGGGAATATCAATGCCCAAGGAATCTGGGCTTCTATTTCCCCAGTCCCTCTTCATGCGCAACGTAGCGGATGAGGGCCACACTCTTAGATAAGTATCTAGTGGCTAAGCAAGAGCCCACGAGATGAGTGAAAGCCATGCAAGGAATTATCAAGACCTTAGGTGATAGCTGAATGTATTAATCAATTATCTAGATCAATGTATAGTTCAACTATTTTTTTCTTCCTTTAAATAATTAGGACAGTTAGAGTTACCCAATCTCAACCAACATTTAATCATATATTTACTATTGTGTCTAGGTTATTATCATTACTTTAAAGTATCAATTTGAGCATAAAAAAACTTGTAAACTAATTAATGGTGTTCAATATTCAATATTTCCTAATAAATTGTAGGTGAATCATTTATTTTCTAAATTTTGCTATTAAGCTTAATTTCTTATCATATGAGTATATTTCAAGTTTGAGATCAAATATACTTCTATATTTTGAGATATTATCAAATATATGCATACTTAATTTTCCTCAATATTCCAAATTGTTCTCCATTACATTTAGTCTTAAAGTATATCTGAAATATCTTAGGAATAAATTTAACGTCTCAAGTTGTCATACTATATCTATTAATCACATTACTATCCATATGAAACATTCAGTCATATTCATACACATCATACAAGCCACTATGTGTGTATTGGTGAGTCGGGTGGCATATAATACATCTTTTATGAACCCATTACATAATAAACCATGATTAGGTTTATTTGGTGTCATGATGAACCCTTATTAGGAAAAACCACATCAAATATATAAATTAGTTATAAAATTTGGGATGTTACAATTCTACCCACCTTAAATGAATTTCATCCTCGAAATTCTACTAGTCTACCCACCTTAGGGCTTTACTTACCTCTTCATTTATTGCTAATTAACATATTGAGGTACACATGTTCAAAATTTTGCATGAAAAGAGATATGTAATGTATTTTTATAAAATACTTATGTAAGCACTATCTCTTACCTTGGTTTATTTCTCAACTCATACTTAGGGTTTATGAAACTAAAGTTGGCTCTATACTTAGGGCATCTACCTCAACCTTGTCTTGATTTTATAACATTAGGTTTACATGGTTGTCTAATCTTAGGTTCTTTAGGTAACTCCTACATTCCTAGATCTGTGGTGATCAGGCACATACCCAGAGATGTGGGATTTTGACATGCTATCTCTCATTATCCTACTAATACATGTGTCCCATACCACACAGACCAGTAAGAAATGAGAGATGCATCAAAGTCTAGTACTTATGATATTCCTCTTCAATTCTCAATTGGCTGACCATAACCATTGAGAATAGAGAAGCAACATCATTAGCTAGGGTTAGGTTGAAACTTGAGACCTAGAATATGTTAACATCTATCTATGACCTCTCTATTTTTTAAGGTGAAAACTCTTAGTCGTTCTAGGTCATTGTATCTTCCAATGGGAATCTATCCCTAAACCCTAATCTCTTATCTTCATTCTAGGGTGACTATGAGAATCATATTTGCCTAGTGGCCATTTACCAAATTGCTTTGATACCATATTGTAACACTCTGATTTTTATATCACGTGAGTGGAAGCAATATTTTTTTTCTTTCATCTGGGAGTGTCACAAACATGATAACCACTGCAATAAAAGTAAATGAAATACTTTGCAAAACTAGTAAAACTGATTCATACATAGCTTTTTGTAAACATAAAACTACATCATGTTTATGCATAAGTTCATAATAAAAAAATGTCAATACTCAGGATCATCTAGGTAGATGGCACCCAACTAGGCAAGCTTGAAAGTCTCTTAGGCCTTTGCTGGTCCCTTTGTTCTTCAATTGCTCCAAAACCTATGGACATTGTGTCCCCAGCCATGCATTGGGAAAAACAATCGTTAGAGTAAGTGGCATGAGTATTCTAAAATATATATTGTTGAAGAACTAAAATGCGACATTATAAACATGAAACTAATATTGAGCTCTGAATAAAATTTGAAACATAAAGTCTCTTATTTCTTAATGTGAATTCTTATCTTATTCTGGAGTCATGTACTCTGGTTCATGGATCTCATGACCTACACCAAAGTGCCTGGGTCATACTTATCTTATCCGGTTCCCTCTCATCATACTCATAGATGAGGTTATGGACATCTCTAATCTAAGGGATCTTTTACTTACAATTTTTATCTGACTATGGCCACCATTATATAATAAGTCCTCCAGAATTGGTGTATCTACACCCTGAATTGGTACCGAAGTACCCTGAATTGGCACTACATGTCTCTGAATGACACCGAGGTGTCTCTGAATTGGCGTAACTATGCCCTAAACTGGTGTCGCAACACCTCTGAATTGGAGTAAAGACTCCTCTGAATTGGCAACATATGCCTCTGAATCGTCCTGGGACTATTGAATGAGGACTTATCATATAATGTCTTATGTAAAGGTTTTGACTTATTTATATTAAGTCTAAAGTTACTTAATTCTTAATATGAACTGAAGCTATATGCTAACAGCTTTTGTTGGCTCCGATCTCCAAACCATGGATTAATCCCGATTTAAACACATGCGGAAGCATTCGGTAAACAGCGGAAGACGAAAATCACGGGAAAATAAAACTTTTCGAGATTAGAGCTTGAAACCACAAACCTTTTCCATAGAAAAAGGATTTAACTGTTTACAACTCAGACCAATTACTTCTTGAGTAATTACATGCAACATGCTTACAAAATTTTCTCAAGAATGAACCACAAAACATTTCAGGACCTGAGGGTACAGAGGACATCTAGGACTTTACTCTAACTACACCATGAAGCAGACTAGATCTCCACCTGAGATAGTTACTGCTCCTGATGCTGCTGTTGCTGGGATTGTTCACCTGAGTTCTTATTCCTCCGTCTTCGACGACCACCTAAAAAGTAGAAGTCTATGGGGTGAGACAATTATACACAATTGCCCCAGCGAGAGTTATAACTCTCCATTAGGCTTTATAAGCAAGGCAGGAATAACTAAAGCATCAAGAGCCTTAAGATATTCACTAGCAGTTCTATGATAAGCAGAGTTCAATCAATATTAACAATATGAGAACCTCCATGCTATTCAAGATAACATCAATCAAATAACTCGTTGCTAACTTTAACAAATATGCTACGCTGTTGATTACGTTTTTCAAACATTATTGTTATGCCCTGTGGAGATGAGGTATACCACTCATACTCCAACTGATCACTGAGAAGTCGCATCAGTATCATACATAGGTCATTAAGAGAGCCGGATTCTTATGACCTCACCTTCCTCAGTCAATTAGAGGATTGATTGTTTGACATCTGGCGGGATGTCTATGTAATAGCTCACCAGGGTACTCTGGTCCTTCGCTATTTTTAGAGTTACAGTGGCATTCTGTACTCTCTTCGCTATCGGAAGATTTCTTGTTTATCTTTCACCGATACGGGGTTTATGTCTTTAAGGGAGTGTAGAGATACAGCTCACCTTTAAAACTTTGGGGTGGGGTCTGATGGACTACTAGAATCTACATCATCCACTCACCCTTTCTGTTATAGTGAAGGTATGACGGACTACAAGAATCTACATCAAATACCTACACTAGGATGTCAGGTTCTACACATCCATGTACCCCACATACTCAACAGTATGTGCTCCAGGAGTTCCCTTAGGAAAACCTGTTTCACCATCATTTAGACAACTGACAATGATGGATCTATGATCAGGGCTCTACATTTCACTTGATTAGTTAGGTACATTCAGTATTCCAATCATCATACAGTAACACAGCTATATATGAGAATACAAAATGTAGCAGGCCTAACTTATCACAATTATCAGATATTCATCTTCAAGTCATCTGTCAAGCATGACCTTGATAACATTTATGGCTCTTACAGCCCATAAATCGCAAAGGATGTCACTTAATAGTGCATCAAGATGGTTCACTATTCATAAAGCATAAGACATGCTTTCAATGAATATAACATGGTATTCCATACCTGGGTGTGACCATCATCTCATAACAACCTGCATGGTTAATTCAACAGATAATTGTAAATAATTTAGTAAATAGGGATATATTTCCAATTAGGGTTTCACTTGGATTCACCCTCAACTAGTGTTTCACATGGAATCACCTTCAATTAGGGTTCCACTTAATAACCCTTACAATCAGGGTTTACTATTCATCTTTCATGTCATCGCCCTAAAATTAGGGTTTACTATTCACTCCATGGTGAATTGTACTCATTACATCATCATGTAAGAGAAACATCATCATTAAGACTCTTAATTATCATTAAGATCCATTAGATATCATCATTAGGGTTTCCATGACCTCACATAGGTGGGTCATTCCCTAATCATGCACCTTCATGTGTAAAAGGAGTATCTTACTAGAGATTCCTCCTAAAAAGGGCACTTTCTCTCTCTAGGATACTTTCTCTCTCTAGAAACACTTTCTCTTTCCTCTCTCTAGTAGATGGTGTCAACACCACTCTAGATTAGGTTGAGACAAGTCTCCATTGACTGATATGAGCCAAAGCATCAACATCATGTGATTAGGGTTTGATTAGATTAGGGTTTTACCCCTTTAGACCCCTCGAGGGTATTTTGGTAATTTGCCACATGATCACCATCATGGGTTAACTCACTAATCACATAGTCCCTTAATGACCTAGGTTACCATTAGGGTTTAGATGGAGTCATCATTAAGCCATTGGCACCATCAAATGGTTAAGCATAAATCACCACAAATCTCCAAGTGGTTTCCAACTTTCAAACGATCTCAACCATCCAAACGGTCTTGAGACCGTTTGATCCTCAAACGGTCTTGAGACCGTTTGGTCTCAAACGGTCTTGAGACCGTTTGGAGGTGAGGACCGTTTGGGAAGTTTGACTTCCAAACCGTTTGGAGCCTCAAACGGTTTGAGGTCGTTTGGACCAAACGACCTCGAGGTCGTTTGAGCTCAAACGGTCTTGAGGTCGTTTGAGCCCAAACGGTCTTGAGGTCGTTTGAGCCCAAACGGTCTTGAGACCGTTTGGTCTCAAACGGTCTTGAGACCGTTTGGGTCCAAACGGTCTTGAGACCGTTTGGCCCAAATGGCTCAAACCGTTTGGACCTCCAAAAGGGTTCAAAGATCACCAATGTTTATGGATAAGTGTGTTGAAGCCCTCAATTGGTTAAAGCTATGCTAACCACTTATAAATTGAGTCAATTAGGGTTAGCCCTAACCTTTTAGACATCCAATTGACCCTCAATTGCAACCCAATTAGGGTTCAACCGTTCTCAATTAGGGTTTCAAATTGATTGGTCATCAATGTTCAACAGTGTGAATCAATTCAAGGTTGAACCTATCAATTGACCTCCAATTGGCTCAAACTTGGCCCAAACGGTCTTGAGGTCGTTTGGACATCACCCAAACGGTCTTGAGACCGTTTGCCCAAAGTTTGACCAAGATCCAAACCGTTTTGACTCAGGTTGAAGTCCAATTAGGTCAAAATCAGCACTTTTCAATCAATGCATCAATTTCCTACAATTGGACCCTCAAACCACTAGATTAACTCAACCCTAGACCTTCAAACGGTCTTGGGTTGTGCCCAAACGGTCTTGAGACCGTTTGGAGGAATCCCCAAACGGTCTTGAGACCGTTTGGGTCCTTCAACCCAAAACTCAACAAGATCTATGTGTTAAATCAGCACTTTTTCACCCGATTAGGGTTCCATGTTGAAGTGCCTTCAACTCCCAATTGGTTAAGAATTAGGCTTTGATTCTTTGCAGAGATGAAATTCAACCTGTTGGGAACAGACCCTCAAATGGTCGTCCCTTGGTCAACGCCCTCAAATGGTCTTGAGACCGTTTCAATCCAAACGGTCTTGCAAGACCGTTTGAGAGCAAACGGTTTGAAACCGTTTGAACCCAAACGGTTTGCAACCGTTTGGACCAAAAGGATCCAAGACCGTTTGGAAAAGCAACATAGGGAATCACGCCCCTCATCTTCAACCTCTTGCAAGGTCGGTTTCTCCACTGGTTCAATTGCAATCGTGCAAAGAAGAAGGGAGATAGAAGGAGATATACTAGCAAATTTGCAAGAAACAAAGCATGATTATAAAGCACAAGTTCAGAGTTATAAAACCCGCCTCAAGTTTGATCCTAAAGCTCCAAGACTCTGAGGTCCAAGCTCTAATGGCGTCCTTGAGCTTCCACAACTCGATCAGGGATGAAAACTCCAAGGAATCGAAGCTTTGGTTGGCTAGAACAAGAAGACTAGTTAAGCTAACCATGAAACCAACCCTAGAAAGTGAAAACCACCATGAATTCGAGCTAGACATGAGGTTTCTTACCTAGAGCAAGCTACTTCGTCTCCATGTTCTCCAGAGCAAGTCCTTGGCCGTTTGAGAAAGAAAGGAAGTGAATGGAACAGGGAAGGATCGTTTGCTCGTTTGCAAAAGAAAGGCTTTTATAGTTTTAGGCTATTTTCTAACATAAGGACCTTTTAAAGCCAAAATTCGCATCTAGGTCCCTCCTTGCTCAAGGGCACGTCCAAGCCCATCTAACCTTATGCAAATCTTAGGAAAACTCAAGATCTAAGGGTATAGGAATCCAACCTTCAACTAGGGTACATACATGTTAGGGTTTTGTACCCATTTTAGGTGATTTCTACCACAAAGATCATTTTTCTTATCTGATTAGTGAATGATGTAACTCTTTCATCATTTCTACTCTAAATGATGACAAGAGTCATAAAAGATGTTCTAGATGGTGAAATTACAAGTTGGACCCCTCAATTTGGGTAATTTGCAATTTACCCCAAATTAGGGTTTCTGAGCTTGGGGATTGCTTTCACAGCTGCACCTTGGTGCCCAAGCTTGGGAAATCCCTCAAACCTCATCATAGACATCCCCATGATGTCTTAACATCAAAGGAACATCTTATCTTGTGAATTTTGCAAGTTCAACCCTTAAACTGGGTAATTTGCACATAGGTCCCTGCATACAACATAATGCTACAACTTTATGCAAAAGGAGCAAAATATGAAAGTGAATGTCCCTGAGGGACTTAATTACATGCCAGGGAGTGTTCACAAGTATAATAATTACATATTAAGCAAAACTTCCAGGGTTAGGTCATAACCCAGGTCAGGGGTGTTACAAAATTCTTTACCCCTCAAAAGGATTTCGTCCCCGAAATCGATAAAGCATATTATAAGAAAAGAGTAGGATATTTTCTTCTCATCTCATCTTCTAGTTCCCAAGTGGCTTCTTCAACACCACGATGGTTCCAGAGGACTTTTACAAGGCTTATATCCTTCTTCTTTAACTTTTTGGTTCTGTTATCGAGGATTGATACTGGTCCCTCCTCATATGTTATATCTTCATTCAACTCTACTTCCATAGGCTGTAGAACTGATTCAGTATCTGGGTGACATTTCCTCAGCATGGAAATGTGAAACACAGGGTGCAGCTTCTGTAACTCCTGGGGTAACTCTAGTCTATAGGCTACCTTTCCAACTCTTTCAACAATTGGATAAGGTCCCATAAATCTAGGAGCTAACTTCCCTTTCTTCCCAAAACGAAGGACTCCTTTCCAAGGTGAGACCTTGAGATACACTCTGTCTCCAACTTGGAATTCTAAGGGTCTATGACGTTTATCGGCATACGACTTCTGTCTATCTTGTGCAGTCTTCAGCTGTTGTTGTATAACTTTAATCTTTTCTGTAGTTTGCTGCACAAGATCAGGGCCTAACAACTGGTGTTCACCAGTTTCATACCAACACAAGGGTGATCTACAACGTCTACCATATAAGGCTTCATATGGTGCCATATCAATGCTATGCTGATAGCTATTGTTATAGGCAAACTCTATCAAGCTTAGGTGTAGATCCCAACTCCCGGTAAACTGGAGAGCACATGCTCTCAACAGATCTTCTAAGGTCTGTATAGTCCTTTCTGACTGTCCATCAGTCTGAGGATGAAAGGCTGTACTAAACCTTAGCTTGGTGCCTAGGGCTCTGTGTAACTGTTCCCAAAAGCGACTTGTAAACTGGGGACCTCTGTCAGAAACTATAGTGACAGGGACTCCGTGCAAACGTACTATCTCTTGAACATATATCTGGGATAACCTCTCAGCAGAAAAGGTTGTTTTGACAGGCAAGAAATGGGCTGTCTTTGTCAACCTATCAACAACTACCCAAATGGAATCATGTCCTTTGTTTGTCCTGGGTAGGCCAACAACAAAGTCCATGGCCACATGATCCCACTTCCACTGTGGTATGGGTAAGGGTTGCATTGTTCCTGCAGGTTTCTGGTGTTCAGCCTTAACCTGCTGACACACAGGACACCTCAGAACAAACTCAGCTACATTCTTCTTCATCCCAGGCCACCAATACATATCCTTCAAGTTCTGATACATCTTGGTGCTCCCTGGATGCATAGCATACATTGAAGAATGAGCTTCTTCCAGGACTAACTTCCTCAGGTTATCCATATCTGGCACTATCATTCTTCCATGATAGCATGC
The DNA here is from genome assembly GCA_963693085.1 of Alisma plantago-aquatica. NCBI lineage: Eukaryota > Viridiplantae > Streptophyta > Magnoliopsida > Alismatales > Alismataceae > Alisma > Alisma plantago-aquatica. The sequence continues at coordinate 1,275,404,897 of OY856412.1, read as the reverse complement.
CACCTGGTCATCTGACTCATGAAAACCTTCTCGTTTCTCATCACCAAACTCAGATCTAATCTGCTGTACAAAAGCATCTACTTGTTGAGCCTCCTTTATCTGCTCTCTCAGGGTAGGTTTAATCTGCATCTCAGCTAACAGACCAGCTAACAATGATGCCTTCAACTGCACATTGTCTTGTCTTAAAGAGATAAGCATATCTCTTCTAGAGCATACTAAAAAACTTAGTTGTGCCCTATTCATGGTTGATGTTGCTGATTTCCTACTCAAGGCATCAGCAACCACATTGGCTTTGCCTGGATGGTAATCAATTGTACAATCGTAGTCCTTGATTAACTCCATCCAACGACGTTGCCTCATATTGAGCTCATGCTGAGTGAAGATATACTTAAGGTCCTTGTGGTCTGTGAAAATCTGAAACGTTTCTCCGTAGAGATAATGTCTCCAGATTTTCAAAGCATGAACCACAGCAGCTAACTCTAGATCGTGTGTTGGATAATTTTCCTCGTGTTTCTTAAGCTGTCGGGAAGCAAAAGAAATCACTTGGTTATCCTGCATCAACACACATCCAAGTCCATTCTTGGAGGCATCACAAAAGATTACGTATTCCTTTCCTTGCTCAGGCAACACAAGCACAGGTGCACTTGTCAACCTCTCCTTCAACAGCTGAAAAGACTGTTGACACTTATCACTCCAAGTAAAAGGAACATCCTTCCGGGTTAACTTGGTCAAAGGTAAGGCTATAGAACTGAAATTCTTAATAAACCTTCGATAATAACCAGCTAACCCCAAGAAACTTCTAATCTCCGTCGGTGTCTTCGGTTGTTCCCACTGCAATACAGACTCTATCTTTGCAGGGTCAACACGAATCCCCGAGGCGGATACCACATGTCCAAGGAAGGATACTTCGGATAACCAGAACTCACACTTGCTAAACTTAGCATATAGCTTATGTTCTCTTAGCAAGGTCAAAGTCTGGCGAAGGTGCTGCTCATGCTGCTGAGCATCCTTACTAAAAATCAGTATGTCATCTATGAAGACGACAACACATTGATCAAGAAAAGGTCGAAAGACTCTATTCATGAGTTCCATGAATGCAGCCGGTGCATTGGTTAATCCAAACGACATAACTGTGAACTCATAGTGACCATATCTCGTCCTAAAAGCAGACTTGGATATGTCACTATCCTTAATGCGGATCTGATGATATCCGGACCTTAAGTCTATCTTGGAAAAGACAGTTGCACCACGCAACTGGTCGAAAAGATCATCAATCCTTGGCAAAGGATATTTATTCTTTATTGTTACTTTGTTGAGTTGTCGGTAATCAATGCACAACCGCATCGATCCATCTTTCTTTTTAACAAACAAGACCGGAGCACCCCAAGACGAGGTACTCGGTCGGATGAAACCCTTCTCAAGTAACTCTTGAAGTTGTTTCTTGAGTTCTTCCATCTCAGCAGGCGCCATCCTATACGGAGTCTGGGCTATGGGTTTCATATCTGGGACCAAATTGATCTCAAAATCAATTTCCCGGGGTGGTGGTATACCAGGAAGTTCTTCGGGAAACACATCCTCGAATTCCCTGACTATCAGAACTTCAGCAGGGTTGGAACTTTCCTTGGTAACATCAACTACATGGGCTAAGAATGCATAGCATCCTTGCCTCATCAACTTATCAGCAACCATAGCTAATACAAGACAAGTGAGCAGGATCTTTCTTTCACCTTGAAAGATCCATGTGTTGCTTTCATCAGCAAACACTGCCAGCTTGGACTCACAATCCAAGACAACTCGATACCTTTCCAAGGTATCCATCCCTAGGATTATATCAAATCCTTGCATGTCAAGCGGTATAAGATCCACTTGAATGCGATGCTTAGAAAAGGAAAGTACGCAAGGAGAGCATACTTCCTACAGAACAGCAGACCCACTCAACGGGGTTTCCAACAATAACTTATCTGCCCTATGACTAGTTGTCAAATTGCAGTTACGAATCACTCTTCGAGTGATGAAAGAGTGCGTAGCACCCGGGTCAATCAAAACAGATACTACACAAGATTTAGACATATCAGAATATAAAAGTTCCATCTGACCTGTCACCACTTGTGGATTGACCACTGCCTCTGGTGGGTTCATAGCATAGAACCTCGCCGTAGCCTGTTGCTGAGGTGGTGCTGATGATCCAGCTTGAGACGCTTGCCCGCGTCCTCGTCCTGTTCCTTGAGATTGTCCTCCTTGTGATCCCTGTTGTCCTTGTCTCGGAGGCTGTGTCACACTGACGGGTCTAGATCGGCAGTCCTTCCTCAAATGTCCCACCTTTCCACAGTTGTAACATCTTCTCTCTTGTGGTCCGGTGACAGACATTGAGGCAGAACTCTGTGTCTCCCGAGGCGGTTGTCCTCTTCCTCTACCTCTACTAGGAGACCACGGAGTCTGAGAACTAGATCTAGATGGTGGAGGGTTAGGTGCAGAGGATCTAGGCTTCTTAGAGTCCCTAGATGAAGAACCCTGGAATTGTGGATATCTTTTCTGAGTCTGCCTCTTCTCAACCACAGATCTCTCTATCCTTCGGACTGACTCAACGAAGGTAGAGAATCTTTCGCGGTTCTCTAAGGTAGACACAGGGGTAGACATATCAGCATTCAACCCCCTCTCAAACCTTCTGATTCTCTCTTCCTCTGTGGCAGCCATATGCGGACAAAACCGCAATAGCTCCATGAACTTAGCTTCATACTCGCTAATGTTCATCATTCCTTGTCTCAGTCTCTCAAACTGAGAGATCTTCTCGTCTAGGAAAGTCTTTGGGAAGTATCTATTAACAAACTCCCGCCGAAAATCTTCCCACGAGATCTCTACTCCAGGCCTCTTCTGCTCTTCCATGGTCCACCAGTGACCAGCACTTCCTTTGAGAAGATAGACAGCATGTCTAACCTTCTCAACTTCAGGGATGTTGAGGATTCGGAAAGCCTTCTCTAACTCAGTCAACCACAGATCTGCATCTGCGGGGTCAGCAGTCCCGTGGTACTCGATAGCTCCGACACGACGTAGTCGCTCGAACGTCTTCCCGATACCTTGCCCTTCTGGCTGGACAGGTGCCCTAGGTGCAGGCATAGGCAACCTGTCGGTTATATGTGTCATGGCAGTCATGAACTGCCCGAACATCATCTGGGCTGCTGGATTACCCATGTCAGCTGGGTCAAACTGGGGTGGCTCTCTGGGTTGTTCTGGTACAGGTTGCTCCACTTCTGGTACTCTTGCACCACCTTGAGGTGCACTGGCACTGCTCTCTTCCACATACTCATCATGTGGCTCAGACATCTTAAGTATCTTCTTCTCCTGAGGAGTAGAAGATTCTATTAGATAAGGAAGGAATACTAAAGATAAACTCGACTTCCTATGTCCTATGCCTCTGTAGACTCAGCGAACCTAGAGCTCTGATACCACTTAATTGTTGGCTCTGATCTCCAAACCATGGATTAATCCCGATTTAAACACATGCGGAAGCATTCGGTAAACAGCGGAAGATGAAAATCACGGGAAAATAAAACTTTTCGAGATTAGAGCTTGAAACCACAAACCTTTTCCATAGAAAAAGGATTTAACTGTTTACAACTCAGACCAATTACTTCTTGAGTAATTACATGCAACATGCTTACAAAATTTTCTCAAGAATGAACCACAAAACATTTCAGGACCTGAGGGTACAGAGGACATCTAGGACTTTACTCTAACTACACCATGAAGCAGACTAGATCTCCACCTGAGATAGTTACTGCTCCTGATGCTGCTGTTGCTGGGATTGTTCACCTGAGTTCTTATTCCTCCGTCTTCGACGACCACCTAAAAAGTAGAAGTCTACGGGGTGAGACAATTATACACAATTGCCCCAGCGAGAGTTATAACTCTCCATTAGGCTTTATAAGCAAGGCAGGAATAACTAAAGCATCAAGAGCCTTAAGATATTCACTAGCAGTTCTATGATAAGCAGAGTTCAATCAATATTAACAATATGAGAACCTCCATGCTATTCAAGATAACATCAATCAAATAACTCGTAGCTAACTTTAACAGATATGCTACGCTGTTGATTACGTTTTTCAAACATTATTGTTATGCCCTGTGGAGATGAGGTATACCACTCATACTCCAACTGATCACTGAGAAGTCGCATCAGTATCATACATAGGTCATTAAGAGAGCCGGATTCTTATGACCTCACCTTCCTCAGTCAGTTAGAGGATTGATTGTTTGACATCTGGCGGGATGTCTATGTAATAGCTCACCAGGGTACTCTGGTCCTTCGCTATTTTTAGAGTTACAGTGGCATTCTGTACTCTCTTCGCTATCGGAAGATTTCTTGTTTATCTTTCACCGATACGGGGTTTATGTCTTTAAGGGAGTGTAGAGATACAGCTCACCTTTAAAACTTTGGGGTGGGGTCTGATGGACTACTAGAATCTACATCATCCACTCACCCTTTCTGTTATAGTGAAGGTATGACGGACTATAAGAATCTACATCAAATACCTACACTAGGATGTCAGGTTCTACACATCCATGTACCCCACATACTCAACAGTATGTGCTCCAGGAGTTCCCTTAGGAAAACCTGTTTCACCATCATTTAGACAACTGACAATGATGGATCTATGATCAGGGCTCTACATTTCACTTGATTAGTTAGGTACATTCAGTATTCCAATCATCATACAGTAACACAGCTATATATGAGAATACAAAATGTAGCAGGCCTAACTTATCACAATTATCAGATATTCATCTTCAAGTCATCTGTCAAGCATGACCTTGATAACATTTATGGCTCTTACAGCCCATAAATCGCAAAGGATGTCACTTAATATTGCATCAAGATGGTTCACTATTCATAAAGCATAAGACATGCTTTCAATGAATATAACATGGTATTCCATACCTGGGTGTGACCATCATCTCATAACAACCTGCATGGTTAATTCAACAGATAATTGTAAATAATTTAGTAAATAGGGATATATTTCCAATTAGGGTTTCACTTGGATTCACCCTCAACTAGTGTTTCACATGGAATCACCTTCAATTAGGGTTCCACTTAATAACCCTTACAATCAGGGTTTACTATTCATCTTTCATGTCATCGCCCTAAAATTAGGGTTTACTATTCACTCCATGGTGAATTGTACTCATTACATCATCATGTAAGAGAAACATCATCATTAAGACTCTTAATTATCATTAAGATCCATTAGATATCATCATTAGGGTTTCCATGACCTCACATAGGTGGGTCATTCCCTAATCATGCACCTTCATGTGTAAAAGGAGTATCTTACTAGAGATTCCTCCTAAAAAGGGCACTTTCTCTCTCTAGGATACTTTCTCTCTCTAGAAACACTTTCTCTTTCCTCTCTCTAGTAGATGGTGGCAACACCACTCTAGATTAGGTTGAGACAAGTCTCCATTGACTGATATGAGCCAAAGCATCAACATCATGTGATTAGGGTTTGATTAGATTAGGGTTTTACCCCTTTAGACCCCTCGAGGGTATTTTGGTAATTTGCCACATGATCACCATCATGGGTTAACTCACTAATCACATAGTCCCTTAATGACCTAGGTTACCATTAGGGTTTAGATGGAGTCATCATTAAGCCATTGGCACCATCAAATGGTTAAGCATAAATCACCACAAATCTCCAAGTGGTTTCCAACTTTCAAACGATCTCAACCATCCAAACGGTCTTGAGACCGTTTGATCCTCAAACGGTCTTGAGACCGTTTGGAGGTGAGGACCGTTTGGGAAGTTTGACTTCCAAACCGTTTGGAGCCTCAAACGGTTTGAGGTCGTTTGGACCAAACGACCTTGAGGTCGTTTGAGCTCAAACGGTCTTGAGGTCGTTTGAGCCCAAACGGTCTTGAGGTCGTTTGAGCCCAAACGGTCTTGAGACCGTTTGGCCCAAATGGCTCAAACCGTTTGGACCTCCAAAAGGGTTCAAAGATCACCAATGTTTATGGATAAGTGTGTTGAAGCCCTCAATTGGTTAAAGCTATGCTAACCACTTATAAATTGAGTCAATTAGGGTTAGCCCTAACCTTTTAGACATCCAATTGACCCTCAATTGCAACCCAATTAGGGTTCAACCGTTCTCAATTAGGGTTTCAAATTGATTGGTCATCAATGTTCAACAGTGTGAATCAATTCAAGGTTGAACCTATCAATTGACCTCCAATTGGCTCAAACTTGGCCCAAACGGTCTTGAGGTCGTTTGGACATCACCCAAACGGTCTTGAGACCGTTTGCCCAAAGTTTGACCAAGATCCAAACCGTTTTGACTCAGGTTGAAGTCCAATTAGGTCAAAATCAGCACTTTTCAATCAATGCATCAATTTCCTACAATTGGACCCTCAAACCACTAGATTAACTCAACCCTAGACCTTCAAACGGTCTTGGGTTGTGCCCAAACGGTCTTGAGACCGTTTGGAGGAATCCCCAAACGGTCTTGAGACCGTTTGGGTCCTTCAACCCAAAACTCAACAAGATCTATGTGTTAAATCAGCACTTTTTCACCCGATTAGGGTTCCATGTTGAAGTGCCTTCAACTCCCAATTGGTTAAGAATTAGGCTTTGATTCTTTGCAGAGATGAAATTCAACCTGTTGGGAACAGACCCTCAAGCGGTCGTCCCTTGGTCAACGCCCTCAAACGGTCTTGAGACCGTTTCAATCCAAACGGTCTTGCAAGACCGTTTGAGAGCAAACGGTTTGAAACCGTTTGAACCCAAACGGTTTGCAACCGTTTGGACCAAAAGGATCCAAGACCGTTTGGAAAAGCAACATAGGGAATCACGCCCCTCATCTTCAACCTCTTGCAAGGTCGGTTTCTCCACTGGTTCAATTGCAATCGTGCAAAGAAGAAGGGAGATAGAAGGAGATATACTAGCAAATTTGCAAGAAACAAAGCATGATTATAAAGCACAAGTTCAGAGTTATAAAACCCGCCTCAAGTTTGATCCTAAAGCTCCAAGACTCTGAGTTCCAAGCTCTAATGGCGTCCTTGAGCTTCCACAACTCGATCAGGGATGAAAACTCCAAGGAATCGAAGCTTTGGTTGGCTAGAACAAGAAGACTAGTTAAGCTAACCATGAAACCAACCCTAGAAAGTGAAAACCACCATGAATTCGAGCTAGACATGAGGTTTCTTACCTAGAGCAAGCTACTTCGTCTCCCTGTTCTCCAGAGCAAGTCCTTGGCCGTTTGAGAAAGAAAGGAAGTGAATGGAACAGGGAAGGATCGTTTGCTCGTTTGCAAAAGAAAGGCTTTTATAGTTTTAGGCTATTTTCTAACATAAGGACCTTTTAAAGCCAAAATTCGCATCTAGGTCCCTCCTTGCTCAAGGGCACGTCCAAGACCATCTAACCTTATGCAAATCTTAGGAAAACTCAAGATCTAAGGGTATAGGAATCCAACCTTCAACTAGGGTACATACATGTTAGGGTTTTGTACCCATTTTAGGTGATTTCTACCACAAAGATCATTTTTCTTATCTGATTAGTGAATGATGTAACTCTTTCATCATTTCTACTCTAAATGATGACAAGAGTCATAAAAGATGTTCTAGATGGTGAAATTACAAGTTGGACCCCTCAATTTGGGTAATTTGCAATTTACCCCAAATTAGGGTTTCTGAGCTTGGGGATTGCTTTCACAGCTGCACCTTGGTGCCCAAGCTTGGGAAATCCCTCAAACCTCATCATAGACATCCCCATGATGTCTTAACATCAAAGGAACATCTTATCTTGTGAATTTTGCAAGTTCAACCCTTAAACTGGGTAATTTGCACATAGGTCCCTGCATACAACATAATGCTACAACTTTATGCAAAAGGAGCAAAATATGAAAGTGAATGTCCCTGAGGGACTTAATTACATGCCAGGGAGTGTTCACAAGTATAATAATTACATATTAAGCAAAACTTCCAGGGTTAGGTCATAACCCAGGTCAGGGGTGTTACAACTTTACTGAATACTGAATCTAAACTTATCTTATATTAAACTGAATACTAATAATTGAACTTATTTGAAACTGATTACTGAGTACTGAGCATGTACTGAATTCTAAATCTGAATCTGAATCTTTTATTCTTAATGATAAATTTAATCTAAAACTGAATGTGAATATGAATCTCAATTACTTCATAATTGAGATTGGGTTTAAACCCTTATCATGTATCTTTATTCATAATCTGGCTACTCACACAAAAAGTAGTCTAAGTCTGAATCTAAATCTGATATTCTCATTATCCAGGTAAACTTTATTTTGAGACTCGGATTTGGTAAAATTACTTCATTTCTACCAATTATATGATAAAGGAGTCTAATATCTTAGGAGAAAGGATATGAAATTACTATAGAAATACAAGGATCTGAAATTACTATAGAAATACTAAGTACACCAAGTAGCTTAAGTCAAGGTTATGAAAATAGCATGAGCTTAAAGTATCCAAAAACATGAATTCTGACAAGATAATTTAACCTTTATAAAATCGAATTTTTACCCTAAATCTTAATGTTTACATATGAACTTATATTTTACAACTTAAACCTTAAAATAGAAATCTTATCTTATCTTGAAACTTAACATAACTTAATGGATCATAATCTTATATCTATTATCATAAAGTCAAATTGCAATACACTCTAATATGGCCCTTATATTGAAAATAGATTATATCTTAATACATTCAAATCTCACTTCGTAATTTGCTTCTGGATGTTGCTCATTCTATGAAATCTGATTAATTCCTTAGTTTGTAGATCTTTATATATATAAGAAATCTAGATAACGTATTTCTTCTTGAAATATTAATACTCAACTATATGTATAAAAGTGATGGACCCTATTAATATGTTCATACTTAAAATCTTAACACATGGTTATATCTCATTACCATGGATGTATGCCAGTCTTAACTTGTATTTCTTATCTTGTGGTCTTGAACATTCGTATAGAAGAACATTAAGAAACATGAGAGTAATTTACTTTTCTATCATTGTTTATCCATTACCATCTAATGGCACATATCTAACTAATACATTGAGCTTATGAAATATCATAATCATAAAGTATAGAAAATTTTGCCTACATATCCGATTAGACATTGGACATGAAGTGCTCATGTAAAAGTACTAGATTTAGTAACTTGAAATACTCATGGGCATGAACCACTTACCTCTCTTTAAGAAAACCTAATAGCTCTTGTTAGGTTGAATAAATCTTCATATCATTCTTGGATTGTTTGAATCCTAATTATCATGTTCATTGAATAATCATTCATTAATAACTATACTCATTATAGTTTCTAGGGTTTCATGGTTTCTGGCTTAAAACATGGAAACTAGGGGTCAAAACATGCTCTGAATCCTAGTTCATCATCTAGATCTCGAAAAACTGAACAAAATACATATACAACTTGAACCCATAGGACATACCAATTAATTGCTATGATTTATACAACATAGAAACCTTATGTGTATAAATAACAATCATTAATTACCTTAGGTGGGTAAATGGGTTAGGAATAGGATCCGACATGTGTAGAATCCACTAGACCTGTGAACCCCTTCTCCCTTAGTGGCTTGCAGATGGGAGTTTCCCACCCTCTATTTCCTCTATTTTACAGAGTATTCTGTCATGGATCCTACTATGATCGGTCCCTTGAGCTTCATGAGAAGTCAACTCGTGGAAGGACCCTCCTATAGCTCTTGATCTCGCTTCATACCCAGATTATCATCACTTGACTTGATCCTTCCTCAACCCAAAAAGGATGGCCACCTCCTTTATGCTGATGCTAACAGCTGACCTGGAACTGTCGTTAGCGGGCGTAGGTTCCTTGGGTAAGGCGACTACTAAAAAGCACATCGGTCATGGTGAAGATCTGTGAGACAAGGCCGATGAATCCGCCAGAAATTTTTGAGCTCAAATAGCCCAACCTGAGGGTATGAGAGGTCAGTGTACCTCCTCCCGCGATGTTTGACCTCGAGCGCCATCGCTATGGGGGATGGTGACCATCCTAGGACATGGCGGCGGGGGGTCCCAGACAACAGCTCTGAAGGCACATTTCTAGTTACTTCCCATGAGCATAGCATATGCAAAGGTCCTAGGCAGCAAGCTCCCACTGGCGTCGCCCAGAAGTCTTATCGGGAGACTGGAGGGGTGAACCAGATCTAAGGTCATGATCGGGGTCGCTGATCGTCGGTAAAACTCTCGATCTGATGGAGTAGTATGGCGTCTATGTAAAATTGAAGGAGGCTATTTGGGCGTTCTTCAAATACGGCGATCTAGGGTTTTTGTAAGTGTTTAAAAGTTGTCGAAACCTCTCCGAAATCTATTGGGACCCTTTTCTTCCAGAGAAAATTACTAGTTTGTGAGAAAATCCGGGAATATCAATGCCCAAGGAATCTGGGTTTCTATTTCCCCTGTCCCGCTTCATGCACAACGTAGCGGATGAGGCCACACCCTTAGATAAGGATCTAGTGGCTAAGCATGAGCCCGCGAGATGAGTGAAAGCCATGCAAGGAATTATCAAGACCTTAGGCGATAACTGAATGTATTAATCAATTATCTAGATCAATGTAAAGTTCAACTATTTTTTTCTTCCTATAAATAATTAGGACAGCTAGAGTTACCCAATCTTAACCAACATTTAATCATATACTTACTATTGTGTCTAGATTATTATAATTACTTTAAAGTATCAATTTGAGCATAAAAACTTGTAAACTAATTAATGGTGTTCAATATTCAACATTCCCTAATAAATTGTAGGTTAATCATTTATTTTCTAAATTTTTCTATTAAGCTTAATTTCTTATCATATGAGAATATATCAAGTTTGAGATCAAATATACTGCTATATTTTGAGATATTATCAAATATATGCATACTTAATTTTCCTCAATATTCCAAATTGTTCTCCATTACATTTAGTCTTAACGTATATCGGAAATCTCTTAGGAATCAATTTAACATCTCAAGTTATCATACTATATCTATTAATCACATTACTATCCATATGAAACATTCATTCATATTCATACACATCTTCTTACTAACTGTACATACAAGCCACTATGTGTGTATTGGTGCGTCGGGTGGCATATAATACATCTTTTATGAACCCATTACATAATAAACCATGATTAGGTTTATTTGGTGTCATGATGAACCCTTATTAGGAAAAACCACATCAAATATATAAATTAGTTATAAAATTTGGGATGCTACATAACCCATGCTAAATAAATGACTGCTACAGTAAACGACTGCTTCAGTAGTCATATATCTAACAATCCTTCCATAAAGTCTAATGTGTAGTGTGCTCTACCATTAAGGCCTCCATACTGTGCTTTCAATAGATGCCTTTCGGTTTGAATCTACCTGAGTTATCCAACTGTGATCCCCGTAGGAACTAGGTGAACAAAATTGTCGAACCTGAACCTTGGGTACAAGAGTATAGGTTGGTAACAACACAATAAAGACACGGTAGAAAAGAAAAACAATTCATTAAGGCCATGCATACAAAATTATAAATCATGATTGATAACAAAAAACAACCCAATTCTCATGTTGCGGCCTACACAACATCAATCACTTTTCTAGAGTCTCCAATGATGTAATGTTAACATCCTGCCCTAAGACTTGACACCATTAAGAGACTAATCTCTTACTAACTTGCAGTCATGACACTAACAAGTTTCCCAGGGGATAGAAACACAGATGCAAGAAGCATCAAACAAGAATACATAATGTCATCCAATTCACCCGACCACTTGTTATTACCACATTGAACCCAATTGTGGGATCTCTACTCTTTTGGGTTGGGTTGCTACTTCCTGCAAATCTATAGGGATTTCAGTACCATCTCCAACCTAGATTTTTCCACTAAAGCCAAGGTAGGACCTTTAGTGAAAGGATCAGATGTATTATCTTTGGTACCGACGTAGTCCATAGCCACGACCCCATTAGACACTAACTCCCTTACAGATTTCAATCTGACTTAGATGTGTCTATGCTGTTTTTGATTGTACTTGGAACTCTTTATCTTAGCAATAGTTGCAGTGCTATCACAGTGAACTGAAATCACAGGAAGCGACTTCATTACCATAGGTAAAGTGGACATAAGTCCATGTAGCCATTCAACTTCCAATCCAGTTTCATCTAAAGCACACAACTCCGCTTCAAAGTGGATCGAGAAAATATGGTTTGTTTCTTAGACCTCCAGGAAACAGCTTGTCACGTAACCGTTCTTACCCCAATCATAATCCTACTAACTAGATAGTCGAAAAAGGATTGAAGCACCCGTCCATGAGTGACCCAATAAGATCAATCACACTGGCATATACAATAAGAAAGAAATAACTCAAAAACTGGATAATTGAATAACAAACAAACCCAAAATGGAGATATACCCAATTTATCTTTGTCATCAAAGTGTATGAGTGTGGAAGCGATCTTATTCAATATTCCATTTGTATTGCCTAAAATCAAGAAAATTGAAACACAATCATGCAATTGCAAGGTACGCTATCAAAATCAAGAAAAATAGTTTATAAGAAAATAAGTAGACTAGGCATGACTTATATTTCAAAGTATAACAAATGATTTCCAAACATTCAATATCATTCAACAAAAAGGTTGTTATTCAACGATTCAATTTTTATTACAAGTTCCCATTATGTTGTAATTCGAGAAGCATGCTTATATATTTTTGTGTGACTTTATCGCCCCAACACGATGGGGTAAGTCACTGGGCTCCTTCTCACCATAGGAACATAGGAGGCCAATGTACAAGTCCCACCTCCAAATGAGGGGGTTGTTGTACTCAATATCAACATTATCAACATTATCACTATCATCATCATTATCAATATACGGACAGTCATAATGGGCATGCAATTTGTGTTTTCATGTTTTTCAAAATATAGTATAGAAAAATAGAAGACTAATCATAGGGAACAGTAGCTCATCCAAATAAATAGCCAAGTATATAATCAAGAGATACATAGAAGTATCTTCAGTACAATCAAGGAGGAGTCATATAATAGCGTACCTTTCATCAAGGTTTTTGAGTACAAATCATCTAGTAATAGGTCGACCCTTCGAGTCAGATCCTAAAACACAATGTTTGGATCAAGGGTCAAGATCATAATATTAAAATAATCATGTTTCACTATTCAATATTAGGGTTACATTTTCCTATCTCAACCTTAGGGTTAGGTCATCAACAATATTTCCAAATGTCTAACATTTATTCAAGTATTAAGCATGCTTCAAGAATGGATGACCTACCTAGGTACTTTTAGGAACATATGTCAACCCTAAATATTATCATCATTATTCAAGTCATCATCATGTTCCTAATTCATCATCATGATACTTAGTATAATTGGAATTTCAAGATTAGATTGATGGGTCAAAATTATATCAAGTGTTTTGCAAAATTAGATCCATCATCATAATATTAAGGTTAATACCTAGTTCAATGTGCATGATTCACATTCTAGGGGAGATGAGCTACAAGATCATATCTAAATTGGCATTTAATCAAGTTTGCTTTAAGATGATCATTAGAGTCAAATATCAGGTTTTCCAAGGATTCAACACACTATTGAGCCATTTGATAAATTAAATAAGAAAGAGATAAAAACTAGGGTTAAAGATGAGATTCACAAGGAATTAGACTATGCAAGTATTTTTAATGTATCCATTAGATTTTTCTGATCAAGATTTACTATTCATTTGTAATTTTTGGAGCTAGGATGCAATTTCTATGAGTTAAACAAGATCTGGGTATTTAAATGATTATTTGTTAGAGATGAGAAAAATACCTTATTTCGGAAGAAAAAGATGACCGTTGGATGCAAAAGGAACGTCTGAGATCAAGCCATGTAGATCCACTTCTTGTTATCTCAAAGGTCTGGTTCAATCCATCTATTAGCTGGTCCAAACGTGGTTGGGCTGGTTGGACTGAGTGGTTTTCCTCTATGAACCGACCGGTCCAGGATCCTTTCTTCTTCGCACAGACTCCGTCTAAAGCCCCGTGTAAGTCCAAGAATAGGGTGGAGGGGCTCACCAGTGTGGAGTGACTCCAAGAGCAGGATTGGATTCAATCTGTTCGAATTTGCGAGACGAACGTTCACTCTCAATTGGAATTTCGAATCGGGTAGTACAAGGGCCGATCGCCATTTTTGATCGTCATAACTCCTCCCCGCTGATTGCAGGAGGTAGAAGATGGGTCTGTAGTCGCTGGATCAGGCCGGGATCCATGATAGGAAGATCCAAGGGCTGGGATCACCCCCAGATCCTTGCCTTGAATCGCTGACATGGCAAAGCTAAGAAAAAGCCCAAATAAAAGGGGAAAAAGGGGTTTTCAATACATAAACTTCCAGAATTCATAGTAAATCGTAGAAATGTCCAATTGTTATAAATTTTGAACCACACCTTCACAAAAATGTGGAGAACGTTTAGAAAAAGTTTGAGAATAGAAATATGAAGCTTTACGGATCATTTTGCTTCTTTGGACAATGTGATGAATTAATCAAATTTGAGGTGGTACAAAGCGTATAAAATTCACATTGGTCACCATATTTTGAATTTGAGTGTCAACAATGATTATAAAGACAAGAAAAATGATTTGGGCCCATTAGTAGGTATAATTAGGGCAATAGAGTAATTATATCATTTTTTTGCTAAAATCCACTTTGTCACATCCTTCCCTCCTTAAAAAGGAATTTTGTCCCCAAAATTCAAAAATATCCTCAAAATTAGAATTATTAAAATCTAGATCATATCATCAATTATTAGAACATCCTCAACTACGTAATCAAAATCATGTCCTCAAGCTTCAATTAGTCCCAAAAATCACAATTGAGATTCCATGTTCCATATCGTAATCAACTCGGTACTAACATTATTTCATCATCGAGCAATTGAGTATCAAAATCAGCACATATATTGTCCAAAGTCATTATATGAGTCACAAATATGGAAAGCATCCTATTGATCACAAATTTGGAGAGATCATATTTTAGATCAAACAAATAGAGTTTAAGTGTACAAGGTTACTTTCAATCCCAATATTTTAGGGTCCTAGCTTCTACATTAGCCTAGGTGGGGTTATACATCCATGATTTTAGGTTTCATATTTCAACATTTCGAGACAACATCATACTTTCAGTATCATCATTTCGAGCTCAAAATCAATGGGAAGGTCCCACCCTAGTCCTAATGAGAGGTAAACCCTAATTCATAAATCGAGAGATTCAAGATAGTCATCATTTTAGAATTTTTAGGATTTAGGATTTTGATGTCATTAGTCATACATCTCAAAGTCCAAGTAGTGTGATCATAGGATTTGTGTCATTATTGAGATTTGATAATCATGGGTCACAATTCTATAATCAATATCAAGAGTCGAGATTCTAGACATCAAAAGTCATAGATCCTAAATTTTATCATATGCATATATATTTCAAAGCTAGGGTTTAGATTCCTATTTAGACCTTAGTGGAGATCACTCATCTATATTCAATTTTTAGCAACAATATTCAAGCAATATTTGATCAACATGTCAAGATTTCATTATCATGGTTTCCAAGGTTGATGAATGATCTAGACCTAGGTCTATCTTGGAAGTCAACCTCAAGCTATAGTTAATATTGCCATATGTCAAGGTCATTATCAAATCAATATTCAAAATCGAGTATCAACCCTGGGTTTAACCCATCAGGCTTAGGTCAACCAGTCCAATTAGGGTGGAAGGGAATACCTTTCCAAACTCTAAATAATCAATAATAAGAAAATTTCGAGGTAGTCAAAATAGGGATGTGACCTAGGTTAGGGGAGTCATGAGTCAACTACCACCCTAATCTAGCACATTACCACATTAGTTATTATCCACTAATCTTATTCAAATAGGGGGAGTATCAAAAATTAAATCATATATATCAAAGTCATAAGATCAAAATTGAAGATAATAGGTCAATAATGTCAAAAATTTGCAATTCTTTCCTTTCGTGATCAAGGTAGTGATATAATTTGGAAATCTAGGATTTGAATTTGACATTCGAGGAATTAGAGCATAATAGTGCAAAATCTAGTCCCATAATCATCATATTCAAAATTAAGATTGCAAAAGGCATCAATAGTTAATAGGAAAATTGCTTTTTGCATCATAGGTCTTACAACTTAATTTTGCGAGTCTTAGGCTTAGTAACTTGATAGCATGGTCAAGATATGAGTAAAAATAGGATACAAGATTTCTTAACTATGGTTGAGGTTTAATCAACAATAGGGCAACATGGGTTTAATCAAATAGGGACCTTATCAACAATAAGGTATAAGGTATAAGTCATTCTTATTTCACCAAATCAAGATTTACCTCAACATAGGAATCATATAGTCAAGTTTTGATTAAATTGAGTTTGCATGATATTAGAGGTCATACATGAGTATTTGATTTCAAGCTTAATGGATCAAAATCGAGTTTTCAACTAGGGTCAGATCTTGGTATCAACTTTCAAGATTTAGCGATATTCAGTTTTCCCATTCATAAGCTACCCAAAATTGAGGCATCATGTGGTGAAAAGTCATGAGAAGGACCACATGATGAGATGAGAAGACTACCTAATATTCATCTACATGGGTGGCTTAGGATTGTCCTTAAAGAAGAGATAAGATGCTAGAAGACTCTCTAGGGTTTCACAAGAGAACCTTTAGGTCTAGTTCTGGATCAATTGAGGCCAGGTAGAGCGGGGGATCTCAGCCATCGTGAAGACGGATAGGAGAAATTATGCCAAGACCCCGAGCCTAGACACCTCAATTTTCATCATTATGGACTTTAGGGTTTCTTGGGTGTAAGAGACTGGAGAAATTATTTACTTAAAGTATATGGTAGTGTGTAAGCTCTGATACCAATTGTCACGTAACCGTTCTTACCCCAATCATAATCCTACTTCCTAGATAATAGAAAAAGGATTGAAGCGCCCGTCCCTGAGTGGCCCAATAAGATCAATCACACTGGCATATACAATAAGAAATAAATAAATCAAAAACTGGATAATTGAATAACAAACTAACCCAAAATGGATATATACCCAATTTATCTTTGTCATCAGAGTGTATGAGTGCGAAAGCAATCTTATTCAATATTCCATTTGTATTGCCTAAATCAAGAAAATCGAGACACAATCATGCAATTGCACGGTACGCTATCAAAATCAAGGAAAACAGTTTATAAGAAAATAAATATACTTGGCAGGACTTATATTTCAAAGTATAACAAATGATTTCCAAACTTTCAATATCATTCGACAAAAAGGTTGTTATTCAACGATTCAATTTTTATTACGAGTTCCCATTATGCTGTAATTCGAGAAGCATGCTTATATATTTTTGTGTGAATTTATCGACCCAATGCGATGGGGTAAGTCACTGGGCTCATTCTCACCATAGGAACATAGGAGGCCAATGTACAAGCCCCACCTCCAAATGAGGAGGTTGTTGTACTCAATATCAACATTATCAACATTATCACTATTATCATCATTATCAATATACGGGCAGTCATAATGGGCATGCAATTTATGTTTTCATGTTTTTCAAAATATAGTATATAAAAATAGAAGACTAATCATAGGGAACAATAGTTCCTCCAAATAAATAGCCAAGTATACAATCAAGAGATACATAAAAGTATCTTCAATACAATCAAGGAGGAGTCATATGATAGCATACCTTTCACTAAGGTTTTTGAGTACAGCTCATCTAGTAATAGGTCGACCCTTTGAGTCAGATCCTAAAACACAATGTTTGGATCAAGGGTCAAGATCATAGTATTAAAAGAATCATGTTTCACGATTCGATATTGGGGTTACATTTTCCTATCTCTACCTTAGGGTTAGGTCATCAACAATATTTCCAAATGTCTAACATTTATTCAAGTGTTAAGCATGCTTCAAGAATGGGTGACCTACCTAGTACTTTTAGGAACATATGTCAACCCTAAATATTATCATCATTATTCAAGTCATCATCACGTTCCTAATTCATCATCATGATACTTAGTATAATTGGAATTTCAAGATTAGATTGATGGGTCAAAACTATATCAAGTGTTTTGCAAAATTAGATCCATCATCATAATATTAAGGTAAATCCCTAGTTCAATGTGCATGATTCACATTCTTGGGGAGATGAGTTACAAGATTAGATCTAAATTGACATTTAATCAAGTTTGGTTTAAAATGATTATTAGAGTCAAATATCAGGTTTTCCAAGGATTAAACACACTATTGAGCCATTTGATAAATTAAATAAGCAAGAGATCAAAACTAGGGATAACAATGAGATTCACAAGGAATTAGAATATGCAAGTATTTTTAATGCAACCATTGGATTTTTCTGATCAAGATTGACTATTCATTTGTAGTTTTGGAGCTAGGGTGCATTTTCTGAGTTAAACAAGATCTGGGTATTTAAATGATTATTTGTCAGAGATGAGCAAAATACCTTATTTTGAAAGAAAAAGATGACTGTTGGATGCACAAGGAATGTCTGAGATCGAGCCACATAGATCCACTTCTTGTTATCTCAAAGGTCTGGTTCAATCCATCTATTAGCTGGTCCAAACGTGGTTGGGCTGGTTGGACTGAGTGGTTTTCCTCTATGAACCGACCGGTCCAGGATCCTTTCTTCTTCGCACAGACTCCGTCTAAAGACCCGTGCAAGTCCAAGAATAGGGAAGAGGGGCTCACCAGTGTGGAGTGACTCCAGGAGCAGGATTGGGTGAGAGAGGCTACGAGCATGCCGTCCCAGTCTGCCACCACCTCACAGACTCGATGGAAGCCAAAGAAAGGGAGGAGGAGGTGAGGAGCACAGACGCCCAATCTGGGCCGTGCGGTGGCGCCACTTGGTGTAGCAGATGAGGGGCAAGCAAAAAGAGCATCAAGAAGGCAGAGGGGGTGTGCGAGGCCACATTCTGAGCAAGGTGTTCCTATTGCGGACTGCGGAGGTCCTTTTAAAGGTGAAACGAGGCAAGATTTTAGGGCAAACGAGTCTTGCTCTTAGCCATTACTGCCGGAGTGATATGGTTAGGCAAGGGGATCGTTTTGGCAGCTGGAAAGATCCCAAATGGTGGTCAAAATAGGATTCAATCTGTTTGAATTTGTGAGACGAACGTTCCCTCTCAATTGGAATTTCAAATCGGCTAGTACAAGGGCCGATTGCCATTTTTGATCGTCATAACTCCTCCCCGCTGATTGCGGGAGGTAGAGGATGGGTCCGTAGCTGCTGGATCAGGCCGGGATCCATGTTAGGAAGATCCAAGGGCTTGTATCACCCCCGGATCCTTGCCTTGGATCGCTAACATGGCAAAGCTAAGAAAAAGCCCAAATAAAAGGGAAAAAAGGGATTTTCAATACATAAACTTCTAGAATTTCATAGTAAATCCTAGAAATGTCCAATTGTTCTCAAATTTGAACCACAACTTCAAGAGAATAGAAAGTTTTCTTCTTTGAGAATAGAAAGATGAAGTTTTTGAGATCAATTTGCTTCTTTGGACAATGTGATGAATTAATCAAATTTGAGGTGGTACAAAGCGTATAAAATTCACACTAGTCACCATATTTTGAATTTGAGTGTCAACAATGATTATAAAGCCAAGAAAAATGATTTGGGACCATTAGTAGGTATAATGAGGGCAAAAGAGTAATTATCTCATTAATTTGCTAAAATCCACTTTGTCACACAGCTCCTCCTCCCAATAGGAATACATGAACTTGCATCACTATATCCTTCGACTACAGAAGGATGTTTACCATAATGCAGCCCAAGGGAACAAGTTCCCTTGATATACCTCAGAACTCTGTCAAGAGCTTATCAATGGGTTTTGTCGGGACAATTGGTGTATCTACTTAACTTGTTCACGACAAATGCAATGTCTGGACGTGTATAGTTCATAAGATACGTCAAACTTCCGATAATCTGAGTATAGTAATTGAGACATTGGAATCCCAGTCTCATTCTTGAACAAGGGCTTGGATGAATCATATAGAGTCTTAACAAGTTTACATGATGTGTACTCAAACCTCTCCAGTATCTTCTCAACATAGTGAGACTGAGAGAGAGTTATACCATCGATAGAACTTATGATTTTAAGCCCTAAAATCACATCAGCGACACCCATATCCTTCATCTCAAACTTGCTACACAAGAATGACTCTGTCACATTTACTACTTTAATATCGGAACCAAAAAGCAGGATATCATCGACGTATAAGAATAACAAAATGAATCCATTATTGACAATTTTGCAGTAGAGACACTTATCAAATTTATTAGAAACAAAGCCAAACGATGATATCACAGAATCACACTTCTCATGCCACTGCTTAGGGGCTTGTTTCAAGCCATATAATGACTTAACAAGTTTACATACTTTGGACTCATTCCCACAACCTACAGATCCCTCAGGTTGTTTCATATATATCTCTTCCTGAAGATCACCGTGTAAGAACGCGGTCTTCACATCCATTTGATGGATATAGAGATTATAAATGAAAGCCAATGCTATAAGCACTCAGATTGTGGTCATACGGGAAACAGGTGAATAGGTATAAAAATAGTCTATTCCTTCCATTTGTGTGTAACCCTTAGCAACTAACCTAGGCTTATACTTATTGATTGTCCCGTCAACATTAAGTTTCTTCTTAAAGATCCATTTGCAACCAACTGTAGAACAACCAGGAGGCAAATCCACAGATTCCCATTTCCATTTGAGAGAATGGATTGGATTTCATCATTAACAACTTCTTTCCAAAACGTAGCTTTTGGAGATTCTATAGCTTTTTTAAAAGTAACAGGATCATCCTAAACATTGTAAGTGAGAAACTCACTTCCAAAGTCCTTTGATGTCCTAGACCATTTACTTCTCCTTGGTTCAACTATTTCTTCAGAATCATCAGATTCAGAAATAGCTTGTTTTGAGTCGCCCCCCACATTTGTCATCCTTTCCACGTGCTCGGGAATAAAACCTATGGTAAATGAATCTTCTTGAGATACTTGATTGGGCACACCAGTTTTCATAAGAAACACATCCTCAAAGAATGTAGCATCACATAATTCCACAATTGTATTTACCTCAATGCCAGAGATATCTGATTTTGCAATCAAGAATCTGTAAGTATAGCTTGTCTCTACGTACCCCAAGAATATGGCATCAACCATTTTTGGTCCCAATTTCTTCCTTTTGTGTTCAGGGACAAGTACCTTAGCAAGGCACCCCCACACTCGAAGATATTTGAGACTCAGTTTCCTCCCTCTCCATAACTCAAATGGACTACACTTTGAATGTTTATGGGGAACTCTATTCAGAATATGGCAAGCCGTATTTAAAGCTTCCCCCCTCTTAAAGTTGGGTAATCTAGACGTTTGGAGTAAGGTATTTACCATATCTATTAAGGTTTTTTTTTTACATTCACCTGTCCCATTTGATTGTGTTGAATAAGGAGTGGTCACCTCATGAACTATACCATGTAATTGGAAAAATTCCAAAATGAAGTTTGAGGTATACTCTCCTCCCCTATCAGACCTTAATTGCTTAAGTACTTTTCCGGTTTGAGTTTCGACTTCTTTCTTATAAATTTAAAATTTATCCAATGCCTCATCTTTACTTCTAAGTAAAAAGACATAACAATATCTACTCACATTGTCAATAAAAGTTATAAAATAACGCTTTTGATCCCTGGTAGAAACACCATTAAATTCACATATATCTTTATGCTCTAAATCCAAAATTTCCGAATTCCTATTCACAGAATGAAAGGCCTTCCTAGGCAATTTAGCTTGTACACAGATTTCACATTTATTGTTGCTAATTTCATATTTAGGGATCAAATTTAGATTCATCATATGCTTCATTGAGGCAAAATTAACATGTCCCAAACGTGCATGCCATACATCGGATGAAACAAGATTCATGCAAACAGAACTATAATCATTCAAATTTAAAATGGAACTTGAAACATGTTCAACATGAATCTTAAATAAGTTTTTCACATCACATAAGTACCCCATGTCAAAAAATAAAGAATCATGAAGGCATGCAATAATAGCCTTATTACATTTATAGTCTACTCTATAATCTTCCCTAACTAAAATGACGCCACTAAGGATATTGCGTCAAATGGTTGGAACATGTCTGACCCTGTTAAGAGTCAAAACCTTCCCCGAAGGGAACATCAAGTCCACCCATCATTCGCCTTTTACTTCTGCAGATCTTGAATCGCCCAAAGTCACAGACCGATCTCGAGAGGCCTGATAAGACACAAACGAGGATTTATCAGCACATACATGTACATTAGTCCTAGAGTCAATTATCCAATAAAGCAGTTCAAAAATAGAAAAGATTTCAGGTTTAATAGACACGTGCCCATCATTGAGGTTCAAGGATGTAGCCATCATGTTGACCATAGCCTCCTCAGTTGCAGATGGGGAAACTTTCTTTGCCTTCTTAGAAGGACAATCCTTATTCCAGTGGCCAACCTGTCCACAAGTCCAACAAGGTTTCTTCTTCAGTTTTGTTTGGATCTTTGTCTTAGGTTTGTGTGCATTCTTAGATTTCTTATCTTTGGTGTTTTTCACAGAAGTAAAATTAACAGTTGGATTTGCATCAGTTGGAACCTTGACCATTTTCTCCTTTAAGTGTTCTTCTTGTATATTAATATTCATCATTAGGTCGTCCATGGTCTGTGTCCCTTTGCGGTGCTTCAGAGACATACCAAACAATTCCCAAGACTTAGGAAACTTTTCTTAACAATAAACTTCTCAGAGAATACCATCTGGGCATCTAAGAGTTCATGAACTAGGAGTTGTAGATCATGTGTTTGATCAAAAACTGACTTACCCTCAACCATCTGAAACATAAGAAATTTAGACACATAGTATTTTTCAACATCTTGATTTTCAGTACTAAAATTCTTAATTAACAATTCCCACAAAACCTTAGATGTAGTGACTGGAGGCTTTGAGTAAGAATCATACAATTTGTTATTTAAACCAAAAGAATCAAACTGCGACACGTTTTGTAACCTTCTTCCAATTAGCAATTATATTTGTATTATCAGGAATCACTTCATCAGATTTAGGTTCAGTCTCTACTAAGTACTAATCATAACCCGTAATATTCAGTCAAATTTTCATCCGAATCTGCCAACGGACAGAGTTGGTACTAGTAAATTTTTTAGGCATACTGCCGGTATCAATTTTATTTCCCGAACCACCCTGACCGGCCATTGTTAATTAATGATAGAAAGTTAATTTCTTTAAGACTGTTGTTAATATTTATTAATGTCGTTCATGCAACGGTGACAGGTGAAAATTAATTAACAATTGCAGGAAGATCCAAATAATAAATGAAGATCAAACAGAGCAGGAGAACAGAAATAAAAGTCAGAATTCACAAACCAGATCGTTCGTTGAGAAACGAATGTGATACTTAAAGAAATCAGTGCCCAAAAATCCTCGCGTATAAGAACCGTTCTCCCAGACTCGATCTGACACGAACCTGAAACAGACACGTCGCTCGCAGTCGACGTCGTCTCGTTGCACTTCCACCATGTGGGCTCCGATCTCCAAACCACGATTTAATCCCAATTCAAACATGTGCGGAAGCAATCGATAAACAGCGGAAGACAAAAATCACGGGAAATTAAAACTTTTTGAGACAAGAGCTTGAAACCACAAACCTTTTCCATAGAAAAAGGATTTAACTGTATACATCACTGTCAAATTACTTCTTGAGTAATTATATTCAACATGATACAAAATCTCTCAAGAATTCATACTCAAAACCACTCCAAGACCTGAGAGTACAGAGGACACATAGGGCTGACTCTAACTACACCATAAAGCAGGCTGAATCTCCACCTGAGATTTACTGCTCCTGATGCTGCTGTTGTTGGGATTGGTCACCTGTATTCTTGTTCCTCCGTCTTCGACGACCACCTAAAAAGTTGAAGTCTATGGGGTGAGACAATTATACATAATTGCCCCAGCGAGAGTTATAACTCTCCACTAGAAGCTTTATAAGCAAAGCAAGGAATAACTTAAGCAATAAAAGCCTTCAAGGTATTCATAAACAGTTCTGATGATAAGCAAGAGTTCAATCATTTATGAAACATGAGAACATCTACACTATTCAATGTAACATCAAACAAATAACTCGTAGATAACTCTAACAGATATACTACGCTGTTGATTATGTTTTTCAAACATTATTATGCCCTGTGGAGATGAGGCATACCACTCATACTCCAACTGATCGCTAAGAAGTCACATCAGTATCATACATAGGTCATTAAAAGAGCCGGATTCTTATGACCTCATCTTCCTCAGTCAGTTAGAGGATTGTTTGTTAGACATCTGGCGGGATGTCTTTTATAATAGCTCACCAGGGTAAACTGGTCCTTCGCTATTTTTAGAGTTACAGTGGCGTTCTGTACTCTCTTCGCCATCGGAAGATTTCTTGTTTATCTTTCATCGATGCGGTGTTTGTGTCTTTAAGGGAGTGTAGTGATACATCTCACCTTTTGGACTATGTGGTGGGGTCTGATGGACTACAAGAATCTACATCAAAACCTCTCACCTTGTATCTCTTTTAGTGAAGGTATGACGGACTATAAAAATCTACATCAAATACCTACACTAGGATGTAAGGTTCTGCACATCCATGTACCCCACATACTCAAGAGTATGTGATCCAGGAGTTCCCTGGGGAAAACCTGTTTCACCATCATTTAGACTCTGACAATGATGGATCTATGATCAGGGCTCTACATTTCACTTGATTAGTTAGGTACATTCAGTATTCTTTAAACATTATTCTTCAAACAATAACATTAGCACAACAGCTATAAATAAGAATACTAAAATGTAACAGGCCTAACTCTTTTCAATCATCAGTACTTAGTCAACTCATCACAAGTCATCTGTCAAGCATGACCTTGTTGATATTTATGGCTCTTACAGCCCATAAATCTCAATAGATGTCACTAGCAGTGCATCAGGATAATTTACTTATTCATAAAGCTTAAGGCATGCTTTCAATGAATATAATATGGTATACCTGGATATGACCATCATCTCATGACAACCTGCATGGTTAAATCAACTGATAATAGTAAACAATTCAACAATTAGGGTTTACTATTCATCTTTCATGTCATCACCCTAAAATTAGGGTTTACTATTCACTTCATGGTGAATTGTACTCATTACATCATCATGTAAGAGAAACATCATCATTAAGGCTCTTAAATAAGATTAAGATTCATTGGATATCATGATTAGGGTTTCCATGACCTCAAATAGGTGAATGATTCCCTAATCATGCACATTCATGTGTATTTGAAGTATCTTACTTGAGTTTCCACCTTAAAAGGGTACTTCCTCTTTCTTAGGATACTTTCTCTCTCCTCTCACTAGTAGATGGTGATAATCACCACTCTAGACCAGGTTGGGTTAAGTCCTCTTTGACTAACTTAAGCCAGGACATCATCATCATGTGATTAGGGTTTGATTAGAATAAGGTTTTACCCCTTTAAACCCCTCAAGGGTATTTTGGTAATTTGCCTCATGATCACCATCATGGGTCAACTCACTAATCACTTAGTCCCTTAATGACCTAGGTTACCATTAGGGTTTAGATTAGATCACCATTGAACTAATTACATCATCAATTGGTTAAGTACAAACCATCATCAACATCTCCAAATGGTTTCAACCTTCAAACGGTTTCAACCACCAAACGGTCTTGAGACCGTTTTGAGATGAAGACCGTTTGGAAGGGTTGACTTGCCAAACCGTTTGGAGCTCAATTGGTTTGAAACCGTTTGATCAATTCAGCTTGAGATCGATTGGACCAAACGATCCTGAGGTCGTTTGAGCCCAAACGGTCTTGAGACCGTTTGCCCTCAAACGGTCTTGAGACCGTTTGGACCTCCAAAGTGGTTCAAAGGTTACCAATGTTCATGAAAGTGTATGTTGAAGCCTTCAATTGGTCAAAGCTATGTTAACCCCTTACAAATTGAGTCAATTAGGGTTAGCCTTAGTCAATTGGACATCAAATTGACCCTCAATTGAAAGCCAATTAGGGTTCAATCCTTCTCAATTAGGGTTTCAAATCGGATGGTCATCAATGTTCAACAATGTGAATCAATTCAAGGTTGAACCTATCAATTGACCTCCAATTGGGCTCAAACTTGGCCCAAACGGTCTTGAGGTCGTTTGGACATCATCCAAACGGTCTTGAGACCGTTTGCCCAACGTTTGACCAAAAACTAAGTTGGTTTGACTAGGGTTGAAATCCAATTAGGTCAAAAATCAGCAATTTTTATCAATTCACCAACTTCTTGTAATTGGACCCTCAAATCATTAGATTAACTCAACCCTAGACCTTCAAACGGTCTTGGGTTGTGCCCAAACGGTCTTGAGACCGTTTGGAGGAACCCTTTGGGTCCTTCAACCCAAAACTCAATAAGATCTATACATCAAATCAACAATTTTGACCCGATTAGGGTTTACATGTTGAAGTGCCTTCAACTCTCAATTGGTTAAGAATTTGACTTTGATTCTTTGCAGGAATGAAAATTCAATATTTTATCAACTGACCCTCAAACAGTCGTCCCTTGGTCAACCCTATCAAACGGTCTTGAGACCGTTTCAATCCAAACGGTCTTGCAAGACCGTTTGAGGGCAAACGGTTTGAAACCGTTTGACCCCAAACGGTTTGCAACCGTTTTGACCAAAAGGGTCCAAGGTCGTTTGATAAAGTGACATAGGGAATCACGCCCCTCATCTTCAACCTCTAGCAAGGTCGGTTTCCCCACTGTTTTGCTTGTAAAAGTGCAAGGAAGAAGGGAGATAGAAGAAGAATTTACCAAGTAAATTTGCAAGAATTAAGCATACATATAAAGCAAGAGTTTAGAGTTATAAAACCCGCCTAAAGGTTGATTCTAGAGCTCCAAGCCTTCAAGCTCCAAGCTTTAATGGCGTCCTTGAGCTTCCACAACTTGGTCAGAGGTGAATTCTCCAAGGAAACGTAGGTTTGATCGACTAGAACAGGTTGGTCGTCCCCCTGAGCTCCAGAGCTATCCTTGGTCGTTTGAGAAAGAAGAGAAGAGAAGTGAAAGGAAAGAAGGATCGTTCACTTATCTTGCAAGGAAGTGGCTTATATACTTTAGCCCCTTTTACACCCTAAGGACCTCACCAGATTGGAAATCACATCTAGGTCCCTCCTTTCTCAAGGGCACGTCCAAACCCATCTAACCTTATGCAAAACTCATGAAATCTTCAAGATCTAAGGGTAAAAGAAGCCAACCTACAACTAGGGTACATACATGTAAGATCTCCATACCCATATTAGGTGACTTTCACCACAAAGATCACTTTTCTCATCTGATTAGTCTTTGAGGTGTCCCTTTCATCATTTCTTCTCTAAATGATGACAAGAGTTATAAAAGATGTTCTAGTTAGTGAAAATTACAAGTTGGACCCCTCAATTTGGGTAAATTGCACTTTACTCCAAATTAGGGTTTTTAGGCATAAGGATTGCTTCCACAGTTGCACCTTGGTGTTCAAGCCTGGGAAATCCTTCAAACTTCACCATAGACATCCTCATGATGTTTCAATATCAGAGGAACATCTTAACCTTGTTATTTTGCAAGTTGAACCCTTAAACTGGGTAATTTTCACAAAGGTCCCTGCATACAACACAATGCTACAACTTTATACAAAAAGGAGCAAAATTTGAAATTATATATTCCTGAGGAACTTAATTACATACCAGGGAGTGTTCACAAGTATATAATTACATATTTAAGCAAAACTTCCAGGGTTAGGTTATAACCCAGGTCAGGGATGTTACACACCAGTACAACACAACGTCCATAGGAGCCTCTGCCTGACAATCACGTCACGGTGACAGGAAGAAGGAAGTAGTCACGCTTCGCAGAGGAGAACAACTCCACGAAGCGAATTGAAGAATGAAGACACTCGTTCTCTGGATTAGGGCTCTCAAAACACACGTGAAAACGGTGGCAGAAGACTTTTTTTGTGTTTTTTAAACCCTAATTACCTGAGGCATATATATATATATATATATATATATATATATATATATATATATATATATATATATATATATATATATATATATAACCACACACGTTCCTTATTCTTATTCCCAGTTAGACGCAAACACTCGGTCGCTCTTGTACATATTTCGGAAAAACCAAAAAATGAAAAACACTTTCTAGTAAGGATTAATAAATCTGAAAAGGAAAATAATAATTAATTACACGAGTAATTAATTAGCAAAAAGAAGCCGCAAGACATTCTCCACAAGCCCGAGCCCGAGCGCCCGGCCCGATGAGGTGTGGCGCGCGCGTGCATGCATTGTGATGCGGTAACTCTACCCACCAAAAAGGTGAGCATTCCTCCCTCGTAGGACCCTTGGACACTAGTGCCCCATGTGATCCTACATATAAGGACTACAAAAGTTCTACGAGTGTGCAATATGGGATAAAACTTCTTTGCCATTTGCACTAGAAACAAAACTATTTTTCTCACGTGCACTTGCTGCAGTACATTGGGCTTAACCAATGCTAAATAAATGACTGCTACAACAGTAGTCATATATCTAATAGACATAGCCAGGAAGATGAGGAGGCTGACGCAAGAGAACGCAAGAAAGAATGTAAGGATGGGCCTCAGCCAGTGGCAGCCGGGCGATCGATCTCCTCTAGGTGATGTCCTTGCCGTCTGCGATTCCAGATCTCCAAGTGACTGCATACTGTTGTTGAACCAAGTCAGATGACAAACACGGGGGAGGACGGCGGTAGAACAAAGAGAAGATTAACGATGTTGGAGCAGCTGCGGTTAGACCGAGGTCGGAAATGTTAGATGGCGTAAGAACTATCGATTGGAGCAAACGTGCTACAGCAGTGACGTTTATATAGAAGTCCCAGCACTGTTTGCTCGCCCGGAAAGGAAGGAGCACGATTGAACTCGAAAAAGCACGCCGGCCCGAATATACCGGACCGCAGCACAACATAGTTGATGAGACGACAATTCTCGTACCATTGTATACTCAACAATATTTCACATGCCTAATGCATCCTTGGTTCAGCAATACAAGATTGAAAATTCTTTGACCTTAAACCACTTTTATTTAAGGTTTTGGATTGCCACACGTACAGAGTGGAATTTTGTATGTACGGAGTGGGTGTGTGACAAATACAAGCACAAAATTCTCAACATGTGATTTTCAGATAATTTCCAGCAACTTAACTACATAAAAATAAACTATAAAATCTTCTTATATAGTCTAGGCCGTTCAACCATTATATCAAGGCTAAACGAAGCTGAAAAACGATATATTTCTGAAATCACCTAACTCAATTTAATGAAATGAATATGATATAAGAAGAAAGAGATGATATACAATATGGATTCTGTTAACTCTAAACTTATAAGAAGAAAGAGATGATATACAATATGCGGGCCAAAGGTCGAGAGCTTGTCTGAGCTCCATGACCCTCATCGGCATGGAACCCTGCGGTTACCGCCTTCGCGGTGTCATGGCGAACTCAAAGAGACAAAGAGAAGGTTGTGAGAGGCCAGGCGTGTTGGGGAAAGCATAAGTCCAGGGAGGCAGTTGAGGGTCCAAAACAAAGGAAAAACAGCTCGAAACAACTAAGTGATAACTAAAAAACGACCGTGGAGGCACAAAGAGGTCAACCTATGGGTCTGTGCAACTGAAGAAGCGTCGAAACAGTGAGGCATTTCATCTCTGACGAGGGGTCGATCCTGAGCTATAGGATACAACAACACGAGCCAAACCGCGGCCAAACAAGGAAGCAAAATGGAAAGAAGGGGGTCCAAGATACTCACCGGATCGCCAATTTTGGCCAGACGTGGTGAAAAATTCTGGGGTGAGACCATTGTCGTCGGAGATGAAAGACGAGTAGGGCGAGGAGTCTCGACGCGTAGGAGGAAAAATTGGAAGAGGAGGAAGGCTTAGGATTTGAGGGTGCTCGCCTCTGCCTTATATAGGCTAGAGGGATGCTAGAGCTCCCTCTATAAAATAGCGGTGGAGAAGGCAGTCGATGCCCTAATGAGTGTTTTGCCATTCAGACGAGAGGGAAGGTGAATCAAGGCTCGTTGCATTTGCGACGACTAGGCAAAAAAAGAAATCTTGCAAAACGGCTCATTGATGAGGGAGGAAGGGGCCACAGATGGAGTTTCTTCCAAACCGGATAATGGTCGGGGGTAGGTGATGACTTGAGCACCATTGGATCAAATAGGATCTCAAATGATAAAATTATGGCTGTTGGATGACACACTTGAGAGGGAAACGAATACATGTAATGCGTGGCAATGATTTAAACCACAGACTATAGCTTTAATTTCTCACATAAATGAAATCAATTGAGGACTTTGGTCTCACTATAATCAATTTTTATAAAATCGCTTAGGAGAGTCAAACATGGGCCAATTGACTTCAAATTTGAACCATAGGCTAATATTATGCCTAGATTAATGTTGTACATTTAGATTTTAGTTTTACAGGAGATATGACCCTTAACCACTATATAGGCCATTAATGTGTATATGAATGCATTTTAAAGGGTGAATTAAAAAAGACATTTCTTTAGCAATCTTTAAATAGAATTTTGAGATGGATATTATAAAATAATTCAAGAGTCATGTCACACCTCCTGTTCTCCTTTTTATTTCTTTATTAACATGTTGGAGGAGAGAGAAAGGGAAAAGGGTTATTATCTCATTAGCTAACTCAATTCCATATTAATTCTTATTTCTTATCCCAAAAAGCCACAAAGACTCTAAATTAGTGTAATCTACTAATTATCTCTCATTAATGGTCATTGTATATTATTTGACTCTAATTAACACACTAGTTGAGATATTTTTGCAAGAAACCATTCATTGTAATGAATGTGGGTAAATATAGTTTAAGCCATCAAGTATTCCTCAATTTCAATATTGAGGACAAGGAGAATAGAAAAGATAGGAAAATTTAGTGAAAATTCCAAAAGTATATGAAGGAAATAAATCTTGAAAAAGGGTTAAATTATAATTGAATCCAAGATTCAGTATGTTACAATACTCCACCCCTTAAAGAGGATTTCATCCTCGAAATCTGAAGAAGAGGGAAGGGTGAGTACGTAACATCCCAACATTAAGCAACCTGATGGTTACCTATAATATATGATACTTCATATGCTCTAATCATAAGACAAGTTTTCAAGGTTCAATAAGGGTTCCATTATTCATATTACCTTTTATCAAATGTAATACAATTAACATTTTTCACTTATTAGCATTAACTTTATTATGAAATTACATCATTCATAACATTCTATTAATTATTTTAGATTATATTCACATTTTTTCAAAAGAATTACATCTAAAAATTATGTACAAATCATATGTATTTCTCATTTACTAGATAAGAATTTTAAGCATAATTAGGGTTTGCTAAATCATCTTCATATTTATTAATATATTGTGTCACGATCCTTAATATCTTGAATTTATGCTCTATTATTCTCATGTTACTACCATGTGAAATTATCATGTATTTCTTTTGTAAGAAATAGATAATATTTTCCAACGAGCTATTAAGTCTAACTAATGCCACATTAATTTCTTACATCTATATTACACATTTTCATATCACCTTTTATACTCACATGAATGTCATCACTAAGCATTGTCTCCTATTCCTTCTTCATGTTATAAATTATACTAATTTAACATTTCCTTAGGCATGTGGAATTATTGTAGACTTAATAATCATGCTTATGTAAATCAAATAACTCCTAATCACATTTGAGTCCTTATATGTAGTTTTGTGAATAAAGTGGAACACCTTGCATAATAATGAATTGATCCATATACCAAGTTATAATAGGGTGATTAATGATGTGTGTTTTAGATAACAAGGTGATATGCCTTACATATATTGAAAACTTTATTAAATTATGATTAGGTGATTATATACCATTTCTGTGTAGGTTATGACACCTAATTTTACTAATATATCATGAAAGCATTAAGGATATGTATATATATATATATATATATATATATATCTTAGGGTTATAATATTACATCTTAGGGTTAAGTCAACATGTCCATTATATGTTATGCATTCGTAGCATGCATTGGTTCCATATAGCATTAAGCAGACATGGTCAACATTATGTGTATTCACAATTAGTGAGTTATTCATATTATGTGAATTAAGTATTTGTTGTGGTTCAAGCATATGAACTATTTATTAGATGACTTATTAGTGTATAAACAAACATGTTATATTATAATTATACTTTGTTTGGTCAATACTAATCATATAAGCTCACTAATCTCTTGTCTATGAAGTTAAGGATTCTAAAATTCAGAGTAGCTTGATTTTTATGTGTTGTAGGACTCCATCCCCTAAAAAAGATTTCATCCTCGAAATTAACAACTTCTAAAATATATCAAGGTACTACTACTACTTCTACACTTAAAAGGGTTGACCTATCAAGTCAAACTTGAATGATCTAGAGGGGGGTGAATAGAGATTTTTGCTATTTTTTAAAATATTTAAACAATTAAACCAAAGAATGAGGAGGAAACAAGAAAGACACAAGTATGTAGAGTGGTTCCTACCTTTGAAATCAAAGGTAGTCAGTCCACGACCCAATTGTTTCCAATCAAGATTTTCAAAAGTGATTTATTTATTATCTCTCGAGGATGTCACACAAAATACAATCACCTTCCTTCCACACCCTTGAAGTAGCCTTCACCTGAAGTATCATCAACCTCCTTAAAATATCCTTCTTGAAGTAACTCCAAGTTCTTGGATCAGCCTTCACCTCCTTGAAGTAGCTCCACCACCTTGAGATAGCCTTCCTTTAAAAATAGATCCAACATCCCTTGAAGCAACCTTCCTCGAAGTAATCTCAAGCGCACCTTAAAGAAGCCTTCTTTGTGAAGAAGTAGCTCCAAGCAACCTGTTGGATCCTAGATGGGTGATTAGATGCTCTAGAGGCGGGGGGTGAATAGAGATAAATGCACTTAAACAAAATTCATTAGACATTCAAGATATATCACAAGATAAGGTTGCTAAATAGGAAATTTGAGTAAAACTAAAACATGCATAGCAAGGATGAGAGAGATTGAGAAAACACAAGTAGACAAGCTATTTAGAGTGGTTTCACACTTCAAACTAGAAGTGAGTCAGTCCACTTACCTAGAGAGGTTAGCCTCTAGGATTTCCTAACCATTGCACTCTTATATTCATTCATAAGACTTACAATACATGACCAAAAAAGGACTTACCTATCTAATACAAAGATTCTTCAACCTTAGCAAGGACTTGCCTACTTGGCAAGGAGTCTTGTGCCTTCTTACAAGGACTTGCATACTCTTGCACAAGTCTTCAACCTTCACAGAATTACCCACTCTTCTTGGATCTTCAGTCTTTGACTTCAACTTCACTCGGAGAAGCTACCACCAAGGACTTACCCACTTAAGCAAGGAGTCTTCTGCCTTCACCAAGGGCTTACCCACTCTTACTCCAAGTCTTCAGCCTTGATCTTCACCAAGGGACGCCTTCCCTTGTTCTTCTTCACCTCTCTTAGCCAAGAGAGAGAACCTTCATCTTCATGGTTGAAAAGAGAGATGGGGAAGTGGTGGAAGTGAGAGCCTCATAAGATATACATGTAGGACTATCTCTCTTATAGATTTCCTACTCACTCTAACGAATGTAGCAAGTGATTAAGCTTAGAGAGAGAGAGGAGGCTGTAGGAAGCACTCAACTATAGAATAGGAACCTCACATAGAGTTTTGCATTTAATGCTCAACCTTAGAATGAAGCCCAAGGGGTCCTATTTATATATGGGGATGCCTCTTATCCTTGAGGAACACTTGAAAATAAAAACTAGCCATTTTGTGGCTTGCAACTTATATATTTTCACTTGTTGCAACTCCACAAGGGCTAGAAGCACTTTTCTGCACTTTTCCGTACAGTGTTATCAGTCGAGTTTCTATAAAGGTAACTCGACAGATAGAGTAAAAGACAAAGCCGATATTCACACCATATGTCGAGTTTGTCCTGGGGAAACTCGACCGACCAATGAAAATCGAATTGGTCAGGTACTTCAATGGGCAAATTCTGTGAAGTGTAAACTCGATCGATCAAAAGTAATTTTCAAGATCCAATCAGGATCGGTCGAGTTTGCAACTCGATCGATGAACAACTTGATGTGAATTTTTGAAAATGGCTTTTGAGTGCTTAAATATTTGATCTAAGTGTTCCTAATTTTTTCTAAGCTCAATTATAAGTCATACAATCATTACAAGTGATTTATAATATGATTCTAATGGATTTACATCATATTATAAAAAAGTACAATTGTATTGACTTTGACTTGTCTTTTCTCCAAGTTGAGATGTGCAAGTTAGGGCATTTGGAGTGTGTCTATACCTAATCTCAAAACACTCAAGTAGAAGCATTAGACACCAATATGTGAAATGGTTAGTCATCATCAAAACACAGGTTTAGTCAATTTAGATGTAGTCAACATTGACCTAATTGACCTTGAGTCAACATTCTCCCCCTTTATGAAGATGACAAACCATTCCATAAATGTATTGAAAGCTTTTAAGTAAAATCACACATTTAAAGAAACCTCGGGGTTTCAATAGGATAGAGCTCATATGCTCCCCCACAATTGATGTGCATGGAGTTCTCATACTCCCCCTCAATTGATGCTATTTCTCCTGCATAGTTAGTTTTCATAACATTTATAGAAACTTTGCCTTCTACTCATATATGTATTCTACCCTTTACCTACTCCCTTTACATGAACATACTTCTCTTCTTCATGTAAGACATTCCTTCTCCCTATTTTGTCAAAAGAAGACATACCTTTCTCCCCCTTTATCATTTCAAAAATTGGGGGTATGAAGAAATAAGAGACACCACTTGTTAAAGGAAAGGAGATAAAAAAAGTTATATAGGGAGAGTAGAAGAGCACAGATAGGTGCTTGTCCAAGCATAGAAAGAAAATCAAGTTAAAGCATGTACTTGAACAACCCAAAATGCAAGATGAAGTGCTGTAGAAAAATAATAAATCATAATTTTGACCCTCAAGATGACAGAATTTGCCCAAAAAGTGACAGGGCTCATGGCAGAGCGATGAGCCTTGCTCAGAAGGCTGTTTCAACATAAAAAATACTAGTCTCTCACCAAAAACTGAAACTGGAGCAAAATCTACATTAAATAAAAAAAACTCCAATTTCTACATATAATGTAGATATATGTACCCTGCATCACAAAATTATGCAAGCAATATTGGATCCTAGATGCGTGATTAGATACTCTAGATGGGGGGTGAATAGAGAAGAATGCACTTAAACAAAATTCATTAGACCTTCAAGATATATCACAAGATAAGGTTGCTAAATAGGAAATTTGTTTGAAACTAAAACATGCATAGCAAGGGAGAGAGAGAGATTGAACAAACACAAGTAGACAAGCTATTTAGAGTGGTTCCACACTTCAAACTAGAAGTGAGTAAGTCCATTTACCTAAAGAGGTCAACCTCAAGGACTTTCTAACCATTGCACTCTTATATTCATTCATAAGACTTACAATACCTGACCAACCAAATGACTTACCTATCCAATACAAAGAGTCTTCAACCTTACCAAGGACTTACCCACTTTGCAATGAGTCTTCGACCTTCACCAAGGACTTACCCACTCTTGCACAAGTCTTCAGCCTTGCAGGGATTACCCACTCTTCTTGGATCTTTAGCCTTTGACTTCACCTTCACTCGGAGAAGCTTCCACCAAGGACTTACCCACTTGAGCAAGGAGTCTTCTGCCTTCACCAAGGGCTTACCCACTCAAGCTCCAAGTCTTCAACCTTGATCTTCACCAAGGGACACCTTCCCTTGTTCTTCTTCATCTCTCTTAGCCTAGACAAAGAACCTTCATTTTCATAGTTGAAATGAGAGATAGGGAGGTGGTGGAAGTGAGAACCTCACAAGATATACATGTAGGACTAGCTCTCTTATAGGTTTCCTACTCACTCTAACGAATGTAGCAAGTGATTAAACTTAGAGAGAGAGAGGAGGTTGTAGGAAGCACTCAACTATAGAATAGGAATCTCACATAGAGTTTTGCATTGAATACTCAACCTTGGAATGAATCCCAAGGGGTCCTATTCACAATTGGGGATGCGTCTTATCCTTTGGGAACACTTGAGAATGAAAACTAGCTATTTTGTGGCTTGCAATGGATATATTTTCACTTGTTGAAACTCCACAACGGATAGAAGCACTTTGCTATACTTTTCCGTATAGTGCAATCTGTCAAGTTTCTATAAAGGTAACTCGATCGATAGAGTAAAAGATAAGGTTGATATTCAGACCATCTGTCGAGTTTGTCCTGGGAAAACTTGACAAACCAATGAAAATTGAATTGGTCAGGTACTCCATCGGTCGAGTTTTGTGAAGTGTAAACTCGATCGATCAAAAGTCATTTTCAAGATCCAATCAGGATCGGTCGAGTTTGCAACTCACAAAACTCGACCGATGAACAACCTGATGCGAATTTTTGAAAATGATTTTTGAGTGCTTAAGCATTCGATCTAAGTGCTCCTAATTTTTCCTAAGCTTAATTACAAGTCATAAAATCATTACAAGTGATTTACAACATGATTCTAATAGGTTTACATCATATTATAAAAACGTGCACTTGCATTGACTTTGACTTGTCTTTTCTCCAAGTTGAGATGCACAAGTTAGGGCATTTGGAGTGTCTATACCTAATCTGAAAACACTCAAGTAGAAGCATTAGACACCAATATGTCAAATGGTTAGTCATCATCAAAACACGTGTTTAGTCAATTTAGACGTGAGTCAACATTGACCTAACTGACCTTGAGTCAACATTCTCCCCTTTTTGAAGATGAAAAACCATTCCATAAATGTATTGAAAGCTTTTAAGTAAAATCATACCTTCAAAGAAACCTAGGGGTTTCAATAGGATTGAGCTCATATGTCCCCCCTGAATTGATGCACATGGAGTTCTCATACTCCCCCACAATTGATGCTATTTCTCCTACATGTTGGCTTTCATAACATATATAAAACTATGTCTTCTACTCATATATGCTCTACACATATATATCTTCTCCCCTTTACCTATTCCCTTTACATGAACATACTTCTCTTTTCATGTAAGACATGCCTTCTCCCTATTTTGTCAAAAGAAGACATACCTTTCTCCCCTTTTGTCATTTCAAAAAGTGGGGGTATGAAGAAATATGAAACACCACTTGTTAAAGGAAAGGAGATAACAAAAAGTTATATAAGGAGAGTAGAAGAGCACAGCTAGGGGCTTGTCCAAGCATAGAAATAAAATCAAGTTAAAGCATGTACTTGAACAACCCAAAAAGCAAGATAAAGTGCTACAGAAAAATAATAAAATGCAATTTTGACCCTCAAGATGACAGAATTTTCCCAAAAACTGTCAGGGCTCATGGCGGAGCAATGAGCCTTGCTCAGATGGTCATTTATGAAAAAAAAACTACTCTTGCAATAAAATTGAAACTAGAGCAAAATCTGCATAAAATCAAAAAATACTCCAATTTCTACAGATAATGTAGATCTATGTATCCTACATCACAATGTTATGCAAGCAACTCAAGATAGTAGATATGCAATTCAAGGAACAAGCTTGAGCATGTATGAGACAAGATGCAAGCATAGCACATAGTGAAATACCACTAGATGAGCAAAGATACCAATTATAACCAAGGTTAGAACTACATGTATGTGAACCACTAGTAGATGTTATCACAAGTTAGGACTACTAGTAGGATGTAGATCATAGCAAGAAATACCAAAAAGGTACACAAGATAAAGAAAGCTATGAGTATATGTAGAGATATATCCATACATAAAGATAAGCAATTTTAGAAATATGAAAGGATATAACTCACTAACAAACATGCATCATTACCAAAGGATGATTATCACTAAGAATCTCAATGTTGTATCAACATAAGATATATACCTAGATAGATGTAGCAAGTTAGAGTACAACAGAAGCAATTTTAGACACAACCAAGAGATCCAAAGAGATCATCATCAAAACCTGCAAAACAACTCAAAGCAAGTAATTGCAAGATATAGATATACCAATTTAGAGTAATTAGAGAGATAGAGTTGTAAGTAAGAGAGGCAATTTAGAACATGGCAATATGCACATATAAAGGTACCAACTGAGAGTGCCAAAGAATAAGGCTATTCGTTAAGAAATCTAGTGGAGAGGGAAATTCTCATTCAATAAGCCAAATGTATATTCTATGCACAGTGTTGTCAGTCAAGTTCTGTGTATTGACAACTCCATCGATGACAGCTGTTGGCAACACCCATTGGTTTCTATCGGTCGAGTTTCAAATAGGAAAAACTCGATCGACATAGCTGCTGTCAAAAAGAACATATATTTCATAAAAATCATATTTAAAGGCATGCTAAAAATACAAATCATATCCAAACATATGTAAGCAAGTTAGTAATGCACTATAAAAGCATTTAAAACAATTTTTGAGGAAGAGTGTGAAGAGAAACACAAAATACCACTTTTGACTCAAAAACTATATGTATAGTGCACACTATCTTGACAAAAATAAGTTAGGATTGGTTATAAGAAAGAAAAACATTACCTTTGTGCTTACCATTACTTTTTCACTTATTTTCACCTCATACACATCTCACCTTTCTCCTTTCATGTGGATTGAGAAGTCAATTTACGATTCAATAGCTCAAGTCAATCCATTTGCAAGTACATGTAAGAAGAAAGATGAAATGGTCCCCAATCATGTTTTTGGGTCCAGAGGGGTTAGCTTAGAAACCCAAGTCATATTGCTCTTAGGTGCTTTCCTAAAAGGACAATGAGTAGAATAATGACCAATTTCATTACAATAGTTGCATGTGCCCCTAGTCTTGGAACTAGAGGATTCTCCATAAAATTATTGGAGTTCCTTTACCTTTGTTGTTCCTTTGACTACCATCATACCCCAAACCATGTCTACCAATATCTTTGGTAGTATGGTGTAGGATATCATTAAGATTCTTTTTACCAATCAAGAATCTTTGTAAAGAAGATCTCAAACTATCATTATCATGCATAAGAGAAGCGATAGTGGAAGACAAGTGATTGATATTATCTCTAGCATGTAAAAGATCATTTTCTAAGAAAAGAGATTTAGTTAAATAAGAATCTCTATCAATATGAAGAGAAGCAACATTATTCACTCTACTAGAACAAGATTCAAGCACACTGATTTTAGCAAGCAATGAGGCATTTTCTATTTCAAGCAAAGAAATCACAGAAAGATAAGCACCATTTTCAGATTCTAATCCTTGCAAAAAAAATCTTTTTCCTTGTTTTTAGATTTAAGAACATCAATATTATACATGAGAGAATCAACAATTAAAGTACACTCTTCATTAGAACTAGGCATAAGAGGTTGAGCTTCTAGAAATCTTATCTTATCAAGAAAACTAGCATTTTCAAATTTAAGAGAGTCTACTTGGCTAAGACAAGTATTTTTATCATCAAGCAAGAAATTATTAGCATGTTCAAGATCATCTAGTTCTACATGCATATTATCAACAATTCTAGCATGCTTTTTTCTTTTCCTTTTAGAAGACTTATGAGAGGCATGAGTATCATGAATAATAGCAATCAAAGATTCATTATCTAAAAAGTTTAGATTTACCTCAAGCCATAAGAGCAAAATGACATTCTCCTTCTTCACTAGAGATTGAGCTAGATCCTCCACTTGAATCTTCACTTGATTCTTCACTTGAGCTTGAGTTGGAGAAGTCACTTGAGCTTGAGTGTCATTTCTCCTTCTTCATGTACTTATCTTCTCTTTTCTTGTGATGATGGGTCTTCTTACCTTGTACACAATCTATCTTGTAGTGACCCTTCTTTTCACACTTGAGGCACCAGATGGAAATAGGAATTCTTGCCTTTGTAGAGTTTACCCTTGGAGTACATGACATTTTCTTCAACTTGAGAGAATGGAGAAGCTTAACCAATAGTAGCCTTGATTTGAGCTGTAATTTCACCCTTCTTCATTCTCTTGAGTTCTTTCTCTTCTTGTCTTTCTACTTCCTCCCTCTTGTCAAGTGTGGCTTCATGTTCTTGTAGATTTCCAATTATCTCTTCAATAGGGACATCCTTTAGAGACCTTGCTTCTTCAATGGAAGTCACTTTGGGTTCCCAACTCTTGGAAAGAGTTCTAAGGATATTTGAGTTGATCTCTCCACTAGACATAGGATGTCCTAGAATAGCACAACCATTCACAATGGTTTTGAGCCTTGAGTACATGTTGAATATCTTCTCCTCCTTTCCCATCTTGAAGTTCTCAAGTAGCCCTTTGAGCATGTAGACTTTGCTTTCCTTCACATGATCTGTCCCCTCATAGGTAATGCATAGCTTTCTCCATACCTCATAAGCCATCTCACAAGAAGAAATTTGATTGAACTCGGTGGAAGTCATGGAGGCATAGACGATGTGCATGACTCTAGCATTCAAAGTTACTTTTTTCAAGGT
This sequence comes from Alisma plantago-aquatica, assembly GCA_963693085.1. Taxonomy (NCBI): domain Eukaryota; kingdom Viridiplantae; phylum Streptophyta; class Magnoliopsida; order Alismatales; family Alismataceae; genus Alisma; species Alisma plantago-aquatica. Next base: position 1,275,364,131 of record OY856412.1, on the reverse strand, counting down.
AGCATCATCCCATTATTCAATCTTTGTCTTTGGTAGCTTGTATGGGCTATTCACCATTTTCCACATCTCAAGACTTGATCCTTGAATGTAGAATTGAAGCCTTCTTCTCTAATAGAGAAACTGCTCCCATCAAAGATTGGTAGGTTGATCAAGTATCTCCCTCCTTGGTAGTCACCCATCTTCTCCTACTTGTAGAAGTATGCTTGGAGAAGACCCACTCTGATACCAATTGCTGGATCCTAGATGGGTGATTAGATGCTCTAGAGGGGGGGTGAATAAAGTTGAATGCACTTAATAAAATTCATTATACCTTCAAGATATATCACAAGATAAGGTTTCTAAATAGGAAATTTATGTGCAACTAAAACATGCATAGAAAGAGAGAGAGAGATTTAACAAACATAAGTAGACAAGCTATTTAGAGTGGTTCCACACTACAAACTAGAAGTGAGTCAATCCACTTACTTAGAGAGGTCAACCTCTAGGATTTCCTAACCATTGCACTCTTATATTCATTCATAAGACTTACAATACATGACTAACTAAATGACTTACCTATCCAATACAAAGAGTCTTCAACGTTACCAAGGACTCACCCACATTGCAATGAGTCTTCAAACTTCACTAAGAACTTACCCCCTCTTGCACAAATCTTCATCCTTACATGGATTACCCACTCTTCTTGGAGCCTCATCCTTTGAATTCACCTTCACTCAGAGAAGCTTTCACCAAGGACTTACCCACTTGAGCAAGGAGTCTTCTTCCTTCACCAAGGGCTTACCCACTCTAGCTCCAAGTCTTCAGCCTTGATCTTCCCCAAGGGATGCCTTCCCTTGTTCTTCTTCACCTCTCTTATCCAAGAGAGAGAACCTTCATTTTTAGGGTTGAAATTAGAGATAGGGAGGTGGTAAAAGTGAGAGCCTCATAAGATATAAATGTAGGACTAGCTCTCTTACAGATTTCCTACTCACTCTAAAGAATGTAGCAAGTGATTAAGCTTAGAGAGAGAGAGGAGGCCGTAGGAAGCACTCAACTATAGAATAGGAACCTCACATAGAGTTTTGCATTGAATGCTAAACCGTGGAATGAAGCCCAAGGGGTCCTATTTATAGCTGGGGATGCCTCATAGCCTTTGGGAACACTTGAGAATGAAAACTAGCCATTTTGTGGCTTGCAACAGATATATTTTCACTTATTGGAACTTCACAACGGCTAGAAGCACTTTTCTGCACTTTTCTGTATAGTGCAATCAGTCGAGTTTTTATAAAGGTAACTCGACCGATAGAGTAAAAGACAAAGCCGATATTCAAACCATCAGTCGAGTTTGTCCTGGAGAAACTCGAATGAAAAATGAAAATTAAATTGGTCAGGTACTCCATCGGTCGAGTTTTGTGAAGTGTAAACTCGACCGATCAAAAGTCATTTTCAAGATCCAATAAAGATCGGTCGAGTTTGCAACTCACAGAACTCGATTGATGAACAACCTGATGCGAATTTTGGAAAATGGATTTTGAGTACTTAAACATTCGATCTAAGTGCTCCTAATTTTTCCTAAACTTAATTATAAATCATACAATCATTACAAGTGATTTACAACATGATTCTAATGGATTTACATCATATTATAAAAATGTGCACTTGTATTGACTTTGACTTGTCTTTTCTCCAAGTTGAGATGTGCAAGTTAGGGCATTTGGAGTGTGTCTATACCTAATATGAAAATACTCAAGTAGAAGCATTAGACACCAATATGTGGATTGGTTAGTCATCATCAAAACACGAGTTTAGTCAATTTAGACGTGAGTCAACATTGACCTAACTGACCTTGAGTCAACAAGCAACTTAAGGTAGTAGATATGCAATTCAAGGAACAAGCTTGAGCATGTATGAAACAAGATACAAGCATAGCATATAGTGAAATACCACTAGATGAGCAAAGATACTAATTATAAACAAGGTTAGAACTACATGTATATGAAATACTAGCAAATGTTATCACAAGTTGGGACTACTAGTAGGATCTAGATCATAGCAAGAGATACCAAAAAGGGACACAAGATAAAGCAAGCTATGAGTATATGTAGAGGTATATCCATACAAAAAGATAAGCAATTTTAGAAACATGAAAGGATATAACTCACTAACAAATATGCATCATTACTAAAGGATGATGACCGCTAAGAACCTCAAGGTTGTATGAGAAAAAGATATACACCTAGATAGATGTAGCAAGTTATCGTATAACGGAAGTAATTTTAAACACAACTAAGAGATCCAAAGAGATCATCATCAAAACCTCCAAAACAACGCAAAGCAAGTTATTGCAAGATATAGATATACCAAATTAGAGCAATTTGAAAGATAGAGTTGTATGCAAGGTAGGCAATTTAGAACATGGTAACATGCATATATAAAGGTACCAAATGAGAGTGCTAAAGAAAAAGGCTATTGGTTGAGAAAATCAAGTTGAGAGGAAACTTCTCATCTAAAAAGCCAACTGTATATTTTGTACACAGTGTTGTCGATCGAGTTCTATGTATTGACAACTCGACCGATGACAGTTGTTGGCAACACCCATTGGTGCTGGTCAGTCAAGTTTCTAACAAGATAAACTCGACCGAAGAAGCTGCTGTCAAAAAACATTTATATTTCACAAAAACATATCTAAAGGCATGCTAAATATACAAACCATATCCAAACATGTCTAAGCAGGTTAGTAATGCACTATAAAAGTATTAGAAATAGTTTTTGAGCAAAAGTGTGAAGAGAAACACAAAATACAACTTTTGACTCAAAAACCATATGTATAGTGCACACTATCCTGACAAAAATAAGTTAGGATTGGTTATAAGCAGGAAAAACATTACCTTTGTGCTTACCATTGCTTTTCCACTTATTTTCACCTCATACACATCTCACCTTTCTTCACTCATGTGGATCGAGAAGTCAATTTGTAATTCAATAGCTCAAGTCAATCCATTTGCAAGTACCTATAAGAAGAAAGATGAAATGGTCCCCAACCAATCATGTTTTTGGGTCTAGAGGGGTTATCTTAGCAACCCAAGTCCTATTGCTCTTAGGTGCTTTCCTAAAAGGGCAACAAGTAGAATAATGGCCAATATCATTGCAATAGTTGCATGTGCCCATAGTCTTGTAACTAGAGGATTCTCCATAGAAAATTGGAGGTCCTTTACCTTTGTTGTTCCTTTGACTGCTATCATATCCTAAACCATGTCTACCAATTTGTTTAGTAGTATGGTGTAGGATATCATTAAGATTCCTTTTACCAACTAAGAATCTTTGCAAAGAAGATCTCAAACTATCATTATCATGCATAAGAGAAGTAATAGTAGAAGACAAATGATTGATATTATCTCTAGCACGCAAAAATCATTTTTTAAGCAAAGAGCTTTTGTTAAACAAGAATCTCTATCAATATGAAGAGCAACAACATCATTCTCTCTACTAGTAGAACTAGAACAAGATTCATGCACATTGATTTTCACAAGCAAGGAGGCATTTTCTATTTCAAGCAAAGCAATCTTAGAAAGATAAACACCATTTTTAGATTCTAATCCTTACAAAACAAAATCTTTGTCCTTGTTTCAGATTTAAGAACATCAACATCATGCATGAGAGAATCAAAAATTAAAGTATGCTCTTCATTAGAACTAGACATAAGAGGTTGAGCTTCTAGAAATCTAATATTGTAAGCTAGAATTTTCAAGTTTAAGAGAATCTACTTGAAAAAGACAAACATTTTTGTCATCAAGCAAGCAAAAATTAGCATTTTCAAGATCATCTAGTACTACATGCATATTATCAAAAAGTCTTGCAAGTCATTTCCTTTTTCTTTTAGAAGACTTAAGAGAGGCACGAGTAGCATTAATGATAGTAATTAAAGGTTCTTTATCTAAAGAGAGTCTTTACATTTTGTAGAATCCATAAGAGCAAAATGGCATTCTCCTTCATCACTAGAGCTTGATCTTCCACTTGACTCTTCACTTGATTCTTCACTTGAGCTTGAGTTGGAGGTGTCACTTGAGCTTGAGTGCCATTTCTCCTTCTTCATGTACTTGTCTTCTCTTTCCTTGTGATGATTGGTCTCCTTGCCTTATAGATAATCTATCTTGTAGTGACCCTTCTTTCCACACTTCAGGCACCGGATGGAGGAGGAATTCTTGCCTTTGTAGAATCTAACCTTGGAGTACATGGTATCTTCTTCAACTTGAGAGGATGGAGAAGCTTGACCAACAATAGCCTTGATTTGAGCTTTGATTTCAGTCTTCTTCATTCTCTTGAGTTCTTTCTCTTCTTGTCTTTCTACTTTCTCCGTCTTGCCAATTGTGGCATCATGTGCTTGTAGATTTCCAATGAGCTCTTCAATAGGGACATCTTTAAGAGACTTTGCTTCTTCAATGGAAGTCACCTTGGGTTCCCACCTATTGGGGAGAATTATAAGGATCTTTGAGTTGATCTCTCCACTAGACATAGGATTCCGTAGAACAGTAAGACCATTCACAATGGTGTTGAGCCTTGAGCACATATTGGCTATCTTCTCCTCCTTTCCCATCTTGAAGTTCTCAAGCAGCCTTTTGAGCATTTAGATTTGCTTTCCTTCACTTGTTTTTTCCCCTCATAGCATCATCCCATTCTTCAATATTTGTCTTTGGTAGCTTATATGGGTTGTTCACCATTTACCACATCTCAAGACTTGATCCTTGGATGTAGAATTGAAGCCTTCTTCTCGAATAGAGGAAATTGCTCCCATTAAAGATTGGTAGGCTGATCATGTATCTCCCTCCTTGGTAGTCACCCATCTTCTCCAACTTGTTGAAGTATTCTTGGAGAAGCCCGCTCTGATACGAATTGTTGGATTCTAGATGGGTGGTTAGATGCTCTAGAGGGGGGTGAATAGAGCTGAATGCACTTAAACAAAATTCGTTATACCTTCAATATATATCACAAGATTAGGTTGCTAAATAGGAAATTTGAGTGCAATTAAAAAATGCATAGAAAGGATGAGAGAGATTGAGAAAACACAAGTAGATAAGCTATTTATAATGGTTCCACACTTCAAACTAGAAGTGAGTCAGCCCACTTACCTAGAGAGGTCAGCCTCTAGGATTTTCTAACCATTGCACTCTTATATTAATTCATAAGACTTACAATACAAGACCAACAAAGGACATACCTATCTAATACAAAGTGTCTTCAACCTTACCAAGAACTTACCCACTTTGCAAAGAGTCTTACGTCTTCTTCCAAGGACTTACCTACTTCTGCACAAGTCTTCAACATTCAAGGAATTACCCACTCTTCTTTGATCTTCAGCCTTTGACTTCACTTTCACTCGGAGAAGCTTCCACCAAGGACTTACCCACTTGAGCAAGGAGTCTTCTGCCTTCACCAAGCGCTTACCCACTCTTGCTCCAAGTCTTCAACCTTGATCCTCACTAAGGGATGCCTTCCCTTGTTCTTCTTCACCTCTCTTAGCCAAGATAGAGAACCTTCATCTTCATGGTTGAAAAGAGATATGTGGAGGTGGTGGAAGTGAGAGCCTCACAAGATATACATGTAGGACTAGTTCGCTTATAGATTTCCTAATCATTCAAATGAATGTAGCAAGTGATTAAGCTTAGAGAGACAGAGGAGGCTGTAGGAAGCACTCAACTATAGAATAGGAACCTCACATAGAGTTTTGCATTGAATGCTTAACCTTGGAATGAAGCCCAAGGGGTCCTATGTATAGCTGGGGATGCCTCTTAGCCTTTGGGAACATTTGAAAACAAAAACTAGCCATTTTGTGGCTTGCAACAAATATATTTTCACTTGTTGCAACTTCACAGAAGCACTTTTCCGCACTTTTCCGTAGAGTGCAATCGGTCGAGTTTCTATAAAGGTAACTCGACCGATAGAGTAAAAGACAAAGCCGATATTCACACCATAGGTCGATTTTTTCCTGGGGAAACTTGACTGACCAATGAAAATCAAATTGGTCAGGTACTCCATCGGTCGAGTTCTGTGAAGTGTAAACTCGACACAAAACTCCACCGATCAAAAGTCATTTTCAAGATCCAATGAGGATCGGTCGAGTTTGCAACTCAACCGATGAATAACCTGATGTGAATTTTTAAAAATGGCTTTTGAGTGCTTAAATATTCGATCTAAGTGCTCCTAATTTTTGCTAAGCTTAATTACAAGTCTTACAATCATTACAAGTGATTTACAACATTATTCTAATGGATTTACATCATATTACAAAAATGTGCACTTGTATTGACTTTGACTTGTCTTTTCTCCAAGTTGAGATGCACAAGTTAGGGCATTTGGAGTGTGTCTATACCTAATCTAAAAACACTCAAGTAGAAGCATTAGACACAAATATGTGGAATGGTTAGTCATCATCAAAACATGAGTTTAGTCAATTTACACATGAGTCAACATTGACCTAATTGACCTTGAGTCAACACAACCTTCTTTCAACAACCTCCAACCTAGGAGTAGTCAAGGAGAACAACATGCAATAAAGAAGAACAAGATTGGAAGAAAGAAAGTACTTCACCAATTTGTACAATGCTTTGATCCTATATCAAGCGTATAGATCTCCTATCTACTAAAGATGGACGTGGATATAATTTGTGGCTAGGAGATTGTAGCTATATGACATGAAATGTGAGCTTCTAAAGCAAGATGGAAAGTATAGCATTTGCTTTGTTTCTCACTAGAAAGTATTTTCAAGTGTAGTTGTATGCTTTAGGTGTCCTAAGGCCTCTCCTATCTATTGAAATGGTTTGCAAGTGCTTAGGGATGTTCTTGAGGGTATCTATAGTGCTCTTAGTGCTTAACTAGACAATAGATGTCCATTAATTATCTTGCAATGGCTAATTGTTTCCATCTAAAAAGAACAATCTAGTAACTATCTTGGTCGAGAATTTTATTGACTGAGAGAGGGTTTGGAGTAAATATGGTGCAACATGTATTTCCAACTCCCAACTAACAACTACTTGGTCTAACAGTCATGGAACCTGCTCGAAGTGTAGCTCGGTCAAGAATACTATCGATCGAGGGCTATTTTAGGGCATGTATGTGTAGGTTATTGATCTGTGCTTGTGACTTCAACTGAAGTGATGCTCAATCGAGAATATTGTCGACCGAGTGTGTCTTGGTCAACAAGTTTTTCGACCAAGAGTGTCTATGTTTCAACGTGTTGAATCACCGACTAAGTATGTGCATCAATGGGTAATGGTGACTCTATCTTAGGGGAGTATCTATCTAAGGGTTGTGAGTGGATGGGGAAGATCTAATGCTTGATTTACATGATATCTAGGTACTTGTATATTATATACTTCTACAAGTTTTTACATTGAGTATAATCATGAAAATATTGACAATTTAAGCACATTGATCTTCCATTTGTGTTGATCTTCAACTATCCACTTCTTTATTTCCTTGAACCCTAAAATACTCAAATAACACATTAGATCCACAAGAATGAAATGTTTTCCATCATCAAAACAAAGGGTTTATTGATTTCCAATTTAGCCAACAATCTCCCTCTTTTTGAAGATGAAAAATATTTATAAAATATAATCAAAGGAATTTAAATAAGGTGAATTTCATGCATGAGATTTACCTTAGATGAAGACATTCTCTTGTTTTTCATGCAGTGTGTGCTAATTACTCCTAATGAGGCGTGGAGCATAGTATACATCTCCTAAGGGATATAGCATCAATTTATGTTAAGCTAAGAGAACATGAAACTCATTAAATTTGATATATATTATATCTTCCCCTTTGTCATTTCAAAAAGATAACCAAATAATCATTTATTATTATTACTCCCCCTAAATGGGATACTCCCCCTTAATTGTTTACTTCAAAAAGAATGTCGAATTTAGCCACACTTTAAATACCACTATTAATTTCTCAATCATTTGTAAGGGACATTAACCCATGACATGATATGAGATTCCTTTAAGCTCATGGTGGGATCAATAGATATTTTTTTATAATGATTTCACCATTTACAAGGGATGTTAAGCCCTAAAATGATATGAAGAATCCAATTAAGAGCAAGATCAAATACATTGTATCCAAGAATTTTTTTTGACCTCCCCCTTAATCTCATAACCAAGATCAAATTAAGAATACTAAGGTCATAGATAGCTTTAAAATCAATTTTATAAGGAATCTTATTTCTTGTACAATTTTAAAATTTCTTTTATTCTGCATATTTAACATGATGATCAAATTACATATTAATATACCAATGTTGGGTGTAAGTGAATGATTTGATTTACAAATAAATATTTTGTTAGGCTTATTTTTGATCGACCATAACTTCGACCGGGGCACCCCTCGATCGAATTCTTTTTCATTCGAGAGGCATATCTGTAGATTTCAAATAAATGCATCTTTATCTAGAGTGAAACATTTGTAATATTTTATTGACATAAGTGACCAGTCAACTCCTTTTTGCAAGCATATTTAATCTTTTTTCAGGTCATGTGTTTACAGAACATAAATTTATACATCCTCTAAAAGGGTTTGATGTCCTTACGACCTCAAGTCTTACCCATTAATGCATAAGTTGTATCAAAGGTTTTTTATTCATTATATCCTTAGCTTTATTTTGTCATACTTATTTAGCCACATTAAGTGTTTGCATTTAGGTTTAGGAACTGAACTTATGCATTATTTAAGCTTATATATAAAATGTCCAATAATCAACTTCTTTTGGATATGATTAAATCTTGTTGTATATGATCATTATTCATTCTTCAATTTACTCAGATGTAGACTTGTGAATCTTGGATGCTTTGGAATAACTTGAATTTCAATAAATGGGTTATCATGATATGGTTATTAGATAAGTAACAAATTTTAAATAGAGATATCATCGATCAATAATTTTCTTGATCGAAAGTGGTTTCGGTCGAAGTATTTTTCAATCGAGTGAATTTCCTAAAAGTGTGAGCTTATAACAAAAACTGTCTTGGTCAATTATTTTCTCGACTGAAGAGTATCTCAGTCGAAGATTTTGTCAACCGAGAATGCTTCTATTTATTTCCAACAATTTATTTAATAAGTAGAGCATATGTTACTTCAATAAAATTATGCAAGGTAACAATGAGTTTAGTTGAGATAAGACATTAGGAATTTCAAAGTAAAGTTTAGGTCAAATCTCAACTAATCATGTTCAATATTTCTAATTTTGGGGTTTTGGAACCCAAACTAAGTCAGCATCCTTTTTCTTGTATGGGCATGAAAATGAATAATGTCCAAGACATAAGCAATAGTGACAACAGCTGAAATCAACTTCATTTCTCTTTTTAACATTTTAGTTATGAGTTGATTTGTTTTTAGGCACATACATAACTTTAGTCTTGGGTAAGATAAGGTTTTTTTTAGGTACATAACCTAAACCTCTTCTTCCAATTTGACCAGAGGAATCCTTTAGAACTTTATCAAGAATGTTCTTGTTTTTCAAGTTACTAATTTCTTTTTGCAATTTTACAATTTCATACATTTTATTTTAATATTTAAGTTTTTGTGATCTAGATTAGATGACAAACTATCTTTTTTTTGACAATAGCATCATAGTACAAATGAGTACATACGATAGGCTGAGTTTGAAGATCATTTAATTTAGCAATCAGTTCAACCTTTTCTTGACAAAGAAAATTATAGTTTGTTTCTGGAGTAAGAAACTTTATATTGCAATCATTAAGAGTTGATTTCAAGGCAACTTTTTCAGACATAATACTTTCTTTTTCAAAATCAAGATTATTTAATTTAGCATATAGATCTTCATTAGTTTTTATAACCTTTTTTAATTTCTTTTTACAAACAACATACTTATCATGTAATTCTTCAATACTAGCAACTAACTCTTCTTTAGATAAATCAATTAGACTTACCTCATTCTCTTCTTCATTGATTATATCAATGAGACATTGTACCTTATCTTCTTTAGTCATGAGGCATTATACTTCTTCTTCTCCACTCTCACTTCCGTCACTTGAGTTATCCCATGCTTCTTTGTATGCTTTTTCTTTCTTCTTGAGAGATGATTTCCTTCCCTTCTTGACTTTAGGACACTCATTCTTTAAGTGCCCCTTCTTTCCATATTCTAAGAACCTAGGGTAAGAGGAAGAATAAACACTAGAAATTTTGTTAGATTTAAATATTCTATATTACTTACCATTTACGACGAGAGCCTCTTCCCCACTATCTTCTTAACTTGTATCCTGGCTAGATTTAGTTGTTACCTTGAATGCAATGTCCTTCCTTTTCTCCTTTTTGTTTTTGGCTTCCAATATTTCTTCTTCTTCAAGGGTGACTTCATGAGTCTGTAGGTTTCCAATGAGCTGCTCCATCCTCAGTTTGGTGAGATCATTGGCTTCTTCAATGGTCGTCACCTTTGGCTTGTACTTTGGAGGCAAAGACCTAATAATTTTGGAGACTTGATTTTCTTCACTTATAAATTTTCCTAATTTACTTAAACCATTAATTATAGAAGGAATTCTTGCATACATATGACTAATAGATTCATTTGGTTGCATATGAAACTGTTCAAATTTTTGTTTAAGCATACTAATTTTAGTCTTTTTAGCTTGAGTGGTTCCTTCATGTGTTGTGGAGAGTTTATGTAATATGTCATAAGTAGTATCACATGAAGAGATTCGATTGAACTCACTTATAGAAATAGAACAATATAGAATGCATACTGCCTTAGCATTTAATTGAACTTGTTTTACCGTGTTTGTATGCCACATTGCATACTCAGTTTGGGGAAGCTCATATGGTGTATACACCATCCTCCATAGATCCTAACTGATTCCTTAGAAGTATAACTGCATCCTTCTCTTCTAGTAGGTGTAGTTGCTTCCATCAAATGGTGGTGGCCGAGTTACGTGGGTTCCCTCCAAGTTGAGGTAGTTGAGTATGCTGTCCCCCATTCTTCAAGACTTGTTAGGGATCCTTGAAGACCTACTCTGATACCAATTGAAAGATCGAGAGAGGGGATGAATAGAGATTTTTGGAGCTTTTTAAAATAATTAAATAATCAAATCAAAGAAGGAGGAGGAAAGAAGGAAGACACAAGGATGTACAGTGGTTCCTACCTTTGAAATCAAAGGTAGTCAGTCCACTACCCAATTGTTTCCAATCAGGATTTTAATTGTAATATATTTTATCATCTCTCAAGGATGTTACATAAAATACAATCACCTTCCTTCCACACCCTTTAAGTATCCTTCACTTGAAGTAGCCACAACCTCCTTGATGCAACCTTCTTGAAGTAACTCCAAGTTCTTGGAGCATCCTTCACCTCCACCACCTTGAGATAACCTTCCTTTAGAAGTAGCTCCAACCTCCCTTGTAGCAGCCTTCCTCGAAGTAATCTCAAGTGCACCTTAAAGCATCCTTCTCCACCAAGAAGTATCTCCAAGAAACCTCCTTTCAACAACCTCCAACCTAGGAGTAGTCAAGGAGAACAATAAGAAGAACAAGATTGGAAGAAAGAAAGTACTTCACCAATTTGTACAATGCTTTGATCCTATATCAAGGGTATAAATATCCTATTCACTAAAGATGTACGTGGTTATATGTTGTGGCTAGGATATTGTAGCTATAGGACACGAAATTTGAGCTTCTAAAACAAAATGGAAAGTATAGCTTATGCTTTGTTGCTCACAAGAAAGTATTTTCAAGTGTAGTTGTATGTTTTAGGTGTCCTAAGGCATCTCCTATTTATAGGAATTGTTTGCAAATGCTTAGGGATGTTCTACAGGGTTTTAGTGTGTTCTTAGTGCTTAACCAGTCATTATATGTCCTAAGACATCTCCTGTTTATAGGAATTATTTGCAAATGCTTAGGGATGTTCTAGAGGGTTTTAGAGTGTTCTTAGTGCTTAACCAGTCGTTAAATGTCCATTAATGATCTTTCAATGGTTGATTGTTTCAAGCTAAATAGAACAATCTAGAAACTATCTCGATTGAGAATTTTGTCAACCGAGATGTGTCTCAGTCGAGCTTTTCTTTGACCGGGAGAGTGTTTGGAGTAAATATGGTGCAACATGTATTTCCAACTCCCAACTACCAACTACTTGTTCTAATGGTCATGGAACCTGCTCGAAGTCTAGTTCGGTCAAGAATATTGTCGACCGAGGGCTATTTTAGGGCATGGATGTGCTAGTTATTGATTTGTGCTTGTGACTTCGACCAAAGTGGTTCTCGGTCTAGAATATTGTCGACTGAGTGTGTCTCAATTGAGAAGTTTGTCAAGCAAGAGTGTCCCTATTTCAATTTGTTGAATCACCTACTAAGTATGTGTATCAATGGGTAATGGTGACTCTATCTTAGGGGAGGATATATCTAAGGGTTGTGAGTGGAAGGGAAGATCTAACTCTTGATTTACATGATATCTAGGTATTTGTACAATATATACTTGTACACATTTTTACATTGAGTGTAATCATGAAAATATGAGCAATTTAAACACATTGATCTTGCATTTGTGTTGATATTCAACTATGCACTTCTTTATTTCCTTGAAACCTGGAATACTCAAATAGCATGTTAGATACACAAGAATGAAATGTTTTTCATCATAAAAATAAAGGGTTTATTAATGTCCAATTTAGCCAAAAAACTAAGATATATGTAAAAGTGTGAGTCTAATCAAATCATGTATACGATCCAACACTTATTTGTTTTTACTAATCACTATTACCAAACTTCAAAGTCTAGTATAGGACGAACTACCCATAAACTTGGAAATCTTATACTCATTTGAGGAACTTATGGGATATAAGGTGATTTTCTTTGGTTACCCAAATCATCATATTATGTTACTAAGGATACTCAACATTGAGGTTAATTGCCTAAAGTTATGCTATTTCAGACAACCAGTATCATCTCAGGCTAGGCCAATGTCATATGGATCCAAGAGTCCTTGTAAACCAAGCTAGTGGCGAGGAGGAAATTTTTTCCAGCCCGTAGACCCTAACCCTTTCTAGGCACACTTGCTTTCAACTTATGTCCTAGTAGCTACCTAATAGGCTAATCACCTAAAAGTTGACTAAAGATATTTCTATTATGCAAATCTTATGGTCCTAAATCAACCTTTTGTCATAGGTCGGTACTAAGGTGAACAAAGGGGAAACTATATGAGGTAAGGGTTTCTAACTAGGGAGACAAATTGAAATAGTCAAGACTCTGAGTACTAGTGGATCAGATACCATGATGTAAAGAAGGCGAAATCAATCACCTCTTTACTAATAACAATGGTATGATTTAATATTAACGGAAGTTAAAATTTTGAATATGTACAATTTATTAAAGATTACATTAAATTTTTCCAAATAAGGGTGTACATGCTTTATACAAATAAAGGATCTCAGTAGAGGGAAACTCAACTACATCAATATGTCTCCAATAAAATAAAGAACTTATAGTCCATGATGGAAGGATGAACTACTTTTCTTAGTCTTAGGCTGGTTCACCATGCACCAGTTGCACACTTTGATCCTAAAACTGGGTGGTTGGGATCACCCAATAAGAGGAGAATAAAGATATATGTCAAATAAAGGAATAAGGACAAACATAACTTAAAATATTACATGATAAAGAACTACTATGCTAAGAGGTTCAAAAGTATGAGGCAAGTAAATAAATAAAAATTCTACCAAGTTAAATAGTAATAAGTTACATGCATGATTTAATATGATTACATTAAGCTAATATAGGGCTGAGGCACCTACCTAACCTCAACCTCTGGGTGAGGGAGAGTAGCACATTCCCACCTACCAAAATATATATAAAATGGGGAGAGTGGTCTCATTCCCCTGAGTGAAATAACACATGCCCACTATGGGTGGTTTGTACTCATATACACTACATTAGTTAATTAAGTCAATAATTCATCATGCTTGAATAATTTAATGGCACATTTAATAAATTGAAAACTTTACAAGTGGATTCCAAGTCCCTAGAATAATTGAAGTAAAGGTGCCACAAGAAGGCAATAAAGAGAATAAAGGCTAAGACAATGCCTCATTGGAAATATTGGGGTTGGATATCAAAATTCCCAATTGAAGGACAAGCGTTCAAACTCATATATAAATAGGATTGCACATACACATACCTCAGTGTAGAATCCTAGTCATCTCTTTCATCACTAAGTTGATTCCAAGGCAACTTTATACTAGTTAAAATTATATCACATGTATTAGGGTTTACAAAGCATAATGTATATGAAAACCATAATTTTGGACCTTTTATGAAAACCATTAGGATCCAAAACTTGGAAAAATAAATTACTTGGATTATTCTTATTATGAAAACATATTTATTTCTTAAATTTGGATTTAAAATGAATTAGTTACATATTTTAAGTCTTTTTTATATAATTAAATGGTGTTTCTAATAAACATTGAAATATGGATGAAATTCAATGCTTAAAAAACCAAAAAATCACATTCTACATGAAAAATTATTTCCAACGACTATTTATTTATATTTTTCTGATAATCGTACGATTTACTATGAATTATGTAAAATTGACCAATCACAATTTGAGAAAAATCCAATTGTGTAAATCCAAATCCTAGTCAGTGGTCAGTGGACCTGGGCCCGCACTAACTTGGGCCAATTGGAACCTTCCAGCTAGTAGAGCGGGTCTCATCCTAGTGTTTAAGTGATCAAAGAAAATAGGGAGTGAAAACTCAAGAATAACATTGCAAGTTAATCAATTGATTGGAAACAAGGTGACATTTTAATCATTTAGCAAAGATATAAATTGCGATTGTAAATCAAAGATGCAGGTGAAAACCCTAAATTACCCATTCTACATTGATTATGTGATTGCTCGCAGAGGGTCACCCATGTCATTCAAAGCCCTATATTGTTCCCTGGGAGCCATGGTGCAGACCAAAGGTCAAGAACTTGCCTGGAGCTCCATGACCCTCATTAGTATGGAACCCTGTGGTTCCTCAGAGCCAACTAGTGTCATGTCGCCTTCACAGTGTCATGGAAAACTCAAAGAGCCAAAGAGAAGGTTGAGAGAGTAATAGGCATGATGGGTAAAGCAGAAGACCAGGGAGGCGGTCGAGGGTCCAAAACAAAGGAAAACCAGCTTGAAACAACTAAGTGATAACTAGAAAATGATTGTGGAGGCACAACGAGGTCAACCAATGGGTCTGTGTGATTGGAGAAGCATCCAAATGAAGAGGTGTTTGATCTCCAACAAGGGGTCAATCCTGAGTTACAGGATATGGCAAAACGAGCCAAACCAGGGCCAAATAAGGAAGAAAAAAGGAAAGAAGTGGGTCAAAGATACTCACCGAATCGCCAATTTGGCCAGAAAGGGTGAAGAATGTTGGGGTGAGACCATTGTTTCCATAGATGTAAGATGAGTAGGGAAAGGAGTCTCAGAACATAAGAGGAAAAATTGAAAGAGGAGGAGGAAGGCTTAGGGGAGGGTGATCGAGCTTCGTCTATAAAATGAAGGTGGAGAAGGGAGTCAATGCCCTAATGGGCGTTTTGTCATTCGGGAAAGAAGGAAGGTGAGTCAAGGCTCATTGGATTCATGACGATGAGATGAAATTGATGCCAAAGAAATCTTGTGAAAGGGCACATTGATGAGGGACGAAGGGGTTACAGATGGAGTTCGTTCCAAACTGGGTAACTGTCAGGTTAGGTGACGACTTGAGCACCGTTGGATCAGATAGGATCTCAAATGATTGAATTGGTGCCGTCAGATGGTGCACTTGAGGGGGAAACAAATATATGTAATGCGTGACAATGATTTAAATCGCAAACTATAGCTTTAATTGCTTGCTTAAATCAAATTGATTGAAGACTTTGAACACTATAATCAATTCTTATAAAATCGATTTGAAGGGTCAAACATTGGCCAATTCACCTCATAGGCTAATATTAATGCCTAGATTAATGATATGCATTTCAATTTTCATTTTACACCAGATATGACCATTAACCACTATATAGGCCATTTATGTGTATATTAATGCATTTTAAAGGGTAAATTAAAAAAGACATTTCTTTAGCAATGCTTAGATGGAATTTTGAGATGGATATTCTAAAATAATTCAAGAGTCATGTCACACCTCCTATTCTCCTTTTTAATACATTATCAACATTTTGGAGGAGAGAGAACATGAAAGGGGTTATTATCTCCTTAACTAACTCAATTCCAAATTAATTCTTATTTCTTATCCCAAAAAGCCACAAAGACTCTAAATTAGTATAATCTACTAATTATCTCTCATTAATGGCCACTTTGCATAATTAGACTCTAATTAACACACTAATTGAGATATTTGTGCAAAATCTCATTCATTGTAATGAATGTGGGTAAATACAGTTCAAGCCATCAAGTATTCCTCAAATTCAATATTGAGGACAAAGAGGATAGAAAAGATAGGAAATTTTAGGGAAAAGTCCAAAATGATATGAATAAAATAAAATCTAAAAAATGGGTTAGATTGTAATCAAAGCTAAGATTCGGTATGTTACACTTCCTATGGTGAATCACCATATTGGTTAGATTGTCTGTATAGGGAAGATACAATAAAAATTATTTCGTGTAAAATCTTGAACAATCAACTACATGACCCGACATAAGAATTTAAAATAATATATTATATAAAATAAGAAAATTACATAGAGTATCACACAATAAAAATGTATCATTATCGAGTGAAACACTAACATTTAATTAAGTTTATATTACTTTGGACTTATTTTTTATTTTTTATTTTTTATTTACTTACTTTGAAAGTTCCTCACTTTTTGTTGAATGTTCAAATTTAATTTTCATAGTTACTATTTATTGCTCTTGAGTGATATATAATTTAGAACTACATTTATTATTCTAGTTTGATGGACCATACACAAAGAGTTGAGATCCCCACTCATTGAGGAAGTAATTTACCCCATTGTTGAATAATTTTTTTATATAACAAGACCCTTTGCATTATATGCCAATTCCAGATGAGTTATATAGATATTAGTCATTATTGTTAGTTATAGCCAATTTAGTGGTCCTTTTTTACTATAGGTTCTCAATGTTACAAAGACTTATAGTAACCATAGATGTTTTATTTGATTATCAGGGAAATGAATACTATTTTTTAATGTTTTCCTTATATTGTCAATAGAATTAATAATTACGGTAAATGAATACAAAGAATTACAAAGGTTCTCTCTCATGTAATTACTTTCACTTTAAAGAAATCTGTGAAAATGGGATGCTCTTTTTTCAAATGAATTCTTTCGATGAAGTTTCATAATGTGTATCATACTTGGTCAACATCCCTCGTTGGGTCCTAAAATTGATCCCTTATCTAGGGTTATAGAGGTTGTTGGTCACAAACATAGAAACAAAGAATGAAAGAATTAATAATTAACATGTCATCACACTTTTAAATTCTCAACTATAAATGGATCTTTGCATTTGTTTCATTCAAATGTTCCCTATGCTAGATTGATTTAATACCTACAAGAAATGTGGATGTGATGAGCAATGCAGTTGTCACAAAATCATTATTGAAAGAACATGAAAAATAGAAAGGAAGAATAAAGTACATTCCATACCACTTTAGCAGTGATATAATGTTTTCTATATGGAAATGCTATTCATGTTAAAGGTCAATTGAAATTCTTGGCTAACTTGGGAAGCAGTAAGACACCCAATATCAGCCACTATATTGTAATATTTTCTATAGGTATATTGAGTTTAGATGTAAATATAGGTAATAAAAGGACATGGTATCAATTTCATGAAAAAGAATATGATAACAAAAACTAAATTTGATATGGATAAATGTTATGTGACATGCAAAATATGCAGTTTGTGTTCATGTGACTGCAAGAGAGAATCAAAGTTACTTATTTCCTCCAAATGCTATGACCATGTGATATTGATTATGATCAAGTTTGGTGTTGATTGAGATGGATATATGTGGTAAAAGTTGACAGTTTTATCTACATAACTCAAGAAATTTGATTTTTTTTATTAATTGAAATGTTTTTGCGTAAATGATGAGGTATCTTTATAGAAATTAGATGGTCTTTCCATTGTAATACAAGTATGCTACATAATGTTAATACCTTATTTAACAATAAACAATACTTTAGGTGATTAGGATCTGATCATCCTTGGGACCATATGTAGTCCTTTAAGGATCAAACTTATAAATTTGTTACTTGAAACCCTTGGGATGCCTACAATGTTATATGGGGTCAAAGTAGTCAGGCAAGATCAAAGATATGAATGTATGAATGTTTAGTCCCCTAAACCTTAGCTCTTATTTAGATAAGCAAATGGGTTCTAGATAAATGCACAAAAATAGATTTCCTTGAAAAACAAAACAAAGAAATATAAAAAGAATATTCCATCAAGTCCTACTAAACAATGAGAAGGAATTCCTGAATATGCAACCAGAAATTAGGCAGTCACCTTCTTTTCTAGAATAGACAACCCTTAACACCCTATCTAACAACTAACCTTCCAAACCAATATATACCATTCTAGCTACTCATACGAGGGTTAGCCCCCTTGTTCTCATTAAGTATGACTAAAATCCCATCAATAGTCCAAGACATCTCTCAAGGATCATGGAAGAACACCCATAGATGTTTCCTATTACCTCTCGAGTCTAAAGTAGTTAGAAGTTCTAGGGGAGATAATGGATCAGATGGGAATCTGGTTCACAATGGACTCAACTTGTTTTGGATGAGCCCGGTTGGTTTTGTTGTACTGGGTCAAATCTCTCCAATCATGGATTCTGTGTAGAACCTTACTTGGCCTTGTCCTCTCATATTGCGGTCCATATTACCTTCCCTACCAATTCTTACCACTAATTGAGGTTAATAATAATAGAAGTTCATAGAGGAAAGAGATCAACCAATCCAACAATTATAACCAAATAGAGAGGAGAGAACAATAGCATTTTAGACCTGAATATTAGCTACAATATTAGAATCAAATTACATAAACATACCCTAAATAGACTACATAGATAATAATGAGCTCAACTAGCCATCAACAAGCATAATTGTCACCTAAAAAATGATAAAAATACATCCTTTTTAATGATACAAAGAAGAACAATAGAAGAAAAGAGGAAGAGGGAGAGATTTAGAGTGTGGAGGAGAGGTGGATATTGCTCCTTAATCTCCATAGGGGATTGATCCCTTCCTTTTAAATCATCCCCTCTAGTCTTCTAGACTATGTGGCCTATTTTGAACAACAACTTGTGTGGATAGGTGATGATGAATCCCATGCCAGTTTGATAAACTAGTCCTGGTTTGTCGAGTATGTGGATGAGTGAAGGAGGAAATAGATGGAAATGAGTGGCAGATGGAGATGGTCGATGGAAAGTGATGTAAACCAATGGTATGGTCACAAATCGATTTGAATGAATGTAAAATGAGATTCGTAGTCCTTTTGGTCCTTGGAACTCTAAGACAAATATCTGGGGGTAAATAATGAAAAACTCTTGGATTGGTGGCCAACGTGGGATATTTATAGTAGTATGTGACATATCTGTAATTGTGGTTGAACCTGGCCCAATTTGGACGAACATGGGCTAGTTTTATATGATGGCTAGAAATGTGAAAGAATAAACATGACCCATTTTTGATGAATCAGGGCCACTTTCGTGGCATTGGTTTATCAGTATTAAAAATCTATCACTCTCTTAGATAATTGGTTGTTACCATCTGAGGCACCATCAGAAGGTACCATCAGTTGGATTTCAATGGTGGCTAGGTTGATGATATGTGTGATACAAACCTGGGCTAGTTTTATTGAATATGAGTTAGTTTCATTTCAATGAATTTGATAGATCTTAGTCGATGAAGATGATGGAAACTTATTATATCTTGGAATGAAGAGGCCTTGTTTGACTGAAATAGAGCTGGTTTCATGTGGCTAGATTGGTTCTTCCTTCTAGATCTTTCTAGTCTTCAGTTAGGAATTTAGGGAGTCTATGTCTTTGTAGTTGATGCCTTTAAGTCCCAAACATGTATAGTTGAGTAACTATATTTTGTAAAAGAGCTAAATTAGGAAGAGCTAAGTATCTAAAGTTATTTGGGAATCCTTTGCCACACAAATCATGAGATATAGTTCTTCAAATGAGGGAAAACCCCATGTATTATTTTAGATATAATGGGACATCCTTTGCCAAACAAATCATGAGAATACTCAAAACTAAAAGTGAAAAAAAACTAAATTAGTGGATTACCAAAAATTACCATAAATTAAAACCATTTTTATTGAACATCAAGTCGAAAAAACCTTTACATATAACTCCTCGATGGACACTTACATCGGATATATAGATCATAAGGTGATTGCTTCAAAATGTTCAGATTACATACACCATCGTCCTTCTACGAGAGAAACTTGTCCCAAAATATATATGTTTATACCTCAAATCTACCATATCTTTACATCAAAATGCACACAAGAGAAAACCACATATCGACAACACATATACAAAACACACCCAAAACCATCCCAAAGACCTGAGTGTACATGGATGACTCTAGGACTCTACACCAAAAGACTAGCAACACATTAACCTTATCAGCTACTATTCTAGGTCACTGCTCTACCTCAGCTACATGATCTCTAATTCCTCATGCACGTCCACCTAAAGGATGTGGAAAACCCATGAGTGAGATTCTAGATCTTAGTGGGAGATATAACTCTCCACTAATGCTATTATTAACACAGATACAACATGTAAAGAGAAGATAGTAGGCCATTACTATGATATGTAGGTGCAATACTAATATAAGCAGAATAGTCATCATCATCAACTAAGTAGACTAGATTAGTATAATAGAGCATATATGATTAACTACATAGATTGGATAACTATATCAATCAATAGAATAATTATATGACTAAGAAGGAATATGAAGAAAATGTATCTCATCTATAAACTATACTATACAAAGCAAGCAAGGCCTCATCCAACATTTCCATATTTGATCCTATGCAAGTATGTTACATGAATGATTTTGTGTTTTATTATGCCCAAAGGATTTGAGTTGTACCACCCAAAGACAACTGACCACTACTAAGTCAAAATCAATGCCATAGAAGGTCCATGGAAGAGCCAGAATCCACTACCTCATCCCCTTGGCCAGTAAAACTGAACATGTAGTGACATCACAAGTCAAACTTCTACCAGCAACATATAGTCCAATTGTACTAGTCTAGCCCATCTTGGAAAAAGTCACGGTGCTAGTGGAGCTGAGCTATGGAACGCAACCGCACTCCTACTAGGGTATGGACCACAACCAATCTTGTATCATATATTACTAGGAGATCATCTCACACATGGCGATCTCATATATCCTGGACGTATGGGGGTATTCGTCCTCATCCCCACATATTCAAAAATATGTGCTTTGAGTTAATCTCGTTTCACCATCCAACAAGTGTTGAAAATGAATGGATCTATGGCACATGGAAAAACTACATGATTAAGTTGCACTTGATTAATTTAAGCCAATTATGTGTTTTAGACATCAATCAAGTTAAAATGTACAAAGCCAGAACAAGTTCTACAAAAGTAAGGTCATAACACAACTCCAGAAGATATGCAACATATAGGGTGTGATCTTGTCACAGTATCACCATAAGATGCTCGTATCATTGTCAATCACACCATCATGAACTAGAAAACATATAATGGGATACCAATCTCATATTATGCAACAAGTCACTGCCATGTCATAGGACCCATTCACATTACTCATGTAATATAAATGTCTCAACATGCCTCTTAAGGGCATAATTAACATGTATCATAACATAATCACCACAACCTACACTAGCTATGATTATGAAGCTCATAACAACATGCATGGTAAGAAGTTTATAAGCAATAAAGATATAACAACATAATATAATAATTCTTTCATTATAGATAAGCAAGCAAGATCATTGTTTGTTATTAGGATTAGGGTTTCCTTTTTGTCGACTAGGGTTTACAAGACTAGATTCAACCATCAACCCTAGAATTATCACCCTCCATCATCTTAGAGTGTATGAGGTTTAGGAAACACCTTTAGAGATTATTAGATAACACTATAAACTACATTGTGCCTTACTTATGTATCTTTCTTATATGAGTATCATTAGATGTTCATATGTGCTTCATAACCGCTTATCATCACCACATGTAACCACATAGACACATGGGTCATGGGCACCCTCCATGATATGTCATGATAGAGACATCCACCATGGGTGTCTTGATCCTCAACACCATCACCATGTCACGACCCATCTCTTTCATGTCACATCCATGGCATTAGGGTTAGGGTTAAGGTTTGGTTTTTGGCCTCAACATGTCTTGACCTTAAGGATGTCTCAATATTGACCAATAGCCATGTTACGACCCTAGCCATGTCATAGCCTGTAGCTATGTCACGACCCAAGACCATCATGGTCGTGACCCTACTCTTTCTAGAGTGTGTCTCAACCAAACAAGGTAGGAACAAGACACCAACATTTGGGTTAACTAGTCCATGATCATCAAAAGACTTGACCTAACCCCACTAGGTCAAACACAACCTCAAAGGAGCATCTCGACCAATAGATATCAAGGTCATGACCATCAAAAGGAAAATGTCCTGACCAAACCTTGGTACACCATCTAGGTCTCAAAATTGAACCAAATCCAAAGGAAGGAGCATGGTCACCATGAAGGAAATCAAAGGCACCCGATCACCAAAACCTTAAGACATCAATCAAGAAATAACAAGAAAGTACCATTTCCAAAGAAAGGAAAACCATACCTAAGCTAGCCAAAACCGAACCTAACACCAACCCAACTTCTAGATACATGAACACCATGCATGGAGGCAACATCAAGAGCTAAACATAAAGAAGAACCTCATTAACACATCATTTACTAAGCGGATTCACAAAGATTAGGGTCTTGGATTACTTTCAAACCAAGCATAAAAACTCTACCAAAAGATCTATAGGGTTTAGCATGATATAATATCATGAAGAATAATCATCACAAAGAGACAAGACAACAACAAAACATAATGAGAAGTGCAATAATAGAGAGGGTTTAGTTTTATATAACCCGCCTTAAGAAGATCACGACCAAAAGCTCCAACTCCAATCACACGATCCAAGGAGATTCATCAAAAGATCCACTCTTGGCCAAAAGAGCACCTCAAGAAGGAGAAGACATCAAGGTTAAATCTAACCCAAGGAAAGAAACAAAGAAGCTCTTGGCAAAACCAAAAGAGAAAGGGAGAAAGAGAGAAGAAATCCTCTCCACACTTGGGTCCATCTTGTTAAGACATGATCCATGAACCTTGTGATAAGGAGTTCCTTTCCCAAAACAACTATCATGGAAGTACCATGATCTAGGGCCAAGAAAATAGAGGAAGATGAAGGTAAGAGATCAAAAGAAACACCAACTTCGAAGACAAACTCTTATCAAGGATGGAAGATGATCTCAAATCACCACCACCACCACATGTAAGATAAGGTTGATCTCCAAAGCTCCAAGAACATACCTCCTTGATCCACCAAGATCCAAGAACAAGCAAAGAAGGAGGAAGAAGATATATGGTTGAAAGGGTTCTAAGAAATAGAATATAAGGGGTTATATAGCAAGAGAGATTAGAGAGATATCAAGGAATGAGGTGTTAACCTACTAAGGTACCAAAGGGACACTTGCCCACTCAAAAGGCCAACATGAAACCACTTAAGCATGACATTAAAGACATCGTGATACACTCTAGGTATTATCTCAACCACCCAAGCAAATCCAGCCCCTATGTTGCGACCACGACACACCAAGGGCTCCATGGTCGTGACACAACCTAATAACACCACTAGGTCGTGACACCAAGACCTCCACAAGCAACCTAGGTCAAGATACACCTCTCCAAGCCTTTGTCTCAACCCAAGAAAACCTTGGTCACGACCATCACAACAAGGGGAAGTGTCTTGGCCATGACACCCTCAAAAACCATCCTTGGTTGCGACCCAAGGTCGAGACAACACAACCAACACGCATGGTCAAGGTACGCAACACTCACATAAAACCTAATCGCCACCTAGGATGATAATCCTCAACTAAGGATAAAAAAATATGCCCTACTCTTTCTCTCTCATCTAGATGATGTCAAGAAAGAGAGGAAAAACTCTAGAGGTGATAAACTGTACATCAACCTCCTACAATTGGTATATTGAAATTTGTACCAAAACTAGTACAGGAAGCACAAAAATCATCCAAACAAGCTCAAACTTGAAACTTAAGCTCTCCATGAGCCCTAAACATGCCTTAAAAGATTAAATAAAGGTCATAAGAGCAAGACCAATGACTATTGCGACACCCATCATCACACAAAGTGAGATTTCTCAAAACAAAGCACATGATCATAATAATCACATTACCATAAAAAATGGTAAATTCTGAACACATAACAACATCTCAAGCTGAACACATCATATACAGAGCCAAAAACATGTGCCATCTGTATATCATATATGCCAAAAGATATTACATATCATAATTCACTGGATAACTAGCCACAACCCGTTACACATGATAACTCATTTACAAATACAAACCATATTTGTATAATCAAGGCACACACCCAAATACTCAAATCGATGTATAACATTCCCAAAACACCCCTAAGGATCTGAGTGTATAGGGATGACATATAGGACTCTACTACTCGATACAAACTGCATATCCATCAACCAACAACTACAACTCCTCTTATTGTCAGTCTCAACCACACGATCTTTACCCCATCGTACACATCCACCTAAAAGATGTGGAAACCCACGGGGTGTGACCAACATCCCAATAAGATCTATAACTCTCTGCCAACATCTATTAGAAGAACATATAACTAAAGTAGGAAGATAGTTTATTAGCAAAATCAGTAAATTCAACTAAATGATATCCTCAAGGAAATTAACATCATTTAAGCAGTTCATTTATCTACAACTGAGCAGTAAAACATCTTATGCCTTTAGAAGGAATATGTAGGACATGTATAATTGTTATAAACTGAATAATATAAGAAACAAAGCAAGGGTTCATCCTATGTGAGTCATATTTGACCCTAAGAAAATATGCTACATGACTATGTTACATCTTTTCTTAATTCCCTAAGGATTTGAGTCGTACCACTCAAATCCAACTAAGCATTGAGCAGTTGAAATTAGTACCATACAAGGACTATGAAAGAGCCAAACTCCATTATCTCACCAACATTACTCGGTCAGTTCGAGTTTGTACCATAGTGACATAATAGTCTACTACAAATAGAAATGTATACTCAAGCTGATAAACACCTAGCCCGCCTTTGTACATGGAATGTCACTAGAGAACAGGCTCACACATGGCCATTCTAAAAGATGCATCTTACAATTTTACAGTTTCCTTTGAAAACACCAAGGGTAGACCAAAGTCACCCTCCATAAACAACAATTTAAGGATACAAGGAGATACCTTCAATTGCAACCCATGTATTAAAAAATATGCCCTTTGATATTCTTGTAGGAGTTACTCGTTTCACCATCTAGCAAGATACTGACGCTGAATATGGATATATGGTATAAGGAAACTACATGATTAGGGTTTCACTTGAATCGGCAAGCCATTTGGGTTTCTTTGTAGCATCAATAAATTTATAATGTTTAGACCCTAAACAAATTCTACAAATATAAGGTCAAGATACAACTCCAAAATATATAAAACATATGAAAATATAACTTGCCACATTATCTCGTGGCATCACTATCTCACTTCCTTAATCAGGGTCATCAACATAATATCATGTTATCACTGCCCTACATGGCTAATATTACCATCAAATCACTGGGGATATTAGTCCCTCATCTCATCACTATAGGATATCACTGCACACTTGGAATCAAGCATGTGCTAAGTCATAGGACCAATCAACAATATTCATGTACATCATTATTATGTCATCATACCTTAACATGTACATAATCATCAACTGTGTTGTAACACATATACATCATGCTAACCACCAACTATGTTCTACATTCACCTACAAGGTTAAGTTTACACAAATAGGAAAGAGAATACATCATCTCATATTATGTAGATCAATCAGGTTCAAACAATTATATGATGCTCTAGAGAATTGGGTTAGGGTATCTCAAGAGACGATTACGATTTCCATTTTAACAATCATAATAGAACCCTAGATACATGAATTCCCAATTTCTTTGAGCATATTTAGGGTTTAGCATTATTATGATAGACATGTAAGTATCATTGTGTGCATAGTAGTATTTACTGATCACTCATAACTCATACATGTGTAAAGACCATCATGCATCTATACATGTGTTACGACCATATCTTGTATACCCATATGTAGCAACCATCATGGTCACCTATTAGTAGCAACCATCACCATAACATTCATTCTACCTGTAAGGTTAGAGTTATGAAGTAGGAGAGATAAAATCTAATAACATACTAGATATCCAAGCAAGCTCAAGAAATATTTTTTTTTTGAGTAAAGGGTCATGCATTTCTAATAAACCAACTTATAGATAAGCAGGCTAGCACCTACGAGTCTTTTGATTAGTACAAATAGAATCTAAGGATAGAATGAAATAAAATCTACGATGGAAATAGTTTAAGGGGGAGGCACCCCTATAACAAGCCTCTAAATGATGAAAATCAAGAGCAAAAACTAGATCTACTGGGCCTCCCAAAGCATATGATCATTAGTCTGATTCTTCCTTCAAGATCTCCTCCAAAGTGTAGAAGACTTCACCTGCAGTTGTGTTGTTTTCTGAGCTACCTTCTGTTGTATTCATCCTTGATGATGTCGATGCATGTCCTGCAAGCATGTTGGATATAAAGATCTGATGATATCTTTAAGCAGATGATATGTAATGGATTTTTGGAGTTATTGAATTTTCTATGATTTCTTTCTATCCATATGTACCGTAAAATAGTGACATTGATGCCTTCTGGGTAGAAATCTGCTACTCTATTAAGAGGTTTGATAGAAAGAGGTATAGAAAGAAAGTTTTGATTATCAGATCTCATGTCAAAATAGTTTTTGATGATGAGTTTAGCAAAAAAGCAATTGTTGAAAATATATTATGTTGTTTTTTATTCTGCTAGGTGGTGATAGCATCTGGTAGGCCCAAAGAATCCTCTCTTGGTAATGTTTTGATCGGTGAGGAATTTGTTGTTTTGTAGGAGCCAGAAAAATATTTTGTGCTTCTGAGACCATTTGTATTTCCATATGAGGGAGTTGTTTGGGGTGATGCCTCTGTAGGTGAGAAAGGTGTATGCTGCCTTGGGGGTGTATTCCGCTCCCCATCACCAGGAGATTTTATTTGTTGTGTTTTATTCCAACTCATGGATGATGTTGTTAATATCCAAACTATCTAGGTATGTGAAAAGAAGTCACTTGATTGCATTTGTTTTGCTACTAGTGAGGAAATTGATGGATTTGGCCATAGTAATATATGATAATTTTTTTGGGATAGAACATTGTGGGTGCAAGTTTTTGATGGTATTGTGATGGAACTAGAGGTCCTTCCAGAAATTTATGGTGTAGTGAGCGTGTGGAGGGGTATGAATGATATTTTTGATTAGGGAGATGTGTCTGCTGATATATTTCCAGAGAGGTGAGGTTGTGCTTTTAGCGGTTTTTTGCCATGGTGGGGTTTTCTTGTAATATTTTTGCTGGATCAGGTTTTTCCATATCTTGAATTTGTTGTTTACCAAGATGTTGATGATTTTAACCACTAGTCAAATAACATGAGTTTCTAAGTCGATGATACCCCATCCTCCATAGCCATTAGGAGCTGAGATGGTGTTCCAATTTATAAGGTGGGTATGTTTTCCTTTAGAATGTGTAGGATTGTGGTTATTCTAAAGGAAATTTCTTTTGATTTTCAATAATATTTTTTGTTTTGATTGGTAAGAGAATGGAGATGAGGTAGTGTGTTTTGATGGCAGTGATGACACTATTTAGTATTGTGAGGTGACCAACATGGTTGAGGAAGTTATTTGTCCATGAGTACAATTTTGTGTTGATCTTATCTATGATGGGGAACCATATCAAATGAGTAATGTTTAGTGGGGTAATGGGTAAGCCAAGATAGTTGATCAGGAACTCTTCATGGTAATGGGTATGCTCAAGTATACCCTAGAAATTAGGGTAAGGGTTTCACACATATACCTGATTTGGGTCTATCTCATTACTCGACCACCAAACCCCACTATCATCACCTCCCATATGTTTGGAGCATATTATGGTTAAGCATTATTGATTATTATCAAGCATTCACTTTAACATCATCATGTATAGGCCATTAACTAGTGTTGTGGTCGATAGTATGATAGGTTTAGTGACCTGTATGAAAGTGTATGTAGAGACCATGTACTCATGCTAGTGTGTTGACCCCTTTGGAGAGTGAGTGTAGTGACCAAGAAGTATCATGAATGTACCGACCGAACCACAAGATACAACTTGTTACGACCGAACACAACCTGGCCATTTGTTGTGACCATTACACATCCTTGCACATGTACAACAACCATTGTTGGCTAAATTGACATAATCCCTTTGTTTTGATGATGACAAACATTTCATTCTTGTAAATCTAACGTGCTACTTGAATGTTTCAGGAATTAGGTGGATGACAAACAACTTGGAAGATCTACATGACTCAAATTGCTTTTATTTCATGATTGTAATAAATGTAAACACTTGTACAAGAAATATAATGTACAAGTACTTAGACATCATGTAAATCAAGCGTTAGATCTTCCCTAGCCAATCACAACACTTAGATAGATCATCCCCTACAATAGTGTCACATCTGCACACTCATACATACACTTAGTATCTAGTTTAAAAGATTGAAACAGAGTCAATCTCGGTCGACAAACTTCTCGACCGAGACACTCTCGGTCGACAAACTTCTCGACCGAGAAAGACCCAAGTAGCCGTTAGACACATCAGAAAAAGTAGTTGGCAGCTGGAGATGAACGTTATACACTTGAATCCAGACAGTCCCTCGGTCGACAAGTCCTCGACCGAGAAGGACTCTCGGTCGACAAATCTTCGACCGAGAATGTCTCTGTCTGCACGTTCAGAATTAATTAACTAGCCGTTGTTAAACCAACTAGTAGATACCTAACGGCTAGTTAAGCACTTAGAACCCCCTAGAAAGTGTCTACAACGTCCTTAAGCACTCATAGGCCATTCCTTTAAATAAGACATTCCTTAGGACACCTAAACTCACCAATTTACATTTGTGCTACACTTGAGCTTGCATACTCACATTGGCATTCTGTTTTGAGCAATAGAGCAATTCCAACATTGGCTATTCATTCCCATTGCTCCAATTTCGTGTCCCATAGGCTAGCATCTCCTATCCACAACACTTACACTTCTACACTCATTGGTTAGGAGATCAATACGCTTGATATAGGAAAATCAAGCCTTGTGCTTACAACGGTATTGTAATTTCTATTTTTCCTTCTTGTTCCTTTTTATCTTTTGTACTCTCCTTGCTACTCCTAGGGTTGGAGGCTGCGGATTGGAGAGGGTTTGACTTCTCAGGTGGAGAAGGGGACTTCGAACTACTTCAAGAAGGCTGTCTCAATGGGAAGCTACTTCAAAAGGAAGGCTACTTCAAGGGGAGCTTGAGGTTACTTCAAGGAAGGCTGCTTCGAGGTTGGTGAGACTACTTCTAGGTGAAGGCTGTCCGGAGGGTTTGGTGAAAGTATTGTAATTTTATGTAAAGTCCTTGTAAGGTAATAAAATTAAATACTTTCAAAATCCCGGTTGGGTAAGCTACCGAGTAGTGGATTGACTGCCTTAGTATTTGCTAAGGTTGGAACCACTCTAAATCCTTGTTCCCTTGTTCAATATTTTTGTGGTCGGTTGTTTGAGTTAAATTATATTAAAAATATCATAAAACCCTATTCACCCCC
Organism: Alisma plantago-aquatica; assembly: GCA_963693085.1. Classification (NCBI taxonomy): domain Eukaryota; kingdom Viridiplantae; phylum Streptophyta; class Magnoliopsida; order Alismatales; family Alismataceae; genus Alisma; species Alisma plantago-aquatica. The sequence goes on along the minus strand of OY856412.1, from coordinate 1,275,334,085 downwards.
CTCTAGTGTTTTTTCAATTGGTATCAGAGCAGGGCTTCAAGGAACTCTAACAAAGTCTTGAAGAATGGGTGATGGGGTTCTCAACAACCTCAACTTGGAAGGAACAATCGTGGCGAGACCTCCGTCCTTTGACGGGACAAACTACACTTACTGGAAGAGGAGGATGCAGTTTTTCTTCCAAGGAATAAGTTGGGACTTGTGGAGGATGGTATCGACTCCGTATGAGTTTCCTCAAATGGAGTATGAAAGTTGGGATGTTAACACGGTAAGATCAGCCCAAATGAATGCAAAAGCCGTAAGTATACTTTATTGTTCAATTTCAGTTAGTGAATTCAATAGAATATCTAATTGTGAAACGACATATGAGATTTGGCATAGACTCTCCATAACATATGAAGGAACTGTTCAAGTTAAGAATTCTAAAATCAGAATGCTTAAGCAAAAGTTTGAACAGTTTCATATGGATCAAAATGAGTCTATTAGTGAAATGTATGCAAAATTTTCTTCTATTGTAAATGGTTTGAATGCTTTAAGGAAAGTGATTAGTGAGGAGGATCAAGTGTCAAAGATTCTTAGATCTCTTCCTCCCAAGTACAAGCCCAAAGTGACTGCCATTGAAGAAGCAAATAACCTCACCCGACTAAGGATGGAGAAACTCATTGGCAACTTAGAAGCACATGAGGCAATTTTAGAAGAGGAAGAAAGAAGAGAACATGAACTTCAACAAGGAAGAAAGAAGGACATTGCATTCAAAGCATCAACCAAGAACAATCATGATACAAGTGAAGATGATAGTGAAGAAGAAGAAACTCTCATTGTAAATGGTAAGCAGTATAAAAGTTTTAAAACTAACAAAATTTCTAGTACTTCTTCTTCTAGGTGCTTTGAATGTGGCAAAAAGGGACACATGAAAGGAGATTGTCCAAAATTGAAGAAAAGAAAGAAATCATCTCACAAAAAGAAAGAAAGAGCGTATAAAGATGCATGGGATGATTGAAGTGATGATAGTGATGATGAAAAAGAAGAAGTAGAATGTCTTATTACTACAACAAATGAAGAAGAAGAAGAAGAGGTAAGTCTTTTTGATCTACCAAAAGAGGATCTAATTGCTAGTCTTGAAGAAACACATAATAAATATATTGAGTGCAAGAAGAAATTAAAGAAATATAATAAAGCAAATGATGAGTTACATGCCAATCTTCTTGCTCTCACATCTGAAAATGAAAATCTCAAAAAGGCTATAGAAGATTGTGATATTAAGCTGAAATCAGTAGAAGAAAATTGCAATCTTCTTTCCCTAGAAAAGTCAAACTTGCAAACTCAAGTAAATGATCTTAAAAAACAACATGTTTTGTGTTCACATCTAGATTATGATATTATTGTGAAAGAAAGAGATTCTTTATCATATAATCTAGATCAAGAAAAGATGGATATTAAGAAGAGAATGGATGAGATTGTTAAGTTGCAATAAGAAATCAGTAGTTTGAGTAACAATGATATTCTTGATAAAATCTTAAGTGATCCTTATCGTAAAATTGGAAGGAGAGGACTAGGTTATAAGCCTAAAGGTAAATCTCATCAAAAACCTAGTTGGAGAAGGACACAAGTACTAGAGAGTAAATCCATGAATTCACCTAGAGGCAAATATACATATGTACCCAAGAACAACCTAGAACAAAATCATAGAAAGAAATATGAGGTTGATTCTATATGTTGCCATTATTGTTTACGTCTTGGGCACTACTCTTTTTTATGCCCATACAAGAAAAGGAGTGATGATCTAGCTTGGGTTCCTAAAACTTAGAAGTTTAATTTTTACTAGTTGAGATTTGACCTAAACTGATTCTTGATATACAAATGACATGTCTCAACATAATCAAGCTTTAACTTTCATATTCTTGCCTTGCTTGGAAATGATTACTGAAAACAGTTCTGAAACAATACAGAAACATTCTCGGTCGAGAAACTGTTCGACCGAGAACATTGTCGGTCGAGAAATCGTCGACCGAGCAGGAAACTGATCAAGTCTGCAACAAATCTGATAAAATCTGTAGAACCAGCAGTATTCTCGGTCGAGAAAATGTCGACCGAGATAAAATTCGGTCGACAAACAATTCGACCGAATAAAGTTCTGCTGAACCTATTTTTCATTAAATCTAGTTTGCTATCAATTTGTTATAAATGATTAATTTAATATGCAAATCAAGGAAGAATATCTTTGAATCAAATCATATTGATATTTTTGCATCATGAATTAAAGTATAACATTATGAATATAAATACATTGCAAAAATCTTCAAACATTATTCAAAGATTCATTAAGCATGATCATTTACATGACTTATCCTAAGTATCTCTTGGTCTATCTATATAGGAACCATGGGTATTAAAATAGTCATTGTAATTCATGCTTCTATTGTGATCATTGTATTATGGATATGCTTATACTATTACTGTGCCATGATCATTCTATTTCACTGGTTTGTCTAAAGATAATTTTTAATCCATTTATGCAAACCATGAATGAACATTGTCTTTGATCATTATGATTCAACCATAAACTGTAAAACTTCATGGCACAAATGCATTTTAAAATGAAAATCTGCAGAAATTATATCTCACATATAAAGTGTTCAAATTGGAAATCTGTAGAGATTGCCTCTTGGTTGAAATCAAAGTTTGACCAAGGGGCGCTATGGTCGAAGTCAAGGTTGACCTAAAATAAGCTTGACAAAATGATTATTTGTACATATTTTTACTGAAATTAACCTTAGTATCTTGATTCAAAATATGCTCATCATATTGAAAACATAAAACTCAAATGAAAGGTCAAAATCAAATCGTAAAAATCATTTGTGACCTTAGAACCCTTAAATTGTCTTAATTATAAGATTAAGGGGGAGCTCACAAAAACTAGTTTGATTATAAGTTTAAGAAGCTTACAAAACTTTGTGAACATCATTTGAAGCTTGTTATGACCTTAGTATCCTTAAAAGTAAATACGGTTATGAAAATAAAGGAATCTACAAATTTCATGAATATGATATACATTTTAATGGAATTCTCTAAACAATTCTGGGCTTAACATCCCATGCATTTGGTTAGAGATACTTTTTATGTACTTTACTATAAGCTTAAAGGATTCTCATTTCATTCTCAGGGCTTAACATCCCTTGCAAAATGGATTAGAAATCAATATGTATTCATCATGAGCTTGAGGGAATCTCATTTCAATTTTTAGGGCTTAACATCCCTTCTAAAATGGATGAGAAATCAATACACATATGCCATAATCTTAAAAGAAACTCATATCATTTCAAGGCTTAACATCCTTTGTAAATGATTGAGACATAAATTGTGGCTAAATTTAATACTAATTGCTTTGCTTTAATCCCTTGTTTTTAAATTGAATATCTCTTTAAGGGGGAGCATAGCATAAAATTAAGGGGGAGAAACAAAAGTCATATAAAATGATTATATTGGATATCTTTTTGAAATGACAAAGGGGGAGAAATAATATAAAATCAAAGACATAAAATAAAATGAGTTTCACAATATCTCAACCAACATCCACTTGCAAAACAAGAATGGCTACAAAAGGTAAACTTCAGGTATGAAACTCATATGATTTATATTTCCTTATTTTATATTTAGGAAATGTTTGTCATCTTCAAAAAGGGGGAGATTGTTGGTTAAATTGACATAATCCCTTTATTTAAATGATGACAAACATTTCATTCTTGTAAATCTAACGTGCTACTTGAGTGTTGCAGGAATTAGGTGGATGACAAACAACTTGGAAGATCTACATGACTCAAATTGCTTTTATTTCGTGATTGTAATAAATGTAAACACTTGTACAAGATATATAATGTACAAGTACTTAGACATCATGTAAATCAAGCGTTAGATCTTCCCTAGCCAATCACAACACTTAGATAGATCATCCCTTACAATAGTGTCACATCTGCACACTCATACATACACTTAGTATCTAGTTTAAAAGATTGAAACAGAGTCAATCTCGGTCGACAAACTTCTCGACCGAGACACTCTCGATCGACAAACTTCTCGACCGAGAAAGACCCAAGTAGCCGTTAGACACATCAAAAAAAGTAGTTGGCAGATGGAGATGAACGTTATACACTTGACTCCAGATAGTCCCTCGGTCGACAAGTACTCGACCGAGAAGGACTCTCGGTCGAAAAATCTTCGACCGAGAATGTCTCTGTCTGCACGTTCAGAATTAATTAACTAGCCATTGTTAAACCAACTAGTGGATACCTAACAACTAGTTAAGCACTTAGAACCCCCTAGAAAGTGTCTAGAATGTCCTTAAGCACTCATAGTCCATTCCTATAAATAGGACATGCCTTAGGACACCTAAACTCACCAATTTTCATTTGTGCTCCACTTGAGCTTACATACTCACATTGGCAATCTGTTTTGAGCAATAGAGCAATTACAACATTGGCTATTCATTCCCATTGCTCCAATTTCGTGTCCCATAGGCTAGCATCTCCTATCCATAGCACTTACAGTTTTACACTCATTGGTTAGGAGATCAATACGCTTGATATAGGCAAATCAAGCCTTGTGCTTACAATGGTATTATAATTTCTATTTTTCCTTCTTGTTCCTTTTTATCTTTTGTACTCTCCTTGCTACTCCTAGGGTTGGAGGCTACAGATTGGAGAGGGTTTGACTTCTCAGGTGGAGAAGGGGACTTCAGACTACTTCAAGAATGCTGTCTCAATGGAAAGCTACTTCAAGAGGAAGGCTACTTCAAGGGGAGCTTGAGGTTACTTCAAGGAAGGCTGCTTTAAGGTTGGTGAGACTACTTCTAGGTGAAGGCTGTTCGGAGGGTTTGGTGAAAGTATTGTAATTTTATGTAAAGTCCTTGCGAGGTAATAAAATTAAATACTTTCAAAATCCCAGTTGGGTAAGCAACCGAGTAGTGGATTGACTGCCTTAGTATTTGCTAAGGTTGGAACCACTCTAAATCCTTGTTCCCTTGTTCAATATTTTTGTGGTTGGTTGTTTGAGTTAAATTATATTAAAAATATCATAAAACCCTATTCACCCCCCTCTAGTGTTTTTTCAACCATCACACTTCAAACCTCCTCTACTGCAACACACCAAACCCCCAAGGTCAATGACCAATAGTAAACATTGTGTTGCATCCTACTCAAGTCAAGGTGTTGCAAACCAAAGCGATGTAGCGACCAGAACATTGCAACACAACCAAGGTGATTAGGGTTACCTATGTCACACCTGCAACACCTCATTCATCAATCATGAAAACCCTAACTCAAAAAAGAATCATTCATACACAATCAAGAATCAAAAGGGTCACGACCTAAAAACATCAAATAGGAAGAGAAATGACTAAATCACCCTATACACCATGGCTAGCGTTTGTTGTGCCCACAATATCCCACCATATCATTTATTCGACCCTAGCCATAGAGTAAGTGCAAGGACCATCATGATTAAGCTACCTCATAAACACATAAATACTCTCAAATAGGGATAAACCATGATAAAATCGATGGCTAAAATCAAGAAAACGAAGAAGTTATCGAGGAGTAAACTCTGTACTAAGTTGTATGTCAACATACTAAAATAAGCGTCACTAAGATGAACATGAAAAAAAAGATAATAGAAAGAATACCAAGTGTCAAACTTATGTAATCTGGGATCCAAACCTCAAACTATAATGATGATTGAATCATAACAAGGTGATACTACCAAAATCATATTGCATATGAAAATATCATCTCTCCATCACTTATAAATCAAGTTCATGAAATTAGGGTTTTAGGAGAAAGAGTAATCTACATGAGAATACTACACAATCATAAACCCTAGTTCATGATATCCTCATCTAGCATCTTTATTTCACATTTTTGAGATTAGAACAACAACTTACAAGTAATTTTATGCTGTGAATAATACAAGAGGGGAAAGTTATATAACCCTCCATTAATTGAAGATTAAGCTCCAAGATCACAAGCTCTAGGAGAGAGAAAGAAGCTCAAACTTGGATCAACACCTCGACCACAAGATCATCTCAAGGATAGAAAAGGGCACTGTGGTTAAAGGAGAGCTCCAGAAAGAAGAAAGCTCAAATCCTAGGCCAAACAGGAGAGAAAAAAAGAAAGGGAGGAAAGATCTATATCATTTAGGTACCATCATGGTTAAATCAATAGTGGTGTTGCGGTCACAACACACTCAAACCCTAGAAGGGTCAATAGTCAACAACAAGGGAACCTTAGAAACCCTAGCATCACCATAGGATGGCACATCATCAACCAGGGTCCAAGTAAGGTACCCCTCAACATCATTCTCTCTCTCATGATTCCAAGATATAGAGGGCACACTCTACATGTGGCAAATTGGAATATAACCCCCCAATCATGGGTAAATTTCAAGATGGTCCAAAACCAGCACATATATAACAAAGATAGTTCAAAGATCAACCAAATTGGACCAAAATTGAAGGATACACCTGTCATATGTTATTAATGAATCTCAAGTGATTAAATTAAGGTTTAAGCATTTCATTATGCAAATTAAACACAATCAAGCATGAAGCTAGGTCAGGGGTCTTACAATCATAACTCGTTGCAGTAGTGCAATACTCCTAGTTGCACCGGGATGGTGTCTGTAGTAGATTTTGGTCTCCACCATAAAGAATAGCCTGACATTGTCCTCCTAACAACAAACAACATACTCCTCACCTTTATAATAGGCCACACAGACCACCTAGAACCCCTATCGCTCTACTAGAACAAATAGGAAGGATTTGTGCCTCACATTGGTGTACTAGTCACCAACTTTCTCTCGATCAATTGTTCTCCCTTGCTATCCCTCACTTTATCGGGTAGGACTTGCTTGAAGTTTCTATTAGTTACCACAACTAGAGTGGACAACAATTTTCAGAGCAACTGAGTTGTGTCTGTGAAGCTCCTAGTACCCCTCTTTTTATAGGAGGGTTTAGGGTAGGGTTCCCACTCTGTGTGGGAGTCGAAGAGAAGGAATAACACAAAATATGCACCCTACGAGGGACAAACCGATCAGTTTTCCAAGTGAAGTGTTCAGTTGGCATGCAAGATGATTGGTTCACTTAGTGGACTGTTCGTTTCTCCATGTTTCCCAATCACATATGGATTGGAAATTCTAATTTAATTAATGCTCAACATGACGTCATCAATAATCCTTGATGCAATCAAATTTCTCAACAAAATAGGTGTCTCACCCAACCAAACTGTCAGTTGGAGACCCAATGTGGTGGGCTCACCATGTGAACTGGTAGGTTAGCTCCCAGTTCAGGTAGAACCCATCCAATTCAATTTCTAATCAACTTGACACTCTAGTTGGTCGGTTCAACACTTGAACTAGTTGGTTGGGAGTCCAGTCAATTGATTGTTTCTCAAATTGAATATGAAAACACTTTAGCAATCAATTCAATTATCATTCATGATTAAGATCCTCTTCTTGGTCATCATTAAACTCCTATTCTAGGTGTATCCTATGTGCGTGACCCTATAGGTCCCATGTCATGTTGGCAGTCAATGTCCATGATTAGTTTATGACATCACAAGGAAAGAGTGGTGCCTAGCCACACCTAAGTGCTACCCAAGTGAGTTTAAAGTTGGAGAACAACTTTATCCTACAATTTGTGGTAGGTGTTATAGTGATTGTATAATTCCTTTGTCTCTGATATCTAAAATAAACTCGAGGTATGGAAACATCATCATCTCAATGTGAAATCCTTATTTCTGGAATCTAGAGCTGACAGTTTTAGATATATGTGACCTCAATATCATATATTGATTCACATGTGCATTCACATTATTTTTTAGTCTCTCTTATCAAGTAGCCAGGATATAAAATCTATTAGGAGGAAAAAATCCCATCTACATCACCCATACCCATCCCCATGTCTTAGAGTGCACCTAAATATCACCTTTATGGCAACCCTTATTCGTGATCATGTTGGGTGATGTCAAATCACACCAAACAACAAGTGATGAGTGTAGCAATTTTAGGTTTAAGAACCACAGTCACCACCTTCACTATGAGAGATGACTATACCACAATTTATGATTTCCATGTGTCACTCTCAAGTTGGGTTTGTTCAATACACTATTCCCCAACAAGTATCTATGTGCTTGGCTTAATTTCACATATCATGAATGATGAGATTATGTCAGCAACCAATACACACTCTAGTCTTATGTGTTACTATTGTCTATCTGCCTTCCACAATAACATCCAACTAGGGAAATAATAAGAATGTACATACTCCTAACATCCATATGATCTCACTGTTCAAGTCACGTACTTGAAGACATACATCATTGAGTAGTGTCATTCTTTAGATAGTCATAATGTTTCCTCATTATCTCATAATTGAGTGAAACAAAATGAATTGGAAGCTTTCATTTATTACTACTAATAAAATCCTTTTTGTAATATCCACTACAATCATCATATGATTGAATCTCTGGGAATACATACTAATATACTCCCACTTACATTTTTTCCAGTTGCCCACGAATCTTATTCTTAGTGATCTAAACATGTCTATCATGTTTCTGCTACACAAGTGCTAATCCACTGGGTTAGCAACACTTTGATTTAGTCTATATATTGCATGTTCCTCATATTTACAATGTATGATATTTTTTATGATATGGAACTACCATAATATGCTATCTGTTATTCCTTGCCTAACTAGTAGCTCCATTGTTGTCACAATATCTCTACTATGTCATCAATGGATGAAATATCTTCAAGTTCATCCATATGAATTTCTAGATTTATATAGCATCCTTTCATGTGTTCATAACACCAAGATACTCGACTTCTATTGTAGAATTGAATAATGGTCTATAGTTTGGAACTCTTCCAACTTACAACTCTTTTCTTTAAATTGTGATCACTTTCTGTCATTATGGAAGCTTACATAGGTGTAATCCCTTACACCCAACTTCTCATTTTTGCTATAATCTAGAAACTAATCCTTTGATACTTCTCAAGTACTAATGGATATCTTTAATACCATTCCAATGACCCTCATTGGAAACTAATATCATCTTGGTATGTCCAATACTACAAGATTATGGGATTAGTACGTTAGCATACATGATAGATCCGTAGTTGGTGCACGTGACATCTTACTCATGCCTTTCCATTCTTCATAAGAATCAAGACATAGGGTTCATGATAGACTAATCCCATCTAAAATGGAAACATTCTCTCTCATCAAATCCTTCATGTTGAACTTTTTCAATATCTTGCTATTATATGTTCTCATACTTAGGTTATGAAACTTTCAAGTACTATCTATATAAATCTCAATCCTTGTCACATAGTATGTTTCACCAAATCCTTCATTGATGAATGAGTTTTTAATGCCAAATTCTCAATAGTAATAGTATTGAGATGCTATTCCTCATCAATGTGTGGAATATTCATATATGCTCCCACAAAAAAAAATAATAACATATTTCATCATTTCTCTTGATTCAAGTCAAACTCTTTCACTGTCATGTCAAGTCAAAAGTTCCATCTATGATATGCTTGTTTCAATTTCAATATTGAACATTGTAGCTGATAGACTTTATTTGCATTCATGAAGTTATAAAACCTTTATGTTGTGTCACGTACACATCATTTTAAACATCCTTTTTAGTAATGTGGTTTTAAGTTTCATATGCCAAATCGTACAATCTATACAAGCTACAATAACAAGCATGACAATTTGAAAAAGATATTTCATTTATGATCAACCATTTGAACTGATTAAAAAACCTTTATATCCAATATATCCTTACATGTTATCCGTGTTAGTCTTTCTAAATGAAAACCCAAATGCACCTTCTTAGTTTTACCACTTAAGGTGGTGTTATCAAGGTCATACCTTTTTACTGTACATGGACTCCATAATGGCCTTAAGCCACTTCTTAGATTATGGTTCTCAATAACTTCTAGTTGATTTGTTGGCTCATCATAACATGACCAACATATATGAGTTGTTGGATGCACAATACTTATATCTTAGATGTGTTTTACTAGAACTATGAGGTTCTTTTTTACATAAGGAAGTTGAGGCTCCAAAACAATTTGTGATTCCCAATTGTTCCCATTGTACCTCCTTATTGACCTTGAATCTTTCAAGTTCTACATTTACTCCCACTAATTCTTTTGGAACACAGTTATCCTAGAAATAAACATTTTATTGTTGGATTGCAATCAAAGGTAGTATTAAAAAAATTAGGATTTTTGGATTAACCTTTTCAAGAGACTATATTCTTTATATAAGTTTCAATCCTTGAGACATATTAGGACATTCCCATATCATATCTCATATGATGTCTTTTAAACCATTTTAGATGGTACATTGTTTTAGTATAGAGTATATATCCATGAGGAGATTAGAAGATTAGTTTAAATGATAATCTCATCTTGACTCATCATGATGTGATTTCTTCTTTATGATATATCATCATGTTTTAGGCAGATTTAACTTGTGATACACAATTACGATCCTTTCCAGAAGGTCCTTTAACTATTTATGTAAAGTATTTAAACATTTGACCATATCAAAGTTTGTTAACATTATTATCAAAGTTATACTTCATTGTAATCTCCTTGAACACTTCAAGATATTTATGTTTGTATTTCACCAAATAAAAACCATATATCAATTGATATCATTAGTGCATATATTGAAGTACCAACAACTACCTTTACCATTTATTCTATAAGAGCTTCATACATCAACATGTATAAGGACTAATATAATGCTTGTTCTCCACTACACCTAGTAAGAGGTGGTTTATCTTTTTGTTCATATATAAGACTTGGATGTGTCTTGTTGGTTTAATAACAAAAAGAGTCTAGATAAATATCAATATGGATTCTAGTAATGCATTTCTCATATATATGCTATAGAGATTGTTTGAGTTATTAATTACAGTCTTTTAATATTTATGTTATAACATCTTTAGATCCTTTCACATAAAGATCACTATATGTTTGGGCATTTCAATACAAGATCACATCATTGGAATAGAAGCATTAATAACTCTTCATTGATTTATCATCCTTATCATACAAGATGCATAAAGTAAAATGTTTATATTATTCGCATAATTGAAATAGCAGTTCAACTTACTCTATTACATGCCCAATGGGATAAGGTAAATTTTATGTTTAGACTAAAGCTGTAGCAACTCTTGCTCTGCATAGTCCTTACTTACCCTTTCATAAAGGCTTTACCTCTTATCAGATCATGCACATCAATGTATGTTAGATCTACATCTGGTATCATATACAAAGATGAAGAAGTAATCAATCTTATCTTATAAATTAATACCTAAAGTAGAGGTCTCAGCTCCTTCATTCTTCTTCTTTAATTCCTACAGGTAGAGAGGGAAAATCTTTTTCTGGTGTCCTGGCTGGGGACAGTGGTGACAATTGCCTCCCTTCTTTACTCCTCCCTTTGCCTTGACTGTTGAAGAGTTAGGCTTCCGTCCAACTTTAGAACTCTTCTTAGCTTTACCTTCTCCTTTAGACTTTTCCTTTATCTTGATGATCATCATCATGTACTTGGGCTTGTCTTTCTTCATTTATACCTCAACTGTTCTCAACATGCTTGACGACTCTGTCAACAACTTGTCAAAGTCATTCATGTTGTAGCTCATTACAAACTGACGATATGATTCAAGTAGGGGATGCATAATCACATCAGTGGACAACTCTTGGCCCAAGGGGAATCTCATTCTATATAGTTTCTTCACATACTTAATGAATTTGAGCACATGAGGACCTACTAGATCTTCTCTGCCATGCTACATTTGAAAAACATCTTCGAGACATCAAATCTCTCCTATCTTGTCTGATCTTGGAACATTCTCTTAAGATGTGTGACCATCTCAATAACATCCAATATGTCTTGTTGTCTCTATAACTCATAGTTAATGGAGCATAACATCAAACAATTGACATCAACAACACCTTTAATATGCTTCTTGTAAGCATCCATGTCATCCTTAGGTGCATTGGGAAGAGGTTCATCTAGGTCTGGTGTCTCCATTATATAGAGCTTGTGAACCCGTGTGAGAATGGTTCTCAGGATCCTGATCCAGTGGCAAAAATTATTCCCACTTAATATGTCCGTCTCAAGGACGGATTGTAAAGAAAATTTGTTGTTGTGTGTTGCTATTTGATTCTAAAAAAGAAATTTTCAATTTTGTCAAAAACTCATTTTTTATTTAATTCAATATGATTAAAATTTGAAGATATTAATTAGGTCTCTAATTAGCTATCACACTCATTATTTTGATCAAATTGACAACCCTCAATTATCAAATTAGAAGATTGTAGTATATAATCTTCTAATGAGCCAAGATGCAAAATAATCCGACCAACACCAACATATATAATCAATCATTAAGGTAGACAACATTTGTCAGTTGCATCTTCCATTTGGGCATAATCATCTGCATGGTTCTAGTGCTTAATCTCATTAAGGACACACAATTAAGCCCGGCCCAAAAGCCAACATGATAGTAATTCACCTGCTTGGCAAGCCCAAATTTTTACTATCACACTTCCACAAGATAGATTTCGCACCACCCTTTGGGGTGCCCAAACTATGCTGACCAAGCTTTTCATGTGTGCCACAAATGGAAAGCATCTAAAATTTTAATTGAGGGATTTCATATATCATATATATATATATATATGTATATGTGTAGAGATATATATACATATACATATCCAATCACCACATGCTAGTGTGTATCTATAGATGTTATATCCCACAACGTAAACATGAAATATAAAATGTTAGTGATGGTTATGACCATAATAGTATAATTCCTTGGAGCCATAAGGAATTACTTATCCATAGGTATACATCACATGCATGAACCAATGGTTGGTGTAGATCCATGCTTACCAATTAGGGTTGATCGGTTCAACCCTTAAATCGGTCATCTCGCCTCTTGGATGGTCGGTTGGCCACCTAAAATGATCATCTGGCCTACTGTCCATCTAATGTCTAGACACCAAAAAATAATCAATTGGGTCCACCATCCGGTCAGTTAGCTCCTCCTGCTATCTGCCCTCATCAATCCTCCATTTGATCGACTCATCATGTGAAATAGTCGACTTGCCTGATGTTGATCATCATCTTCATCATTACAACAAAAGAAACTATCTTATTGATTTGAAGCTTATTACATGGTAAAGAGAAATCTCAAATTATATTCGAGGGGATAAAAGGTAGGAAAGAATAATATTTTTACATTTGGAATAATAAGGTAGAGGCTTGGTATGCAAACTGAGAAAAAAAAGAATAAAATAAAGCATCCAACCACATATATATTTGGGTTAGTGCCCGCAACCATGCTATACATCCACCATCAAAACCAATTTTAGGGCAGCGCGTGTAAATTGTGCATATATCGTATCATGTATATATATAGTCCATATATAGTATACACACACACACACACACACACACACACACATATATATATATATATATATATATATATATATATATATATATATATATATTGTCCATCTTAAATACCCGCATGGGTAACTAAGGGTTTGCTACCCCACAACTCAAAAAGTAACCATTTGGTCTAAAAAGTAACTGTCAGGGCAAAAAAGTAACATGTTGTCAATAAAGTAACTATACGACTAAAAAAATAAAATGCAAAAAAACAAAATAAAAATTCAGCTATATATTTATTGTAGAATTTTTATAGGGTATTTAACTCGTTATTAATTCAGTAGAATTGTTACTCTTTTGACAACATACTTACTTTTTCATACAGATAGTTACCTTTTTGACCAAATAGTTACTTTTCTAGATGCACGAGTAGTGAAATTCAAGTTACCCATGCGGGAACAAATGAACAACCATATATATATATGTGTGTGTGTATCTATATATATGTATGTATATATTTATATATGGCATGTATTTTGTACCCGCGTAGGTAGCTACTCGCCCCCTATTTTGGTTACTTTTTTTGGGGTTTCTTACTTTTGACATGTAGAGGGTTACTTTACTTTGCAAACTGTTACGTTTCATGCATCGATAGTTACATTTGAAACAACAGATTCAAATACAATTATATATATTCATTGTATATTCTGCCCAGATTTACTTTTTTAGTTTTATATAGTTATTTTTTTGTCCAACAAGTTACTTCTCTAACTGTATAGTTACTTTTTTGGCTGACAGGTAGCAAAATCCAGACTATATATATATATATATATATATATATATATATATATATATGTATTAGTTTAGGATTGAATACAGTCTTTAATATGATATAAAAATTAACCATTTTAAATATTCACGTCGTATTCAATAAATAAATGTGATAAACCAAAATTTGATCATGTTGATAGATCCCAAAACTTAGTAAATTCACGTGGCTCTGATACCAATGTAGGGAAATACGGGCACATAGTACGTAGAGAAAACAAAAAATTTCTATTCTTATTTCCCATTACATCAATATCTCGTTAATAAATTTGAAATGGAAAGGATGGTTTAACGAGTTCATACCTAGTCCTGGAGGAAGTCTAGTAACTATAACTCATTGTAGTAGTGCAACACTCCTAGTTGCACTGGGATGACATCTGCAATAGCTCCTGGTCTCGACCATGGACAACAACATGATGTTGTCCTCCTAGTGGCAGACAACAACCTCTTCTCCTCAATAGTAGTCCACACGGAACACCTAGAACTCCTATCGCTTCACTAGAATAGACATGAAGGAGTTGTCAGTCTAATTAGTGACTAGTCACAAACTTGCTTTCCCACAATTATTCTCCCTTGATATCCCTCCCTCTATTGTGTAGGACTTTCTCAGGCTCTCTATTTGTTACCACAACTAGAGAGGAAAACAATTGTTAGAGGCAATTGAGCTGTATCTGAGAAGCCCCAAATATCCTTCTATTTATAGGAGGGGTTAGGGTCGGGGTTCCTAGTCTGTGTGGGAGTAGAAGGGGTTGAAACATCACAATATTTGTAACCTGCGAGTGACAAACATGTTAGTTTGCCAAGAAACTGGTTGGTTGGCATGTGCCCTGATTGGCTCTCTCAGAAAACTTGTTGTTTTGCCATGTTTGCCAATCTCATATGAACTGGAAATTCGAATGTAATTAATGCTCAATATGACATCAAGACTAATCCTTGATGCAATTTAATTTCTCCATGAATCGAGTGTCTCGCCCAACCAAACTATCGACTACGACCTGAGCCCATTGGTTCCCTATGTGAACCATTCAGTTCACCCTACAATTCATGCGGAACCCAATCAATTAAATTTCTAATCAACCTGACACTCCAACAGGACGTTTCAACACTTGAACCGGTCAGTTGGGAGTCCAATCAGTTGATTCATTTCTCAAATTCAATACCCAAACACTTTGGTAATCAATTCAATTATCATTCATGATTAAACTCCTCTTTCAGGTGTATTCTATGTGTGTGACCCTATAGGTCCCATGTCACATCGACATTGAATGTTCATAACTAGTTTATGACATCACAAGTAAAGAGTGGTGCCTAGTCACACATCGGTGCAACCCAAGTGAATGGAAACTTAGAGAACAACTTAAACCTATAGTATGAGTTGAGTACTACATTGATTGTATAATCCCTTTGTCTCTTATATCCTGGATTAACATGAGGCATGGAAATGCCATCCTCTCAATGTTTAATCCTTGTCTCTTGAATCTATAGCAGACAGTCTGAGACATATGTGACCTCAATATCATATATTCATTCATATGTACATGAGCATGCTTTTCTCGGTATTTGATATCAAGTGGCCATGATATCAAACTCTAGTAGGAGGAAAAAATCCCATCTACATCACACACAGTCATCCCCACGTGTCATAGTGCATCCAATCATCACTTTTATGAAAACCCTTGTTTAGGATCACATCAAATGATGTCAAAGCACACCAAAAAGGACATGTCATGAGTGTATTGATTTCAGGTCTAAATGCCACAATCACTACCTTCACTATGAGATATGACTACAACCACTCCATGTGTCACTATCAAGATGGGTTTGTCCGATACACTATTCTCGAGCAAGTATCTATGTTCTTGGTTTGATATCACATATCATGACTGATGAGATTTTGTCATCAACCAACACAAACTGCATTCTTAAGTGTTACTACTATCTATTTGCCTTCAAGAATAACTTCTGATTAGGGACATAATAAGCATGTACATACTCTTAACATCCATATGATCTCATTTTTCAAGTCATGTAATTGAAGACATACGTCATTGAGTAGTGTCATTCTTTGTACATTCATTATGTTATCTCCGGATCAATGAGTGAAATTGAATGAATTGAAAGCTTTCCTTAATTATTATTAATCAAATCCTTTATGTAACATGCCATCACAATCATCATATGATTGGCTATGTGAGAATACATACCGACAAACCAACCCTACAAATGTCCAACTAACATCCATTGGAATAACTTTTTCACTCTATAATAAAACTACTGACAAATTGAGGCATTGTTTCATATATAAAATAGTAAGTATCGCTAGATTAAAAGTCGAGTATAATCTGTTGTAGCTTCAGTTCATGTATAGAATTGATGTTATAATAAATATTATGGCGTTAGATTTAGTAAACAATTGATGTTGTATTTTCACTTATAAGCCCATTTTAACCCATTCCTTTAGTGAAATTTTTATATGTCATTATGATTGCATGTTCTACAAAAAATCCCTCACTCCAACTGATGTTGCCTAAGCTTGAATTTGCTCTCACGTTATCTACCTCAAATATTCATTGTTGTCATTGTTCCTCCTTTGATGCTACAACTTCCTCCTTCATCCTGCATGCCACATCTAGTTCTCTTTACCTCCTCTGTTAGGTATGGACCCATCCCATCTCCACCACTTCCTCCTTTCTCATGTGCACCTTTCCTCCTTCCACAAATGTCATTTTTGTCATCCTCATTTTTTCTTGATATCGTAGTCTAACTTTTGTCACCTCTATTTTCTTGTTTATTTCTTTTGTGACACAAACTTGCTCTTAGAACCATTAGGCATGATTTCTTTGTCTTATATGTATTGATTTAGGTATTCCTTAGGTAAGAAATGGACTAATATAGGCATATTAGTATGGAAAAATGTGGGAATCTAATTCTACTTGGAAAATGTTATGTCTAATTGTATCTTAGAAACTAGTTAGGCCATGTCTATCATAAAGTTGCAAAATATTAGGTACATGTATATGATTTAAGATAGATAAGTCAATGGTATACATTTATTATTATTTGATTCATATTGTTCTAACTTATGAATTTTATAGGACTTATGTATCAAAAATTCCTAAATGTAGTTCTCAAATATTGTGTTGATAAATAGTTTCTAACTTGTGTAAATGGAATATGATGATTATTAGTCGATGTACATATATTTATAGTAATGTATGGTAGCTAGTAAATATAGTAGTTAACTTTTTTACTTACATATACAGCTAGCAATTAGAGGACATAGGTACCAATCCTAATGTCCATATATTACTAACTACCTAATAGACATGAGGCTGCATGCATGCAACACATATTGGTCTCTCCACCAACTCGTAGAAGTTATACGATTAAATCTTCACTCCAGGAATGATTCCAACTTGAAAGAAGAAAAAATATAGATGTGAAGAAGAAGAAGAAGAAGATGATGATGATTAAAACTAGACTCGTTTATGTGTATGTCACTAGTTTTTTTTGTAATCACCACTATCATTTTCTTCTTCTTCACATTTTACATTTCACTTCTTTCTGGTTAGTTTAACAGTTGGGATATGGTTTCATCCTAGAACTTTCACAACTTCATGGAGTGTGTAGTATATATGGAGCAGGTTCATCATCCTATCTAGCAGGTAGTTACAAATATATGTACTTTGGTTATGTTTAAAATTGTACTATATAAAACCATTCACATATTTCTTCCTGGATAATGAAATTTGGTTGTTTGATTTATTGATAAAACATTCACATATCACTCATGTTTAACAAATCTCTTATTTATTTGAACCCCCTATAATTATATGTGGTAAATGGATTATCATACATAGAAGGATTGTTCAGTTTCTATTTTTATGTCTACCTTTATACCTTTTCTTCTACAAGCACCACCAGCATTGAAATTTAATCTGTCACCACATCCTAAAACCAAATGTAGCCTATTCCATGTAAACCCACCTCATTGTTTGTCATTGGATAGATTCCATATTAAAATCCTATTTTCTTTTTCAATGAGTCCTTATGATTTCTTTCTTTCTATTTCAAACTTTGTGACATGTACACTCCCACAACCACTGAGCAACAACTACTCATTGACTTGTTCTTGGGTGCTTAGTATTCAACAATGAGTGTGACTGGGTTTTCCCAGTGCATCATCCTAATTGGAGATCTTCTACCCTTTCTCCCGCTCATGCAGTCCTACTAATGGTAGAGTATCTTCATTTCACTCAAAAACCAAGATCCTAAACACTAGATTCATCCACTGATTGGCAAGATGGTGTATTTTCTTAGTCCATGTTGGACACTCTAGCAAATCATGAAAGCTCTTATACAAACTTCATGCCAGCCATGAATTTAACTAGAAAGAAGTAACTTATCAAATGTGAAGATTAAAAATATGATGGTATTAATGAGAAAAATAGTTGAAGTGCATATACACCTATGTCTACTAATTTTCTCTTGATAAACATCATCTTATTTAAATTCACATCTGTGGTGTTGATTCTTTCTAATTATAATTATGGCTTGTTTGAAAGCTTTGGACAAGAACTTCTATGACTTTGATGGAGTGTCTAATATGTGCAAAGTAGAAGCACCCTTTTGTCTAATAGCTGATGACTGTAGTGCTTAACATCATCCTTGTTGAATGGAAGGGAGAGGGGTGGACATTGGTAGGCATACTAGACTGGAAGAATGAGTGGAATATCTCCAATTCAGATAAAGTTTTGGAAAACACCAATCACGTAAGTAGTTGAACAATGTTGAAGAATGATTCAACAACTAGTTATTTCTTAGTGGTCGTGGGAATGTACATGCCACGAGGTTTGAAATGGAAAGTAGGACAAAAGAATGACTCATTTAAGAAGAAAAAGGATGTTTCTTAGAAAATAATTACAAAAATATATACTGAAGTATGTAGAAGGGATAAACAAACTATGGTTGTTGATGTGGTGACAGATAATATACTAGTAGTGGTAGTACAAGAAATTGTTAGAACACCATCATAGGACATTTGAAACATAAAACATATAATAAAGAGATATGTTTATGGTTTTGAAACTCAATTAGGTCCTATGGGTATCCACTACTCGTAGTACCCTCCCACCAAAAAATGATGTGTGATTTGGTGGTCCGATTAAAAATGCTATGTTGACACACAAGACTACCCCTCTTCCTGAAAGCTTCACGGGTCCCCTTGACGACATAGGAGGACCTCCTGTAGGGGGTTTACTAGACAAGGCTCTACAGAGGGATTAGTACCAACATATAGAAGATGCTCAAATCCTCACATCATAAGGTTTTGATGTGTGAATGCATTATGATATGTGAATATGTGTGTTAAGGATATGTGAATGATTTATGAATTAGTGTATTATTTGATGAATTGGTTATGTTAATCTATATGATGTGTATGGTTGTTAATAAATAATATGTATGTTGTAGAATGTAAACTTTACTTTGTGTAGATGTGGAAGGAAATGAATTGAGTTGTATGGATGATGTGAATGTAAGTAAATATGTGTATGGAAAATGAATAATGTGAATGCAAGTGAAATGATATGTTTTTGTCGTTTCATGTGAAGGTAAATGAATATATAGATATAAATGCGAATGCAAATGAATTTCAGCCTGTAGGTGTGTTTTGTTGTAGGTTATATAAGTTTCTAGATAGCCTGGTAAATAGAAAGTTTATGACATGTTGTTCAGCTATAAAACAAGTTTTTATCATTAATATTCTATTAAAAACATAAAGACAACAAATAATATTGCCCATTTTCCTACAAAAATTGACACTAGAAATATTCACAAAAACCTGAAAATTTTGTTGCATGTAATGATCTATTGCATCAATTTTTCTGGAATAACAACATTGCATTTATTTTGTTGTGACATTTTCTTCACGTTCTATAATTGACACTACATTTTACTATTTCTATTATTTTGAAGTGGGAACTAACATTTGTATCCATGGATCAGTTGTGTTTCCCGCCTCAACGTCATATTTGAGCTGATGCTATATGCTTGATGAAGTAAATTGATATAGCCTATATATGTACTACATTCATTAAATGGAACAATGCAATGAAGTAATGAAAATAATGTGTAGTTTTATAAGGTTAATGAAATGTATATCAAAATAATATAAATCAATTAAGTTAAGCAAATTATATTGAATAAAATATAGTCAATAGGGAATTCAAAGTAATATCTTCATTGGGTCAAAGAGAGAGATAAAAGATTCATAGTCAAATCTGACTCATAAAGTAATGTGACTAACCTATTTGAAGTTGGGCTACTTTTAAAAATCTAAGTTCGAGATGATCCAAACCTAGATTCATAACTACCATAATTTATATGAATACAAAAGTATTATTCAAACTGTGAAATTACATTTTATCGATATCAATTTAGGTTATATAACCCAGAGAAACTGGCTTGCCTATTTTTTATTTTAGAACATATTTTAGGATATTTTCTGATTAATATATCATCTACTAATTATCTAAATTAATATTATTATCTACTTCAAAAAAATTAATTAACAATTACAAATATACCTTCCCATCATGCATTAATATCTTTATGTGTGATAGGGTATAACACTCATTCAACCATGGTGAAAACCCTCGTGATTAAAATGGCACCAGATGTGAAATGACTAAAGTAACCATGGAGTATATGACACAAAAATAATATTCATGAGGGTATCTTAGAGACAACACACGAAAAATTCTTCATACTCTTTAATGAGAAGAAGCATTGGTCCATCAAACCTTCGAACTAAGGGTTCTCCATTATGATCAAAGAGAACATTGACCACTACACCATCACCTTTGGGTTCCTTGAATTCACTTGAGGTCAAAGACCCCTAGAACATGTCTAGGGGTGATTAAGATCATTTCCCTCTCTTTTTCCATTACAATATGTAGGGAAACATCTTAAACTCGATAGAGAGCATAGAAATGCATGAGAAAGGCACCCAAACCATTTTGGTCGGTGATGATTAATTCATACATATAAAGAGAAGATACAAACCCCAACTAGATACCAATGAACATTTTTTTTCTATTACATAGAGAAAAGAGAGGAAAATAGGGAAGATCAAGACTCACTTGCAATGATGAAATGAAATTAGCCATCGAATTTGATAAGACCCAAGGGGAGAGCCTCTATCATCAAGAGTGAAAAACTTGCCACAAAACCACAATGTAGATGAACATAAATTATATTTGTAACTATCTTTTCAATCAATCAAATTTGTAACAAATTTTAGATAACCTTTGGGGGGTCTATGAAAATGCACATCATACAGTACATCCACTGCAAACTAATCAAAAAGAGAAACTTGTCAAAGATTCATATATTGGAAGTATGAATGACAACAAATCACAAAACTCATTAAAGAAAAGGTATGAACATATATGTACATGCAAGTATTCAAGAATCAAATTTGACTTACTGATATGCTTCTCCCTATACACCTTTTGGGAATGCACACCTAAGTCAATCTAGTAATAGCTAGATGTGCACACCTTGAGGTACTTTAGAGAAGAGGCACACTTGGGATGTGTTGAATTTATATGGGGTCATATACTAACTTATCCACATATACTAGAATATATCACCTACAACCACACGAGATAGTATAATATTATAGGTGAGTGGCATGTGAGTGGTCAATCCAAAGGGAAAGAGGGGGAAATAGAGCTAAGTTAGGTTAAGCTATGTTCCTACAGCGGGGATTAGGGTTGTAGGGCTTAAAGTTGGTTTTGGTTTATTACATTAAGGTTCATGCAAAAAAAAACAAAGGGATCAAAATAATCAAAACTCTAAATTAACCCTAAACAAGTTAATTCTAACTAACCAAGAGAGACAACTAAGTAAGCGGGAGAAAAATACTAAGACTAAGTTACACTAATTAAGCAGGTTAGACATGAAAGCAAGTAATGACCTAGATTAGCACTAACTAACAAGATTAACACTAGAAATCTGAAAAGAGTACTAGCTACTCTAGCAAGTCCTGATTATTTAAAACCAGGAAATAAACTAACAAAGCAATTAAAGCATCAACTAAACTAGCATGAACTAGATAACATACTAAATGGGTTTTAATGCAAGACCATGAGAGGTGTGTCATTTGGGGATGTTACTAGGGTTCCGTCTGGGGGAAGGAACAACATGAAGACCTAACCATTCGTTTCAGATTGGTGAACCAAATAATTAGCCAAATGTAATGGAATCACCCTACACCACTAGTCGGCCATGGTTATAATAGTCAGTGTGAAGGAGAATTACAACCTTACACACCCTATCTAGCCTTAGATAGCTCAATTGAACTAAGGTGTAGGTGAGATTCCAATAGGATTTGACGAATCTAGGTTTGTAGGATGGGTCTTTTTAGAGTATTTAGGAGCTGAAGGTAGGAATGAGGAGTAGAGGTGAGGCTATTTCACCTCACATTACTCACCATCTAGCTTTTAGAAAGAGACTATGGAACTAAATAAAAACTCCTAAACTAGCTACTTGGATCTCAAAAGGAGTAAGATAAGGAATATATGTATGGTATGATGGGGTGCTAGCTAGGGATCAACTAGTTGGACCTAGGAGGAAATTCCGTAATAAACTTACATATGCCATCTTCTCATAGACTTAGGTGATTTCAAGCATAAAACAACAAGTAATTCTTGTTTCAAGCACAAACAACAAGAAGCAACATGGGAAACAAGACAGAAATAGAAAGCAATCATCACAGAAAAAAAATTTAGAGTTTACATATTATATTCCACCAAAATGGTATCAAAGTATCATTTAAACCCAAACATCCCACTACAAAGGGATTACTCATAGTGCAGAAAAAGTACAAGAAGGGGTATAAGAAGAAGGAAAAGCCATGGAGCTAATGGAAGATCTTCTTCTCCTTCACCTCCAGAGGTAGGAGAAACACCTTGCCCATCCTTGGTATAAAGAGGGCATGCACTGGGTGGTGGAAGTGGGGAAAACCGTAGAAAATTAGGGTTTTGAGGTAGAGGAAGGAGGAAATAGGTGGGAGTAAATAGAAGATCTTGAATGCACTAAGGATGGTATAAAAATATTCTATAGAGGTGTAACTTCATGCTACAACCACCACCTAGGTATATATAGTGGTACGGAAGCACTAGTTTAAGTGGGGGTGGGAATGGGTAGAAAAGTGTATAAGAATGATAAGGTTTTGGTGGTAGTACGGCCATGCTGGGCAACACAGTCATGGTGGTAGGAGGTAGCACGACCATGCTGAAAGGGAACAACCTTTTTCAAAAAGTGGAAAACACATGTTCAAAGTGGGGAAATGGAGGCTGGTAGCATGGCTGTGTTGGGAAAGATGGCTATGGTGGGGCTAGGTAGCATGGCCATGATGGATAGCATGACCATGGTGGGCCATTTGGGGACTTGGTCGTTCTGCTTGAAATGCTCCTTCTACTTCACGATAGCATGGCCAATCTGGGTGACACGGCCGTACTGATGTCTTCTTGGCATGATCGTGCTAGCTAGAATGATCGTGTTGTTAAGGATTCTCTAGCCTTATCAAGTATGTTAATATTCAATGATTTTTGCTCAATCATGACTATTCTTTGGCACCACAATCGTGTTGGTGTCTTCATCTGCACTTTGCACTTCATTCCTTGAGATCTTGTATTTCTTTGCTTGAGTTGACTCTTGGCCACTAGGGATATGTTAAGGGATCCTTTGAACTCACTGTGGGCCTCTCTAAGGGTATAGAAACCCTAGGATCATCCTCTCTCTCTCGTCCATTGAATTGTAGACCAAGTACCTAAAAACATGCAAACAACATCCATAAGTGCATTCTACAAAAATATGTATATTGAGAGAAATAACAGCCAACAAGTTTTAATGCGATTGAAGTGCAATAAGATACAATATGGATCTCTAAATTAGGGATGCATCACCATCCAAACTTAAAACATACTTATCCTCAAGTATGCTCCAAATTTATCATTTTCAATTTTTTCGACAAACAAGAATGATAAATGCATGACAACAGATGATCATTGACGAAATGGGCTTAATGGTGACTAAGTACATGTATCCCAGTTCTCACCTCTCCACTTTCACTAACCAATCATGATTAAATAATTGAGCATACAAACTTCACATATAGGGTACATAAGACGCTATCAATATATATGACTTTCATGTAGCTCTATGTAGACCGTTTCATGGTGGTGATAATCAAAGATGACTAGGAGTTTTATTTTACTTTCATGCTTTAATTTCATACTTCAAACCAAACTATGTGACCCACATGGATGTGAAAAAGTGAGAAATGAGTTAGGTTTGATGTTTCCTAGCTTAATGGGTATGAAAATAGAAGAAAGGGTTACAATAAGAGGTTGGAGAGCTATTACATAGGAGAACTCGTATTTTCTTTATTTTGATGCTATTACATAGGAGCATTTTTTTCCTTTTCCCTTGGTGTAGCTAGGGCATATGGTGGTGAGAGTGTAGTAGGGGGTATAGATATGGTCATCCCAACTTTTGTGGTTGACAAGGCTGATATGTGCACTTTAGCATCATTTCATGAGGAAGAGAGTTAAGGAGATGATTGAAAAAATGTTGGGTCAAAAGGAGGGTCACTAGTGTGGTTCTCAACAAAAGATCTCCTGCATGAAAATTACTCCAACACCTCATCCAATAATGTCACACCACATGATTGAATCAACACTCCAACACTAAATTCATACCTTTATCATAAAATTTCACAAACCCTAAGCGTTTATAGCTTGCTCAAATCACAATGCAACCGAACAATTCAAAAACATGAGAGAAGTGATTCACATGTAGAAAGACAAAAATTAAGACCATTTAGAAAAAAAACATAAGAATGCAGCATGCATCCATCATATGTCAAGATTTTTAGTTTAATAAGTTAAGATTATGTCAAGACATGCTTCTTGGGAAATACATCCAAAATTTGATAAAAATTGGCCAAAACGGTGCAAACTTGCATTCAATCACATTTAATATTACATTTAAAAAATAAAAAGTATAAAGAAAAAAAGTCCTAGCTAAAACTCACAAAATTACCAAAAATCTACAAGAAATTTAATGCATAGCATGAGAGAAAAATGCATGAAATTAGAATACATGGTATTCAAGCATGTAAAGAAAATACACAAAGTATGGGTAAATAAGTATAAAGGTTTCTTAATCTATTTGACCATCTCAACAAAAATTTAGAACAAGGTACATAGAGAAAAATGAGTTAAAGGAAGGACTTACCACCCTACCACCCCAAACTTTTAAACCATGTTATCCACACCATGAAATAGAGTTTAGAATAGTAGGGTATATGGTGTCGAGTTATGATAGAAAAATGCTAATAAATTTAGTGATCAATGTAGAATTAGGTTAGCACGATAGGGCCACCATGTCTGTGCTACAAAAAATGGTCATGATGACTTGCTAGCGACATGACCATGCTGATTGGAATGACCGTGCTGGCCACTTCTATATAGCTTTTTCATTGGTTTCAAATTTTCTTTTCTAACTTGATCTTCTACTTATTTGGCTCCTCCATGCATCATATTTTCTCTAGTGTACATGTTCTAACATGATTTGAAACCATAAAAAACATGAAGTATGGTGTGTTTGTTCGTTTCTAGGTAAAACAAAAGTGTAATCAAGAAAAGGGGTTTTGAGAGAAAGTGTAAGAAACCAACATAGGTTGCCTCCCACTAGTGCTAAGCTTAGAGCCTTCATAAAAGCTTATTATTCTTTCCACCATCATATGTCCACACCCAAGGTGTCTTTCTTTGTATCCAAAGAGACCCTCTACAAAGCTTTTACCACATGATCTTTATCCCAAGGAACATGCGAGGTTCTGTAGCAATTATTTTCATTGCAAATATCACAAAATCTAGTATAGTCCAAGTTGTCGCAAAGGTCCTCAATCATTATGTTATATTTTTCTTCGGCAGTGAACATGCGCTCTTTCCTCATATAAGAGACTGTCATGTTGTCGGCTCACATTTTAATCTCTGTATCCACTGTGCATAAGAACGACCTCCCTAGGATGATGTAGTTCCTCCCATCCTTTTGCTTCATGTACACTACCAGAACATCTATTGGGTAACTGGCACTCCAGTTCTTGTCCACATCCACCCTTATGTTTTCTACCATACCCAAATGTGCCTTTCTTGATCCATCGTCTAACTATAGAACACAATTAGTAGGTTTTATTACTTCTAGATGAGCTTGACAAACAAGTTATAAGGAACAATGCTCACACTGGTAAAACAAGAAGTGTGTGTTCCATACATTGGTAATTGATGTAACAAGGAATGATGGGGATGGTAAGATCTTTCCTATGTCTAGGGAAGGGGTATTCAAGAATGAAGTTTACATGCTTTGTGGTTAAAATCCTTTTGGTTGGAAGTATCATCATCTTTGCCTTACTAGTGCAAGAAAATTTAAAGAAAGGTATGAGGGTCAGAATTCTTGTCTTTCCTTGGTTTAAGGCATCCAAAAACTTCATGATATGGAATTTTCTTCTTGTAGGAAAGGGTCTTCTAAAGCATCATAGAAACTTTGACCAGTTGCTTCAACATCCTCTATAGAAAGTTGTGGGCCTTGGGATGGCATAGGAGTATTCTTTAATTCATTGGGTGGAGCTCATGTTGTTAACAAGTCCAAGAGGGGTGAGACAACATGTGTTATATCCTTCAATAAAGGATGTACAAAAAATTCTTCCTTTTCAAACTATGATGGGACACATGGGGATGTATCCCCAAGAAAAGGTGAGACAACATGAATCATTATCTCCATAGATGGTGGGGGATTTAGTGGAATTTTTTTATAGGTAGATGGTGTATCAAGAACTTCATTACTCTTGGCACTATCAAGAGAAAATGGAATAGAAGAATCTTTGATACTCTCAACATCTTCAAAAGAGTCTTCTAGCCACATTTTCCCATCATGCTCCTTGGACACTTTCTCTTCCCTTTCCATGAATTATTCAACAATTTTCTTGTCCCATATGATAGATATCAAGCTCACTTGCTTGTGGGGAGGAGGGGGAGCTCGTGAGGATGATGATGATTGTGTTGGCGGTCTTTGGTGAGGTGGATTAGGATTTTGGAGGATGCAAGTTGGTTGTTCTGTAGGTTGTTTTGGAGGTGGTTGTTGTGGCTGTTGTGGAGGGGGTTGAAATTAGAGAGGGGGTTGTTGGTGAGAATGTGGTGGGGTGGAGGATATTTGTAGTTGTAGTTGGGTTTAGGGGGTGAGGATAATAGAAATTTTGTTGTCCTTGGTACTACTACAAAGTTGTGACTTACCCTTGTGAAGGAACATAGGAACCTTGAGGTGTTCTTATAGAACCATTATCATTGCTTTGGTTGGCCATGGTATGGGAAGGAAGTCTTCCCTCCTCACAGTGTCCAAGTGAAACAGAGATCTGATGAAGCCTCTTCCGAAGGTAGTTAATGAGAGATATGACCAATCCTTTTCCAAAGGCGGTTAATTGTCTTACCATGGGAAGACACATCCCTATTTACTTCATCCAGATTTTGCACTTTCCCAAGGACTTTTTCTTCAAACCTCAAACTATTTCTTGGTTCTTGATGTTTCTTTGACTGTCACTATCCTTCTTCCCCTTGCTTCCAAAAGAAGTTTGGGTGGTTCCTCCATTTCGGAGAGTAGGTGTTGGACATGGGCCCTTGGCGATTGTGATTTCCAAAATCATTTAGGGCTTCCACTTCTTCATCAATGAAGTTAATAGCCATGTCAGATAGGCTAGTAGAGATCCCAACATTGTTCTTCATCAAATTCATCATATCAGAAATAATCTTCATTATTTGTAGATTTGTATCATTCCTATCTGGAGTAGGAGGAGGAGGTGGTGGAATCAAGTTTCTATCACAATGTACACTCATGATAGAAGCTTGGTGATATGAATTTTTAGTGAGATTCTTGAAAAGAGGCCATGAATCTTTCAAAGGCTTGGCCATGAAGATTCCACCACAATGGAGTTAACAACCATTTGACCCAATTCAGATACAATGGTATAGAAAGATTGTAAAAGATCTTGGATAGGTACTTAATGGTGAGGGAAGTCTCTAAGTAGCTTTTGAAAACTCTCTCATGTCTCATGGAATGGCTTAATATCCTTTTGGGTGAAAGAAGTTATGTACCTCCTCATTTGGGTCAACCTGGAAATATGATATAACTTTGTTAGGAACACGTTCTTGACAACTACCCAAGTAACCAACTCTTCCTTCTACGTGTACCAGTCTTTAGCTTTTTCCTTGTGCGAGAAAGGTAACAAAGTCCTCCTAATAGAATCATTAGTTATAGTGTGGTCATGGAAGATGGAACACGTCTCCAAGAAAGCGTCGACGTGGTGATATGGGTTCTCATTATCCAACCAATAGAAGGTGGGTAAGAGACCAAGGAGGGATGGTGGAATGGAGAATTGTTGACCCATAATTTGGTCAACTAGGCGGGCAATGGGTAGTGTATAGTTTCCCAAAGTGAAGCATCCATGGAGGGGATTGGGTGGTGGTGGAGGATCCACTCCCCCTTCTTCATGGTATTGATCATTCCTATCTTCCATTTCAACCTGTGGATGTAGTTTGTGTTGATGTTGACGCATCCTTCTACCTATCTCGGGATCGACAGAAACCAAGTCTGTGAAGATAAAATGTTACCCAAGCATGCACATCTATCCTCTATATAAGGAAGAAATAAGAAATAAGGGCTAAGTTAGAAGAAAAAAATGCAAATGTAAACAATGAATAAAGAATAAAAATGATGAGGGAAGCAAGAAGAGCAAAGCTACACTAACTAGCTAGGTTGAGTGCCTGTTTCCCCAGTAACGGTGCCAGAAAGCCTGATATGCTTCTCCCAATATACCTTTTGGGAATATACACCTAAGTCAACTGAGTTATGACCAGATGCGTACACCTCAAGGTGATTTAGTGAATAGGAACACTTGAGATCTTTCAAATTCAAAGAGTCCCTATACTAACACATGCACATATACTAGAATATATCACTAACAAGCGCACATGATCGTATCATAGTATAGGAAAGTGTCAAGTGAGGGGTTGATCCATAGGGAAAGAGGGGGAACTAGATCTAAATTAGCTTAAGTTATGTTCCTAAAGAGGAGATTAGGGTTTTTAGGGTTTATAGATGGTTTTGGTTTGATTACACTAAGGTTCATTTAAGAAAATTATAAATGGAGGAAAACAAGCAAAACTCTAATTAAACCCTAAGCAAGTCAATTGTAGATTACAGAGAGAGACAATTAAGTAAGTGAGCTAAAAAGACTAAGACTAAGTTACACTAGTTAAGAATGTTAAACACTAAAGCAAGTAATGACCTAGATTAACACTAACTATGAAGATTAGTACTAACAAGCAGAAAAGATTACTAACTACTCTAGCAAGGACTAACTATTCAAAACAAGGCAATTAATTAGCAAAGCAATTAAAGCAATCAACTAAACAATCATAAACTATCCAAGGGAGTAGTTGGGGTTTTAATGAAAGTTAATGAGAGGTGGGCCATTTGGGTATGTTACTAGGGTTCCACTTGGGGAAGGAAACAACATGAAAACCTAACCATTCATTCTTGATTATCAAACCAAACAACTAGCCAAATGCAATGAAATCCCCCTAAATTGTCAGTCAACCATGGAT
The DNA here is from genome assembly GCA_963693085.1 of Alisma plantago-aquatica. NCBI lineage: Eukaryota > Viridiplantae > Streptophyta > Magnoliopsida > Alismatales > Alismataceae > Alisma > Alisma plantago-aquatica. The sequence goes on along the minus strand of OY856412.1, from coordinate 1,275,304,049 downwards.
AGAATAGGGCATGTGATGGAGAACTACACCCTTGCACACCCTATCTAGCCTTATAAGGCTCAATCGAACTAAGGTGTAGGTGATATTCCAATAGGATTTGATGAATCTAGGCATCTAGGATGGATATGTTTAGTATTAATTGTGATCCAAAGGTAGGAAGGGGGAGTATAGGTCAGGGAATTTCACCTCATGTTACTCACCATCTAGCTTTTATAAAACCTCTATGCAATTACATTAAACATTCCTACACTAGCTACTTAGATCTCACAACTAGGAGTAATACATGTGTGGGAAGATGGGGTGCTAGATAGTATCCAATAGTTGGACCTAGGAGTAAATCCTAAGATAACCTCACATATGTCATCTTCTCCTAGACTTAGGTGATTTCAAACATAAAACAACAAGTAATTCATGTTTTCAAGCACAAACCACAAGAAGCAACATGGGAAACAAGATTGAAGTAGAAAGATATCATCATAGAACGAAAATATAGAGTTTAAAAATTATATTCCCCTAACATGGTATTAAAGTGTCATTTTAACCATAAACATCCCACCACAAAGGACTTAGCTACTCATAGTGCAAAAAAAGAGTTAAAGAAGGGGTAGAAGAAGAAGGAAAAGCCATGGAGCTTGTGGAAGATCATCTTCTCCTTCATCTCTAATAGTAGGAGAAGCACCTTCTCCATCCTTAGTAGCATAAGGGCATGAAGTGGGTGGTGAAAGTGGTCAAAACCCTATAAAGCTAGGGTTTTGAGGTAGAGGAAGGTGACAATGAAGTGGAAATAGGTGGGAGATATTAAATACACTACATTATGTAGAAATAAATGCTATGGTAGTGTAACCTCATGCTACAGCCAACACCTACATATATATAGGTGGTAGGAAAGTACTATCTTAAGTGGAGGAAATTGGTAGAACAGTGCAAAAGAATGTAATGTTTTGGTGGTAGCATGACCGTGGTGGGTAGAAGGTAGCACAATAGTGCCGAGAGGGACAAGAGGGAACAATTGTTCTTAGAAAGTGGAAAATCACATGTTGAAGGAGGGAAAATGGAGGTTGGTAACATGGTTGTGCTAGGTAGAATGGTTGTGGTGGGGGATAGGTAGCACGAGCGTGCTAGGTAGCAGGACTGTGGTGTGCGAGTTGGGGACTTGGTCATTTTACTTGGAATGCTCATTCTTCTTTTGGCCAATATGACCATTCTAGATGGAATGCATGCCATAAGGTTCTTTTGGCACGACCATGGTGGACAGAATGGCTGTGTTGTCAAGGTTGCTCTGGCCTTGTTAAGTATGTGATTTTCCTATGATTTTTATTCGACCAACACAACCCTTCCTTGGCACCATGGCTCTGCTGATGTTTTAAGCTTCACTTTACTCTTCATTCTTTGAGATCCATGTATTTCTTTTCTTGAGTTGACTCTTGGACACTAAGGATAGGTTGATGAATCCTTTGAACTCATTGCGGACCACTCTAAGAGTAGAGAAACTCTAGGATCGTCCTATATCTCTATCTCAGCCATCCAAGCATGGTCAAAGTACCTAAAAAAATGCAAAGATCATTCATAAGTGTATTTGACAAAAATATGCATATTGAGAGATATAACATGTAATCCAACATGTTTAGCTGTGACATAAGTGTAATAAGACACAAGATGGGGCCCTAAATTAGTACTAAATCACCTACATCATCAGAACCATAACTCAAATTCCCTTTCATCAGAACTGCTTTTTTTCTTTCTTTCTTTCTTATAGGAGTCGTTGTTCCATTCTTGAATATAAAAGGTTTTGCATGAACTACCTAAAGAAGTAGAGAGCCATTTTCTCATCTATAGATCAGTAATTTCATCATGTAACATTTAAATTTTGATAATTTTTTGTCACTTCCCTCATTAAATGATGAATCATTAGAACTGTCCTCTTCTGAAGAGATGACATTGGCTATCTTCTTAGGAGGCCTGACCTTCTCAAGACTATAGGAGAAGGTTTCTTAGCTACAACAATAGGTTTAGCATGTGGTTCCAATAGCATACATAGAAAGCACATAGTAAATGAATCATTAAAGAAACTATTATTTAACAAATTATCAAAACATATTAAAAGGTGAGTCATGTCTCATTAAAAGAGGAATCTTAATAGCTTTTCTATTTAGAAGATCTTGCATTGGCCTTCTTCTTTGGGGGGTCATCCTTCTTTTTCACTGTTGTGGTAGGCTTCTTACCTTGAGCAGCAGGTTTAGTAGAAGGTTCCTGTAAAATCCATGAAAATAGAGAATGTTAAAGAGATTTACAGTGCAAAGATCCTAGAACAAATAAGAAATCATCAGAGTCCATCTAATAAGGTTCTCCAAAATCTAGTTACCAATCAGACCTAGAACACTTATTTTATGTGAAGACATCTTAATGTTTTAAAGATGATCCTTTGTCATGTATGTAAGCTCCTATAAGAAAATAAATATGTTTTATGGTAACATGCTTTTTTTGATAGCTGGCAGTCATGAGTTGTCTTCTCCTATGCCTTCTTGCAGTCATTATCTATTAATGGAGTTATGAAATATAAGATGTGGCATCTATCACTTATATTCTTATTATTATATGAATGTTTTATCTATTCAAACTTTTGGCTCTAAGATGGGAGGTTGTATGCCAAGGTCAGCACATACCTACTTCTTAGGGTAAGACATAAGATAATGGATATCTCCTATTAGTGAATGCAAAAAATATTGGCATACATCCAAGGCACACCAAAACTTTCTCCTATCCTTCTATTTACAACACTCATTGGATAATCAACATAACGATCTTAGGTGGGTTACATGGGTTAAATTCTCTCTTATTAAGATGCACTCCTAATGAGTCTCCCAATATTTATAAAATTAGATCATCAATGCACATGGATTTGTGCTAGGTTGATATTTGAATAGGAGCACTTCTCATCCTCAGATCGATTGCACGCAACACCTAGCATGATGTCGAATGGGATTTTCTTTACGTGAGCAATCATAGTGAGCTTTATATTCTGAAAAAACTATCTTCTACTGAAAATTAAAATGAAGAGACATCTTTTCTAGAATTTAATCCATCTAAACTATTGGAAGGACCTTCTTTCTACAAGGATGAACAACTAGATAATTCCTTCTTCTATTAAACCCTGTTATTCTATTATTTTATTTTGAAAAATCTTGGAAAGAGGAACGTGCTTTATCCCATAGATAAGGATGAGGAGGAGGCCTTGACATTTTACCATTTAAGATCAACCATATTCTATGCCTGCTTAAATTAATTAACAATTTCAATATGTGAGAATTTCATTATTTTGAAAATATGTTTGACCAAAGAATTAAAATCGATTTCTACCTAGAATGCAATGAAACTCCAGTAGGCACATCACATTTTGTACATGGGTGACCAAAGGACAACAGCTCCCACGCCATGTGTGAATTTTTAAAAAGAATAAAGTTTGACATCTAATTGTTTATGGTCAACCATATACTATGATTGTTAAAATTCGTTGAATATTTTAGTGAATTTAACTTTTTGATAATATGTTTGATCAAAGAATTAAAATTCATTGTTACTTGTATAAGTAAAGGAAATTCAGTAACATAATCACGTTTTGGTACATGGGTTCCCAAAGGGAAAAGAAATTATATGTCCTCTATGAATTTTAGGAAAGTATTAGAAAAACTAGGTAGACTTACTACTTATGCTCTGGCCATGGATTTTTGAGTCCAAGATCATCTAGAAAATGACAATTGTTTGACTTAATGACGTTGTGTGCATGATAAAGGAAAAAAATACAACTAAAAGCAATAGGAGAAATTGAACATAATCAATAGTTAAATGCCAAACATATGGGTTTGATTTGTCATAATATTTATCTTTAAGTTTATTCAAACAAGTCCAGTAAGGCCATACGAATGAGCAACTAGCAACATAATGTCATCCAGTCTACAAAGTTATCCATCTTCAATAGTGACTTTTCCAACAGTTGTACAAGTCAAATGACAAATAACTTATAAAACATAATGGACAACAAGAATTAGTGATCAAATCAACTAATTATGTCATTCCAAGGAAATATGTGGATGAATATAGATAGGTTGACAAGCATATGAACAACTATATAATTCAGAATTTGGAAATGAAATTGTTTATCATCTAAGACAAGCAACACCATTAAACAAATAATGAATGATGAGCAAATCATACAACCTCCATGAAGACCACATGAAGCTTACAATCCAGTAGCTAATGAGAGATTAAATGACTTCTCTTTATGTAGTGAAGACATGATATATTGGCAGGCACTCTCACTAGTTCGTCTTAGCATAATAAGAGATTAACGAGAAATATTGTGTATGTTTTGTTAGACCATATAAATGATGGGAGATGCTAACTTATCTTCTCCCTAAACTATTTACTAACTAATAGAAGAATTGAAAATCAAAGTAAATAAAAGAAAGGAAAACCTTTGGAAAACAAAGGGGAAACTATCAACAACCCATTGATCACGAGTTGAGGAATAACCAAGTCCTCAACATAAAAAATATTGCCATGCATACTTAGAGACTAGAAGCTGTTCATCAACACATAGCCTATAAAATAGAGTCTTGAAAAATATGCTATCCACATGATATGTATGGTATTCATAGAAGAACAAATTACTAATAAAATTTAGGGAAAGTAATATCTTATTCAACAATATGGCTATTATAAATCTAGAATACTTTCGAAGTATATTAAATTGACAATGTCATTCCTAGAAGGTGTGGTTTGGTACATCTTCAATGTTTGGAGGGAGACTCATAGAAAGAGACAACTCATGTGAGGCACAACCACCAAAAACTTGCTTCTTTTCCATCTATATGGAAGTTCTTTGCCACTCTACAAACTACAAGGACTTTCTTTGTTCATTTTCCAATTGTTAATAGATCAACAATTACATGTGAATATGTCTTCTTTAGAGAAGAGACCTAGCAAGAGCATTGTAGAAAAAAAAATCTATTTTTCTATCGTAAACACCAACCACCCTTCTAGAATCACAATTGAACTAATATAATGACTCACAAAGGGAACTACAATTATACCTTTAGAGCCATCAGTTTCTGTCAAGAAAATTCTAATGAATATAAGTGGCATGCAGAAAATTGACCTTGTTGTTTTTCATATGTCAAACACCTATCAAAGAAAGTATTGGGCATGTTAGCTTGAGTAGAATAGAAGAGCACAAAATCGTTGTTACACATAAACTAGCTCAGATGATGCTCTTGAAAGTATATAGAATCTATAAAAATGGAGAAAAAAGTCCAAGATACTTAAAACATTGGAACAATAAGAATACCATCAAATGAGGATAATCTGCCATTCAATCTTGTCTGCTAAATTCATAAAAAGAATGTTAGTAGCAACTATAAACAAAGAATACATTATGATACATTTAATGGAATTTATAATTTGATATAAAACTCCCTATGATATAAAGAAGAAACATCTCATAAGCATCATGGAATCCATAATCCATAGGCCATCCTTAGATGACCACATGTATTATTTTGAGTCTACACACACACACACACACACACACACACATATATATATATATATATATATATATATATATATATATATATATATATATATATATATATATATATATATATATGTGTGTGTGTGTGTGTGTGTGTGTGTGTATAAATATGTGTGTGTATTATATATATATATATATATATATATATATATATATATATATATATATATATGAGTGTGTGTGTGTATATATATATATATATGTGTGTGTGTGTAGTGACCAGTGACAGCATGAGAGGCAATTGAATAACTACAAATTGGGAGCTCTTTTTTAAAAATCCAACCATATAGATGGAAAAAACATCATTTCATTTACCTTATCACAAAAAATCATTACTATCAGACATTATATACATGGCCATATGCACAATATACCCTTTTAGCATCCAACGGTTAGCCTGAAATTCAATATAGAGTGTTGAAAAGTATTTTGTTGTTGTGAATGATCTTCAAATTGGATGGTGATAAAATTTTGTAGGAAAATAAATACTAACATATACTTGTAATCTATACCGTTGGATTATGAATAATTGATCTAAATTGAGAGTTATTCAAATACCTCTCATGTTCTCACAAGATATGTTTCTCATTAGATCGCTACGCTATATATATATATATATATATATATATATATATATATATATATATATATATATATATATATATATATATATATATATATATATATAGCGTAATCAGAGATTAACGAGAAATATTGTGTATGTTTTGTTAGACCATATAAATGATGGGAGATGCTAACTTATCTTCTCCCTAATCTGTTTACTAACTAATATATGAATTGAAAATCAAAGTAAAGAAAAGAAAGGAAAACCTTTGGAAAACTAAGGGGAAACTATCAACAACCCATTGATCACGAGTTAAGGAATAACCAAGTCCACAACATAAAAAATATTGCCCTGCATACTTAGAGACTAGAAGATATTCAACAACACAAAGCCTATAAAATAGAGTCTTTAAAAAGATGCTATCCACATGATAAATATGGTATTCATAGAAGAACAGATTACTTACAAAATTTAGGAAAAGTAATATCTTATTCCACAATATGTCTATTATAAATCCAGAATACCTTCGAAGTATATTAAATTGATAGTGTCATTCCTAGAAGGCGTGGTTTGGTGCATCTTCAATGTTTGGAGGGAGACTCATAGAAAGAGACAACTCATGTGAGGCACAACCACCACAAACTAGCTTCTTTTCCATCTAGATGGAAGTTCTTTGCCACTCTACAAACTACAAGGACTTTCTTTGTTCATTTTCCAATTGTTAATAGATCAACAATTACATGTGAATATGTCTTCTTTAGAGAAGAGACCTAGCAAGAGCATTGTAGAAAAAAAAATCTATGTTTCTATCGTAAACACCAACCACCCTTCTAGAATCACAATTGAACTAATAAAATGACACACAAAGGGAACTACAGCTATACCTTTAGAGCCATCAGTTTCTGTCAAGAAAATTCTAATGAATATAAGTGGCATGCACAAAATTGACCTTGTTGTTTTTCATATGTCAAACACCTATCAAAGAAAATATTGAGCACGTTAGCTTGAGAAGAATTGAAGAGCACAAAATCGTTGTTACACATAAACTAGCTCAGATGATACTCTTGAAAGTATATAGAATCTATACAAATGGAGAAAAAAGTCCAAGCTACTTAAAACATTGGAACAATAAGAATACCATCAAATGAGGATAATCTATCATTCAATCCTGTCCTCGAAATTCATAAAAACAATGTCAGTAGCAACTATAAACAAAGAATATATTATGATACATTTAATGGAATTTATAATTTGATATAAAACTCTCTATGATTTCAAGAAGAAACATCCCATAAGCCTCATATTCCATGTCCATAATCCATAGGCCATACTTAGATAACCATATGTATAGTTTTGAGCCCCCCCCCACACACACGCACACACTCGCGCACACACACACAGATATATATATATATATATATATGTCTGTGTGTGTGTGTGTGTGTGTTTATAAATATGTGTGTGTATTATATATATATATATATATATATGTGTGTGTGTGTGTGTGTGTGTGTATGTAGCTATCCAGTGAGAGCATGAGAGGCATTTCAATAACAATAAATTGGGAGCTCTTTTTAAAAATCCAACCGTATAGATGGAAAAAACATCATTTAATTTACCTTCTCAGGAAAAATCATTACTATCAGATATTATATACATGGCCGTATGCACAATATACATTTTTTACATCCAACGCTTAGCCTGAAATTCAATATAGAGCGTCAAAAAGTATTTTATTATTGTGAATGATCTACATATTTGATGGTGATAAAATTTTATAGGAAGTTAAATATTAACATATACTTATAATTTATACAGTTGATTATGAAAAATTGATCTCTATGAAGAGTTATTCAAATGTCTCTCATGCTCTCACAAGATATTTTTCTCATTAGATCGCTACGCTATTTATATATATATATATATATATATATATATATATATATATATATATATATATATATATATATATATATATATATATATTCTTTCAATACCACACAAACATAATATATTATATCTAAGATTGATATGGCATGATCGTGCCCAAAAGCCAGTAGTACTTAGGAACACCGGAAGTATCAAAGATGTAAAATAGCTATGCAACTGATAGTTACTGGACATTGATAAAAGTATATAACTTGACTTGAAAATTAAGTAGACACAAAATATATATGAGCAATTATAATTCAATAACACCAACATACATGATGATTTAAAAAATAGGACAATACATTATTCAGCAGCACCAGAGAAAGTGGCATAGGTGAATGGCAGTACAATGCCCGTAAACATTAAAGTATTGTTGTGAAAGTGTCACACACCAATAAGCATAAAAATATTGTTATAAAAGTACTATAGGACACTTTTATTATCATTGTAGCAAGAGTACAGGACATATAGGTATAATCATGAAATATATCCAACAATTTGACTAGTTTTAGCGTCGTTTTAAGATTAGGATTAAATCAGAACTCATTTTTATTCAGTTTCTGTCTGTGACAGTTTTCTGCATATTGCCAATTTTTGGAGCATTGTGATGATCTTCAACCCACCTGAATATTTTTATACAGCCATGTTCCTAATCACACAAGGAAAACACTACCACAATCCCTCTAGTGAAGGTGACCTTTAATCCCTGTTTGAAGGTGACAACCTTACAAAAATACAAATGTTGGGGATGTTGTGCCGATACGGTGTCTGATGTAACGAAAAATATATTGCGGAAGCGTTACCGATAAGCGTATAAATCCAAAGAAGAAACACCAGATTTAACATGAAAAACTCTCCCCAAGACAAAGAGAGAAAAATTAAGGGACAATATCGGCCAACAAGCACTATGTAATTAAGATCACAACTCGCACTGCCTGGATTTAATTATCCCCTAAATCCAAGTAGTCCTCCCCACACGAGAACAAAGATGAGGAAGAAGAGAATTACATCCAGTGTGTACAAGACCTCCTTCTTTACTTGATCTCTTCACGAGGCAGTTGTCATTGTTGAGGACTGCTTGATGCCGCTACAACCACTGACTGGGTCGGACTGTTGTGCACCCAATGTGTTACCGACTGTCAGTCACTACTTTGTTTCAAGGTAAAGTCGTTGACCCTCTCTTATTCAAACAAGAGAGTTCCTAACTATTCTTGTTCTCTGGCACCCTCTACCATAGAAGGCACCAACAAGTAACTGGAGGGATCACATCTTAACCGATAGGATGATCTCAATGGCCTCTCGCAAGGCCCCTATTTATAGGCCTTCATTGCATGTGGTTGCAACTAGGAATCTTTGTCCAACTCTAAGTCCAACTCCATGTTGCACGTAGGGAGCCATCTTCTTTGTATTTTACATTTGATTCTTATTAGGATTTGTAACACAAACCAACTCCTACTCAAGTTCAAACTCATCTAGGATACAAGACCAGAATCCTATTCATTTTCTCAACAACAAACGCTACCAGAAACTAACAAAAGTATGAATACGATCGTACACCACTTCTTCATAAAGTTATCTACTTGCAACTTAGTTGGTTGAAAACCTATATCGTTCAGTGACATTAAAAATATAATTTGGAACTATCATTCATGTAGGGAGGAGCTTACAAACAGGAGGCATCCTGCTACTATAGCCGCAAATTGTGTGCCACTTCACCATTATAACTGAAAATCAATAGGCTCTTTAATACAAATATAAACTATTGAATCAATCTCCTCCTCCTTATAATAAGGTCCTATACAGTTTTACTCTCATCCAGACCAGTTGTTTCAGGAACGATGGTATTATGAATAACCCTTCTTCATTAATGGTGATCTATACTTCCAACCTCAATGGTATCTCACCCATCTCCCGTTGCTCTTGTGATTCAGCCTTCATCCTCAAGTACCAGCCTTCATCTGCAAGTACCAAACTCATTGCATGCCTTTCATGATACGTCAGTGTCCCTTCTCACCATTTCAACCCTCAGTCCACCCAATGATTGGTATTAAAGTAAAAAAATTCCTGCAGATGTTTTCCCCCAAGGACTAAGCCATTGTACAAGCTTTCACAATTTTCATACTAACATTAAACCATGCATTTCCAAGCACGATCATGATAGCAAACGTGTTACCTTTCTAGTAAATACAAAAACGTGCATGGACAATCAATTGTGCGATAATTTTTGAATGAGCACAAAGCTAAATCATATAATTGACTATAAAAAAATAAAACAAAGAAAAGGGGCACCATTTTTGCATCCTTATAGTAGTTTTGAATGAGATTTGTTCCAGAATCGCAGTGCACTTCATTGAAACAGAGAGAACCAGACATGGACAAAGGCAAACAAATGCATGAGGTACACCTGAAATTTTTCTAAAACTTTATACTTTATAACTAAGCAATGAGTGTGGCTTAAAGTACCAAGTAGTTAAGTGACCCTTGGCAAACAAATGCACTACATTCGTCTGCGAATGCGAAGTGTAGATTTTAACCAAGGTATTGCCATTATATCGTGAGGCAGAATAATGCAAGACTAGTCATCATATGGAACGTCTGAAATAACGTGAGGAAAACAGTGCAACGAGGTAGAATGGTTATTAAGAGCAGATAAATTGAAAAGCAGGTAACAAATAAGGATATAAAGAAGAGTTTAAAACAACAATTATTAAGAATATAACAAAGCCGAGATACGGTGAAATGTAAAAACTAAACGATCATATCACTTTATCACTAACAAATACCAAAGGACATGAAGGATTTTGATAGTGAACTACAAGGTCTTGTCCCCTTATGGATCAAAACCATGTCATGATACCAATAGTTATATTCTATACCTTGGATTTAAAAACCAGGATTTAATCAATATACACTTTGCCAACTTCTTTACTAGTGTTTTCCCACCAACATTCCCTGTTACAGTTACCATGAGATTTGTTGGGTGAGCCTCTGTTCTAAGATTAGATAATTAGCATGAAAACAAGTGCAACATTTGCGGAGACAAAAAAATAGGACATGTAACAATTAGGAGTAGAAGTATGGTTAGGCTTTGTCTCTAGTTCAAAACATTGCACAATATAAGTGTAAAACAACAAGAAGTTTGGGCCATTGACAAAGTTTCACAGATGAAACAATGTGAATCATTGATTCCTTGAAACTTGTTGGTATATGACTGGTGATTCCCATTGGAATCAATAACTTCTTGCAAGGTGAATCAATGTCTAATCAAAGCATTCTTAAATATAGGCCCTCAAGATGTAATTTTTACTATAATTACTTCATGGTCAACTTCCATTACTCTCTTTATGAATATGAGATCGTTTGAGGACAAGGAATAAAATTTAGATCGTTTTACAATTTGCAACTTTCCTTAATAAATATAGAGGAATTAGTCAAGGAAGAGTTAGTATGGAAATAGTCAGTCATTAATATAAGAAAATCAAATATGTATTCACAAGCACATAGTTTTGAAGCATCATAATGGCAGGTAGGGAAAAACTATATTGGTGAGAGTCACGAAGTTATAACACTTGCCTTCTACTCCAGTATATGGACATGAAGAGCATACCAAAATTTCTAAACTACTTCAGATTCTCAACATTATAGAAAAATGAGATGTAACAAGAAGAAATTTTGAAAAGAAGGAAGTCATAAGTAGAAATAGAAGATCATACAGTCATTTCTTATCATTATTGATCATCATCATGCCTTTGTTTACTTCCCATCTCACTACTACAGAACCTACATTTAGTGTCAGTTATTTAAGCCTTTAGTGTCGGTTTGTAAGCGACACCTATGTGGGCGACACTAAAAGTCCACCCATTAGGCGTCGGTTCCAAAACCGACACCCAAACTCTTCGCGCGCCACCGAAAACGCGCCATCATGGGACTATAGGCGTCGGTTATTAGGTAAGCAACCGACACCCAAACCCTTCGCGCCACAGAAAGGGCGCCATTTTGGGCACTATCAGTGTCGGTTATTTACAAATAACCGACACCCAAACCCTTCGCGCCACCGAAAACGCGCCATCATGGGACTATATGCGTCGGTTATTAGGTAAGAAACCGACACCCAAACCCTTCGCGCCACAGAAAGGGCGCCATCTTGGGCACTATCAGTGTCGGTTATTAGGTAAGAAACCGACACCCAAACCCTTCGCGCCACCGAAAGGGCGCCATCTTGGGCACTATCAGTGTCGGTTATTTACAAATAACCGACACCCAAACCCTTCGCGCCACAGAAAGGGCGCCATCTTGGGCACTATCAGTGTCAGTTATTTACAAATAACCGACACCCAAACATTATGTGTCGGTTATTTATAAATAACCGATGCCTATTGGTTTTTTTTTCTGTCAGTCTGCAGACCTGCTGTGGCTGGCCGCAGGATGAGAAACTTGTTCAGTTCAGTTATGAACTGCAGGTTTTACGACATTCATTGATATCAGCCGACAACAGGCCGCAAACCTGCAAAATTGACAATAAAAAAGTAGCACATACATATAGCAATGCAACCTGCAGTTCCATTTTATTTTCACACATTTATAAACATTCACTCATGCTAGCAATCTGTAGTTCCATTGATTCACATTCACACATGTAGACTTCATATAGCAACCAACACTTTCATTCATTTTCACTCAAACACATGTAGAAGCATTCACACATATATATTATAATTCAGAAATTCATTTACAAAGTATCATTGTTTAGTCATTATTCGCTATCATGATCCCAATTATATTTAGGAGCCCCCACTAATTGTATGGTTGTTGCCCATTCTTCTACTACTTCATTTATTTCTCCCATCATATAGGGCTCATGTATATCTGGTAAGTCCTTTCCTGTACTGGGGTCAACTTTAAACACCTGTAAAGAGAATGATGTATATATATAATTAATGAGCTATAAATAAGATTGATATATTTCATATTATCTAATGAGACTATATAATACCTCATCAATACAATCGATGTCCATTGCGGCATGTTTGACAAGCATGTGTATATATCACATGACATAGTATCCACATGCCCATCTGTTGTCTTGTGTAGCACACTATAAATTCAAACATACAAAATATTAAAAAATACAGCTAATTAAGCATTGTTCACATAAATAATATATACATATATTGCAGTCGGGAACTTACTTTCATGTTCTTCCAAATTATTTGCTGGTTCTTTTTCGTGGGGACCTTTCCTCCAGCCTTTTTGTACTCCTCAAAACCCCTACATGTTAATGTAACACAGAACATTGCAATTAAATAGTAATGTAATAACATATGTTAACGAATATGAAAAATGAAATATTTCTCACCGAAATATTGCCATTTTCATTTTGCGTCCAAATCTTGTATTCAATTTACCCCCGTTAGGATCTAGATAATACACAGTGAACATCTCGGGGGCAATAACCAATAAATCCCAATGGTTACCCCTAGAGGAAAAAAAGTTAAAAATTAATAACTCAAAATCCACAATAAAATGTAATTTTCTTAAGTCCAAATTATAATAAGCAAAGTAAACTTACTCTACATTGAATGGAGCCATTATCACCGTCTTCTTTTTTACAGCAAAAGTTGAAAAAGCCTCACAACAATATTGTTGAACTGATGTAGGGTCTTTAGCTACTAGACTAATCAAGGATGGAATAAAAAACCCTACATGTTCGAATCCAAAATCTACACATATGTTGTCTAAGTAGCTGCAAAATATGTATTAATTACGCATGCATTAATAAATAAGAAACCAGATCACCAGATCATACACAAGGTATATGGATGTGTAAAGAATATCTCACCTTATCCATAGCTCTATCACAGATGTATTTAGCCAATCATTTCGAAATAACTCCAAAATATCTTGTATAAATAGTTTTGTTTCGAATGACTGACCTGTAGATAACCAATAGGCGTCGGTTATTTGTAAATAAGTGCTCAGTTGTCATTTGGTCATTTTGTCTGTGTGCATTTAGACACTTTTCACAAGGGCATAACATAGTCACATATCTACTACATCTCTTGAAAGTGTCCTTTATAAATTTTACTACCCCAATTAAGAACATTGTGTTGGTCATGTCTTCCTCATTAATATGGATTTTGTCCATAATTATAAATCAAGTGGAAAAAGTTAAAAAAAGTAAAATGTATACATAAGTAAACACAACGAAAAAATAAATTTAAAATAAGTAGAAAATGTATAGTACATAGATACAATGCTATATGTTCACGAAATTAATTTTGAGTGTCATAAGAAATTTCTAACAAGTATTATATTATTTAATAAAAGCTATTATATTTTAGTCCACTATGTGGTGTGGCATAAATCGGGAGGTGGAAAAAAGCACACCGGAGATTACAACAATAGTTTGAAGGCAAGAACACAAGATCAGGAGTTAATGTTTAATTATACTAGTCTAGGCAATGCTCGCAACATAAGATAAAGTGTATTCCTAATCAAGGACAACCTCCCATGTACTATATACATTATGACATGAAACAATTGTAGTGATCTGCCTACAACTCAATGTAGCCACAAACCAATCAGGAGAAAACCTAGGTACATGTAAGACAAAACCACCTTTATAGTGTGCCCAAGTCAGGATCATCACCACACTTGTACTTTATATATAGAGACATGAAAAATTACATAGATCTTCTTTCTCAGGAAAGCAACTTTCCAATGACAATTATGATGCAACTTAATATTTGTTAACCTTCCTTTTTGAGATACATGGATTTCTCATTATTAAATAGACTCACTTCTCATTCTATTGCCTCCATCATTATGGCCATAATTATCTTTAGGACCCTACATATTATAGATATATAATAACTTACTAACCTAGTAGCCTCGTTTCAATTGTCTTTTCATGACACCTATAAGAATAAGTTGTCAGACAAAAATCATGATATCCTAACCCCATAACCTTGATCAACCTTTAGACTAGGGGTCAATCTAAGAAAGACTAACCCATATTGACAGTAAGCATGACAATATTTGTCCATATTTTTTAAAATTATGGATAACCACAATGTTAAACATGTTATTGACCATGTTGTATGTTTGTGTGTTGATTTTCCATCATCAATGATTGGATATATTCATCACACTCAAGAGCATAGTAATTGGCCATCACCACATGACTAGAAGAAGGATGAAAACATGGATAGTGAATGGAATCACACTACAAAAATATGGAGCAGTGATCCATATGAAAAAAGTATTCAAACTCCAAAGACCAAAATTTTTTTTCCATCTCTTCTCTATTCCTAGAGTTTTCAAACAAGGACAATACGCTCTTTTTTCAATTTTCTCAAAAAAATGAACAAAAACTTTGTTGTGGTGGTTGTTAAATTAAGATAATAACTGGTGGCGTGGATCAAAAGATGTTTGGCAGTGATAGACCATCCAAGGCCAGGTTTGGACCAGATATATGTTGGAAAGCATAAGGAAAATACACACCATCCTAACCCATGATGGAAAGAACCAACTAATAAAGAAGGAGGGCAAAATAGATTATCTAGACAACAATTATACATTCATCATTGGACTGGATTCTTCAAACAGTATTCCTATTGACAAATAGAAAAACATATTGGTAGGTTATATTCGGGCGGGATCACTAGTACTTTCCTGGAGTCTAATATCACTTTTCTTTACGTCGGTTCCAGAGAAAAGCTAACACCATAACATCTAGAGCATAGGTTGTAAAGGACAAATGTCGTATTGGTCAAGTCTTGTGGATTAATAAAAAATACAGGTATTACTTTTTCTTTAACACCAATTACCTCTTAAAGAAAAAATCCACATCCTATATAACCCGTGAAATACAATTTTTTATGGAAAATTATCTCCAAAAAATTTTTAGTTAGCATTAATTTTTGCAAAACTGATCACATGCCCATTCTCATGAGATAAATTTTTCCAACAAAATACCTTTGTTGTTGATTTATAAATAGTAAAACTGGCATTGTGCATGCTATCAACCACAAAAATGTGTACATGAGGTGTCAATTTGCATTCAATAAATTGTTTATAGAGGGGTTTGTGCCATGTTCCCATGAAAATATCTTTCTCCTCAAATTTCTCTTTAGTGTAGGTTCGTCCAGTAAGACCAACGTCTTAGTCGTTACTGAGGCTGACATTGTTTCAGAAAAGGGCCTCTGTCATTGGTATTTCTGAAAAAAGAAACATCAATGTCCTTGCTAAGTCATCGGTTTACCTCTCTAGAATTGACGTCTAAATTCTTCCTGAGATTGCCTTTTTTTATTTGTATAAGGGCCTCTCTCATCTATTTTTTTGGCAAAATGGACATCTGGCTCCTTACTTAGTTGTTGTTGTATCTCTCATAACCAAAGTCAACATGTGTAGTCATCGATTGTCGCTAGCAACCTACTACTAAGTTTACTTAATAGCACCCGATGCATTTTTCTTTCCCCCATTCTTTGTTTCATCGCCCTAAACTATCTTTCATTTGGTGATTGTTATTGTGCCACCAATTATTTTGACCATACTGTTATTGTGCTTCCGCTTCCGTTGTTGTTGTGATGTCGTGACTACTGTCGTTAGAGTTGTTATTGTTGTTGCACGTCGTCATTATTTCCATCACCGTCTTCCTGACTACTATTGGCTACCGTGGCCGCTCGACTTTACCGTGCCATTGACCACTGTTGTCGTCGCCACTGGAGTTCCTTCTATTTTTGCTGACCATTGTCACCATATGATCAAGGTGCATTTTTAGCTACATTTTTTGTGTAATTCTATTAAATGCAACTAGGGTTTTAATACCAAAATTGATATTAATTGAAGAAAGTATACTTTATAATATCTTTTATAATAAAATTCATGTAGAGGTCCTTGTATATTTAGTTGCATTGTTCAATTTGAATGTCGAATGGATACATAATCACACCTAAGAATTAATTACATTAAATTTATATGAATGACCTAAGTTAACTTGATTTAGACTAAATTGTTATATATTATAAATTATAAATTGTAAACCTTAATTTAGACATACATCTTCTTTTACTAGGTTCGTATTTACAGTGAATTAATATGAGTTGTCCTAGAAATTTGTCTGATATTTACTCATTAGGAGTAAAATCTTGGATAGTTCCAGATTTGAGATTGTTCTTGAACTTTTAATTTCACTTACGATGTAAGTGTATAATGTTTATTTAGTTTTCAATATGTTTCATCATCACTTCCTTTTTCTTCTCTAGTTACATATGGAAGTGGATATTTGCCCATCTACATTTGTATTCTTGGAGAACTGTAGGGAAATGTAGCCAAAATTACCCTAAAACTCAAATACACATTATACATTTACTTGTGAGATTTGGTGTTAAATAATGGCAAATGTGATAGACACATTTGATATTGAATCCTAAATCATAATTTGTAAACCATAACCTAAATCCAAATATGTAAACCCTACAATTTAATCCATAAACTCTAATCTCTAAACCCTTAATGATAAACCCTACTATGTAAACTCTTATCACTAAACCCTAAATGATAAATCCTAATCTCTAAAAGCTTTTTCAGTTCTTGTTTTCTCTTTGATCACACAAGGGATAGATCACGGATGTCCATTCCAAGTCATTGCACCCTGATGTTTATTACTGGTCTTGATCTATTTGTAAGATTTCTGGAGGAACACAGGAAATGACCTACAGATAGGTTCAATTGTCCATGTAGGAACTGCAATAAAAACTTGAAAGTCGATATTGGTGACAAAAAAAGTCATTCATGTGAAATGGGATTGTATAGGGCTATACAAAATTGTATTATCATGGAGAGATTCCTACTAAGAGAGTAGTAGATGTTGATAAGAATACTTGTGTTGAAGAAGAAATTTCTGATGAGATGTGAATGACATGATTCCCAAATACATGGTTGATTTGATGCTAGGTAGTTGTGGGGTAGAGCACACTAATCCACCTTCCTTATTTTGAAACATTGTGCATGATCTTGAGGACCGTTATACTTAGGTTGTACTAAGTTTACCAAGTTGAGCACTGTGTTGAGGTTGTATATTCTGAAGGCTAACAATAGATATAGCGACAAAAGCTTCACGTCATTGTTGTCATTGTTGAAAGAAGTTCTTACTAGAGGCAACAAAATTCAAATCTCAATATGCAAATTAAACAAAATGATGCTCCCAATGGGAATGAAGACTAAGAAGATACATGCATGCCCAAATGATTGTGTGACATTTTAAAAGGACTATATCAATTTGAAAGATTGTCCAAAATGTGGGGTGCCAAGGTATAAAATGATGACTTCGGGAAAGTACAAGACTGGATCTCTTGACAATGTGATATGGTATCTACCTATAATATAATGGTTTCAATGTTTTTTGTCAATACTATGGATGTAGAGAATTTAACGTGGCTTGCACAGAAAAGAAAAGTTATGATGGGATCTTACGATATGTGTTTGATTTCCCACAATGTAAGAAGATTGATTTATTGTACCCAGATTTTGGAGAAGAAGTCAGGAATCTAAGACTTGGGCTTTTTACCGATGGAATGAATCCTTACGACAATTAAACAACCAACATAGAACTTGGTCAATTATGATTTATATATACAATCTTTGCCCTTGGTTGTGTATGAAAATAAGTACTTCATGATGTCATTGTTGATATTGGGCCCTAAACAACTTGGCAATAATATTAATGTTTATATTTAACCTCTAATTAATGACTTAATGAAACTTTGGATAGAAGGTGTGATGACCTATGATGCTTCCTATAGAGAGACATGTTTTTGCGTGCTATGTTGTTTTGCACTACTAATGACTTTATAGAAGGTGGGAATTTGTATTGATACAGTGTAAAAGGATCCAAATCATGCACTAAATTTAGGGAGAATACTAATTCCATACAACTAAAACATGGTAGCAAGACTATATATCTTGATCATTGATGGTTTACTCTAAAAGTTCATCCTTATTGAAGGTTGAAAAAAGTGTTCAATGGATCAAATGAGGAACTGAGTGCCACTAAATCTATATCAGGGGAGGTTGTTTATGAAAGAAATACTTAAAGACTTTGTCAATGCATTCACTAAGAGATCACAATGTATGAGTCCCACACAGAGTGATAAATCTTTATACAAGAAGACGTCAATATTCTAAGATCTTCCTTATTGGAGTTCTTTGGCAGTTAGGCATTGTATCAATGTCATGCATGCTGAGAAAAACTAGTATTGTACCCAGATTTTGGAGAAGAAGTCAGGAATCTAAGACTTTGGCAGTTATCATTCTAAGTTTTAATGAAGCCCCTTTAAATGACAAGAATATTGAGAACTAGTCTGGAAAAGGAACTTTAGGGGCATAAGTGAAAGTAATTAGTCGTGATCCTTGGGAACAAAAACTCTTGTATATGTAACAAAATATTGACGAAGTGAGTATTTATATTGCCAAACAAACCAATTTCATCAAGAAAAAGTATAGGACAAATATGACAATAGAATATATATGAACAAGAAGAAGAATAAGAAGTCAGCTACTTAGAAATGGAACTATCCTGACCCAAATGTGTGATACGTGTTTGTTGCTTCAAGAAAAATAGAATAATCAAGGTATTAAGCCTACTCATTTAGAATACATTCTTCTAATTTTATGTATTGCGTATTTAAAACTGATCAAAAAAATGTATTACGTATTTAGCATATCCTTTGGATTAACCAAGCTTTGAGAAATGCTAAAAGTGTGTGAAAAGAATGTGCACAACCACAAGTTGGTTCAAGTTCGCTACACAAGGTTCCATCAATAGAGACCGTAGGCATCTTCTTTTTAGGAGTCTACTCTTGGGACTATTGAGTCCTCTATTACCAGTGCACCTCTACTTTGCTACAAGGAGTACATAGCTTCCAAGAAAACTCAAAATGGAGAAATACCCAACCCTACAATAGCTGACATGGCTCTAAAAATGGTAAAATTCAACTCTTAGAGTGCATGCTCATCTTTGATCTTGATTGTTACGTTTTAGTTACCAATTACTATTACTGATGATTATTTGGAGTTTTACAAGCAAATGAAACAAGGCAAGTTCACCTCTGAGGGATCAAGACATGAATTGATAGTTTCTCTAGGTAATTCAAAGCATCTTAGGCATGTTAGGGCAGTTAGTGATGGTGTTAGTATAAGAGCCTCCTTTGGGAAATCAGAGGATAAGAGAAAATCTATCCATAATGGAGGATTCTTAGAAAAGAAGGCATGAGAGATGATTGCAAAGGGAATAGTGGAAGCAATGAGATAGTATCATGCTTCTTGTTTAAGTTGTCAAATAGTACACGTGGTTCCCCTCTCTTCATATGAGGTGGATCCCCCTACAATAGAGGTGGTTGGGAGTAATCCATTGACCTTCCAAGTAGCACATACACTATAAGTTTTTTTGTGATATAATATATTTTTAGAATGATTTGTATAATATATTTGTGTTTAGGTGCACATATAACACTATTTACAAATTTATAGGGGTTGAAGCCATGTTGACTTTTACTAGAAGGATGTGTGTTTCACTGGGAACAGTTTATTCACGCCTTCCATGTGCCATGATTCATGGTGCTCCAATGCCCGCTGATGTGGTTTGCAAGATGCCAAGTATTTTCAATGATGCTTGAAAATAGACTCCACTCCCATATGGACACCGCGACAATGACACAGTAGTTGATGCAAAAGGTGGTGTGGTTGTGAGGCCTGAAGTGGGAAATGTTTATAGTGATGTATGCTAAATATGCATTGCATTTGTATCTTTATATAATTGACAATTGATATGAGAATATAAATATGTAGGACATAGCACCAAAGAACCCCCCCCAAAAAAAACATTTTTCTTCCTCCACTTCCTCATCAAGATATTATATTACCTGGTTTGCTTGCAAAGGGCCTATTCAAATCACTAGGTCCTAATTGTAGAGAGTTGGCAGTATGGCTTGGCAACTTTAAAGAAGGTTCGCCTATGATGGTACATATTAAGGAGCGCATTGAAGGTCAAGCTCATGATGCTAGTATATTATTGCAACATGTTGTGAAGATGTTTACTTATGCATGCTTGGTGAGATCTTATGGCTAAATACCTCATTTGTATATATTGATCTATTTACTTATAAATGTTTCTTTGCAAAACCTTAGATATTTATGTTTTATTCATGTTGCTATCTAAAGTAACCAAAATGGAGTCAAATTTAACATTGATATCAAGAGATAACTAGTGAGGTTTCTCATTTTAGAAGGAGTGGGTTGAGAAGGAGTACATCATGTTTTTGCAATGGCATCATCCATCCTATTACAGCTGCATGGAATGAAGAAAATTCATAGGTTATTGACTTCCCTCATTAACTTTTAAAACCTCTGTCTATGAGGTTCCAACATTTTGGAGATGGAGTGGTACCTAGTGATCACAACAATTATAACATTGACATCTGAATTGATGGCCCAATGTTGCTCTTTGCAAAGTTTGACCCCTTGAAGAATGGATGAAACCTCATCCTCAAGCGCACATGTAGCATGCATTAGAAGGCCATGACCTAGTATGCTTTGTCCATTGGGTTGTACGACATGGATTCCAGATCCCATCCTCAGAGAATGTCCTTGAAAAGTAGAAATTACAAAGATGATGTTGTTCTACCCAATTGGATGTCCAGTAATCTATTGAGAGTTCTATTGGACATATTTAGAGAAATGTTCTGGGAGAGAATTGATAGTCTGAGTCCTTTCTTTGATGAAGGAGACAATGAGGGACCTGGGTTTCACAACACCATCATGTCATTTGTCATTTCGGAGCTTCCATATTGCCCAACATGCTACAGCCATTAGGATCTTATTGGGTGAATTGGGGGTAGGAATAGTTATTGAGTCAGTCCAATCTCCTTTAGGTGTAGTTAAGAACAAAATCCATATTTGAGCGCCTCCCATATTGGTATATGATGTACAATCTCTCATATAGTGAATGAGGGTGTTCTTATCATTGTTATAGATAGGACATGTACCGTCACTAGTGATGTGTCATCGGTTCTTTTCATAGTTGGTTAGAAGTGCTCAGTGCTAAAGCAACCAAAGAAAAACCATGTATCTTTGAGGGATCACAGAGTGTGATAGTTTCCTCCAAGATTGTGTATTATCTTAGTTTAAGTGAGGGCATAGCCATGAATAGGCTTCACAGGAAGTGAGTATCCCTATGGGTTTAGTGGGCTAGTCCCATGTCTCATCTTGATTCACATCAGCGGGTGGGGTTATATTGTTGATTATATCCCAAGCTTTTTGTGGAAGGTAGTGCATGATGAAACTCCAGATCCATCCTTGGCCATTTTGATCCATAGAGTTTACTTTCATGTCCTCATAGTTCTGAGTTATAATGGTGTTACAAGCCATCTTCATGATTGATCTTCCAAATATCCATTTGTCCTTCCAAACTTTAGTTTGAAGCCTAGAGCTAATAGGTTTACAAATCGAAGTCTGAACTTTGGTCAAGTTCTTTTTTATGAATTCTGAAGCAAAAGAATAGGGGATCATGTTGCATGTATTTGTCCCTCATGATATGCCCATAGTAGGTTCAACATGTTCAATAATTGCCAAACATTCTAGAGAGTTGAGGCATAATTAAAGTCCCTAGATCGCTTACAGATAAGTCCTCCATTGGGATTTTGTTGGGTGATTTTACTCCCAACATATTAGAGATAGTCTATGCTCATATCTCCCCTCAGACCAGATGAATTTCTGAATATGTTGGTCTATAGTATTAAAAATGGATGGAGAAAGATTCACCATTTACATAGTGTAGGTTGGTATTGTTTGAAGGAAAGATTGGGCAAGAGTGTTTTTCTGGTCCAGAGAGAGGTGACACACATTCCAGCTATTCATACAACCTTGGATTGATTTTCGTATGTTGTCAAGTCTATCTTTATTTAGTTGGTAATGCAGGATTGGGAAACCAAGGTAGTGACAAAGGTCATCCATCCTACTTATGCCTAAACGTATGCAGTACCAACACTTCTCAGTTGTAATTGTATTTGGTGAGATATAGCATGTAGATTTATCCTTGGAAGTTAGATTGCACTAAACTCAGATAGAAGCTTGTTGAGGACAAATGTTTGCTAGATTGAGACATCATACGTGAGGAGGATATCATCAATGAACATCACATGGATGAGAGGGGTGCTATTGCGGGACAAGAGGATGGGTTTCCATTGACCCCCAATATTAAAATGTGAAACAAATTGACTGAGTCTTTCCATACATAGGACGAAGAGATAGGGACTAACAGATCCCATGGCATACTCCTATCTAGCTTTAAAAGGTTTGAGGTGGCTTCCTACCCAGATAAAGAGGTCTTTCCCGTAGGCATAATTTGCATAACCAAAGTAACTAGAATGTTGGACAGACTACTCTTGAGTAGAGTATCATAGATGAATGTCGATTACATCCTATTGAATGCCTTTGAAAGGTTGACATTGATGCTAACCCACTTTTTCCTGATCACTTGTTCTTAATTGAATGGATGACCTCATGGACTAGAATAATATTTTCAATAATATTACGGCCTGGGATGAAACTTGACTGGTTTATGGAGATCCAATTATTGATCATAGGATTAATTATTTCAACTATGATCTTAGACATGAGTTTGAAGCAACCGATTATTTAGTGAGATCGGCAGCAGATTGCTAAAGTGCTAAGGTTGACCAATTTTAGGTGTTAAAACAATTAGGTAATATGCCATCTGATTAGGGATTTTGCCATTTATAAAGATCGCTCACTATGCTAGTGACTGATTGTCCAACCTGGTGCTAGCTAGTTTTAATGAATTCATTGTGTACTCCATCCATCCCCGACAATTCTACAGGTTTCATTTGAATGAATTCTTATATATTAATGCATACATGATATACATTTTGCAACTACTTATATAGGATGTGTACAGAGTTCAAACTATCCCATGTGGCATTTCTAGTTCCACCATTGATTATTCATGTACATAAAGACCCAATATCTATTTCCTAATAGTGATCTACACATAAAAATATTTTGGTAATGTGAGAAAGAACTTGAATATAGCTCTTTTCAATGTTGAGTAAGTTTCAGTTAGTTTGATTATAATTTTGACTTAACCAATTACATGTCATTGTCGAATTTGAGTTTTCTTTTGTTTTCCTTATTTTCACTTAGGAATAATTATTGGGTGTTATTTTTAATTGTCTCTGAGAAACTAACTTTGTATTATCTAGATCCTAAGGGTGACCCAGTAGATAGTAAGAAATAAGAAATGAAAATGCCATTATTGATGGGAGTAAATTTTTGTATATGTTAACATATATTAATTTCTACATCCTTTGGGGGAGAAATCTTTCTCTCTTAATCCCAATTTCTACATCTTTAATTATATGACTATTTAATAATGCGATTTAATGTGTTACATTAACTTATAGGGGTATAAAAGAATAAATAAAAGGTTTAAGGTAAGGTGGATAAGAAAATTAAAGTGTGAAGTTGGAAGAATGTTGATGTAGTATTTATGACTCAAAAGCATATTTATTCCAACTATGCTTAATAATAATAATTAACATTTTGTATGGTGGTAAATTTATAGTGCCATGTACAAAACAATGGCTAGGCAAGTGGATACTACATGATGTGGTATATGGGCAATAATTTTTAGATAGGGGGCGCAAGACATCCACTGCATTCATAATACAATCGATATATAGTCTTGATCATCATAAGTAAATAGTCTCATTTCATAATATGAAAATAATACAATCGATATATAGTCTTGATCATCATAAGTAAATAGTCTCATTTCATAATATGAAAATATCAAATCAAACTCTTTAATTATTCCATTGTCTTTACTTTTGTTTTAGCTAGATGAGATTCAAGAGTTATGGTCACACGGCTTCATTAAGAAAGTAAAATTTAAATTTGATTAGAATATGAGATGAGTTTTGGTACTTTGATGTTACTATTTCTATATATATGTGGTGCTCATGACTTCTTGCAACTTTAAATTTGATGCAAATGAATTATTGATTCATATGTGAATGATAAATATATACATGTGTGTAAATGAATCTGAGGATGAATATATATAATGAGAATTGTGTCTCTACATGTAATGATAATGGAATTGATGCATATGTGAATGATGTATGCATACATGTGTGTGAATGAATGTGAAGATGAATGAATACAATGAGAATTATATTTGTACATATCATGAGAATGGAATTGGAGAACGAACCTTGTATTTGGTTGGATTGTGTGTTTGTTATTGCAGGTTTTGTAGGTTTGTTGGCATGTTGTTAAGATGAACATAGGAACTACATGATTTACATTCTACTGAACAGCTAGACAACAAGTTTACAAACCTGCTATTTTAGAAAACATATGTCGTCGTTGATAGTTACCAAAAAACTGACATTATAGGTTTTATTCATCGATTATTGTACTAAGCCTGAAATTATAGGCTATTAAAAATGTCCTTGTTGTGCAGTACAATTGCACTACCAGTTGACTTGCGGCATTGGTTTAGGTGCCAAACTGATGACACAATTTTTTTGCATCATCCATTTGGACATATAATCTGACAACAAAGGTATCCAGATTTTTTGTTTGTTTATAAAAGATTCCACAAAAATGTTTATAAGTCATATATTTGACCTGGCATGGAATTTAAATGTCGGTTGTTCCACAGAAATTGACAATGAAGATGCTTAACTGTGTCATTTATTTTAATCATAGAAATCGAGGATGAGCCTGAGTTGTCAAATTTTGGGTCCCCAACAATTGACATTGTAGACTCTTATCTGTAGTATCACTCAATAATGTGTTGATACAAAACTGATATTAGAGGATTATGTAACCAACAATAGAGGTGGTATCTTTACTATTGGATCTTCTACCTCCAAATATGTGGTCTTTTAGAACAAGGAGGCTGAGTCAGGAAGCATTTTTACAATATATTGATCACTGGTGATACTGGATATGCTGTCAAGTTTGCCAAGGAGACATAGGGGCAAAGTGAAAATGCTGAGAAGGTTGTTTTTTTGAAGCAAAGAAAAAGAAGGAAGCGGAGGATTCCACCAAGAGTGTACATGAGTCAGATGAAGAAAAGGATTATGCATATGATATATAAAGTTATGTTGAAGAAGACAAGGAAGAAGAAGAGAAAAAGTAGATCATGATGAATTTTGATCCTCTCTACAACATCTTCAAGAAAAATGATCTTGGGAGTTCTTTGGTGTTGCGTGGAACATGATTGAATTAGGATGTTGACTAAATGGATCTCTTTCTTAGTCTTAGATAGTATCTCTATTAGAAGACTACAAGAGTCTTTTCCCTAAAGTGACATTATAACTTCACAACTTTTTAGTTGATTTGGTTCATTATGCTCAACAAATAAAATGCTAGACCAAGAATTAATAGAAATATTTGAGATCTCTAGGAGTTCTCCTAAAAACCTATCGTTGCATTTTTATTATAGTTCAAAGTTGAGGAAAAAACAAAAAGATTCCTAGCCAAGGCTTCAAAGATGAAAATTGTCAACATGCCACTTTGAATGAATAGTGCAATTACTGAACAGAGGACCCTCATTCACTAGGTTTTCAAATTTTGATGTTCATTAGCTTATACAAAACTAAATTCTGCTAGAAGAGGACCCTCCTTCGTTAGGTTGTCAGAAATTTGATCTATATTAAATTATAAAACTAAATTTGTATAATGAAGTTTCAATCCTTAATGATTAAGAAACAAATGACTTTTCAATTTTCAAGTTCATAACATCAAATGTTTGATATAATTAGTTCACAAGAGTTCCAAGCCTGCATGGAAACCATACAATATTTGGAACTTTCAATAGGATGGATATCCTATTTAGAGTGATATACCACATCCCCATAATAAGATATGAAAGAGAAGTAAAAAATCTCAATCTATTAAACAAGAAGATACATCTAGATATATATCTATTGATCAACATGCTACATCTGATGGAATCCATAATGCCAACACCAAACTCTTGATTCAAAACAAGAAAACATACACTTATATTGTACTCCATAATTGATCAAAGAATGCAAGAACTCACCACATGAACACTTTCTTAACTAAATCCCATCACAATGGAGTATGACAAAATCTAACATGATGAACTAATTGTAACATCCCTGACCTGGGTTATGATTTAACCCTAGATGTTTTGCTTAATAAGGTTGATTAGATTCTTAATCTTATCTTGGGAAAAGTAATTAGGGCTCATGAGAAACTTATGTTTCAATTTTGGTCATGTTTGAACAATGGTGAAGCAATGATTGCTTATTTTGGACTAAAGTGCAAATTACCCAAGTTGAGGGGTCAACTTGCAAATGTTGCATGATAAGATGTTTGTATGATGTTGAGACATCATAAGCATGAATATGATGTAGTGGTATGGTTTTCACAAGCTTGGGCACCAAGATTAAGCTTGTAAAGCAATGTTGTGCATTAAAACCTAGTTTTGGTGAAAAGTGCAATTTACCCAAAACCTAGGGTTCAATATGCAAATTACCACTTCAACAAGGTCATTAATGTTTCTTGGCATCATGTAGAGAAAAGGAAATGAGAGGGTCATCTCACTTGAGTTAAGTTGGAGGAGAGAGAATCTTGATATTAAAATAATCAAGATTTAATCTTAAGTGAAACCCTAATTTAATTTAGGTCAAAAATGAATGTATGAATTAAAGGGCCTTCAACCAAAATGTTATTGGTTGATTTTGAATAAGGATGGACGTTCTTTTTCCAAGATAAGGAACGAAAATATCTTAAGGAGGTGAAATTCCACTCACATTATTATAATCAAAAGTATTATCCACTAAAAGTTGGATATTAATATAAAATTCTTTAAGGTGTTTAATTTCTTTTCCATTAATTCTTGGATAATGAAGAGGCTTTGAAAGTTCTTGAAAGTGGTTTCGTGGTCAATTAATGGAGGAGGATTTGGGGGAAATTATTATGGAATTTAAAGAAAATAATTCCATTTTCTCTTCCATTAAAAACCCATATACATACCCTTTATGTATACCTTACTTTAATAACACATAAGGGTCGTTCCCTTAGTCTTTTCCTTTTCATTATTGTTTTGGCCGACCAAGGAGGAGTCCAGGAGCAGGGTACGGATGAACACAACCTGTTGGTAAGGTTTGATCATCTTCTACCTCAGATTCATGGTGAAAATCCTAAATCAATGCTTGATTCTTGGTTCTTTTCACCCGATTTCCAATAATAGCCAACTTGTTCTTCCAAAAGCTCAAGAACGAACCTTGGATAGTTTCTGGAACTCCATACACCATTAGAGACGTGGAGCTTGGAGCTTGGAGATCAGATTTGAGGCGGGTTTTATAACTTAAACCCTTAAACATTGCTATTGCATCAGTTCTCTATGCTTTGTTGATTGACTTCATCAATTTGATACACTCTTGTTTCTTTGCTGCAATTTCCATAAAAAATGGTTTCTGTTCTTGGTTACACGAAGGAAGATGATGATGACATCATCATAAGCAAGCACCTCACCAAATATCTTGGGAGCAAACGGTTTCAAAGGTTGGGACCAAACGGTTTGCAAACCGTTTGGGGGCAAACGGTTTCAAAACCGTTTGGAGGAGTTGACCAAGCGTTGACCATTTGTGAATATTGTTCCTAATTATGTAGGATAATGACCCACCAAATTGGAGGGGTTAAATGAAAAGGAATCATAGGTTTAAGGCCAATCAATTAGGCAAATCGAATTGAATTAAATGCTGATTTTCAACCTGATTAACTTGACCTGTTTGGGCAAACGGTTTCAAAACCATTTGAGTGCATTTACCAAGCATTGACCATTTGATATTACTGATCCTAATTATTTTGGATAACGACTCACCAATTTTGATGCGTTAACTCCCAATTAATTGTGAGTTGAAGGTTAATCAATTAGGTAAACCTAATTGGATTAAGTGCTGATTTTCAATCTGATCAACTTGACCGTTTTGGGAATACGGTTTTAAAAACGTTTAAGTGCGTTGAAAAAGTATTGACCGTTTGGGATTACTGTTCATAATGGTTTGGGCTAGTGACTCACAAAATTTGAGGGGTTAATTCCCAAGGAATCGTGAGTTGAAGGCTAATCAATTAGGCAAACCTAATTGAAATTAGTGCTGAAATTCCAATGAGTTGATTTGATATTTTGGGTTGATTAGCCGAAACGGTTTCAAAACCGTTTGGGAATGATCCAAACGGTTTCAAAACCGTTTGAGGGTCACCCAAAGACCGTTTGGAGGTCTAGGGTCAAGTATGGATATGTGTTTTAAGATCCAAAGATGTGGTATGAACCCTAATCGGCTAAGTGCTGATTTTGCAAGTGATTGAGATGATGTTTTGGGTTGATTTGCCCAAATGGTTTCAAAACCATTTGGGGATCATCCAAACGGTTTAAAAACCGTTTGGGGGTCACCCAAGGCCGTTTGGAGGTCTGGGGTTAAGTATAGTTGATCAATTGAAGGTCCAAAGGTACGAAATCATATTGCAATTAAGTTCTGATTTGTTGATCAACTCGATAGACCAATCCTTGATGACATTTCACTAGAATCCAAAGGTTGGATGAGCCAAACGGTTTCAAAACCGTTTGGCGATCATCCAAACAGTTTCAAAACCGTTTGTTGGTCACCCAAGACCGTTTTTAGGTCTAGGGTTGAGTATGGTTAGGTGTTTGAAGGTCTAAAGGTACCAAGTTGATTTACAATCAAATGCTGATTTGGTGATCAATCCAATGACCCAAACTCTAATTGGTTGACTTGGATTTTGATGATATGATGGGAAAACAGTCTCAATAACGTTTGGAGCTCATCCAAACGACCTCAAGGCCATTTGGGGTCAGGTCATACCCAATTTGGATGATGGTTCAATGGTTTCAAAGTAACTAGTCTTACATTGATTAGTGTTGTTGAATCATCGATTCCAAACCCTAATTCAATTGAATCAAACCCTAATTGATGACCAATTGAGGGTCAATTGAGGGTCAAATCAGTTGAAGGTTGACCTATTAAACTCAATTGAAGTATGAGTATAGGTCCAATTGATGATTGGTTCCATGAATTCAATGATTGAAGGAATCAACATTGAAAACCCTAATTCAATTGGATACCTCATGTTATTGAAGGTCCTATTGATCAAACCTTTTTGGAAACCTAATGTAATTAGGTGAGAGATACTCTTAATGTTACTAATCAATAATGCATAACAAATACATGGATCTAATACATGATGTAAACCCTAATTGAGGTTGATTTCATGTATGACCCTAATAAGAGGTTGTCTACATGTGAAATCACTAATTAGGATGAATAGTAAACCCTAGTTGAGGGTGTATCCATGTGAAACCCTAATTGAAGGTATATCCATGTGAAGCCCTAATTGAGGGTGATTCTATGAGAAACCCTAATTGGGAATGATTAGTAAACCCTAATTGTGGGCAATGTGATATGAAACTCTAATAAAGGGTGATGCTATATGCAACCCCTATCCTAAAGAAGGGAGATGGTATGTGAAACCCTAATCCCTAATGAAAGTATAGGATTCATAAATAAATATGATTCATGTGGTGATCCTCTATAGGACGACTGTGCAAGGCAGCACGGCCGTGGTGGATTCACTTTGCACGACCGTGCGAGGTAGCACGGCCGTGGTGTCTTCCCTTTGCACGACCGTGCATGGTAGCACGGCTGTGGTGCTCTATGCTTGTGTTAGAGTTGTTTTGAAAAGAAACCTAATAAGGATGTTTTAAATTAAGGATGAGTCTAGATCATTGAAGATAGTTGGATAATTCTTATGTGTACTTTATAACCTATACACTTCACAATAAAGGTGATAGGTTAGTGGATGAAAGTATTAAGATGGGAAATGCCTTAATACAATGTAAGTTGATAAACTCAAGTAAGTTAAAAGAGCTGAGGGAAGTGACAAATCAAGATATCATAGATATGACATCTACCCCTTTAAAAATGATATCCTTTGATGTATCTCTAAACCAACATATTTGGAGGAGTAACATATGATGTGTATTCATTAAATCATTACATTATGATGTAATATGCTTTATGAGCCATGAGATTGGTTGTTACCTAATGAGTGGTGACAAGATGATAAATGTTCCTTGTGAGCTATGAGGTTAGATGTTACCTATTGAGAGGTGACAAGATGTTTTAATGGCTTAGAGAGCCATGAGGTTAATTGTTACCTAGTGGGGGTGACAATATGTTTTTAATGGCCTAGTGAGACAAATGGTTTAGATGTTGCCTAGTGAGAGGTAACAAAGTGTTCTATGAGCCTTATGAACTATGAGGATGGTTGTTACCTAGTGAGAGGTAACAAATTGTTTTAAAGGTTACACAGGATTGATACAGTTCAATACTCGGAATAGATGCACATGATTAGCATAAGTCTAATACCTGGAATAATATCACAGGATTGACATAGATCAATACCTGGAATATTAACACATGATTGGCTAACTCCCAATACCTGGAATGCACAGGATTGGCTAACTCCCAATACCTGGAATAATAACACAGGATTGGTTAAAACCCAATACCTGGAATAATATCACAGGATTGACAAAGTTCAATACCTGGAATGCACAGGATTGGCTAACTCCCAATACCTGGAATAATAACACATGATTGGTTAAAACCCAATACCTGGAATAATATCACAGGATTGACAAAGTTCAATACCTAGAATGCACATGATTGGTCATAACCCAATACCTAGAATAACATCAGAGGATTGACAAAGTTCAATACCTGGAATAATAACACATGATTGGCTAACCCCCAATACCTGGAATGCACAGGATTAGCTAAATCCCAATACCTGGAATAGTTGCACAGGATTGACATACATCAATACCTGGAATAGTTGCATAGGATTGACAAAGATCAATACCTAGAATAGTTGCATAGGATTGACATAGATCAATACCTGGAATAGTTGCACGGGATTGAAATAGTTCAATACCTGGAATGGTTATATAAGATTGATAATGACTTAGTCTGAGATGTTTATGTAGGATTGGTTAAATCCAATACCTACTAAAGGCATGGAGCCTATAACCAAGGATTGGCATTGTCCAATACCTAAGTAAGACATGATGATGTATAATCACATGTTTGGCATAATTGAGTATCTGTTTAGCAGATTGGCTAAGGCCAACAGATGCAAGCAAGAATGAATCATGAGTGACCCATCAGAATGATGAGTAACATGAGCAAAGGTTGAGATGTTGAAAAGGTGTGATAAATAAGTGATATACATGTTCTTCCTATTCCCTTATATAAAGAATAGATTATTTAATGTTCTTTCATAGGCAGTTGCAATTCTTTAAGTGATAAGACTGATCTAAACTACTTCTCCTCTCCTCAGTTTTATATTAATTAATTTGCAATAACAATGTTTTGGCAGAGAGTTATATCTCCCGCTGGGGCAATTTACAATTTTCTCACCCCCGTGGGATCCAATGTTTTTAGGTGGATAAGCAAGGAGGAGAGTGAGAACATCTTGTAGAGGAAGAACACCAGCAACAACAGGGACAACAATGACAGCTCAGGTTGAGTGTGTTGTCTGTCGTGTCATTTAGATAGAAGTCCTATGTATCGTCTCTATACTCTCAGGTCCTCAGAGTTTATAGTTAGTGTTTTAACGAATCGATCTGAGATTTTAGCTTGATACCTCGAAGTTATATGTTGTGTAGATATTATGTCTTGAGACAGCTGATGGTGTAATCTCGAGAAGAGATAGTGCAAGTCATGTACTTTGAAACAGAATGAAAATGTTATACTTTAGTTCTTGAAGAAAAAGATTTCCTATGTGTGGATCTCTTTGCAAAAAGTTTTAATTTTTAGTGATTTTTGGTAATACGCTGCTAGTGATTGCTTCCGCTTAGTTAATAACGTTTGTCCGATCGACATTGTAACAATTGTGGTATCAGATCTCTAGGTTCGCTGAGTCTACAGAGACATAGGACTAAGGTATCGAGTTTGTTCTAAGTGTATCTTATAGTGTCTTCTGCTTATGCAGAAGAAGATTTATAACTTAAAGATGTCCAAAAGACATGAAGAATACGTTGCTGAGAGCAATGTTGCTGCACCAGTGGGAGGTGCAAGGGATTAGGCAAGGGAGGAACCAGTGCCTGAAAATCCTCATGCTAATGAAAACATGAGAGGAAACCCAGATGTTCATAATATTTTTGGGGAACTCTTGACTACAATGAGGTATATAGTAGACCAGATGCCAGCACCGACACCTAGGGCACCAGTTCCCAATGAGGCATATGGGTCTAGTATGACCTTTGAATGACTACGTCGTGTAGGAGCCATAGAATATGCTGGAACATCTGACCAAACAGATGTTGATCTTTGACTCACTGAGTTAGAAAAAGCCTTTAAGATTCTTAGTATCCCAGAGGTTGACAAAGTTAAACATGCGGTGTACCTTTTGAAAGGTAGTGCTAGACACTGGTGGGCTATAGAAGAAATCAAAAGGAATGATGAAGAGGTTGGATGGGAGGAATTTCGTCAAGAATTCGACAATAAGTATTTTCCAAAGACTTATTTAGATGAAAAGATCTCACAGTTTGAAAAAATACGACAGGGAGCCATGTCAATAAGTGAATATGAGGTTAAGTTCATGGAATTTTTACGATTTTGCCCCCAGATGGCTGCTACTGAGGAGGAAAAGATTTGACATTTTGAGAAAGGATTGAATGCTGAGATGTCCATTCCAGCATCTGCCCTAGAAAGCAAAGAGAGGTTTGCTACATTTGTAGAGTCTATACGGAGGATAGAGAGATCTACGATAAAGAAACATGAGACAAACCTCAAAAGAAAGTCTACACAGTCATCAGGACCAATGAGTAGTGGCAGCCGACAACCAAAATCTTCACCAGTCCAACCACAATATAGTACACCTGTGCAGAGGTCATTATGTTGGGGTCGAGCTTGTCATAAATGTGGACAACTAGGACATTTTAGACAACAATGTCCAAGGAGAAACAGTGAGATGACCCAACAATCAAGGCATAATCTGCAAAACCCACAAGGACCTCAGTCTAGTGGAGTAGATGGTGGAGGACGAAGACAAGTGTCACAGTTTGGTCCATCTACTTCTGGTAGTAGAGGACAAAGGCAATAATAAATAACAACTAAGTTCATGTTTTGGGACAAATAAGATGCTTGTTATCTTGTTAAAGGTAGACTTGTCAAGATAGAACTTTTTATTTTGAGCTACCTTCTATTTTCTACTATAAGAAAATAGTTATTGTTCAGATCATCTGTATAATCCTTTAAGGATATGAAGAAAAGGTATGTTATAAATGTGTACATGTTGAGTACACTAAACCCTTTTTTTTATAAAAATGAGGACTGTTGATTTTGTTTTCCCTATTGGTTGCTATATAGGGAAGAAATGATGAGAACTAGAATTTGAATTATGTTTAGTATTCTTTTAAATGCTCTATATTGTTCTTACCTCTATGAAAGAGGAAGAGGTATAGAAGAGATGCCTGGATAAAATCCTGGAATGTTAAATTTTATACTTATGATAAAAGTAAGGAATATGATAGCATGTAAGTGCATACTACTTGATCTCAGTACTTGTAAACCCTGGCCAGGTATACAACTATTGATGATAAAGTGAGTATGGAAACTCTTAGATTGTAATCTTTCTGATTGCCCTGATCAAGTAGTCATTCTGATACATTCTAATGAGTATCATGAAATCAGAAATATGGAATGAATAAATGTGTCATATACTACGTATAAGAAAGATAAGTCTGAGATAATCTCAGATGAGCATGCTGTATGAGGAACTAAAAGTGTACTCCTCATAAGATAAGAATAAGAATAAGGGAAATGAACCCTGTTCAATAATGATGCAAGTATAATAAAGGTCTTTTCCCTAATGAAGAAATGAGAAATATGATGAGATCATGAGATGATCATAAGCATGCTAAATGGATAATGTCATGTAATCATCCTTATAATTCCTATGCTAAAGGCAAGGAACCTAGGAAGAGCTAAAGAGTAAATGATTCATGAATAGTTGAAAATACATGAATTGATAAGAGGAATATGAATCCTTGTTTTCTTTCCTTCCAGGGACATGGCAATCAAGTGGGTCTTAGGACACTTGATGTGCATAAGATAAAAATGTTCAAATGATGGATACTTAGAAAAGTACCAGTTTATCTTAGGCTTTGGCTCCAAGGTGAAGATATATGTAACAAGTGATGTCCCAAGAGGAAAAGAAGATAAAGATGTGATGTGTTGTTAACACATGAAATAAATACCAAGGTAAGAGATCCTGGTATCTAAAAGAAATATCAGATGATTTATGTTGATTACCTGGAGTGGTCAACTATGAAATTAATCTGATTATATAAAATAATATGAACATCATATGTTAGGGGTTTATGCTTTGCATAAACATGATATTAATAAAGAATGTATGATGTCTCTCTGAACAAAGAGAGTGTTTCTTGACACAAAATTGAAGTCCACAGTCTATGATGAAAACTAGTGAAGCATGTATCTTGTGTGTTGATTCTATAAGAACCATGTATGGAAACACTTTGTGCTGATCAAAGCTTTTTGGTGTCTCCATAATAAGGTGATGATATGTGAAGACTAGATAGTATTATGAATAAAATACATTTGTCTTCCTTTATCTGGATTTCAGGGACGAAATCCTTGTTAGGGGTTTATAATTTGTAACATCCCTGACCTGGGTTATGAGTTAACCCTAGATGTTTTGCTTAATAAGGTTGAGTATATTCTTAATATTATCTTGGGAAAAGTAATTAGGGCTCATGAGAAACTTATATTTCAATTTTGGTCCTGTTTGAACAATGTTGAAGCAATGATTGCTTATTTTAGACTAAAGTGTAAATTACCCAAGTTGAGGGGTCAACTTGCAAATGTTGCATGATAAGATGTTTCTATGATGTTTAGATATCATAAGAATGAATATGATGTAGTGGTATGGTTTTCACAAGCTTGGGCACCAAGATTAAGCTTGTAAAGTAATGTTGTGCATTAAAACCTAGTTTTGGTGAAAAGTGCAATTTACCCAAAACCTAGGGTTCAATATGCAAATTACCACTTCAACAAGGTCCTTGATGTTTCTTGGAATCATGTAGGGCAAAGGAAATGAGAGGGGCATCTCTTTTTTTGGTCGGCCAAAACTCTGTTGCTTTTTTTGTATTTTTGTTCTTTGGTAAGTACATAACTCGTTGGTCTCCAAGAAGAACCAACCAAAAAGAAAAAAAACTATCTTTACATCACATAAGAACGAAAAAGGACTATCTATACAATAACCAAGAAAGAGCAAAAAAGTCCATCCAAAGGAGACCCAAGAGGCATCTTCAGAAACATCTTCAGGGACCTCAGAAAACCAGCTTCAAGCCGCAGCAGCTCCTCATCAAAAAACCATCAACCCAACGGCCATAAGCAACAAAGAGACAAACCAGAATTCCAGTAGTAGCAAAGACCTGCAGCCTCATACAAAAACTCTGAGAAACAGCAGACAGAACTTCTGAGAACCAGCAACAATCTTGGGAGAGAAGTAGCTAATGTATACTCAGAATGAGAGCATCTAAAAAAGAATCAAAGCAACTAAGGTCCTGAGCATCTGCTTTGTAGATGGTACCAAGATGGAACTAAGTCCACAAAAAGATCACTCCTAGAAGCTGGCAACATCCCAGATAGACAAATGTTTCCAAGGTGAACAAACTAGAAGAAAACCTCAGAAGACCAGCATCAAGACGCAGCAGCTCCTCATAAAAAGATCCAGCAACCCAACACCATCAACCAGAAAAGGACCATCCCATATATCCATCAACAGCAAAGACCAGAAGTCTCAGGAGAACAACCAGAAAAACCAAAATACAGAACCTCCAAGAGCCAACAACACCAGAGAACTAAAATTCTTGAGCGAGGTCTGCCACTCCCATTAGGATAACCTCGTACACTCAAGAGGAAAGCAAGAAAACAACCTTGGGAGAGATCTGCCACTCCTCAAAGGATAATCTCATCCACCCAAGAAGCAAAGAAAAGAAGGAGAAACATGGGAAACCAACCAAACTTTAATTCTATCCCACCATCAAGAGATACCAGCAAAAAAACCATCCTATAGAGAGCTCTGCCACTCCCAAGGGATAAGCTCATCCACTATAGGCAAAGCAAACACAAGATGAAACCTAGAGCAAAAAAGGCTTCAAGCAAAAGACCATCACCAAAAGAAGCAAGCTTCAGAGGACAGCAATGAGACCAAAGTAATCACCTTTAATTCTGTCCCACAAACTTCTAAACGACAGAAAAGAACCTTCATGACTTCTTCTATTCCTTTCAGCCCATAAGTTGTAATGACAAAAGAAGTACAGAATCTTTGCAGATTTTCCAAGCATCAGCGCCTTATTCCAATTGTCAATATACTTCAAATTAGGCAGGTTGGCAGTACTAGCAGTCCAATCAAAGAATTTCTTACAGAAACCACATTCAAACAACAAATGGTTGGTGTCTTCATAAGAATTAAGACAGAGGTTGCACCTAGAAGTCGCATGAATACCAATCCTTCTAAGATAGTCATCATTAGGAAGTTTATTAAGCACCGCTTTCCAAATATGACAAGAGAAGCGACCAGGAATCTTGCTGTCCCAAATCCACTTGAAGATACTATTGTAAGTTCCTTTAGAACGAAGGGAGTCCCAAAAGATTCTCATAGTAGGATTAGAGACCTCCTTGAAAGAAATAAAGTCCTCTCCCCCTCGGGGGGATTTCTGGACAGAAATCAAATCATAAAACTTTTTATTCATTCTGTTGTCTTTAATAGACCAACTCCCATTATGAATGATAGCATTAACATTACAAGAGCGATCCAACCCGGACTTAAGGAAACCATCTCTCCCAATGATGTCTTCAATCCATTTACCTCCAGCAATCCAGGGATCAGCCCAAAGCTTGACATTAGCACCATCCCCAATATGAAAATTGGTATGAGGTAGCATGAGATCTTTAACCTTGATAGTCTTTCTTAAGAGCCAAGACCAATTAGAATTAGGAGTAGCCGACCAGAAAGAAGCATTCTTTAAGTATCTTTCATTAATCCATTTGACCCACAAAGTATCTTTTTTACTGGCCAAGTTCCAAGCATTGATACATAAACAAGCAAGAGAAGTCTCTTTAGTTTTCCGGAAACCTAAACCACCTTCATCTTTGGGAAGAGTAATCTTATCCCAAGGAACAAGGTGAAGAGTGGCATTACCTTCCGAATTGCTCCATAAGAAATTCTTGCAGATAGAGTCGATGGTATTGCATACAGACATAGGGAGGGGGATAGAGGATGACCAATATAGATGAATAGTACTAAGAGTAGATTTAATGAGCTCACATCTCCCAGCAAAAGAAAGAACTTTAGATTTCCATCCCTCCAGTTTACCTCTAACACGATCAATTAGAGGGGTACAATCCATCTTCTTGAGCTTACCAATGAACATAGGAATACCCAGATACTTAGAAGGAAGAGAGCATTTAGAAAAACCAGTGATAGCCAGAATATTATCAACAGGAGCATCTTTACTAAAGAGAATAGAACTTTTGCAAACATTAGCTTTCAAACCAGAGCAATCACCAAAAGTATCAAATAACCCTTTAATAGCTTTAGCATTGCCCTCATTGGCCTCAGAAAAAACCATAAGGTCGTCAGCAAAAATAACATGTGAGACACTAAGAGAAGCAGAAGCTTTAATAGGAGTAAGCTTCTTCTCGTTCACTAACTTCTTGATCAGTTCATTAAAACCTTGCATAGCAATGACAAAGAGATAAGGGGCCAATGGGTCACCTTGCCTAATGCCATTAGAGGGTTTGATTTTAGGCCCGGGTTCACCATTAATGAGAATCTAATAAGAAGTAGAATTAAAAATAGCTTCAATGAGCTTAATCCATCTAATAGGGAAACCCATCTTAAAGAGAATAGAGAACAGATAGCTCCATTTCACAGAATCATAGGCCTTAGTTAAGTCCACTTTGACACACATCTTGCTAACATTATGTCTATTGAAATCATGAATAAGCTCATTAGTAAGCATAACCGCATCTTTAATACTTCTATTCTTAATAAAAGCACATTGATTAGGACTAATGATATCAGGAAGGATGAGCTGGATTCTATTGGCCATGATTTTAGAAATCAGCTTATAAGTGATGTTGCATAGCGCAATAGGGCGCCAGTTCTTGAGCTCACTATTGTCTTGACCTTTTGGAATAAGAGTGATGAAAGTATTATTACCTTATTGCAGCAAACAACCATTCTTGAAGAAGTCAGTAATAGCTTCACTAACATCATTCTTGATAATATGCCAAGCTTTTTTAAAGAAGACACCATTAAAACCGTCAGGCCCAGGCGCCTTATCAACCTTCAAGGAGTTAATAATATCATCAATTTCCTTCTGAGAAACAGGAGCCATAAGAATAGATTTATGAGACTCCGAGATCTTAGCTCCCCTCCACTCATCAAGAAATACACCATGCGGACAGTTGTTATTAAAGAGATTTTTATAATAGTCATAAACAGCTCCCTGAATAGAATTAGGATCAGAAGTAATAGAATCATTGACCTTAAGAGAAACAAGGTTGTTTCTTTGTCTTCTGGTTTTCATAGATAAGTAAAAAAATTTAGAATTGCTGTCCCCCTCCTTGAGTCATTGAATACGAGACTTCTGTTTAAGTAATCTCTCTTCCTTCAAAGAAGCCTCTTTAGCCAGCTTTCTAGCCTCAATAGTATCCTTTAAAAGATTCTGGTCATTAGGATTTACATCAGCCTGTTCCTGTAACCAATGAGCATGTTGCTTTTTCCTATTCGCATCACTGATATAATTGCATAAAACATTCTTATTCCAACTAATCAACTTGTTTTTAAGAATCTGCAATTTCCTGTAAACTCTAAACATAGCATATCCCTCAATATTGGCATTCCAAGCTTCTTCAACAATATCAAGAAAGCCCTGCTCTGAAGCCCAATTATTAATAAACCTAAATGGGGATTTAATGTGGCGAACATTACCAATCACCAGGATGAGAATTTTATGATCGCTAACAATATTGGAGATGACATTACCAACAAAATCAGGGAAGGAATTAACAGCACTCACATTGTATAAAATCCTATCAATTTTAGTAGCAATATGCTTCTCACTAGGTTGATGGTTGTCCCAAGTAAATTGAGGACCCTTAAGATCAAGATCGAAGATATTATTATCAAGTAAACAGTTGTTAAAATCTCTCATCGATTTAGGAGACGGAGGGCAATCACCGAATTTCTCATAATCTTTGCGAATAGAATTGAAATCTCCAATAATGAACCAGGGGGAATTAACAGAAGAACTGATATTGCTAATAGAGTTCCAAATATTTTCTCTATCGTAGTCATCATTGTGGCCATAAACAGCAGTAAGAGTAAAACTTAGGTTCTCAGAAACAACCTCACCATGAATGACCTGATCAGTCTCTAACATCTTTCTCACGGTACAGAC
The DNA here is from genome assembly GCA_963693085.1 of Alisma plantago-aquatica. Taxonomy (NCBI): domain Eukaryota; kingdom Viridiplantae; phylum Streptophyta; class Magnoliopsida; order Alismatales; family Alismataceae; genus Alisma; species Alisma plantago-aquatica. Next base: position 1,275,263,318 of record OY856412.1, on the reverse strand, counting down.
ATTAGGATCCCACAAGATAAAAATCCTACCAAGGGGATGAGAATCCATAATTGGTACAGAAATCCAACAGGGGAAAGAACCTTCTCATAAACGAGTTAACCTTCCTCTTCCTAATCTTAGTTTCTATTAGGATGATGATGTGACCTTTCACCCTCCTCAACTCCTCCTGGACATCAGAGATCTTATTGCTAATACCTCTGACATTCCAGGAGGTGATTTGAAAAGAGCTCATGACTGCTTCTCAGCTGTTGAGCCGACAGCCTCAGCATTCGAAGGAGAAAGAAGAAGATCTCTTGGAAAAGAAGAGAACGAAGAGCTTGCTAGTCTATCATAAATGCTAACATTGATTTTAGCTTGGCATCTGGGGGGACTTCTTACCTACTTAGCTCTGTTATGCGCCACTGAGAATGAGGATGATTGAGAACTACCTATACTGACCGGTGAAACAGCAGGGGTAATTAGATTAGATGGTGGAGTAGAAGAGCTGATCACTTGAGGAGCAATACTTTCCATAAGAACATCTTGAAGTATAGCTTCAGTTTCAGCAGCATCATAACCAAAAACCTTCATTAACTTCACGTGAAAGCTGTAAATCTTCAATTGTCTCAACCTGTTGTGACAGTCCCTTCAATCTAGCTATTTCTGCTTCATCCACTATTTCCTCCACTATGTAAATAGGCTCTTCTTCACGTTCAGAAATCTGAGCGGGAATGGGAGGATCACTTGATTTCTTTTCAACCCAGTGTTTCCTCTAAACACCCCCGGTACGAGCTACAGGTGGACCTACTTTCAGAATCGGAGTAATAGCACAGTTGCCATGTCCCATGAATCCAAAATGAACACACTTATTATAAGGAATCCACTCATATCTAATATCAACAGAGCATACTTCCCCTTCATCACTAATTAAAGAAACTTTACTTGGGAATTTCATAGAACAGTTCATCAGCACTTGAATGCGAGCATAATCAATGCGCTTCAAACATCTAGTATTCTCATCCATCTGTACAGGTCTGCCAATAAAAGAACCAATCCTCTCAAAAAAACCAGGATCCCACATTTCTAACGGAAAATTGAAAATTCTAATCCACACTGGAACCTCAGTAAGAATCGTCTTCTTTTGTTCATCACCCGGCTTCCATCTCTTCAGAACTACATGTTTGCTTAGAACATACCACTCACCATTAAGGACATCATCAAGATCACTCTGCTCATCAAACCTGACTAAGAAGAAACCGTCATTCCTATCAAAGATTTCAAAGGATCCTCTCGTACACCAGATTTCAGCAAAATGCTTAAGAAGAGTCGGGATGTGAGGATTGAAATCAATCACGTAACCCATCAGACATTTACTCCAACGTTCCGCATTCCTGATGGTCTCCTGTTTCGGGTAGACGATCTTACCATCCCTGATGGAGATTTCCTTCAGATTCAGGGCAGATGGACCCCTCGAGGAAATACCAGTCAGATCTTCCCATTTCTTCGGTAGCTGAGGAGGATGTGAACTTTGAGCTGCATTTGGCCTTAACAGAAACTGATAATCAACTGTTCGATTTGAAGCATCACCTCCCGTGATAACTGACTTATCAGCCGGCGCCGAAGCATCGTCGTCGTGACAGTCATCTTCTAGCTATGGAGAGGAAAACGCCGCCGCTACGCTACCGGGGAATCGCCGCCGCAGAGAGGAATGACTTCTTGAAGACCCTAAAAGTTTCTAGAGAGAGGATGATAAAACTAAATATTCATTGCAAGGTTTGAACTCATGACCTTTTTGTACATCAAATAACATATCAACCACTACACCATGTTCAGTTTTTTTATAATGAATACACAAGGGGTCAAACTTGAGACCTCTCAAATATTAATGCAACTACAAACCACTATAACAAGTTCATGTCTGTATATAAACCCATATTTGGAGGAGAGAGAATCTTGATATTAAAATAATCAAGATTTAATCTTAAGTGAAACCCTAATTTAATTTAGGGCAAAAATGAATGTATTAATTAAAGGGCCTTCAACCAAAATGTTATTTGTTGATTTTTAATAAGGATGGATGTTCTTTTGCCAATATAAGGAACGAAAATATCTTAAGGAGGTGAAATTTCACTCACATTATTATAATCAAAAGTATCATCCACTAAAAGTTGGATATTAATATAAAATTCTTTAAGGTGCTTCATTTCTTTTCCATTAATTCTTGGATAATGAAGAGGCTTTGCAAGTTCTTGAAGTTGGTTTCGTGGTAAATTAATGGAGGAGGATTTGTGGGAAATTAGTATGGAATTTAAAGAAAATAAGTCTATTTTCTCTTCCATTAAAAACCCATATACATACCCTTTATGTATACCTTACTTCAATAGCACATAAGGGTCGTTCCCTTAGTCTTTTCCTTTTCATTCTTGCTTTGGCCGACCCAGGAGTAGTCCAGGAGCAGGGGAACGATGAACACAACCTGTTGGTAAGGTTTGATCATCTTCTACCTCGGATTCATGGTGAAAACCCTAAATCAATGCTTGATTCTTGGTTCTTTTCAACCGATTTCCAATTCTAGCCAACTTGTTCATCCAAAAGCTCAAGAATGAACCTTGGATAGTTTCTGTAACTCCATCCACCATTAGAGACGTGGATCTTGGAGCTTGGAGATCAGATTTGAGGGGGGTTTTATAACTTAAACCCTTAAACATTGCTATTGCATCAATTATCTATGCTTTGTTGATTGATTTATTCAATTTGATACACTCTTGTTTCTTTGCTGCAATTTCCATCAAAAATGGTTGCTGTTCTTGGTTGCACGAAGGAAGATGATGATGACATCATCATAAACAAGAACCTCACCAAATATCTTGGGAGAAAATGGTTTCAAAGGTTGGGACCAAACGGTTTCACCAAACCGTTTGGTGACCAAACGGTTTGCAAACCGTTTGGGGGAAAACAGTTTCAAAACCGTTTTGAGGAGTTGACCAAGCATTGACCGTTTGGGAATATTGTTCCTAATTATGTAGGATAACGACCCACCAAATTTGAGGGTTTAACTCCAAAGGAATCATAGGTTGAATGCCAATCCATTAGGCAAATCGAATTGAATTAAATGCTGATTTTCAACCTGATTAACTTGACCTGTTTGGGAAAACGGTTTCAAAACTGTTTGACTGCGTTGACCAAGCGTTGACCATTTGGGATTACTGATACTAATTATGTTGGCTAATGACTCAACAAGTTTGATCGGTTAAAGCCCAAGCAATTGTGAGTTGAAGGTTAATCAATTAGGTAAACCTAATTGGATTAAGTGCTGATTTTCAATCTGATCAACTTGACCTTTTTGGGCAAACGGTTTCAAAACCATTTGAGTGCGTTGACCAAGCATTGACTGTTTGGGATTACTGTTCCTCATTATGTGGGATAATGACTCACCAAATTTTAGGGGTTAATTCCCAAAAAGTCGTGAGTTCAAGGCTAATCAATTAGGCAAACCCTAATTGAAATTAGTGCTGAAATTCCAATGAGTTAATTTGATATTTTGGGTTGATTAGCCCAAATGGTTTCAAAACCGTTTGGGGATCATCCAAACGGTTTCAAAACCGTTTGGGGGTCACCCCAAGACTGTTTGTAGGTCTAGGGTCAAGTATGGATATGTGTTTGAATATCCAAAGATGTGGTATGAACCCTAATCGGCTAAGTGCTGATTTTGCAAGTGATTGAGATGATGTTTTGGGTTGATTGGCCCAAATGGTTTCAAAACCATTTGGGGATCATCCAAACGATTTCAAAACCGTTTGGGGGTCACCCAAGACCGTTTGGAGGTTTGGGGTTAAGTATAGTTGATCAATGGAAGGTCCAAAGGTACCAAATCATATTGCAATTAAGTGCTGATTTGTTGATCAACTCGATAGACCAATCCTTGATGAAATTTTACTAGAATCCAAAGGTTGGATGAGCCAAACGGTTTCAAAACCGTTTGGGGCTCATCCAAACGGTTATAAAACCGTTTGGTGGTCACCCAAGACCGTTTGGAGGTCTAGGATTGAGTATGGTTAGGTGTTTGAAGGTCTAAAGGCACCAAGTTGATTTGCAATCAAATGCTGATTTGGTGATCAATCCAATGACCCAGACTCTAATTGGTTGACTTGGATTTTGATGATATGATGGGAAAACGGTCTGAAGACCATTTGGAGGTCATCCAAATGACCTCAAGACCGTTTGGGGTCAGGTCATACCCAATTTGGATGATGGTTCAATGGTTTCAAAGTAACTAGTCTTACATTGATTAGTGTTGTTGAATCATCGATTCCAAACCCTAATTCAATTGAATCAAACCCTAATTGATGACCAATTGAGGGTCAATTGAGGGTCACATCAGTTGAAGGTTGACCTGTTAAACTCAATTGAAGTATGAGTATAGGTCCAATTGATGATTGGTTCCATGAATTCAATGATTGAAGGAATCAACATTGAAAACCCTAATTCAATTGGATACCTCATGTTATTGAAGGTCCTATTGATCAAACCTTTTTGGAAACCTAATGTAATTAGGTGAGAGATACCCTTAATGGTACTAATCAATAATGCATAACAAATTCATGGATCTAATACATGATGTAAACCCTAATTGAGGCTAATTCCATGTATGACCCTAATAAGAGGTTGTCTACATGTGAAATCACTAATTAGGATGAATAGTAAACCCTAGTTGAGGGTGTATCTATGTGAAACCATAATTGAAGGTATATCCATGTGAAGCCCTAATTGAGGGTGATTCTATGAGAAACCCTAATTGGGAATGATTAGTAAACCCTAATTATGGGCAATGTGATATGAAACTTTAATGAAGGGTGATGCTATATGCAACCCCTATCCTAAAGAAGGGAGATGTTATGTGAAACCCTAATCCCTAATGAAAGTATAGGATTCATACATAAATATGATTCATGTGGTGATCCTCTATAGCACGACCGTGCAAGGCAGCACAGCCGTGGTGGATTCACTTTGCACGACCGTGCAAGGTAGCACAGCCGTGGTGTCTTCCCTTTGCACGACCGTACATGGTAGCACGGCCGTGGTGCTCTATGCTTGTCTTAGAGTTATTTTGAAAAGAAACCTAATATGGATGTTTTGACTTAAGGATGAGTCCAGATCATTGAAGATAGTTGGATGATTCTTATGTGTGCTTTATAACCTATACACTTCACAATAAAGGTGATAGGTTAGTGGATGAAAGTATTAAGAAGGGAAATGCCTTAATACAATGAAAGTTGATAAACTCAAGTAAGTTAAAAGAGATGAGGGAAGTGACAAATCAAGATATCATAGATATCACATCTACCCCTTTAAAAATGATATCCTTTGATGTATCTCTAAACCAACATATATGGAGGAGTAACATATGATGTGTATTTGTTAAATCATTACATTATGATGTAATATGCTTTATGAGCCATGAGATTGGTTGTTACCTAATGAGTGGTTACAAGATGATAAATGCGCCTTGTGAGTTATGAGGTTATATGTTACCTATTGAGAGGTGACAAGATGTTTTTAATGGCTTAGAGAGCCATGAGGTTAATTGTTATCGAGTGGGGGTGACAATATGTTTTTAATGGCCTAGTGAGCCAAATGGTTTAGATGTTGCCTAGTGAGAGGTGACAAAGTGTTTTATGAGCCTTATGAACTATGAGGATGGTTGTTACCTAGTGCGAGGTAACAAATTGTTTTAAAGGTTACACAAGATTGATACAGTTCAATACCTGGAATAGATGCATAGGATTAGCATAAGTCTAATACCTGGAATAATATCACATGATTGACATAGATCCATACTGGAATATTAACGCATGATTGGATAACTCCCAATACCTGGAATGCACAGGATTGGCTAATCCCAATACCTGGAATAATAACACAGGATTGGTTAAAACCCAATACTTGGAATAATATCACAGGATTGACAAAGTTCAATACCTGGGATGCACATGATTGGCTAACTCCCAATACCTGGAATAATAACACATGATTGGTTAAAACCCAGTACCTGGAATAATATCACAGGATTGACAAAGTTCAATACCTAGAATGCACAGGATTGGTCATAACCCAATACCTGGAATAATATCACAGGATTGACAAAGTTCAATACCTGGAATAATAACACAGGATTGGCTAACCCCCAATACCTGTAATATACAGGATTGGCTAAATCCCAATACCTGAAATAGTTGCACAGGATTGACATATATCAATACCTGGAATAGCTGTACAGGATTGACAAAGATCAATACCTAGAATAGTTGCACAGGATTGACATAGATCAATACCTGGAATAGTTGCACGGGATTGATATAGTTCAATACCTGGAATGGTTATATAAGATTGATAATGACTTAGTCTGAGATGTTTATGTAGGATTGGTTAAATCCAATACCTACTAAAGGCATGGAGCCTATAACCAAGGATTGGCATAGTCCAATACCTAAGTAAGACATGATGATGTATAATCACATGTTTGGCATAATTGAGTATCTGTTTAGCAGATTGGCTAAGGCCAACAGATGAAAGCAAGAATGAATAATGAGTGACCCATCAGAATGATGAGTAACATGAGCAAAGGTTGAGATGTTGAAAAGGTGTGATAAATAAGTGATATACATGTTCTTCCTATTCCCTTATAAAAAGAATAGATGATTTAATGTTCTTTCATAGACAGTTGCAATGCTTTAAGTGATAAGACTGATCTAAACTGCTTATCCTCTCCTCAGTTTTATATTAATTAATTTTCAATAACAATGTTTTGGCGGAGAGTTATATCTCCCGCTAGGGCAATTTACAATTGTCTCACCCCTGTGGGATCCAATGTTTTTAGGTGGACAAGCAAGGAGGAGAGCGAGAACATCTTGCAGAGGAAGAACATCAGCAACAACAGGGACAACAGTGACAGCTCGGGTTGAGTGTACTGTCTGTCGTGTCATGTAGATAGAAGTCCTATGTGTCGTCTCTGTACTCTCAGGTCCTCAGAGTTTATAGTTAGTATTTTAACGAATCGATCCGAGATTTTGGCTTGATGCCTCGAAGTTATATGTTGTGTATATATTATGTCTTGAGACAGCTGGTGTTGTAATCTTGAGAAGAGATAGTGAAAGTCATGTACTTTGAAACAGAATGAAAATGTTATACTTTAGTTCTTAAAGAAAAAGATTTCCTATGTGTGGATCTCTTTGCAAAAAGTTTTAATTTTTAGTGATTTTTGGTAATCCGCTGCTAGTGATTGCTTCCGCTTAGTTAATAACGTTTGTCCGATCGACGTTGTAACATTAACAAATACAAACCAAGGCATTCCCAAAAGGAATTAGAATCACAACAAGATTCTAGTCATATAAAATTGAGCCTACTAGTATTTCATTGTGTAGATATTAGTTATAACTTAAGTGTGCATGCCAAGTAAACAATTGAAGTAGAGAAGATAAGAAAAATTATAAAACATATAATACTATTTTAAATAATATTCCAAATCAAAACTTATCTACAATAGATAAAGAGAGGAAGAGCTTGTCATTTTCAATTTTGAGGAGCCTAAAATATTGCAATTTAGGTAATACTTCATATTTGTATTTATCTTGAGTACCCAAAATGTCAGTATCATCATTATTGTGAGAGAATACTAAACTAAAAAGTTGCATTTAGTGGTTTTTAGCGTCATAATTAAGAAAATTTATGAGAACTTATTTAGATTGAAGAAATAGTTCATTATTATTAATGAATGTTCAAGAGGTAAAGACCACTTATATTTCCAAATGTTTTCTGTGTTGTAACCAATTTTTTTCTGTGTTGTAACCAATTTTTTTGTATCCACTCAAGACTGAATAACCTTTGAGCATTATGTCGTTACATACATAATGATATACATATATACTGACTCATTTTATAGAACATGTTAAATCATTCAAACACAAATACTTTGTATGAAAACAACTTAGTTATGATATGCATTCTATATTTTAAAAAAGAAACTAGTTAACACACACGTGCGCACGTCATAAAATATTTGCTAATTTTTAATAGAAAAAAATTACAATGTTAATATTAAAAAAATTAAGGAAGATGAATTTGTAAATATATGTTTTATGTAGACATTTTATTTTGGAAATAATGAAAATGCATATTTGTACCACAATTGTAGTTGTAACATCTGCAACTTTGAGTCACATTCCTATCCTCATTTTTCCATGCCTCTGATGATAATATAGAAGATGTATGTGCTCTTGTTGGAGTTTTAAAATAAAGTCTCAACTCATCAATCACCTGCAAGTGTTTGGGATCACTTGTAGTCAAGGTTGAACGCAAGGATCTAGGTTAGCTAGGTCCATGATTGATAACTTTCATCAATCTAAGTCAAGTTACAAAAGTTGAGTTTGATGTCAATTAGTTAAGAAACAAGTGAACAACAAAAGGGCTAATGTTTAAATGTTGAAATTAGATTTTTAGATAGTCTTGGACATTAGATTTCATAACCTCACCATCACATCATGCGTAACTACAAAATTAAAGCTTGCCATTAAGCTGCAAGGAGGTTGTCATCATCATGCACCTCACGGCGACATAAGATGGTTCTAAATTTTGCATAACACTTCTATTTCTATGCTAGTTTTGAAGACAACCTTGAACCCTCCACATTCTCTAGTCACTCCTATGGTCAAGAAAATTTTTCCATGAATCCTACTTCTTACTTCTGCATACATTCTCCCAAAGCATAAGAAAGCATACATATATAGAAGGTGGCTAGCCAAGCATACAAGAAAATAAACACCGTAGGCATCAAAGGAGAAGAAAATCAACTAGAATTCAATATTAATTCCGAGTTCACATGAGCAATAACATGGGAGTTACTCTCCCATGCCCAAGAAGAAGGTTCTACTCGCACATGATGGAGAAACACAAGAACATAGAAGAATTTTTAGAGTTTTGCATGGCTAAAGAGAAGAGAAAGCAAAGCGGAACCAAGGGTGAAGTTAAGACAAGTAGAACTCCAAATAGAGGAAAAAAAATCCATCCTTGGAGCTTCTTCAACTCGGACAATCATCCCTCTCAAGAAGCTTGAATTAGAAGAGAAGCTCTATTGCACCTTTTGGAGAAGAAATGGTGAAGAATGGAGGTTCTTTCCCAAGAAATCTTTTCTTCCTCCCCAAAATCACCTTCCTCCTACTCAAGAACTTCTCTTGGATGAAATATGTCTAGAATGTCAAGTGATAACCGCCCCAAGTGGTTGCATTCATTTTTAAATTGAGGGGCAGTTTCTTCAAAAATATGCAAAAACTGATATAGACATTGTGTGTCTTTGTGAAGACATGTAGTGTGGCATCGTGTAACTAGCTGTTGAGCTATTTTTTCACGATAGGTACACGTCATCTTCCACTAGAGACACGGCGTGTAGCTGCAACTGAAGTTGACCTGAGCAAGTAGAACATGTCTTGTGTTAATAAACACAAGCCCGCGTGCTTGGGCAAAAACTCAAACTTTGGAATTTGAATATGAAGACATGCCATGTCTTGATGAGGACACACTGTGTCTCTATCCTAAAGTTAGGCCTTTTGGATACTTACATGCCCATTTCTAAATACCACATGGGTGTTTACTTTTCTCTGTGAGGGGTACATCTTTTCTGGAGTGTGACATGTCGTGTTTTAATAAAGACATGTCGTGTTTGATGTTGTTTCTTCAAGATGAACCTTGAATAAGATATGAACCAATAGGGAGGTCCATATGGGTTGGATTTGGGTTGGACAATCTTCAATTTGTCATTTTCAACGTGTACCTATGATCAACATCATGCAATAAGTAATATAACTAAAAATGGCAAGTTAAGTATGATTAGAGGCTAAATGGAAGGAAAAATGGACTATATTTGTGTGTGAATGTGTGCATAATGTAGATATGAAATGTGCACATCAAATTCCCCTAAGCTTGATCTATTTCTTGTCATCAAGCAAAAACAACATAGAAACACAAATGAAGGAATTGCAAACCTCATGCAGAGATCAATTGAAATGAAAGGTGTCAATTGGGACAAACTAACCATAATCATCACGTTCATACTCATAGCCATTGTTTCAAATGACATCTAAGAAAGAAAATGTAAGTTCATAAAGGGTGGTAAAGAATTAAATGAAACAATCAACTAGGAAACAATAAATGGAACTTGCAGTTACTTCAGGAGAATTTGGCTAACGGTTTGTCTCAAGTGCGAATGGGGGCACATGATGGGTGATGACATAAATGATACAATCAAGAAGATTATAGATAAACCGCTTAATAGAAGAGAATTTGCAGTAGGAGGTTTTTGTTTTACCGGTACCTGATACTTTGTTTGGGAGGAAAGGAACAATAGGAATCATGGTAGAAAAGATAGGGATGAGGAGAGTGTTATTTCCATAATAGCCAGTTTCTTATCCCGTGCTCTTATGTGTAAAAAAGGCTTAGCCTCAGGCCTGTCTGAGAAAGCTAGGAGATACTGGGGTTTTTGTAGATAATACCCCCTTATATATGGGTTCATTTTGTAGGTCCTGCTTTTAGATAGGCTCCTTTTGGCAACAAATTTACCGATTTCCAAAAAAAATGGAACTTGGATGACCAAGCCAAACAATTATTAAATCTGCAACAAAGATTTTCAACTATTAAGGATGCAACATTAGCTAGATTCCATTCATTTAATTTGAAAAAAAAATCACTAAAAAGGGGTGGTTGTAAAATCACTAAAAGTTTGGCAAAATCATCATGTATTTTGAGTAGCGTTACAGAGTTGATATATTCACAAATTTTGTTACCAATTACATGTATTAGGCAATCCAAGATGAAAAAGGTGAGAATTCATGCTACAAACATAAATATGAAATTAAGCACATGTTGATAGCCATAAAATTTCAATTTCATTCATGCATGCTCCTTTACAATTTTTTTCAAAAGATATGTCTCACAGGGTTGGACAAGATTGTTCAAACTAGGAAAAAAACATCAATCCATTTCACAACATTTTGCCTCACAATCATATTGAACTTACCATGAGAAAAAGAACATAAACTAAAACAAGAACTAAAGAAAATGGAGTGATGACAACAAACAACTAAATCTACATTGACAACTGGTTGCACCCCCCCAAGCTTGAAATCTACAATTTCCTCACTGCATCAATCAAACCTAAATATAAATCAACGGGGTACTTGTCATGGAGTAACTCAATAAGAAGGGCCAGTGCCCTCATGACCAGTGGGGTAGTACTGGTTCAACAAATCATCATCATTAGGAATGTCGACTGGCATGGGATGTGGGGTGGGTTGTGGCTATGAATGGTGAGGCTAGGGCATGGGATAGTGGACTTGAGAGATGTGCCACATATCCATGTTGAACCATGTCATGCATCATGTATTGTTGTCCCATCAGATCAAGGAGGCTGTCTAGAGGTCAAAACATTGCTGAGTGTAGCCATAGAGATGCTTGACATTAGGAATAGTCTAAGAGCATTTAGTCTGAGTGTTTTTAGAGGGAGGTGGTGGACCTGTATAGGGTGCATTAGTAGCTGGTGATTTTTTAGGGGTGCCTGCATTATCCTATTGGCCACTAAGGTCAAACTTATAGTTGTCTTTGTATGTCAAGGTGATCATTTCCAAGTTAAGAAACTAATGAAGTGATCATTGTCAAAACACTATCTGAACATTGCATCATCATTATGAACCTTAGAAATGAGACCGAAAGAAATAATATGTTGAAGATCTACTAGGTTCCTTGTGCTGCCTCTAGGCCGGTGAAGTTCGTGCCAATCTTCCTAGGAAGGTGGGTGATCAGACCTCCACACACGATATCACCATATTCTTTCTTCTTTATCTTTTGTATATCGAATAGTCTAGTGATAATAAAATATCTAGTATTGACTTTGATATCATAAACCATTAGCCCATAGAAAAAAGAGATTCTTCTTGCCAACGACACTTTGGATTTCCTTCTTTGCAAAGACACACGTGCTAAGAAGCCTATGAAGATATCTAAAAATACGGTTATAGATAGCTGCTACCTAGTCCTTTTGGCCAGGTGATGTTCTTCATCAGCAATCTCACCCCAAAAACATCACTCTCAAAAGCTAGAGGGTAAGCCAATGCTCCCTCATAGTGGCACTCAAAAAACTCACAAAATTGTTTGAAAGAGATTCTATAGCATTGTCCCACAAGGCATAAATTGATGAAAGCATAAGGTTCTAGCCTATTCTTTGGGTCTTCCTCAATCGTTAATATAGTAAGAAATTCATAAATGAGCTAAGGGTAAGTGTTTGTTATCGTGTAGTAGATATATTGGAGACCGACATCCTTCAGGTTCTCCTTGACATCATCCTTGAATCCTATAGCTCGCATGGTTTCCTCCCAAGTAGAATGGGTGGGGAGGACCCTACGAGAGATGAGGAATTGATATATGGGATCTTTATCCAAAGTCACCCTAAATTGGGTCATGGAGACATAGGCGGGGTAGAGGATGAGTTGGTTCCATGGGTAGTAAAATAGGTGATGAACACGACATGTCTTTGTGTGGACACAACATGTACATGGAGCTTGGTGGGGTCTGAAGGATGGGGATGATGGAAATTTCTTCACACAGCGTAGCCTTGAATCCTCACAATGTGTGTTCTAGAGAGGTTTAAAAAGTAAATCCCAATGGAAGAGAAGGTGGCAGAGTCACTTTGCTTGTTGAAGTAGAGATAAATCTTGGAGCGATTAAGAAGGTGAGCTTGCTCAAGCAGAGAGATGTCAGAAAGGTGGAGCTTTGAAGCTGTGTAAGAGTTGGAGTTCGTCGCTTGGAGGTGATGGAGCAACTTGGTTGTCAATTAGTGGCTGGAATTATTGCATACGACTGCAAGGGGTCGCATACAACTAAAGAAATGACGATTTAGGGTGAAAGTGAGAGAGGCGGATACAGAATACGGTTTAAAACTCGACATCTCTTACTTGAGACATGTTGTGTCATTCTATGGACACGATGTGTACTTGTGTACATGTCTCCTACTATTTTTAAACTTAGTGTTGTATGAAGAGGATATGGTGTGTGCGATTAAACACACGACATGTAGTTTTACAGGAGTCAATGTCGAAGTTGCCAAATTGATAACAACAAAGTGTACACAAATAAAGACACGCCTTGTGATTCTCTAGAAAAATAAAACATATGAATGATAAAGGGAACACAAATTTTTCAATTAAAAACACATCTTGTACGATTCCATATGTATACATTGAATTCATAACCTGATAACAACACATCGTGTTTTTCTACATATGAACACTTGTGATTGAATGTTGTAGACAACACGCCATGTGCAATTAAAAACACGATGGGTGTCTTTTCAGAGGATGTATTCTATGATAGTGCATGTCATGTCTAAAATAGTACACATCGTGTACTCTTGAGTTTTTGTGTAATCAGCCTTTTATGAGTAGCGGACACAGTGTGTGCAAATAAAGACACGTTGTGTCTTCTTGAATTTCTACATCAATTGTCTTCTTTTGGTCAGCACATGTACAGATGATGATATGTATCTATGAGAGTCTACATTATTAGATTCATCCATGATAAGTTTAATTTTCGAATTGAAAAACATTCTTGATTGAAAATATAATTAGGAAATCTATCCTAATGTGGGGTTAAATCCCACAAGTTCATTCATTTAGAGTCAAGAGTAAGGGTCTTCAACTCTTTGATTATGCATCTTGGAGGGAGCAAGAGGCTCCCTTTTCAATCTCCTCCTCAGTAACAACACCAAAAACTTGTTGGAGTTTTATAATAAAGACTCAACTCTTTGATCACTCGCAAGTATATGGGTTCAATTATAGTCAAGGTCAAACATAAGAATCTAGGTTTGCTAGGAGCAAGATTGTTAACTTTCATCAATCTAAGTTGAGTTACAAAAGTTTAGTTTGATTTGAACGAGTTAAGAAACAAGTGAACAACAAAAGGGCTAAGATTTAAAGGTTAAAATCAGATTTTAGAGAGTCTCGGACATTATATTTTACAACGACACCATCAAATCATGCGTAACTATGAAATTAAAGCTTTCCATTAATCTGCAAGGAGGTTGTCATCGTCATGCACCTCCATGTGACATAAGATGGTTCTCAACTTCGCATAACACTTTCGTGTCTATGCTTAGTTTCAAACACAACCTTGAACCCTCAATATTCTCCAACCACTCCCCTGGTCAAAAAACATTGCAATGAATCCTACTCATTACTTCCTCATACATTCTCCCGAAGCACAAGGAAGCATAAAACATGTGTAGAAGGTGGCCAACCAAACATACAAGAAAATAAACACCATAGGCGTCAAAGGAAGAGCAAATTAACTAGCATTCAATATAAATTCTGAGTTCACATGAGGGATGACATGGGAGTTATTCTCCCATGCCCAAGAAGAAGGTTCTACTCGCACATAATGGACATACACAAGCACATAGTAGAGTTTTCAAAATTTTGCATGGTTAACGAGATGAGAAAGCAAAGGGGAACCAAAGGTGAAGTTCATAGAAGTAGAACTCAGATTAGAGGAAAAAATTTCACCCTTGGAGATGCTTCAACTCAGACAATCCTCCCTCTCGATAAGCTTGAATGAGGAGAAGCTCTGATGCACTTTTTGGAGAAAAAATGGTGAAGAATGAAGGTTATTTCCCAAGAAACCTCTTCTTCCTCCCCATAATTTCCTTCCTCCTGGTCATGAACTTCTTTTGGACAAAATATGTCTCAAATGACAAGTGATAACAGCCCTAAGTGGATGCACTCCTTTTTAAAATGAGGGGCAGTTTCTTACAAAAATGTAGAAATTGATAGAGACATGATGTGTCTTTGTGAAGACTCACCGTGTGGCATCGTGTAACTGGTTGTTGAGTTGCTTTCTCACAATTGGTACACTGCATGTTCTTCTAGAGACACGATGTGTAGTTGCAACTAAAGTCGGCCTGAGCAAGTGGAACATGTCATGTTTCAATAAACACACGCCTGTGTGCTCGGGCAGAAACTTGAACTTTGGCATTTAAATGTGAAGACACGATGTGTCTTGGTGAGGACACACATTATCTATCTCCTGCAATCAGGTGTTATACAGACTTACACGCCCGTGTGTTAAATACCACACAACATTACTTTGCTCCGTGACGGTACGCCTTTTCTACAGTGTGACACGTTATATCTTAATAAAGACATGTCGTTTTCAATGTTGTTTCTTCAAGATGAACTCTAAATCGGATACGAATCAATAGGGAGGTCCAACTGGGGTCGGATTTGGGTGAGACTATCTTCAATTTTTTATTTTCAACGTGTACATGTGATCAACGTCATGCAGCAAGTAAAATAACTAAAAGACGGCTAGTTAAGTATGATTAGAGGATAAATGGAAGGCAAAATGGGTTGAATTTGTGTGTGAATGTATGTAAAAAGTAGATATGAAATGCGCAAATCAATCCTCCTCTCCTATTCCCCTAACACGCTAGACTTGACTTGTCGTTGGCTTAATACAATATGCAACTTTCACTTCCAACATTTGCTGCTCCAAATCATCTGCCTGTGCTCAGTCAACTACTACTCAAGCATTGCATATTGCAAATAGCAATCCTCAACATGTCCATTTGTTTCAAATTTTAGTTCTCAGTCTAATAATTATCTTTATCCGACTCTTCATTTGGCATAACGGGATTAAGTTATTTACCGAAACTCTAGCATGTCAAAAGATATCAGTATGAGAGTGTTCCTCCTGTGAGGGAAGTGCTACAATGTGGTATGATAGTAGATTGATGCTAAGTTGGGAAATTTTGTTGACAATGATAACGGCTCGACAAATATATAAAAAGGGGCTCATTCTTTTATACAAGTGCCATTCAAGCGAAGCGGCTAGCTTAAGACAATTGTGTTTTATATGAACTGTATGATGCCTTTTTCTTTCCTTCGAATGTTGCATCCTATTGCAACTTAATAATATAGGGCACCGACAAACCCTCTCCCATTCTTTGTTTTCTCAGCCATAATTTTCTCTAGCTACACCTTGCCCCAATCGCCTCGACGATTGTTCGCTTCTGACATCATCTTTTGGTCGATTGATGCTTGCGACTCCGAAGCTATTTCTGGGGTTGCCTCCAGCTTTCTTGCACATCATCTTCTGGTCGGCTGCAATCTAAGTTAATCTAGAGCTGATGTTGCCAGCTTCTACTGACGGGTACGTATGGATACATGTTGAATAAGATGTACACGGTTACTTATGGCTTTGATTCGTCCTTCACCCTTCCCACTTCCAACATATAAAAAGACCCCTACTAGTTCTCTCTTGTTCTACTAACCCTCGTCGCTTATTCCTGATCTTCTGAAAACAGAGTGCATGTGTTGGCCCTAGAAATCATCCAAAGCAAAGGTAATGGCTTTATCCCTTTCTCATCAAACGCCCATCAAAATCTTGACGATAGCGGACTTTAAGTGTAGACGAAGAAGAAAGGTTTCCTTCTAAATTACTCGAGACGGGGATGGAGCAATTATATAGCACTGCATCAGTTGGAGCTTGATTATAATGAAATAGATATCAGATATAGGGGCTCCGAAACTAAGTAATCCAGAACGGAATCTGTCACCCTTGGATTTGAAATCAATTCAAGCAGATCCGGTTGTGGAATCATGAGTGTGGACATGCTTAAAGAAGGTTAGTCCAATGGTGTTTTGTTTCTTTGAGGTATTAAAAAGTAAAGTATGTACATGAGTTTCCACCTTGATATTATTTTCATTACTGCACAAATATGCAATGCTTTAATTACTATTTTGGCACTGATTGTACTTGTTAAAGGTCTTTTGGGTATCATTTCATCTAATACTTACAAATCATAGTGTATTTTATTCTCTACTTTGCTTAGGCTGCCACTCTGATTACTAAAGCAGGCAAGTCTTCCTTAACCTAAAATCCCTACGAATTTATTTGCCTATATTCGATGTTCTACTTAGCATGTGTGGGATATTTGTAAGTATCTGAAATCATTTTTCAGTTGCACTTGACCAGTCCTTACAGTTTTTGGTGTTCAAACCTAATTCATAAAATGTATTAAAAATGCTAATGGATAACTAACAAAATATAAAATTTTCTATACAATATAATAATGATGATTGGACTTTGGTACTTACGTTTTGATAGTGTTATGCAAATGCATAAGATATTCTATTCCTGCTTTGAAGACACATGTGGGATTTCAACATGTTCGCGAGCATTTGAAGATGGAAAATAATTACTTACACAAGAGATTATTATCTTTTTTTCCTAATTTTAGAAGTCTAAAAATAAGTGCAACAAAACCCTCATTTTAGTTGAATTATATTATACTTTCTTGTCAAGGTATCATTCTCTTTGATTTACTTCCTATTTTCTACATAAAAACCAAACATGGTTTAAAATATTACATGGTTAGTTAGTCAATTTAGCACTTATTCACAGAATGCCAAAAAGATGGTCTAACGGAAGACACCAAGATGGTTAGACATTCGGTTTGTTAGCAAGAGGTCTCAGGATCGAGCCCAGGTCACGGGATGAATAGAATGACCAATTTAAAAAAAAAACTTTAGCAGTAAACCAATAGATATCAATCTAGTTTTGTATACTTGCAAACAATTGTTTTTATTTAGGCTCTTATCTCACCTAATATTTTCTACTTGTGTGTCATTATGAGTCATCTCTTTCATTTACCTATAAAGTAATTGATATTTTATGTCCAATGTAGCCAAATCAGGTCCAGTTTGGCTACTACTTTTCATTTACTTGCAAATTAAATATGATTTAGGCTAAATATGGTCTAATTTTGGCAAATGAGATCTAAATTGATTTAAAAGAGACCTAAATTGAAAAAAAAGTTGTGTTTGAGGAAGCAAGTCAAATATCGCCAATTAGGGCTCAATTAGGCCAGTGTAGGGAATTTTAGGGGGGGACTCGTGTTTGATTAGGTCATTAATAATTGCACTAACGTAGTCCAAATTTGGTTAGACTTCAAGGAGGTCCAATTTGGTCAAACTTTCCTATCTTTGTATGAGAAATAACTTTTGTTTACTTGCAAAGCAACTAATATTCCATGTCCAATGTAGCCAATTCATGTCTAATTTGGTCATGGCTTTTGTTTACATGTAAAATAAATCTTATCTAGGCCAAGTTAGGCCTAATTTACACAAAATTAGATTTTACTTGAGTTAGAGAAGACTTTATTAGGAAAAAAAAGTCATGTTTGGGGAAGTAGGTCATATTTTGCCAAATTAGGGCTCACTTAGTTATTGTAGGATAAATTGTTCTAGCATAGACAAAATTCGGTCATACTTTACAAGCAGGTCCAATTTGGGATAATTAGGTGCAGAACAAACTATTTTAGGTCAAATGAGGTCCAATATAGATTAGTTTAGGTCAAATACGGTCCATTTAGACCATGCTAGCTTAATCAAACACTCTGACCATGGTTTTCATCTATTAAATTCAAGTTATCATTATTTCTTTGTATATATACATGTATGTTCTACTTGAGATGTGAGTAACCTGATTCCTCCATCCATAGTGATTATATGTTATAATTCATGGTGGAATTTCTAAAGTATGTAGATGGTTTTTTACCATGATTTTTTTACCCAACATATAACATTAGTGATTTAACTAATATTTTTGCATCGAGTGCACATGGTACATGATGGAGAGATACTCTTATCAACAAGGTCCTTTGGCTATTATTTCTTCTAATACTTACAGATTATGGTGTATTCTACTCTCTACTTGACTAAGGTTGTCACACTAATCGACTAAGGTTGGTAAGTATTCCTTCATCTAAAAACCCTATGAACTTGTGGCTATAGATAATTTTTTTAATTATATGTTCTACTTAGCATGTGGAGAATCTTTTTAAGAATATGAAATCATTTTTTTGCTACACTTGACCAATCCTCATAGGATTTCTGTTGAAACATAACGTTAAAGTCTATAAAAAATACTAATGGATGTTGAACAAGAATCATCTTTTGTTAAACAAAATGTTAATGATGGTTAGATTTTGACATTGTAACGTCCCAGGATTTGAGGCCACAGATAAAATGATCTTAAAAGGAATCATTGGTCTACTAATATCCCCAAGTTCACCTTCGTTTAAGGGATTCCATCATTAAAGAGGTATGTTGTTAAGCGTTCTCAGCCCATAGTAGTACTAGGATGGGTGACTAGTCGGGAACTTTATCCTGACTTTCCTATGAGTGAGGACAACACATGCAGTTAAGGTTAATGGTGGTATGTGGGGACAATTGTCATTCCTAAAACTCTACTAAAGCCTTGGGCAGTGAGCCAGGGTGTTAAAAATAGTATCAAAGGCATAGCCCCTCTAGTAGGTGGATTCCACATGGGCATGTGGCATGCCAATCTTGAGTCATACAGTCCAAGCAAGTTGGAAAGGGTTGTTCATGGTGATGTCACCCTTGTGCTAGTAATCCATGATCGAGAGTTGGGGGCCAAGGGCCATTCTGGATCTGCATTGAAATCGGGAAAATATTATGTGGGTCATATAGTTGAGCCTTGATGAGAATGTTAAGAGTGTCAATGGAGGATATAATAATGTCCCAGGATTTGAGGCCTCATATAAAATCATCTTAAATAGAATATTTAGGATACCCATATCACTAAGGTACACCTCCTTTTCAGGGAGCCCATCACTAAAGAACTCTATGGTTAAGCGTGATCCACCCATAGTACTACTTGGATAGGTGACCTGTCAGGAAGTTTATCATGGCTTGTGCATGTGAAGACAAAGAGTGCAGTTAAGGCTAGTGGTGGTATGCGGTCCATTTGTCATTTTTAAAACTCTAATAGAACCTTGGGTAGTGGGATCAGTTGTCAAAGACACATAGTTTTTGATAGTTCTATTTAAACACAAAAATAGTACATGCTTGTATCCCTCTTTTTTTATGGGTGTATCTTTATTATGCTTTGTTTATTTACAAAATAGCTAATAATATATATCTAACATAGAGAAATTAGGTCTAATTTTCCACTACTTCTGTTTAGTTATAGATTGAATCTAATTTAGGATAAATTATGTCTAACTATCATAAATTAGATCTGGTTTGAGAGAAAATTTGATTTGAAAAAATATCATATATTTGCAAACAATAGTTTGTATTTAGGCTCTTATTTGTCTAATATCTTTTAGTGGTGTGTTATTATTAGCCATTGCTTTTGTTTACTTGTGAAGTAACTAATATTCTATGTCTAATGTAGCTAATATAGGTCTAATTTGGCCACTACTTTTTGTACACTTGCAATTTAAATCTAATTTAGGCCAAATCATGTATAATTTGGGAAAATAAATCTAACATGAGTGAAAAAAGATATTATTTGATGAAAAAAAGTCTTGTTTGTCAAGTAGGTCTTACTTTGCCATATCGGGGCTCACTCAACTCAATGTAGGGATAATTAGGGAGGACTCAAGTTTGATTAATTCATTCTTTTTTTTCGCGATAGACTAAATTTTGTCAAACTTCAAATACGTCCAATTTTGGCTATCATTTCTCTATAATTCTTTTACTGGTGTGTTATTATGAGGCATTGCTTTTGTTTACTTATAAATTCAAACTAATATTCTATGTCATGTGTAGCCAAATCATATCAAAGTTTTCAATTGTTTTTTGTTTACTTGTAAATTTAATTTGATTTAGGTCAAGTCATGTGTAGTTTGGGCAAATTATATTTGACTTGACTGAAAATAAACCTGGTTTGAAGAGAAAAAGTATTGTTTGGGGAAGTAGGTTAAATTTCATCAAATTTGGGCTCAGTTAGACCAATGTAGGGAAAATTAGGATTACTCAGGTATGGTTAGGTCATTCATATTTTTTCTAACATAGACCAAATTTTGCATTGCTTTTGTTTACTTGCAAAGTTAACTAATGTTCTATGTCCAATGTAGCGAAATTAGGTCTAAGTTGGCCATTTTTTTAATTTAAATGATAAATTTGGAAAATTAGATCTAACTTGTGTGAAAATAGTCTTGATATAAAAAAAAGTCTTTATTTGGGGAAGTAGGCCAGAGTTTGTCCAATTAGGCCTCACTTAGGTCAATGTAGGGAAAATGACGTCCAATTTAGACTAGAGTAGGCCAAAAATGAGGCCCACATAGGTATTGTGTTTCACATAGTATGTGTGACATCTTTAAAAATATGAAATAATGTCGCACGGGACCAATTCTTGTTGTTTTTAGTGTTGAAACCTAATTTCTAATGCGTATAAATCCAGGTTAGGTCAAATGAGGTCCAATTTACATTGTATTTGGCCAAATTGCATGTCATTTTAGTCAAATACTCTTGCCATGGTTTTTAATTTGAAATTAGTTAGATAATTAGGTTGTTTGATATGATGATTTGGCCAAATTTTTTATTTAAGCTCTAAATTGGGAAAATCAATTATGACTTGTGCGAAAACAATCCTGATTTGGAAAAAAGTCAATATTTGGGGAAGTAGATAGGATTTTTCTAGACTAGGGGTCACTTAGGTAAATGTAGGGAAAATGAGGTCCAATTTAGATTAGATTAGGCCAAACTGAGGTTTACTTATTATGTTCCACTTAGCATGTGTGACGTCTTTGAAAATCTAAAACCATTTTTTGGTTGCACTTGACCAATTCTTCTTGTTTTCGGTGTTCAAACCAACTTTGTAAAGTGTATTAAGATAGCTTAGGTCAAATGAGGTCAAATTTAGACTCATTTTGCCAAATACCATGTTAGTTTAATCAAACACTCTTGTCATGGTTTTTAACTTGCACTCAGCTATCTAATTAGGTTGTCTGATATGATGAAAGGCCTATTAAATGAAAATGTCATTAAATCTTCATATGTGGAATATTTGTAAGTATCTAAATTGCTCTTTTGTTGCTACATTTGACCAATCATATTCCAATTAGGTTAACATTTGCATAATCATTATACACTTTTAACTTATTTGCATTATTTTTAAAATCATAGTACTTTTGGTGAATTTTTATCATTTTTATTAGAAATATTAGTTCACATTTCTAGCTCTAGTAATTGGCTCTAATACTTACATATTATGGTGTTTGCTACCTCTACTTGAATAAGGATTCTGTGACAACCCCATTTTCCATCCATATTTGATTATGCTCTTTCTCTCTCATCAAGTGTCATATTTCCCAGATAGGTGTCAATTCTGTAGTGTGAATGTGATGGTGCTCTAATTTGGTGACATCAATGATCAATTGAACAAAGTGTGACATCTATGTGCACACTTGAACTACGTAGCATGCTCTAATACATCATTTTCTTTAAATCCAATTTTTATCCTCATCACTATCATCTTTTGGATTCCAAGTATATATCATAGTGTGAAGCTCTCTATTTTGAATCAAATGGAACAAAAATCACCCGAATCTGAGCTATGAATCCAAAGTTATGGTCATTGAAAGATGACATGATCTAATTGTTTTTCTATGCCTTGGATCGGGTTGCATGGACCGAAATACAAATAAAATCCATGGCCCAGCCGCTTGCTCTTCACCCCTTTCCACTTCTGGAAAGATCGTAGGGTTTGGAGGCTGGTCTCACGCCTCCATCTGAATCAGGCAATTAAGAAACGAAAGGCAAGGAACCCGAAACCCTTGGGTCCTCTTATAACCCTCCCGTATTCCATTTTCTTGCATTGCTCCTTCCTTTCATTGTCCTTTAGGTCTGGCCGCCAACACCCTTCCCTTCCTCCTTTGTTTGACAGCAGCTTGACTGCCACCCTTTCCTTGCTTTGGGGGCACTACCTTGGGCATCGCTAGTGGAGGCCGATACAACCAGAAACCACATCGTGGTAGGAAGAGGGCAGGTGGCGACCTTCACCCTTCTCCCTCTCATCTTGGAACCATGTGGTAGCAGGGAAGTTGTTGGGTAGAGCCGGCGGCACCGGAGTTCTTCCGCCCAGCCAACCTTGCACCTCTAGGGCGCCATCACCCTAGGCGTCATCTCTACCTGCTTGGCGGCGCGCCCAAGACCATGCCTACCCCGACCTTGCCTTGCCCCGAGCTTCTGGAGGTGTCGTGGTTGTTGAGGGAGACCTGCGCGTCGTCCCCTGTTTCCACTCTGTTCCTGCGCAAGAACAGGGGAATCACGATGAATGGGGAGACATCCACTTGGGCTTGGACCAGCAAGGCCAGAGGCCCAGCACCCATGGGCGGCCAAGGCCCAGTCAAGGAACATACCAAGTTTCTAGCTAAAATAAGCTATAGTTCCCCTTTTCAAGATCAATTCTTTGAAATATGATAACTCCTAGATCCTAAGTCCAAAATACACGAACCTATATATCAAATCGATCAACTCAAAAAGATTTACAACATGAGAATAGTTTCAGACCCTGAATCTTCTTCTAAATCTCTAATAATGCTAGATATGTGATCTTTGACTTCTCTGACCATGCTTAATGCATAATTATGATGAATCTTGAATATTTGATGTATACCTACCCTCCTAACCTTGAAGTCAATAACTTTTGTACATATTGAGTTAAATGGGAGTCATCATCATCCCTATTTCTTACACATTACTCTAGTTGTATATATATACTAGTGTCAAGATTCTAATGATATACCCTGCCCTAAATTGATAATCTAGCTACTTAATGATGAAATAATATCTAATCAACCCCAAAGAATTAATATATGTCTCTGCTTGACCTTAATATCATCCCCTAGAATCCTCCTTGCTATGGTTGTTTCTTCTGACATCTAATGCATGTATATGCCCCTATTATGTGAATGTTTGATTATACTTTGAACCAATGTTGGGTTGACCTAACCTATGCATGTCCCTATGTCTTATGTTGCTGATCTTGACCATCCTTGATGCTTGGTCCCCTTGAGTTGATAACCTTTGACCTTGATTACTCTATTATGAGTCCTTAATCCTTTAATGTACTAAGGAACTTGAACCTTGAAATGGTCATATGTAATCCGTGGAACCTTAGAATGATATGAAACTATAACCACGCCATCATGATGACCTCTAGTTTAGTACAATATCATATAATGAACCAATAAGCAACTTGGAACCCATATTGGCCAAAACCCTAAAATGCATCTAATTAGGGTTAATGATGAGAATCTAATGCATATATGTAATCTTGTTCTTAATCAGGTTTTGGCAAGAGGCTAGATGGTGAAGGATATGTTAGGTTATGATATCTCTAAAGAAGGTACGAGACTTATCTAGTTATATGACTAGCTTTCTTGTTTGAAATGATATGTATTGTATGCTAGTTTGTTTACTTGCCCAATATTGCCATGTAGTATTGCTATGTCATACTCAATGTTTGCCTCGTCAGTTTTATAACTTGAACACATATATGTACAAAACTTCATTATAATATTGTTGATAAAGTGTTAACTCTTGGTGATGTCCTTGAGGTCCCTCTTGTATAAAAGGGTTAGCTAAGCTTGAGCATCCTTACGGACCCTTCCGACGGGAAGTTGGTCAAAGGCCTTAAACATGTTTGATATTGCTGATATAATGGAGTGAAATGACATAAAATATTGTTTCACATTTGTTAAACAATTAAGATGTTTATTCTTGTTCGTTCAGTCTTGAAATCTTTTTAAAATTATGCAAATCTTTATATATATATATATATATATATATATATATATTTATATATATGTATCTTTCTGCCCCGTACTCAACACCTCGTGTGTTGACCCATTTCTCGTATGTTGTTTTTAGGTTCAGAGATGGCTAGAAAGATGATGGGCTTGGTGAGCTATGCTAGGTGTACTTTTTGTAAGATCCAGATGTAGTGCACATGAATGACTTGTACCTTGACTATGGAAATAGGTAATTGAATTCATGAATATAATGCATTTTGTATAATTTATACTTGTTGAATGTTGAGACTGTGTTGGTTCCTTTATCTTTTTATTTGTTCATGTGTGCTAAGCTTTACGCTTCCGCATATCGTCTTTGATATACGTTTGGTTCATGGGATTGGGATCTAGTTTCGTGACAGATGGTATCAGAGCCTGAACAATAACTACACCAAACATTGCTCACATGAAACACAAACTAAACACACCATACATCTCAACCCTAGAAACTTAATAAGATATCCTTGTGGAGTAGGATGACTTAGCCTCTAGGTTAGAACCTAGATGTTCTAGAACTAGGTGTAGACTTTTGTAAATTACCTCCCTAGACATCATTCATGACATGTTCTTAGGATGTCTACACAAGTGTGCACCATGTTCTTGCTAGTTCTCTAGGTGTCATGGTACTAGGCTGCCTCATGAGTGTTGTAACTTGTTTTGATTTTGGTTTTATTCGAATGGAGTATGGTGGTTTTCATCGCCTGTTTAAATGTTGGAGAAAACATATTTCAAGTATTATTATATGTACATATGAAAAATGTTACCACACGCAGAAAGGCAGTGAGTTTTCATACAACCTAGGAGAAAGAGATGTAACATCAAGTCCAAACAAGAGAGTTTAGATGATAGTGATAGTCTCTTGAGTTATCTAGAGCCATGATATAGGTTAGGCCAGTGAATAACCTAGAAGCCTAAGATGATGATTATGATATTGATGATGATGTCGATGTTGATAAGACCCAAGTTGTTTGAGGAAGGTCGAGTATGTTTAATGATATGGAATGAGTTGGACCATGCAACCCTAGCTAAACCTAGCACCTTGTATGATACATATGGCTTGGTTGATGTGCTAAACATAGCTAGTGGGTCGGCATGCTTGCTTCTACCTAGTTTGTACGAGCTGATATGTGACATATAGTTTGACACCAACACGAGCCTCAATCTCTTTACAAAGGAGGACCTCTAGCATGGGACATATGAATAGGGTGACCTTTTGATATGATTTGACCCGTATCGGGATAAGGTTAGAGTACCTAAACTCCAAAATATTTGAAATGTTGAAAAATAGGAATGATGAAATACTTGATGATGAGTCCCTAGCTAGAATACTTCTAAGTATATAAGTTGAGTGACCTAATGTGTGGTTTCCTTGAAAATGTTCAACCCTAGATTTCCTATGAAAATATCTAACCCTAGAGAAAGAGGAAATCGAAAATTTGATGCTCGAGATATATAGGTGAGGGAGATGTCCCAAGACCTAAGATAATGTATATGATGTGTGATTTCCATGATGAGCCGCATGCTTGGGTTAGTAGTTGGATATAAAGGAATCTAGTGGTTACCCTTAAGATGGGTAGAAATTGATGTTACAGGTAGAAAATTATGGTTAACATGTCTTGTTGGACACATATATGTCCTAGCTTGAGTGGCTTGAGCTTGTGGAGCTCTTTCAAGATACAAGTGAGAAAGTTCCAAAACCTCGATGATGATGATAATGTTATCCCTTGAATGATGCTCGATACATGAACGAATCTCACTTAAGTTAAAACTTTTATAAATGTGCAATGGTCACTCTTGTATGCTAGACCTAATACAAAATCATACTATACATGAAATATGTAGCTTTGAAATCATAAACTTGATATAATGATGTTTAAAGATCTTAGCTTGAATAGTCAGGGGTAGCAAGCCTTAAATCATACCCAAATGAAAACAAATCAACTTGATATGTGTTTCTCACAGGATGATATTTCTAATAAATAAGATGAACAAATTGCTTATATCAGATCCAAAAATGAGAAATAATGAACATGATTGGGTAAAATTGGTAGAAATTTTGGGGAAATAAAAAAAGCATGAAATTTAGAGTAAAGATGAGATACACACTCGATGATAGTCTCTTTAGGTCATTATCATGCACATGTTTTCTTGAGAATTGATAAACATAGATGTTGAGGATACACCTTGGTCTCATACGAAGATGTGAACAAAAACCCTAACATATGGATACTAAGGAAAGGGAAAACCCTAAGGCCATGATGATGTCATACTATGATGGAACAACAATTAATATGTAAATGATCGAGACGAGTACACCCTCAATATGGTAGCCTAGCACGCATCCCATTGTGGGGAATGTCATGAAAACCATGGTAGGATACCTAGGCATGATGAGTATGAACTTTGACTTTCGACTATGATCTTGGACTAATTTCGAGGACGAAATTTCTTTTAAGGAGGGAAGGATGTGACAACCCCATTTTTCATCCATATTTGATTATGCTCTTTCTCTCTCATCAAGTGTCATATTTCCCAGATATGTGTCAATTTTTTAGTGTGAATGTGATGGTGCTCTAGTTTGGTGACATCAATGATCAATTGAACAAAGTGTGACATCTATGTGCACACTTGAACTCAGTAGCATGCTCTAATACATCATTTTCTTTAAATCCAATTTTGATCCTCATCACTATCATCTTTTGGATTCCAAGTATATATCATAGTGTGAAGCTCTCTATTTTGAATCCAATGGAACAAAAATCACCCAGATCTGAGCAATGAATCCAAAGTTATGGTCATTGAAAGATGACATGATCTAATTGTTTTTCTATGCCTTGGATCGGGCTGCATGGACCGAAATACAAATAAAATCCATGGCCTAGCCGCTTGCTCTTCACCCCTTGCCACTTCTAGAAAGATCATAGGGTTTGGAGGCTAGTCTCACGTCTCCATCTGAATCAGGCAATGAAGAAACGAAAGGCAAGGAACTTGAAACCCTCGGGTCCTCTTATAACTTTCCTGTCTTCTGTTTTCCTGCATTGCTCCTTCCTTTCTTTTTCCTTTAAGTCTGGCCGCCAACACCTTTCCCTTCCTCCTTTGTTTGACAACAGCTTGACCTCCACCCCTTCCTTGCTCTGGGGGCACTAACCTGGGCATCTCCGGTGGAGGCCGACACAACCAGAAACCACATTGTGGTAGGAAGAGGGCAGGCAACGACCTTCACCCTTCTCCATCTCATCTTGGAACCATGTGGCAGCGGGGAAGCTATTGGGTAGAGTCAGAGGCACCAGAGTTCTTCTGCCCAGCTGACCTTACACCTATAGGGTGTCGTCACCCTAGGCGTCACCTCTACCTGCTTGGTCGTTCGGTATATATTCAGCGTGCCCAAGACCATGCCTACCTCGACCTTGCCTTGCCCCAAGATTCTGGATGTGTCGTGGTTGCTGAGGGAGACCTGCGCATCGTCCCTTGTTTCCACTCTGTTCCTGCACAAGAATAGGGGAATCACGATGAAGGGGGAGACGTCCGCTTGGGCTTGGACCAACAAGGCTGGAGGCCCAGCATCCATGGGCGGCTAAGGCCCTGTCAAGGAACAGACCAAGTTTCTAGCTAAAATAAGGTATAGTTCCCCTTTTAAAGATAAATTCTTTGAAATATGATAACTCCTAGACCGTAAGTCCAAAATACATGAACCTATATATCAAATCGATCAACTCAAAAAGATATACAACATGAGAATGGTTTCAGACCCTGAATCTTCTTCTAAATCTCTAATAATGCTATATATGTGATCTTTGACTTCTTTGAGATGAATCTTGAATATTTGATGTATACCTACCCTCCTAACCTTGAAGTCAATAACTTTTGTACATATTGAGTTAAATGGGAGTCATAATCATCCCTATTTCTTACACATTACTCTAGTTGTATATATATACTAGTGTCTAGATTCTAATGATGTACCCTGCCCTAAATTGATAATCTAGCTACTTAATGATGAAATAATATCTAATAAACCCCAAATAAGTAATATATGTCTCTACTTGACCTTAATATCATCCCCTAGCATCCTCCTTGCTATGGTTGTTTCTTTTGACATCTAATGCATGTATATGCCCCTATTATGTGAATGTTTGATTATACTTTGAACCAATGTTGGGTTGACCTAACCTATGCATGTCCCTATGTCTTTATGTTGCTGATCTTGACCATCCTTGATGCTTGGTCCCCTTAAGTTGATAACCTTTGACCTTGATTACTCTATTATGAGTCCTTGATCCTTTAATGTACTAAGGAACTTGAACCTTGAAATGGTCATATGTAATCTGTGGAACCTTAGAATGATGTGAAACTAGAACTACACCATCATGATGACCTCTAGATTAGTACAATATCATATAATGAACCAATAAGCAACTTGGAACCCATCTTGGACAAAACCCTAAAATGCATCTAATTAGGGTTAATGATGAGAATCTAATGCATATATGTAATCTTGTTCTTAATCAGGCTTTGCATGAGGCTAGATGGTGAAGGATATGTTAGGTTACGATATCTCTGAAGCAGGTACGGGCCTTATCTAGTTATATGACTAGCTTTCTTGTTTGAAATGATATGTATTGTATGCTGGTTTGTTTACTTGGCAAATATTGCCATGTAGTATTGCTATGTCATACTCGATGTTTGCCTCGTCGGTTCTATAACTTGAACACATATATGTACAAAACTCCATTATAATATTGTTGATAAAGGGTTAACTCTTGGTGATGTCCTTGAGGTCCCACTTGTATAAAAGAGTTAGCTAAGCTTGAGCACCCTTACAGACCCTTCCGATGGGAAGTGTGGTCAAAGGCCTTAAACATGATTGATATTATTGATATAATGGAGTGAAATAACATAAAATATGGTTTTGCATTTGTTAAACAATTAAGATGTTTATTCTTGTTCATTTAGTCTTGAAATCTTTTTAAAATTATGCAAAGCTTATATATATGTATCTTTCTGCCTTGTACACAACACCTCGTGTGTTGACCCATTTCTCATATGTTGTTTTTAGGTTCACAGATGGCTAGAAAGATGATGGGCTTGGTGAGCTATGCTAGGTGTACGTTTTGTAAGATCCAGATGTAGTGCACATGAATGACTTGTACCTTGACTATGGAAATAGGTAATTGAATTCATGAATATAATGCATTTTGTATAATTTATACTTGTTGAATGTTGAGACTGTGTTGGTTCCTTTATCTTTTTAGGGAAAATCAGGTCCAGCTAGTCAATGTCAGTTTTGTCAAACACTCTTGTCATGGTTTTTATCCAAACTTTGTTGGATAATTAGGTTGTTTGATATTATAAATGGCCTATTAGATGCAAGCATTTTCAAATCTTAGCATCTGTGGGATCTTTAAGCTTGTACTAAATGTTCTACTTAGCATGTGTGGTTTTTCTAAGCATATGAAATAGTTTTTTTCTATTGCATTTTACAAATCCTAATCCAAATTAGGCTAACACCGGTGATTTTTTTATAACTAATATGCACTATTTTAAAATCAGAGTACTCTTGGAGACAATTTTGTGTTTTTTATCAAGACCATTAGTTTTTTATCATAAGTAGTATTTATGAATTTTAAATTTTGAAACTAAATTGATAATTCTATTTTTTATTGATTTGTGCTTCATGCTCCAGTAATTTCCTTTATTACCTATTTATTATGGTGTTTGTACTCATTACTTGACTAAGGCTACCACTCCGATTGACTAAGGTAGGCAAGTGTTCCTCCATATAAAAATCCTACGAACATGTGGTCATATATTATGCTTGTATTCTATGTTCTACATAGCTTGTGTGGCATATTTGTAAATTTGAAATTATTTTTTATTTACATTTGACGAACGCTCAGTTTTTGAAACTTGATTCTTTAAGTGTATAAAATCAAGGTCCAATTTAAAATAGATTAGGTCAAATCAGGTCCACTTAGACCAGGTTAGTTTAGTTAAGAACTCTTGCCATGGTTGTTTGATTTGATGAATGACCTATCAAATGCAAGCATTATCACATGCTAACATGTGTTTGATCTTTGTAAGTGTAAGGTGGTGTGATCACCCCCTCACTAAAATTTAACAAAAAATACAAAACATCCCTCTTTAGATAAAATTTGATGATGAAGGACGCATGCAAAATAATTCCATTTAAATAAGCATGAACCAAATACAAAATTGTTAATACACACATCAGAAGAAAAAGATGAGAAGTCTATGCTATTACATAGTTTTATTACAACAGTTTATAACATAATATTGACAAGGATCTAGCAATAGCAATATAGGCATGATGGCATCACTACTATTGTCCAGGTACTTCTTGCCCTTGATCTAACCCTTTCCCTGACCATGGGTGGTTGGGGGTCACCCAGCAAGAGAAGATAAAAGTATGTGTCAATTACATGATGAAGAACAAGTAACATTTATTTTTAGAATATGGTAAAGTAAAGATTCACTATACTATGAAATTTCAAAAGTATGAGCCATGCTAACAATTTAGATTTCTGCCAAGAAGATATTAAGTAAAGTACAAGCATGATTCATTGACTAAAATAAACTAACATAAGGCTGAGGCACCTACCTAACCTCAACCTCTAGGTGAGGGAGAATTTACACATTTCCAAGCACCTGAAGGTATTTATAAAATGGGAAGAATTATCACGTTCCCCTGGGTGAATTTACACATGCCTGTTATGGGTGGTTGTATAGATGTACACTATATTTGTTAGTTAGTCATTTACATCATCATCATGCTCAAATAATCAAATGGCAGATATAAGAAATTTGAAACATTTCAGGTGGGGTCCAAGACCCAATAATCATTGAGTTAATTACAATAAGCAAATTATGGTGATACAAGTATATAGGCTCATGCCTCATTGGGAAAGTGGGGTTTAGATAAAAAAGATGCCCAACTTGGTGTTAGAAAGCACATACCTGATTTTAGATTCCCTATATAGGATATTCCACTGATTGATTAAGTCCAAGTCATTTTAACCCAAGGTACAAGTGTTTATCACATGTATTAGATAGGTGGTAGTAAATAAGTGTAAAATACCTAAATTTGGAACTTCCAAACAAACCATAGATTTTGGGCTTGAAAACCTAATCATTAGAGTTTTGATATTTTTCTAATTATGAAAACATATTTTTTCTTCACAATTGGAGTTAAAGCGCCTTAGTTATCATTTTGAGAACATTTAATACGATTAAAATGGTGTGTATATTAAATATTGAAATATAATTGAAAATAAGAATTCAAAAACTATAAAATCAGATTCTATGTGAAATAAGCTTTCCAGCAAGTTTTTATTCATATTTTTCAGATAAAGGATCGATTTACTATGAATTGTTAAAGAATTGGGCAATGAGATAAATCCACGTGACTAGAGATTAGTGAGAAAAAAGAGTGAAGGGGGTCGGCCCATGTGACATGGCCCAATCATGGGTGGCCACATCATGGGCTAGTGCCTGCATGGTCTCGGTCAAGGGTGAAATAAAACAAAACAAAAAGATTGAAGTACCCTCGGTGAGAAAATAAAGGAAAGAGGGCGAGCGGGGGTAAGATGGTCATGCAACCATTGGGGTTCTTCCCCAGAGCGTGCCCTGCCATGGCGGTGAGGAGTTACTTGCCCATTTGGTCATTTCCACAAAACTAAACAAAAACCCAAGGTTATTTACTCGAAACGAAGAGGAAAAGGGGACAGACTCACTGGATTGATCTATTGATCTGTTGTTATCAACGGGACCCTAGAAAATGTGCTACAAGGTCACAGAGGGAATCAAGATGGTAGTGGTTAGGAGCATGTTCTTTCACTATATTAGCACCGGAAAACACTCACGTGGGGGCTGACGGAGGTGAGGGAGGTGTTATTTATAGGTGAGGTGGGGTGTGGAGCCAAGAAGGTGGTGGAGGTGAGAGGACATGGTCAATGCAATTGGGTGTTTTGGCCATGGTGCACAGGAGTGGATGAGCCATATCTCATTTGATGTAGCATGAAGAGATGAATCATTTGGTGAAGAAATCATGCCAAAACACCAAGAAACGGAGGAGAATGAAGATGGGGAGTCGAGCTCGTTGGGCAAGTAACAACTGGAGGTTGAAGATAATTTCTTGGCCGATGGATGCGGGTCGGGCTTCACATGAGTTGCTAGATCGATGTCCATGATGGAACAAGATGGATGTGTCATGCTTGACACTTGATTAAATCTGAACGTTCGCTTAAGTGAGGCACATAAATGACATTTTAATCAATATAATGTCCCACTTTATTAGGAACTTGTTTAATACATTTGTGGGGTCAAAATTGGTCTAAATGATCTCAAATTTTAACCATAGGTCAATAATGATGTATAGATTAATGATATATATTTAGTTTCTCATTTAATCCAACCTTTGGCCTTCAACCATTATGTGGCTCACTAAAGTGCATATTAATGTTTAAATTGTGTGAATTATAATGGAAATGGTTTTTGGTGCATCTTTTGGTTGCATTTTCGATATAAGTAATCTAAGAGTCTTATACCACCATATTAATCACATTTTTAAGTTTTATTACCCCATAATATGAGAGAGAGAAGGAAAGAGGTGTCTTACTCCCATTATTAAATATGCTTCAGTTATTATACACTTCTTATCCAATTGATCATAAAACTTTTAGTTTAACATTATCCACTAATTTATATATTAATCATTTTGTTTTTGTGAATATTTTCATCATGACCCTTACTAAAGGTATTAGTTGAGGTAATTGTGCACTAACCCTTATGTTGGCCTGTATTTTTTTCTCCGAAACACTCAATTCCCTTAAATTCAACATCAAGGACAAATGAAAGGGAAAATAAGATAACATGAACAACTGAGTGGGATTTGCAATTATTATTTGAAATTTAGTTCGTTGTAGCACTCCACCTGTTAAAAAAAGATTTTGTCCCCGAAATCTCATAAAAGAAGAGAAGGGTGAGTTCGGAGCATTTCATCTCTGAGCTCCCAAGTTGATTCCTCTAACCCATGGTACTTCCACAACACCTTCACTAACTTTATTTCCTTATTCTTCAATTGTTTGACCTCGAGTGTCTAGGATATTCACAAGTAACTCCTCATAGGTTAGGTTTTCACGAATCTCCAAGGGTTCTATTGTGAGCACATGAGAATGATCTTTCACATACATTCTTAGAATAGAGACATGAAAGACATTACGAATCTTGTCATAGATAGGATGAATAGCTAGATGGTATGTGCACTCCCGTATATTATCCAAGATCTCAAAAAGTCCCATATAATGAGGACTAAGCTTGCCTTTATCTTTGGTTCAGGCAATTGAGCATATAGGCTTGACCTTTAGGAGAACTTGGTCACCTACTGAGAAGCTCACATCAGACCTATGCTTGTCGGGATATATCTTTTGTCGATCTTGAGTGGCTTTCATACGCTTCTTAATCAACTGGACCTTCTGTATCATCATTTTCATTTTATCAATCTTCACTAGAGTGCATTCTCCCACATCATCCCAATGCAACGGGGAATGACAAGGTCTTCTATATAAAGCTTCATACGGGGGCATCCCTATGTTGGTTTGGTAGCTATTATTGTATGGAAACTCAGCCAAGGGTTGATATATATCCCATTAACCTCCCCAATCCATCACACAAGCACAAAGTAGATCCTCTAGAATCTGCACAGCTCTTTTTGACTGACCATTGGTTTGTGGGTGGTAGGCAGTACTGAACCGTAGATCGGTTCCCATTTCTTCTTGAATTTGGCTCCACAAATGAGAGGTGAAGTTGGGATCACGGTCAGAAACTATCACTTTAGGTACGCCATGCAGATGAACAATCCACTCTAGATATAATTGTTGCATGTCTTCAACCTTGTAATTGGACTTGAAAGGCAAAAAGTGGGTAGACTTAGTGAGTCAATCAATTACAACCCACACAACATCATAGCCTTTCCTGATCTTGGGAAAACCAGTGACAAAGTCTGTCGTTATCTTCGCCCACTTCTATTCTGGAATTTCAAGCGGACGGAGAAGACCACCAGGTCGTTGATGTTGTATCTTCACTTGTTGACAAGTCAAGCATCTAGACACATATAGGGCTATATCTTTCTTCATATTCTTCCACCAAAAGCTTCATTGTAGGTCCTTGCACATTTTGGTCGTGTTAGGATGAATTGTGTACATAGACCCATGAGCTTCGCTCAGAACATTATTGTTGTAAGTCACTGATATCAGGGATCCACAATCTTTATCGAAAGCAGAGAGCACCATCCACTCTGATAAAGAAATTAGACTGTGGTTTTAAGGTTAGGGTCTTCATTTCTTCTAACTTAGGACTTTCTAATATGGTAGCAACAATATATGATATCCATCTTGGGATGATTGATAATCTAGCCATGTGAACACATAGCTTATCGACATCTTCATCATTCAGAACCTCTTTAGGTTGGGGTTGCCATCCAAAAACATACTCCAGATTCCTCCACATAGAACAAGTTATTACAACACAAGTTCTAGCTTTCTTTCAACTCAAGGCATCGACAACTACATTAGCTTTACTGGGATGATAAGTGACAGTAAAGTCATAGTCCTTTAGATATTCCATCCATATATGTTGTCTCAAGTTTAGGTCCTTTTGTGTCAAGAGGTATTTTAATCTTTTGTGATCAGACAATACTTCAAACTAAACTCCATAGATGTAGTGTCGCCAGATTTTTAGAGCATGTACAATGGCTGCTAGCTCTAAATCATGTGTAGGCCAGTTTTCTTCATTTGACTTCAGCTTGAGGGAGGCATAGGAAATCACTTTGCCTTCTTGCATCAGAACACATCCCAATCCTTTCTTGGAGGCATCAGTGTAAATAACATAAGTTTTCCTTCAATAGGTAATGCAAGCACAGGTGCAGATGTCAAGCACTTCTTCATCTTTGGGAAACTATCCTCACATTCAGGAGACCAAACAAAATTGACTTCCTTTTGTGTCAACTTTTTCATAGGGAGGGCTAGTTCAGAGAAGTTCTTGATAAAGTTATGATAATAACCAACTAGACTGAGGAAACTATGGATTTCAAATGGATTCTTTGGAACCTTCCACCTGGTTATAGTTTCAACTTTTTTGAAGTCAATAGCAATGTGCCCACCAGAAATAACATGAACCAAGAACATAACTTCTTTGATCCAAAACTCACACTTTGGGAAATTCACATAGAGCTGATTTTCTCACACAGTAGTGAGTGCCAGTCTCAAATGTTCATGATGTTGTTCTTCAGACTCAGAATATGTCAAGACATCATCAATGAAAACCATGACAAATCGATCAAGGTAAGGATGAAACACTAGATTCATCATGTCCATGAAAGTAGTCGGGGCATTGGTCATCCCAAAAGGCATGACTAAAAATTCATAATGCCCATATGTGTGACTGAAGGCTATCTTTGATATGTCTTCAACCTTTAGTAGCATTTGATAATAACCACTACACAAGTCCATCTTAGAAAAGATAGTGGCAGACTTGAGTTGGTCAAAGAGATCGTCGATATGTGGTAGTTGATAACAATTCTTCATAGTGACTTGGTTGAGCATGTGGTAGTCCATACACATCCGCATTGAACCATCTTTCTTTTTTTTACAAACATGATAGAGGCTCCCCAAGGTGAGACATTTGGGTGAATAAAACTCATGTTGAGAAGTTCTTGGAGTTGCTTCTTTATCTCAGCAAGCTCAGCTGGTGCTAAACGATAAGGTGGCTTCAAAATTGGTGAAGTTTCGGGTGCAAGCTTGATGTAGAATTCCACGTCACGAGTTGGAGGCAACCTGGGTAACTCTTTAGGGAGTACGTCAGGGAAATCCTTCACCACTTCTATATGGTCGAGGGAAGAAGGTGTGGCATCAAGAACTATTGATTCTAAGTATGCCCTACACCCTTGTGAGATGAGTTTTTCGTCTTTGATGGACGAGATGATAAATTGTTGTTCTTCTTATTTTCTACCCTTGATACACATCCTTCCATCTTCAGGATGTAACAAGATAGCCTTCGACTCTTCACAAAATAGGACTGCCTTATATCTATTCAGCCAAATCATACCCATGATAATATTAAAGGCTGACATGTCAAGCAACATAAAGTTTGAAGGAAACATCTTTCCCAAGATGCAAAGGTACATGGTAGGCAGTTTGAGATAAGATGATCATATTCTCCCACTAGGGGTTTTGACATCTAACACATGGTCTATAAATTCATATTTCAATTTTATCATAGAGGCAAATTATGTCAATATGAAGGTCTGTGATGATCTCGAATAAAAAAGTACTTTAACTGGGTGCATGTTAAGGTGTAAAGTACTTTTAATCACTTCATTGCCATCACCAGCTTCTTCTGCATCCAAAGCAAAGACCCTTCCATTCAACCTCTCTATAGGCGAGTGACATTCTTGTTGGTTGTTATTGGTGTGGTTGTTGTTGTTGTGGTGGTGGTGGTGGGGGTTCTGTCGAGGTGGATTCTGATGTTGAGGCGGCTGTTGGGCGGGGGCTTGTCCTCACTGAAGCCTAGGACAATTTGGTCCAAGATGACTAACTTGGCCACACTCACAAAATATGGGTGTAGGTCGATCATCTCTTCGAGGCAGTGCATTGTCGATAGGGCATTTCTCAGGAGGATGAGATTGGGAACACTAGTTGCAACAGTCACACCCTTGGTAATCACCAGAGTTCTTTCATTTGTTGTTGTTGCTAGGACTGGAAAATTGGAAGCTAGGGTAGGACTCAATAGTCAGAGCTTTTTCTAGCATTTTTTGAAAGGTGAGCGGTAGCTGGGACACAAGGAGACGCCCCACATTATAGTTGAATCCTTCCAGGAAGATGGTTTCCCTCTGATCTTCAGCTAGGCCCATAGCATAACATTCTAGCAAAAGGAAACGTTGAACATATTCAGACACAATCATGTTTCCTTGCCATAGACTGTAGAACTCAGCCTCCTTCTTCTTCATATAGGTCAAACATATGTACTCTGCTTTAAATACTTGGAGAAACTATTCCTAGGTCATAGCAGTAGTGTCATAGGTGTAGGAAATTCCGTTCCACTAGATCCTGGCTAGGCCATCCAGGACGTAGACTGTAAAGTAGACCTTTTGATGTGGGGGGCACACCATGCCTTCAAAAGTTTGTTCTAGGGCTAACACCCAGTCATCATCCTTATCCACCATATTGGACTCATTTTCCACCTTGAAATTGGGAGGCTGCATCTTGATGAAATTCGTCAAGGCGAACTCCTTGGGCTTGTTGGCATTAGTTGTAGTTGTAGAAATCTACCCCACCAGGGTGGTAGAGAGGAGTTTTCACATTATAGACAATTCTTGTTCAGGAGTCAAAGGAGTGGCAGGAGTCTCAAGGGCTCCAGGTTGTTGTTGTTGTCAGAACTTCCTCCGAACAGGATACCCTTCCTGAAAGACAAGGTCATGGGGTAAGATTTCTAGGAGTACAAGACAGACAAAGATGAGGCTACTATTGCCTATAGGCATGCTATTTTTGGCATTCCATATCAGATCAAGCCAGGCCTGATCATATGAGCTCAGGAGTCCCCGTAAACCAAGCTAGTGTCGAGGAGGAAAATATTTCCAGCCCCAAAGCTCTGACCCTTTCTAGACACCATCACTTTCAATGTCATGCCCTAGTAGCTACCCTACAGGCTCTGATACCATGCTGTAAGGAGGCGAGATCACCCCCTCACTAAAATTTAACAAAAAATAAAAAACATCCCTCTTTAGATAAAATTTGATGATGAAGGATGCATGCATAATAATTCCATTTAAATAAGAATGAAGGAAATACAAAATTGTCAATATTAGTAGCAGAATAAAATGATGAGAAGTTTATGCTATTACATAGCTTTATTACAATGGTTTATAACATAATATTGAGCAAGATCTAACAATAGCAACCTAGGCATGATGGCAACACTACTCCTGTCCTGGTACTTCTTTCCCTTGATCTATCCCTTACCCTGGTCGTGGGTGGTTGGGGGTCACCCAGTAAGAGAAGATAAAAGTATGTGTCAATTACATGATAAAAGACAAGTAACATTTATTTTTAGAAGATGGAAAAGTAAAGATTCATTATACTATGAGATTTCAAACATATGAAGCATGTTAACAATTTAGATTCCTGCCAAGAAAATATTAAGTAAAGTACAAGCATGATTCATTGACTAAATTAAACTAACATAGGGATGAGGCACCTACCTAACCTCAACCTTTAGGTGAGGGAGAATTTACACATTCCCAAGCACCTGAAAATATTTATAAAGTGGGGATAATTATCACATTCCAATGGACAAATGTACACATCTCCACTATGGGTGGTTGTACAGATGTACACTATATTAGTTAATTAGTCATTTACATCATCATCATTCTTAAATAATTAGATGGAAGATATAAGAAATTTGAAACATTGCAGGTGGGGTCCAAGACCCAATAATCATAGAATTAATCACATTAAGCAAGATATGGTGAAACAAGTATATAGGCTCATGCCTCATTGGGAAAGTGGGTTTTAGATAACAAAGATGCCCAACATGGTGTTAGAAAGAACATATCTAATTTTAGATTCCCAATATAGGATTTTCCACCAATTGATTAAGTCCAAGTCACTTTAACCCTAGTAACAAATGCTTATCGCATGTATTAGAGAGTTGTCATAAATAAGTGTAAAATACTCAAATATGGACCTTCCTAACAAAACATCAATTTTGGGCTTGAAAACCTGACCAATAGACTTGTGATATTTTTCTAATTAAGAAAACATATTCATTCTTCAAAATTGGAGTTAAAATGCCTTAGTTATCATTTTTAAAACATTTAATATGATTAAAATGGTGTTTATATAAAATATTGAAAAAGAATGAAAATAAGGATGCAAAAACCATAAAATTAGATTCTACATGAAATAAGCTTTCCAATGAGTATATATTCATATTTTTCATATAAAGGATCAATTTACTATGAATTATTAAAGAACTGACCAATGTGATAAATCCATGTGGCTACAGATTAGCGAAAAAAGAAAAGAAGAGAGAAGGGGGCCAGATCGTGTGACATGGCCCAATCACATGTTGCCATATCACATGTTTTTGCCCGTGTGGTCATGGTCAAGGGAAAAATAAAACAAAGAAAAAACACTGAAGTACCCTTGGTGAAAAAACAAAGGAAGGAGGGTGAGAGGGGGTATGATGGTCATTCAACCATTGGGCTTCTTCTCCAGCCCGCGCCCACCCTGGCGGTGAGGAGCTCCTTTCCCATTTGGGAGTTTCCACAAAATAGAACGAAAACCCAAGATTAGATACTCAAAACAAAGAGGAGAGGGGGGCGGACTCACCGAACTGATCTATTGATCTGCTGCTATCAACAGGACTCCAAAAAACACATTGTAAGGTCAGGGAGGGAATAGAAATGGTAGTATCTAGGAGTAGGGTATTTGGTTGAATTAATATCGGGAAACACTTGTGTGGGGGCTGGCAGAGGTGAGGGAGGTGTTATTTATAGTTGAGGTGGGGTGTGGAGCTGAGAAGGTGGTGGAGGTGAGAGGACATGGTCGACGCCATTGGGTATCTCGGCCATGGTGCACATGAGTGGATGAGCCATGACTCATTTGATGTAGTGTGAATAGATGGATCATTTGGTAAAGAAATCATGCAAAAAAAACAATAAATGGAGGAGAATGAAGTTGAGGATATAAACTCATTGGGCAAGTAACGATTGGAGGTTGAAGACAAGTTCTTGGTCATTCGATGTGGGTCGGCCTCACGGGAGCCACTAGATCGGTGACCATGATGAACCCAAATGGATGTGTCACATGTGACACTTTATTAAATCCAAACTTTGGCTTAAATGAGTCACATAAATTAAATTTTAATCAATATAATGTCCCACTTTATTAAGAACTTGTTTAATGCATTTGAGGGGGTCCAAAATGGTCCAAATGACCTCAAATTTTAACCATAGTTTAATAATGATGTCTAGAATAATTATATATATTTATTTTCTCATTTAGAAACATTTATCCTTCAACCATTATGTGGTTCACTAAAGTGTATATTAATGTGTAAATATTGTGAATTATAATGGAAATGCTTTTTGGTGCATCTTTTGGTTGCATTTCGAGATAAGTAATCCAAGAGTCTTATACCACCATATTAATCATATTTTTAAGTTTTATTACCCCATAAGATGAGAGAGAGAAGGAAAGAGGTGTATTACTCCCATTATTAAATTCTATTTTCATTATTATACACTTCTTATCCAATTGATCATAAAACTTTTAATTTAACAATATCCACTAATTTATATAATAATCATCTCATTTTTGTGTACATTTGCATCATGGCCCATATTTAAAGTATTAGTTGAGGTATTTGTGCACTAACCCTTATGTGGGTATGCATTTTTTTCTCCAAACCACTCAATTCCCATGAATTCAACATCAACGACAAATGAAAGGGAAAATAAGATAACATGAACAATGGGGTGGGATTTGCAATTATTATTAGGAATTCAGTTCGCTACAGTAAGCATCTAAATTCAATTTTCGGTGGCACTCAAACTACCCAATTCCAATCCAGGGTAGCATATTCCAAATTAGTGTGTGTTTTTATAGGACGGATTTGCATTGTTGTTAAAATTAGAGTAAACATATAGACAATGTTGTACTATTTTTTTATCATAATTATTAGTATTTTTACCATAAGTAGTTTATATGAACTTGTAGTTTTGAAATTTATTGATAATTCTATTCCTTATAGGCTTTCTCTTCGAGCTCCTATAGTTTATTCTAATACCTAGAGATTATGGTGTATGACACTATCAACTTGTCTAAGAAAGCTTTTAATTTAACATTATCCACTAATTTATATAATAATCATTTCATTTTTGCGTACATTTGCATCATGGCCCTTACTTAAAGTATTAGTTGAGGTAATTGTGCACTAACCCGGTCCTTATCGCTCTCGGTCGGCATCTTCACAATGAAGCCATCGTGCTCCTCCGCAATGATCTCGATGAGGCTGCTAGGTCTCCAGAGACGTCGCATCCAGCTGCTCAGTTGGCCACCGAAGGGCTTTCTACCCTTGATGCAGAATCGCAAACATGGGTCTGCCGTGGACAGGGCGCAATGCAGCCCGTGTCACCAGCACCATTGGCATCCCTGTTGATGTGGATGAGCAATCTGTTGCTGCAGGGTGTCTCGGTGATGCACTTGTCTGCATAGAAGTCAGCTGCGAACATAGGCTCCCTAAAGCCACGAAGGTGGAGGTCGATTCTTCGCTGAAGTCCCTGAAGGTGGAGCCAATTGCACACCTTGTGATCTGCCCCAGCTGTAAGAACTTCAGGCATAGGGGGACGTCTTGCCCTCAGAAGACAAGGAAGCCTCCACCTGAGAAGGACGTTCAAGTCAAGCTAGGCAAGTCAGCTGCTCGACATAATGCCAAGATGAAGTGCAAGTCTGCGAAGCGCCTAGCGAGCAATGCTTGTGGGATCCATTCAGACGTGGATGACAACCTACGCAACCTGATCTTCCAACAAGTCAAATATAATGTCATTTACAATGAATGAGAGATCCAACATGCCCTATGCCTCTCCTCCAACATTCAAAGGATGGAACCTGTTGGAACGCCATCTTGTGTTGCAGAAGACTCCGGGTCTAGTTCTTTCCAGCTGAACAAAATATGGAATAGTTGTGGCTCCTCGAGTCACTATAGAGAGAATCTATTTGAAGACGATGTGGTGTCCAATGCCACTGATGACGAAGTAGAACTCTGGGATTCTCTTTCCATAGACTATGATCAAGTCTGGTCAAGGAGAAAGAAGAAGTCAGGCAGAAAGAAACTAGTTAAGTACTGATCGCACTCATCGGTTTTGTGAAGCCTGAATCGCTTGCTTCCTGGATGGCTGCAGATGGCTGCTAAAGGCTCATAAGATGGGTGTGATGATGACTGATGAAGATGATTGGATGCGCTCTTGAATTCCATTCTTTCATATAGATGATCATATTGCATATGGAGGACAGGGGGGCTTCCCTTTCATGGACATAAGTTGTTTGTCATGTCCATTGGATGTGCTTCTTGGTTCCGTCTTACGCTTTCTTGGTTGCTTGCCTAGTTGTAGAATCGAGAATGTCGATGGCTGACCCTTGGATGATGCTATCTTCCCTTGTAGTCTAAGGTTGTTTCGGGCGGTTTGAAGCCACACTTTGAAGGTGGACATATTGT
Organism: Alisma plantago-aquatica; assembly: GCA_963693085.1. Classification (NCBI taxonomy): domain Eukaryota; kingdom Viridiplantae; phylum Streptophyta; class Magnoliopsida; order Alismatales; family Alismataceae; genus Alisma; species Alisma plantago-aquatica. The sequence continues at coordinate 1,275,220,342 of OY856412.1, read as the reverse complement.
TAGTGGTCTTGAGTCGTTTGTAGGCATCTCTACAACTGTGTGGTTGTTGCTAGCATAGGATATGCGGTTTTCATCTTTTCTCCTTCTCTTCTTGGGAGGTCTTCTCTAGGCCTCTTGTGTTGTCTGGATTCATATCCTGGGTTGTAAGGGGTGCTCTATGTACCCAAAGTTTTGAGATTCATTTTATAGTAACATGAGTTTTTTACCGACCAAAAAAAACTTGTCTAAGATAGGGAAGTCTTTCTCCATCTTAATTCCCTTGAACTTGTGGCCATAGATTATTCTTTCATTCTATGTTCTACTCTAGCATGTGTGGCATCTTTGTAAATCTAAAATCATTTTATGATTGGTAGTTTTCAAAACCACAAACACATTTCAAGATGGTTCTATATTAGTTTTGTAATCATAAGTGTTAGTATTTTTATCATTTGTAGTTTATATGAATTTTCCATTTTAAAAGTAATTGATTAATTTATTCTTTCTTGGTTCTTTCTTATAACGTTGGTAACTAGTTCTTATACATATAGACTTATGGTGTGTTCTACACTCTTTTACTAAGACATGCAAGTCTTCATTAATCTATAATCCCTTTTAACTTGTGCCTATAGATTATACTAGTATTTCATGTTCTACTTAGCATGTCTAGAATCTTTGTAAAGCTAACAATAATTTTGGTTGCACTTAACCAATCATCATAGTTTTTTGTTTTCAAACCTATTTCTTAAATTTGGTCTGATTTAGATTACATTAGGTCAAATTAGCTCCAATCAGAATAGATCAGTGTATTCAAACACACTTGCCCATATTTTTATCCAAACTTAGCAGACTAATTAGGTTGTTTGATATAATGAGTGGCCTATTAGTTGCAAACGTTCTCAAATCATTCTTATAACCATAAATATTTTACTTAATATTTGGTGATCTAACTAATTGTTCAAACCTAACTTTTAAAGTATGCTAAACTAGTTTAGTGCAAACAAGGCCGATTTATATTAAATTAGATGAAATTAGTTCCTATCACACGAAGTAAGTTTAGTCGAACACTTATGTCATGGTTTTTATCCCTTCTTATATAAATGAGAAATTAAATGCAAGCATGATCAAATATCGAAAGATGTTATTTACCAAATTCTTAAAGTGGGTTTAAAGAGAATATCAATTGCTAAAAAAACTATTGCACTTGTATTTCTGGAGTTGAGAATGTTGATATTACACACATTTCATATTATAAATTTATATATATTACCTTGATGTTGTTTGGAAGCTGTAGTGAGGCCCAACTTAGTCAATAAGCCCCCTTGATAGAAGAATGTGGTATTGTCTTGTAGCACCAGCAAAGTCAAATACAATAGACTTCCCAGGATAGAAACCATTGTTGTCTTTCTCTTGACTTTTGCAACCTCAAGATGTTCCCAGCTTTGTCATTAGTTTACTGCGGTAATGCATTAAAGAAATTATTATAGTGGTATAAAATAGATGCACCAAATATGAGTTTATCTTATGATAAGACCGAGTCCGTTTAGTTAAATACTCTTACCATGATTTTTGTCCAAACGTATATGAATGGCCTAATAAATGCAAGCACTATCAAAATATTCCTTATATAAGCACAAATGTTCTACTTAAAATTTTATATACATAATTCTTAAAGTGGATTAACATATAATATCATTTGCTAATGTAACACCCCATTTCATGAATATAGAACATAACTCAATGAAATCTTTCATATAGAAGGGGGATGTCACATTAATATGATGATTGCAAATAAATACATAAATCACCATTGGGATTCATACATTGTTCTTTACATAGGAAACTATATTTGAGTTCTATAACATGTCTAAACATTTCTAAGCATGGAAAACTAAACATGAAATTAAACATCTCCAAGTAATTGGATCGCCAAGTATGGATGGCACCCCACCAGTTAGCTCTTGAAGGTCTTCTAGTCCTTGCTTGCTTCTATTGAGTCCTTACTTGCTCCAATTCTTTGGGACATCGCTTCCTCAGCCATGTGAAGGGGGAAAACAACACATCAGTAAACGGTACTGGCACATTATAACATAAGAAAAATACAGTATACTTGACATGTAAGAAAACTTGACATGAATCAACTATAAGCATTCTTGAATCATTATTAACATGAATAATTGAAAAGTAAATGTATGCATCCCTCTATGATGCCCCTGTAGGAGAATATGATTGCTAGGAAAGCCCTTGATGCTAGGAAAGCCCTTTACTACCCCTTGAGGTCCATGATTCAGGAGCATATAAAGACTATTTAAATTCCAATTAACTTGATCGTTAACATGACATTAACATTAACATAATCATGATTCTTGAACTTAACATGATGGGATTTCTCCAGATTAACATGATCTCTTAAACATAATGGGATTTCTCCCTATTGATCATTTACATGATTTTCATGAGTCAATACTCATAAGCTATAATATTTAGTGAACATTATAAACATAGGACATAGCATATAGTAATCATCAAGCAGTGATATAGTGAACATGATTATAACATTAAACTTGAAATGATAATGTCTACTTTATACTTAACATGCAAACAACCATAAATACTTGTGCTCAGTAGCATGATCCATTTACCTTGGAGCAATGTAAATCCTAAGATTGTATCTATGATCCTTGAGGTATCTCTGAGATGTGATTTATAAGAATATAGGCTAGTCTACTTGGAGTGAAGTTGATCCTAAGATGGTCTCTCTAATCATTGAGGTAGTGTCTGGATGTGATTTGCAAGAACATAGGCTAGTGTGTTTTTCCTTGTTATGCTAGGATCATGGGGGTCCCTTTTATAGGTGTTAGGGGTCTAGAACTTTCCATTCCAAGTGGACTTAAATTTTTTAATATCTTTTCTCCTTCAATTAAACATTGTCATTATCTTAACTCCAATATATTAAAAGGTAAGAATAGGTGAAAAAATGTGTTTCTCTTTGTAAATGACTGAAGTCCAACTTTGTGGTTAAACTAATTATCTTTTTTTGTGAATTTCCTTTACTAATTTTTATATCTTTTGTATGAGATATTTAAGAGACAATGTATTATCATTTGCTTTTATTTGTTTATCAAAAATATTACATTAACTAAATTACCATTACATTTTATTTGTAATCACAAAGAAAGATAGAAAATGTAAGAGTAGTATCATTCCTTATATAATTACCATAATGTCTTATTTCTATGTAACAACGGATGAGACATTATTTAATTTTATAAAAAAATCACAAAATGGAGGAAAGAGAAAAAGAATTTTATTTTACATCTATATGCATTAGTTGTATAGCAAGAATATACAATGTGATTTCAATGTGTTAATTAAAAATTTTTGACTGCAATATCTCATTCCCATATAATTTATAGTTATTTAAAATGATGTTATAACTTTGTCACAATAAACCATTTTTAATTGTCCATACATTTTATAACATCTTATCATTCATAATGACATTTCCGTTTTCATATCACGCTTCCTAGTTGGGTTGGAAAGGTGATGGGTCAAAACCCACATTTTTTTATCAGTAAGTGTGGGACTCTCTTTATTCCTTTTTCCAACTTCTTTTCATGTACAAGTGTAGGAGTAAGACTCCATGTAAGAAAGAGTAAAGAATTATGTAGAAAAGAAAACTACCTATGCAAGTTATGAAAATCTTTACGGATGCATCTCCAAACACTATTTGTGCTTGAATCTTCATCGTCAAAAATAGATTTGTTTCTTTGGTTCCATATGTGATAAAGAAAAAGAATGATGATAATACTTTCTTTTCTACCTGTAACAGATAGAAGATCTTCATGGGTCTTGGGAATGATTCCGGTCCATCGATAGGTCCTATGCCAGATATCTTCAGAAAACGGGCATGCCCAAAGAAGGTCATTAGTGGATTCATTGGTCAACTTACAAAGGATGCATCGAGAAGCCAATGAAAATCTTCTTTTTTGCAAGACATCTTCAATGACAAGACTACCATGGTGAATTTTCCAGCAACTTACTTTCATTCTCAGAGGGACTCTACATTTCCAAAGCCACAAATTCCATTCCACTTTAGTGTATTCTACAGAGTTGCTAGGCTTTCATTAATTCAAATTTTGTCATATCCGCATAATGACACAAATCATCACCATTAGTAATAGGAGTCTCCTTACAAATCTTGTCTAGATCTTCAGTGGCCCTAGCATTAGGGATGGACCATATGTTTTCAGAGATGACGTTGCTCAACTTTGCATCATTGCCCAACTTGTTAAGCTAGGAAAGTGATGGATTAGAAAATTGAAAAAGAAACTGACCCTGAATCCATGGGGCTTTCCATAATTATATGGAGCATCCATCACTCATAGTGAATCGCATTAATGGTAGGATTTTGTCCCTATATTTTAGTAATGTTTTCCACATCCAGCTTTTTCCATGTCTCATAGGGCAGGACCACAAGGACTCCTACGATAAGTATTTTCTGTGGACCCATCGGACCCATAGGGAGTTTTTGTTGTTGGCTAAGTCCCATAGCAGTCGCATCATACCAGCTGTTTTCCAATTCTCAACTCTGCATATACCAAGACCAGTCTCCTTCTTCAGTCTGCAAATGGAATCCAAAGAAATTGTGTGGATGTGTATGCCTTCATCCCTACCTCACCAAAGGAAGTTCCTACATAGGGTCTCAATTTTAGCCACAGTAGCTTTTGGTATGGGAAAAACCTCAGTCCAGAAGAGGTGGTATGTCGATAAGGTGTACATGATAAGCTCTTACTCCCTGCCATGGAAAGAAGCCTCATCTTCCAAGTATCCAACTTTGTTTTAATCTTGTCAATGAGAGGGTAACACAGAGACTTGGTGAGCCTCCCTACAAAGATTGGAACCCCAAGGTATCTCACTGGGAAAGTTTTGTCTCAATCCCCATAATGTTGTTGATATTCTCTGAAGCAGAGTTGCTAAGAAATAATTGGCTTTAATTGGATTCAGTTCAAGTCCTAAGACTTCCTTGATATAATCCATGCATTGCATGATGCCTCTAGCACTTTGACCATCAACTTCCACAAAGATGAGTAAATCATCTATGAAAATTAAGTGTGACACTTCCATAGTTTAGGTGGACTATGGAGTGATTCTTTTATCTTTTACAACCTAGTTGACAATTGTAGTGAATCCCTACATTCCCATAACAAAGCGGTATGGGGCAAGGGGGTCCCGTTGGCATATACTACTAGATGCTTGGATAAGTTCAGTGGGCACTCCAATTATGAGAATCTGGAAGGAGGCAGTGTTCATACACTCTGCCACCCAATGTAGCTAATTGGGTGGGAAACCCATGCCTTGCATAATATAGAGGATATAATTTCTGTCAATAGAATCATAGGTCTTCCTAAGGTCCACTTTAAGAGACATCTTCTTCATAACATTGGCTTTGCTGAAATCATGCACTAGCTCATTTGCTAATAAGATAGCATCTGATATTCTTCGGTTCTTAACAAAGGCACATTGATTAATATTGATGAGTGTGGGAAGAATATTTCTAAGACGATTAGCCAGAATCTTAGATATAACTTTATATGTGAAATTGCAAAGAGAAATTGGTCTCCAATCACCAATTTTTTGATGTTTTAATCTTTGATACCAGAGCAATGTAGGTTTTGTTCATCTCTTTGAGCATTCTTCCTTTTAGAAAGAAATCCTTCATTGCAGTGTAGAAGTCAAGCTTAACAGTCTCCCATGAGTTCTTGAAGAAATGGGCGTTCATGCCATCTGGCTCAGGGGCCTTGTCATCATTTGAGTTTTTCACAATATCATAGATCTCCTCATCAGTTACCAGCACATTGATATCTTGCACTTGTTGACTTGTCAGTTTTGGTAGATTTCTCCGATCGTGTTTGTCAGGATTTGCTTTTCCTGAGTTGAAGATATTACTATAATGTTGTACAAAGGCATCAACAATTTCCAAATCACCTCTAATGAAAGTGCCATGTTTTCAATCATCTTTATCTTGTTTATGTTTCTTCTTGTCTTTAGTGAGTCATAGAAGAACTTAGTGTTCAAATCTCCATCCTTTAGCCATAAGACCCTAGACTTCTGTCTAATAATTGATTTTTCCCTCTTTTTGGCTTCAATGGCTTCATCCTTACTCACTTTGGCTATATCCCAAAGTAAAGCATTATCTGGGTCTTAGTCAGATGCCTCCTGAGCTCAAAGAGCTTCCTTGATTTTATTTGTTGCTGAATCTCTAAAGTCCCCTAACTGTTCCCAGTTCCAGGTTTGTAATTATCTTTTAGTCAACTTGATTTTCTGACACAGCTTGTAGAGGGGGTACCGCTCACTGTAGAGTTCCACACCTTAGAGATAGTGTTGGAGTAGCCTGGGAGGGAGGCCCAAGCATTAAAATATCTTGTTGGGAACTTTGCCTTATCTTTTTTCTCATCCAAATGCAGAACCAAATCATAATGGTCATTGTAGATGGTAGGCATAGTTTCAAGACAGAGATTCTTGAAGGAGTCTAGCATCCAAATGGACATTTTACTCCTGGTAGTGCTTGCACATGCTTGTTGATTGTTCCAAGTGAAGAAAGGTCCCTTGGCGTCTATCTTAACCAAATCATTGACCTGGAAAGAGTCATTGAAATCACTCATCGACATGGAAGAAGGAGCACATCTACCTTTCCTTTCCTCAACTTTCCTAATAGCATTGAAGTCACCTATTATGAGGCTTCCTAACTCCTCCCAAAGGTCCACTCTTCTCGCATCATCATTATCAGTGTACACTGCAATGATTTGCATTCTTTCATTGCCATAGATAACTGTGAAATGAATGAATTGTCTAGATTCTTTAATGGTAGTTACTTTGTATTCCTGGTTTTCCCATAGAATCAGAATTTTGATCTTATTAGAGACCCTTTAATTATCAATCCAGCTAGCACCCGGCTAGGTGCGCTTGATGGACCTGCTAATTTTACTTCTCTTGATTTTGACTTCAGTGAGGATGGCGAAATTAGTATTAGCCCTCCTTAGTTCTACTCGGACCATATCCTTCTTATCCCAATAAGACAAGCCACAAATATTCCAAGTAGTAATGGTGGGGTGTTCAACCATTGTTACTGTGGGTTGACTTGCCGCCAACCACAACATTTGTTGTAGTTTCATCTTCTTCCAGATTATGGAATCGATTATTAGTAGAGTTGTCTTGGTTTTTCAAGCTAGAAGAACCTTGACTTCTTATCTTCCTCCTTCTGTTGGGGATTGGGGTTTTATTTGGTCTCTCAAAACCATAATATTCCACTAACTTGTCCTTTACAGGGCGAGTAACCTCCGCATCTGCATTGGTGGAAGGTTGATTCTATGCTACACTATTTGGAACAACATTCTCATTGGAATTTTTTAGAACAGGTTGTGGCTGCTCTGTGACCTGGGGAGTCGACAGTGCAGTAGGCAGGGAGTAGAGTGACTTATCTTGCCCAAAATTCCTATAGTACGGGCACTTCTCTGACACCCATTCATATTCCACTTTCACCTCATATCCTGAACCTTTGTCTGTCTTCAGCTTGACTGTGGTTGGAAACTTTGACGTCGCCACCATTAACACATTAATTCTGGCATTGTCATTTGCTGATTTGGCTTTTGTCTGTCTATCTAGGCACTGTGGCTTGACGAGGTAGGAAGCTATCCTGGCTAGCATTTTTTCACTCCACAGTTCTAAGGGAAGGTTGAGGATCTTAAACCAGACCAAAACAGATTATATTTATCTTGCTCGAGAGGTTCACCTTTCTCCCATTTTTTCAAAATCATCAATTTCCCTTTAATATGCCATGTCCCCCCTTCCATGGCATTGGCTAGAGCTTCACTCTCATGAAACTTTATAATAAAACCTCCACTGGCTCTGCCTAGGACTTCCATTGCTCATGTGGCTTCCACATTTGCAACAAATGGTCTTGCAGTGTTGGGATGTGGGGACGAAATCCAATGATATAGCCAGTCGTAGTGTTTTTCCATAGGGCCACATTTTCATCTATTTCCGACTGGGGGATGATGATAGCATATTCTTCAACCATGATTTCAGTCTCTGGTAGCCTAGTGTCCACATCCCCAATAGGGTTCTTGAACATGACCATCCAGTCCCTTGGGCTCAAAGCCACTCTGATGCTATCTTCAACATGTGATCTTCTTTCAGTCGGTCTTCTTCCTCCATTGTTTACTGGCCGACGGCCGTCGCCAGTTGCGCCGCTGATAACACCCATTTTATGGTCATTTATAGTTTACATTTCATTATCAAAACTGCCCTCTAAACTGGTTTTCCTCTCAATTTTGTCTTGTTATTGCACAAAAATAACCTGCACTATGCCCCTGACTCTGTTCCCATCTTTTGTACAGATTTTCCCTATTTTTCCACCTAAAGTCAGCAAAAGTCCCGTCCCGGACCATCTGCAATGCGTACATGCATCGACCCTTCTACTGGTCACCCGACACGCCCACTTACTTGTCGCGATCACTGCCCGATATGGCAACAACCCGATGCGGGCATGTCGCGCAAGGAAACCTTAACAAGCGGTACCTACCTACCCGACAAAGAGCTTTTCCTGCGATGACTACTCATCCCGACATGGGCATGTCGCGAGATGCACGTCACTCATCGGAAGCAGCTACCTGCCAAGGTAACCCGATACGTCTACAACCTGACACGTGATAGCCTGCCGCACCGAGTGATGTGTATGTGTCGGTCATCCCCGCGGCCACGTAAACGGAGTCGGTGAAAGACACATGACCCCACAAGAACCGCAACCTCTACCAGTTGTTGCCTATAAATAGAAGCTACAGGACTTCAATGGGACGGGTCAGGACCTCACAAAAGCTAACTTTGGAAAGCATCTGGAGCTAGTACGTCGGGTCCCAAGGTGTGTCGGGCGACACTAGGTGAGTTCACCCCCAACCCGAGAGGGATGAGAGTGGTTCACTTAGAACCCGTTTTGGTACTTGTAGGAGCCCGATACGACCAAGAAGGCCACCCTGTGTGTCGGGTTCCTAGATAGGCTTCATCCTGAGACGGCTCACCCCCCTACACCTGATATAAGGAACCTGACAACCTGTCACCCTAACCCGACATGATACCGACCCCGATACGGACCGGTCGCTAGGATGTGTCGCCTGACAGGGTGGCACCCGACACGACACTCTTGGGTAGAGAGCCCTGACCGATACGCCAGACCGTCACGGTATGTCGCCCGACATGGCGGCTGCCCAACACGGGCTTATCGGGCAGAGCTCCTGCCCGATATCAGGTTAGGGGTGAGTTAGGGGTCTGGTGTTGTATATCTAGCTTCCAAATCAAGGAGGTTGATACCTATCTTTCCTTTTCAACATTTACTTTCATTTATTAGGCATTGTAAATGAACCCTTTTTACACAACATCTATGCTTATAGAATCTGTGGAATTTAATACATGTTGTTCTGTGTTTGGTTCCCTTTTGTTGGATGATTTCTTATATAGCATCTGAGCTCTAGCTTGTATGCTTGGATCATGTTTTGACTAGCTATCGAATCATGTTTCCCATTTGAACTCCTTCGAGAGAAGGGTGTTGTAACTCTAGAGCTTGGTCTGATCTAGGAGTACGAGAGTACCCAGGGTCGGGGTTGCTTCGGTTTGCCCTCCCCCACTCCAACTTATGTCCATTACCCTTGAGAGAGGGTGTTGGCATCTAGTTGGAGGTATCCTCTTGGAGAGAAGAGGGTGCTGGCTGTTTTCTGTTGCCGCTTGTTTTTTCCTAAGTTTTCTTCCTTCGTGCCTTGCCTTAACTATAGTTTTAACTCCTTGGATTCTGTTCTGCAAAACTCCTAAAAACTGCTAAAACCCTGAATCCATCATCTTTTTGTAACTCTAGTTGGAGATAGTCTTTTGGTTTATTTTTCTTTGCGATGTTTCCTTATTGTAGCATATCTATCCTTCCTTGTCTGAATGTACATACTCATATAAAAATTATCATCATGCACCTACTTTAACGCATCACTTGTATGATTAGCTATCATCTTGTGATGTATGATTGTTGATATCTCGAGATAGTAATATCACTTTTATCTTGTGACAAGGAGTAGCATGAATGCACAAGAGTGTTGGATTGCTAATGCTTTAAATCATACATTATACTGTGAGGTTTTTGAGTTCTCATCTCGAGACAGAGGCTTCTTTTAAGCCTAGTCCTACCCTCATCTTGAAAGAGAGTGGAATAGGCATCTTTATGATTGCTTGTAATTTTGATACGAGTATGCAAATGAGAGAGATAGTATGCTTGTTGGAGGGACGTTTTGGTTAAGTGAACCTCAATCTAAGTTTTCCCTTATTCTCGTTATAGCTCATTTTCTCTTACTTCTTTGGTTTTATTGTTTTTTTTTCAAGTTGCCTTCCTTGGGGAACACCCCTTTTTACCCTCTTTTATACCGGAGTATAGAGTGTTGATTCTGCATTCTTCGCACTACCAACCTTGTCCCTGTGTTCAATCATGATCGCTACATCAGACCGCGTTATAGTTGCGGGGGCCTGAGAGTTGGGTTATCTCTTTAAAAGTCTGACTACTCTAATCTGCTCCTTTTGGACGCGTGATTTAGGCTGGTCAACTTTTTAGCGTCGTTACTAGGGACAAGGAAAAATAGTATTGTTAAAGAAACCAAGTCCACTTACTATATACTCTTGTGCCTTAAGCTTAGCAATAAGCTTGACTGTACTACTACTTTAACACTTCTAACCTGAATCTGTGCAGAATAGTTCGCTTCATCAAGCCTAGTTTTCTAACTTGTTAGTACATTCTGTTCAGGTACCTGGGAGAAGCATTTTGTTCAATTTAACTCCATTCATCATGCCGCCTCACGTGGAACCACACCTTTATGCAGACGAGCGGAATGCGAGAGTTAGACAACACCCACCTCCACCAGATAACGATGAATATACAAATGATCGTTATGATGACGATCATCTTGATGAAGAACATGAACAACCTGAAGTTGACCGTCACCACGAAGGGCATCGTCATCACCGCAGGCATAGAAGGAACCACCACAATCACGAGAGAAATCGTAGGGATAGCGGTAGTGAAGATTCTGAAGAGGAAGAAAAGACTCTTCGAGAGCTGGCAGCCACAAAAGCCAACAACTCCAGATGCCCTATGGTAATCCCAAGGTTCAATGTTGCAAACTTCGAGCTGAAGCCCGCTGTGATTTCTATGATCCAAAATAAGATCTTTTGAGGGAGTTCCAAGAATGACAACCCTTATCATCATCTCGATGCTTTCAAGAATATATGTGACACCATCAAAATGAGGGGGGTACCGCAAGAAGTGATCTACTGCAAGGGTTTCATTTTCTCTTTGGAGGACAAGGCACTGTCGTGGTACCTTGGACTGCCACATCAATCCCTACATAGATGGAATGCTTTAGCTGAGGCTTTCGTGAACAAATTATACCCTACTGAAAAGACTGTAAGGAGTAGGTAGAATATCACATCTTTCACACAAAAACCAGTAGAGAATCTACATGAGGCCTGGGAGAGATACCAGGAGTATCAGAGGGACTACCCTCACCACAATTACAATAAGGTATTTTTGATAATAACCTTCTACAATGGCCTAACTCATGAAGAGAGAGTATCGCTAAACGTAGCTGCAGGAAGCGACTTTCTTGGAAAGAAGCCTAGTAGATCTAAAATGATCATTGAGAACATGGCCGAACTTCAAGTTGGGACTGAATATGATAAGACTAACAGAGGTTATGCGAAGAAAGCCGCCAATGAAGGGTCATCAATTGAGTCAATGGCTCTAGAGGCGATCACATCTCATATACAAAAGATAGCTACAGATGTTAGACAGCTAAAGGAGTCAGGAGGAAAAGGCAAGAAGCATATAGAGAAGGTAATGAAATGTGGAACCTATGGTGAAGGAGGCCATGGAGTAGATAACTACATGTATACTTGACCTGAAGGGTCAAGTGAAAGTGATTCGGAGGAGGATGAAGCTGCAAACGTATTCTACGTCAACTTTAACAGGCTGGACCATTTGGGCTTCAGTTATGGCAATAAGGATGTCGCAGAGAACTCGCATCAGTTGAACAACCCACCCAAGCCACCACCAAGCTTTGAGAAGAGAAGCAGGCAGGGGAAGTACGCCAAGACCAGCACGTTCCAGACAAAGAAAATCAATTATCAAGGTCAGGGAACGTATCAACCTCATCAAGCTGCTAACGCAAGCTAAGGGCAAGGGTAAGATCAAGGAAAAAGTCATACCAAGACTAATTTCCAGCCAGACTTAGTGGGGCATCTTTTTGACTTCGTCAAAAGACATGACACAATAAATAATCAACTTGCACCAAGCGCATTATCTAACTTAGGCATTTCGAATACTATGCAAGTCCAAATGGCAGACATGCAAACGCACCAACATCAGATAGACCAGCAACTCGCTCAGTTGGCTGAGCTTGTAAAGAACCCTTTGGGGAAGATTCCTTCTAGCACAGAGTCTGCCAAGATGGCAGCCCTCAGATTGGGACGGACAATAGACCGCCATGAGGAGACGAGGACTGAAGAACCCAAGACTGAGAAGGTTGCAGAAAACCCATCTAGAGGAGAAATCCAACACCCACCAGTTAGGGAGTCAGGACCTGAAGAGGAATTTTTCACCACGAGAAGTCAGTACTCACCAAGATTACATTTTCCATACAAGCTTGTAAAGGATCACCTCAAGAAGAGAGATGAAAAGTTCATGGAATCAGTGAAAAAGATCCACTTGGAGGTATCGTTTCTAGACGCCTTGGAAGAAATGCCGACCTATGCCAAATTCTTCAAGGATCTAGTCATGAAGAAAAGATGAGGAGGAATGATCAAAACTTTACACCTAGACAGCATGTCAACAGCCTTCATAAAAGTTGAATTACCAACCAAGAAAAAGGACCCTAGGGCCTTCACCATACCCTTCATGGTAGGAAATAACGTTGAAAGAAAAGGTCTCACCAACTTGGAGGCTAGTATTAGCCTCATTCCTTTAAGCTTTGCTCAACGATTAGGATTGACTGATATGGTCAGGACTAATATGAGGATAGAGTTGGCAGACCACACTTCAAAAGGCCGGTAGGAGTGGTGGAAGATGTCCCGATCAGAGTAGGGAAGTTCTTCATCCCTTGTGACATTGTTATCATCGACATTGTTGAGGACCCTAAGTGCCCCATCATCTTCGGTCACCCTTTCTTAGCGAATGAAAGGGCACTTACCGACGTCGCTGAAGGTGTGATAACCATGAGGGTCAGGAACGATCACATAGATTTCAAGGTGAGAGACTCAATGAAAGGATTGTCATTGCTTAAATCTGCTTACTTTGTGGACAACTATAACCAATACTGTGAGGAAGTAGAAGAGGATGCAACAGTGGTAGACCCTCTTATGAGGGCGTTGAATGAAGAGGACTCAGAGGTTAACGACCCCGAGGTAGCTAAGATACTCGACTACCTGAACCAAGATGAAGGAGATCTTAACAATGAAGAGGAAGTTATCAAGACGGTGAAATATGCTTCTTTAGAATTAATCATGGCAGAAGAGAAAGTACCAAAACCTAACTCGGAGCTGAAACAGCTACTGGAGGGTCTGAAGTATGAGTTCCTGGATGATGAAAAAAGAAATAATGTCATAATCAATGTCAATCTGACAGAAGAACAATTGGAAAGACTCCTTAAGGAGCTAAGGCTCCACATAAAAGCTATCAGATATTCAGTGGATGATATTAACGGACTAAACCCTACCTTGTGTATGTACCGAATAAATCTTGAAGAATCTACAAAACCCCTTGTTCAACCCCTGAGAAAGTTGAACCAGATGTTAAAAGAATTTGTAAAGAAAGAAGTCATCATGCTTGGAGATGTGGGAATTATATACCCTATTAGCGACAACAATTGGGTGAGCCCAATTCACGTGGTGCCCAAAAAGGGAGGAATGACAAATGTAAAGGGGGGTAGAGGTGACGAGGTAGCCATCCGGATTGTTACCAGATGGAGGATGTATATTGACTATCGAAAGTTAAATTAAGCCACTAAGAAAGATCACTACCCTCTCCCCTTTATCGACCAAGTGTTGGAAAGACTAACACATCATGAGTATTTTTTCTTCTTGGACGGTTATTCTGGATTTTATCAAGTTCCTATTTTTCCTGATGACCAGGAGAAGACTACCTTCACCTGCTTATACGGTACATATGCTTTTCGAAGGATGTCGTTCGGACTATGCAATGCTCCTGCAACATTCCAGTGTTACATGATCTCAATGTTCTCTGACTTTTTGGAAGACATTGTAGAGGTCTTTATGGATGATTTTTCTATTTATGGAAGGGATTTTGATGCCTACATGAAAAACCTATTGTTAGTCTTGTAGCGTTGTGAGGAAAAGAACTTAGTTCTTAACTGGGAAAAATATCATTTTATGATACAGGAAGGCATAGTCCTTGGCCATAAGGTCTCCAAGAAAGGTATTGAAGTAGATGTAAGAAAAGTCGAGGCCATTGCTAGACTGCCCTCGCCAAAGTCCATGACAAGAGTACAAAGTTTTCTCGGTCACGTGGGTTATTATAGGAGATTCATCAAGGATTTCTCAAAGATATCAAAACCTCTCTCGAACTTGTTGATAAAGGACGCAGAACTCGATTTTACTGATGACTGTTTGAAAGCTTTCCAGACTCTAAAAGAGGCCCTGGTAACCCCTCCTATTCTCCAAGCACCGGATTGGGAGCTCCCCTTTGAATTAATGTGAGATGCTAGCGACAATGATGTGGGAGTTGTCCTAAGGAATACGAAGGATAAAAAACATCATGTGATTTTCTACGCTATCTGGACTCTAGATGAGGCTCAAGTAAACTACACCACCACGGAGAAAGAGATGTTGGCGATCATTTTTACATTTGACAAATTCAGATCATATCTTATAGGGGAAAAGTAAAGGTCTATACTGACCATGGATCCATACGCTACCTAATGCAAAAGAAGAACACAAAGCCCAGACTACTGAGATGGGCCCTACTCCTGCAAGAGTTTAACCATGAGATAATTGATAAGAAAGGTAAAGAAAATGTAGTCGCAGACCATCTCTCGAGAATAGTCTGTGACAAAGAAAACCAGTTGCCTGTTAACAACAACTATGATGATGAAGCTCTGTTAATGGCTCAGTCCGATGAGCCAAACCTACCATGGTTCGCAGACATTTGTAATTACCTGGCTTGTGGCCAGCTACTACTGGACATCACGTACATTCAAAAAAAGAAGCTCTTGTATGATGTCAGGAGCTACTATTGGGACGACCCATTGCTAATCAAGAAATGCTCTAATAGTCTGTACAAAAGGTGTATACCGGAAGAGGAGGTCCCACTAATCTTGAGAGAATGCCACTCTTCACCCTATGGAGGGCATCACAGTGGGGACAGAACTGTCGCAAAAGTGCTTCAATCCAGATTTTACTGGCCTTCGCTATTCAAGGACCCTACTACTTATGTGAAGGTTTGCAAAGAGTGCCAATCAATCGGAAATATTGGGAAAATAAATGAAATGCCTTTGTCAGACTGGGTAGAAGTCAAGATCTTTGACGTCTGGGGAATAGACTACATGGGTCCCTTCCCCTCGTCAAAAGAGTATTTGTACATATTAGTGGTTGTGGACTACGTGTCCAAATGGGTAGAGGTTATTTCTACCCAAACTTGCGACTCTAACTCTGTGATTAAGCTATTCGAGAAAACTATTTTTCCACACTTTGGGTACCCCGCACTGTGATAAGCGATGGTGGATCACACTTTGGAGAAAAGCAGTTTGAGTCACTGTTGAAGAAGTACCAGGTCAAACACAAGATTGCTCCACCCTACCACCCCCAGACCTCTGGGCAGGTGGAGGTATCAGATAGACAGATTAAGCAAATCTTGGAAAAGATTGTCAACTGCACATGAAAAGACTAGTCCATGAAACTTGATGACACTCTTTGGGCCTATAGAATTGCATACAAGACACCAATAGGCATGACACCTTATAGGTTAATCTATGGAAAGTCCTATCATTTACCCTTGGAGCTTGAGCACAAAGCCCTATGGGCGATTAAGTTTCTAAATATGGACCTAAAATAGGCAGGACAAAAGAGATATATACAGCTGTAAGAGATCGAGGAGCTAAGATTGCATGCTTATGAAACCGCAAAGATTTACAATCAAAGGACTAAGGTGTGGCATGATGCCCATCTAAGAAACAAGGATATTCAGGAGGGTGACAAAGTTCTTCTCTTCAATTCTAGCATTTGACTATTCCCTGGGAAGCTCAGAACAAGATGGTCAGGCCCTTCTCTGTGGTAAAGATTTATCCATCAGGAATGATGGAGATTCAAGGAGAAAAGATGGGGATCTTCAAGGTCAATGGCCACACGTTGAAAACATTTTATGAAGATTAAGCAATCGTGAGAAGGTCAGAAATAACACTGCAGGACACTGAAGCAACAACCGAAGGATCGAAGTAAAAAGAGTTTGAAGCTGTCGAGCTTATGAAGAAAACTACAACGCTCTTCGGGAGGCAGCCCGAATTTTTACTTTTCTTAGCATATGATGTTATTTCCCTTTCTGCAAAAAAATATTACAAACTTTATCATTGTAATAAGGAACGAGTCAGTGCAAGCACCACATGCATGGACCCTCTCATTTTATATGCCACCGACTTAGTTTTAGAAGGCTTTGATGAGTAATGTTGTCTGAGGTTGGAAGCCTTCCCTTTTGGCTGATGATGTTTTACCCATCAACACTTTTGTTTAGTTTTATACCCTCAGTTTGCTTTATTTTTGGGTGTGTCGGGCATGTATAGCTGATTTCCCTTTTGTTTTAGACCCGACATCCTTGTTGTCTGGCCATATCGGCCATCCGCCCGAGCTATCCATATCGGGAGACACCATCAACGCTCTACTTTAATCTTTTTGGCCTTTGTCTATGCTCTAAGCTCTACTCTTATGGAGTCTATATCGAGCATGTTCTCTGCCATTCTACCTTGCACGACATGTTCTTTTCTGCCTTTTTTATCGTGTCAGGCACGCGGTGAGCGCTCGCGCATTGCATCGTATTGGGCGTTGTATCGCTCAATGCACATATCGGCCAACGAACCCCGTGACACGCGACAGGGTGCCGATCGAATTGTGTCCGACACCCATATCAGGTAGAAAAGCACCCGTGTCGTGCAACAAGACGAACTCGCACATCTCGTGACACGGGCGACGCGAAGGTTGCTCAGGAAGCCAAATCGACCCTTTACGTGATGGGATTAGACTGATTTTGTTGCACCTCAGGAATGATTTGCCTCCTCGCGCGACACGTGCCCCCTCTTTTACCCGTTTTACCCCACGCAACATGGCTATATATAGTAACAGGGATCTAAACGTGTCAGGCACCTGATTTCACATTTTACCTACTCCTGTGTCGTGCAAAACTCACATTTACTGCAGCTCCCGTGCCGGACAACTTTTAACAAGCTCCCGGGTCGCGCACCAGCCTTTCGCCCGATTCAGGTAGAACCTGATACGCATATTGTGTCGTGCAGCCCATATCGGGCATGTCGTATCATGCATCTTTTGTTTTAGCTATGCCCTTATCGAGCATGAGGCCTTAGTTTTACGTATCGTTTAGAGCATATCGCGTAAGGCCTTGTGCTGGGCGATACACTTTTCACGTTACTCGTGTCAGGCAACGCCCGTTTGCTCAATGCCAGGTTTCGCCTATTAGGGTTTTATGACCGTATCACACGATGCACGTATCGTACGACAAATGCATCTGAACGATACCAATTATGTCGGGCAAGAACCTTATCGTCCAATTTTGTTAGACAAGGGAGATTTAACTCGTGTCGCCTGACACTCTATCGTATTGGGCATCACTAGGATTGGGCGACACTTTCTTACGTGCCCATGTCGGGCAGGACCTTTGCTCTTACCATGTTTTACTTATCGTGCAAAAGGCTTTCCAGTTTAACCGATTTGAGATCGTATCAACTTCTGAACCCTTACTGAGTGATACGAGTATCACGAAACGCCCATATCGGGTACTCGTATCGGGTAAGGTTTGCTTAGCAACCTGATATTGGCCAGCGCTGTCGGCCAGATCCTATCAGGCAATGAAACGTGTTTACACCGCCTGATATCGACTCGCTTATGTCAGATTCCCCTAGTTCGAACGATATCCGTTTTTCAAGTATCACCTACCTTGTATCGGGCGACGTGGCTCTTTTGGTCTGCTACCCGATATCGGGTAGTGTAACCCATTCAATAATCTCATTACTTACTATATTCTTGTTTGGTAATTATAGTAATGGCCCGCACGAAGCAAACTGTCATCCAAGTAGACAAGCACGGCCAAAGGATCAACCCCGTGGCCATAGCTAAAGCCACCACAGCCAGGCAGGAGCTCCTAAACCCCGATGCAGTAGGTCCATCCAAGGCCGAGAAGCACCCAGTATAGAAGAAGAAGCAACAGCCGCAACAACAGTCTCAACCACAGTGGCCAAGTCAGATCCTCTGGATCACTCACGAGGTCGGTTCATGCCCAGAGATGATGAGCACAGGCAGCGGTACACAGAGTTCATGGTCAAAGTCTATAGGCCAAGCCACTTCTGCCACCAACCGTCCTTCCGACACATACGCATTTTTGACAGGATAGAAAATGTCCTAGAAGTTGTGGGGCTAAGGAATATATGCTTCAGCTACACCGCATCCTACACTGAACTCATCAAGGAATTCATGGCATCCCTCTGTCGGGTGCAGAATAGTCCAGAAGAAGTCAAAAGATTTGGCGAGGCGGACAGACTACAAGGATGGCTATATAACATTGAGCATGACATACCTGAAAAGCTGCTCAACGAGACCTTCTCCTTCAGCGAAGTAGAAAAAGAACTACTCAACAACGGTGTCAAAATCATTGAAGGCAACGGGTTAAACCCGGTCGCACTCTGGAGGAAGCTGACCGACGGGTCAACGTTCAAGCGGGGAAGCAAGGTTGTGGTAGTGCACTCTTATTTCTGGAGGATAGTGCAAAAGATCATTGTGTGCCTACTTTTCAGCAAGTATGAGTCAAGCAACCTCTACACTAAAGGGCTCCACCTCATGTGGTACATGATGTAATGACGCAGATCAACTTTGGGTGATTCCTCCTCAATCATCTTCATCCAGTAAACGACGCCACCAAGGACTACATCATGGGAGGGTTGTTGAATCTGATCACAATAGGGTTAGGATACCCCAGAGAGCCACACAGCTAGTTAAGGACAAGTGGCGATGACAGTTGAGACATGAAGTTACTTGTGAGAGCCAACATAATATAGAAGGAGAGAAGTCGCTTCTTCTACCAATTCGCAAGGAAAGACGTGCTCCTATCCCTCCCAATCTATGCCAATTACGACGCAGAGAATCTGGTCTTCACAAAGGACGAAATTGAAGCCATCATCGTCGAAACCAGCTATGCCACCACTAGAAGGATACAAGAGAGGATAGCCACAACAGGAGGGTCAATCCCTCTCGACGCTAAGCAAGACAAGGCGGCGACCTTTACTGCCCCCGCTCTCGAGCTGGTCGCAACCACCACAACAACAACTGTCATGGATGCTGAGGAAATAACGACGATAATGGAGGTCGTCAACACAACCGGGGCTGAAACAACGACAATAACCTTGGAGGGAGCTGTCACGGAAGAGACGGCCACATTTCTCAAAGCTTCTACTGCGCCTTCAATGGCAGAAGTAGTTGTACAATTGGACACAAATAACGATGCGTTCACTGAGATCCTTGAGATAGGGCTCAGGGTTATGCAGCCCACGCCGTTGCTGCCACCAATGTTGTTAGTGGTTACTGCGGAGGAGGTCGCGGACACCCATATGGTGGAACATCAGCCGCCTTCCCCGTGCCCTTCTCCACCACTACAAGCAAGCAAGGAAGAGGCAACTAGGAAGGTGCCAACGCCTGGCCCTGAAGCAAAGCCCTCGCGAACAATTCAGATGGATTTGAACCCGCTCGAAGATGCACGTTCGACAGGTCAAACTTCTAGTGCAAGGGACGTCAAGGGGATGAGAAGCGGATCAGCCACACCCTCTCTATCACTAGGGAAGATCCTCGATCTAGAATTTGACCACTTGCGGGAGGTAACAAGCAACCACTCTGTTACTTTTTCTTCCCTGACCCGCAAGTTCACTATTTTCTAGGAGAGGCTTAGCGAGCAGGAGCGGCAACTACTAACTCTAGTTGGCCTTCCTAGCCAACTAGAGGCATTGAACAATACGATGCAGCTGGCGCTCTAGCGGCTCGACGCCATTGAGGAGAGGCTGAACTAGAGGGATGGCCACCCTCACTCGAGACAACCAAGGAGGTCCCCATCACCTCCCAGCTTCGGCTCTCAGCCATATTCATTAGCGTCCTCTTCTGGAACGTCATCTTCTCCCTCCTCCAACGGGCCCTCCACAATGCCCGAGGGAGAAACGATGAACAAGACCACTGACGGGGGTCCAGAAGGATAGGAGATCGCCGACGACATCGATGTGGAATCTCCCTTGCCCTCCCTAGATGACGCTGAAGACATAGATATATCAATCGGCGTAGAGGAGGACTCTTCTGAAGAATTAAAGGGAGAAGGGGAGGACATCTACCATGCCAACAACAAATACCCTCTAGAGGAAGGAGCTCGACGGCAGATGCATTTTCTGCATCGTCGGAGATCCCTCCTTCAAGATGGTGGACTTCTACCGAAGAGCCATCGGGTACTTGACGATTAGAGACCAAAAACTGTGGAACAAGGTCCTAAGGTCGCAGGCAGATGAAGAGGACATCGTCTGGAGCGACGGTTACTTCTCCGTACGATGAGGAGCACTGAGGAGCATGTTCTGCTCACCAGTCGTCGTTAGTAAGATCCTATTCTGAGTCTTGGAGAGTGTAATGATAGAGAACTTAGGCACTAGGATAGGCTGACAATCAATCTACACTGCCACCCCGACCTTGGCGTGAAGGTTGATGAGAGGGGCGTTCGACACTGTCTAGGTGGACAACATTCTCCAACACATTGAAGAACACAACCCTAACCTCGTGTTGACCCCTTACGAGCATCGAAGTAACTAGTTCATGTGTGTGGCAGATCTCCAAAGCCATGATGTCTAGCTCCTCAACTGCTGTACCGAGTAGGTCCCACGCTCAACACACACGCTCGTGCACCCCGAAGACAAGAACCTCAGGCTTTGCCCACTACGTCTTATCCGCACAATCAAACGAGGAGTCTAGCGTCACAGCGGCATTTGAAACTTCTTCCTCTCGGAGACTTCCCCGTTCAAGAAGAAGTGGGAAGCGAAAATATTGCCTTCATAGTCCTTCGTTCTATGGACATGCTCCACGTCTTTGGATACATAAGGCAACTCTAAGGCCAGAACTTCTATCAACTAAGGAGCACCTACGCTCTGCTGCTGATCAAGGACAGACACTATTTTTGAGATGCATGCATCTCAGAGAAGTTGCTAGAGAGTGATCAAGAAGAGGAATCTTCCTCGACCAGTAACCTTCCAGAAGGAAAGGCCGAGATGGCCACAGACATATGCGGGGCGGGCAAGCGGATGGACATTCTGTGATAAGTATTCTCAAATGAAGACCCTGCTTTGCCTGATGTGTCAGAAGAAATGATAAGCAACTTCGATCGTTCCGCGTGTTCTACACTGACACAGGAACAGGTCAAGGAAATTCTAATGAAGCTAGCTGATTCTACACCCGCAAACGTCATATATGAGGCAAAAAACATCATAGTCCCAGTTGATGACCTTTGGGACTTAGTAAAGGTAGGAGGATGTTTAGCATTGTAAGTAGTAGCAGCCTACATCTAGGTTCTACAGAAGAAGTTTGAGCATGTTTACATTGCCCATCCGACGGTGTTCAATGATATCTTCCTAGCTGATGAATTAGGAGCGGAGAAAAAGTTTCTAGCAGAGATACAAAGCAGCATGCCGCGTGTCATCTTCTTTCCAGTGTTGCACTACAATCACTGGATGCTCCTGATGGTGTACACTCGCCAACGAGTAGTAATCTTCTACAACAGCTCTGACAGTAACAAAGATCATCCACTACAGTGTACATCAACCGCGTTGACACCCCTCGAACGCTTAGTAAGAAAATACTACATTGAGGTGGCAACGTTGATCCAACCATTTCTGGAGACAACAGAGAGTACATGGCACGAGCTTCAATTCTACCACAATAGTCCTCAATAAGTTCCACAATCAAATGGCTACGACATCTACATGCTGGAATGGATCGCTAGCTCGATGACGCTAGAACAAACGCCCGACAAGCTCCACCACATCAACTACCACAGCCAACACGGAGAATATGTGTGGGATCTTATATCTGACAGAGGTGCACTCACCAACTAAACTCTCACTGACTTATCACTACCCTAGCTCATCTATCTCACAACTCTGGGACAGAGTGTGGGGTAAGTTTGGGGGGGAGGTACTATATATTAATGAGGTAGGTACTAAAGATTCTCCCCGTTTGCCTTTCTTCTTTTCCTTAAACATACCATGTGTACATATATATACACATGCTTAATACAAAATAGTGAATATACAACTCATTGCCTCTCTACAATTGTACAAAGACACTCTATAGTAAATATCATATACAACTTCTTCCAGACTATGCTCTGTGTCTGAGGCGGTGCATATTTCTGTTATTTTCTTTTCAAAAATGCAATCTCAAATGACAAAGGCTACAACCTTTCTACGCCAATTTTGAAAAATAATCTTATAACAGCTAAGAGATGTGCATGTGAAGGAAAAAGCTGCCTAAACAACAAACTCATCCTTTCCTGAAGTCCCAAAAAGAGAGAAAAGTCTTATGAGAGTGAATAAAAGCATGAGAGTTGTGCTGAAGAAAAAAAACACACTTGTATCTACAAAAGTATCCATCTTTAGGCACGGTAGATCTGGGGCAGTGGTACGTAGGATGTGAAATCACTGCTCTAAAGCCAACTGGCTTGGACTGCAGGGACCACTTGTCTATTAAAGGATCTCTACCTGGATGGACCAATGGAAAACAAGAAAAACCCAAAAAGCGTTAAGCCTACCCAAAAACCCAACTCCTTACCCCCAATTTGTTTAGTGTGAAAGCTAACTTCAAAATCATGCACTTAAGTCTCGCCGAAGCTGAAAAGAGAATATTTGCTTAAAATAAGACAGGAAAAAAATAAAACCCATTTCTCGTGGACAGATGTAATTTTCCTTAAGACATCTCAGAACTTGCGTAAACCCCTTGTCTAAGGACTATGCCTGGTATGAAGGGTATTGTAAATAAAGTGTTAAGATAAGTACGATTGATTGAGGACAATCAAAATGCCATGTTTGGGGAGTTGATAACACCCATTTATGGCCATTTATAGCCTACATTTCATTATCAAAACTTCCCTCTAAACTATTTTTCCTCTCAATTTTGTCTTGTTATTGCACAAAAATAACCTGCACTATGCCCCTGACTCTGTTCCCATCTTTTGTATAGATTTACCTTGTTTTTTCACCTAAAGTCCGCAAAAGTCCCATCCCGACCCATCTACAACACTCACATGCATCGACCCTTCTACTGGTCACCCGACATGCCCACTTACCCGTCGCGATCACTGCCTGATATGGCAGCAACCCGATACGGGCAAGTCGTGCAAGGAAACCTCAATGAGAGGCACCTACCTACCCGACAAAGAGCTTTGCCCATGATGACTACTCAGCCCAACATGGGTGTGTCACACGATACACGTCACTCATCGGAAGCAACTATTGCCAAGGTAACCTGATACGTCCACAACCCGACAAGCGACAGCCTGCCATACCGGGCGATGCACATGTGTCGGTCATCCCCGAGGCCATGTAAATGGAGTCGGTGAAGAACATGTGGACCCAAAAGAACCGAAACCTCTACTAGTTGCTACCTATAAATAGCAGTTACATGACTTCGATGGGACGGGTCGGGACCTCGCGAAAACAAACTTTGGAAAGCATCTGGAGCTAGTGCGTCGGGTCCCAAGGTGTGTCGGGCAACACTAGGTGAGTTCACCCCTAACCTGAGAGGGATGAGAGTGGTTCACTTAGAACCCGTATCGGTACTCACAGTAGCCCGATACGTCCAAGAAGGCAACCCTATGTGTGGCCATCCAACTTATAAAATACAAGGTTAACTAAGCAGAAGCAAATCATTTGCAGTGGATTACTGAAAATCACTAAAAATTAAAACTTTTTGCAAAGATATCCACACATAGGAAATCTTTTTCTTCAAGAACCAAAGTATAACATTTACATTCTATTTCAAAGTACATGTCTTTCACTATCTCTTCTCAAGATTACAACATCGGCTATCTCAAGACATAATATATATACAACAAATAACTTTGAGGCATCAAGCCAAAATCTCAGATCGATTCGTTAAAACACTAACTATAAACTCCAAGGACCTGAGATTACAGAGACGACACATAGGACTTTCTAACTATATGACATGAAAGTCAGGGTCTCCACCTGAGATCTCACTAAAGTCCAAGCTGTTACTTTCCTTTTCCTGCAAAAGAGTCTCTGCTTCTTTGTCCACGTTCACCTAAAAATGTTGGATCCCAAGGAGGTGAGACAATTGTAAATTGTCCCAGTGGGAGATATAACTCTCTGTCAAAACATTATTATTGCAGATAAATGTATAAAACAAGACAAAGGATATATAGTTTAAAGCATTGTTATCTTAAAGCATTGTAACTATTTATGATGGAAATAATAGATCAACTATTCTCTTAATATAGAATAGGAAGAATATGTATATCATTTATCCTTCATATTATACCATCATGTCAAACTTCTCTTGTGAAACTCATCATTTTGATATGTCACCCATGTGACATTCTAGTTCCAACTTATTGGCCTTAGCCAATCTGCTAAACAAGATTTGGTTATCTTGGACATGAGAGTATACATCATCATGTTTTATTCCGGCATTGGTCCATACCAATCTTATATCAATATTCCAGGCATTGGATTACACCAATCCTGTGCAACTAGTACAAGCATTAGACTTATGTTATTCCTGTGTATCCATTCCAAGTATTGAACTATGTCAATCCTGTATAACTATTCCAGGTATTGAACTATGTCAATCCTGTGCAACTATTCTAGGTATATATATATATATATATATATTGATCTATATCAATCCTGTGCAACTATTCCAGGTATTGATCTATGTCAATCTTGTGCAACTATTCCATGTATTGATCTATGTCAATCTTGTACAACTATTCCATGTATTGATCTATGTCAATCCTGTGCAACTATTCCAGGTATTGATCTATGTCAATCTTGTATAACTATTCTAGGTACTGAACTATGTCAATCCTGTGCAACTATTCCAGGTATTGATCTATCTCAATCATGTGCAACTATTCTAGGTATGGATCTTTGTCAATCATGTGCCACTATTCCAGGTATTGGGTTATTACCAATCCTGTGTTATTATTCCAGGTATTGGGAGTTAGCCAATCCTGTGCATTCCATGTATTGAACTATGTCAATCCTGTGATATTATTCCAGGTATTGGGTTATTACCAATCCTGTGTATTCTAGGTATTGAATTTTGTCAATCCTTTGATATTATTCCAAGTATTGGGTTATGACCAAACCTGTGTATTCTAGGTATTGAATTTTATAAATCCTGTGATATTATTCCAGGTATTGGGTTATGACCAATCTTGTGTATTCCAGGTATTGAATTTTGTCAATCCAGTGATATTATTCCAGGTATTGGGTTATGACCAATCCTGTGTATTCCAGGTATTGAATTTTGTCAATCCTGTGATATTATTCTAGGTATTGGGTTATGACCAATCCTGTGCAGTTGTTATTATAGGTATTAGGCTTATGCTAATCTTTTGCATCTATTCCAGGTATTGAACTATATCAATCATGTGTAACCTTTAAAACAATTTGTTACTTCTCACTAGGAAACAACCATCCTCATAGTTCATAAGGCTCATAAAACACCTTGTCACTTCTCACTAGGAAACATCTAATCATATGGCTCATAAGGCCATTGTACATCTTTAGAATTCAGTCATGTTCATTACACTTAACATTTATCATTAAATGATTCTCAGTATAAGGTATGAGTTCATTCCTCATACTTATCATGGTATGATTACATCATACTCGTTAGTTTGGCTTTCCTTTATTCTCAAGATATATTAGCTTTTGTTTATCAAGGTATATCACATTCCTCATCACCTTTAACTTCCTTGAATTATCAACCTATCTTGTATTAAGGTACTTCCCATCTTAATACTTTCATCCATTAACCTATAACTCTCATCATGAAGTGCATAGGTCACACATTAGAATTGTCCAACTATTTTTAATGATATGGACTCATCCTTAAGCTAGGAATTAACAAAAAGAACATGTTAGGTCTCTTTAAAATCAACTCTAAGTCAAGCATAGAGCACCACGGCCGTGCAGCCAGGAACGCCCGTGCAAAGGGAAGCCACCACGACCGTGCTACCTTGCACGGTCGTGCAAAGTGAAGCCACCACGGCCGTGCTACCTTACACGGTCATGCTACAGAAGATCACCACATGAATCATATTCATATATGAATTCTATTCTTTCATCCTTTCAACTTGATTAGGTCACATCAACCCTTCAATCAAGTATATACAACTATGATTAACATAGTGTATCAGGTTATTGATCCTATAAGCAATTAGGGATTCATCCCTTAATTGGCACTAATCACTTAGGCACTATTAGGATTTCAACCTTTATACCTTCATTGATTATCATTAATAATCACCATTAGATCAATAGAACATTCATCATCTTAATTCTCAAAGATTCAATCACATTGGATCTCCATTACATAAGGTATCCAATTGAATCAGGGTTTCCAATGTTGATTCCTTCAATCATTGAATTCATGGAACCAATCATCAATTGGACCTATACTCATACTTCAAATAAGTTTAATAGGTCAACCTTTAACTGATTTGACCTTCAGTTGACCCTCAATTGACCCTCAATTAGCGTTTGAATCAATTGGATTAGGGTTTGGAATCGTTGATCCTTCAACATTATTCAATGTGAGATTGGTTACTTTGAAACCATTGAACCTTCATCCAATTTGGTCATGACCTGACCCCAAATGGTCTTGAGGTAATTTGGATGACCTCTAAATGGTCTTGAGACCGTTGGCCCATGTAAACATCAAAATCCAAGTCAACCAATTAAAGTTTGGATCATTAGATTGATCACCAAATCAACATTGAGTTGTACTTCACTCTAGTGATATGGGATCTTTAATTGCTCAATCATGCTTAACCCTAGACCTCCAAACGGTCTTGGATGACCCTCAAATAGTCTTGAGACCGTTTGGATGAGTCCCAAATGGTCTTGAGACCGGTTGGCTCATCCAAACCTTGGATTCTAGTGAAATTCCATCAAGGTTTGGTCTATTGAGTTGATCAACAAATCAACACTTAATTGGAATATGATTTGGTAACTTTGGACCTTAAAATGGTCAACCATACTTAAC
Source organism: Alisma plantago-aquatica (assembly GCA_963693085.1). Lineage (NCBI taxonomy): Eukaryota > Viridiplantae > Streptophyta > Magnoliopsida > Alismatales > Alismataceae > Alisma > Alisma plantago-aquatica. Next base: position 1,275,192,742 of record OY856412.1, on the reverse strand, counting down.
CCTAGACCTCCAAACGGTCTTGGGTGACCTCGAAACGGTCTTGAGACCATCTGGGTGATCCCCAAACAGTTATGAAACCGTTTGGGCTAATCAACCCAAAATCCCAAATCAATTCATTGGAATTTCAGCACTAATTTCAATTGGGGTTTGCCCAATTGATTAGCCTTTATCTCATGATTACTTGGTAATTAATCCATCAAATTTTGTGAGTCATTAACCAACATAATTATAAACAATAATCTCAAACGGTCAACCCTTGGTCAACCCTCTCAAACGGTTTTGAAACCATTTTCCCAAAAAGGTCAAGTTAATCAGATTGAAAATCAGCACTTAATCCAATTAGGTTTGCCTAATTGATTAGTCTTCAACTTACGATTCCTTTGGAGTTAATCCATAAAATTTGGTGAGTCATTAACCAACAAAATTAGAAACAGGAATCTCAAACGGTCAACCCTTAGTCAACTCTCTGAAATGGTTTTGAAACTGTTTGCCCAAAAATGTCAAATTAATCAGATTGAAAATCAGCACTTAATCCAATTTAGGTTTTCCTAATTGATTAGCCTTCAACTCACGATTCCTTTGGAGTTAATCCATAAAATTTGGTGAGTCATTAAAAAACATAATTAGGAACAGGAATATAAAACGGTCAACCCTTGTTCAACTCTCTCAAATGGTTTTGAAACCGTTTTCCCAAAAAGGTCAAGTTAATCAGATTGAAAATCAGCACTTAATCCAATTAGGTTTGCCTAATTGAATAGCCTTCAACTCAGGATTACTTTGGAGTTAATCCATAAAATTTGGTGAGTCATTAACCAACATAATTAGTAACAGGAATATGAAATGGTCAACCCTTGTTCAACTCTCTCAAATGGTTTTGAAACCGTTTTCCCAAAACGGTCAAGTTAATCAGATTGAAAATCAGCACTTAATCCAATTAGGTTTGCCTAATTGATTAGCCTTCAACTCACGATTCCTTTGGATTTAATCCATCAAAATTTGGTGAGTAATTAACCAACATTATTAGGAACAGGAATCGAAAACTGTAAACCCTTGGTCAACTCTCTCAAATTGTTTTGAAACCGTTTTCCCAAAAAGGTCAAGTTAATGAGATTGAAAATCAGCACTTAATCCAATTAGGTTTGCCTAATTGATTAGCCTTCAACTCATGATTCCTTGGTAGTTAATCCATCAAATTTGATGAGTCATTAACCAACATAATTAGGAACAGTAATATCAAACGTTAAACCCTTGGTCAACTCTCTCAAATGGTTTTGAAACCATTTTCCCAAAAAGGTCAAGTTAATCAGATTGAAAATCAGCACTTAATCCAATTAGGTTTGCCTAATTGATTAGCCTTCAACTCATGATTCCTTTGGAGTTAATGCATAAAATTTGGTGAGTCATTCACCAATAAAATTAGTAACAGGAATCTCAAATGGTCAACCCTTGTTCAACTCTCTCAAATGGTTTTGAAACCATTTTCTCGCAAACGGTTTGCAAGCCGTTTGGTCACCAAACGGTTTGATGAAACCGTTTGGTCCCAACTTTGAAACTGTTTGCACAAGATATTTGGGGAGGTGTGAGCTTATGATGATGTCATCATCATCAAGCTCCAAACTCACTAAATCTACTGTGATTTCCATAGAGATTGCATCAATCAACCAAACTTAATTTCGGAAATGTAGAAATGATTATAAATTGATAAGGAATTGATTGCAATAATAAAATTAAGGGTTCAAGTTATAAAACCCGCTTCCAATTGAGCTCCAAAACTCTAGGATCACGTTAAAAATGGTATATGCAACTCCCTTCACCACTCCAAGGATTGTCCTCAAGGTTTGAGTGAAAAGGAATGGTTAGAATTGAAGAGGGGATCGAAATAGGAAGAAATCATGCATTGATTTGTGATTTCCATCATGAAATCATGAAGAACGAGGGTCAAAAACTTACCAAAAGGTTGGGGCTCATCTTTCTCCTCCTCCTGTGCTCCCTTGGTCGGCCAAAGCAAGAAGAGAAAGAAAAGGATCGAGAAAAGCCTTTCATTTGGCTTGTAAAAGGTCTTTTTATAAGAAACTCCATGAGAGAGAAAATGCTTTATAAAAATTCATTTAATCCCAAAAATGGAGCCGCCTCTTCCCCCTCAACTCCATGGATATGAGGCTATCCCATTTGCCTCTTATTCCTCTCAATTATCCTCAATTTAAAGAAAACCAAATTAAGCACCTTAGATCATATTATACTAATATCCATATGTGAGTGGATATTTATTTTTCTTATAATAATGGTGAGTGGAATTTCACCTCCTTAGGATATGCCCGTGCCTTTGCAAGGATTAAACTCATCCACAAACATCTGAACCCAACCAAATTAATTTTATTTGAAGGACCCTTCAAATATTTTATTTATTTTTGCATTAAATTGAATTAAGGTTCCAATTAGGCTTAAATCTTGATTATTTTAATATCAAGATTCTCTCTCCTCCAACTTAATTTAAATGAGGCACCCCTCTCATTTTATTTGCTCTACTTGATTCCAAGAAATATTAGGGACCTTATTTAAGTGGTCAATTGCATATTGAACCCTAGGTTTTGGGTAAATTGCACATTTCTCCAAAACTAGGTTTTAATGCACAAACATTGCTTTATCTGCTCTTTCTTGGTATTCAGGCTATCACAAGCCATACCTCTACATCATATTCATTCCAATGATGCTTTGTAACATTTGTAATTTAACCCCTCAACTTGGGTAATTTGCACTTTAGTCCAAAATAAGAAAACATTGCTTCAACATTGTTTAAATAGGACCAAAATTGAAACATAAGTTCCTCAAGATCCTTAATTACTTTTCACAAAGTAAAATCAAGGGTCTAATTAACTTTTCTTAAGCAAAACTTCCAGGGTTAAGGCATAACCCAGGTCAGGGATGTTATAAATTATAAACCCCTAACAAGGATTTCGTCCCCGAAATCCCAAGTAAAGGGAAACAGCTATCATCCATGCATCATATTATCATGTCCTCACATAAATTCTCATTATTATGGAAACACCATAAAGCTTTAATCTACACAAAGTGTTTCCATACAAGATTCTTATAGAATCAACACACAAGAGACATGCTTCACTAGTTTTCATCATAGGCTATAGACTCAATTTTTGTGTCAAGTAACACTTTTCTTGTTCAAAGAAACGTCATGCATTCTTTATTAATATCATGTTTATGAAAAGCATAAACCCCTAACATGTAATGTTCATACTATATTAGATAACTGGAGTGACTTCACAGTTAACCCTTTTTAGGCAACCATCATAAAATAGCATGATATTTCTCAGATACCAAAATTCCTTCCCTTGGTTTTACACATGTGTTGGTAACACATTACATCTTCATTTTCCTTTATAAATTGGTTTATGAGAAAATCAAATTCCTTCATATATCAATTAGAATGTGGTAGAAATATCCATGCCACATCTCCTTCTTCTTTAAACTCTGGAGATTGTTTCAGAATGACTACTTGATCAGGGTAGTAAAAAAGATAACAATCTAGATATGTCATACTTACCTTGCCTTCAATAAATTAATACCTAGCCAGGGTATTCAAGAACTGAAATTAGGTAGTATGTATTTGTTTTATATTATGTTTCATATTCTTAACATCTCTTTAATTTTCATTACTAGGTATCTCAGTTTTTACATCTTTTCCCTTTCTGCATGAAAAGAGAAATTTTCAACATATAAGAGAATATTAAACTGAACATAAGTTTTTATCCTTCTTATCTCTTCCTCGTATACTTAAAGGATTATATAGATGATCTGAACAACAACTACTTTTCTTATAGTAGGAAACAGAAGGTAGCTCAAAATAGAAAGTTCTATCTTGACAAGTCTACCTTTAACAAGATAACAAGCATCTTATCTGTCCCAAAACATGAACTTAGTTGTTATTTATTATTGCCTTTGTCCTCTACTACCAGAAGTAGATGGACCAAACTGTGACACTTATCTTCGTCCTCCACCATCTACTCCACTAGACTGAGGTCCTTGTGGATTTTGCAGATTATGCCTTGATTGTTGGGACATCTCACTGTTTCTCCTTGGACATTGTTGTCTAAAATGTCCTAGTTGTTCACATTTATGACAAGCTCGACCCCAACTTGATGACCTCTGCACAGGTGTACTATATTTTGGTTGGACTGGTGAAGATTTTGGTTGTCTTCTGCCACTACTCATTGGTCTCGGTGACTGTGTAGATTTTCTTTTGAGGTTTGTCTCATGTTTCTTTATCGTAGATCTTTCTATCCTCCGTATAGACTCTACAAATGTGGCAAACCTCTCCCTTATTTCTAGGGAAGATGCTGGAATGGACATCTCAACATTCAATCCTTTCTCAAAATATCGAATCTTTTCCTCCTTAGTAGCAGCCATCTGGGGGCAAAATTGTAAAAGTTCCACGAACTTAACCTCATATTCACTTATTGACATGGCTCCCTGTCGTATTTTCTCAAACTGTGAGATCTTTTCATCTAAATAAGTCTTTGGAAAATACTTATTGATGAATTGTTGACGGAATTCCTCCCATCCAACCTCTTCATCATTCCTTTTTATTTCTTCTATAGCCCACCCGTGTCCATCACTACCATTCAAAAGGTACACCGCATGTTTAACTTTGTCAGCCTCTGGGATACTAAGAATCTTAAAGGCTTTTTCTAACTCAGTGAGTCAGAGATCAGCATCTGCTGGGTCAGATGTTCCAACATATTCTATGGCTCCTACATGACGTAGTCGTTCAAAGGTCTTACCAGACCCATATCCCTAATTGGGAACTGGTGCCCTAGGTGTCGGTGCTGGCATCCGGTCTGCTATATACCTCATTGTAGTCATGAGTTGCCCAAAAAGATTATGAACATCTGGGTTTCCTCTCATGATTTCATCAACATGAGGATTTTCAGGCACTGGTTCCTCCCTTGCCTGATCCCTTGCACCTCCCACTGGTGCAGCAACATTGCTCTCAGCAACGTATTCTTCATGTCTTTCTGACATCTTTAAGTTATAAATCTTCTTCTGCATAATCAGAAGACACTATAAGATACACTGAAGTACACTTAGAATAGACTCGATACCTTAGTCCTATGTTTTTGTAGACTCAGCGAACCTAGAGCTCTGATACCACTAAATTGTGGCATCCAACTTATAAAACACAAGATTAACTACGCGGAAGCGAATCATTTGCAACGGATTACTGAAAATCACTAAAAATTAAAACTTTTTGCAAAGAGATCCACACATAGGAAATCTTTTTCTTCATGAACCAAAATATAACATTTACATTCTGTTTCAAAGTACGTGTCTTGCACTCTCTCTTCTCGAGATTACAACATCGGCTGTCTCAAGACATAATATATAGACAACATATAACTTTGAGGCATCAAGCCAAAATCTCAGATCGATTCGTTAAAACACTAACTATAAACACTAAGGACCTGAGAGTATAGAGACGACACATAGGACTTTCTAACAATATGACTTGACAGTCAGGGTCTCCACCTGAGATCTCACTATTGTCCAAGTTGTTACTTTCCTTTTCCTGTAAAAGAGTCTCTGCTTCTTTGTTCGTGTTCACCTAAAAATGTTGGATCCCACGGGGGTGAGACAATTGTAAATTGTCCCAGTGGGAGATATAACTCTTCGCCAATATATTATTATTGCAGATAAATGTATAAAACTGGATAGAGGATATACAGTTTAAAGCATTGTTATCTTAAAGCATTGTAACTATTTATGATGGAAATAATAGATCAACTATTCTCTTAATAACGAATAGAAATAACATGTATATCATTTATCCTTCATATTATACCATCATGTCAAACTTCTCTTGTGACACTCATCATTTTGATATGTCACCCATGAGACATTCTTGTTCCAACTTATTGGCCTTAGCCAATCTGCTAAACATGATTTGGTTATATTGGATATGAGAGTATACATCATCATGATTTATTCCAGCATTGGTCTATACCAATCCTATATCAATATTCCATGCATTGGATTACACCAATCTTGTGCAACTAGTACAAGCATTAGACTTATGTTATTCCTGTGTATCCATTCCAAGTATTGAACTATGTCAATCATGTATAAGTATTCCAGGTATTGAACTATGTCAATCCTATGCAACTATTCTAGGTATTGATCTATGTCAATCTTGTACAACTATTCCAGGTATTTATCTATGTCAATCCTGTGCAACTATTCCAGGTATTGATCTATGTCAATCTTGTGCAACAATTCCAGGTATTGATCTATGTCAATCCAGTACAACTATTCTAGGTATTGATCTATGTCAATCCAGTACAACTATTCTAGGTATTGATCTATGTCAATCCTGTGCAACTATTCTAGGTATTGATCTATGTCAAACTTGTATAACTATTCCAAGTACTGAACTGTGTCAATCATGTGCAACTATTCCATGTTTTGATCTATGTCAATCCTGTGCAACTATTCCAATTATGGATCTATGTCAATCCTGTTCCACTATTCCAGGTATTGGGTTATTATCAATCTTGTGTTATTATTCCAGGTATTGGGAGTTAGCCAATCCTGTGTTATTATTCCAGGTTTTGGGAGTTAGCCAATCATGTGCATTCCAAGTATTGAACTATGTCAATCATGTGATATTATTCCATGTATTGGGTTATGACCAATCCTATGTATTCCAGGTATTGAATTTTGTCAATCTTGTGATATTATTCCAGGTATTGGGTTATGACCAATCCTGTGTATTCCAGGTATTGAATTTTATCAATCCTGTGATATTATTCCAGGTATTGGGTTATGACCAATCCTGTGTATTCCAGGTATTGAATTTTGTCAATCCTGTGATATTATTCCAGGTATTGGGTTATGACCAATCCTGTGTATTCCAGGTATTGAATTTTTTCAATCCTGTGATATTATTCCAGGTATTGGGTTATGACCAATCTTGTGCAGTTGTTATTCTAGGTATTAGGCTTTTGCTAATCATGTGCATCTATTCCAGATATTGAACTATATCAATCCTGTGTAACCTTTAAAACAATTTGTTACCTCTCACTAGGCAACAACCATCCTCATAGTTCATAAGGCTCATAAAACACCTTGTCACTTCTCACTAGGCAACATCTAATCATATGGCTCATAAGGCCATTGTACATCATTAGAATTCAATCATGTTCATTACTCTTAACATTTATCATTAAATGATTCTCAACACAAGGTATGAGTTCATTCCTCATACTTATCATGGTATGATTACATCATACTCGTTAGTTTGGCTTTCCTTTATTCTCAAGATATATTAGCTTATGCTTATCAAGTTATATCACTTTCCTCATCACCTTTAACTTCCTTGACTTATCAACTTATCTTGTATTAAGGTACTTCCCATCTTAATACTTTCATCCATTAATCTATCACTCTCATCATTAAGTGCATAGGTCACACATTTGAATTGTCCAACTATCTTTAATGATATGGACTCATCCTTAAGTTAGGAATTAACAAAAATACCATGTTAGGTCTCTTTCAAATCAACTCTAAGTCAAGCATAGAGCACCACGGCCATTCATCCAGGAACGGTCGTGCAAAGGGAAGCCACCACGGTCGTGCTACCTTGCACGGTCATGCAAAGTGAAGCCACCATGGCCGTGCTACCTTACACGGTCGTGCTACAAAAGATCACCTCATGAATCATATTCATATATGAATTCTATTCTTTCATCCTTTCAACTTGATTATGTCACATCAACCCTTCAATCAAGTATATACAACTAAGATTAACATAGTGTATCAGGTTATTGATCCTATAAGCAAATAGGGATTCATCCCTTAATTGGCACTGATCACTTAGGTACTATTAGGATTTCAACCTTTGTACCTTCATTGATTATCATTATTAATCATCATTGGATCAATAGAACATTCATAATCTTAATTCTCAAAGATTCAATCACATTAGATCTCCATTACAGAAGGTATCCAATTGAATCAGGGTTTCCAATGTTGATTCCTTCAATCATTGAATTCATGGAACCAGTCATCAATTGGAACTATACTCATATTTCAAATGAATTTAATAGGTAAACCTTTAACTGATTTGACCCTCAATTGACCCTCAATTGATCATCAATTAGGGTTTGAATCAATTGGATTAGGGTTTGGAATCGTTGATCCTTCAACATTATTCAATGTGAGATTGGTTACTTTGAAACCATTGAGCCTTCATCCAATTTGGGCATGACCTGACCCCAAACGGTCTTGAGGTCATTTGGATGACCTACAAACGGTCTTGAGACTGTTTTCCCATTTAAACATCAAAATCCAAGTCAACCAATTAAAGTTTGGATCATTGGATTGATCACCAAATCAACATTGAGTTGTACTTCCCTCTAGTGACATTGGATCTTTAATTGCTCAATCATGCTTAACCCTAGACCTCCAAACGGTCTTGAGACTGTTTGGATGAGTCCCAAATGGTCTTGAGACCATTTGGCTCATCCAAACCTTGGATTCTAGTGAAATTCCATCAAGGTTTGGTCTATTGAGTTGATCAACAAATCAGCACTTAATTGAAATATGATTTGGTACCTTTGGACATTAAATTCGTCAACCATACTTAACCCTACACCTCCAAACGGTCTTGGGTGATCTACAAACGGTCTTGAGACCGTTTGGGTGATCCCCAAATGGTTTTGAAACCGTTTGGGCTAATCAACCCAAAATCTCAAATCAATTCATTGGAATTTCAGCACTAATTTCAATTAGGGTTTTCCTAATTGATTAGCCTTTATCTCATGATTCCTTGGGAATTAATCCATAAAATTTGTTGAGTCATTAACCAACATAATTATAAACAGAAATCTTAAACGTTAAACCCTCTCAAACTGTTTTGAAACCGTTTTCCCAAAAAGTTCAAGTTAATCAGATTGAAAATCAGCACTTAATCCAATTAGGTTTTCCTAATTGATTAGCCTTCAACTCACGATTCCTTTGGAGTTAATCCAAAAAATTTGGTGAGTCATTAACCAACGTAATTAGGAACAGGAATCTTAAACATTAAACCCTTGTTCAACTCTCTCAAATGATTTTGAAACCGTTTTCCCAAAAAGGTCAAGTTAATCAGATTGAAAATCAACACTTAATCCAATTAGGTTTGCCTAATTCATTAGCCTTCAACTCACGATTCCTTGGGGGTTAATCCATCAAATTTGTTGATTAATTAACCAAAATAATTAGGAATAGTAATATTAAGTGTTAAACCCTTGGTCAACTCTCTCGAACGGTTTTGAAACCATTTTCCCAAAAAGGACAAGTTAATCAAATTCAAAATCAGCACTTAATCCAATTAGGTTTGCCTAATTGATTAGCCTTCAATTCACGATTCCTTTGGCGTTAATACATCAAATTTGGTGAGTCATTAACCAACATAATTAGGAACAGGAATCTCAAATGGTATACCCTTGGTCAACTCTCTCAAATGGTTTTGAAATCATTTGCTCCCAAACGGTTTGCAAACGTTTTGGTCACCAAACGGTTTGGTGAAACCGTTTGGTCCCAACTTTGAAACTGTTTGCCCAAGATATTTGGGGAGGTGTTAGCTTATGATGACGTCATAATCATCAAGCTCCAAACTCACGAAATCTACTGTGATTTCCATGGAGATTGCATCAATCAACCAAACTTAATTTCGGAAATGTAGAAATGATTACCAATTGATAAGGAATTGATTGCAATAATAAAATTAAGGGTTTAAGTTATAAAACCTGCCTCCAATTGAGCTCCAAAACTCCAAGATCACGTAAAAAATGATGGATTTAACTCCTTTCACCACTCCAAGGCTTGTCCTCAAGGTTTGAGTGAAAAGGAATGGTCAGAATTGAAGAGGGGATCGAAATAGGAAGAAATCATGCATTGATTTGTGATTTCCACCATGAAATCATGAAGAACGAGGGTCAAGAACTTACCAACAGGTTGGGGCTCGTCTTCTCCTCCTCCTAAGCTCCCTTGGTCAGCCAAAGCAAGAAGAGAGAAAAAAAGGATCGAAAAAATCCTTTCATTTGGCTTGTAAAAGGTCTTTTTATAAGAAACTCCATGAGAGAGAAAATGCTTTATAAAAATTCATTTAATCCCAAAAATGGAGCTGCCTCTTCCCCCTCAACTACATGGATACAAGGCTATCCCATTTGCCTCTTATTCCTCTCAATTATCCTCAATTTAAAGAAAAGCAAATTAAGCACCTTAGATCATATTATACTAATATCCATATGTGAGTGGATATTTATTTTTCTTATAATAATGGTGAGTGGAATTTCACCTCCTTAGGATATGCTCGTGCCTTTGCAAGGCTTAAACTCGTCCACACACATATGAATCCAACCAAATTAATTTTTCTTGAAGGCCCCTTCAAATATTTTATTTATTTTTGCATTAATTTGAATTAAGGTTCCAATTAGGCTTAAATCTTGATTATTTTAATATCAAGATTCTCTCTCCTCCAACTTAATTCAAATGAGGCACCCCTCTCATTTTCTTTGCTCTACTTGATGCCAATAAACATTAGGGACCTTATTGAAGTGGTAAATTTCGTATTGAACCCTAGGTTTTGGGTAAATTGCACATTTATCTAAAACTAGGTTTTAATGCACAAACATTGCTTTATCAGCTCTTTCTTGGTATTCAGGCTATCACAAGCCATACCTCTGCATCAGATTCATTCCCATGATGCTTCAACACATGAGGAACATTTTATCATGTAAAATTTGTAATTTAACCCCTCAACTTGGGTAATTTTCACTTTAGTCCAAAATAAGCAAACATTGCTTCAACATTGTTTAAACATGACCAAAATTGAAACATAAGTTCCTCAAGATCCTTAATTACTTTTCACAAAGTAAAATCAAGGGTCTAATTAACTTTTCTTAAGCAAAACTTCCAGGTTTAAGGCATAACCCAGGTCAGGGATGTTACACTATGTGTTGGGTTCCTAGATGGACTTCAACCCGAGATGACTCGTGTTATGACCTGTTTCAAAGTTAATCTGTAAGTATCATGATTAGCGCATAATTAAGTTAATTAAGATAAGTTAAATGCTTCTGTGGTGATTAATGCATTATCAAGTTAATTAAGCTAAGATATGAATCAATAGTTGAGATTGAATCACCTGAGGCAATTAATGATAATCGCAATGTTAATGTTAAATTAAATAAGTGCCTATGATGAGATTAGTATTTTGATTTATTGAGACAAGATAATTAGCATGATTTCATGCCTTGAGGTTTTAGAGGATTTTGCGCTTGAAAATTTGCAAAAAGAATCGTTCGAATTGGACATTCGAGGCAAAAGCTGTGATGGTTTCAAGATCTAGGGTCAAATATGCAAATTTTCCAATTTATTGGTTAAAACCCCTTTTCCCTTTTCTCTTCCTTATCTTCTTATTTTCCCCAATCGAACAGAACTGATTGAAATAGGCGCACATCAACTCTCAATTGTCTGCGGAGCAGAGGAGAAATCGGGGTGATTGAGGAGCGATCTTTGACCTTGGCTCTGTCTCCAGCAGCTGACCTCTGTCCTCCTCTCTTCTCCTTCCCCCCCCCCCCTACCTCGCCCAGCTCGTGCCACCCCTATAGCTGACTAGCTTGAGCCGTCCAACAGTTGCAGTGCCGCACAGTGGCCTTGAGGCGGTCGACCAGGAGCTCGTGTGGGCGTGAAGGGCAGCACCCAATCGATCGTCTCGAGCTCGGCTTCATGTAAGGCTCTAGAATCCACAACTTCCTACCTTGTTGCGCTCACCTGTGCCCCAAGCAGCAGGGGAGATGCCCCAACCTAGTAACAACAGCAACTGACAACAGCAACTGCACGTAGAAGGAATCACGGGCTACTAGGGCTTGAGCAACAGCAACATAGCTACGCCGTAAGCTCGTCTTTGAGGTCCTTACTCGAATCCACAACTTTAGCAACAAAAGATGCCCAAATAAAGGAGTTTTGTGTGTGCTTGGTTTAAACTAGGCTGAACCACGGTTGAAGATGACTTGTGTTTGCCCGAAAATTGGTCTCTAGACGCAATTCCAGTCTGAACGTGAGGTAGTTTGCTTGCAATAGGTTGAACGAACTAGGAGCTCTTAAGCGTGCAAATCTCCAGGAAAAAGATCCAGGCCATTCTAAGGTTGAAGACAACCAATTTCCGCCTGAAAACAGGCCCTGGACACATTTCCGGACAAATCCTGACATCCCAAATCATTATGAGTAGAGTTTCACTCATTTATCATAAATTAACTCTGGCATTTGAAAAGTTTTGGTTAATTGCGCATTTTACGCTGATAACAGCCGTTATCAGGCGTTGGGCAGCATTTGGTGTCGCCCGACTTTTATTTCATAAATTGCTTCATTACCCTTTTATATGACTTAATTTGGCATCTGATCAGTGTGGATTGAATCAGTGAATTTATATGGTTCATCGGAACCTATATTGCTCAGCGTGAACGTTGAAATTAGAAATACACGCCTGAAAATGGTACGGGTTGGGTATAAAGCCAGGCAGTACAGATTTTTAGTAAATTATCAAATGCATGATTTCAAAGAAAGTATGATACAATAAAAATATGCAAATAAATCATAGTTGCATGCTTCCTTTTATGTTAAAGGGTGTGAATTAATATTTTCATGAATTGAAACAATTCTTTGAGATATTACTAGAAATTCTCAAGTATTGTTATTAATTTGTGTTATGATATATAAATAACTCTTAATTGAGTTATGTGATGTACAAACCAGGATTAGGGTAAATGTGCACGTTTTTCAAGAAATTTCAGAGAATTGACAAATGTTACGTATGATTTCTCATATGTGAAGTAAATTACTCTTATCAGTGGATAAGAGGTTCAATTGCATGAATTCAGTATGTATGTGCCAAATTGATATGAGTTGGGTTATTTATGAATTTTTAATCTTCCTGCATGCATGATATAAGGATTTCTCAGTATTTACAATGAATTTGAGTATATTTCCCTGTTAGTTCTAGAAAGATATCATATTGTGATTTGAACTGCAATCAAATTGATGAGGCAACTAAAACCCTAAGGGTAGGGTGTTGCCATGTGTTAAGTGAATGAGGTAACTGAAACCCTAAGGATAGGGTGTTGCCATGTGATAAGTGAATGAGGTAACTAAAACCCTAAGGATAGGGTGTTCAATGAATCAAGTATCTTCATATCAAAATTCTCAGTATGAGATTTGGTGATGCTTAATAGTTCAATTGCATGATTTTAGTGTATAAAGTGCCAAATTGACATGCATTCTTCCTATTTAAAAATTTTAGTTTGCCTACATGTATAGTATGATGATTTCTCAGTATACTATAGAGTTTTGAATATACAACTCTGTCAAATTTAGAATGATATTCATGTCGTGTTGTAAAGTGCAAGTAAATAGACTCGGTACCATGGATATACCAAAGTCCAGAACAAGTAAGAGAGAGATACAATGTAGTAAGAGGTTTCTAGATTTAATAAAATATTAGAATTAGGGCCCTGACACCGAAGAACCCCTTTGAGAGGTATGTGCCTTAGGTGTGAAATGGCCCAACCCTGGGGATACACCCAGGTGGTCAGAGACTCGTGTCCAACACTTACCGAATGTCTCAGTGACACGAGGGCTGAGAGGTAGGGTCCTGGCTCAACCCTGGGGATATTCCCAAGTGGTCGAAGACATGTCCCGTCTCAACCCTGGGGATACGCCCAGGTGGTCGGAGACATGTCCCAGCTCAACCCTGGGGATACGCCCAGGTGTTCGGAGACTTAGAGACCCTCTGCATGTGTACTCAGCTAGAGGAGGAGTCTAGCGTGCACCCATTTGTGAGTGCCACGAGGCCAGAGAGCCTGTGGGTCCTGTAGCAGACCAGGATGGAAACTCATACTTAGCATTTCCCGGGTGTGTCGCTAAGTCTTGTACGGTGGGATCGTAGTTTGCTACGAGTCTTCATATGTAGAGTACACTGCATATGATCAGGGCATAATATAAAATGTTTTCATATAGGTTCACAACATTTTTATAAGTTAAACAGTTAAGAAAGATATGAGTTAGCTTTGCAACAATTGTTCTTATGTCGAATTTTAGTATTTCTGTTAATTTATTGTATTTACAACTTTGTATCAATTATTATCATAATGAAATGTTGACATCTTCTGTTATTTTTATTAAACTGCTTTGTCCTGCTCACTGTAGTATTTCTTGTATATTAATCTGAATAATAAAAACAAATGAGTTTTTTTGTGATGGTTGGGTGAAATTCTACTCACTGAGACAGTAGCTCACCAACCTACTGAAACATTTTCAGGTCTATGTCAACATGAGGAGGCTGAAGGATCATATCACCCGAATACATAGAAGGTAGTTAGTATTTAATTAGAGGTCTCTTAGTCCTTTCCCCTCGGTCCTTGAGCATGTGGTGGGTTAGAGAGAGAAGGTGGTGAAACATGTAGTTAGTTTTTAATTATCTGCTATATTTTATATTCCGCATGAGAAATGTAATATGTCACGTAAACTTGTTTTAGTCTTACTAAGGTTAATGAAAAGTCGCTTCCGCAGTTTTATTTTAATTCGACGTTATTCAAGTTTTATGGTTTTCTTTTAAGATAATCTAAGTGATCAAGAAAAGAAAAAGTTAAGAGTGGTTTAACGAGTGTGACTCCTCAGATCTTCGGGGTCATTAGAGATGGCTCGGGGGTCGGGGTGTCACAACAGCTTTGGTATCAGAGCATAGGTTGAGTACATGGTTACTCTAAGTCAAGTTCAGGGGACGATAAGTGACCAATTGGATTAGGACTTAGGTGTCTTCCTTCTAACTGCAATTTTCTAATAGGAAGTGTTTTGTTATATTATTGCAGATGACAAGAAGAGGATGTGGTCACGAGGACCAAGTTGAGAGCTTAAGATGAATTGTTAGGGATCATTAGGATCGAAAGATAGAGTTATAAGTGAGGTACATAAAAAAGTGACATGACTTTAGCTCTGGGAGGTATGAGTATTTAGATACCCTGGCCAGGTGTCTGAGTACTTAGATTTGTTGGATCCTAGATGGATGAATTAGATGCTCTAGAGGGGGGGGTGAATAGAGCTGAAAGCACTTAAACAAAAATCATTAAACCTTCAAAATATATTGCAAGATAAGGTTGCTAAATAGGCAATTTGAGTGCATCTAAAACATGCATAGCACGGATGAGAGAGATTGAACATGCACATGTAGACAAGCTATTTAGAGTGGTTCCACACTTCAAACTAGAAGTGTGTCAGTCCACTTGCCTAGAGAGGTCAACCTCTAGGACTTCAAACAATTTGCACTCTTATATTCATTCATAAGACATACAATACATGACCCAACAAAGGACTTACCTATCCAATACAAAGAGTCTTCAACCTTACCAAGGACTTACCCACTTTGCAAGAGTCTTCGGCCTTCTCCAAGGACTTACCCACTCTTGCACAAGTCTTCGGCCTTGTAGGAATTACCCACTCTTCTTGGATCTTTTGCCTTTGACTTCACCTTCACTCGGAGAAGCTTTCCACCAAGGTCTTACCCACTTGAGCTTGAGTCTTCTGCCTTCTCCAAGGGCTTAACCACTCTAGCTCCAAGTCTTCAGCCTTGATCTTCACCAAGGGACGCCTTCCCTTGTTCTTCTTCACCTCTCTTGGCTAAGAGAGAGAACCTTCATCTTCATGATTGAAATAGAGAATGGAGGTGGTGGAAGTGAGAGCTTCACAAGATATACAAATAGGACTAGCTCTCTTACAGATTTCCTACTCACTCTAATGGATGTAGCAAGTGATTAAGCTTAGAGAGAGAGAGGAGGTTGTAGGAAGCACTCAACTATAGAATAGGAACCTCACATAGAGTTTGCATGGAATGCTCCACCTTGTAATGAAGCCCAAGGGGTCCTATTTATAGCTGGGGATGCCTCTTAGCCTTTGGGAACACTTAAGAACGAAAACTAGCCATTTTGTGGCTTGCAACAGATCTATTTTCACTTGTTGTAACTCCACAATGGCTAGTAGCACTTTTCTGCACTTTTCCGTACAGTACATTCGGTCGAGTATTAATGGGTGTAACTCGACCGATCAAGCAGCAGGAAATCCGATATTGAACTGATCGGTCGAGTTTGTTCTGAGGAAACTCGACCGACCATTTCAACTGGAAATGGCCTACTGCCCAATCGGTCGAGTTCCGTGAGTGCATAACTCGACCGATTGTAATCTTCAGAAAATTGACCAAGGATGATCGGTCGAGTTTCAGGGTGGGAAACTCGACCGACCAAGTGCCTGTAATTGATTTTCGAAGATGCATCTAAAGTGCTCTAAAAATCGTTCTAAGTGCACCTGATATTTTTCTAAGCTTAATTACAAGTCATACAATCATTACAAGTGATTTACAACATGATTCTAATGGATATACATCATATTACGAAAACGTGCACTTGTATGACTTTGACTTATATTTTCTCCAAATTGAGATGCGCAAGTTAGGGCAATTGGAGTGTGTCTATACCTAATCTGAAATCACTCAAGTAGAGACATTAGACACCAATATGTGGAATGGTTAGTCATCATCAAAACATGGGTTTAGTCAATTTAGACGTGAGTCAACATTGACCTAATTGACCTTGAGTCAACAATCTCCCCCTTTTTGAAGATGAAAAACCATTCCATAAATGTATTGAAAGCATTTAAGTAAATTCATACCTTTAGAGAAACCTAGGGGTTTCAATAGAATGGAGTTCATATGCTCCCCCTCAATTGATGCGCATGGAGTTTTCATACTCCCCCTCAATTGATGCTATTTCTCCTACATGGTTAGCTTTCATAACATTTATAGAATACTATGTCTTCTACTCATATATGTTCTACACATATATGTCTTCTCCCATTTACCTTCTCCCCTTTTCATGGACATACTTCTCCTCTTCATGTAAGACATGCCTTCTTCTTCTAAAAGAAGACATACCTTTCTCCCCCTTTGTCATTTCAAAAAGTGGGGTTATGAAGAAATAAGAAACATCACTTGTTAAAGAGAAAGGAGATAACATAAATATGTATAAAGAGAGTAGAAGAGAACATATAGGGTCTTGTCCAAGCATAGAAAGAAAAGTAAGTTAAAGCATATACTTGAACAACCCAAAAATGCAAGATAAAGTGCTGCAGAAAAATAATAAATCACAAAATGCCACTTTTGACTCAAAATCCATATGTATAGTGCACACTAACTTGACAAAGACAAGTTAGAAAAGGTTATAAGCAATAAAACATTACCTTTGTGCTTACCATTGCTTTTCCACTTGTTGTCACCCTCTGCACATCTCACCTTTCTTCTTTCATGTGGATTGAGAAGTCAATTTGCAATTTAATAGCTCAAGTCAATCCATTTGCAAGTACCTACAAGAAGAAAGATGAAATGGTCCCCAATCATATTTTTGGATCCGAAGGGGTTAGTTTAGCAACCCAAATCCGATTGCCTTTGGGTGCTTTCCTAAAAGGACAACAAGTAGAATAATGACCAATATCATTGCAATAGTTGCATGTGCCCATAGTCTTGGAACTAGAGGATTCTCCATGGAAGATTGGAGGTCCTTTATCTTTATTGTTCCCTTGACTACCATCATATCCTAAACCATGTCTACCAATTTGTTTAGTAGAATGGAGTAGGATGTCATCAAGACTCTTTTTACCAACTAAGAATCTTTTCAAAGAAGATCTTAAACTATCATTATCATGCTTAAGAGAAGCAATAGTAGAAGACAAATTATTGATATTATCTCTAGCATGCAAAAGATCATTTTCTAAGCAAAGAGTTTTAGTTAAATAAGAATATCTATTAATGTGAAGAGCGGCAACATCATTCTCTCTACTAGTAGAATTAGAGCAAGATTCATGCCCATTGATTTTAGCAAGCAAGGAGGCATTTTCTATTTCTAATTCATGCAAAATAAAATCTTTGTCCTTGTTTTCAGATTTAAGAACATCAATGTCATGCATTAGAGAATCAACAATTAAAGTATGCTCTTCATTAGAACTAGGCATGAGAGGATGAGCTTCTAGAAATCTAATCTTATCAAGCAAATTAGCATTTTCAAGTTTGAGAGAATCTACTTGACTAAGACGATCATTTTTATCAAGCAAGCAAGAATTAGCATGTTCAAGATCATTTAATTCCACATGCAACTTATCAACAATTCTAGCAAGTTTGTTCCTTTTCTTTTGAGAAGACTTAAGAGAGGCACAAATATCATGAATAAGATCAATCAAAGATTCTTTATCTAAAGAGTCTAGATTTACCTCACTTGAGTCTTCACTTGTTGATGCTACAAGAGCACAATGGCATTCTCCTTCATCACTAGAGCTTGAGCTTGCTCCTTCACTTGAATCTTCACTTGAGCTTGAGTTGGAGGAGCCGCTTGAGCTTGATTGCCATTTCTTCTTGTGAAGATGGGTCTTTTTGCCTTGTGGGCAATCTTCCTTGTAGTGACCCTTCTTTCCACATGTGAAGCACCGGATGGAGGAGGACTTGCCTTTGTAGAGTTTACCCTTGGAGTACATGGCATCTTCTTTAGCTTGAGAGGATGGAGAGACTTGTTCCATGATAGCTTCAATTTGAGCCTTCATTTCAGCCTTCTTCATTCTCTTTAGCTCTTTCTTTTCTTGTCTTTCTACTTCCTCCCTCTTGTCAAGAGTAGCTTCATGTGCTTGTAGATTTCCAATGATCTCTTCAATAGGAATATCCCTAAGAGACCTTGCTTCTTCAATAGAAGTCACCTTGGATTCCCACCTCTTGGGAAGAGTTCTAAGGATCTTTGAGTTGATCTCTCCACTAGACATAGGATGACCTAGAATAGCAAGACCATTTACAATGGTGTTGATCCTTGAGTACATGTTGGCTATACTCTCCTCCTTTCCCATCTTGAAGTTCTCAAGCAACCCTTTGAGCATGTAGACTTTGCTTTCCTTCACTTGATCTGTCCCTTCATAAGTGATGCAAAGCTTTCTCCATACCTCATAGGCTATTTCACAAGAAGAAATCTGGTTGAACTCGGTGGGGGTCATGGAGGCATATAGGATGTTCATGGCTCTAGCATTAAAGGTTGCTTTCTTCAAGGTGGCATCATCCCATTCTTCAATCCTTGTCCTTGGTAGCATGTATGGGTTGTTCACCATTTGCCACATCTCAAGACTTAATCCTTGGATGTAGAATTGGAGCCTTCTTCTCCAATAGAGGAAATTGCTCCCATCAAAGATAGGAAGGCTGGTCGAGAATCTTCCTACTTGATAGTCACCCATCTTCTCCTACATGTTGAAGTATGCTTGGAGAAGACCTGCTCTGATACCACTTGTTGGATCCTAGATGGATGACTTAGATGCTCTAGAGGGGGGGTGTATAGAGCTGAAAGCACTTAAACAAAACTCATTAAACCTTCAAAATATATTGCAAGATAAGGTTGCTAAATAGGAAATTTGAGTGCATCTAAAACATGCATAGAAAGGATGAGAGAGATTGAACATGCATATGTAGACAAGCTATTTAGAGTGGTTCCACACTTCAAACTAGAAGTGTGTCAGTCCACTTTCCTAGAGAGGTCAACCTCTAGGACTTCAAACAATTTTCACTCTTCTATTCATTCATAAGACATACAATACATGACCCAAAAAAGGACTTACCTATCCAATACAAAGAGTATTCAACCTTACCAAGGACATACCCACTTTGCAAGAGTCTTCGGCCTTCTCCAAGGACTTACCCACTCTTGCACAAGTCTTCGGCCTTGTAGGAATTACCCACTCTTCTTGGATCTTCTGCCTTTGACTTCACCTTCACTCGGAGAAGCTTTCCACCAAGGTCTTACCTACTTGAGCTTGAGTCTTCTGCCTTCTCCAAGGGCTTACCCACTCTAGCTCCAAGTCTTCAGCCTTGATCTTCACCGAGGGACGCCTTCCCTTGTTCTTCTTCACCTCTCTTGGCTAAGAGAGAGAACCTTCATCTTCATGATTGAAATAGAGAATGGAGGTGGTGGAAGTGAGATCTTCACAAGATATACAAATAGGACTAGCTCTCTTACAGATTTCCTACTCACTCTAATAAATGTAGCAAGTGATTAAGCTTAGAGAGAGAGGAGGCTGTAGGAAGCACTCAACTGTAGAATAGGAACCTCACATAGAGTTTGCATGGAATGATCCACCTTGGAATGAAGCCCAAGGGGTCCTATTTATAGCTGGGGATGCCTCTTAGCCTTTGGGAACACTTAAGAACAAAAACTAGCCATTTTGTGGCTTGCAACGGATCTATTTTCACATGTTGCAACTCCACAACGGCTAGTAGCACTTTTCTGCACTTTTCCATACAGTACATTCGGTCGAGTATTAATGGGTGTAACTCGACCGATCAAGCAGCAGGAAATCCGATATTGAACTGATCGATCGAGTTTGTTCTGATGAAACTCGACCGACCATTTCAACTGGAAATGGCCTACCGCCCAATCGGTCGAGTTCTGTGAGTGCATAACTCGACCGATTGCAATCTTCAGAAAATCGACCAAGGATGATCGGTCGAGTTTCAGGGTGGGAAACTCGACCGACCAAGTGCTTGTAATTGATTTTTGAAGATGCATCTAAAGTTCTCTAAAAATCGTTCTAAGTGCACCTGATATTTTTCTAAGCTTAATTACAAGTCATACAATCATTACAAGTGATTTACAACATGATTCTAATGGATATACATCATATTACAAAAATGTGCACTTGTATGACTTTGACTTGTATTCTCTCCAAATTGAGATGTGCAAGTTAGGGCAATTGGAGTGTGTCTATACCTAATCTGAAATCACTAAAGTAGAGACATTAGAAACCAATATGTGGAATGGTTAGTCATCATCAAAACATGGGTTTAGTCAATTTAGACGTGAGTCAACATTGACCTAATTGACCTTGAGTCAACAAGATTGACCAGTATCAAGCTACTCTGTCTATTCTTCTCTGGATGCCCTGACCAGGTATGCAGAGGAAGGATGGACTAGAGAGAAACCCTAGAAATTTTAGGGTTAAGAAACTGGAAATTTATGTAGGAGTAAGAGATTAAATATAGAATGTGATACAACTCTTGTTTATTATTGCTTATTTGATTGGAAAATCACTAGAAATGCTCTTATATGTATGAATTTAGATTTTTAGTTTGTAGAATAAATATGATCCTTTCATATTGTTGTGTGTCATGAAGTGATTTATTTATTGTTTATATTCTTTGTATCAAGTAGACCAAAGGTTATGTTTAAATGAGTTTGCCCTAAGTGGATATTATTTCCACATGTTTGAGATTAATAAGAGTTGGTTAATCCTGAGTAGCTCTTGGCTTCAGGACTACAGGTTCGGCCTGGTTCGGCTGGCAGGATGTGTTACTGGCATCTAATGACTCCTATTAAAAAAATTTCTTAAGTCCAAATTATAATAAGCAAAGTAAACTTACTCTACATTGAATGGAGCCATTATCAACGTCTTCTTATTTTGAGCAAAAATTGTAAAAGCCTCACAGCAATATTGTTGAACTGACGGAGGGTCTTTAGCTACTAAACTAATCAAAGATGGAATCAAAAATCCTACATGTTTGAATGCAAAATCTGCACATATCTTGTCTAAGTAGATGCAAAATATGTATTAATTATGCATGCATTAGTAAATAAGAAACCAGATCACCAGATCCTACACAAGGTATATGGATGTATAAAGAAGATCTCACCTTATCCATAGCTCTATCACACTAGTTCATAACCAATCATATCGAAACAACTCCAAAATATCTTGTATAAATAGTTTGCTTTCGTATGATTGACCTGCAGCATCTGAATCTATAGAAACAATTATAGGGCAATTTATATCATGTTCACCTAACCATATTTCCATACCCCTAGAGTTAGGACCTAACGGTACAGGTAGGTCCTGTGGAACCCAACTGGGTAATGTAGGAGGTGGAGGTGGAGGTCTGGATGCTGTGGGTGTCTTCTTTTTAACCTGTATATATATATATATATATATATATATATATATATATATTTCAGATCAACTGACATCATATACACACACTAACAATTTAACGTAATGTAAATTTACCATACAGTTTCAGTAAAGAGGACATCCGCTTTTAGCCACAATATCACTCCGCCTTCTTCCTCACCAAGTGTTTGACAATCTGGGTGGGGATATGGCAATGCAAAATGAATCTACTGGGAGAATATACGAACCGGGCTCACACGAATCCAACCACCTGGTAATGGAGACCCGTGAAACGTATCCCCTGGTAGGGATGGGTAAGCCGACGCCTCTACAACGACATATTCTTGACTTTTTAGACGGCATGGCTTCAACCCCTACAAATTTTTGTGTAAAGAATGTTATATACATATACATATCATCTTGAAAACATATCATCTTGAATTGAAAAACTAGTTACTATGTCATAAAAATACTTACAACGGATGTGCTAGGTGGTGGGTCTACAAGATTACTCGCAACCTTTGCAGTAGGAGTGCGAGACGCCATAGGTACTGTCTGGTAAGTGGCAGTCTGAGATGCCTGCCACTTTTTCATTGCTTCTTTGAGTTTCCTATCAACTAGATTATCTACCTATACATGGATAAAAGAAACATTAGCTTCTAATAATTGAATTCTCTTTTACAATAACATTATAAAGAAAGAATATGTTACATCTTCTTGTGAAAGTCCAGCTTTTGGGACATGTTTGCGCTGGGATGGCCCAAAAAAAGCTTTGATGTCCACACCAGCACCAACAGCCCTAACACGTCCAGGATGCTCTGGGTTACCCAGAGCAACAGTTAATTCATCCCTTGTGCCCTCAGGGATGAACTTGCCTTGTTTCCTCAGCTCGTGCAGCTCCCGCTAATCGCCAAAACAAAAATTTGTAATTAAGTAAACACCACAAATAATCAATATTCAAACGATTGTTGTAAGAGTTTTACTATTTTTGCAGTCGCCTCAGCAGTTGCGGGCTTCCTTATTTCTCCCTTCTTATTTTGTCTCCCAGCTATCCAAACATCATGTCGAGGCAGAGGTGTGCTACCTATAGTAGAGGATTCCTGAGTAGCATAATACTGAGCAGTAGCCTCAGACTGTAGTCTTTGGCGAATGCCTGCATACCCCTTTGGACCCATTATGTGGTCATGCACATTCAGTACACGCCTTGATTTTTGTGCCTCACTGAGGGCCTAGTTAGTATGCACATTAATGATTTGGTTAGTAACACTAAATGTTAATCTTGAATAGGTGAATACAACATATATTAATGAGATTGGGATTGACGCCTAATACCTTGAATTCATCAGTTTGTCTTGAAGCAACAAACGCGTCCCATTCTTCTTTGTCTAGGAAGTTCCACTGTTCAGTGGCTGTCTTCTTCCTTTTGTCACCTTCTCTTATGTATTCTCGGGTGAGATTTGTCCTATAGTTCCTTAGGACTCTCCCACAGCATTGCATCACGCATTTACGATGCAGCTTTTCATCCAATACAAATATACTCTGCAAAATAGAATTGCTATTAACTATAGTATCCAAGAAATTAGAAATCTACAAAATAGAATTGCAAATTAATAATAACTCACGCATAAATCCTTCCATATTATATCTTTCTTCTCCTTAGGAACTTTATGCCAAGAATCTGTCTTACAACCGCAATGGCTACGAGTAACATACCCAAGATATGAAACAAACGAATTGCGATTCACACCAGATGCATTTCCTGCATTATCAAAATCCACAACAAGTTTGGGTCCATTGCCCTTTTGCGCTATTAACTTCTTCATCATAGTGATGCCCCTTCTCTTGTCAACTTTTTGGTGCTGCTGATCAAGTGCCTCAAGTGCTTCAGATGGTACATGTGCATCATCAACTTAAAATTTGACAAAATAAACACATTTACAAGATATAACAATAAATGGACATATAGTTAGAAATATATGATATATTTTTAAAACTTACATTGTCAGGTGGCGCATTTATGTCCTCACCCTTGGGTAATCATCAACACGCTCATCATGAGAATTCTCAGCCATCTGAAAGTTCACATTCACATTATAAAGTTCACAGTGTAAAGTAATTCAGTCTGTAAAGTTCACATTGTAAAGTTCACATTCACATTGTAAAGTTCACATTGTAAAGTAATTCATATTGTAAAATTCACATTGTAAAGTTCACATTCACATTGTAAAGTAATTCACATTGTAAAGTTCACATTCAGAAAAATAAAACATATAAAAAAATATAAACATGCCATATTGCGATTTTTTATCAATTAACAATCCTTCATTGTGATCTCCGCGCACATACAAGTCATCATTAGCTTCAATTATTGGTGGTGTTGGCAACCCAACTGAGAATGGACTGGAGTCATCATACTTATCATATTACTCTTCTTCATCTATAGGATCTTCAATGAACTATCTTTTACCATGAAGAACAACCGACCATTTATCATTTGCAGGATCATCGATATAAAATACTTGTTTCGCCTGTGATGCCAATATGAATGGTTCACCCTTCTCGCCAATCTTTTCAAAGTTCACTAACGTGAAACCCAATTCATCCACTATAACTCCTTTAGTGTTATCAACCCAATTACATTTGAAGAGTGGAATTCTGAAATCTATGTAGTCAAACTCCCATGTGTCTTCAATGACACCGTTATATGACATTTCAGCTTCACGTGGACTCTTATCCTTTGCACTTGCAAAAAACATAGTCGATGCTTGAAGGGTGACCCCACTGTTTTGGACAACACTCTTATCATCTTGGCGCTTTGTGTAATATGTGAATCCATTAATGTCATACCCTTCATAAGACATAACAGTCAATTTTGGTTTAAAGGCGAGTCATTTGATAGTTTCAGTAATATCATCTGGTGTTTGAGATAGTACATATGTACTTAGAGAACAAACGGGGAAATACTACCAAAATTTTCTCAAAAACCCAATACACATTATACACTTACATCCTAAGTGAGATTAGGTGTTCAAGAACAGTCCCAAACCGGGGACTATCCAAGATTTACTCCTAATGAGTAAATCTTGGACGGGTTTCTAGGCCAACAAATACATGTGATGTCATTCTTATATACAATAAATGTGTACCACCTATCCCATTCTTGAACACCTAATCTCACTAGTAAGTGTATAATGTGTATTGGGTTTTCAAGAAAATTTCGGCACCATTTCCCCACTGTTCTCCAAGTACATATGTACTTAGAGAACAAACGGGGAAATGCTACCGAAATTTTCTTGAAAACCCAATACACATTATACACTTACATCCTAAGCGAGATTAGGTGTTCAAGAACAGTCCCAAACCAGGGACAATCCAAGATTTACTCCTAATGAGTTAATCTTGGACGAGTTTCTAGGCCAACAAACACAATAATTGATATGTACATGTTAGGGTTAATGTCAGGGTTTAATCAAATCAAACCCTAGAATGGGTCAAGTTCAAATCAAACCCTAGAATGTTTACAGGCATTAGGTACATGAAAAGGATCTAAAATCCAAACCCTAGAATGGGTCAAGTTCAAGTCAAAATGGCTACAAGTGTGCATTTTGGGTTTTCTATGTAAACGACCTTAGAACATCTATGTAATCACTTGTAATGAGGAATTGACTTGAAACTTAGAAGAGAAAAAAGTATTAAGATATGCATGATACAATAAATATTTTGCATCACATTACAACAGACTTATCATTGATACCTTACTAACTTATTTCTACATTTACATATCATCACTTGATCAAAAATTACAGCAGTACATTTAACCAAAGTATGCATTCTAAAATCTATGTCATTAACATGTATTGTATAGACAATAGAGGATTCAACTCAGTAGAAGCACAAAATCAATACCTAAACCCTAAAATTACACATTTTTAGCATTTATTCTAACAGGTTTATGTACATCATCTGTTGTAAATAAAATAAAAAAAATAAAAAAACGCCCAGCAGCTGCTTGGGCGTGCCTTGGCACCGCCCAAGCAGCCGCCGGAGCAGAGGAAGAAGGCAGCCGCCGGAGCAGAGGAAGAAGGCATGGCGCGCGGGCATACCTTGAGGCAGAGGAGAAATGGCCGGAGCAGAGGAATAAGGCAGGGCGAGGCAGCGGCGGCGAGGTAGGAGCACGAGTAGGAGCGGCGGCGAGGCAGAGCACAGACGGCCGCCGGTGAGCACGAGCAGGAGCAGGAGCACCTCCGGTGAGCACGGAGCAGCGGCGAGGGGAGGAGCAGGAGCACGGCAGCGGCGCAGCAGTGGCGGAGCAGTGGGGGCGAGCAAAAATCGTCAGAGCAGCAGCTGGAATCGGGAATGAAACAGGGAAAGGGGAAGAGTCGATCACGCTGGTGAGCTATTAAGTTGACAATAAGTGTCGGTTATTTAAAAAAACTGACAACTAAACCAACAGTGTCGGTTATTTGCCAAAAACCGACACCTATACTAGATTATAGTCGTCGGTTTATAAATAAAAGACAACCGACAACTATTCCTGTCTCACGCATACCCTTTAGTCGTCAGTTATTTTGTCAAGAACCGACGCCATATGTCAAATTTTGGAGGTAATTTTTTCGCTGGAATTTTGGTTTTGGCGGTTGATTTTAGGTGTCGGTTTTTTATTAAATAACCGACACTTAATAAAAGTGGTACTCGTGTCTGGTCGACCTTCACATATTGGATGTCGGTTTATGTTAAAAACCAACATTGTAGAGTTTATGTGTCAGTTTATGTATACAATCGACACCTTGAAAAGTGACTTTATAAGCCATTTCTGTAGTAGTGTGGTAGAGAGATCAGAGGAAAGGAAGGTTCAACCCAATCATGTAAGAAAGCCAACTAGTTCATTTACAGACCACAGATGAACCCAATAGGTTAGTATTGCAATAGTTGTCTAGTTATTCCTTTCATGAAATCTCAGTTAGTCGGGGAAGTGTAAAGAAGTTCCCTGTTCCTATTGGAAAGCTTGGACTTATTCCAAAGATATTTAGCAAACTAGATAAGGAACCTTTTGATAATGAAATGAAAAATGTATGCGAGAAAGTTGGAGAGGCCCCTTTTCTATGAGGTGTAAAAGAATTCGTTTTGAGGGACACAAAAGGGTGCTTCTGAGTGGGCATACAAAAGAGGTAATATCCCATATTCATAGGTAGAGACTAAAGAAGGGTTCTTTGAGCGTGCACACAAAATAGAGCCAAATTGAGCTAGGGATTCCTCCTTTACCAATGGGTCCATAAGTATATACTACCTCATAAGGGGGGGTCATTTCCTTGCTACTAATATAGATCAAATAAAGAGGTAATATCCCCAATTCAAAGGTAGAGACTAAAGAAGGGTGCTTTGAGCGGGCTCGCAAAAGAGAGACAAATTGATCTAGGGAGTCCTCCTTTACCAATGGGTCCAAAAGTATCTACTACCTCCTAATGGGGGCTCATTTCCTTTCCAGGTGTTTAGAAGTTTTATATTGTCACTCTACCTCAAATTTTCTCTACCAATTCAAAGAAAAGATGGAATGAAACTAGATAGTTCAATCAACGCATCAAATTTCTCCAAAGAATTGTTGAGCTGTAGCAGATCAAGATGTAGCACATAACTTGCATTGCAGATATATCCCAAAAAGAACTGGTTTTAGAGCATTATTCTCCTGAAATAGCAGAATGCACGGCGTGCAGGACAGATGCACGACGTGCACCTGGAGTTTCAAGCAATTCAAAGAAAGTTCTGAAAAGTTGCACGGTGTGTACAACTGAAATGCACGGCGTGCGAGTTTCCAGAAATGCAAAGAAAGACAAATGCACGGCGTGCATACTGATGCACGGCGTGCAGCTGGAGCATAAATCAGCAAAAGAAACTTTTGGAAAGTCACACGATGTGCATATCTTTTGCACACGCCGTGTGCAGTTCAGCTTGAATAAAAACCGCACTGTAGGTGCACGACGTGCATCAAAATACACGGCGTGCGCCTGGCAATTTTAGAAATTTGAAAATTTACAATTCGATTTTAAACGAAGGAGGGAACGCAAGGGGCAGTTATGTTCGGTCATTTGATAAGTTTTTCTCATCCCAGAGCTAGAGGAGAATGAAGGAGGGCGATCTTGGAGAGATCTAAGGTGGTTCCCTACAAAAGAAAGCCATCCTTTCCCGTTCAATATATATATATATATATATATATATATATATATATATATATATGTGTGTGTATATATATATGTATATATATATACATATATATATATATTCTCATCTCCAGTGTCTTCTCCAAGGTGCAGCCAAGCTTCCTCAACTTCATGCAACTTCTTGGGAAAGGATCTAGTCTGTTTTGGAGCAGCTAAAGAAGGATAATTGTGTCATCAAGCTAGAATTCTTTCTTCTTATGGTTATATCTTTGGATTTCTTTGTCTCTTCCCCTCTAAATCATGTTTAGACCTACATTTTTTGTAACAAATCTGCAAGGCATGGTTATGGACAAGTAATTCTCTATTCTTGGGAATGGGAGAGTATCTCCCATGTAATATCATGTATGGAACAAGTAATTCCGTACTAAATACTATGTTTCTTATTTTTCTATCATGAAAAGTACCGGTTTTATCATCTCTTGCATGTATTGCTGGCCTCTTTATGTGCATATTTTCTGCTTTCTTGCTTGATCTGAGAATATGAGTAGGATTGTATGGAGGTACTCTTCTTGGAAACTCTTCCCTTTCTACGAGAGTGGAGAGGGATGAGTTGAGGAACTGATTGTGATCAAATACAAAATTCATCCACGAGAGTGTGGTTTTTAGTTGCGATCGTTGTGCTTGCACCGGGAGGTGAAGTGTAACACAACTTTTCCTTGAAACAAGAGCTTATGTATGTTTAGATTATTGAGTTCCTTTGATTGCTATGATGTGTGAGTGAAATCCTAATGTCCAAGATCTTTTAATAATTCTGAAATCAAAGCCTTTTTAGTAATACTTACTTTGCTAGTTTAAATCTAAATTTTCTGCCTTTAGATAAACATAATTGTCTCTTTTAAACCGATCTAGATTATTGAACTTTAGTATTGTTGCATTCAATTGAATTAGCTAAGCTCCTTGTGTTCGACCTCGACTACACTACCTCCGTATACTTATAGAGATTGGCTAAGTTGGGTAAACTATCCTAGTCGATTGAAATTTGTTAGCCTAAATAGCCAACAAGTTTTTGGCACCGTTTCCGGGGAGCAACAATAATTCAATTAGAGTAATAAGTACTATTTAGTATTCGAGACTAGATCATCATTTCCATATTTTGATATTTCAGTGAAAAACTTCCAAAAGAATGATTGAAATCTTGCTAGCTTTAACACCCTTGTTGACTCTTTGGTGTTACACCATCAATAGTTTATCTTTACCAACAAAAGATGACAAATGGCCCACATATTATGCTAGCCTAGTGTGAGTCCAATATGGAAACGATGGTTAGGTGATATGAAAAATTAAAAGAGACGCCCCAACTGACATTCCTAGTGAGCATAAGCCTAAATTAACAGCCAAATGCCGGAAACCCAAAAATCCCATCATCACGTCCCTAAGAAGAAGAGTCCAACTAAGTTTTGTTAATGTTAGCATTGGTTTCATAATCTTATATATGTACTAGCTGAAAACTTGGTAATGTACATGCACTAATCGTTTGGCCTGATTATCTAAATTCTATTTAATGTTGTCAAGTTGAGCCTTTCGTTTAATTTGGAACCAACCTTGCTGAACTTAATTTCTCCATCTTGAATGTTGATAGTTTTGAGATGATAACAACGAAAACAAGAACAATGTACATGGTGGGCTGAGATGATTGCATATCTTCTTTTCATTTTATCCATACATGAACTTGATTTTTCTCCTTAAATGTAGCCCTGCACTTTTTACTTGAGGACAAGCAATAGTTCAAGCTTAGGGGGATTTGTTTTGTGATTTCTATATCAGCTTTTCACATGCTATCACACACAAATTTGGTTCATTCTAATACTATTTAGCCTCTTTTCATATTACTTTTTCCATCTTTTTGTTACTTTACTTATCGCATAACTTGCATTGCAGATATATCCCAAAAAGAACTGATTTTAGAGCTTTATTCTGCTGAACAGTAGAATGCATGGCATGCAGGACAGATGCACAACGTGCACTTAGAGTTTCAAGCGAGAAAAAGAAAGTTTTGGAATGTCGCACGACATGTACAATCAAAATGCATGGCGTGCGAGTTTCCAAAAATGCACAGAAAGACAAATGCACAGCGTGCATACTGATGCACGGCATGAACCTAGAGTGTAAATCAGCAAAAGAAACTTCTGAAAAGTCGCACAACGTGCATATCTTTTACATAAGCCATGCGCAGTTTAGCCTGAAGCAAAACCGCACTGCAGGTGCACAACGTGCACCAAAATGCACGACATGCACCTGGCAGTTTTAGAAATTCAAAAATTTACAATTTGATTTTAAAAGAAGGAGGGAACACAAGGGGCAGTTATGTTCGGTCATTTGAGAAGTTTTCCTCATCCCAGAGCTAGAGGAGAACGAAGGAGGGTGATCTTGGTGAGATCTAAGGTGGTTCCTTACAAAAGAAAGCCATCTTTTCCCTTTCTCTTCTCCATTGTCTTCTCCAAGGTGCAGCCAAGCTTCCTCAACTTTGTGTAGCTTCTTGGGAAAGGAGCTAGTCTGCAGCTAAAGAGGGAGAATTATGTCCTCAAGCCAGAATTCTTGCTTCTTATGGTTATATCTTTGGATTTCTTTGTCTCTTCCCCTCTAAATCATGTTTAGACCTGCATTTTCTGTAACAAATCTGTAAGGCATGGTTATGGATGAGTAATTCTCTATTCTTGGGCATGGGAGAGTAGCTCCCATGTAATATCATGTATGGAACAAGTAATTTCGTACTAAATACTATGTTTCTTATTTTTCTATCATGAAAAGTATTTGTTTTATCATCTGTTGCATGTATTGTTGGCCACTTTATGTGCATATTTTTTGCTTTCTTGCTTGATCTGAGAATATGAGTAGGATTGTATGGAGGTACTCTTCTTGGAAACTCTTCCCTTTCTATAAGAGTGGAGAGGGATTAGTTGAGGAACTGATTGTGATCAAATACAACATTCATACACGAGAGTGTGGTTTTTAGTTGTGATCGTTGCACTTGCACCAGGATGTGAAGTGTAACATAACTTTTCCTTGAAACAAGAGCTTATGTATGTTTAGATTATTGCGTTCCTTTGATTGCTATGATGTGTGAGTAAAATCCTAATGTCCAAGATCTTTTAATAATTCTGAAATCAAAGCCCTTTTAGTAATACTTACTTTGCTAGTTTAAATCTAAATTTTCTACCTTTAGATAAATATAATTGTCTCTTTTAAACTGATCTAGATTGTTGAACTTTAGTATTGTTGCGTTTAATTGAATTAGCTAAGCTCCTTGTGTTCGACCTCGACTACACTACCTCTGTATAATTGCGGAGATTGGCTAAGTTGGGTAAATTATCCTAGTGGATTGAAACTTGTTAGCCTAAATAGCCAACAAGTTTTGGCACTGTTGCTGGGGAGCAACAATAATTCAATTAGAGTAATAAGTACTATCTAGTATTCGAGACTAGATCATCATTTCCATATTTCAAAATTTTAGTGAAAAACTTCCAAAAGAATGATTGAAATCTTGTTAGCTTTAACACCCTTGTTGACTCTTTGGTGTTGCACCATCAATAGTGTATCTTTACCCAACAAAAGATGGCGAATGGCCCACATCTTATACTAGCCTAGTGTCAGTCCGATCCGGCAACGATGGTTAGGTGATATGAAAAATTAAAAGAGGGTAAAAACAACACCCCAACTGACATTCCTAGTGAGCATAAGCCTAAATTAGCAGCCGAATGCCGGAAACCCAAAAATCCCATCATCACGTCCTTAAGAAAAATACTTCAACTAAGTTTTGTTAATGTTAGCATTGGTTTCATAATCTTATATTTGTACTAGCTGAAAACTTGCTAATGTACATGCACTAATCGTTTGGCCTAATTATCCAAATTCTATTTAATGTTGTCAAGTTGAGCCTTTCGTATAATTTGGAACCAACCTTGTTGAACTTAATTTCTCCATCTTGGATGTTGAAAGTTTTGAGATGATAACAACGAAAACAAGCATAATGTACATGGCGGGCTGAGCTGATTGCATATCTTCTTTTCATTTTATCCATACATGAACTTGATTTTTCTCCTTAAATGTAGCCTTGCCCTTTTTGCTTGAGGACAAGCAATAGTTCAAGCTTAGGGGGATTTGTTGTGTGATTTCTATATCATCTTTTCACATGATATCACACACAAATTTGGTTCATTCTAATACTATTTAGCCTATTTTCATATTACTTTTGCCATCTTTTTGTTACTTTACTTATCGCATAACTTGCATTGCAGATATATCCCAAAAAGAACTAATTTTAGAGCTTTATTCTGCTGAAACAACATAATGCATGGCGTGCAGGACATATGCACGACGTGCACCTGGAGTTTCAAGCGAGCCAAATAAAGTTTTGGAAAGTCGCACGACATGTACAACCAAAATACACGGCGTGCGAGTTTCCAGAAATGCCCAGAAAGACAAATGAACAATGTGCATACTGATGCACGACATGCACCTGGAGCGTAAATCAGCAAAATAAACTTCTGAAAAGTCACACAGTGTGCATTTCTTCTGCACACTCCATGTGCAGTTTAGCCTAAAGTAAAACTGCACTGTAGGTGCACGATGTGCACCAAAATGCACGGAGTGTACCTGGCATTTTCAGAAATTTGAAAATTTACAATTCGATTTTAAAAGGAGGGAACGCAAGGGGCAGTTATGTTCGGTCATTTGAGAAGTTTTTCTCATCCCAGAGCTAGAGGAGAATGAAGGAGGGTGATCTTGGAGAGATCTAAGGTAGTTCCTTGCAAAAGAAAGCCATCTTTTCCCTTTCTCTTCTCCATTGTCTTCTCCAAGGTGCAGCCAAGCTTCCTCAACTTTGTGCATCTTCTTGGGAAAGGAGCTAGTCCGTTTCAGAGTAGCTAAAGAAGGAGAATTGTGTCCTCAAGCCAGAATTCTTGCTTCTTATGGTTATATCTTTGGATTTATTTGTCTCTTCCCCTCTAAATCATGTTTAGACCTGCATTTTCTGTAACAAATCTGTAAGGCATGGTTATAGAAGAGTAATTCTCTATTCTTTGGCATTAGAGAGTAGCTCCCATGTAATAGCATGTATGGAACAAGTAATTTCATACTAAATACTATGTTTCTTATTTTTCTATCATGAAAAGTACCAGTTTTATCATCTCTTGCATGTATTGCTGATCACTTTATGTGCATATTTTCTGCTTTCATGCTTGACCTGAGAAGATGAGTAGGATTGTATGGAGGTACTCTTCTTGGCAACTCTTCCCTTTCTACGAGAGTGGAGAGGGATGAGTTGAGGAACTGATTGTGATCAAATATGAAATTCATACACAAGAGTGTGGTTTTTAGTTGTGATCGTTGTGCTTGCACTTGGAGGTGAAGTGTAACATAACTTTTCCTTGAAACAAGAGCTTATGTATGTTTATATTATTGTGTTCCTTTGATTTCTATGATGTGTGAGTGAAATCCTAATGTCAAAGATCTTTTAACAATTTTGAAATTAAAGCCCTTTTAGTAATACTTACTTTTCTAGTTCAAATCTGAATTTTCTGCCTTTAGATAAACATAATTGTCTCTTTTAAACTGATCTAGATTGTTGAACTTTAGTATTGTTGTGTTCAATTGAATTAGCTAAGCTCCTTGTGTTTGACCTCGACTACACTACCTCTGTATACTTGTGGAGATTGGTAAAGTTGGGCAAACCATCCTAGTGGATTGAAACTCATTAGCCTAAATGGCCAACATTGTTCCTTTAACCTATGTCTAACTGCTTCTTTAATCATCACATTCATTTTCATTATTGATTCACATTATCTCCTCGAGCTAGATGTCTCAAGACTATTTTTCCAGCATTGAGGAACCTGAGAATTGTGATTCAAGTAGTTATCCGATAGAAACAATTTGACAATTAGCATTAGTTCCTCTCAACTTGATCGAGCTATTTTGTTCCTCTTCCCCCATTTGAAAATCATATCTCAAAATGTTCGGATTATTCTCTGGAACCCCAATATGCTTCAATACTAAACTCAAGAATGGGGTCGTTGGAAAAAAAGTAGAAGAAAAGGATTTTACGGATAGAAAGGCAAAGGGAAGTTTGGAAATACTAGAAAAAGGGACTAACAACTCCTTTCTATTACGACCTGGGAACCTTCCACTCACCCCTACAAAACAATTGGCCCCTATTCAAAAGAGGAACCAGGTTCCACATTTGGAAAGAGTGCATAACCAGATTGGAAGAACTAAAGGGGATCCGTAATGGGCCAAGTCACCCAGACACGATGCGCATGATAGAAGAGACCAAGCACAAAATGGAGTTTCCTTCTTGTCTTGGATGAGGCTCATACCCAGAGAAAATCTTTTTAAATACTTGAACTTGATCTATATTAAATGACCTGATTTTAGAATGCATGAGAAATTTGTAGTAGACCTGGATATGTTCCATGGAGAGAAGTCTCTTCTCATCTAATATCTCTAATACTGGGGTGATATCTAAAAAATATGCTCTCTCTCATCCACATAAAAATATTTATTCTAATGAGGGATGAGAATGGTTGAATTCATCTGCCCTTTTCTTCATATGCAAGTAAGGAACTTACCTCTGATTGTATCGAGCTACATACCCTTATCATAAGATGTTGTAAGCTATTGGCCATCAAATATCCAATGAAGTGGAAAGTATGCATCAAGATAAGGACCCCCTTTGAAGAAAATGCCTAAGAATCTAAAGGACATAGAAGCAGGTCAATGAGTGGATTGAATCATTTCCAGTCTATCTCATGGCTGATCAAAACAATTTGATATTTCTTCTACTTCTGACAAGATAAGTGGACAAATTTGAATGATACAAGGACAGATAAGCGGGGCAAGGTTCCCCCTTTGATATCTACCAACCTAATTTATTTAGAGGTGGGTCTTTCAACCACCTACTCTTTTGATGAAGGGTGCACCACACTATAAGACAATTGGTATTATAACGGGTGGCATCAAATGGGGGATTTTGTCGATATTGAGTCGACTATAAACTACTCATCTTGATTTGAACCGTCGTTATTATGATAAATAGGGGTTCGTTCTACCTATGCTTGGTTGGTATTAGAGAATAAACGACAGCTAGTTGTTGTATTATAAGAGGCAACATTGCTCCTATAAATAGGAGAATGGGAAGCATACAGACACAACTTAACCCTAATGGCTAAGACATACTTGGGCCCATATTACAAAGACACTTAATAACATAAATAAACAAACTCTCTAATAGTCCTCCTCAAGATGAAGTTGGGAGAATTCCAAAATAGCTTGCAAATGGAGAGTTAGAGTAAAAGCAAAGAAATAGTATAAAAAGACAAAATAAGCCCTTACAAGAATTGTTCAGCCTCAAGATTACAATTAATACACTCATCTCACAAATATACCTCCTCAACTAGATAACCCAGAGAAGGTATGCAAGCAAGTTGAATATGAAGTATGTTCCAAGTCATCAGTGTAAGTCACAAACAGGTAGTAGAAGCTTCTTGATAAAATGTGGCATATGGAGTAGTAGTAAATAGAAGCAAAGTATCATGGTCTTGATCACATTCGCTAACATCGCAACCTAGAGAGTGATGGTCCATAGCAGCAGTAGTAGTCAACATACAAATAAAGTATTGATGGGTCAACATGTGAAACACAACACAGATGAATGAAAGTCGACGAGCATAAAATGCACATAAAAGTAAAAAGGTCAACATATGCAAATCATTGACAATATCAACGTGCTTTGATACCATCTTAGAGAATAAAAGATGATTAGTTGTTGTATTGATATGAGGCAACCTTACTCCCATAAATAAGAGAATAAGGAAGTGCACAGATACAACTTAACCCTAATGGGCCAAGACATACTTGGGCCCATATTACAAAGACATGTAATAACATAAATAAACAAACTCTCTAATAGTTGGGAAAAGGGTGAATGGTCCCAAAAGGGAAGAAACCCACTAGAAAAAATGAGGGGTCATTGTGGGTAGTCCACTTGATCTGTGACTCTAAGTACAAGATTTTTGGGATTAAGAAACTTACAAACAAATAGGCTTGGCTAGACTCTTTTCTCGTATGCCTGGAAATGTCATTTTTGGTAAAACTCCACTTGTTATAGGGTTCTCTTATACCTATCTATCCA
The DNA here is from genome assembly GCA_963693085.1 of Alisma plantago-aquatica. Classification (NCBI taxonomy): domain Eukaryota; kingdom Viridiplantae; phylum Streptophyta; class Magnoliopsida; order Alismatales; family Alismataceae; genus Alisma; species Alisma plantago-aquatica. The sequence goes on along the minus strand of OY856412.1, from coordinate 1,275,156,346 downwards.
AGAAGCCCCCTCCAAAGAGTCCAATTTCTACTCAAGAGAAATAGACAAAATGATGTCTAAACTTAGGGAATAGCAGAGATGTTGTCAATTCCCCTCCATCAAATCCAAATCGTGCAACAAATCGATAGAATCCAATTTTTGGGCAAAAAGCAACTCAAACTCCAGCAACTAGATGATTGATTTCCTCTATCCTATCATGGAGTCCTTGTGCAGTCGTAATTTATTGCTATATTTGCTTCAGGGAAGTCCGTTCTAGGGACGAATGACCTTCTAAACTCAATTTCTACTCGGGATAGTCTATTCTTTATTTTCTTGGAAGAGGATATCTTTCTTCTTGTCCCTTGTTTACTCTATCACACCATTTCTTGGTGTGGTTGGCAGTGGATCGGTCCTGGCCGACACTCGGTATGATCTTTTTATAACTCTATCTGCATAAGAACTTGGGGATTTTTCTTCTTCCCCCAAACCCAAATACAAGGACTTGATCCATATTACTCGTGAAAAGTATCCCACTTGTTTGGTCTTGCTTCTTGAGTTCGGATTGATAGCCTTTCTTTCTCTTATGATAGAAATTGCTTTTTCCTCTCCAGTTAACTAATAACGCCATAGTTGCCAAATTCCTTTACCCTAGGCATAATCATAGATGACTTAGAAAGCATAAACTGACTTGACTCCTATTGGTCTACTGCTTTTTTTTCTTGCTTGAACTTTGTCATTCATGCTTTCCCAAAACATTTGATACGGGAAGAGACTGTGATAGAGGGAGAGGAACACATTGATCGATAGGAAGAGGAATGAAGTCACTCGAGCAAAGAGAGAGACTCTCATCATTATAGTCACTTGACCTATAGGGATAGGAACAACATTGCTTAAATGAAGTGAGAGGAATGGGAGTGGCTCAACCAGCGACAAACCCTAGGCTTTTATCTCTCTTAGGGATAGCCACTCTTTGAGTGCATTTTGGGTCCGTTCGTTCCAACAGGAAGGGTCAGGAGATATGTGGTGCTTGGATACACAACCTTAACCACAGGATGGTCCATCACGGGGAGTCATCCAATCTTTTTCATTGGTTGAAATAAACAAACCACAAAAAGTACATCCCCCTCCTAAATTTGTAGCTTAATGGGACCGCGAAGGAATCCTTTTCCATCATTGGTTCATGTTTCTATTGTCATTAAGGGATGGAAATTTATGATTTCAAATCTTTTTGTTCCAAATAGTTTTTGTAATTTTGGGAATAATTACTCATACACTAGACATTTGGGTATTCATATGGAATTAGATGTGCTATTATTAGTCCTGAGGTCTAGCATCCTGCGCATTATGACATTTGAGTTTTGCTTTCAAGGCGACCCAATTTTCAAGGAAGATAAGAGTTCTTTCTATTGTGTCTTTCTTGTTTAGGGCTTTATAATGGAAGGTAATATTTATTGTTTTAGTTAGCCAGAAGTCCATAAGGACTAGTAAAGACTATAGACCTGATAAGTCTTTCGAGAGTTTCAAATAGAAGGATATGTGTTGAAATAGGCCATACCCTTTCCAATGACTGTCACTTTTTCTTAAATGGGATCCTGAAAGGTTCATTTATAGGCTAGGGCCATAATATGAAATATATGAGATCCTAAAAACGTCATGACATGCTCAATTATCTCTTGACCTAGCTTTTTGGCTCTTTAACCACTGTTGTAGCTCACCATATGTTTTCTATGCCCCTTATCCATATCTAGCTACTTACTATGGTACACTATTGTCATTGTTCATGCATCACATGCAAATTGGTAGATTTCTTATAGTTGGTGCTGCTGCACATGCAACTATTTTTATGGTAAGATATTATGATCAAACTACTCGATACAATGATCTATCCTATCTGATCGTGTCCTTAGTCATTGTGATGTAATCATATCACATCTCAATGGGGAATGCCTATTTTGTTCAAAGTTTAGGTTTGTAAATTCATAATGATACCATGGTTAGGGTGTCCCTAAGATATGTTTTTATATACTGCTATACAATTACAACCCTTTCTCAATGGATACAAAAGACCCATGCTTTAGCACCTAGTGCAACAACAAGCACCAATTTGACTTGGCGGGGTGGTAATTTAGTGGAAGTTGGCGACAAAGTCACTTTGTTACCTATACCATTGGTGGTGGGAACTAGGGATTTTTGGTCCATCATATCCATGCATTTACAATTCATGTGACAAAGACTCTCCCCTCTAAAGGAGTTCTATTTTCTTATAGTTCACGATTGATACCAGATAAACCCAATCTTTTATCAGATGATAAGATTTCACCAACCCCACTACCATTGCAAAGAGATTCCTGGATCCACTCTCAGATCTTAGGGCCAATCTTCAATCAAACGGAATGAAGTAGAAGATTTATTAGCTATAGTAGATTCAAATAAATATCATGACAATGATCAAACAACAAAGGATACATCTCATCTCTTAATGAGTCTTGACCCCTTAAGATTGAAAGTTTATGATTCATTCTAGTGCTTCTTGCTAGTGGAGGTTGGGATCAACTATGAATTAGAATAAGAAGTCGAAGAAGTCATTGATCTCTAGTTTAATGATTTAATTTCAAACCCTCCATTAGACATCATAAGTAAACCAAAAACTCAAAATCTATTCTTATCTAAAATTGAAATGCAGTGTATAATGTTGGAAAGAGTGGTGTCAATAGTTGTTGGAGATGTGGTCTAATCTGGGTAAAAAAAACATAAAAGAAAACAAAATAAAATGGCACTTAGCAAAAATTTATTTGAGTTATAATGTAAGCTGTGCTTTTCCTAATCTTCACAACATACCCTCTATCTATTATCTCAATAATTCTAGACCTTTTGTTTTTCTTTCTTGATATGTATAATCATGCAATTAATGATGCATGATCGAGTAATTTATTAGCAAAGTTGTATGTCGAAGAAACTTCAAAGTAAAAACTAAGAGATATATAAGAAATTTAGTTTATTGGGGAATATATAAAAGTATATTATTCAACCACAATAAGATGAAAAATTAATTTTGTATGTTCAAGCATGACTGATGTGACTTTAAATTCAAGATGTTAACAATGGGAAATATCAAATTTTAATGTGAAATTCTATGAGACCAACTAACAGTCCACACACCTCATTTAAAAGTAAAGATATAATTTTTCTTTTCAGATCTTGATTCCAAACCCAACTAATACATCCATGAAGAGATACAAAAAAATTGCCACTGTACAAAGAGATTTCTACAACTCTACCATCACCAAGCATCTCAGGAAGAAAGTGCATAGTGATAGAAGCCTAAAAAATAAATTCTTAGGAGTGTTGGTATTGTATAGCTTTATCTGCTTTTTCTCTCCTCCTTTCCTTTACTATTTCCTTCTCATCCATTTTTAAATTCCTTTGATAGTTGAACATCTCGTTGTCCTTATCCTTGGTTGTTAACAATTCAGTGGTTGTTCTTGTTGGATGACTCACATGGTATTTATACCCCCTTTACAGCCGCAACAAAGCTTCTCCTAATGTGTTTCTTACCATAGGTTGGACAAGGACACTAGGCCCAACAATCTCCTCCCCCCAAAACAAGCAGGAGACTGTCATAAAAGAATTATTATTGAGAATGAACCTTTGAGCTATTTAAAGATCTTTAACTTGTCTTGCTTCACCACTTTGATCTGAATATCAGAAGCATTCTTCTTAGTACGAATCTTTTTTAGATTCAACAACTTCATATCAATCACATCACGAAGCATGTGATATCTTGCATCAATGTGCTTTTTCTGTGCATACTATGTTATAGTTTTTCTCATATCAATAGCACTCCGCCGATCATTGAAAATAGTCAGATCAACCTGATTCAAGTCTAGATTCCAAGAAATCTCACAATCTAGAGTACTTTTTCTTTTTCCATTGTTTCAATTTATTCCTCCTATGGTATAGAAAGTCAAACACACTTTTGCAACCTAGACTGTAAATTATATGGGCCCCCCTACAAAAGTGATAACATATCCAAAAGTAGGCTTCCTATGATCATTATGACATGCCATATTAGCATCAACAAACCCTTTCAAAACTAGTTGAGAACCATCAAACATAATACATGTGTTGTTGGTGCCTTGTAAATATTTGAAAATCTACTTGACCGCCACATAGTAATACTTCCCAATATTTGAGAGAAACCTACTCACATTGCCAACTACATGAGCAATATTAGGATGACTACATACCATTTTGTACATCAAACTTCCTAGAACAGAAGAATAGGAAATCTTGACCAAATGCTCCTTTTATTTATCAGTAGATGGTCATGACTTCTTACTTATCTTGAAATGACGTGATAGTAGAGTGTACTCACAGATTTAGATTTGCTCATGTTGAACCACTCTAAAATTTGTTGAACATAACTCTATTGTGACAACCACAACCTCTATAGTTTTCTATCACACATGATTTTCATCCCCAAAATTTGTCATGCTTGTCTCAAATCCTTCATTTCAAAGTCTTTGGTAAGCCCTTTCCTTCAATTTTCTAGGTAAGTTGACATCCCGTCCCACTATCAACATGTCATCCACACAGAGAAGCATAATAATGAACTTGTCATCAAACCTCCTGATGTAGACACATGGATTTGCACTTGTGTTTTGGTAAACATGATGGTATGAAAGAATAAAACTTATTAATCACTACATGGGAGATGGATTCAAACCATACAAACTCTTCTTCAATCTACAAGATAAGCGATCTTTCCCCTTGACTTAGAATCATTCTGGTTGCTCAATGCAAATATCTTAAGATAGGTCACCGTGAAGAATCACCATCTTGACATCCATTAGCTCATGCTCTTGATCTAGATTAGTAATAAAGCTTAGAATCTATCTAATAGAAGTCATCTCCCTAATAGGAGAATATATCTCATCAAAATACACCTCAATCTTTGACTAAAACCCTTCAACTAGTCTAGACTTGTATCTGATATTCTTTCTACTGTCATATTTCTTCATCCTATAGACCCACTTGATCTTTAATGATCTCTGATCCTTGGGAAGTGTCACAAGATCATAGGAATTATTCTTAAAGAATGCATCTCTTCCTACATTTCCTTATGCCATTGTGCTATGAATGTGTGCCACCTGAAAATATCTCTAGCTCCCACTGATTATTAAGCAAAACATACTAACATGTCAAAAATCGGGATGGAGGATGACAATCTATGTTAGAACTACTTAGGTACTCCTCTTACCAGTGATGATCTTGCTCCCCTTATCCATAAGTCTCTGACTGATAATTTGAATGACTCAACTGAAAATATGGAATAGGAACACTTAATGTCTTATCACTATGTTGTTCATACCGGTCATGTTGCTATTCTTTGTCATCTTAAGACTTCACCTATACAGAAGCTAAAGCATTCCAATACTCATCATCATACGAATTGTCACATGATCCTATAGCTTATGCATCATCACTCCCAAGATATGTCACTATTTGACTCTCACATATTGTCACATCCACTACAAACAATGTGATTTAATTACAATTATTGTAACTATGCATATTGTATTTATAGTTGAAGCCTTGTATAATTTACAAAATTTTAATGTGTAAATAAAGAAAATGTAGTTGACTATAATAACTACAAATTTTCTATAGATCTTTATCCAATTACAAAACTAGTATTCCTCCTACGTCTCTCCCTCCTCTAAAATAACCAACACCTCTGAAAATTTTAAACCAAAAATAAATTTACTTCTTTCTAGTGATACTCTAGATCATGTGCACTTAGTCCCTCTTCCTCCTTGATACCAAGTCACCTCACCCCAGATTTATCCCTCTACAGATGCTCTCATATCATGGTGTAGAGTTATCTCCCCATCTCTCCCTCTCTACACACCCACCCACTAAAATCATACCACACATCTTCTCCCAAGTTACACTATTCTCTGCTCAATGCATATGGATGCATACAATCCTAAGGGATCCTTTGGCTGCTCATGTTCTCGGTTATTATGCTCATGCAATCATAGGGGGCACCATCATCCACTCATCTTCTCAGTAGTGGTTCTACCCAGCTTGTTGAGGGGTCTCCATTGGCCATTTTTTATTCTTCAAAGGCTCCTCCTGGGAACTGTAGACATAGGCCCTTAAGTTGATTCTCAAGCACAACATCTTGTGGCAATTTCTCTTCTCCCCATAGAAGTCGTCTCTCATTTGTTTGTGATCTCATTCACAATATTCATCTCTGCCAGTCTTTGATCGTCTTCATATTTTTTTCCTCAACATGTAATTACTCATCATTTTACCCACCCAATTCATCAGTATAGGCTAAATACATATAGCTAGTAATATTTTAATAATCAATGCGTATCTTCACATTGATATTGTAAGCACACATATGTCCTTGTTTAGATATAACCAATTAGTTTATCAGATTCAATAGTTATAAGGGGCACACATATTGTCTACATTCTAAGTTGGTGGTGGTCCTTTGAGTACATTATTGAGGTCAAACATGAAGCCATTAAACACTAGAAAACCCATGTAACCATAACACATATGATTTTATAAACTGATTTGAATTGCTTTATACATTCTCCCCTTAGCATTGATGACACAATAGTTTCATCCCCTTTGTTAAATTAGAAATTGTATCTAACACATGTGGACTTCCATGCTCAAGCATGTGTTATATGATCTTGGATGATATATGTTCTCATAGTATCATCCTATAGTCTTGTTATAACTACATCTACAAAATATATTACAATACTTTTCTTTTTAATTAACTATTGCCAATGATTTATATCTATGAAACATCCAATCAAATGGCTCTGACTGAACTTTGGTCAATGCCACACAATTCTTTATGTGTGCATATCAAGATATATCAATGTTGTACTAAGTGTGTTAGTGTATCATATTAATAACTATTTTACTTCATAGTACTCACATTGTATTTTCTTTCACTGCTTTGAGCTTTAACATCTGTGTAGCTATGTCTGATGCATGCATGTGAATGACGTCTTGAACTTATTTTGATTGGTAGATGGAAAAAATGAGGGTTTCAATTCCAATCCGTGTCTGATCTCATCTATAGAAGAATTCTTTTAGTTTGTGTAGCTATCATATGTACAAGCTTGTTTAGTTTTTAGTTTTATGAATCAGACAAAAAACTCAAAGTTTCTTAATGGTGTCAAGTAATTTTGAAACAAAAGTTTGACCGTACGCGATTGGACCTGAACATGAAATACCCCTACTAAAATATATAAGAACAAAGGTACAAACATCTTTTGTTTTTAAAACTCACACAAAATGTTTGCAACCAAAACAAGTGTGGAATCGATGTGCCTTGTAACTCTTGCATGATACATTATGATATTTGTTGTGCTACTAGAGTTTTGGTGTAGGACCTTGGACCTTGATCAAGATTTAATTTCCCATCAGCTTTTGGAACCTTAGATTTGCTCTTGTATTGGTTCTATATACTCTCTAAAATATTTCATTTCTAGTTGGGTGTATGATAGAGGTGATCAGAGATTTTTCTTTACTTTAATCTTATATGTTAACTAACATCATCGAAAGAGAAATTGATGTAGATGTCATTACTCACTAACCTCATTAGAGGAGTTGATGTTGTTGGATATGGTCTCCACCTATTACTTCCCATCAAATTGAGGAATATGAAAAAGTCATGATGGTTTATGTTTTTGTGTCTTTCTATGGGTGTTAATTTATAGAGCTTTACTTATCTATGGGTTGTATTTGGATGTTTTGAATATTTTGACTCAATTTTTATAATCATGCTTTGTCTATTTATCTATAAAGAGGAAATCTTGATGGATCTCATGATATTTTGATTGTTTCTTGAGCAAATGCTCGTCCTATTAGTTTGTTTTTTCTATTCTTGATTCTTTTACTCGATCTTTAAAATGATGATATCAATCTCAATATCATGAAATTCTTGAACTGTTTCTCCATCAAAATCATGGGCCTCTTGCTTTTTCATGTGTATCTCTTGATTCCACTACCCTGATCTCAATAGGGAAGACATCATCATTATCATCATCACAACAACAACAACAACATCAAAACACCGTTCTCATCAAATTTCTTTGTTGTTTCAACGTTATAGTCCCCCTCATTTAATGGTTCTCCATCCAAGTTGTATTATTTTGAAGTCTATTTTACTCTTTCCTAAAATTAAAAATTGAGTGAGAAGTTTATATATTACAATAAGGAATAATATTAGAGAACTTTCCAATTTGTGTTGCTTTAAATGTAGCTCATTTCCCTACTTTATTGGTGCATGGATCTTCTCAAGCTAGTAGTACACGTTGGTATGTTTTCCTAGAGATCCAATCATATGAAGACTTGTAATGACATAACTTGTAAATGATTTGATAAATAACAAAGGAAATCTTCCTATTTTATCTAATTTTATTTGGTTATGAGATAATGATGTAACATAATATATGTCTAAAGAATGATATTATTCAATGACATATGTCTTCAGGTTGATGACCTAAACAATGAGATCATACATATGCCAAGAGAATATACATTCTTTTCATGTCCCTAGTCGGATGTTATTATGGAAGGTTAATAGACAACAATTATAAATAAGAATAGAGTGTGTTTTGTTTGATGATAGAATCTCATCAGTCATGATATATGCAATATGAAATCCAAGCATATAAATACTTATTAGGAATCAATTTATTGGACAAACCCATCATGAGAGTGACACATGGAATCCATCACTTAGTAGTCAGAGTTGTATCTCATAGTGTTGGTAGTGGTAGTGATCTTAGTTCTTAGACCTGAATTCACTACACTCATCACATGTCTTTTAGTGCACTTTAACATCATCCACCATGACTTCGAATAAGGGTTTCCATAAAGGTGATGATCAAAGGCACTATGACACATGTGGTTGAGTGTAAGTGATATAGATGGGATTTTTTCTTCCTACAGGAGTGTGATATTCTTGACACTTGATTAGTGAGACTAAAAATACCTGGCCATGTACATGTGAGTCAATATGTGATATATATATTACTTATATCTCATGTAGTCTACTCTAGTTCAAGGACAAAGATTGAATGCTGAAGAGCATGACTATTTCATACATCAAGTTCAATCTAGATATCATTGACAAGGGAACTATACAAAACACCAACCACATATTGTAGGTTGTAGTTGTTCTCCAACTTTCCATTTATTTGGGTAGCAAGGATGTGTTTCTAGATATGAATCTTTGCTTGTGATGCCATAAACAGGTTATGGACATTCACTGTCAACATTATATTTGACCTATAGGGTCACACACATAGGACACACCTAGAAGAGGATTTAAATCATGAATGGTAATTAAATCCATTACTAAAGTGTTTATGTATTTAACTTAAGAAACAAATTGACTGACTGGACTCTAAAACCTTTCGGTTCAAGTGTTGATGTCACACCCACATCCCACGATTACCCAGATCTTGAGATTAGGGCATGACTAAGAGGATTACACTTAATATAAAGTTCACTCTTGACTTTTCTTCATTTTCAAACTCTTTATTTTCTCACATTCAATCACATAAACAAACTTTACAAGAGAATCAAACTTTTATTATTCTAATATGATCTCAACAATGATGATACACATCCATACATTCATTCTATTTCACACACTTCCATGTACATACGACATGATAATCAGATACATTCTCTCTTATCAAGGAAACAAAGATACAAAAAATTGTTTATAACTCTCTCACATCTATACTAGGACCTAGAGTGACAGGGACCAACTAAACTTAACTAATCTCATACTCATCTCATGTGGTAGATCTACTCTGATGCTTTGACCTTCTTCAACTCCACGTAGTTTCCCTAAACAATTTTGAGTACAGGGGTGAGCCTACTCGCTCAGTGAATGAGTACTTCAAAGAAACAGTCTATAGCACTGATATAATTATAGATATACCTTTGAGAAACTGATATCAATTATAACAACAATAATTACTACACTGAGCAGATCTAAAACAATACAGTTAAAATAAAGAGAATGTAAATTGCATTTATATATCAACTACTATGAAACTATACTCAAATCTTTCGTAGCTCTTTTTATTTATAAGAAAATCCTTAAACCTATATGATCATATTTTAGCTTATACCCTGATCATATGTAGTGTAATCTACATATGAGACTCATAGTGCACTACGATCGCACCGTATAAGACTTAGCCGACACACCCGGGAATGCTAAGTCTGACTATGTCACTGGTCTGCAATAGTGTAATGGCACTGTGGCATATGGACTCCTCCTCTAACCTGAGCACATAGGTAGAGAGTCAAGCCACCTATTGGCTTTTCTATACTCTAGTTCCACTAGAATTTCTGGTTGATGTTGGACACTACATACTATATTTTTAGGAGACTTCCACTAGGGCTTCGTACCCCATACCACCTATTAGTACGTTTCGACCCCCGTATACTGGACACTGGTAGGGTTAGATTGTTTCGTCCCTAAGGCACATACCTCTCATAGGTATTCTATGGTGGCAGGGCTCCTAAGTCTATTATAACTTGATTATATCTTTTTCTTAGACTGATTTGTTTTAAATCTGTATCTTACTGACTACTCAGACTACTGAACTGAATTCACTGATAATACTGAAATGAATGCTTAACATATTGTTTACCCTTTTCTTAGGGTTTCTCCTTACTCATGCACATATAGTATTTCTCATGTATTCACACATATATCATGTCTACTAAACAAGTATTCTCATTCAACATTTCACACATATATGCATTGCATCAATAACATTCCAATCTAGGGCATGTCATATCTCTCCGCTTGCAATAGCATAATAACTTATCATTTCATGACAAGTATTTGAATTAGAGAATCCAAATCTCATAAACAAATCATACATGCATATAAGATAATATACAGCTAAAAACCCACAATATCACATTAGTCATCTCAATCAACCATTTAATATTAAATAAGATATGTATACTTTTAAAAGCATACTAGATTGGGTTTCCATCCTTGATTACTTACTATTCACGAGATATGTATTATGAAAATCAGAAACTCTATTGTATATATACCAAATCAAAGAGATTAAACATGTAGAATTGAATGCATTAGGAACATAAGTAAGATCAATTAAGCTTAAATCTAAAATTCAGCTATAATGTTGTTCAAGGACCTGAATAACTTAATAATTTAGATCTTCAGAAGATTCTCAATCAACTTATAAATTCTCATTATTCAAGATACATGGATATCTATATCCATGTCATCAATATAAACAATTTCAAATTATAGTTAGAACATGGTTTGAGGTATACTATAAACTGAATTAAAAAACAATTCTTTTCATTTATTGTCATTTGGGCAGAAATTGTGAATATTAAATAAATCATAAAATTGAGTAAAATTGATTAAATAAAGTCTATCATGTCAAGAAAATCCCTTCAAATGGATTTCACGATATCTATTCATAAATATCCAACTTTTCTCGCATCTAGGGTTTCACCCTCTTTACTGAGATATCAAGCAAACACTATTCACCTTAAATGTAATCCAAGATAGTTTCTGACATAAATGTACTATTAATTAGAGAAACAATCATTCATAACGAAGGACATCCAGATAAATAAATTTCTCTATTTAATTATACAACAATTTCAGTCATAGACAAATTCCCTATATTTTATTTTACTCTTATAACCTTTGTGAATACTTAGGGATTTCTCAATAGGATATATTGTATACATTTATAATGTGATTTTATCATCTGAAATTCATCCAAACAGAGGAAGAATCCATTTCATATCATTTTGCAACAACTTAGATCAAACAGACAATTCAGGGTTTGTAGTCGCATGCTAAGAAATTGATGATTATGGATGATTTAACAAATTTTTATGCAATATACTATTTAAAGGAAGTTCCCACTAACCCTAAGGTGTGAAAACACCTTAAAAATTCATTTCATCCCTAAAAATTTCGATATCATATCAAATCCCTAGCAATTTACCCAATTCTTCTTCCTTTCAACTCGGAAACCCTAAAAATGAGGGATTATGAAGAAAGAGTGAGAAAAGGGGAAGTTTTGATACCATTTTGGATCAAATTAGAGGCGGGATATAATCTTGACATGTGAGAGAAGATTCACCATGAAAGGCTAAGCAAAGAAGCTAAACTTACTTGATTCCATCATATCTCGGATAGAGAAACCCTAGATCAACAATTCCACCTCTTTCTCCTCTCAAACCCAAACTCTCCCTCTCTCTAGTATTTCATTTCTATGGATTTAATAACTAATTATGAGATTTCATAGTGTGTTAGGTTGACCATATAGAGAAATTGAGCTGCTTGGTTCAATTGCACATTGACCCCTCACTATACTTTCACTTATTTCAACTGAATTTTTGGTCATACAAATGTTATTGTAATTCATCTATTGAATAGCTAACAGATCCTCTAAAAATTAGGAAAATTTATATATTGTTTCCGATTGAGTTTCAGATCTCCAATAAAAATTTCAAATCATTTGGAGTTACCAATAAATAATTAAATATCAAATACTACACTGCTATATTGTAGTCAGCAGCATGGTCGGTCGAGTTTGAAACTTGACCGACATACAAGTCTGAACATTCTCCAAAAATTCTGATATTTTTTGATAGTGTTCACATTTAAGATATCCAAATTATATCTAAATTTGAGTTCAATCAAAGTTAACATAAAATACTAAAATCATTTAGTGAGACACTATACTTATCAAATTCTGTATTCATATATCATCAAAACCCTAATTTGGGCCGATTAGAGTTACATTTCTCAAACCCTAATTTCTCAAAGTAATAGCACACTTAAAATTATTATTAGGTTTGAAACATCATAATTTAATTATCATCATTAATTAGATTTAAGAAATGATCAATCCAATTAAGCATGTAATCATCCAGGTAAACCCTAGTTTACCAATTAAACTCAGATGTGGTCATAACAATTCTTCCCCCCTTAAAATATTTCATCCCTGAAACATAAACATGCAAGAAAAGTACATTCAAGGTTTATTTCTAAAATCTTACATGTCATTATATTCTTGTATTTCATACTTGAATGCAATTTTCAACATTAAGTCCTTTAATTCTTTACTAGATCACAACCTGTTTGAAATAGTTCTCAATGATAACAAACAAATTCTCTATGCCACAGTCAATCATAGGATAGAGAGATAAACAACCATTTCAATATTATTATACTCTTGAGGTATTACCTCAACATTGATAATATGATCCAACTATATCAATTCATACAACTCAATATGTACTATTGTTATGTATTACCTTTAAGACACAAAAGAGAGTTCACCATGTTGTTTGAATTTTACTATTGTGCTACTCAAATAGCAAAATAGTTTTGAGTTGGAAGACTAAATCCAACAACAATTGTACAATACCACTCATAGAATCCCCATTGGATCTTGGATGCATAAGGGGAAGCATTACCATCACATTCCATACTATTCTCAAGTATGAACCCACACATAATTCAAGGTGTAACCATCGATTTATAGCATACTAGGATTTCAACAACAATAACAGAGTACTCCATGATTGCATAAGTCATTCAAGGACTATTCATACCCAATTACCATCACTTAGTTATATTAAAGCTAGGAATAACAAGCTATATCTCATTAGGGTGACATATCAACACAATATGATTATCATCCCTTCTATTAATATGAGTGAATAGGTAAGACTACCTTATTAAGGGTAACCCTCCATTTGTTCCATCATCATTCAACCCATATCACCATACCACAATTGTACTATACTAAGATGGGTTACTGGTATGAATGATTACAACTATCATACACTTTTAATTAACATATTGTTTGAACATGTACACTGAAATCATACGTAGAACCAAATTACATCCCTTAACATACCTTCAACACATTATACTTCTAAACACAAATTCACATATTACTAAAGCCATTATTTTCTCTTATCTCTCTCTTCATTCATTACTACTTACTTTTTGCTACTTATCCTTCTCATTTTAATCATGTATATCAAACATCCTAAAAATTGAAGCATACAAGGTACGAATAGATTATTCATCATTCTTGCTATCACTGCAAGAATTTATTTCATATCACACTTCACTCATATTGTATTTCTCCTTTTGTTCAAAACACGCTTATTATATTTCAAATCTATTTCTTATCCTTTACTCAGAATCATTTCCATATTGTTTATCTACCTTTCACATTAACTACCTTTAAAACCTGGATTACTATTAATGCTAATTTACTTCTCATAGTGCAAATTTCTTGATTTTATTTTATCGAGATGCTAGTATTCAAGATGAAATCACTAGTGACATCCCTTGAACTACTACAACTCTAAACACTCTAGGGTTTGATCTTTATCAATATCATGACGTTATTGTGATGTGACTTTATTCTCTTAATTTGAAATTCAAACTTTGGATCTCACAAGTTTTACTAAAGTCTTCCTTATCTTATGAATTGAATTTCCTTTCTCTTACTTGGCCATTCAGATAGATTAAATTCTCAATGTATCCTGCTATGGTTTCATCATCATATTATGTGTTACTATTACATTCACTAGATGTCCCTACCATGTTGGTTATGCATCATATATGATTTATTTTCTTATAATTTCATTCCCACCTTGCTCTCATTAAGGAAGATATGAAAGAGAAGATGATTCTGAGACTTAGAATTCTTATATTCAAACATTCCCTTTATACATTTCTCGTATCTAGGTTTAATTAGTTATCAACAAGGATATTTGACTAATTAGCACTTGCTTGAATCTCACAACTTCTTTCTTTTATAATCTATATTACTACATCATGTTTCAAACCCTTCCTTGCTTTCCATAATCCTCTTACCATATACTACTCTTCCACATGTAATCTTTAAGTTCTAATTTTCTCTTATGATCATGTTGCTTATTCATGTGTATGATCATCTATACCATGTTGCACATATTTCTTTTTATCCTTCTACTAATGTGAAGTTAAAATTCTAAATCAATTTTCTCTCTACTAGTTTCACCTCATGTTTAATACATTACATATTCTTCATTTTAAATCAAACAGATCATGCATGGGTGAAACATAGTTTCTCTTTCAATCAAGTTTTCTCCTTCTTAAATATAGTCTACCATTGTATGACTTATTCATTTGTTAAACTACACTTTTGTTCTTCTTTTAGAAAAGTTTGTTGTTCTAGTCTTATGATTTACATGTTCATCCAGTTCTCTTTACTTTAACTCTTCTAAAGACTCTTCACTTCTATGTACTTATTGTATACTCAACTCTTTTCTTCTATTTTGCCTTTGCTTTGGAGTACATAAAAGCATTATACTCAATTATATGATTCATTCCTCATGATTGATTCTTACTATCTTGGCCCTTACATACTTTTCTCATATCTTTCCCATATTTCATATTTAGAGTTCATATAATACTTATCATTTAACTTAATCAGAACCTTATGTCGTGTTCCTTTATTCCCAATTAAGGGTTTTTCATATGAGGCCCCAAAGTTGAATCTCAGGTATCAGTTATAACTGATTCTTAGCTATTCTAATCTTTCCCATATGTTTCAACATTTTAGTGTATGTACATTCTCACTATGATGTGGGTCGAATTTATCCAGAGTCTACTCTTATTATACTATAAATAGGAGTCATTAGATCCCGATAACGCATCTTGCCATCCGGACTAGGCTGAACCTGTAGTCCTGAAGCCAAGAGCTACTCAGGATTAACCAACTCCTATTAATCTCAAACATGTGGAAAGAATATCCACTTAGGGCAAACTCATTTAAACATAACTTCTGGTCAACTTAATACAAAGAATATAAACAATGACTGAATCACTTCATGATACATAAGAATATAAAAGAACCATATATATTCTACATACTGATAATCTAAATTCATATATAAGAGCATTATATTGATCTGCAATCAAAGAAGCAATATAAAGCAAGAGTTGTTTCACATTCCATGTTTAATCTCTTACTCCTTTATTACTTTCGATCTCCTAACCCTAATATTTCTAGGGTTTCTCTCTAGCCTATTCTCCCACTGCATGCCTGGCTAGGGCATCCAGAGAAGAATAGATAGAGTAGCTGGATACTGGTCAATCTAAGTATTCAGATATCGGGTCAGGGTATCCAAATACCTAGACTTCCCAGAGCTATAGACACATCATCTCCTATCTTCCACACTTATAACTCTAACTTTCTAACCTAATGATCCCTGACGACTCAGCCTAAGCTATGATACAAAGATGTCACACCCACATCCGCTGATTACCACAAATCATGAGATTAGGGCATGATTAAGAGGATTACACTTAATACAAAGTTCACTCCCGACTTTTCTTCATTTTCAAATTCTTTTGTTTTCTCGCATTCAATCACATAAACAAACTTTACAAGAGAATTAAACATTTATTATTCTAATATGATCTCAACATTGATGATACACATCCATACATTCATTCTATTTCTCACACTTCCATGTACATACAACATGATAATCAGATACATTCTCTCTTATCAAGGAAACAAAGATACAAAACATCATTTATAACTCTCTCACTTATATACTAGGACCTACAGTGATAAGGAACGACTCAACTTAACTAATCTCATATTCAACTCATGTGGGATATCTACTTTGATGCTTTGACCTTCTTCAAGTCCACGTGGTTTCCCTAAATTTTTTTTAGTAGAGGGGTGAGCCTACTCGCTCAATGAATGAGTACTTCAAAGAAGCAGTCTATAGCACTGATATAATTACAGATATACCTTTCAAAAACTGATATCAATTATAACAACAGTAATTACTACACTAAACAGATTTAAAACAATATAGTTAAAATAATAGAGAATGTAAATATTGCATTTAAAGATCAACTACTATGAAACTGTAATCAAATATTTCTTAGATATTTTTTTTTATAAGAAACTCCTTAAACCTATATGATCATATTTTAGCTTATGCCTGATCATATGCAGTGTAATCTACATATGAAGACTCGTAGTGCACTATGATCACACCGTATAAGACTTAGCCGACACACCCGAGAATGCTAAGTCTGACTACGTCACTGGTCTGCAACAGTGTAATGGCACTCTGGCCTCTAGACTCCTCTAAATTGAGCACACAAACAGAGAGTCAAGCCACCTATTGGCTTTTTTGTACTCTAGTGCCACCAGGATCTCTAGTTGATGTTGGACACTGCATATTGTATTTTTAGGAGACTTCCACTAGGGCTATATCCCCCATACCACCTATTAGTACGTTATGACCCCCGTATGCTGGACACTGGTAGGGTTAGGTTGTTTCATCCCTAAGGCGCAGACCTCTCATAGGGATTCTACTGTGGCAGGGCTCCTAAGTCTATTATAACATGATTATATCTTTCTCTTAGAGTGATTTCTTTTAAATTTGTATCTTACTGACTACTCAGACTACTGAACTGAATTCATTGATAATATTGAACTAAATGCTTAACATATTGTTTACCCTTTTCTTAGGGTTTCTCCTTACTCATGCACATATATCATTTCTCATGTATTCACACATATATCATGTCTACTAGACAAGTATTCTCATTCAACATTTCACACATATATGCATGGCATCAATAACATCCCAATGTAGGGCATGCCATATCTGTCCACTTGCAATAGCATAATAACTTATCATTTCATGACAAGTATTTGAATTAGAGAATCCAAATCTCATAAACAAATCATACATGCATATAACATAATATTCAACTAAAAACCCACAATATCACATTAATGATCTCAATCAACCATTTAATACTAAATTAGATATGTATACTTTTAAAAGCATACTAGATTGGGTTTCCATCCTTGATTACTTGCTATTCATGGGATATGTATTATGAAAATCAGAAATGCTATTGTAACGACCCTGCCTCCCGGTAACCTCCAATTAAGGGAGACCCGAAGGTCAGAGCTGTTATTCAATTAACAGGATCAAAGGTTCGACAAATAATCAGTAATAATTAATAAACTTTACCAACTAAACTGAAAACTGGTATAAAATAAAACTTTCCTTACCTAGGAAAAATTGGGATTTCTAAACTTCTATCCATGAAGATGTTACTCTAACTAATCCTCCTGTGTACGTTACTTCTTATTTAATTCCACATGTGCCACTTTACTGTTTGTTCTTTTCATTTGTACCTAAAACGCCGACAAACAAAACGTCGGTCAGTATATAGAAATATACTGGTATGTGGGGACAACCAAAAGTTTGCTCATATGGCTAACAATGTAATTATCACAATCAAGTTAATTAACAAGCCAATTTACATTTTTCAGTATGACATTCTCCACCGCTTTTTCCCTAACCCTGGCATACCCACCTTAGGGTTTCTTTTGCCCATGACTTAAGGCCACCTTCTCAATCCCAAGCTTGGTGCCTGGGGGTCACCACTCATGGTGCCCTCAAGTCATGCAATATCATAGGCCACCTTCTTGGTGCCTGGGGGTCACCACTCATGGTGCCCATTGGTCTACCCCTCTGGGCCTGACTCTCTTGGCATCATCCATCAGGGTGGCATGTAGGTGCGAGAATACATACTTCTATATTTAGTGTGATAATCATAGTGACTTTATGATTTGCAAGTATGAACATCCAAACTGTTTAGTTGCAGTCAATGCGAATAACCATCTGGAAAACTCTTCGTGAAACTAAGCGGTTATTCATAAGCGTAACCACATACCTGATCCAAAGCAACTTGCTATCCAAGCAATAATGATAAAGAACAAGCAACAAGCAATCAACAAGTATCCTGAAATTAATGCATGACATCCAAGTGTTATAATTTATCCAGAACATTCTAAATCTAGACTTGGATTCCACCTTAGGTTTTCTAAACCACATTAGGGTTTTATTAGGGTTTTTGCCTCCATAATACGTTTATCACATTTAATGCTCTCTTAGTTCACAAACCCTAATTTCAACATCATAAGCCCAATTAAAGTTGTTTATTTCTCTTTTATACCAAAACTACCTTCTTTATCCTTTTAATCTATTTCAAGGTTATTAGACTCAATTATCACCTTTAGTTTCATTCGGATTAACAACTCATAATTCATGATGGTCTAATTCCCATATGAATTCTATTTAGTATTAATTCTACCTTGATTCAATCGGAAACCCTAATTTCTATATTATGGTTATCTTTCCAAAAAATAGGGACTTTAATGCTCGCAATAGCCTAGATTCAGCATATCCCAACATTAATCATGAAATTAATCAATTAAAGCCATTAATAGTCAATTTAGTCAACATTAGGGTTTCAAGGCCCATTAAAGAATTATTCATGCACATTAAACTCGAAATTAAACTATTTACATGAAAATTCATCATTTTACAATCTTAATGATCCTTTTTATCATTAATAGGCTAATAGCAACTTTATATACTCACTTAACCCTTTCTAACTCATTAATCATCAAAGGCTAGGGTTTTTCATCGATTAAACTATTAAAGATAGTATCTCTATACACTTTTCGAATTGCATAAGGAATCAGACTTCAATTATATTTTTAATAGATTTCCCTCGATTTTCTGAGCAATTTTCATATTTTATGCATGCTAATCCGAGCTACGAATAAATAGTTATGAATTTAGCAAAATTGACTTACTTCAGGCCAATAGGGAAGTGCCACATCATTAGTTTCCATGCAAAGCGGCCCGATTTCAGTTATAATTGAATGACGCTTTTGCCCCCCACTCAAGTGGCCGGTTCTTTAGAATGCGAAGGGTAAAAAGGTCCAATGCCCATCTCCCTTTCTTCAACCTCAGGCAACAGGTTCGTAGTCGCCCTAGCTGCGGATCTACAGCCTAGGCGCAGCTCTCCCCGCCCTCGTCTGACCCCGACGGCCACTAGGTCATGCGCCACTGCCTCCGCCACACCTTGGCGCACGTGAGGCATCCCAAAAATGAGGCCAATGTTGTCGTTATTGTGCGAGACTCATCCACGGTTGCTGCCGCATTGCTGCTGCTCGGGAGAAGCTCCCTCCTCTTCTCCTTGGTCTCGAGCATATCGATGACTCCTCCACTATCTCCGCCACCCTCCTCCGCACCCGCAGAGGTCTCCAGCTGCAGTCGAGACGACCGAAGTTAGACCGGAAATTGTGTCCAATGTAGCCGAAACTTACAGGCCTGATGGGCAGTTTAAGCGGAGATGGAGTAAGGGAAAGGTAGCAGCCCACCCTAGTTCTTTGTAGTCTCATCATGCTTCCATCAAGATCCACCATGGCCGCCAGGTGCCCCCAAGATAGCCCTATGTTTGCTTGGTTAGGGTTTTGATGAAAACAAGAAGAAGAAGAAGAAGAAGAAGAAGAAGAAGAAGAAAGAAGAAGGGATATGTGGGATCTCTCTCCTGGCTTCGGCCCAGGGCTCTACCCCTTTTATAGGGGAGAGTATCCACGCCCTATGGTGCTCACCCATGAATTAGTAAAGCACTTTCCTAATAGGAATGTAATTCCTTCATAAGAAAATAAGCCCTCTCTTTCTCTCTTTCCTTTGAATATTCCCTATTATATGGGTATTAGGAATGTGAAATTCCTCTTTCATCTCCTTTTTAATCCATAGGAACGAAATCCTATTTTCTTTTAATGGCAATTATTTTGTTTTTAGCAAATTTACATAATCCATTAATTATGTATTCCCATTATCTCTTTATTTTGTAATTATGGTATTTTCTCTTTCTTCTCCTTTATTTGGGCTCCTTGTCACCCAAGAAACCTTAAAAATTCGAAATTCCTTTTAAAGGAATACTCCTTATCCTTAATTGCATCAATATGCATTATTCTCACCATCTTATTTTATTTCTTATTAGAATATTTCCTTACGTGTATTTCTCTTTATTTCTCTCTTATTTTTCTCATTAGTATTCCTTTTTATTATGAAGAATCCTTGGGATACGAAATTCCACAAAGGATTAACCAATTATACTTCTTTTCACATATTTTCCACATTTCATCAATGTTTTCAATTTCTTTATTAACAAGGAAATACTTAATTGATATTTTCTTTTCTTATTGCCTTTTCTTTGCAACTTTGGACTCCTTGGAACCCAAGTAATCTAAGAGGCACGAAATCCTCTTTGGATTTTCCTTATGGAGGTTTCCACACCTTTCTTATCTCAAATTCTCAGTTATTCATTAATTAATTGAATTTCCTTGTTATTGGGCCCAATAGCCAATAAAGCCCTCAAATCAAACAACAAGGCTATTGTAAATGAAATCCATTTATTCAAAATAGATTATATCATTTATTCGTTCAAAAATCTTTAATATGAGAAATTATATTTCTCAGAAAAAGAACCCAAAATTGGGGTTGTAACAGCTATTGTCTATATATCAATTCAAAGAGATCAAACATGCAAAATTGAATGCACTAGGAATATAAGTAAGATCAATAAAGCTTAAATCTAAATTTCAGCTATAATGTTGTTCAAGGATCTAAATAACTTAATAATTCAGATCTTTAGAAGATTCTCAATCAACTTATAAATTCTTTGTTATTCAAGATACATGGATATCTATATCCATGTCATCATATAAACAATTTCAGATCATAGTTAGAACATGGTTTGAGGTATACTATAAACTGAATTAAAAAACAATTCTTTTCATTTATTGTCATCTGGGCAGAAATCGAGAATATCAACTAAATCATCAAATTGAGTAAAATTGATTAAATAAATTCTATCATGTCAAGAAAATCCCTTCAAATGGATTTCACGATATCTATTCATAAATATCCAACTTTCATCATATCTAGGGTTTCACCCTCTTTACTGAGATATCAAACAAACACTATTCACCTTAAATGTAATCCAAGATAGTATCTGACATATATGTACTATGAATTTAGATAAACAATCATTCATAACCAAGGAGATCCAGATAAATAAATTTCTCTATTTAATTATACAACAATTTCAGTCAAAGACAAATTCCCTATATTTCATTTTACTCTTGTAACCTTTGTGAATACTTAGGGAATTCTCATTAGGATATATTGTATACATTTATAATGTAGTTTTATCATCTGAAATTCATCCAAACAAAGGAAGAATCCATTTCATATCATTTTGCAACATCTTAGATCAAACAGACAATTCAGGGTTTGTAGTCGCATGCTAAGCAAATTGAAGATTATGGATGATTTAACAAATTTTTGTACAATATTCTATTTAAAGTATGTTCCCACTCACCCTAAGGTGTGAAAACACCTTAAAATGCATCTCATTCCTAAAAATCTCGATCTCATATCAAATCCCTAGCAATTTTACCCAATTCTTCTTCCTTTCAACTCGGAAACCCTAAAAATGAGGGATTATGAAGAAAGAGTGAGAAAAGGGGAAGTTTTGATACCATTTCAGATCAAATTAGAGGAGGGACGGAATCTTGAAATGTGAGAGAAGATTCACCATGAAAGGCTATGCAAAGAAGCTAAACTTAATTGATTTCATCATATCTCGGATAGAGAAACTCTAGATCGACAATTCCACCTCTTTCTCCTCTCAAACCCTAACTCTCCCTCTCTCTAGGATTTCATTTAATTGGATTTAATAACGAATTATGAGAGATACTAGTGTGTTAGGTTGTCTATATAGAGCAATTGAGCTGCTTGGGTCAATTGCACATTGACCCCTCACTATACTTTCTCTTATTTTAGCTGAATTTTCTATCATACAAATGTTAGTGTAATTCGTCTACTGAATAGCTAACAGATCCTCCAAAAATTATGAAAAATTATATGTTGTTTATGATTGAGTTTTAGATCTCTAGAAATAATTTCTGATTATTTGTAGTTACCAATAAATAATTAAAAAATAAATACTACACTGCTATATTGCAGTCAGCAGCATGGTCGGTCGAGTTTGAAACTAGATCGACAAACTGGTCAGAACATTCTCCAAATATTCTAATATTTTTTGATAGTGTTCACATTTAAGATATACAAATTATAACCAATTTTGAATTCAATCAGAATTACATATAAAATAATAAAAATAATTTAGTGAGACATTATACTTATCAAATTATGTATTCATATATCATCAAAACCCTAATTTGGGCCGATTAGGGTTATATTTCTCAAACCCTAATTTCTCAAAGAAATAAAACACTTAAAGTTCATATTAGGTTTAAAACATCGTAATTGAATTATCATCATTAATTAGATTTAAGAAATGATCAATCCAATTGAACATGTAATCATCCAGGTAAACCCTAGTTTACCAATTAAGCTCAGATGTGGTCTTAACAGTTGAACTGATTGGTTGGAGTGCCATTTGGTTGAAGATTGCATTGGCTGAATTCTGGATGAACCAGGGTGTGAACCCATTGGTTCACTAAGTGAACTGATAGGTTCATGATAGTTGGACAACCATCTCATGGGTTGAGATGCTCAGTTCTTGAAGAAGTTTGATTGCATCAATGATTGGTGTTGACATCATATCTTTCATTAATTGGATTAGAATTTCCAATACAAATGTGATTGAAAATTTTGAGGAAATGAATGGTTCACTCGATGAACTGATCAATTCACATGCCAAAAGATTGGTTCACCCACAATTGACATTTTAGTGGTCATAGGTTGTGAATTTTCATGAGATTCCAGTCCCTTCCACTCCCACATAGACTGGGAACCCTGATCCTAACCTTCCTATAAATAGAGGGGTATTGGGGGATTCTCAAACACATCAATTTCCTTTGACAATTGTTTTCTTCTCTAGTTGTGGTAACTAAGAGAACCCGAGTAAGTTCTACTTGATAAAGGGAGGGATAGAAATGGAGAACAATTGTGAAGAGGAAGCTGGTGCTAGTACACCAACGTGGAGCGACAACTCCTTCCTATCTATTCTAGTAGAACGATAGGAGTTCCAAGTGCTCTGTATGGACTACCATAGAGTGAGGAGGCCGTTTCCTATCACTAGGAGGACAATGTAAGCCTATTCCTTGTGGTTAAGACAAGGAGACGCAGCAAACACCGTCCAAGTACAACTAGAAGAAAGTTGCACAACTAAAATGAAGAGATTGTCTCTAGACTTGGTCCAAGACTAGGTATATCCTCAAAACTATCTTTTTTATTATATAGTTGTTAACATGATCTGCTAGTATAATTTGGAATATGGAAGTAACATTTTTGTTTCTGCTCCCTATCTGATGCCATATTTCCCTACAGTGGTATCCGAGCCACACCAACTTAGTATATTTTTCAGACTATCGATATGATCAGATTTTGGGTTTTTCATTTATTTATTGCATGCAAAAACTGATTAATGTGAATATATGATTAAATACCATGTACAATCTCAAATTAATATACATATATATACATATATAACTCAAGGTTTTAATATTATCATGTAATATCAGTATAATTTAATTTCTTGTTTTTTTTGAAGAAGGTAATGATATATATTAAAAACACATAAGCAAGTGAAACCTGCTCATGTGGAAGCACCTACAAAAGTTTGGAACAGTAGATGAAATAAAAAAGAAAGGGAAAAAGCTGTTGCGAGTAGAGTTTTGCTAAAGAGGGGGAGGCACCCCTTAAACAAGCCCCAAGGAGTTTGAAAATTTTTCATTTAGCCCACTAGAGAGATGTAGATGAAACTCCATGATCCCAAAAGATAAGTCACAATTGTTGTTGAACAAGGCTGACACCAGTTTCATCATCTACCATAGCTTTGAGGTCATAGAGGAAAGCAGCTTCTGAGTCGCCTTCCTCCGAGTCATCCAGCCTCCCATCTATTAATTTACCTGCAGTTTGTAAGAATGTGAAGATCGACATCTATTTGAGTTATAATATTTTTTGCCAAATTTTTCTTGTTGTTGAAAGTTCTATTGTTTCTTTCTATCCAAAGGTTCCAGCAGATTGTGGTGAAAAGATCGCTACTCTTGAATGTCTTATAAGGACTTAATGGTGTTGTTTGGATGGGGAAAGTGGCTTCCTGGAGATCAGGAAGGCAATTTCTCATGAAGTGTGAAAAGATAATTTGAGAAAATGAGCATTTAAAGAAGATGTGGCTGACCGAGTCACTATTTTTTTCACAGAGAGCACATCTAAACGGGCCGATGAAACCTTTTTTTGTGATGTTTTCACCTGAAAGGAGTTTGTTATGTAAAAGAAGCCAACGGACAATTTTGTATTTTTGTGGCCATTTTTGTTTCCAAATCTTTGATGTTGAAGGGGTGATACCTATGTAAGAGAGAAAATTGTAAGCAAGTTTAACCGAATAATTTTTCCCCATTTCCAGGTGATGGTATTTGAGGTGTTGTTTTCCATGGAACATGAAAGATGTCTGAAATCATTTTGACTTACCTGGGACAAGATACATCTTTTGAAGGAATTTGATCTATGACTGGTGATTAGCGAGAGCGCTTTATCAATCCTTAGGTTGAGGAGATTTTTTGGAATAGACCAGGAAAGTTTGAGATTTGAGACGGAGTTGTTTTCATACCATGGATCAAACCAGAAGGAGATGGTTTTGTGAGAATGAGGGGGAGTGTTTAAGATTTTTGAAATTGTCTGAATGTTTTTATTGATGAATTTCCATAGTGGAGATGCTGATTTCAGATGGATTTGGTGCCAAGGAGGAGAGTTTTGATAATATTTGTGTTTGATGAGGTTTGTCCAGATTTTCTTTTTATTTTGAATTAGACTGTCAATAATTTTGGCAATAAGGCAGAGCGAGTGTGTTTCAATGTTGATAATACCCCAACCTCCTTGATCCAGAGGAGCAGAAATTGTTTTCCAGTTAACTAGATGGTAATGTTTCCTAGGTTTGTCATGTTTGTAGAAGTTGTTCCATAGGAAATTTCTCCTAATTCTATCAAGAATGGTTTTTGTTTTAGAGGGTAAGGGGATGCAGCTCAAGTAGTGGGTAGTTATTGGAGTGATGACATTGTTAAGTAGGGTGAGTCTACCTGGGAGGCTGAGGAAGTTATTTGCCCAATTTGTGAGTTTTGAGTTTATTTTTAAAATTATGGGATTCCAAATAGCATTTGTGATGTTAAAAGGGGTGATGGGGAGACCCAGATATTTGATTGGGAATTCTTCAATCTTGCATTTTAGGAAGTTTTTGAGGTGCTCCAAAGAAGGTTGATTTATGTTTACCCCAAAAATAGAAGATTTTTGAATATTTACTTTAAGCCCAGAGATATATGAGAAGATACCTATGATCCTAAAGATGTTTAGAACTGAGGAATCATCTGGGGAGGAGAAAATGATGGTGTCGTCAACAAATTTAATGATGTTTTCCCTACAGACTTCTGGGGTGGAGATAAGTCCATTTTGCTTTCCCATATGAATCATGCGAGAGAGAATAGTTGTTAAGATGATGAAGAGGTAAGGTGAGAGGGGGTCCCCTTGCCTGGGTCCATTTGTATTATGGAAATAACCAAAAGGAACACCATTGATGATAGTGGAGAAGTGATTTGTAGATATACAAGCATGGATCCAAGAAATCCATCTGTCTGGAAAATCGAAGCCCTTAAGGGTATTTAACAAGCATTTCCAGTTAACAAAGTCAAAGGCTTTTTCAAAGTCCAGCTTGATGGCTAGAAGAGGGGATTTATTTTTGTGACAAAGGTGAATTGTTTCATTGACCATTAAAAAAGCATCTTGAATGCTTCTATTTTTGAGGAAGGCAGATTGGTTTAGAGGGATGATGTCATCCATGAGAGGTTTGATTCTGTTAACTAGTGTTTTTGTAATGATTTTGTATGAGGTATTAATGAGGCTGATAGGTCGGAAGTGAGAGATAATTTCGGGTTGACTATTTTTTTGATCAGGGTGATGAAAGTTTTATTTATGTATTTGATGATGTTTTGTGGGTTTGAGCTGGCGTGGAAGGCATATAGAAAGGCAAGAAAATCGTGTTTATAATGGTTGCAGTTTGCCAGATAGAATTCCACATTTAGACCATCAGGTCCAGGGGATTTATTTTTTCCAAGGTCAGAGATAGCAACTTGTAATTCTTCAGGGGAGAAGGGATTGATGAGGTCTAGAGGGTTTTTTATTTTTTTTGACAAATGATGTTCCATTGAAGGTTGTTGAGACAGATAGGGTTGTGGTTATTATTAAAGATTTTTTTGAAATAGTTTTTTATATGTGCTATGATGGATTGTTTATGCGAAGTGAATCTGCCATTTATCATTAGGTGGGTTATGGCGTTATTTCTAAAGTTTTGGTTACAAATTTTGTGGAAAAATTTTGTATTTTTGTCTCCTTCTTTAGCCCAAGAGATCTTAGCTCTTTGTCTCCATCTAATGTCAATGCAGTTGTTTATATGGTCAAGATCAGCTTTTATTGAAAGGACAAGGGCAGGATCGGTAGATTGGTCTTTTTCAACAAAGAGAAGCTGGTCTTCAAGATTTTTTTGAAGATCAGATAAGGTCAAAGGGTTTTGAAGTTTCCATTGTTTTATGTGAGTTTTAATATGTTTTGTGTTGTTTAGTATATGAAGGCCAATGTTTGTTGTTTGTGGATTTGCAAGCGTCCAAGCTTCAAGGCAGGTTCTCGAGAAATGCTCCATGGAGAGCCAACTATTTTCAAACTTGAAGGGACGAGAGCCCCAAGAGCAAGAAGCAGTTTCAAGAATTAAAGGGAAGTGGTCAGAAATGATTCTATGGGAGATATAGACAGAAGAGAGAGGGTGCTTGTCTTCCCAGAGATTTGACAGATGAATTGATCAAGTCTAGCAAAAGACTGGTTTCTAGACCATGTGTATAAGGCATTAGAGGGTAAAATGTCAATTAGAGAGTGGTTTGTTAGCATCTGACAAAAAATTTTATCAGTCGCTGACATCGATTGGGAACAGTGATTTGAATTGTGTCTATCTGAGATCTGGGTGATAAGGTTAAAGTCACCACCAAGAACCCAGGGAGACAAGTGATAGTTTGTTATAAGGTAGTTTAGTTCCTCAAGGAATAAGGATTTGTTGTACCCTGGTTCCCCATAGATGCCAGAGAAAGACCAAAGGTAACCATCAGAGAGATTTTTAAATTCAATTGTTATGGAGAAGTTTAGGGTGGAAGATTTTTGTGGGATTAGATCCTGATTATTAAAGCCAACAATGATACCACCTTTGAAGCCCTTAGGAGGTAGTTGAATCCAATTTGTGATTATATTACCACCGATAGTTTTGAGGGCAAAAGGTGTGAGAAAGGTTTTTGTTTCTTGGATGGTAATGAGGTCTATATTATTTTTGTAGATGTGGGAGCGTATTTTTTTTTCTTCTTTGAAGATTTGCAGCACAAAAAATATTCCATAATGAGATTTTCATGTCGGATGAAAAAGAAAAGGCAAAAAATAGAAAAACATAGAAAAAGTGCTGGTCGGTTAACACCTTTTCTTCGTCCATCCCATGAAAGATTCAAGATTGTTAAGAACATTTTGTGCATCATCTTCATTTTCAAGATGGAAGCCTATTTTATTTGTGAAGGATATGAAACTTTTTATGTTTGACCAAGAAGCTAGATCTTCTATTGTATCAAAATCTTTGTTTGTTTTTTTTGGCGAGAAGGAGTTATAGATAATGAAGATGCAGAGGAAATATTACTGAAAGAGCAAGGAGGGGAGTTACCTTTCTTTGATCTATTGATGATGTTGGAACCTTTGGAGTCTATTTGCTTTGGCTGCAAGATCTTTTGGAGGTAACTGGAGTTGAGCTTCTGTTGAGGGCTCTCCTGTTCAGAACTCTGCAAGGAGTTTTCATGATTGTGCTGAGATGAGTCTTGAAACATGGTTGTTTGATGGTTTTTGTTTGGTGAGTGGCAGCTTTCCTTAGTAGAGGAAGGGGATGGGATAGTGTTGATTCTAGGTTTGACATTGTTTGTAGGGAGAGAGGGTTCAGGAGATCTGGTTCTTTTTATATTTTGAAGGTGTTGGGAGTTTTCCGAGAAACTTGAGGGTTTTCTAATCCAGACATGGTTTCTATCGAGTGAGGCACTGGAATGCGAGATAGGGATTTTATCTTTGTTTGGGCTAAACTAAGATGGTGGATGAGAAGAAAGGTCTGTGAAGGCAGAGTTGTTTATTTTAGGGTGTTCAGCTTCGAGCTTTAGATGATAGATGGACTCACCAATTCTAATGTTGATGGATGGCGGTAGGGAGATGGCTGCTTTGATAGAAAAGAGGCAATAAGCTTTGATGTATTGAGTGGGGTGGAGTGTTTCTAGGCTGATGTATTGGAGAGTGGCCCCGATGGAATGTGATATGCCTCTAAAAATCTCAAACTCCCACAGATGGGGAGGGAGCTTTGAAATGGCTACCCAATCTGACCCGCCAGCTTGAGCAGGGAAAGAATAAGATTCAGCAAACCAATTTGAAAGTCTAGCCATGATAAAGCTCGAACCACAAGGAATGGTGAGCACTTGATTGAAGAGATGATTTATCTTAGTTCCTTCAGGGACTGTGTAAATAAGTTGGGTGGGCGAGAAGATTTTTGGTTTGAGGGTAGTATGACCAGGAAGAAGAAGAGCTAAAGCCCGAGTAATGTCTAGGACATTGATAGGGTTGTTATCAAAGTTATTTTCAACTGAAACTAGAATTCTTCTAAGAGAGAAGACTTTGAGCAAGCGAATAGAGTTTGTAGGGAGGTCTAGGGCAATGGCGTATTCTAGGTGGTCGGGAACCTTCATGTTTTGTGAGGGGGAAGAATGACTTTCACAGGGAGTTTTGGCAGATGGGGTCTTAGGAGGAGGGTTTTTTCATTGAGGGCTGTGCTTTGCAAGTTTTCTAGGCTGATGAAGGGGTTTTGATATAGGAGGGAGTCGGGTGTTGGTGTTTGAGTGACAAGGAGGGGTATCATCTGCATGTTCGGGAGGGAGATTTGCAAGGCATGCAAAAGGGTTTTTTGAAAGGTAATGATGCTGGGTGGGCTCAGCTTTGTACCAGGAGTTAGAAAAGTGCCATTTTGGGGCAGCAGACCTTCTTTGGGAAGGTGAGATTTTGGACGAACGAGTGTGCATGTAGGAGGAGGATTGTTTTGGCTGGTATCTGTTCCTGTTGGGGACAAGTCTGGCCTGGCAGAACCTTTTTATGTGCCCTAGACGACCACAACCGAAGCAAGAGAGTCGAGAATAATATCTGGAAGTTGAGTGGTTGTTTCTGAAGCAGAGAGAATAGAAAAGGGCTCGAAAAGGTCTTTTTGGGGGGACCGTATTCCAGGTATGGGCGGTGGGGGAGTTTTCTAGGGTATGGTTTATGAGAAGGGAAGATTTTGCATGGCCCAGAATGGGAAAGGAGAGGTTTAGGCGAACGATGTCCTTTGGGATAATGTTCCTAATCAGGGGAGTTTTGGGAAGAAGGGTTTTATCTAATGAAGCTAAATTTGGTTTAAATTTTTTACCTTTTGAAGATGGTGAGGGAAAAAGCTTGTACCTTTCAGTGATAGAACTTTGTTGTTGAACCAGGGGAGATGTAACTTCATCTTCTTCATCCTCTGACCCAGAAGAGATGGAGATAGGCCAGGTTTTTGCTCCCAAGGGGGGTTGATATTCATCTCTGACAAAGAGTTGGTCCGCCAAGTTTGAAGGTGAGGAACTGTCTTGATCATGTTTTTTATAGAGGTGGGCAAGTTCAGGGGGCGAGTTGTGAACGCAGTCTCGAACCCAGGCACGAAAGGTGCGATTTGCTATCGGTTGTAGGAACATCGACCACTCTGGTTGAAGGTTCAGTTCCAAGCGCATGTCGCTCCATCCTTCCGAGATGATGAAGAAGGGGGCTTTTTTGCCCCAGGTTGTTTCCGAGGGGGTAGACCATGTGCTCTGAACCTGGAAAGAGTGGTGGCCGATATTGATCATGCTGGTACCAGGTGAGATGTCGAGCTTGTGATAGATCTAGGCTCGCGGCAACGGGATGCTAGATGAAAAGGAAGGGTCATCTAGGTGGATTTTGATGTAGGGAAATCGGGAGTTCATGTTGTTTGAAGGAGTTGGGGTTTTTGTGTTGTTTCTCAGCACCAGGGGTTTGTGCTTCTTCAGAGCGCGGTGGAAGGCTTTGATTTTGCCTGATTTTTGCATGCACGGTGTTTTTATGCATGAGGCTAGGGTGAGGACGCCTCCTGTTCTCATGTTGATTTTCTTATCGTTTGGTGGGGCTTTATTACTGATGTTTGTTCTGAAAGTTAAGTTGATTTGATCTGGCAGTCAGCCCTATTCTGGGGAAGGGTTTTTAGCTGACAGAGGTAATGGAAGGAGAGAAGAAGGAGTAATCAATGAGATGTTTTTTGCATGCGCCTAGGCCGTTTGGGATGCATGAGGTGAGGAGAAAAAAGATGTGGATATACTCTGTATTTATTGCACACAGGATTGAAAGGGCCTTAAAGTTGGAACAGGGTTTTGCCGCCTAAGGCGATGAGGAGGAAGGAGGGTAGAAACTTGAAACAGCAAGCCTGAGCACTTTAGACCGATAAGGCATGGTCGCAGAAGGCTACTAAGCCAGATGTGGTAAGAATCAAAATCGGCAAGAATTTGTAACCGATCAAGGAGTTGGAATCGTCAACATTCATGAAAAAACCAGGGGTGTAGTTACCTGGGAGTGGATTTCCTTTGAACCCTGAGAAGGGAGAAGCTGATATCCCAAGGAGGAGGATGGATTTTACTGCTGCCGACGCAGAGGAGTAGGAGGATGCAGGAGCTCGTCGGAGGCGAAGGGAGACGCCTGGGGAGGGAAATACCTGAGGAACCTGGTTCGATAGGATCAGATTTTCGAAGATCAAGAGATGGAACTCGATCACCACTATCAAGCTGGAGTGTGAGGCGGCAGGAGCATGCCGGGGAGGAAGAAACCTACCAAGGGAGACGACGAACCGGATGGAGAGAAAAAACTAGAGAGAAGTTGGAGATTTCTCCTTCTAACTTACAGTTGCCATGCTTGGAAGAGTGAGTCTGATAATTTAACTTCTTGTTACGAAAAATAAGATGAGTCGAAAAGCTCGAGAAAAATGGAGGACCAATTGAATGTGTCTGAGTTGATCATTTGGAGGACCCAGAAGATGTGGACCGGAGTCCAGACGACTAGAAAAATGACCAACCAGCTAGCCAAGAGACGAGATGATTGGTTCAAGGATTGAATTGATCAACCTAGATTTGAAAGCACATATATTCATCAATAATAGATTTCTGCATGTGATGTAGACCCTAGGTAGTGTTAGTTCCTTGTGGGTCCAACATATTACATTAGGATGGCCATAACCAACACCTTTTATATTTATTGCATGTTTTTGTTTGTGGAATATAACATCTATAAGATACGTATTATAGTATGTGGTGTTTGAATATGTGTAAGTATTTATAAATATAACCTCCTCAATATATATTAAGTCTAATGTTCTTTCCTTAGCATCACATATGAAAAGCTTGATCCACCAAGCATAGGTTATGCAAATGTGTGATGCGTCGTCTATCTTGTGGAATGTGATGGTAGATATGTAGATCTCCCAAAGTAGGGCACATATTCTATCATGTTGGCTTTTGGGTCAGGCTTAACTAGGTGATCTTAATGAGATTAAAAGCATAAAGATGGATTGTGACACAGAGTTGCGTACACCATCTATCCAAGAGTTGCTTAGAGATGCAATTGGCAAAAGTTGCCTTCCTAAATAGTCAAGTTGTAGGCAAACAACCCAAGCTATCTGATGATTAGATGAATTGTGGATTATGTCTCATTTGAAAATTATACGTTGCAATCTTCTAAATTTGTAGTGAGGGCTATCAATTTGAAGAAAATAGTGCAAGAGATAATTAATTAAAGGCCTAATTAAATGTTGTAAAATATTATTCAAATCAAAAGGAGTTTTGACAAATACAAATGTTCTCTTGTAGAATCAAATGCCAATCAAATTGTTGTTGTGGTCGCTCCTTATGGAGAGCAACCTGAATAAGATCCCTTCAATGACTGGTTCAGGACTTTGAGAGGTGTTCTCTATATTCTTAAAACACCAGTGCCAGTGGCATCCACTCCATGCACGCCTAAGGAAGAAATGGGTACTTACTTGAAGCATGCCAATGATGCCATGGATATTAAAGACCTTATTCTAGGCTACATGAACTATGAGTTGCATGTGCAGCATGAAAGGTATTGTGTCTCTAAGGATTTGTTTGAATGCAAACTTATAGAGGAGACCAACTAGAGTCCCATGTGCTCAATATGATAGGGCATGTAGAACATCTAGAGAGATTGGGATTTCCTTTCGGTAAAGAGTTGGCCACAAATATGATTTTACAATCATTGCCTAAATCATAAATTCATTTTTCAAGTGTTACAACTTGAGTAGCATGGGTAAGCTATTGTCAGAGTTGCTTGACATGTTGATCTATGTCATAGAACAAGTGAAAGAGGACAAATCCATGATAGGCATTAGCAGAATAGAGTCCAGGGACAAAGGCAAGGCTAAGAAGTCCAAGTGTTCTGCACTCAAAATAAGGAAAAGGATAAGGATGCCTAGGAAGATGAAGTAAGGGATTGAGATCTATACTTTAGGTATATATGTAATTGAGATTAAATTCACTACATCTTAGGCACTAGATATCGGACGTGGATCACACATTATCTCAAATGTGAAGGATTTGAAAAGAGTTAGACCTTTAGCCAAAGGTGAGGTCGAACTGCACGTTGTAAATGGAGCAAGAGTTGTTTCCCATGCAGTTAGAACCTATGAGTTATCTCTGCCCAGTGGGCTTGTAATAGAGTTATCATAACTGTTATTATGTACATACAATTAATAGGAACATAACATATGTATCTTGTATGGGAAAGAATGGATTTGAATTTCTTATAAAGAATGGTCGATGCTCGATTAGTAAAGATGGGATCATTTATGGCAATGTTCTAAAGGTCTTGTGGTCTATACTTGATAGATCTAGAGACAAGTGTGTATAACATAAATACCAAAGACAAAAATCAATAAATCAAACCAAACATAGTTTGGCATTGTCTTCTAGGGCACATAAATGAGAAACTCATATTTAGACTCAATAATGATGGTTGTCTAGATTCTTTTTCTTTAGAATCAATAGAGACATGTGAGTCTTGTTTGTTGGGCAAGATGACAAAGACTCCCTTTACTAGAAATAGTGATAGGTCTAGTGATGTACTAGGACTCATACAGACTAATGTGTGTGGCCCTTTTAGAACAAATTCTAGAGGTGGGTATCTGTACTTCATTACCTTAACTGATGACTTCACTAGGTATGGTTATGTTTACTTGATGAAACATAAATCAACCGTTGACAAGTTCAAGGATTTTTCTGAATGAAGCACACAACCAACTTGGCAAAAGTATTAAGGCACTTCATTTTGAACAAGGTGGAAAATACTTAAGCCAAGAGTTTGACGACCTTCTATGAGCCCATGGCATTGTTTCACAATGGACTCCTTTTGGAACATCGCAGGTGTATCACAAAGAAGGAATCACACATTTCTAGATATGGTGTGATCAATGATGAGTTTTTCTAATCTTTTGACTTCCTTTTGGGGTTATGCTCTTGAAATTGTTGTGTTTATACATAACCACATACTATCTAATGAGGTTCAAAAGACACCATATGGGATATGGAGTGGGAAGCGTCCCATAATGTCTTTTATGAGGATTTCGGGATGTGATGCTTATATGAGGAAAATGTTTCCTAAAAAGCATGGACCTAGATCGAATAAATGTTATTTTGTTGGATATCCCAAAGAAACCAAGGGATACTACTTGTATAACCCAATTGACAATAATGTGTTTGTTTCCATGGATGTTGCACTCCTAAAAAAGGGATTTAGTTCCAATGGAAGTAGTGGGAGGAAAGTAGTACTCAAACAGTTCGAGACCAAAAAGAAAACACTGAACCAATAGATGTATAAGAGGAAGAAAGAGAATCGCAAGTCATTATGGAATCTAAAATTCCTCAAGGGACATAGGAGCCTCGTAGATCTACTAGGATACACCTTGAGTCTAAAGGATTTGGTTATCTTGTCACTCAAGAAGGTGGTGAGTTGGTCATACATGATGATCTAATAACCTATCTTGAAGCTACTAAGGGACTAGAGTCAAACAAATGGCTTGAGTACATGAGACCTTAGATGGAATCGATGTACACCAATAAGGTATGGACCTTGACGGATCCACCTAAAGGGGTAAAACACATAGGGTGCAAATGGGTCTTCAAGAATAAGACCGACATGGATAGTAAAGTACAAACCTATAATGGCAAATTGGTTGCAAAGGGTTTCAAACAAGTTCAAGGTGTTGACTATGACAAAACCTTTTCTCCATTTCCCATGGTTAAGTCGATCAAGATCATGCTTGGCATTGCATCTTATCATGATTATGAGATTTGGCAGATGGATGTTAAAATTTCATTCCTTAACGGGAATCTTATTGAGAATGTGTACATGACATGACCTGAGGAGTTTATAAACCCAAAGGATGTAAACAAAGTCTGTAAGCTACAAAAGTCAATCTATGGATTGAAACAAGCATCTCGATGTTAGAATCATTGATTTGATAAAATAGTCAAAGAGTTTTGCTTTAGTCAAAATGAAGATAAGCCTTGTTTGTATAAGAAGGTTAGTTGGAGCAAGAATGAATTCCTCATATTGTATTTAGATGACATAATATTGATGGGGAATTCCATCCCAACTTTACAGACGGCAAAGAACTAGCTTGGAAATACATTTTCCATGAAAAACTTGGGTGAAGCATCCTACATCTTAAGAATAAAGATCTATAGAGATAGATCTAGAAGGCTTCTTGTACTAAGTCAGATCATGTACATTGATGACATGTTGAAGAGGTTCAACATGGAGGACTCAAATAGAGGAAAACTACCCATGTCTCGTCGAGTTTTCAACTCTAGAGCCCAATGTAACAGTTCTTGTGAAGAAAGGGAGCGCATGAGTAAGACTCCATATGCATTAGTAATTGGATCTATCATGTAAGTAATGGTATGTAATCGTCTTGATATCTCTAATACCTTTATCATGTCAAGTATATATCAGTCAGATCCAGGTGATACTCACTATGCAATAGTAAAGAGAATCCTTAAGTACTTGAGAAGAACTAAGGATCAGTTCCTAGTCTATGATGGAGAGGAAGTGTTGGTGGTAAAGTGTTACATCGTGCAAGATTCTAGACTAAAAAAGATGATTTCAATTGCAATCAGGATTTGTGATTTACCTCAATAACAAAGTTGTCAGTGGGGAGAGTTCCAAGTAAGATACAGTTACAGATTCTACAATAGAAGCTGAGTATATTGGTACACCAAATGCAACAAAGGAAGTTATCTTGGTCAAGAAGTCTGTCTTAAAACCTGGGGTGGTTCCAAGCATCAACGATCCAATTGAGATATACTGTGACAATAATGGAGCTATTACACAAGCTAAGGAAACCATATTACATTAGAGTTCTAAGCATATACAAAGGCATTTGCATCTCATACGAGAAATTGTACATCGAGGAGATGTGAAGATTTCTAGGGTACGAACTGAGAATAATGTTGTTGACCCCTTGATAAAAGAATTTTCACAGGAGAAGAAGAAGGTTATTTTTTATCACTTGGGATAATATTCATGGGTTGTGAGATAATGACGTAACATAATATATGCCTAAAGAATTATAATACTCAATGACATATGTCTTCATGTTGATGACCTAAACAATGAGATCATACAGATGCCAAGAGTATATACATTCTAGATGTGTCCCTAGTTAGATGTTACTATGGCAGGTTAATAAAAAATAATACATAAGACTAGAGTGTGTGCTGGTTGATGATAGAATCTCATCAGTCATGATATATGTGATATCAAACCAAAAACATAGATACTTGTTAGAGAACAATGTATCAGACATGCCCACCATGAGAGTGACACATGGAAACCATAACTGTGTAGTTAGAGTCATCTCTCAAAGTGTTGGTGGTGATTGTGGTTCTTGGACCTTAAGCAAATACACTCATCACATGTCATTCAGTGCACCTTGACATCATCCACCATGACTTTGAATAAGGGTTGCTATAAAGGTGATGATTGTATTCTCTTTGACACTTGGGGTTGATTATGAGTGATGTATATTGTAGTTTTCCCTCCCACAAGAGTGTGACATCATGACCACATGATTAGCAAGACTGAGAAATGCATGGCCATGCACTTATGAGTAAATATGTGATATTGAGCTTACTTGTATCTCAGATAGTCTACTCTAGTTCAAGGAATAGATATTAATTGCTGAAGAGTATGACCACTCCATGCCTCAAGTGCAATCTAGATGTCAATTACTAAGGAACAATACAAAAACTATAACACCAATCACATATTGTAGGTTGAAGATGTTCTCCAACTTTCCATTTACTTGGATACTAATGATGTGTTTCAAGATACCACTCTTTACTTGTGATGTCAAAAATTGGTTATGGACATTCATTACCAACATAATATGGGACCTATAGGGTCACACACACATGATTCATCAAGAAGAGGAGTTTAGTCATGAATGGAAATTAAATTACTTACTAAAGTGTTTACATATTCAATTTAAGCAACAAATTAACTGACTGAAATTCAAGCCGACCAGTTCAAGTGTTGAACCGTCTACTTGGATTGTTAGGTTGATTGGAGATTTTTTGGCTGAATTTTGGATAAGCCAAAGCACAAAACAATCAGTTCACTGATTGAACCGAAGGGCTCATGGTTGCCAGATGATTGTCTCATGGGATGAGATGCTCGGTTCATGAAGTAATTCAATTGCATCTAGGATTAGTGTTGATGTCATGTCATGCATCGATTTATTTAGAATTCTCAATACAAATGTGATTAGGAAACCTGATGAAACAACTAGTTCACCAGGTGAATCGGTCAACTAGCATGGCAAATGATCTATTCTCTTGCAAACTGACCATTTCGCCCATCGCATGTTGCAAATTTTTATGAGATTCTAGTCCCTTCCCCTCCCACACAGACTAGGAACCATGACCCTAACCCTCCTATAAACAAAGGGGTATTGGGGGATTCTCAGACACATCAATTGCCTAATACAATTGTTTGTTTTCTCTTCTTGTGGTAACTGAGAAAACCTGAGCAAGTCCTACCCAACAAAGGGAAGGTATCAAGAGAGAATAACTGTGGTGAGAAAGTTGGTGCTAGTACACCAACATAGAGGGACAATTCCTTCTTATCTGTTCTAGTAGAACAACATGACTACCAAGTGGTTTGTGTGGACTACCATAGAGGCGATGAGGCTGTTTCCAGCCACTAGGAGGACAATGCAGCCTGTTGTCTATGGTGAAGATCCATAGCTACTACAGATGTTGTCTAAGTGCAACTTGAAGAAATGTGCATAATAAGATGAGGAGCTTGTCGTTGGACTTACTCCTGGACCAAGTATATCCTCGAAGCCATCCTTTCCATTATATAGTTGATGACGCCATCCACTGCTATAATGGGGAATATGGCAACAAATTTTTTGTTTTTGTTGCCTATCTAATGCCATATTTACCTATAGTATGCTATGTCATGTTGTAGATTGTTCTAATAATTTTGTCTCTATGCCTTTTATATTTCTTTAAATTGCATCCTAACAAGCACAATTTTTGAATAAGATGAACAATGAAAATCCGGTTCCCAAGAAAAAAATCTTATCTTTTTTCCATGGCTTGTGCAGTTGTAGTTATGAAAAATAAATGTTTCAATAGAAAACCATGTTAGGAATTATTGTTTAGGTTTTTGATGTTGTGACCTCATGCAAATAACAGTCTCATACTAATGTTAATCTTGACCGTACATGAGTACTATCTATATATATTGTCTGGTGTGCTTTGCAAAAAAAAAAACAACTCTGATGAAGTTAATGAATAACCTTATTTCGAAACACTACCACAAGAAATAGAAGGGCCATCATTTCCAGTATTGTTCAAGATCTCTTGAAGGTCTTTGTTATAGACATCCCCAACTACATAGCTTATTGAAAAATATACAATGCATTCCATATCTAACTTGTTTTCATAGAAAGCATTTTAATGAATGATTTGACATGTCTAACAACATGAGTTGGTATATATGTATAACCTTTTATATGTAATGGTATAAATTCTCTAAGGTTATTATGTCTGCAGTAGAGAGAAAAATCATTGTTAACGACATGAAAAACATTTGGAAACATAATTAGTCTTTACCTCTTGAACATTCATTAATAGTAATGAGCTATTTGTTCCATCTAAATAAGTTATCATAAGTTTTCTTAATTATTATGCTAGAAACCACTAAATGCAAGCTTTCAATTTATTTTTCTCTCACAATAATGGCAACACTGACATTTTGAGCACTATAGATAAATTATAAATCTGCACTATTTCCTAAATTGCACTATTTTACGCTCCTTGAAACCAATAATGACAAGTTCTTACTCTATATCTACTATATAATAATTTTTCATTTGGAATTTTTTTACAATATTGTAGTATGTTTTCAAATTAGTCTTTCTGTTCTACTTCACTTGTTTATTTTGGTTGCACACTCAAGTTATAATTAAATATCTATATAATGAGATACTATTAGGATTAGTTGTTTATGATTGACATTTTTTTGTGATTCTTATCCCTTTCTAGAATGCCTTGGTTTGTAAATGTTAGTTCATCATGTTTTATTTTGTCATTGTCCATTGTGATGGGGTTTAGTTAAGAAAATGTTCATGTGATGAGTTTTTGCATTCTTTGATTCAATTAGGGAGTACCAGAGAAGTGTATGTTTTCTTATTTTGAATCAAGTGTTTGATGTTGGTAATGTGTATATCATGGGATGCAACGTGTCAATCAATATATATATATATATATATATATATATATATATATATATATATATATATATATATATATATATATATATATTCTTATTGAATAGATCAATTTTTTTTTCTTCTCTTTCATGTCCCATTATGGGGCTTATTGTATATATCTCTAAAGAGGATAGCCATCCTATTGAAAGTTCCAATTACTGGATTGTTTCTGTGCATGCTTGGAACTCTCATGGACTAACTTCATCAAGCATTTGATGTCATTTAGTGGAAAATTGAAAAGTCATTTGTTTCTTAAGCATTGAGGATTGCAGACATTCTCCAAATTTAGGTTTATAAGGCAATGCATACCAAATTTTTGACAACCTTATCAAGTAGGATTGTCTTCTAGCAGAATTTAGTTTTGTGTAATCCAATGAAGATCAATTTTTTTACAACCTAGTGTGGGAGGATCCTCTCGCCAGTAATTTTAGTATTCACTCAAAAGGGTCTGGTGACATATTTCATCTTTGAAGACTTGTCTAGGGATATTTTTGTCTTTTCCTATGTTTTGAATTCTAAGACAAAAACAATTACTAGTTTTTGGTAGAACTCCCTCAAATCTCAAATATTTCTATTTATTCTCGGTCTAGCATTTTATTAGTTGAGCACAATGAACTAAATCAGCTAAGATGTTGTGAATTTACAATGTCACTTCAGGGAATAGACTATTTTGTTGTCTTATATAATAGAGATCTTATCTAAGACTAAGAGAGAGATCCATTTATCAACAACCTAATCCACTCATGTTTACACCTCACACCAAAGTGATCTCAAGATTATTTTTCTTGAATATGTGGTAGAAAGGATCAAAATTTGTCATGATCTACCTTTTTACCTTAGTTTTCCTTGTCTTCCTTGTCATCATTTTTTGTCTCACATGCATCCCCATTTTCTTTGTATGACTCATATTCACTCTTGGTGGAATCCTCCTCTTCTTTTTCTTTGCTTTTGAAAAAACTACCTTCACAACATTTTCCACTTTGCCCCCATGTCTCCTTGGAAAACTTGATAGCATATTCATTATCATAGTGATCAAGATATTATAAAAATGCTTATTGACTTGACCTTTTATGTTCCAAAAGGCCACACATATGGAGGCAAAAAACCTAGTAGGACATATACCACCTATATCCTCAATTAACATATCTCTCTAATATAAATTTTTTATCGACATATAAGTAGGTGAAACTAAAAATAAGTGCCTACAATGTCAATTTTTTGAGGATGCATAAATTGACAACTCAGACCCAACCTCAGTTTCTTTGTTTAAAGAAACTGACATGGTTAAGCAATTATGTCATTAGCTTTGGTGCATCAAGCCATACATGTTACATTTTTAACTTATAATGTTTTTTGTGGCGTCATGTTATAAACAACCAAACATTGTTTACATCTGTGTCATCGGTTTATATGTCTGAATACAGATAAATTGTGTTGTTGGTTTGGAACCTAAACTGATGCCACAAGCTAGCCATTAGAATGATCGTTCTGTCAACCATGACCATTTTAGAATAGCCCTATTGTTAGGTTTAGTATATTAACCTAAAACTAACACCTACAACATCAGTTTTTTGGTAACAACAGATGACACATATCTGATTTTTTAAATAGATGCTCTCTAGACCTATTCAACGGCTGTTCAGCAGCATGCAGAACCTGCAGCTCATTAGAACTATAGGTTTCATCTTGTGTTCAGCTTGAAAAAATGCCAACAAACATGCAAAACCTACAATAACAAACACATAATCCAACCAAAAATAAGATCCATTTTCCAAATTCACTCTCATGACAGATACAAAAATAATTTGCAGTGTGTTCATTCTTCTTCACATTCATTCACACACGTGCATATATACATCATTCACATATGCACCAATTCTGTTCTCATTACATGTAGAAACATAATTCGCATCATATTCATTCATCTTCACATTCATTCACACACATGTATATATTCATCATTCACATACGCATCAACAATGAACTCACATCAAATATAAAGTTGCAAGAAGTCATAAGCACCACATGTAAATGGAAATAATGACATCAAAGTATAGAACTTCATATCTTATCCAAATAAAATTCAAACTTTACTTCCATAATTAAGGTGTGTGCCCATTATTCTTGTATCTCATCTAGCTCTTCTTATGTATATGATTTTTTGTGTGCCAAAAAATTGTAAAGAGAATGACATAATTAAAGAGTTCTTTAATATTTTCATAATATCAAATGAGACTATTTACTTATGATGATCAAGACTATATATATATTATATTTTGTATGTGGTGGATGTGTAGTGCCCTTGTCTGACAATCATGGTTCATATACTACATCATGTAGTATTCACGTGCCAATTGTACATGTTCATATAAAATTCTCACCATACAAAATGGTAATAAATAAAAGTAAGCATAGGTGGCATCAATATGCATTGGGGTTAGAAAAACTACCTCAACATTATTCCAACTTACTGCTTTCTTTTTCTTATCCACCTT
This sequence comes from Alisma plantago-aquatica, assembly GCA_963693085.1. Lineage (NCBI taxonomy): Eukaryota > Viridiplantae > Streptophyta > Magnoliopsida > Alismatales > Alismataceae > Alisma > Alisma plantago-aquatica. The sequence goes on along the minus strand of OY856412.1, from coordinate 1,275,113,890 downwards.
TCTTCTAACCTTTTTGCATTATTTTACATATAAGTTAATGTAACACATTGAATTGCATTAGTATATAGTGATGCAACTAATGATGGATAAATTAATATATGTTAACATATACAAAATTTTACTCACGTAAATAATTCTTTTCTTCATTTTGTGTCCCCCACTATCTAATTGGCTACCCATAGGATCTAGACAATACACATTTATCGTCTCTAGGACACTTAACAACAACACCCAATGACTATTCCTGAGTGGAAAGAAGGAAAAAAAATAAAACCCAAATTCCATAATGAAATATAATTGTTAACTAATAATTATAAGTAAAGTAACAGAAACTTACCCAACATTGAAAGGGGATATATTCACTCTCTTTATGGCATTATCGTAATACTAAATGTGGTATACTAGTATTCGGTAACAAATATTGTATTTTTATATATACCACTAATCAATGGTGGAACTAGAAATGCCACATGGGTTAATGTGAACTTTGTACACACCCTATATGAGTAGCTGCAAGATGTATGTATGTATGTATGTATGTATGTATGTATGTATGTATGTATGTATATATATATATATATATATATATATATATGTATATATGTATATATATATATCAACATATATGAAACGAGGTATGTAGCCAATACGATCTCATCATATCAAAGTTCTATCCTAGATGTATTCAAACAAGAATAAGTAAACATCTCCACAATATATTGCAAAAATATACTAGTATCATGAGCTTGACCTGCAAATTCCTCCTTATTATGGATCATCATAGGCGACCATTCTTCAAAATTTCCTAGCCATACTGCCAACCCCCTGCTAGGACCTAGCGAGTCAAATAGGTCCTTTACAAGCCAATCAAGTAATTTTTATATTGAGGAGGAAGTGGAAAATGAAATGTAGGGGGGTTCTTAGGGTCTGTGTCCTGCATATATATTCTCATGTCAATTATCAATTATATACAGATACAAAAGCAATGCAAATATAGCATATAACAATGTACACAACTACCACTTTGGCCACACAACCGCACATCCTTCTACATCACCTATCGTTTCATGGTTGAGGTGGCTACATGGTTGTGAAGTCTACTTCTAAGCATCATACACAAGCCTTGATGTCATGTGAACTACAACGACGGGTATTGGAGCACCATGAATCATGTCACCTGGAAGGCATGGGTAAGCTGCACCCAGTATAATGACATATCCTTCTAGTAAAAGACAACATATGTTCAACACCTGCAAATTTGAATATAGTGTTATATGTATACCTAAATTCAAACATATTATTCAAATAATCTTTAAAGACTAATATATTGTAAAAAAAATATAGTAGACGTACTAGCTGGAGGGTCCATAAGATTACTCCCAAACACCTCTGTCATAGGAGGGTCCACCTCATATGAAGAATGGGGAACCCCAGGTACTGTCTAACAAGTTAATGGAGATCGTGATACTGTCTAATTGCTTCCTACATTTCATTTGCAATTATCTCTTGTACTTCCTCTTATGAGAATCCTCATTTCTTGACATATTTGTGTTTATGCTTTAATGGCCCAAAGAGAGCTCTTATATCGACAGCAACACCAACATCCCTAACACACCTAGGATGCTCTAGATTACCTACAGCGACTACCAATTCATCTCTTGTGTCCTCATGGATGAAATTACATTGTTTCCTTTGCTAGTACAACTCCCACTAATCATCATTGATAGTATATGTAAGTAAAACAAAGTAATCAAGGTAAAAGATGAACGCGAACTCTGAACATTGAATTTTACCTTTTTTACATCCACCTCTGAAAATTGGGTTTTCATATTAGCTATCTACTCCTTATGGAAAAGTAGAGATGTAGTAGTAGTAGAGGACTCAACAGTCCCAAGAGTAGGCTGCTCAGAAGAAGATGCTTCCCGTCTCTATTGGAGAAGCCTTGCATAGCCGCCTTGACCCAACTTCTTGTTGCACACATTCATTGCAAGCCTTTCTTTTTTAGCATCGCTCAAAGCCTTGTGAATCCAAAGAATATATTCGATATGCAATACAAAAAAATTAGAAGAATGTATTCTAAATGAGGAGGCTTAGTACCTTGTTCATTGATTTTTCTTGAAGGAACAATAGCATCCCATGCCTTCGGGTCAAGATAGTTCCATTGTTCAATGTCTGACTTCTTATTCTTCTTCTCATTCACTATATATTCTTTTTTCATATTTGTCCTGTACTTTGTCTTGATGAAATTGGTATGTTTGGTGATATAATTATTCACTTCATAGATGTTTAGTGAAATATACATGTGTGCTTCTTCCCACAGATTATGATGAATTACTTTCACTTGTGCCCCCTAAAGTCCCTTTGCCAGAACAGTCCTCAATATTTTTATCATATCTAGGAGTTACATTACAAGTTAGAAAGTCATTGCAAAAGTCCACAACCTCCCTAGCCATGTAGCCCTCAATAATACTCCCTTTAGGACAATAATGGTTTTGAACATCATCTTTAAAAATATTGATGTATCATTGAAAAGGATACATTCAGTGCAAGACAATTGGTCCCAACATTTTCACTTCCCTAGTCAAATGGACAACACGATGTACCCTGATATCAAAGAATGAAGGAGGAAAATACATCTTGAGTTGGCACATGGTAATGGCCACTTCTCTTTGCGACTTATCAAGTTTCTCAAGATCAATAACTTTGATGCATAGGGTGTTGAAGAAGAAACAAATCCTGGTGATGGCAAACCTTACATGCTTTGAAAGTACAGATTGAATAGCCATGAGCAATATTTGCTGCATTATAGTGTGATATTCATGAGGTTTAAGACCTATCGGCTTCCTATCCTTCATTAATATGAATCTATAGATATTGGAAGAGTAGCCCCGTGGTACCTTAACATTAAGAAATCACTTGAAAAAAGTTATCCTCTCCTTTCTAGACAATGTGTAACTAGGAGGTAAATATGTTTTTTATTACTACTAACTTTTGTTATTAATTCTTTCCTGATACCCATTTCACGTAGGTCCATCATGGATTTGGTGCCATATTTAGCATTACCTGATATATTCAATAGAGTAGTGTTTCTATCATAAACATTTTTCTCAACATGTATGACATCGATGCAATGCCTAATTGAAAAAGAACACGAATGAGGAAAATCTCAAAATATTGACCTCTTCTTGGATAAAGATTTTTCACTATGTTTGGGAATCATACATTGTGATCTACTACCGAATGAATTAACAAAGTTTTCTACTCTTTCATTAACAACCTCCCCTGAAATAGGTTTAGGGGCTCAATTTCTCATTTGATCAATTAAATACTTTATGCAACCTTCAATAAGGATGAACTTTTAAAGGAAACATGACATCATAGTCGATTGGTTGGCAAGAGTGCCAATATATTGGCTTCTTCTATAGTGTTTTTAGACCTTCCAATCGATCAACTACAGTCATAGTCTATTGAGTGGAGACCCTAATTGACAGCTTGACATCTAGTGAATTGGTTGGTTGTTACCAATGCATTTGAATTAGTGTATCCAATTCATGCAATGACCAACCAATTGATTGAGTGGATGACTCAATCATCTTTTTGATATAAAAAATTGTTGATATGATTCCAAAGATCCATAATTTTATTTTGGAGATATGACGAATCCTAAAGAAGTTTATGTGGAGATTTGTTCTTATCCTTTCACCTTTTTTCTTTGTTCCTTCAATATCAAGACCTGAAATCACATGAAATAAGATCAATAGGTATCAAACTTGTAGACTCTAAATAACTATAAGTAAGATAAAAAATGTACATGATGCTATATACAACATTGTAGGTCATTGAGAATGTAAAGTAGGTATGTTGGACACATATAAAAGAGAAGAAAACCATAAGTACACTATTCATGAGAATCACATGGATATATCATATATGAGAAGGACCACAATGTGATCCATACATAGAATATAAAATCTTTTGTTAGTAAGCTATGCACTGAGTGTTATGTTGACCAAACACTAACCAGGAAGAATGGTAGCTAGTTTAGAAAATATTTCTGGAGCATAATACACAAATAAGGTGCACAACTAGATTTTTTGACATGGTGTTCCATTAAAGACCTCATTTTGAAGGACATAATTATTCTTACAAAACATTCTAATTGACCAAATCCTATCAAATTCTACCACACATTGTTTCAATTCACAAATATTTTAATTCGGTGAAGAGAAATTTTAAACCATAAGGTTTTAAAGTTTAGAACATGTAAAGTGGGTTCGTTGAGAATGTAAAGTAGGTATGTTGGACACATATAAAAGAGAAAAAAACCATAAGTACACTATTCATGAGAATCACATGGATATATCATATATGAGAAGGACCACAATGTGATCCATACATAGAATATAAAATCTTTTGTTAGTAAGCTATGCACTGAGTGTTATGTTGACCAAACACTAACTAGGAAAAATGGTAGCTAGTTTAGAAAATATTTCTGGAGCATAATACACAAACAAGGTGCGCAACTAGATTTTTTGACATGGTGTTCCATTAAAGACCTCATTTTGAAGGACATAATTATTCTTACAAAACATTCTAATTGACCAAATCCTATCAAATTCTACCACACATTGTTTCAATTCACAAATATTTTAATTCGGTGAAGAGAAATTTTAAACCATAAGGTTTTAAAGTTTAGAACATGTAAAGTGGGTTCATTGAGAATGTAAAGTAGGTATGTTGGACACATATAAAAGAGAAAAAAACCATAAGTACACTATTCATGAGAATCACATGGATATATCATATATGAGAAGGACCACAATGTGATCCATACATAGAATATAAAATCTTTTGTTAGTAAGCTATGCATTGAGTGTTATGTTGACCAAACACTAACCAGGAAGAATGGTAGCTAGTTTAGAAAATATTTCTGGAGCATAATACACAAACAAGGTGCGCAACTAGATTTTTTGACATGGTGTTCCATTAAAGACCTCATTTTGAAGGACATAATTATTCTTACAAAACATTCTAATTGACCAAATCCTATCAAATTCTACCACACATTGTTTCAATTCACAAATATTTTAATTCGGTGAAGAGAAATTTTAAACCATAAGGTTTTAAAGTTTAGAACATGTAAAGTGGGTTCATTGAGAATGTAAAGTAGGTATGTTGGACACATATAAAAGAGAAAAAAAACCATAAGTACACTATTCATGAGAATCACATGGATATATCATATATGAGAAGGACCACAATGTGATCCATACATAGAATCACTATTCAATTATCAACAAACAAAAATTCAGGTGAAGTTTCAAACCCTTTAAAACACAATAAAAATATTACACCCTAAAAATGATGGAACATATACTTTGTCACAATGACATATCAAACTGATTTGTTGTTATTTATGCATAAATTTACTCTACACATGAAAGAACTATCTGAATAATGAATAGAAGGGAAGAATACCCATTTGGGGTTAAGGGCCAGTTAATGTTATCTATCGACACTTAGCAATGTCCCAGTTGAGGTAAAAGTGTTGAATCTGATGCAACCTTATTTTAGGGCTCCATCTTCTGTCATATTGCACTCTAATCATGTCTATATATGCTATATTACATGTTATCCCCCAATATGTATATTTATGTAAAATACACTTATGGATGTTATTTGCATGTTTTTTTGGGTATTTGCACCATGCTTGGATAGAAGACAGAGAGAAAGAATGATCCTAGGGTTTCTTGATCCTTATAGAGGCCCAAAGTGAAGTCAAAAGCTCCCTCAACCACCCTAGAGAATGACCATGTTGCTGCTAAGTCAGAATGCCCGTGGCACTATGAATGGGCAACCGACCCTAGAGCTAGAATGAACATGGTGACCACCACAATCGTGCTACCCTTGACCCACCACGGCCATGTCGACCACCATGGCCGACCACCAACCTTCCATTTCCCCCAAAACAACGTGATTTTTCCACATTTCCACCTTGTTCCTTCCACTCCACCACGAACGTGCTAACCCCTACCTAGTACGGCCGTGCTACCCAGCACAGCTGTGCTACATACAAACTTTCCACTACACTTCCCATTGTACCCCCACTTGACCTGGTGCTTCCCCACAACCTATATATACATAGGTGGTGGTTGGGGCACAAGTTTAGATACCTTCTACCACCTCTATCTCCTCATTTTCACTCCTTAACTATGCCACCTCTTTTCCATCTCCATTCCCTCATTTCCACTACCAAAAACCTAGTTTCTTAGTGTTTTGGCCACTTTCCACCTTCATTCCATGCCCTTGCACCTTGGAGAAGGAGGACGGACACCCCTGAAGTGCTGAAGAGGAGGAGTTCTCAATCTACACCAAATCCCATGGCCAATTCTACCACTTTCCCTTTTTTGTATTTTTTGTTTCCATAAGTAGTTAGGCCCTTTAGGTGGGCTGTTTGAGACAAACATGCTACTTTGATACTATGTTGTGGGAAAATGGTATGTAAGAATTATGGTCTCGTTTTCTAATCATTGTGTTATTTTTCTTTCTTATTCCTCATGAATTTATTTGTGGTTTTTTCTTGAAATCATCTAGTATTACAGGAAAATTGCTTATATTTGGCTAATTTGTGATTTGCTCCTATGTCCAATTAATGGAACCATAGTTATCTTTTCACCTTCCTACATGCTAATCAATTCTCCTACACCTAAGTGAGAGATCTAAGTAGCTAGAACGGGAGTATTTAGTGTAATTAGTCTGGAGCCTTCTCAAGGCTAGAATGTGGGTTATGTGAGGTCTAAAACCTCACTTCCACCTTACATTAGTACCCTTGGCCCCTAATTACCCTAAGAGTTCCTATTCTAGAAACCTAGGATTGACTAGACCCTAATTGAATTCTACCTAAACCCAAGCCCAATCTATCCTTGTAAGGGAGAGTAGGAAGTGTTTCAGACTAGTTCCTCTTATACACTCCCTATCTTATCCATGATTAGTTAGTAGTTTATGGAAATTCATTAGTCTCTAGCTCATTTTTTAGTTCTGGTAATCTAAATGGAAGGTAATGTTAACATGTTATCACCCCCAATACATTTGACAAGTGTATTCCCCTAAACAAGCCACACTTTTCTTAATTGCTTTAAAACCCTAGTTTCATTCTTGCTTAGCTACTATTACGTTATTGAGATATTTACTTGCTTAGTTAGTTTATTGCCTTCTTTTTGCTTTATTCTTGCTAGTTTAGGTCCTTAATTTCTCTTGTGATTAGTTTCCTAAATTAGTGTAGTGTAGATATATTCTTGCCTTCCATAGTGTAGCTTGCTCCTTACTTGCTTAGCTTGCCATTCTTTCTCATTAGAATTAACTTTCTAAGGTTAACAACTGTCTAGTGTTAAGTTAGGTTTTGATCTATCTTGTTCTCCTTTTCTTATTCAACCTTAGTGTAATCAATAAAAATCAACATCAAACCCTTAAACCCTAGACTCCTCTGTAGGAACCTAGTCAAAACTAATCTAGATCTAGTGCCCACTTTTCTCCCTTTGGATCAACCATATTATTGTCGCTTGCCTATGCTATAACATGACCGTGTGCCCTTGTGGGTACAGTGTGTTAGTTCAAGTGAGTGTGTTTGTGTAGGTCCCTTATGAATTTCAAAGATAATAATGTGTTTTGAGCTCTTGGGGCGCATCTAGTCAAATGTAGTTGATTAGTGTATGTACCTCTGGATGGATGCACAAAGCTTTCTGGCACTATAGCTGGGGACAAAAAGTGCCATTGCTACCTAGTGGTTGTGGTGTTGACTCTCCCCTTTGGAACCAACTTTTTCTAGACAATTTTGTTGCATTTGAGAAACACACCAAGCTTTCTGGCGTCATTTTCGATGAGGAAGGTGCTCGACCTAGCTAGTTAATTTTTCTTTGAATTTTTGTACTACCTTCATCATTGATATTCTTTGTTCTTTATTCTTTGTATTCAGTATGCATATTGGTTTGATAACTTGTCCTATTTTCTTTGGTTGTTCCTTGTACATGTGATAAGACACATAGGAAGCCAAGATGGAAGGCCATAGTCCACTTCACGAGCCATTTCAAGTGTACTTCATGCCTAGAAACTACAAATTGCCAATTGCTAATAGAGTTGATTAAATGTCAAAGGAGAAATTCTCCATCCCTTGGACTCTTTCTTTGTTCTTGGGTCCTGCCAACATTCTGTGGCTCAAAGAGTTAGAACCCCTATAACCACTTGGACTCTTTTTTTGAAGTATGCTCCACCTTCAAGATGTTGACGCTAGTGATTAGACAATCATGTTGACCTTATTCTTTTTTTCCCTCAGAGACAAAGCCAAAGATTGGTATGATTCAAGAGAAGACATCATGAGATGGGAGGAAATGAAGAATGCCTTCTTAAAGAAGTTCTAATCCATTGCAAGGTTGAAACAAAAGTGACATGACATAGTGAGGTTGACTCAAATGTGTAATGAGTAGTTCCATGATGCTTGGGAGATATTTCAAAAAATGTTGAGAGAGTGTCCACCCCATGATATTCCTTTATGGAAGCTAATTCAATCATTTTACTAGTTTTTCTCTGATGATTCAAGCTATAATGGATTCATCTTGTGGAGGCGCTTTTATAGCTAAGCCACCTGAGGAGACATAGCCCTTGTTTGAGAAGTTAGTCGAAAGTTCAAGGATATGAACTTCTAGCATGATGAATGATAGTGACCACCCCTTTTGCGTGACCTTTGCAACTCATAGTGATTCAAACCCACAATAGTGAAGATTCTTAGAGACATGGTGAGTTTCATGAAGAACCAAGTGAGAAGTTTTCTTGTCACTTGGTCAATTTTGTGGAATCCTTTGATGAAGAAGAGAAGACACCTCACTCCTATAGATACTCAGAACATCAAAGTCCAAGATATAGAACATGGTTTGAGGAGGAAGTCCTCTCCATGTTGAAAAGCTTTGAGGATATGCAAATGAATGTGAAAATGCTAGAGGAAAGAACATAGCATCTATCTTCCATACTTGCTCTCCAAGAGGAAAAACTTTCTTCAAAACCCATAATGAGTTTCAATGAAACAAGTGGATCTATACATTCCACCCAAGTTCTCTATAGTCCACCTCTTATGCAAGTTCATCCCATTTATCATTTCTAAGGTCATCCAATTCCTGACATACCTCCTCCTCCATCCCACAACATCACCACCAATTCACCGTTCAACCTCAATTTCCTCCCCCACCTCAATTCCAATACCAAGTGTCATGTTCACCTCCTACACAACCCCAACAAGCTCTCCCTCTCCACCATGAGAAAGAGTGGAAAATTTCTTGAGCAGCCCACAAGTCAAGGAAAAGCTGATAAAATAAGGCAAGGGCAACACAAGAGTGATATTGCGATTGAAATTGTTGAAGATGATAATATGACACTGCATGTTCAATTTTTGATATTGTGTGCTTCACATCACACTCCATTTATAGATTTTACCATTCCTAATTTTCCATCTCATGGCACGCCACAAGAAAATGATGTTGATGCAAGTAGGGTAGAAGTAAGTCAACCACCATTCCCCAATGTAATCGATGAGCCCATAGAAGTAAAAAGGAGGCAAACACAATCTTGACATTCTAGATGTGTTTCTCCAATTGAAAGAGAACATTCCATTTTTGGATGCTATCAAGCAGATTCCATCAGATATCAAGTTTCTCAAGAACTCATATATTGTGAAGAGAAATTCAATAGGGAGAATATCAATGAGAGTCAAGTTGACTGAACAAGTGAGCTCTATCACCCAACATGCACTTTCTATGAAGAGGAAATACCCAGGATCACCACTCATACCAAGCTACATAGGAGGGCATCACATAGACAAATCCGTACTCTTGATTTGGGATCTAGTGTGAATTTGATGCCCTATAATGTCTATGTGGACCTAGGTTAGGTAATTTGATATTGACTTGTTGCACTATCCAGATAGCAGATCTCTCAATCAAAGTGCCTAGAGGGAAGAGTAGATGTTGTTTTGGTAATGAAGAACAAAGAAAGGAAAGCAATGTTCCCCATGGATTTCATTATTTTTGACATGGAACCGAAGGATAGGAAGATTCCCATCAACTTGGGAAGACCTTTATTATCTACAGATGATGCCGATATACATGTACGCAATGGCACAATCACAGTATCTTTCATGGACATGAAGATAAATATAACCATGTACAAGACCCCAAATCGGTGAACCCAAGATGAGAATATTGGACATGGTCACTTCAAGACTTAATTGGTCATTTGAAAGAAGGAGATCTAGATGAAAGACTTGATGTTAGTATTTGTGATCAACATGATGAGGAACATAGGCTGAGTGCAAATGAGAGATACATTTATTGTAAGAATGGGAAGATGATGATATGAAATGGTTGAGCAGTTGAAGAATCCACAATAATCTTGGCTAAAGGCATGAAACTTGGCACTAGTGGGAGGCAACCCACCAATGTTTGGGAAATTTTTCATCCAACCCTTCATTTTTTATACTTTTGGTTAATTTTACACTTCTCCATGAAAACTCACAGTTGTTTTTAATAGTTTTTGTTTAGTTTTAAGACGTGTAGGTGAAAATAATGATGAAATGAGAAACATTATTGAAATTTTGACAAAGATTCATGAATATCACTTTTGATCAAAGATTCAGTGTTTTGATGAAGTACAAATTTAAATGACTTGCTAAGGTACACATAATGGCCTTGGTACCATGGAATGGCTATGGTGGTACACTCAAATCAACAAGAGAATAAAAAAAATCAAGAAACGAGGGTCAGACTCAGAATGGTCGTGCAAGGCAGCATGACCATGTTACAATACGATCGTGCAAGGCAACACCACCAAGTTTGAATGTCTATGTGGGCCACCACAACCTTGCTATTGTAAGCCAACACAACCGTTCCATGCAAAATAGACGTGATGCGACCCAATCCAGTGACTTAACTCAATAATTACATCAAATTCCAAATGAGTTAATTTTGTTTCTTACGCTAGCAACACACCCATTCCGCAACTCCAGGCAATCCTGTGGTGATGCCCAACCTTCTCTAAATTCCTAGTTTCCATCAAATCACCCCCAATCCAACCCAAGCAATCTCCTTGCAATTTTTCACACCTTAACCTAACTTTTCCACCCATTTCCACCATCAAATCTCCTCTGTTCTCTCCATTCCACCCAACAACCATGTTCTTCTGAAAAACCTAGTTTTCCCTAAAATTTCCACTCAAATTCATCCAAGATGAAGCAACATGCCAAGAGAATTGTAGAGAGGACCAAGGATGTCCTCTCGTACCAATGCCATCCAAGGAACACATCATCTTCAGTTTTGACAGAATCCACCTATTTTTTGGAGGCCGGTCTAGAGGCCTTGGTGAACTCAATTGTGGATGAAGTTTATACTCATCCATGATGTGCTATCACCAAGGGAACCACCACCACCATCTATAATAGCTCCAAAGTATGATTCATCCAGAAAAGCACCACCCTCTTCGTTGACTCAATCTTCTACTTAAGCGGATCTGCCATCCACCTTTGCCCATCCTTGACATCAACAACACCGAAGTCACAACCCCAACTGTGAGCACAAAGGTGGCTACTTATAAATGATGAGGATGAGGTAATGTAGGACGCACAAAATGAAGATGCACCAAACAAGAATCATGAGGAAACAACTGAGGTGAGGAGCAGTATAGTGAAAAAATCAAAGCACCCGGAGTGCTTGACATGTAGGGTGATAGCCACCCTCTACGTGTTCTAGGAAACACTAGAGGATATAGGTTTCTTCGAGTATTATTAGGATGTGCTAGAAATAATGAGATTGTTTGAGGTCTTCAATATTGTACATGAGACCTATGTTGAGCTAGAAATAATGAGATTGTTTGAGGTCTTCAATACTGTACATGAGACCTATGTTGAGCTAACACATCAGGTTTATTCCACCTTAGAGAAGGTCTGCAATGATGGCGAAGACGCCATTAGAGTTGTGATTGGATATTAGATGATTGGTTCTTACCTCTAAAATTATAAATAAGATTTGTGTTCCAAGTGATGAGATGACAGCCCTCCAAGATCAAGGGAGGACAGATCAAGACATGACTTCAAGTTGCACTCCCATGCGGAAGCATGTCATCGGCCACAACTACTTTGTGATGGGGAAGTCGAAGACAAGCTTGATTCATAATCCTTTCCTCTGATATGTTCAGAAAGTGCTAGAAAACACCATTTTTGGTGAATATGAAAATCAGGGCAGTTATACAAAGAAAGATCCATTTGTCTTGGGCTAGACGAAAAAAGGCAAGCATGTGAATCTAGGTGCACTATTGATTGATAATTTTATGTTGGTCCTATCTAGGAGTAAGAATCTGTTAATTATGGGGGAGATTGTGACGTCCATTGCCATTACCTTAGACATGATGTTTCTGGATATACCAAGGTGGGGGGGGGTTGACATGTAGTTGCTTGTCTATTCTTCTATGATAGAAATTGTTTATCATAAAATCATGCATTAGGTCAATCCCCCATATACATGTGTTTCACTGGAGCTACCATATCATATTGCACCTCTCCTAGAGGAGTATGTCCCTACACAACATTTCCTGGATACATTGAGGATATGGGAAGAGGGGAATCCTTAGGAAGCATTCTAGCAGCCTGAGTTATTGCCTAAGGGATTAGGAGAGTCACATGAAGCCACCGAGTGTATGAGGATAGGGGAGGAGAGCGAGGAACGTAGGGTGAGGAGACCAAACGCAAATGTGATCATTGATAAATGCATGCCAGATTATCATGATCTATTGATAAATGGCCTCATTTTTTAATTTTTACATGCGCATTACCCCTCTCATGTTTGTGAATTATTTGGTTGAATTTTGATTGATGAAAACTACAAAGGATTAGGGTTTGTATAATCTCATGAAAAAATGTGGTTTTAATATTACTCATTCATGTGGTGTGTCATTCCTTGATGACATTGTTGGAGTAACTTTCATATGGGACAAATCATGTTAAAATCCATAATAGTACCCCGTCTTTGACTCACTTTTATTCTATCATCTTCTTACCTCTCCACCTCATGAAAGCATGACAAAGTGAACATATTCAACCTTGCACACCTCCAAAAGTTTGGGGTCGCCATATCTGTATCCATTCGCTTCATTCCCACCACCATGTGCCCTTTCTACACCAAAGACATGGAAAAGAAAAAAATTGCAAAAAGAAAATAAAAGATGCTCCTATGTAATAGCATCTAAAAAAAGAAAAGATGATTGCTCCTATATAATAGCACTCAAAAATCTTATAAAAACCCTTTGTTACATTTGCATACCAATTGAGCTAGGAAACATCAAACCTAGCTCATTTTTCCCTTTTTTGCAGCGACGTGGGTTACTTATGTAGATTGACATATGAGATTGAATGCATGTTTGTAAAATAAAAAAAATCAGTCAGTTTTTTATCTTTGCCACCATGAAACAGTTTAGTCAGAGTTATATGACACCCATATGATTGATTTTGTGATCAATGCTCTATATGTGAAGTTTGTGTGCTCAATGCTTTAATCATGATTAGTTTTTGAAAGATGAGAGTAGAGAGGTGGAATGCTCTTATGGACGTTATTTGCATGTTTTTAAAGTATTTGGACCATACTTGGATAGAAGAGAGATAAAAAGAATGATCCTAGGCTTTTTATACCCTTAGAAAGGGCCAAAGTGAAATCCAAGTCTCCCTCAACCTAGCCATAGTAGACAAAGTTATATTGAAGAAAATATGTCCAAGGATGAATAAAGAACAAGCTCAAAGTGTTGTTGAAGAGAGAAGCAAAGCTGAGGCATCCCAGAATGGTTGTGCCAGTTCAACCAAAATCACACACTGAAGCATTGGAGTTTTAATTCAGTAGCATGGCCATGCAACACAACATGGTCATGCCATCATGACCCAGAATGGTCATGTCATGAAGCATGACCATGTTGTAGCTAAGTGAGAATGCCCATGGCACTGTGAATGGGTAATCAACCCTAGAGCTAGAATGACTGTGGTGACAACCACAGTCACCCATGAGCCACCACGACTGTGGTGACCATCATGGTCGGCCACCAACCTTCCATTTCCTCCAAAACAACATGTGATTTTTCCACATTACAACCTCGATCGTTCTACTCCACCAGGGTCGTGCTCACTCCTACCCACCACAACTATGCTTCCCAACATGGTCGTGCTACATACAAACTCTTCCACTTCACTTCCCATTTTACCCTCACTTGACCTAGTGCTTCCCCACCACCCATATATACATAGGTGGTTGCATGAGGTTAGCTACCTTCTACCACCTCTTAGATTCCTATTTTTTCTCCTTAGCCATTCCACCTCCTTTGCATCTCCATTCCACTCTAGTCCACCATTTTCACCACCAAAACCCTAGTTTTTTAGTGTTTTGGCAACTTTCCACCTTCATTCCATGCCTTTGCACCTTGGAGAAGGTATGGATGCCATTGAAGTTGTTGGATAGGACTAGTCCTCCATCTGCATTGAGGTCCTTGATCACTTATAACTCTTTCCCCTTTCTTTTTGTATTTTCCATTTTCATGAGTAGTTAGGCCCCTTAGGTGGGTTGTTTGAGGCCAAAAATGTTACTTTGATACCATGTTGGGGGAAAATGATATATAAGCATTATAATTTCGTTTTATAATGATTATGTTCTACTTCTATCTCACTCCTCATGAGTTTCTTCATGGTTTGTTCTTGAAATCATCTAGGGTAACATGAAAATTGCTTATATGTGGCTAATTTATGACTTTCGCCTAAGTGCAATTAATGCATCCCTAGTTAGACTTTCACCTTACTACATGCTAATCAATTCTCCTACACCTAAGTGAGATATCTAAGTAGCTCGTATAGGAGCATTTAGTGTAATTATCTTGGATCCTTCTCAAGGCTAGAATGTGGGTGATGTGAGGTCTAAAACTTTATTTCCACATTACATTACTACCCACGACTCCTAATTACCCTTAGAGTTCCTATTCTAGAAACCTAGTCTTGAGTAGATCCTAATTGAATTCCACCTAAACCCAAATCCAGTGGAACCTTGTAAGGGTGAGTAGGAAGTTTTACATACTAGTTTCCCTTACATCCCTATCTTATCCATGGCCATTTAGTAGTCTAGGGAAATCCATTAGTCTCCAGCTGGTTGTTTGGTTTAGTAATCTAAATGGAAGAGTAACGTTAACATGCTATCACCCCAACACATTTGACAAGTGCATTCCCCTAAACAACTCACACTTCTCTTAGTTGGTTCAAAACCCTACTTTTGTTCTTGCTTAGCTAGTGTCATCTTACTTAGCTCTTTACTTGCGTAAATAGTTAATTGCCTTGTTCTTGCTAGTTTAGGTCCTTAATTTATCTTGTGATTAGTTTGCTATTTTAGTGTAGTGTAGATCTCTTCTTATCTGCCTTAGTGTAGCTTGCTCCTTTCTTGCTTAGCTTGTCATTTCTTGCTCATTAGAATTAACTGTCTAGGGTTAACTTAGGTTTTGATCTTTCTTGTTCTCATTTAATTGTTTGCTTGTTCAACCTTAGTGTAATCAATGAAAATCAACTTCAAACCCATAAACCCTAGACTCTACAGTAGGAACCTAACCAGAACTAACCTAGCTCCAGTGGCCCCTTTTCTCCCTATGCATCGACCCTATTCTTTCTGCTTGCCTATGATATAACACGACCCCATAAAGTTGTAGATGTAGTGTGTTAGTTTACGTGAGTGTGTCTATGTAGGTCCAATTTGTAAGATACCAGTGTTTTCCAAGCTTGTGGGTTGCATCTAGTCAAATCTAATTGATTAGTGGGTACACCTCTGGATGGATGCCCCACGCTTTCTTGCGCCATTGCCAGGGACAGAAAGTGCCATGGCTACCTTGTGGTTCGGGTGTTAACTCTCCCCTTTGGAATCATATTTTACCAATCTATTTTGTTGCATTTGAGAAATAAATAAGAATCTATGTGAGGATAAAATATTATTTTGATGTCAACATCAATTGGAGATAACAAGGTAAAATACATAATGATATTGATGTTAATATTAAAAGGAATACAAGAAGAGCCAAGTAGATATCCACCTCAACTCTTTCTTTGCCAACATTAATGAATGCCATGTTGATGAGAAATTTTTTGACATAATTATTTTGCAAGAACATTAAAACTACCAAAATGACCCAGCAAACCAACAAGAATCGAGTTTTTTCCCCTTATATAATTTCAAATAAAAAAATCTTCATATACCAACATAATTCACATTGTAACTAGATAATAGTAAAAACTCTGAATTTTCACAATATAAATTTCAAATGGTGGCAGAGGACATGGTTCCCAAGCTGGTCCAGACTTTGATTTGATTGACAACATTCTTAGTGTATGCATTGTTCACTTCTATTACATAATAAAATTCACCACTCTAACAATATCTCACAGTGAGCTCTAGATATTACAAAATGCAAAAGTTGGAACTAATATTGGTTGATCCATGAGTGGTATGTATGAGTGAAGGTTAGATACAAGTACCTTACACAGTGCATTTGAATATACTAATTATATATATTGAAGATTGTTTCTACATTGGTACAACATTAATTACAGAAAAATGTCGCGGGTGACTGCTAGGGCGACGGGGAGAGCGAATGAGCGTCGTCGGGTTCCTTTGGAAGCTCCTCTTCAGATCTGGAAGCCAAAACCTAAACAAGAGGTTCACAATGCCTGTCGAAACTCTCCAAAGGAATGGTTCGAAGTTGTTCAAGGAAAAAGACAACCTGTTGCTCCCCTGTGCCTGACAAAAATCAAAGTTCAAGAAGGCCGCATTATGGTCCCAAGTGCTGAAGTTGCAGAAAGAAATGGAAATTTTGTCTCTCGGGTTATGTTATAGATTTCAATCTCGTTCCTAGCATTCTACATTCCCATCTCCTCAATGTATGGAACCTGGAAGAAAATGTTGAAATCATTCCTAGACATAATGGCTTGTTTCTCTTCAGATTTTCAAATAGTCGAGATGTTAAGCAAGTTCTAGACAATGGTCCTTGGTATGTGAAATGCTTTCTGATGGTTTTAAACAAATGGAGTCCTGGTTATCCTCTTAGGAAAGCTGGCTTCAAGAAGATCCAGATATGGATTAGATTGTATAATTTACCTCTGGAGTTATGGGATATGCGTATGTTCGAGAGGATTGGCTCGTTTCTGGGGTTTCCCATCAGTACTGATAAAGTTACTAAGGAATGCAGCTTACTGGAGTATTCTAGACTGAACATCCTTATTAATCCGGAGGCTAAACTTCCAAGTTCTGTTGCTCTTCAAAGCGATGATGGAAATGTTGGTATGTATGCCTTGAGAGCCAATCATAAGATGATTGATGGGATACATTAAGATTGATTTGATAAACATCAAAGGCAAGCTTCCAATTATATCTGGTTCAGTCATATGAGATAGTGATAGAACAGATTGAATGTCTAGAGAATGACAATACTCAATGACGTATGCCTTCAGGTTGAGGACCTGAATGATGAGATCATACAGATGTTAAGAGTTTGTACATTCTTGTTATGTCCCTAGTCAGATGTCATTGTGGAAGGTAGATAGACAACAATGATACACAAGACTAGATTGTGGTGTTGGTTGATGACAGAATCTCATTAGTCATGATATAGAGATATCAAACCAAACACATAGGTACTTGTTAGAGAACAAGTGTACCGGACAGACCCACCGTGAGTTTGACACATGGAACCATGACATGGTAGTCACAGTCAGTACTCACAGTGATGGTGGTGAATGTGATTCTTTGACCTGAAATCACTACACTCAACACATGTTGTTGGGTACACTTTGACATCATCAAACATAGTCCTGAAACATGGGTTGTTATAAAGGTGATGATTGGGTGGCTTTGACACATGGGGCTTTTGATGGGTGAGTGATAGATATGGGATTTGTCCCTCCTAAGGGAGCTTGATATCCATGGCCACTTGATGAGTAGGATTGAGAAAGGCGTGCACGCATGTTTGAGTCAGTATGTGATACTGATGTCATAACATATCTCTTCCAATCTACTCTGAGATCAAGAAAGTGAATGAACGTTGACATGATGACTAGTCCATACCTTGAGTTCATTCAGGATATCAGTGACAAAGGAATTATGCATTCACTGTAACACCATTCACGGATTGTAGGATTGAAAGTTGTTCTCCAACTTTCTATTTCACTTGGGTAGCAATGATGTGCGACTAGGCACCGCTCATTGCTTGTGAAGTCATAAGTGTTATGGACTTTCACTGCCAACGTGAAAAAGGACTTGCAGGGTCACACACATAGGATTTAACCTGGAAGAGGAGTTTTGTCCACAAAGCATTGTTTAGATTGATTACTAAAGGAGTTTAGTAGTTCAATTAAACACTCAATCAGTCGATGGCTCAATATCATATGGTTCAAGGTGTTGGACGCATTGATTGGAGTATCGGATTGATTGAAATCGCAATTGACTAATTTTTCCCAACCTGTGCTCCCAACCGATCAGCTCAAGTGTTGAACCAGTCGGCTGAGGTTGAAATGATCGGTTCAAGGGTTGAACTGATCATCTCAACTGGTGCAACTGACCTATTGGGAAAATCATGTCGGCAAGAATTTTCCTTTGGTTTCAAATTGCCCAATTCGATTGGGAATGATATTGGTATTCGATACCAATTGGGAAAGAAACAAGGAAAGTCTTTTTGAGCCGAATTAGGACCATGAACCGATCGGTTCAGGGCACCAACCAATCGGTTGGAGTGCCCCAAACGGTCGGCTCAGGTCCAACCGATCGGCTCAATGGCCGAACCGATCAGTTCAGCTGTGAACCGATCGTTTCAAGTTGCGAACAGGTTGCTTTTTGTGGAAAATCCTTGAACCCTTCTACTCTTGCTTTAGTCCCACATTGCCCGGGATAGAGAACCTTGTCCCATGACCCTCCTATATATAGGGGTATTGGGGGCTTCTCGAAGAACAACTCAGTGCAACCAGTTGCTCTGCAAGTTGTCGTTCTCTCTGGTTTTGGTAAACGAGAGAGAGCCTGAGCAAGTGCTTCCCGCAAAAGGGAGGTACAGCAAGGGAAGGACAACTGCAGTTGCAACTCGAGGTAGGAGAGTGTGTGGGCGACTAGTACGCCTGTAGAAGGGTTTGATTCCTTCCACTTCCTTATTGGACAAGGAGTGTGGAGTTCCAGGTGGTCCGTGTGGACTACTACAGAGGCGGGAGGTTTTTGCCGCTCAGGAGGACAACTGTCAACCCGACAGTCCCGGTGAGAGGAGGATTCGTGAGTCTCGGTGCGACTAGGAGCTGCACAGACACCGTCCAAGACCGGAGGCGAAGACCGCACTAGCTGTGAGGTATTGTCGCCGAGCAAGCCTCAAGACAAGGTATGATTCCTCAAACCATCCTTCCTATTGTATAGACGTTGACGCGTTTCCTCGGTTTGGGTTTGGGGAGGAGAAAATTTTTGTTTCCGCTGCCTCCTTTGGCTCCCCTAAAACCCAACAGTGGTATCAGAGCCACGTCAAATGCTCTATACTTTAGGATTATCGATATGATCCAATCTTAAATCCACAAATCCCAATATTATATATATGATATGTAATATTAATGCACTCGATACGGGTCACCCTTAAATGAGTTTTGTGGTGGATGTTTAGCGTGGTTATGGCTAATAAACCCTATCTGTGATTGGTTGTGTGTGGTTTCTTGCATCTCAGTCTGCGCATCGATCCCTTCTCCTATTCCTGATGTAACTCGAAATAATTCGAGATTCTTTCCTACCTGTGCTCCCCCTGAATGTAACTCGGGGTTTCTCTTTTAAAATGTAAAATAGGATAGATTTTATTTCCTGTTATGTCGAAGACCGGTGGACCTCCAGACGACAGCTGAGACGATCAGTTCAAGGAGTGAACCGATCGGTTGGCGTTCCAGACGGTCGGTTCAAGGAGTGAACTGATCGGGTAGATGCCCAGTTCGAGGAGCGAGACGAGCGGGTGGCGGCCTTGGAGAGATGCAGGACGACCAGGAGAACTGATCGGTTGGAGGAGCCAACCGACCGACTGGTGGCTCCCAGACGACTGGCCAGAGAGGATAGATCATTCATATGATGAGTTGATCAACTCGGATGGTTAAAGCACAGAGTTATCTTGTACATGTTGCATATGATGTAGACCTAGATGACTGTGATTCCTCTTGGCTCGAGGAATCACATTAGGATGGCCATAATCATTGCTTTTATCATTTCGCATGTTTTCTGTGGGATATAGCATGTATATGATACGTACTATGTATTGTGGTGATTGTATATGTATATGTATATAAACCAAATCCCTCATTAAATATGAAGTTTTAGATGCCTTACAAATGCGACACACGTGAAAAGCTTGATCGACCAAGTGTGGGCATGCCAAAGCGTGGTGCACCGTCTATCTCGAGGAAGCGTGAAGGATGAATGTGTGGGTCGCCAAAGCAGGGTGCACATTCATCGTGTTTGCTTTGGGTCGGACTTAACAAGGTGACCTAGATAGGATCTAGCACCTTGAGGCATGGAGATGATCATTGCAAGGAGTTGTATATGACATCTTATCAAGAGTTGCATATGATGAAATTGGAAAGTGTTGCCTACCTGAGAGATCTAAGTTGTGGGTGATCAGCCAAAGCTGACTCATGACTTAGAGGATTTCAGGATCTTGCCCACTAGAAGGTTGTACGATGCAATCTTCTGAATTGATGGTGAGGGCTATCAATTTGAAATAAAATAGTGGGAGTGATAATTAATTAAAGGCCTAATTTTATCGTCAAACTTTTCAAATCAATCAAATAAGTCAAAAATGAGTTTTGGACTAAAATTGCATATTTTCCTTTTTGTAGTTCAAATGGAAAGAAACAACAACAACTTTTCTTTGCGATCGATCCTTGACAAGGACAAGCTAAATGGGACAAACTTCCATGACTGGTATCGGACATTGAGAATTGTTCTCACTCAACAGCGTAAGCTCTATGTCCTGGATACTCCAATTCCAGAGGAACCTGCTCCTAATACACCAAAGGCAAAAAGGGATGCTTACAAGAATCATTATGATGATGCTATTGATGCAAAGTGCTTGATGTTGTGCTCTATGAACCACGAGTTGCAGAGACAACATGAGAACATGGGTGTTATTGAGATGGTTCAGCATCTCAGAAACATGTATGAAGATCAAGCACGGCAAGAGAGATACGATGTCTCAAGGGAACTGTTCAAGTGCGTCGTGACAGAAGGAGATCCAGTTGGTCCTCACACACTCAAGATGATTGGGTATGTGGAGAACCTGCAGAGACTGGGATTTCCACTGAGCCAAGAGTTGGCTACTGACGTGATACTGCAATCGTTGCCAGAATCCTATAGTCAGTTTGTGATGAACTACAACATGAACAACTTTGATAGGCCACTGTCATAGTTGTTGGGCATGTTGAGGACATCCAAGACACAGATGAAGAAGGACAAGCCTAAGACTGTGATGGTGATCACGGGAAAGAAAGGCAAGTCCAAGCGCAAGGGCAAGGGCAAAGCTAAGAAAGGTTCTGAAGCTAGCCAAGAGTCCAAGCCATCTTCAGCACTCAAAGCCAAGGGAGGAGTGACCAAGAAAGGAAATTGCCACCATTGTCAGAAGCCTGGACATTGGAAAAGGAATTGTCCTCTCTATCTGGAAGAACAAAAGAAGAAGGAGGCAATTTCCGTCTCTAATTAAAGGTGTCATGAAAATAAACTTGTAACACTTTTTGAGGTATATGATACCAAGATGTAAAGTGTAAAGAACTCAATAAATGGGGAAAGTGTTGCCGCCATAGATAGGAGTACTTTAGTTTATTTTTCATACATAAGGCATGTAATAGAGTTATGAACTGCTATTTCATATTTTCCAATAGATAGAAACACTTTATTTTTGCATATTGTATGACAATGATGGCAATTAATAAAGTTGATGTTTCATTCTTTAAAAGATTTGATCTTTGTGGCAATGCCTTGTTTATCTTGTGGTATATGATACGCATAAGATAAAATGATACCTAAAATGTTATTGATAACTCAAACAAACAGATTAGCATCAATCATGAGAAATTCATTTCTAGTTTCCATATGATGGATAAATCTAGACTCTTTTGGTTAGAGAACCAGTAAGAGACATGAATATCTTGGACATGATTAATCTTCACTAATGGTAGTGGGAGAATGATTATCCTATTAGGTATAATACATGTGATGTATTTACATACCTATTGGAGTGAATGTTAATACTTCAAATGGTGTTTAGAGAAATACCAATATGAATATCTTGAAATGTTCAAGATTATCATAGATGAAGTATGAATTTGGTAAAGTATTAATTATTGATGAGATCAATTAATGAAATACTTGAACCAAATGTTTGAGAACCTTGTGAGTGATTATGATCATGTATCATAGTAATATCATGATTAAGGCATGGTGATGTCTAAATCAAGAAGGAATCATACTCTAAGGAGTTATAGAATGATTATCAAATAATTGAATTCTTCTTAATAATTGAATACCCAACACTAATAAAGGAAATTAAGAATCACAAGGGTTGTGAGTTCTTATATCCATAATAGATACACCTCAATTATCTATGTGATGAGTTGGTCATATGATGAGTCAACTATCTAGATGAATATGAGGAAACAGATTTTTGATTTATGGTTTATGACCATTACATCCTAAATGACTTCCATGAGAACCATAAGGTATGACCTTGATGGTAGCACTCATTGGATGGAAATCCATAAGTGAAAATAAGTCTTAAGCATTAAGACACATGGATGACATTTTGAGAAGGATGTTGTTTGTTGATTGCAACTTAATGACTAGGACATTTGGCAATGGATACTAAAACCACATTCCTATGAGGAATAAAACAAGGATGTGTACTTGACACAACCTATAAGGTTTATGAATCCACTAATGCAAATGAAGTCTATAAGTTACAATGGACTAATCAATGTGATTGATTGAGTACAAGAAACTCAAAATTGAATCTTTATTGTGATGATATAGTCAAAGGGTTTGACTGATATGTCAAAGATAAAGAAGGGATCTATGATTTAGTGGGAGCGTATTCACATTCCACATGTTGATGTGAAATGGAAATGTTCTTGAATGGAAATCCAAAGTGGAAATTATCTTTAGAGAAGATAGAGACGTTTCCTATGTGATAGGAATAGAGATCTATGAGATAATTCTCGAAAATCTCTTGACCTGGAAAAGAGAGAGCATACATTGGCAATCTGTACTGAAGGGTTCAGTATGCACAGATTCAGTGGGAGAAAACTTGTCCATGCTTCATGGAGAGTTAGTATCCTAAGGCCAAGTGTCCAGTTCTTGTGAAGAATGTGAACACTAAGTATAGATATAGATCTATCATGTATGTGATCATCCCATTATCTTGCATGTATAGACATGGCAAGAATAAAATGCATTCATCATCTTGTATGTAGGACATAACAATATGATGTGCTCATCCTGATAACTCGTATGTGGGACACATGACGAGTGGATGTCTGTCTAAATTCTAGTAAGTGTTACTGGAATACCATGAGAACTTGATAAGTACTTATGAAGTACTAGTTCTATGGAAATAAGGAAGAGTTTGATGTAAAGAGTTACATTGATGCGATCTTCCAAAAGGGATAGAAAATTAATCACAAAATATATATATGAGATATATAAAAGTGAAAGTTTGTTGATAATTGGAAATGTTCCGATAAAACCATTTGTTAAAAGGGAAATGTCGAGTATCTGTGTGTTAGAGAATAGCAGTGGATACTATATGGATATAGAAGTTCATGAGATGAACTAATAGATATTCCGGCCATCGATGACAAGTTTGGAATCCTTGATCATGCAATGTGGCTAAAGGTTAGCAAAGGAATACTAGACCGCATATTACGGCAACTCCATCTCATACGTGTGACGTACAACGAAGAGATGTGAGACATGCAATTTATACTGACTTTGGCAAGGTGTTGCCATTACTCACTGTGTAAGCATGGGAGCATAATAACATGTGGGACATGTTTGAAGATCACTATGAATATGATTCAAGGGTGATTGGCTCGCAGTGCAAGTGGGAGTCTGTTGGTATGTATGCCCTGAGAGCCAATCATAAGATGATTGATGGGATACATTAAGATTGATTTGATAAACATCAAAGGCAATCTTCCAATTCTATCTGGTTCAGTCATATGAGATAGTGATAGAACATATTGAATGTCTAGAGAATGACAATACTCAATGATGTATGCCTTCAGGTTGAGGACCTGAACGATGAGATCATACAGATGTTAAGAGTTTGTACATTCTTGTTTTGTCCCTAGTCGGATGTCATTGTGGAAGGTAGATAGACATAAATGATACATAAGACTAGATTGTGGTGTTGGTTGATGACAGAATCTCATTAGTCATGATATAGAGATATCAAACCAAACACATAGGTACTTGTTAGAGAACAAGTGTACCGGACAGACCCACCGTGAGTTTGACACATGGAACCATGACATGGTAGTCACAGTCAGTACTCACAGTGATGGTGGTGAATGTGATTCTTTGACCTGAAATCACTACACTCAACACATGTCGTTGTGTACACTTTGACATCATCAAACGCAGTCCTAAAACATGGGTTGTTATAAAGGTGATGATTGGGTGGCTTTGACACATGGGGCTTTTGAGGGGTGAGTGATAGATATGGGATTTGTCCCTCCTAAGGGAGCTTGATATCCATGGCCACTTGATGAGTAGGATTCCATATGTGATACTGATGTCATAACATATCTCTTCCAATCTACTCTGAGATCAAAAAAGTGAATGAACGTTGACAGGATGACTGGTCCATGCCTTGAGTTCATTCAAGATATCAGTGACAAAGGAATTATACATTCTCTGTAACACCATTCACGGATTGTAGGATTGAAAGTTGTTCTCCAACTTTCTATTTCACTTGGGTAGCAATGATGTGTGACTAGGCACCGCTCATTGCTTGTGAAGTCATAAGTGTTATGGACTTTTACTGCCAACGTGAAAAAGGACCTGCAGGGTCACACACATAGGATTTAACCTGGAAGAGGAGTTTTGTCTACAAAGAATTGTTTAGATTGATTACTAAAGGAGTTTAGTAGTTCAATTAAACACTCAATCAGTCGATGGCTCAATATCATATGGTTCAAGGTGTTGGACGCATTGATTGGAGTATCGGATTGATTGAAATCGCAATTGACTGATTTTGCCCAACCTGTACTCCCAACCGATCATCTCAAGTGTTGAACCGGTCGGCTGAGGTTGCTGAATCGGTCGGCTCAAATGTTGAGTCGATCGGCTCATGACCAGGTTGAAATGACCAGTTCAAGGGTTGAACCGATTGGCTCAACTGGTGCAACCGACCTGTTGGGAAAATCATGTCAACAAGAATTTTCCTTCGGTTTCGAATTGCCCAATTCGATTGGGAATAATATTGGTATTCGATACCAATTGGGAAAGAAACAAGGAAAGTCTTTTTGAGCCGAATTAGGACCATGAACCGATCGGTTCACGGCACCAACCGATCGGTTGGAGTGCCCCAAACGGTCGGCTCAGGTCCAACCGATCGGCTTAATGGCCGAACCGATTGGTTCAGCTGTGAACCGATCGTTTTAAGTTGTGAACAGGTTGCTTTTTGTGGAAAATCCTCGAACCCTTCTACTCCTACTTTAGTCCCGCATTGCCCGGGATAGAGAGCCCTGTCCCATGACCCTCCTATATATAGGGGTATTGGGGGCTTCTCGAAGAACAACTCAGTGCAACCAGTTGCTCTGCAAGTTGTCGTTCTCTCTGGTTTTGGTAACCGAGAGAGAGCCCGAGCAAGTGCTTCCCGCAAAAGGGAGGTGCAGCAAGGGAAGGACAACTGCAGTTGCAACTGGAGGAAGGAGAGTGTGTGGGCAAATAGTACGCCTGCAGAAGGGTTTGACTCCTTCCACTTCCTTGTGGGACAAGGAGTGTGGAGTTCCAGGTGGTCCGTGTGGACTACTACAGAGGCGGGAGGTTTCTGCCACTCAGGAGGACAACTGTCAACCCGACAGTCCCGGTGAGAGGAGGAGTCATGAGTCTCGGTGCGACCAGGAGCTGCACAGACACCGTCCAAGACCGGAGGTGAAGACCGAACTAGCTGCCAGGTATTTTTGCTGAGCAAGCCTCGGGACAAGGTATGATTCCTCAAACCATCCTTCCTATTGTATAAACGTTGACGCGTTTCCTCGGTTTGGGTTCGGGGAGGAGAAATTTTTTGTTTCCGCTGCCTCCTCTGCCTCCCCTAAAACCCAATAGGAAATATCTATGAAGTTCTGGTCGAGTATGAATGGATCCCTTCTGTCTGTGGCAAATGCAATACATTTGGTCATGAGGTTTTCTGCTATCTGTTTTTAGAGTATAATACCTAAACAACTGAAAGTGGTTTGATCTTAGATAGGAACGTAGCAATGAATTTGAATGAGCACATACCAAGTATGGATATAAATGCAGGATCTAGCTCTGAAGCGGGTTCTGTTCCTTCCACGCCTTTCCAAGTTTTTGAGGACCTTGTTGTCTCAGATGCAGATGTTCAAGTTGGTAATATAAGGAGTAGTTTTCTTTCTTTAAACTCCCCTCCATCTATGGTGCCTAAGATGAATGATGGTATTCTTCCTTGAATTGCTAGTTCGACTTTCTCTCCTCTAAGTAGCTTAGATACTATTGAAGAAAACGCTGAGGCCGGCAACTCAATGGCCCAAGCTTCCAAATGAATCCTCCCATTAAAATTTCCTCCTGGAATATTTGTGGTATTAGTAATAAAATTAAGAGTGTCCAGGAGGAATTAAATATGTTAGGTAGTAGTATTTTTATTCTTCAGGAAACTAAGCTTAGAAGAAGGAACCAGTCCAAGTTTATCACTAAATCTTTCCCTGGTAAGCAGTTTATTTCTAGCATTGATTCTCATGCTCTTGGTCGTATTGTCATTGTTTGGGACCCGATCATCTGTTCTATCGATAAGATCCTTGAAACATACCAGCATATTCTTTGCAAGGTTTATGTTTATGATTTCTCTTTTCTCATTTTTGGGATCTATGGTCAAAATGGTGATGGTGACCGTTCTAGTCTTTGGGAATCTCTTAATTCTGTTTGTCAAAATTATAACCTTCCTTGGATTTTTTTGGGTGATTATAATGCTATTAGAAAAGACAATGAAAGAATCAGCAGAAATCCTCCTTCCACCAAAGCTATGTCTGAGTTTAATGATTGGATTTCACATAATGGCATGTTTGAGCTTGACTTGAAAGGTCCCTTTTTCTCATGGGACAATAGACAGGATGATGATGATTTTATTACTTCTAAGATTGATAGAGTTATTTACAATGATCTGTTCTTAAATAGTGTTGAAGATTTCTCTGGTGAGCTCATTTCCAATACTGTTAGTGATCATAAATCCATCTTGTTTGTTGTTGGGCACCAGAGGCAGGTGAAATCTCCTTTTTGCTTCATTAATTCTTGGGCAAAAAAAGATGGTTTTTTGGATGTTGTTAGAAATGCTTGGGATAAATAAGTTGAAGGAACGTCCATGTTCAGGGTTTATAGAAAATTCCAAAAGTTAAGGACTGATTTAAAAAGGTGGAATCATGAATGTATTGGGGATTTGTTTGATAATGTTAGAGTGGCTAAACATAATGCTCTCCAAGCTCAAATTAAAGTTGACCTTGAGCCCCACAGCAGGGTGTTACAAAGAGAAGCTAAAGATCTTCGAAAAGTTTTGCATGAAGCAGAAATTGCTGAAGAAAGCCTCCTGAGACAGAAATCTAGAGTTCAATGGCTTGCTGAAGGAGACAAGAATTCTAAGTTCTTTTACTCTTCCATAAAGACCAGACGACAGAGAAACAATATTAGATGTCTCAATTATAATGGTCAACTTAATTCTGATTATGATGATAATAAAAACTTTGTCTTTCAGTTCTATTCTGATCTTTTTGATAGTGGTCATAAATGTGAGGGCCTTAGTACCTTTTCTTGGTCGGGTCCTATCCTTAATGACACTAAAAAAGCCAATCTTATCAGGAGAGTTACTCAAGATAAAATTGATAATACGATTGCTGATTTAAAGGCTGACAAGGCCCCTGGCCCAGACGGGTTCAATGCCTATTTTATTAAGGAAACGTGGTCGATTGTGGGTGGTGATATCTCTTTGGCAATTAAGGATTTTTTCTACAATGGTAAACTGCTTAAGGAATCGAACAACACATTTATCATTATGATTCCTAAAGGTCTTGACTCGGCTGAGATTAAAAATTGGTGTCCTATTTCGCTTTGCAATGTGGTTTTTAAAACTATTTCCAAAATCTTAGCGAATAGAATGCAAAGTATTATGCCTTGTGTTATCAACAACAACCAAAATTCTTTCATCAAGGGAAGAAATATTAAAGATTCCATCTTGTTGTCCAATGAAATCTTGCATGATTTTAACTGGTCTTGTTCGGGCAGTAAAATGTGTTTGAAGATTGACATTTCTAAAGCATACGATAATGTTAATTGGAAGTTCTTGTTTGCTATTCTTCATAGGATGGGATTTCCATCGATTTGGATTAATTGGATCTCGAATATCTTCTCTTCTATTTCTTATCAAGTCTTGTTTAATGGTGAGCCTACCGACAATTTCTTTCCCTCTAATGGTATCCGCCAAAGAGATTCTTTGGCTCCGTATCTTTTTGTTGTTGTCATGCAAGCTTTTACTGTGCTTATTGATGAGGCTGTTCATAATGGTAAACTAACTCCTCTTAAAGCCTCGAAGGATTTCTTTTTATCTCACTTGGTTTTTGCAGACGATCTTATGATCTTTTTAGAAGCTATTGTAGACAATGCTAATGTTGTGCTGAAAGTTCTTGATGACTTTAGGAATCTCTCTGGTCTTAGGATCAACAAGATGAAAAGTGAATTTTTTTTCAGTAAGAATGCCTCTTCTAAAGCAGAGATTATTGATATTTTGAATTTTAAAGAAAGTAAACTTCCTTCTTCGTACTTGGGTGTTCCTCTAGTTACTGGGAAAATCCCTAGATCTTC
This sequence comes from Alisma plantago-aquatica, assembly GCA_963693085.1. Taxonomy (NCBI): domain Eukaryota; kingdom Viridiplantae; phylum Streptophyta; class Magnoliopsida; order Alismatales; family Alismataceae; genus Alisma; species Alisma plantago-aquatica. Next base: position 1,275,084,710 of record OY856412.1, on the reverse strand, counting down.
ATGTCCTGATCTTATTGATAAAGTGAAGTCCATATTAGAAGGATGGAAATCAAAAATGCTTTCTATGGCTGGAAGATTAGAGCTTGTGCAATAGACTCTGAGTGTTCTCTACTTACACTAGTGCTATGCCTTTCCTATTCCTAAGTTTACTATGGAAGCTATTGAGAAGCTTTGTCGAGATTTTATATGGGGTAAATCTGATAATAGTTCTGGTATACATCTGGTTAATTGGAACATGGTTACATTGCCAAAAAAAGAGGGCGGCTTAGGGATTAGAAAAGTTGAAGAAGTATCTAAAGCTTGCTTGGTCTTGAATGTTTGGGATGTAGCTAGGAAAAAAGACTCCCTATGGGTCAAATGGATTAATGAAAGATATTTAGCCAATTCTTCCTTCTGGTCTGTGAAAGTTAATTCTTCTATGTCTTGGATGTTCACTAAGATTCTTAATTGCAGAATGGAACTGTTAAAGTTCATTAAGTTCAAGATTGGAAATGGGAATGATACTTTCCTTTGGTTGGATCCTTGGTGCCCTCCTAATAACAAGTTCTTATGGGATTTGATTGGCAAGGATGCTTACTCAAGCTTGGAATTCCAGTTAACAGTAAAGTTTCTGCCATCCTTGATAACGGTCTGTGGTCAGTGCCTGTGAACAGAGTTAACAAGAAGCTTCTTGATACTATTTCTTATTGGTCAGTTCCTAGTGGAGGTTTAGATACTCTACTCTTTAAAGATTTGAATTCTCTTAGTCTCAAGTTTGTTTGGGAAGTTGTTCGATCTGTTGGTGAGGAGTTGCCTCTTTTCATGTGGTTATGGAAGGGTTCTAGTCCTAGACGTCACCAGTTGAATGGCTGGAAAATTATCCATGACAGACTTCCTACTTCTGAGCATATGAAAAGAATTGGTTTTTTGGGCCCTTCTAGGTGCTTTCTTTGTGAGGCTAATTGTGAAAGCTCTATCCATTTCTTGACTTGCTGCTCGTATGTTTAAAATGTTTGGAATGGTTTAAAAGAAGTGCTTATTGTTCCTTTGAGTTTTAACTCGTTGGATGATCTTCTAAAAATTCAGAATAAGAAAGATAAGTTTCTTCTTCTTAGTTCTCTTTATCACATTTGGTGGGAAAGGAATATTAGAGTTCATGATAACCTTGGATCTTTACCCGAAGATGTTAGTAAGAGGGTTATGCAAGAGGGCATATGTTTTTGGCCTGCCTAATTCCTTCTTTTTTTGGTTCTGCTGGTTCTCAGCTCTGTATAGCTGCTTTCAGGTCTTGTTTGCATATCTATCTTCTGCCTTTGTATGAGTTGTAGGGCTGCTGTGGATGGAGTTCATCTTTGAGGTTGTTTAGCGGTAGTCCTATAGTCAGCTGAGTTGTTTTGTTTTGATGCTGCTTATACGGTTGAAGACTCTCTTTTTCTTGAGTGGATGAGCTTATCCTATTGAAGTGGCAGAGCTCTCTCAAGTTGCTGATGTGGTTTTTTGCTCTATTTTATATATCTTTCTCCTGACTATGGTTGAGTTGTCGGGCTACTTTGGATGGAGTTCTTCTCTTTATGAGGTTGGATGAGCGGTTGTTCTTTAGTCTTTGAGTTGCTTTGAGTTGTTGTTGCTTGAGCGATTGAGGTTGTGTATCTTCTCTTGAGTGGATGAGCTTATCCTATTAGAGTGGCAAAGCTCTCTCAAGCTGCTGATGTGGTTCTGGTATTCCCCTCTTGTTTCCTGGTTATATCTGCTGGAGAGTGGGAGGTCTCTGTGGTGGTGCTTGAGTGGTCGAGCTTATCCTGTGTGGAGTGGCAGAGCTCGCTCAAGGTGTCTTGGTTTGTTTCTTCAGAATCTGCTTTGTGGATGTTATCCGGCTGGTAATGCAGTTTTCTGTTTGTTTTATTCGTGGTGGTTCATGTTGGTTCGGGAATGGATGATCCTTTTCCCTGGTATGATAGAGCTTTCTCATGTCTTTGGCGGTTGCCTGCTGTTTTCAGCTTGATGGAGGTGGTGCTGCAGATTTTTTGATGTTAATATATCAGTCTGGGGTGCTGCTATGCATGGCTTGTTCCATTCTTTGGGCTAGTTTTTTCTGTCTATTCATAGGTTGCTTTTTCTTGTGAGATTTTTATCTCAATTGTATAGAGAGAGTCTCTTTTTATATAGTTAGTTCCTCATCTTGAGAACTAACAAGTTTTGTATTTTTCTAAACCAAAAATGAAAAAAAAAGCAACAGGAGTTTGACTGACAAAAAAAACATTGGTACAACAAAGACAAACTTCTACATTGGTACAAAAGAGACAAACTCAATCAATGAAGGTGTATGTAGAGACTCTCCCATTACTTGGAAACAAGAATTAGTTTTGCAACATGCATCATGGACTTTAGGGAATGTAAAATGTTATATAAATTTTCATTAAATCAAGTGCATGAATATTATATGATTACAAAAAATGTCAAATGTTATTGACCAAGTCTCATTTAATTGTTGAAGGATAACTATATTGGTTAACTACAACCATAGTAGAAGTATGGGTATGGGAAGAGATCATCACTCACCAATATTTTCATATTTATTTCCTTTTCTCTTCAATCAATTCAACATATAAAATCTGTATAGATTACCATGAAGATGTTCTTTCCTATTAAAAATGGGATTTCTAGTTCCCTCACTATGTATCATTCTCACTATAAACGAAGATAAAATTCCATTTTGTACTGCATTTATAACTTCCCTAGTGTCGTAAATTACATCATGTATGCTCTTTCATTTTCACGCAAGTCTGACACATTTACCTTCCAACTTATAACCAAAATAATTTATAAAGATATAGAATCTCTCATTTTTGTTTGTTATAATAGGAAGTAATAAGCATAGGGTCTTGTTGGGGAGTGTCATATGCACATGGAAAGTATATATACTTTTTGACCCATTGGGTTCTTGCACAAAACCAAAAGTTAGATCTTGTGGAAGTATTCGAAAGTTGTTTGTTATATAACACTATATGTAATTAGCGGTAAATGTTTTGAAGTAGACAATATATGATATTGATATAACTTTCTTGAAATGGAACTAGGAAACTAGGTTATGGTTGTTTGGATAATGATAGATGCATTATTTACCCCTAATATCTCCAAAAAAAATCTTTTACATCATTGTCTTCTGTTGATTTGATTACAGATTTAGTAATATACTATGACTGTGCATCCAAAGGAGCCCTAGTAGCATAGACATCTATGTTCTCATTATTTTGTCAAGTTGTAGCTCATCTACCAAATGGTGGTTGTAGAAGTATCCAAGTGGGAAGCCAACATTTGAACTGGTGTGGGGGGAGCAAAATCACATCAAGACAACACATTGAAAAAGATACCATCCTAGTAGAGTTTGATATTACAAATCAGCTTCTAAAGCACAAAACACATATGTCGGATGTAAAGCATAGGTGTATCTTACAATCCATATCAATTTGGTATTTTTAATGAAGTATAAATTGCATCCATATATGTTAATTCATTTTGTGATTTAGTGATTATTTACATCAATCATCATCATTGTCAGCATCGTCAACAACAATAACAATAATGACTAAGCATCAATACCAACCATGTTGGAATCAACTACATGCATTCTTCTTCTCCAACCAACTATTTAATGAGTCTATACACGTTTAAAAAAAACAAAATATATATGTTGTTACACATGTTTGTTTAAATTGTAGCATGTAACTAATTTAATGATTTTGATCATATTGTTATGGAAAAATATTCTTTACATTTATGTTTATGTAATTCATTTTGTGATTTAGTGATTATTTACATCAATCATCATCATCATCATCATCGTCGTCTTCAACATCAACAACAATAATGACAAAGCATCAATACCAACCATGTTGGAATCAACTACATGAATCCTTCTTCTCCAACCAACTATTTAATGAGTCTATACACATTAAAAAATAAATATATATATGGGTACTTACACAAGTTTGTTTAAATTGTAGCATGTAACTAATTTAATGATTTTGATCATATTGTGATGGAAAAATATTCTTTTAGTAAAGGCATTATCAGACTAGTATTTGAATAAATAATTGTCATGCATATGCAAATATATTCAATGATATTTTCATATCATACCTCATAAAGGTAGAGCCTATGTGCAATTTTGAAACCTAATATTATAATGAATTCATTAGATCACATTTGATTATATGTTTCACACAAAATTTTATGTTTCTATACATAAAATTTGATATAATATGCACACACGGATTGAGATACATAATGCACTAGTAAAAAGGTCTAACATTAGTATGTGTTATTCATATATATTTGGATCTTCTAAAGAGGCCATAGAGGCAACCAAGGCGACATTTGGTGTCCTTTCTATGGATTATCTCTTCTTTATGCTCTCTTGAAGCATCTGGATGACATCTCTGTCCAATCGTATCCAACTTGATCAACGACCCCATCAAACGCAAAATGACCTCCCGAAAAGTATCTAGAGAGTTGTTAGAGTCCGTAAATATGGCTCCCAACACCGATCTGAATAGGTCAGCTAGCACCTCTGGAGTGTCTATCAGTCCCATAGAATGTGAGGAATATGTTCTCATGTCCCTCACGAAATTTTCGATCTCACTGTTAATGTTGGGAGCTTGATATGGAAGAAAACTGTGCAGCTTGTTGTCTACAGCGGCACGAGCAAGTCTCTCGGTGTTCCAGTTGGCTAATTCCAGCCTTTTGAATGTCTCCACCGGGATTTTGCTGTAAATCTGGTACAACGCCGTTGAAACCACAAATTTGAGGGTTACGTCGCCGATTAAAACGAACGATGGTGCATCATGCTCACCGAGATTATAATACGAACAGGTCAGAAGATGCTTGTTGCGGAAAGTGTAACCCAATATCTCCTCCACAGCCGCCACATCCAGCTTATGAAATGGAACTAGGAAACTAGGTTATGGTTGTTTGGATAAATTGTAGCATGTAACTAATTTAATGATTTTGATCATATTGTTATGGAAAAACATCCTTTTGGTGAAGGCATTATCAGACTAGTATTTGAATAAATAATTGTCATACATATGCAAATATATTCAATGATATTTTCATATCATACTTCATAAAGGTAGAGCCTATGTGCAATTTTGAAACCTAATTTTATAATGATTTCATTAGATAAGATTTGATTATATGTTTCACACAAAATTTTATGTTTCTATACATGTATATTACATTCTAATGTTTTTCATATTTTTTTTTGTTTTAACACCAATCATTATAATAAGAAAATGTGGCTTCCTAATACTTCAATTGACATATGATTTAGTTTGTGATACAATAAGTTTCTTCCGTAAGTACATCTTTCAAGCCTTGTAGCATTGCTTCAATAACTAGAGTGGGAATTTGATATAATATGCAGACACAGACTGAGATACATAATACACTAGTAAAAAGGTCTAACATTAGTCTGCGTTATTCATATATATTTGGATCTTCTAAAGACGCCATAGAGGCAACCGAGGCGACATTTGGTGTCCTTTCTATGGATTATCTCTTCTTTATGCTCTCTTGGCTTTGGCAGCCCTGTTGTGAGCCTTTTTATCGTCGTTCTCAGTCTCTGTCCAATCGTATCCAACTTGATCAACGGCCCCATCAAACGCAAAATGACCTCCCGAAAAGTATCTAGCGAGTGGTTAGAGTCCGTAAATATGGCTCCCAACACCGATCTGAATAGGTCAGCTAGCACCTCTGGAGTGTTTATCAGTCCCATAGAATGTGAGGAATATGTTCTCATGTCGCTCACGAAATTTTCGATCTCACTGTTAATGTTGGGAGCTTTATATGGAAGAAAACTGTGCAGCTTGTTGTCTACCGCGGCACGAGCAAGTCTCTCGGTGTTCCAGTTGGCTAACGCCAGCCTTTCGAATGTCTCCACCGGGATTTTGGGGTAAATCTCGTACAGGGCCGTTGAAACCACGAATTTGAGGGTTACGTCGCCGATTACAACGAACGATGGTGCATCATGCTCATCGAGATTATAATACGAACAGGTCAGAAGATGCTTGTTGCGGAAAGTGTAACCCAATATCTCCTCCACAGCCGCCACATCCACCTCCTGCTTTAGCAAATCTTCCTTCTGGAGGCCGCTGGGCGCACCTCCTGCAGTCCCCATCACGTCTTACTTAACGGGTACGAATTTTTGGCCGGAGAATATATAAAGAAAGGGCACAACAGCGTTGTCCGTCAGAGACGGAGATACTGCATAACAAAGGATCTCAGGAGGAAGAAGAAGGATGAGGTTGGGTTGCATAAATAGGCAGATTTTATCAGAAGTCCAGTCCCAGTCGGAGACGGGATAGTTACCGGAAGTTCTACTTGGATTGTGCAAACCTGTACTTTATATCAGAAAAAGAAGAAGTCCCGTCCCAATCGGAAACGGGAATAGTTGCCGGAAAGGAAGAAGCGGTTACACTTGGAGAGTGCAACCCTGTACTCGGTGGACATTCTTGTTTTTCATATAATTCAATTGCTACTAATTAATAATATATTCTCATATTTAGTTATATTCTGTTATTAAACTTACAAGAAAGTATTACTGCAACAGCTATAATATATTAAACAAGTATTATAATGTATAAATATTATTTATACTACTATAAAAAGGAAGTTTTTCCATTAATTTACAGTTGTGCAATTTTCATTTTTTAGAATAAGTATTAGCCAATTAGCATTCAATATTTTGAAATGAGAAATGCTACGTTGACGATTGCCCATATGAAAAATCGGACGACCTTTCGTCCGGTAGTGTGCACATATGTGCTCTGTGGCACATTGTCCGAAAAACATAATGACAGGTGTCTCTGCCATCATCCTCACCGGGCCCATATTAGTGGTTATTGCTCTTTTCAAAGTGTGTGTGTGTGTGTGAGAGAGAGAGAGAGAGAGAGAGAGGGAGAGAGACTGGGATGGGAGTGGGTAGAGGGAGTAGTTGTAGGAAAGAGAAAAAAACTTTTTTGTTCATATATTTTAAATGATAGAGATTTTTTTTGACGAAGTAAACACCTTTGTGTCCCTTACAAAAAATACTTTTCAACAAGATCAAGTTTGACAAATTTTAAAAAATAAAAGGTACAATCTAAAGAATGAGAGATAATGTGATTATAAAAGTAAAATGGGAGGAAAGCGAAAATTATTTTTCTTATAAATCTCAAACCCTAATAAATCTTTTAAGAAAGTAAAAGTATAAGATTGCAAATGTACGTTATCTCTAATACAATTGTATGTTGTCTCAAGTTTGATTTTTTTCAGAGAGAGAGAAAATATTAAAATATGAGGGAAATAGTATCATACATTATCTCCGGTCCAAATGTACGCTATCCCAAGTCTATGAGAAATATAGAATAACATGGATAACATAGAAAATATAAAATTACATGGATAATATGAATAACGTAGATAATATTAAATAAAATATATACATAACATAGATAACATAGATAACATGAAATAACATACATTTTGACATGGGATAATATGGAATAAACTACCATAGGACAACATGGGCCCGTACATGTTATACAATGTGGTATTACATGTTATAACATGTCCATGTGTTATAGACAATATGGATAATATAGATACCATCAAATAACATTGATAACATGGATAACATAGATAACATGAAATAATATACAATTGACATGGGAGAACATGGAATAAACTACCATGGACACCAACGGCTCACACATGTTATACATGTGTCATTCCACGTTATAACATGTCTCGTGTGTTATAAATATTTTGCTAAAAACTAATTATTAAAGTATGTGGGCATTAGTCTTGTGTTAAAATATTTTTTGTTAGTAACTCATAAATTTTTATTTCGTTAAAAATCCATTAGGATTTGTAAAAATATAAGAAAAATAAATTTATCACTCCTTTTTGACCATTTACAATCACATTATCTTTCCTTTCTAAATTATATATTTATTTTTTCAAAATATGTCAAACTTGATAGTATTATAATATATTTTTTAAAGAGTGCAACTTTGTGTATTTTGTGAAACGATATGTTACGGTTCAAAAGTTATTAAAAAAGTAACTTTTCTTTTTTTCTCTCTCCTACATTCACTCTCTTTAATCATGCCTTATCACCTAGTCTCCCTCTGTCCACGCTTTTTCTATGTATTCAATTTTTAGGGCAACATATTTGTACATCGTGATAGGGAATGATGATGAAACAAAAATGTTGTTAGTTTGTCATGGTGATAGGGAATCATGGTGAATCCATGGTGAATCTGTGGTGAATGTTGATCTATTTTTTTTCACCATTAAAAAGCATGGTGAATCGTGGTGAATCATGGTGAAAGAAGTTTTCATTCAATACTCCGCTACTTATTTAGACAAATGTGCAAAAAAAACATTCTAATAAATATGATTATAACTTGTGTAGGGTATTTTTTTATAAAAAAAATTCTCCTCCACATTACTATAACCATGTAACAAATAATATTTTTTAAGTTTTTTACCATCACCATCCCTATCACCATGCACATGTTACCAAACAACACATTTTAATAATTTTCCTATCACTATCACCATCCCTGTCACTATTACCGTCACCATCACCATCACCATCAATTTTATCACCACGTACCAAACACAACATTAGTCATCCCCACGTCTTCGTAGCCAAGTCCATTCACAACTCCCTTCTCACTAAAACATACCTCATCCTCAACTTCCCTCAGACCCAACATTTGACCACGTTCTTACTATCTCATTTTTAATCAACAATATGTCGACTACCCTAATCACACAAGCATGACAAGCAAATAAAAAATAGAAATAATTTCAAAATAAAACAAATGTACAACTGAATTTCCTTCCATCTCCACCTTCAAACGACATTTAGATTTTAAATATATCAAATATTTAAAAAAAATTGCATCAGATAGGAACATACGAAGGCAACATACAAGCATTGCAACACACTTATTTAACTTTCCCCTCACCCCACCCCTACCTCTAGCAAGAACTACTCAAAGACACCTCATTCTCACTGCTAATGTCTTCCTGGTCGTTTCCTCAAATGCACATAGAAGAGCGGACATGTCATCACAAACTCATGTGATGCATTTCAAATTCTCATTGTCGCTACCATCTTTTGCATGATTGGTTTCTTTGGTCCTCATGGATGAGAAGACCTACATGTAAGATAAACTAATATTTGGTGCATTTTTAAAATACCTCTACCCTCACCACTTTGATGTCTCAAAACACTCTACTAATCACAAAGCTATGAACATCTTGAGTTTGGGAAGACCAACACATCAACATTGGTTGTTACTATCTGGGAAGTTTGTAGGATTTGGTTTACTACTGCTAAAAGACAACATTGTCAGCTGTTATCAAGGACCGCCTGTTGCTATCAAGGAACACATGTTGCTTGGGTTGTGCTTGAATGCTCCTAGAAAACAACACCCCAGGTAATATATATAACATTTATAATAGAAAATGCAAGTAACAACAATATTCTTACCTCATGAATCATGCACGCAATAGGTTGTCTTTAGCTGTAACACCCCAAATTTTGACAACTTAAAAAATTATAAAATGAATTTTATTAAAATAACAATATTTGAATGGCTTAATGTAAAAAGGCAATGAAATGATATTCCTTATATATATATAAATAAATTAAGACCAATAAAAAATAAATAAAAATAAAAATACACTTTCTCTTCTACATATGCCATCATGTATTGCAAATAACTTAAAATGTTGAATGAATGATTTTCCTTCTCTTTTCTCTCTCTAATCCTTAAAAATGTTAAAAGAAATAAAATTAGAAAATAAAAGGAGGAGAATTTAAAATGATAAACATATCGATTGAACAAGAAGTCTACTTTCTTTTATAGATTTTAAAATAAAAGGGATAAAACAAAATTCACTATTTATCTCTCCCCTTTGGAATACTCAAAAGACAAAGAAAAATACAATGTAATTAATGTCTTAATTTTGATGCATGAAAAAGAATATTCATCAATCACTTGATGTGGACATTACTCACTTTCCCCTGTGACATACATGTAACATTGTCTTCTCTCGAGTCTCTTTCTTCAATAAAATTTTTCCATAAAGGCATAATAGACTTAAATGTGGATAAATATTTATCATCTCATTTTCAGAGTCAAAAAAATAACTAAGGAGAATTTTTTCACATTATCTCATCTTTTAATGCATGAAAATGAAGTAAATAACAAATATAGAAATTGTGAATTAAAGTAATTCAAAACTCGAAGTTTGTTGTCTAGGAAGGATCTATAGCATGTAATTAGTGTGCGGTGTGGTTTTTGTTTCAAATTAGTTTAACCTCTCAAATAATTATAAAAAATAATGTCAATCTATTTAACACATGCAATGTAAACATTAATTAATTGTTGGCCAAAATTTGTCAACACGAGACTATATATTTAAAATAGTAGAAGGGAAGCTAGAAGGAGAGTTTGATTATTTTCTATTTTTAACATTCTAAAGTTCAAATAATTGAATATAATGTGATAAATGTTTTAATTTGAGACTACAAAAATGTGGGTTTTGACCCATCACCTTTCCAACACAACTAGGAAGCATGATATGAAAAAAAAATGTCATTATGGATGATAAGATGTTATAAAATATATGGACAATTAAAAATGGTTTATTGTCACATAGTTATAACATCATTTTAAACAACTATGAATTATATGAGAATGAGTAATTACAGTCAACAATTTTTAATTAGCACATTGAAATTACATTGTATATTCTTGTTGTACAACTAGTGCATATAGATGTAAAATAAAGTTATTTTTCTCTTTCATCTATTTTGTGATTTTTTATAAAATGAAATAATGTGTCCTAGCCTTAGTTACATAGAAATAAGACACGATGGTAGTTATATAAGGAATGGTACAACTCTCATGTTTTCTATCTTTATTTGTGATTACAAAAAAAAATTAACGGTAATTTAGTTAATGTAACATTTTTGATAAATATATAAAAGTAAACGATAATACATTGTCTCTTAAATATCTCATACAAAAGATATGAAAGATAATAAAGGAAATTTATAAACAAAAGATAATTAATTTAACCAAAAAGTTGGACTTTAGTAATTAGTCACCTATTCTTACCTTTTAATATATTGGAGTTAAGATAATGCCAATGTTTAATTAAAGTACAAAATATATTAAAAAATTTAATTCCACTTGGACTAGAAATTTCTAGACCCCTAACACCTGTAAAAGGGACCCACATGATCCTAGCATACCAAGGAAAAGCACACTAGCCTATGTTCTTACAAATCACATCCAGGCGCTGCCTCATTGATTAGAGAGACCATCTTAGGATCAACTTTGCTCCAAGCAGACTAGCCTATATTCTCGTAAATCGCATCCAAGAGCTACCTCAAGGATCATAGATACAATCTTAGGATCTACATTACTCCAAGGTAAACGAGTCGTGCTACTAAGCACAAGTATTTATGGTTGTTTGCATGTTAAGTATAAAGTAGACATTATCATTTTAAGTTTAATGTTTTAATCATGCTCACTATATTACTACTTGATGATTACTATATGCTATGTCCTATGTTTATAATGTTCACTATGATTATAGCTTATGATTGATGACTCATGAAAATCATGTAAATGATCAAGAGGGAGAAATCCCATCATTTTTAAGAGATCATGTTAATGGGGAGAAATCCCATCATGTTAAGTTCAAGAATCATGATTATATTAATGTTAATGTCTTGTTAATGATCAAGTTAATTGGAATTGAAATAGTCTTTGTATGCTCCCAAATCATGGACCTCAAGGGGTCGTCAAGGGATTTCCTAGCATCAAGGTCTTTCCTAGCAATCATGTGCACCTACAGGTGCATCATAGAGGGAAGCATACATTTACTTTTTAATTATTCATGTTAATAATGATTCAAGAATGCTTATAGTTAATTCATGTCAAGTTTTCTTACATGCCAAGTATACTATATTTTTCTTATGTTATAATGTGCCAGTACCATTTACTGATGTGTTACTTTTCCCCTTCGCATGGCTGGGGACGTGATGTCCCTAGGAATTGGAGCAAGTAAGGACTCAAGAAAAGCAAGCAAGGACTAGAAGACCTTCAAGAGCTAACTGGTGGGGTGCCATCCATACTTGGCGATCCAATTACTTAGAGATGTTTAATTTCATGTTTAGTTTCCCATGCTTAGAAATGTTTAGACATGTTATAGAACTCAACTATAGTTTCCTATGTAAAGAACAATGCATGAATCTCAATGACGATTTATGTATTTATTTGCATTGATCATATTAATGTGACATCCCCCATCTATATGAAAGCTTTCGCTGAGTTATGTTTATATTCATGAAATGGGGTGTTACATTAATGGTATCAGAGCAGACAAATGGATGACCACCTGGAAGCAATCTGATTCATATGTTCTAACCCTAGGTATAGAAAAAGTAAGTGTATGATATTAGAAATCAAAGTAGAGGTCTAGTTCAAATAAGGACTAGGGTTATGTGCCTAAACATTTTGGATTTTTGTGTCTAACTCTAGATTGTATATAACATACTCTCTCTTTTTCACTTGTGTTTGTGGTACGGGACACATGCTTATGGGATTTTGTAGAAAGAATGTTATGTGCATAATCATACTTGTCTAGTCCTTTGAAGTGCATGTGGTATGGGACATGTGCATGAGAGAAGTGCTAAGACAAGTGTGATAAATCATGTCATCTTTGAATATATGAGAGGCTGACATGTATTCAAAGGTGATGAATAAAATAACAACATCAAAAGCTTGAGACTTTATAGTCACCTAAACCCAATCAAATTCATCGTGGAACCAAGCATGCATTCGAAGAGTAGATATTTGACATAGATAAGAAAGAATCAGAACACATAGAGAAGAGAGGTCCTTTGCCATATCAATGATGATGTTAAATGGATTACCCACATGTTGGTTTTAATAAAGAGTTTTAGATAGTGTTTTACCATGAGAATGAGACCCTAAGATGAAAAATACAAATTAGTGTACATAGAATATGTTAAACCCTAAGGTGGGTAGTACCCTAGAAAATTTTGAGGACAAAATTTATTTTTAAGCTGGGTGGAATTATAACAACCCAATTTTTCACAATTTAAAAAAAGTATAAAATGAATTTTATTAAACTAACAATAGTTGAAGGGCTTAATGTAAATAGGACATGGAATGATATTCATAATATAAACAAATTAAAGTAAAAAAATAAAAAATAAATAAAACTAAATATACACTTTCTCTTATACATATGCCATAATGTATTGCAATTAACTTAAAATGTTGAATGAATGATTTCCCTTCTCTTTTTCTCTTTTTGGTCCTTCAAAGTGTTTAAAGAAATAAAACTTGAAAATAAAAGGAGTAGAATTCAAAATGATAAACATATAGCTTAAACAAGAAGTCTACTTTCTCTTATAGATTTTAAAATATAAGGGATAAAACAAAATTCACTATTTATCTCTCCCCTTTGGAATACTCAAAAGACAAAGAAAAATGCAATGTAATTAATTTCTTAATTTTGGATGCATGGAAAAGAACATTCAGCAATCACATGACGTGGATATTACTTGCTTTCCCTTGTTGCATACATGTAACATTATCTTCTCTCGAGTCTCATTCTTCAATAATTTTTTTCCATAAAGGCATAATGGACTTAAATGCGGATAAATATTGATCATCTCATTTTTAGAGTCAAAGAAATAATTAAGGAGAATCTTTTCACATTATCTCACCTTTTAATGCATGAAAATAAAGTAAATAAAAAATATGGAAATTGTGAATTAAAGCAATTCAAAACTCAATTTTTATTGGCTAGGAAGGATCTATAATATGTAATTGGTGTGTGGTGTGGTTTTTGTTTCAAATTATTTTAACCTCTCAAATAAATATAAAACACAATGTCAATCCATTTAACACATGCAATGTAAACATTAATTAATTATTGGTCAAAATTTGTCAACATGAGACCATATATTTAAAATAGTAAAAGGGAAGCTAGAAGGAGAATTTGATTATTTTCTTTTTTAAACATTCTAAAGTTTAAATAATTGAATACAATGTGATAAATATATTAATTTGAGACTAAAAAAATGCGGGTTTTCATATTGTGAAACATAACCCTAAGCATTATCGTGCGCTCTGGAGGGGGACTGGCGGCTGACCGGCCTAAATCACGAGTCCAAAAGGAGCGGATTACAGAAATCAGACTTTTAAAGAGATAACCCGACTCTCAGGCCCCCGCAACGATAACAGGGTCCGATGTAGCGATCGGGGTCAAACACAGGGACAAGGTTGATAGTGCTAAGAATGCAGAATCAACACTCTATACTCTGGTATAAAAGAGGGTAAAAAGGGGTGTTCTCCGAGGAAGGCAACTTGAAAATAAAAACAATAAAACCAAAGAAGTAAGAGAAAATGAGCTATAATGAGAATAAGGGAAAACTCAGATCGGGGTTCACTTAACCAAAACGTCCCTCCAATAAGCATAATATCTCTCTCATCTGCATACTCGTATCCAAATTACAAGCAGCCATAAAGATGCCTATTCCACTCTCTCTCAAGATGAGGGTAGGACTAGGCTTAAAAGAAGCCTCTCTCTTGAGATGACAATTCAAATAACTCACAGCAAAACGTATGGTTTAAAGCATTAGCAATCCAACACTCTCGTACATTCATGCTACTCCATGTCACAAAATAAAAGTGATATTACTCTCTCGAGATATCAACAATCAAACATCACAAGACGATAGCTAATTATACAAGTGAAGCGTTAAAGTAGGTGCATGGGGATAATTTTTATAAGAGTATGTACATTCAGACAAGGAAGGATAGATATGCTGCGACAAGGAAACATTGCAAAGAAAAATAAACCAAAATTCTATCTCCAAATGGAGATACAAGGAAGATGATGGATCTAGGGTTTTAGTAGTTTTCAGGAGTTTTGTGCAACAGAATCCGAGGAGTTAAAACTATAGTTAAGGCAAGGCATGAAGGAAGAAAACTTAGGAAAAAGCAAGCGACAACAGATAACATCCAGCACCCTCTTCTCTCAAAGAGGGTACCTCCAACTAGATGCCAACACCCTCTCTCAAGAGTAATGAACATAAGTTGTAGTGGGAGGGAAAACCGAAGCAACCCCGGCCCTGGGTACTCTCATACTCCCGGATCGGACCAAGCTCTAGAGTTACAACACCCTTTTCTCGAAGGATTTGAAACGGGAAACACGATTCGATAGCTAGTCAAAACATGATCCAAACATACAAGCTAGAGCTCAGATGATATATAAGAAATCATCGAACAAAAGGGAACCAAACACAGAACAACAGGTATTAAATTCCACAGATTCTATAAGCATAGATGTTGTGTAAAAATGGTTCTGTTACAATGCGTAATAAATGAAAGTAAATGCTGAAATGGAAAGATAGGTATTGGTCTCCTTGATGTGGGAGGTAGATATACAGAAGCAGACCCCTAAGGCACCCCTAACCCGAAACCGGGCGGGAGCTCTGCCCAATATGCCCGTGTCGGGCAGCCGCTGTGTCGGGCGACATACCATGACAGTCTGGTGTATCGGTCAGGGCTCTCTACTTGATACTGTCGTGTCAGGTGCCACCCTGTCGGGCGACACATCCTAGCGACCGGTCCATATCGAGTTTAGTATCGTGTCAGGTTAGGGCGACTTAGGTTGTCGGCTTCTTTGTATCGGGTGCAGGGGGCGAGCTGTGACGCCCCGACCCCGAGCCATCTCTAATGACCCCAAAGATCTGAGGAGTCACACTCGTTAAACCACTCTTAATTTTTTCTTTTCTTGATCACTTAGATTAACTTAAATGAAAACCATAAAACTTGAATAACATCGAATTAAAATAAAACTGCAGAAGCAACTTTTCATTAACCTTAGTAAGACTAAAACAAGTTTATGTGACATATTACATTTCTCATGCAGAATATAAAACACATTAGATAATTAAAAACTAACTACATGATTCACCACATTCTCTCTCTAGCCCACCACATGCCCAAGGACCGAGGGGAAAGGACTAAGAGACCTATAATTAAATACTAACTACCTTCTATGTATTCGGGTGATATGATCCTTCAGCCTCCTCGTGCTGAGATAAACCTGAAAAATGTTTCAGTAGGTTGGTGAGCTACTCTCTCAGTGAGTAGAATTTCATCCAACCATCACAAAAAAACTCATTTGTTTTTATTATTCAGATTAATATATAAGAAATACTACACTGAGAAGGTCTAAGTAGTTTAATTTAAATAACAGAAGATGTCAACATTTCATTATGATAATAATTGATGCAAAGCTGTAAATACAATTAATTAACAGAAATACTAAAATTCCACATAAGAACAATTTCTACAAAGCTAACTCATATCCTTCTTAACTCTTTAACTTATAAAAATGTTGTGAACCTATGAAAACATTTTATCTTATGCCCTGATCATATGCAGTGTACTCTGCATATGAAGACTTGTAGCGAACTACGATCCCACCGTACAAGACTTAGCGACACATCCGGGAAATGCTAAGTCTTACTTTTCGTCTTGGTCTATTACAGGACCCACATGCTCTCTGGCCTCACGACACTCACAAATGGGTGCACGCTAGAATTCTCCTCTGGCTGAGTACACAGGCAGAGGTTCTCTAAGTCTCCGACCACCTGGGTGTATCCCCAGGGTTGAGCTGGGACATGTCTCCGAACACCTGGGCGTATCCCCAGGGTTGAGCCGGGACACTACCTCGAGTCTCCGACCACCTGGGCATATCCCCAGGGTTGAGTCGAGACTCTGCCTCTCAGCCCTCGTGTCACCGAGACATTCGGTAAGTGTTGGACATGAGTCTCCGACCAGCTGGGCGTATCCCCAGGGTTGGGCCGTTTCACCCCTAAGGCACAGACCTCTCAAAGGGGTTCTACGGTGTCAGGGCCCTTATTCTAATATTTTATTAAATCTAGAAACCTCTTACTACATTGTATCTCTCCCTTACTTGTTCTGGACTTTGGTATTTCCATGGTATCGAGTCTATTTACTTCAACTTTACAACACGATATGAATATCATTCTAAATTTGACAGAGTTGTATATTCAAAATGCTATAGTATACTGAGAAATCATCATACTATACATGCAGGCAAACTAAAATTCTTAAATAGATAGAATGCATGTCAATTTGGCACTTTATACACTAAAATCATGCAATTGAACTATTAAGCAACACCACATCTCATACTGAGAATTTTGATATCAAGATACTTGATTCATTAAACACCCTATCCTTAGGGTTTCAGTTACCTCATTCACTTATCACATGGCAACACCCTATCCTTAGGGTTTCAGTTACCTCATTCACTTATCACATGACAACATCCTACCCTTAGGGTTTCAGTTACCTCATCTATTTGATTGCAGTTCAAATCACAATACGATATCTTTCTAGAACTGACAGGGCAATATACTCAAAGTCATTGTAAATACTGAGAAATCCTTATATCATGCATGCAGGCAAATTAAAAATTCATAAATAACCCAACTCATATCAATTTGGCACATACATACTGAATTCATGCAATTGAACCTCTTATTGCACTGATAAGAGTAATTTACTTCACATATGAGAAATCATACGTAACATTTGTCAATTCTCTGAAATTTCTCGAAAAATGTGCACATTTACCCTAATCCTGGTTTGTGCATCACATAACTCAATTAAGACTTATTTATATATCATAACACAAATTAATAACAATACTTGAGAATTTCTAGTAATATCTCAGAGAATTGTGCCAATTCATGAAAATATTAATTCACACACATTAACATAAAAGGAAGCATGCAACTATGATTTATTTGCATATTTTTATTTTATCATACTTTCTTTGAAATCGTGCATCTGATAATTTACTAAAAATCTGTACTGCCTGGCTTTATACCCAACCCGTACAATTTTCCGGTGTGTATTTCGAATTTCAACATTCACACTGAGCAATATAGGTTCCGATGAACCATATAAATTCACTGATTCAATCCACACTGATCAGATGCTAAATTAAGTCATATAAAAGGGTAACGAAGCAATTTATGAAATAAAAGTCGGGCGACACCAAATGATGTCCAACGCCTGATAACGGTTGTTATCAGCGTAAAATGCATAATTAACCAAAACTTTTCAAATGCCAGAGTCAATTTATGATAAATGAGTGAAACTCTACACATAGTGATTTGGGATATCTGGATTTGTCCGAAAATGTGTCCAGGGCCCGTTTCCGAGCGGAAATTGGTTGTGTTCAACCTTAGAATGGCCTGGATCTTTTTCCTTGAGATTTGCACGCCCAAGAGCTTCTAGTTGGTTCAACCTGTTGCAAGAAAACTACCTCACGTTCAGACTGGAATTGCATCTAGAGACCAATTTTTGGGCAAACACAAGTCATCTTCAAACTTGGTTCAGCCTGGTTTGAACCAAGCACACACAGAACTGCTTGATTTGGGCGTCTTTTGTTGCTAAAGTTGTGGATTCGAGCAAGGACCTCAAAGACGAGCTTACGGCGTAGCTATGCTGCTGCTGCTCAAGCCCTAGCAGCCCATGATTCCTGCTACGTGTAGTTGCTGTTGTCAGTTGTCGTTGTTACTAGGTTGGGGCGTCGCCCCTGCTGCTTGGGGCACTGGTGAGCGCAGCAAGGTAGGAAGTTGTGGATTCTAGAGCCTTACATGAAGTCGAGCTCGAGATGATCGATTGGATGCTGCCCTTCACGCCCACACGAGCTCCTAGTCGGCCACCTCAAGGCCACTGTGCGGCGCTGCAACTGCTGGCCGGCTCAAGCTGGTCAGCTACAGGGGTGGCACGAGCTGGGCGAGGTAGGGGAGGAAGGAGAAGAGAGGAGGACAGAGGTCAGCTGCTGGAAACAGAGCCAAGGTCAAAGATCGCCCCTCAATCGCCCCAATTTCTCCTCTGCTCCATAGACAATTGAGAGCAGCTATGCGCCTATTTCAGTCAGTTCTATTCGATCGGCGAAAAGAAGAAGATAAGGAAGAGAAAAGGGAAAAGGGGTTTGAACCAATAAATTGGAAATTTTGCATATTTGACCCTATATCTTGAAACCATCATAGCTTTTGCCTCGAATGTCCAATTCGAACAATTCTTTTTGCAAAGTTTCAAGCGCAAAATCCTCTCCAACCTCAAGGCATGAAATCATGCTAATTATCTTGTCTCAACTAATCAAAATACTAATCTCATCATAGGCACTTATTTAATTTAACATTAACACAGCAATGATCATTAATTGCCTCAGGTGATTCAATCTCAAATATTGATTCACATCTTAGCTTAATTAACTTGATAATGCATTAATCACCACAGAAGCACTTAACTTATCTCAATTAATTTAATTATGCACTAATCATGATACTTACAGATTAACTTTGAAATGGTTCATAACAGTCTCCCTCCCTTATAAGAATTTCGTCCCAAAATTCCTAAAAGAGAAAAGGAAACTTGTTATGCTTCTCAGATTCAAGCTCCCAAGTAGATTCCTATAGGTTATGATTCCTCCATAGAACTTTCACCAATGGTATCTCACAATTCTTGAACTTCTTGATCCTTCGATCAACTATCTGTATTGGTCCTTCAACATAGGACACATCAGATTTGAGCTGTGTAGGTTCTGGGTCCATTATCTTCTCTGTACCAGGGTAACATTTCTTCAGCATCGATACATGAAACACATCATGTAAGTTAGACAACTCAGATGGCAAATCCAACTTATAAGCTATAGATCCAATCCTCTTAATGATAGGATATGGCACATAAACCTAGGAGTCTGTTTATCTCTCTTGCCAAACCTCAACACTCCTTTCTATGATGAAAGTTTCAAATACACTTCATCACCAACCTCAAACTCAAGAGGTCAACGCCTCTTCTCAACATAACTCTTATGTCTATCATGTGCAGCTTTCAACTATTCTTTGATCACTATAATCTTTTCAGTGGTCAAATCCACTATCTCTGGTCCAAAAATCTACTTTTCACCTACCTCATACCAACATATGGATGAGCTACACTTTCTGCCATATAGAGCTTCATACTGAGCCATACCAAGACTAGAATGGTGACTATTATTGTATGCAAACTCTATAAGGCTCAAGTGTTCTTTCCAACTTCTACTGAAATGCAATACACATGCTCTCAGCATGTCCTCAAGAGTCTGAATGATCCTTTCTGACTGACCATCCATCTGTGGGTGAAAAGTTGTACTGAATCTTAACTTTGTGCCCAAAGCACGATGCAACTGATTCCAAAACCTGGATGTGAACTTAGGATCTCTATTTGATATAATTGAAACTGGGATACCATGCAATCTGATTGTCTCATCCACGTATATCTTAGCCAACTTCAGAACATCAAATGGTTGACTTAATATGAAGAAAGTGAGCAGAATTAGTCAGTCTATCCACAATCATTCGTATCGAGTTACAACCTCCAGGTGTCCTGGGCAACTCTATCACAAAATCCATTATGATATGTTCCCACTTCTACTCTGGTATAGGAAGAGATTGCAAAGTACCTGTAGGTTTCTGGTGCTCAGCCTTAACCTACTAACACACGCTGCACCTAATCACATACTCAGCTACATCCTCTTCATACCAGGCCACCAATACAACTCCTTGAGATTCATGTACATCTTAGTGTTACTTGGATGCATAGCATACATTGATGCATGCGATTCCTCAAGAATCTATTCTTTCAAATCATTATATCGAGGTACATGCAACCTGTCACACTGATACACCACATCATCATCTAAAAACCTGAATTCTAGTCTTTACCCCCTGTCATGTCATGCACGATCCGCTGCAACCCACTGTCACTCTGCTAAAGTTCCTTGTTCTAATCATAAAAAGTAGGTTTGACTTGCATCTGTGCAATCAAACCACTCTGTTATTGCACCCCTAAGTCTAAGTTCAATTTCTGCATTTCTACTAGCATGTCTCTCTCGAAACATGCCATAGAGAATGCATCAACTGTTGAACTTAACTTCCTGCTGAGGGCATCAGCAACTACATTCGCCTTTCCAAGATGATAATCTATCGTCACATCATAAAGATAGTGATGCCATGTCTTAAGAGCATGAACTACAACAACTAACTTCAGATCATGTATCGGATAATACTCCTCATTCTTCACTACTTACTTCGTGTTATTACTATAAGAATTTATTTCATAACACACTTCACTTATATTATATTTCTCCTTTTGTTCAAAACACACTTATTACATTTCATATTTATATTTCACTCCTTTCTCCAAGTCATTTTCATATTGTTTATCTACCTTTCCGATTAGCTACTTTTAACCCTGAATTTTATTAGTGCTAGCTTACCTTTCATAGTGCAAATCTCATAATCTTATTTTATAGGGATGCTAGTATTCAAGGTCAAATCACTAGCGACATCCCTTGAACTACTACAACTCTAAACATTTTAGGGTTTGCTCATTATCAGTAGCATGACATTACAATGATGTGACTTTGCTCCCTTAGTTTGAAAATCAAACTTTGGATCTCATAAGTTTTACTAAAGTCTTTCTTATCTTATCACTGGGATTTCCTTTCTCTTACTTGGACATTCAGATAAATTACATTCTCTGTTCACCTTGCTGGGGTTTCATCATCATATTGTATTTCATTATTTCATTCACTTAGACGTCTCTACCATGGTAGCTATACATCATATATGATGCATTCATTTTCTAAATTATGCATTTATTATTTATTTTAGGAAGTAGTTTGTTAGTCTATAGAGACTTAGAATCCAAAAGTAGTATGTATGAATGTATTAAACTTTATAATAAAGGTTTACATTCCATGCTCTCAATTATGTCATGTAATCCTCATATCTTAATCAAGGTCATCATTTCTAACATTTCTCTTGATTCAACTAAGTTTCTTGTCCTGATCTTATGATTTACATATTCATCAAAGTCTTATGATATAACTCTTCTGAAGGCTCTTTATTTCTATGTACTTATTATATACTTAACTCTTTTCTCCTATTTTTCCCTTTGCTTTGAAGTACATAAAAGTATTTTATTCTATTACATGATCCATTCCAGGGTGGATTCTTACTATCTTGGCCCTTACATACTTTTCTCATATCTTTTCCATATATCTCAACATCTTAGCATATGTACATTCTCACTATGATGTGGGTCTAAATTATCTAGAGTCTACTTTTATTATATACATTTTTATTATGGATTTTGAGTTATTAATTTTTAACTTTTTTACCTCTAGTGGTAAGCATTGGGAGTTACTGGTTATTGTCCCAGAGACGTTCACGGTCTATTATCTAGATCCTAGTTGGATGAAATTGAATACAAAATATGGACACATAATGAAAATGGCATTATTCCGGTGAGAAATATTTCATTTTCATATCTGTTAACATATGTTATTACATTACTATTTAATAATGCAATGTACTGTGTTACATTAACTTGTAGGGGTTTTGATGAGTTCAAAAAGGCTGGAGGAAAGGTCCCCACGAAAAAGAACCAGCCAATAATTTGGAAGAACGTGAACGTAAGTTTCCGACTGCAATATATGTATATATTATTTATGTGAACAATGCTTACTTAGTTGTATTTTTTTAATATTTTGTATGTTTGAATTTATAGTGTGCTACACAAGACAACAGATGGGCATGTGGATACTATGTGATGCGATTTATGCACATGATTATCAAATATGCCGCACTGGACATCAATTGTATTGCTGAGGTATTATATAGTCTCATTAGATAATATGAAATATATCAATCTTATTTATAGCTCATTAATTATATATATACATCATTCTCTTTACAGGTGTTTAAAACTGACCACACTACAGGAAAGGCCTTACCAGATGTACATGCTCCCTATATGATGGGAGAATTAAATGAAGTAAGAGAAGAATGGGCAATAGCCATACAAGTTGTGGGGGTTTTAAAATATAATTGGGATGTTGATAGCGAATAATGACTAAAGAATGATATTTTGTAAATGAATTTCTGAATTATAATATATGTGTGAATGTTCCTACATGTCTGGATGTTTCTACATGTGTCTGAGTGAATGAATGAAACTGTTGATTGCTATATGAATGTTTCTACAGGTGTGAATGTGAAAATGAATGGAACTACAGATTGCTAGCTACATGAATGTTTCTAAATGTGTGAAAATCAAATGTAACTGCAGGTTGCATTGCTAAATGTATGTGTAAATATTTTTGTTGTTAATTTTGCAGGTTTGTGGCCTGTTGTTGGCTGATATCAATGGATGTCGTAAAACCTACAGTTCTGTGAACTGCAGGTTTCTCATCCTGCGACCAACCATACAGCAGGTCTGTAGACTGATAAAAAAAACCAAACAATAGGCGTCGGTTATTTGAATAAAACCGACACACATCGTTATAGTGTCGGTTTTCATACTAATAACTGACGTCTATTTCCTTAACACCACGGTCGTGCTGGCCAGCACAGCCGTGGTATTGGACCAGACAACACGGCCGTTGGTTATTTATTTAAAACCGACACACAAAGTTACAGTGTCGGTTTCCAGACTAGTAACCGACGTCTATTTCCTTAACACCACGGCTATGCTGGCCAGCACGACCATGGCAGATGACCATACAACACGGCCGTGCTGGCCAGCACAGCCGTACTGGGATTGATATAGTGTCGGTTTTTAACTAATAACCGACAGCTTTGGGGTGGCGCGCGAAGGGTTTTGGCGCGTTTTCGGTGGCGCGCGAAGGGTTTTGGTGTCGGTTTTGGAACCGACGCGTAACGGCTGGGCTTTTAGCATCGCCCACATAGGTGTCGCTTGGAAACCGACGCTATAGGCCTTAAATAACTGACACTAAATGTCGGTTCTGTAGTAGTGCCATTTCTAAGAGTGAAGGAGTTTCACCATAGCTTTCTTCCTCATCTACTATCTACATGAGGCAATGATCCTTGTAAGGGGATCTAAGGTAGAATTAGATTGATCGGGTTAGCTAACTTGCTAGAGAACCTCCATCTTCTTGCAAACAGAAGATGATTCTTGACATTTATACTAGTTATCAAAAACCTGATAGTTGACCACAAAATAAGATCAGTTGAGCCTACCTACTCCCTCAACCTATCGGTCTTCCTCCCTCTCATTTTCTATAAGAACCAACATAAGCTATATCATAACCAGAAGTTGAACCAACTATAGTAGAGAAAGACCCCATAGAGAGAAGGAGAGGCATATCTACCAATGATTATGAGAGGTCAAGTTCAAAACCCACTTTTGTTGATGTGTCCTGATCAATGTGCTCAGTGATGGGCCCATCACTAGTTGAAATCCCCAATAAGAAAACCTAACTTATTGAGGAATGAGAAGAAAAATTGTTCTCTACTGACTAGGACTTGCGTAAACTATCAATAACAACCACTTTGGAAGAGCCCGAAGAGACCAAATCAAGAATAATAGTAGAAGAGGAATCCAAAACCCCTATGTTACATAACCCAACATCCCTTTTAAGACCCCCCAAAGCAAACCCCCATGGTTACACTTAAAAATAGAGAATGTTGATTAAATTTCATAATGTTCAGTAAACCTTTGATCATGTATGATATGATGACTTTGATCCTTGTCAATAATTGAGATTCTTCCATGAGCCACCCACCCCCACACTTTTTAGCACCACATAATCCCATCAATCAATTAGTCTTTAGTTGAACCATCTCCCCCTATTTCAGATTTGAAATGCTTCCTAATTCTTTTAATAGCAAGTCTTGAGAAATGGATTTGGTTTCCTGGTGGCTTTGGGCTTGATTTTCTTACATTTCATAAAGAATCTAGGTCCAGTGTTTGACTCCCCCATCCTATCACGCAAGGTGTGGACTATTATTGGCACGGAACTGTTTGTTACCCTAATCCTAACTCCAGATGACTATAAGATCAACGATTATAGGACTTAGGCGTCCATTCCTAGCATGGAATTACCAAAGGGGGAATGCAAAAGCATAAAGCTTAGCATACATGAACACATAATAAGATTAAAACACCAATCATAGTCTCAACATTCAACAAGATATATTAAACAACAATGTTTATTACAAATTTTCAATTTCAAATTCAAGAGTAAAATTTTTACCATTCTTGATCATGTACACTGGGGATCTTACAACAAGTACACCTGACATAGCTCACAAAACCCATACACATCTATCCTAGCCTAAAAACAAAATACAAGAAATGGGTCAGCACATGAGGTGCCGAGTACAGGGATAAAAAATGCATATACATAAGTTTTGCATAATTTGGTAAGATTTGCAAAAGTAACAAATAAGAAGTAAACAAGTTCAGTATTTAGAAAAGAAAGAATCCATGTTTTATATCAATGTACTCCAATTATACCAACAACATTATATATCATAAGGCCTTTGACCAACTTCCCTGAAGGGTTCGCAAGGGTGCTCAAGATTAGCTAACCCTTTTATACGTAAGCGACCTCAAGGCCATCTCCAAGAGCTAGCCCTTATATCAACATGGTCCGCCCTATCTTTAAAAATCAAGTTGGACTCCCAACCTTATTACCTTACCCTAAAACCTCAGGCATGTACACAAGGTTTGTATAATGGGGTTTCTATGTTATGTTTGCAAGTTACAAAATGATAATATGAGACAAACATTGAGTACATACTAGAATACTACATGTAATATGTGAGCAAATAAACAAGCATACATATGTATCTCATTTCAAGAAGGAAAACCATTGTCATATGGTTATTAAAGCACGTACCTGATTTAGATATTCTTAACTTACTTATCCTTAATCATATAGCTACAAGCAACACCTGATTAACAACAAGATTACATATGTGCATTAAATTTTCATCATTAACCCTAACAAACTTCGTTTAAGGGTTTTATCCAAGTTAGATTCAAGGATGCTTAACAATGCATTACCTAATCTTTTATTGATTTGGGGTCCATCTCAAGGGTGTGGTTCAAGTTTCATGTCATTTTGGTGTTCCATTCATTTCCAATGACTATTTCAAGGTTTGAGTCACCAATGCACAACGTAGGGTCAAAGGCTCACAATAGGGCATACAACGTTATGATCTAATAAAACATGAGAGTCAATTATCAAAGATGGTCTAGATCAACAACATTAGGTCAGAATACACACCTCCCAATATAGGTGAAACTCCCCTAGGGTCCCGACATCATATTCTAAACCTTGGGTATCATTATTTCAAGATAGCTTAATGATTCAACATGTGACTTTGGTGAACCATCAACATCGAATGGGTCTCAAGAATTAGGGAAATCCTTATTTGAGTATACATGACATGATAAAAAGGATAAATATCATGATTGGTGCACAAGAAAGTCAAACAAGTCATTTTAGAAAACATTAGGACATTATGGATTTATCAAGTGTCAGAAGTACCATCATTGTAAAAAAGGGATATACATTAGGCATTTATGTCACTAAGCATCACAAGATTATAGTTTTCAAACATCCAAGGTAATTGGGGGCATACAATAGGTGAAACACACCATTGAATCAATATGTAGTTAATCATTCACATTATAGGGGTACATTCAAAGAATTAGGTGTCATATGACTTCAACATAGCAAGAGAGGACAATGATGGATATGAGCACCATATGGTAGCATAAGGCTACTGATTTCCAAGTTAGGATGAGACTAGAGTCCATATTAGATGCAAAATTAGCAACTTAGGGTGAAGTACATCACTAAAGTCCCAAACTAGGCACATATGTACAATTAGCATAAAAATAGGACAAAAAGGATGATTAGGACCATCATGTAATCAAACAAGTATCAAAACTACTTATTTGAGGATTAGAGAGTAGACTGAGCATCAAGATCCAATCGTTAATCATAGACATGCCTTAAACATGGTCAAAGAATATCAAAGTTCATATTTTAGCAAACTAGGAGAACTAGAAGCCTAATCAGGTCATGAAACCATACCTAGGTTGTAGATCTTTCCTAGACGATCAATTTTGTATATAATATTGCATAGTTGGGATAAGGGATGAGGGAGTTGTGGATTTTTAATCATTTTGATCAGGAACTATATCCAAAGGAGGGGTGTTACCTTAGATATTATGCAAAGGATTTGGGCCATTAGACCCAGATCAAGTGGTATCCCTTCTTGCCCATCTAGTATGCCCTAAAGTGGGGCCCAACCACATGTCGCATGATTACTTCTAACATCGTGTGACCTTGTGATCGTGCATCCCTTGCCACTCACTCCAGCTGTCGTGTCACAGTTTCCCACCACTCACCCCACTATTCGTCGTTGGTCTCACTCTGTTGCGGTGAGTGGCGGTTTCTCTCCATCCAATAGCTATCACTCCCTTCGTCATCCATCTCTTACTTTCACGTGAGGTGGCAAGCCACGACGGAGCCCTCAGTGGCGTGGCATAGGAGAGGCAACCACGCGGTCCGATATCAACTGGGATATGGTTGCTCAGCACTAGAGGTGCTCATGAAGTCACTGCCACTCTCAGAAGGGGATGAGGGGGAGTGAACGTGAGCCTGATGCCAAGCTTTAATGGTGGAAGCCATGGCTACAATCTGGAGAAGAAGATTGAGGTAGGGGCTCAATTGTGCGTGAAAGAGATGGGATAAAGGGGAAAAAGAGCTAGAATGCAGAAACAAGGGGGAAACATGCTTCAATTCACACAACATGGCTTCAAATGGGTTAATTGGAAGGCACAAAAGGGGTGGTAGGTGGTGGTAGCGTCACCTCCACTGGCCCCTATACAGATGTAGAAGAAGGGTTGTTGGTCGTTAGACCAAGAGGGTTAGGACTATGGGCTCGGATCAGATGGTCCACATTAGCCCAACAAGGCGCAAGCTAATTGGATAAAGCAAGATCACATAGATAGCTGACATATTAAAATAAGGGGTGCCAATCCTTATGGACGCACACCCAGATTGGACCCAAAAGAGTGAAAAATTCAATTAAATCAAGTGTATGATGCATATCTTCAAATTAACATAACATCTAATTGGAAGATATCAGGGTGATTCTTGTGACATTGGAAAGAAAACTGAGAGATCTTCAACATGAAATACATATCATAGTAATGTGATAACATTTTTAAGGTTCAATACATCTTGCAAGAGAGTGACATATTGATGAATGAAATTGGTTTAGAAAGTGGAAATTAATGTCACATTTAGTAAAATTGAGTACTGATGTAACCAAAAGAAGTATCACCACACTTCTATTATGAAATTGGCATCAAATTGAATAAGAGGAAACATGATTAGAGAGTTGGAGTATAATATAGGAAAGAGTAAAGTCAATTTGTCACAATTATGCCCATCTTTTCCGTAGAAGGAAGCCGTCCAGTGCTCCTTTTTACGAAGTTGCCAGATACAAAATGTTAGATTCCTTGGATTCTTTAACAAAGGGTAATCCTCGGTAGGCTTCTCAATCCATATTTTTATGAGAAACTTCTAGCAGACCAAACCTGAATTCCAAATTGAGGTTCTGACTTGGGTCAATAACATAACCAATATGAATTTGAAAATGAAATGCAAAACAAAAGAATAAGGAGAAAGGGAGGAATATAAGTGACCTTAATCCTAACGTTGACGAGGCTACTACTTCTCCTTTCTTCCTGATTTTCGTATAAAAATTTGGAAATCCTCATCCTACTCGTCCCAGAATGGGCATTATGACAAAGAACAAGAAGAAAATGAAAGAAGAAATTTGTCCACTAGTCATAAATGGTGCCTCCACAGGTTGACATATGATCCAACCTAGTGGTAAGAAATCTGCCAAAAGCAACCAAAATATCCCTTGGTAAATCGGGTGAAAACTTGAACTACGCATATAGAGATTTTTTTTAAAAGGTAAAGCTAACGGAGATATAAAAATGGGTGTTATTGCGGCTGCACCTAACAAGTTGCCAAGTATACTTCAAAGAATGGCATAGACCAGTACGAAATACCACTTCGACACAATATGAGGTGGGGTAGACATCGGATTAGCAAGTACATAATTGTAAGGATGCCCCAAAACAATAGGAGCATAAAAAATCCAAATGGAAAAGGCTACCCAACCTACTAGATCCTTTACATAAACTATTGAAGGGCAGATACCTTGATTGACTGCGGGCACACCTGATTGCTAAGCACCATTTAATTTTGTATTCTTGTATGTTTTCTTCCTCAGATTAGAGCACATCTCCAAGAACTATTGACGCTGCTCCTTCCAACATTATACACCACATTTTGGATCAGAACGACTTTCGAGTTTTTGGTTTACTTATGATGTCCAATGGTGGGTGTGAAATTAAACCATTAAACTAAGGGTCCATTATCTAGATATTGTCTATAATGCATATGTGATTCTTTGAACGGTCTACCTGCTAAATGGAGAAATGAAATTGGATAATTAGCAATATTTATACATATACAATATGATGGTACTGATTGTTTCAATATGATGAACCCTATTGCAGTAAAGAGAAACCCTAGCATGACAGGAGGAGGTGGCACAACACCGGGAGATGACTACCTGGACGATGACAACACGCGTCCCAGTCCATCCCTTCTTGTCCCAATTGGTAACACGGGCATCAACCTAAACTTCTCTAGCTCCATATCGAAACAAGCCACCTTGCCCTCCCAGCATGACAACACCATGGAAGTCGATATCGGAGCCCTGGCGCCACAACAGTTCCTTGTTCTTCCCAGCTAGAACTCTGGTTCAACGTCCATGTCCATCCCCAACAACAAAGGCCTTCTTATTGTGAATCTGTGGGTAGAAATATAACTCAAGATCAAGGTTACATCCGTATAGATCCAGAAGACAATAACACCACTCTGAAGCCTGACGACATAATCATATCTTCTAAAAATGGAATACCTGCCTTTGGTTTGAAGCATGATGCTTGAGAGAACCTTCTAAAACCATGGCAATTCACTATTATAGTGAAACTTCTAACCAAAGAAGTCGGCTTTCTAACTTTACAAGACAGGTTCAAACTGATGTGGAAACCTAAAGGCTTCTTCAACCTCATAGATATAGCAAACGATTTCTTTTTGGTCCAACTACAGAGGAAAGATGATTACATCCACGCTCTAACAGGAGGCCCATGGCCTCTCTTTGGGTCATATCCCTCCGTCCAATGCTGGCAACAAGAATTCTCGCCCGAGTCATCCTCAACCCCAAAACTTGTGGCATGGATACGCATCCCTAACCTTCCCATCCACCTATATAAGGAAGTCCTCCTCTCAGAAATTGGAGACCATATAGGCAAAACCATCAAAGTGAATCTCAACACCTTATCGCAGCGTCGCGGTGATTTTGCTAGAATTGTCGTCGAATTGGACATGTCTAAACCCCTTACCCCACAAGTCATGATCGAGAGAAATCGGTATCGGATTGAATACGAGAACATTCCTCTTATCTACATATTCTGCTGCAGAGCAGGACATCTGGAGAAGGATTGTTTGAAAAGAATTACAGCAGAAAATGAAGCAAGGAAAACCGACACGATGAATGACACCCCAACACAACCTCTGCCTCAGCTTGTCTGGGGTTTCACCGATTTCATATACACACATCCTATCCCACGCAAACAGAAGGTTCCCACGACAATTGATTTTAGAGTTTGGAAAACTAGATGGAAGAGGACGATGCCACTGAGTTCATAGATGTAGACAATGTGGCAGAAAGGATCATCAATGGGATAGATTGGAGGACAAGAAAGAAAAGCTCTAGGCAGAATAAGTCGACCTCAGGTAATCAGCGAATCGTCAATAATCTTCATTCAGATCCCTCACAAGAAATTTAGCCAAGTTCCATCGACAAACTCAATGCAAGAGTAGGCAAACATGAATCATACGATAGTAAACCCAACCGGAGACGCCCTCGTATCCGACAGATCACAGGATCCACACCCCTTTGTCACCACAGTCTTCTCCTTAGGTGACATATCTAGATTGGACATTCCCCTCATCCCCATCAAAGTCCCAGCCGAAACTCAGTGGGCATTCACTTAAGGAACAGGAAAGTGATACATGCCGGGAACAACTCCACTTCGTCTAATGAGAAGATGGCTAAAACTTCTCATATTCAGGACCTAGAAGATGAAGCCAGGATGATGGGCACATCAACACTCATCAATACAGATAAATGAGGATCATCTCTTGGAACTTTCAAGGTGCATGTGATAAGGACACCCAAAACGCAGCTAAGGACTTGGCAAGGAAATATGACATCTCAGTCTTATGTCTTCTTGAGACTAGATGCAGCAGAACTAGGGCCATGGGTATCATAAAAAAACTAGGGTTTACACATTCGCACCGAGTAGAGGCCACTAGCTACTCTGGAGGCATATGGGTGCTCTGGAAGCACAATGTCAACCTTGACATCATCTTCTCACATAAACAATTTGTCCACTGCAATATTAATGGAACCTTGTTTACGTTTGTCTATGAAAGCACAACAAGGGGGATAGAAAACTCCTATGGAACCACATTTGTACTTTGGCTCAATCCATCACGAACCCTTGGGTGGCTATGGGTGACTTTAATGTAGTCGTGTATCCCTCTGAGAAGTTCAGCAATAACTCCTTTGATAGTGCTAATAGCAGGGATTTCCAAGAGGCCATTATAACATGTTGCCTCTACGATCTTGGAGCCTCAGGTGCTCACACCACACTTTCAGGTGAGGGCTCCTCCATGAATGCCTTGATAGGGCGTTGGCCAATAGATTTTGGATTGACAACCCAGCAAGCAAAGAATTCAGTTTCCTTAAAAAGAATTACTTTGACCATGCGCCTATCATGGTTTCCTGCATCGATCATCCCTCAACCCACAAGCACCACTCAATGTGCACCTCTGCACGATGGTACTCAACCCCTGGTTATGAGGACTTCTTCACAAGTTCATGGCCCCATGACCAGGACCTTATGTCTACTAATTCCTGCCTCCTTGCTAAAGCTAAAAGATGGGACACTGCTACCAGGAAAGCCAATAGGAGGGAGAAGGACAGAATATCGAACAAGATAAAATGGAACCAGTTGAACCTTGCCATCAGATTCAATCATTCTAGTACTGCACAAGAAACCATCGATCTGCAATCAAAATTGGATGAGATTCTCAGAAGAGAGGAAGCTGAAAGCCAACAAAGGTCTAGATGCTAGTGGATTAAGCTTGGGGATAACAATACCTGATTCTTCCACTCCCTCACCAAAGCCATAAGATGGAGGAATAAGAATGCTTGTCTCAAGGACTCCAATGGAGAATGGAGGACTGAAGAATTGGTGATCAAGCAGCTAATCCTTTCCTTCTTTTCTAATGTATATATGGAAGTAAACAAAAATCTGAGGATACATGTGTGTCCATCCTTCCCGGGCTCCTATACCCATTTATCTATGGACCAGAAAATCAAGTCGGCTAGCACTCCACACAAAGAAGAAATCCATACTGCCATGGATTCCATGTCTCCCATCAAAGCCCTAGGTCCATACGGGGTTGATGCTGCCTTCTATGAAAGGAACTGGAAGCTTCTGAAACAGCAACTCTGCAACTTCATCCAAAAACCTTTTTAGGGCATCCCCTTGCCCCCCAACTCAACAGATTCCCTCATCATCCTCATTTCATAGATTACTGCACCTGAGGTTTGCTCTCAATTCCACCCTATATCACTGAATAATGTCTGCACTAATCTCTTATCCAGGGTGCTCGCTACTAGGATCAGACCCTTCCTCAAAGATTGGGTGTCGCCCCATCAATCAGCCTTTATTCCCAGACTAAGGATAAGTGATAGCACAGCTCTAGTCCAAGAAGTTGTTCATTCCATGGAGTCAAAAACAAGCAAGAAGAAGACCTTAGCTTTGAAACTCGACCTTGTGAAGGCCTTTGATAAATTAAGTTGGCACTTCCTTCATGATACATTTATCAGAAATTCTCTACCAAGAGTCATCATCAACATCATTATGGAGATCATCACCTCGGGGGAATCTTCCATCCTCTGGAATGGCGATACCACCTGTTCATTCAAGCCACCCTACGGGGTGAAACAAGGTGATCATCTATCACCTTATATCTTCATCCTTTGTCTAGAAAGGTTCAGTCAGCTCATTGTATCCTAGGTCGCTTATGGGAAATGGAAACCTATTTTCATTTCTAAAGCCAAGATTCCCGTAACCCACACAAGCTTTGCAGATGATATCATCCCCTTCGGGGAAGCCTCTCTTCACCAAGATAAGGTTATGAAGGTCTGCCTTAAGAGGTTCAGCAACGCTTCGGGTCTCTTCCTTTCTCACGACAAATCCACAGCCTTCTTCTCCTTCAACACTCCTAGGGGTCTGAGAAACCAAGTTTGTAGGAAACTAGGAATCCAGGAAACAAGCAATTTGGGCCGCCATCTCGGGGTTCCGATTGTGCACACAAGGAACAGTAAGGAACTCTTCCTTACATTCACTGAGAAAATCCATAAACAGATACATCAATGGAAGAACAATCTCCTCTCTTTCACAAGAAGAATCACCCTTGCGAGATCAGTGTTACAATCGCAAGTCTGCTACATCATGCAATCGGTCCAGCTTCCTTTGGCTATCTGTGACAAAATAGATCAATCAATAAAGAACTTTATTTGGAATGGAAGCAGTAACAGACACCAATGGCTCCCACCTATGGCGAAGCATTAGAAGCTTCACTCCCATTCTCCTCAGTAACTCTAGAATCATTGCTATCTCTGGATATGACACCCTGGTTTGGACAGATGAATGGGTGGGGAGTGGTCATATACCCTCCATCAAAGCAGGTCTAATTATTCCAGAAGACCTGTTTGACCTCAAGGTCACAAGCCTGGTAAAGGAAGATGATACATGGGATGCCGATTTTCTAACCTACTGGTTCAGCACAGGCACTGTCTAATCCATCCTGCACATGCCTACACCTAAGGATTCCTATGGTGAGGATACCCATGTATGGAAGCCAGATCCTTATGGGATGTTCACATCCAGCTCGGCCTATGTCACCATTAGCCACTGGGAAGAAGAGGACCAACCCCTATTCAAGGCCATTTGGGCCATTCATATACCACACCATATCAAAACACATCTATGGCTTCTTCTCCATAGTTGTCTGCTCACAAATGTTCTGAGAACGCACAAGAGGTTAACTGATGTACTTACTAGCCCCAGATGCAACGCTGCTTATGAGGATTGCCTCCATGCCATACGCGATTGCGATGTTGCAAGACAGACATGGATCAATCTTATTCCTCCTGAAGCCACCCTCTTCTTCTCAAGCCCCAGTGTACATTCATGGCTGGAGTACAATCTTAAAGGCCTCCAGCGGATCCAGGACTGGAACATGAAATTCTCAATAGCTTGCTGGAGAATATGGAAGAATCACAACTTGTTCATCTTCGAACAAAGGTCTATCCCATCAACAGTGGTTGTAGTTAACTACATAGCAGAAGCTTCATCTATAACCCACTCTATGTCCCAACCTTGCACCTCCTCCAACTGTAGTCCAGAAGAGAACAATACTGCCACACCTCTGCCTACTCAGACCTCTACAACTATCATCCATGTTGATGCTGCCATCTCAAGTAACACACAATCGATGTGTATATGTGCCATAGCCAGGAATGCTTTAGGTCAATGGAGGACGGGCTCTGCCAAACTCTGCCCTGGTTCGGATGCCATGGAAGGTGAGTTGAATTCCATCTTACACGGGGTGGAACTTGCAGCCCTCAACAACTTTACAGAAGGTATAATCATATCAGATTCATGGAATGATGTACAATGGGCATCACACCTACAGGACCCTCCAGACAAATACCGTACTCTTACAATGAGGATTAAAGAATGCTTGAGCCGGGCAGGGATTGAGAAAGTAGTACACCAAAGAAGAAATCAAAACAAACTCACAGATGCGCTTGCCAAATTCTGCTTAAAACAACCATCCTCAATAATGACGTGGAATGCATGTCCCCAACAAGGGCAGCAAATTTATCTTTCTGATCTTCAATTGTTCCCCAATTTGTTTCCTTTAAGCTCTTGATGTAACTGGTTTACCAGTATAACAAAAAAAAAAATGATGAACCCTGTATGATCACATCTACGGGACGTAGTACGGCCAGCACAAAAAAAGTTCCGGCCTTCATGTTCTTGAGTTGCTTGACCAGGCCAGGATAGGGCGTAACTATACTAGCTAACCAATTTCGCGATTTCCAGCACAAATGGATTCGGCGTAAGCACGAAAAGCAATAAAATCAGCGCGGAACATTTTTTACCAAACAAAAAGCAAACAAAACAAACAGGAACCAAACAATGTTGGTGAAGTTGCAACCAAGCAGATCATTACTGTTCTGAGATTCCCTCTCATCAAATCGGAACATCTTGTACAACCCCCTACTTCTCGACTACGTCATCTTATCGGATGATATCAGTTGCAAACAAACTACAAGAACCAAATAACGTCGGGCGAAGTTGTGAGTATGTTTGAAATCGGGTCCTAAGCAATTAAGGATCTAACAATGTTTCTAGAGAAGAATACAGGTCAAAAGTTTTTCTCTTACAAGGCGTTCATGTAGAGAAACCATGAGTAGACACAATCTTTGAAATACTTGAGCTTTATGCTATTCTTGAACCAGATAGCAGAATACTGAACAAACCCAAATACAGTATTGGTTACAAAAAGCAATAGAAGACGGAATAAATCCTATGACGCAGTGTAAGCATATATGTATGAACTTCCAGAGCCCCACGAATATCAGAACATGCAGAGAAGAAGGATACCATAGTTTTCTTCTTAGGACTCGTTTAACTAGCGAAACGATGAGAGGAAACAAAATCTGAGGATCACTAAACCTTCTGTCTCATCGTTGAACCAGATTGCTAAATGAGCAATCCCAATTACAATTCAAATCGCAAAAAGCAATAGATGGCGGAGTAAATGACTAAATCTGTGATGCAGAGTTATTTTAGCTGTGCGAGCTTTCAAAATCCCATGATAAGATCGTATGACACCAATGAATTTGTCAATTGTGCTGCTCCAGATATCCCATAGAAGACATGAGCACCTTCCAGAACCACCGCCAGAACATTTGTCTAATGTTTTTTTTTAAGTCTTAGGAAGACCCCGCTCTCCTTCCTCCTTCCTCCTCAAATAGGTGCCAGAGCTCGGATGACAATTTCTTATCTATAGAATATGGCAGTTGGTGGACCTTCTATTTAATTCTCGATCCACATTGCAAAATGAACAAACCCATTCAATAGAAAACGAAATATATCACTAAATCGGCGGTTCTCAATGTAATTGCAGTTGTATTAGCTTTCAGAATGTATAAACGCAAATGCAGCTTTGATCGCAAAAAGCAATAGGATCGGAAGATAAAATAATGACTAAGTCTATGATGCAAATGCAATAGTTGTGTTAGATTTCACACTCCCATGATATCAGATCATATGCCCCAGTTAATTCTATCGACGGTTCAACTCCATTGACAGATCCTGTAGGAGAACATGAATAGGGTTTTGTTTCTTTTGCAAATTTCCTACTACCATGACACACTGTGGTAATTGGTTTGAGATCTAACAAAACAGGTACTAACTTATTAGCGATATAGGAACTAAACAGGTTAATTTCTAGCGAAGAACAGTGTCACGAAAAGAATCTCTTGTAAGTCATTCACCTGGCAAAACAGTGAGAGTGGACAAAATTCGAGTAAAACTAAACCT
Organism: Alisma plantago-aquatica; assembly: GCA_963693085.1. NCBI lineage: Eukaryota > Viridiplantae > Streptophyta > Magnoliopsida > Alismatales > Alismataceae > Alisma > Alisma plantago-aquatica. Next base: position 1,275,047,856 of record OY856412.1, on the reverse strand, counting down.
TTTATCTTATTCCTAAACCAGATAGCAGTTATTGCAAAATGCAATAGAAAGCGGAAAAAAAGTCCATGATCATATCTATGGCGTGGCGTAACATCGATGCCTTATATTCGTACAAAACAAATGAGAGTGGACAAAATATGAGAAACACTAAACCTTGTATCTCATCCGCGAACCAGATATCAGAATGAGAAAACCCAAATACAGCTTTGATAACAAAAGCAATAGAAAGCGGAATAAACGCATAGATTTGTGATGCAGTGTAACCATAGCTGTTTAAGCTTCCAGAATCATCCTCAGATCATATGACGCTGTTTAGGAGCCGTTTGGCCCCAGAAGAACTTCAACAATGTTTTTTTTCTTTTGAAACTTCCCTACTCTAATGACTCTCAGCAAATTTCTAGAAACAGGAGAATATCGCCCACCTCGATGCAAACAGACCAAATTCCTCAAACACGGCAGAAACAGCGAACGATGCCCACCTATCTCGCAGCACCGGGGAGATCAACTTTTTCCTCAGGGAGATCAACTCCTTCCGACGTCGCATCCTTGAACGGGACTGGCGCCGCCGCGTTGGTCCCACCACTGCTGCTGCTGTTGCCTTCAGTTCCGTCATCTCTGAAACTCTGAATCAGTTTCACAATCTCATCTACACACTGAGACACATCTTCCCTCGTGTGATCGAAGGCGGCGGAGACTATCGTAGTGACCAGAGAACTGGACAATGCCCAAAGTTGCGGCTAAATAACCTAAATGACACATTTGTCAATTTTAATTACCAAAATAGACGTTCTTGAACTTATTGCCCAAAATGGCACATTTCTGGAGTAATGTGTCCCCTGTTGGGACGCATTGCCCTCGCGGGGGGCAATGCGTCCCGGCTCCGGACGCATTGACCCCACAGGAGAGCAATGCGTCCCGGTTTGGGACGCATTGCTCTCCTGTGGGGCCAATGCGTCCGGAGCCGGAACGCATTGCCCCCCGCGAGGACAATGCGTCCCCTGTTGGGACGTATTAGTCCAATGCGTCCCCATGTAGGACGCATTGGACCAATGTGTCCCCATGCAGGACGCATTGGACCAATGCGTCCCCATGCATGACGCATTGCCTTTTTTAATCATATTTTTGCAGTCATTGATATTGTTTCATGGTTATTGATATGTATATTAATAATATTGATTATATTTGTACATTTACAATTCGTTCACGTGTATTGGGATGTGTATAATATACCCAATTATTATAAATTTGTCAATTTCAATAGCTCGTAACATGCATATGAAATATATAAGTGTATTGCAACCAACATCACTTGGTTCCTAATTGATTATATAATAAGAACTTAATCCAAAAAAATGAGATAGCAATTAAAAACAAAGTTAAAACATGAACCAACATGACGAGAAAATAATACACAATAGAACAATATGATAGATCCAAAATGAACCAATGTGATATCATAGTATGACAGATCCACATACAATAGATGTCTTCACAAAGACATACATACAAAACTGTACAATATATAAAACTAAGTATGTCGTCCTCGCCCACGACGTCTTCGCCCACCTCCCTGTACATCTGGATCCTCTGTACCGATGTCATCTGGAGACGGCTGAACTGGGGACAACTGCGTAGGAGGCTGCTGGCGAGCATCAGGGAAGAAATGAAAAGGTGGAGGTGGGGTGAGGGGTCTCTGAAAACCAGGATAGGATGCATCAGGTGGGGTGCATCCTGAGAAATCGAACGGAGTAGGTGAATATGTGACATAAGGTGGTGGTCGGCTCTCAGGAATAATTGGTGGTGGGAATGGAGTGTATGGAACAGAAGAAGAACTTGCTCCATAGTATGATGCTGGTTGAGGTGGGGTGATGAATGAGGAATATGAAGCACCTCCTGAAAAATATGGCCCTGTCGGTCCCCATGACATGAACTGAGAAGTGGGAGTGGGAGTGGGCTCAGCAGTAGGAGTAGGAGTAGGAGTAGGAGTGGGCTCAGCAGTAGGAGTAGGAGTAGGAGTGGGCTCAGAGGTTGTGGTATGAGTGGGTATGGGATCCCACAGCCGAGCATAGTCGGGAAGACTATCAAAGTAACTCCTCTGGATGTCATAGATGTGGTCTCTGACCTCTGCAGGGGCGTGTTCTACTGCCGCTCGGATTGCCACCTGTGCTTGTACCTATAAAACAAAGTTCGTACACATAATAAAGACCAATTACATATATTACAAATAACAAAGATAAATAATAACAGTTTGTAAAAGAAATAATAATGATACTCACAAATTCCTGCTGACGATAACTTTGCGGGTAATATATGCATGGAGGCACAGGTGGAGGGGGCACGATGTATTGTGGATGATACCAAGCATAGTGAAACTGAGGACTGAAGACTGTATCAGCTGGTGGAGCGGGAACTAAGCTCTCACGTCTGTTGTTCCACATCTGCACCTCCCGCCTATGATGAATCATCCAATCCTCAGCCGCATGACCCCTCCCATCTATTTGGCTAAGCTGCGGCAGCTCAAGAGTAGGTTGTACTTGAACAAATCCGAACTGTCCAAGTACTCTGTCTGGGAAGTGTCACTCTACTATTGTGTAGCATAACAGAGGCACTCGTGCCAACCAAATATCACTACCGTCTCTACAAACGGCAGGCAATCTCTCGAGAATAGCAGCAGTGTAAGGAGTCAACTCTATCTGTTATTCATATAGACAACGTGTATCATATAAAACGGAGTAAATTGCAAATAAATAAAATATATACCATACAAGTAGAGGTAAGTAAGTTAAACCTGTGAGGGCAAAATCTGGTCAAATGTTGAATCGTAAAATTGGATTGTTCCCCTGATAGTTTGACTCCGGTGGATAAAGGTAGGCCACCTATGAAATTGACAAACTAAATTTAGATAAACAGTACATAATGTTTGGACAAATATAAAAATTAATTGTGTAGATCTTTAACCTGTAACCCAAGGGAACATCTTCTGGCCAATCATCCCAGCGCATTGCAATTGTACCTGGGCGTCCAATTCCCAACCTCTCCCAACACCATAGCTGTAATATGCTGACACAACCTGACAGATGGGCAGTTCTCCTGGATCGGGTGGTTGCCTTATACAACTCCCTATATAAGAAAGCTAGAGTTGCAGCACCCCAAGATAGAGTGCCACAATGTGCAAAATAGGACAGAAGAGGGAGGTACCTAACATGCACTCTATCCCCGGTACTATCTGGGATAAGGTAACTACCTAAGAAGTATAAGAGATATGCCCTAGTGTACCTTGTCCTAAGTTGTAATTGTTGCTCTTCATCACCCGCGATCAGATCCATATCCCTAAGGGTTTCACGCAGCCAAATCAAGGAGATATGCCCCTTAGACATCCCATCTGGTGCATCTCCTAAGAAATTCTCACAAAGGTGAGACCATGAAGAAAATTCCCCCACCTACACCTAAAGGATATCGAGCTATAACCGGTGGGCCATCAATCCTTAGGCCTAAAAGAACTGCAACATCCTGAAGGGTTACAGTCATCTCAAAAGGGGGAAGCCTAAAAGTATTGCTAGAGTTGTCCCACCTGTTAACTAATGCAGTTATTAAAGTGGGGTCAAGGTGGATAGTGGGTAGCCTACGAACAAGCCCAAAACCAGCCATGGAAATATTTTGTAAAACATCTGGGTCAGTAATAGGCCATTGTGCCAACATGATGTGGTGCTGGGAGAGTCGGTAGGTTGCTTGTCTAGGAGCCATACCTATGAAAAGTGCAAATATTATATTAAATGAAAAGTGCAAATATTACATTAAATAAAAAGTGCAAATATTACATTAAATAAAAAGTGCAAATATTACATTAAATGAAAAGTGCAAATATTACAAAACAATATAAAAATACAACATGAACTACTAAAAGAGAAATACTACAATAATTAGTTACTGCATTTGATTCAATATCTCATCTAGAGGTTCATAAAATGGCCACATTTGATGTACAACTCGATGTATCTCTGGATGTGATATAGCTAACTGGTTTTTAACTTGTTCATTGATTGACATTGCTTTCTGTTTCGTGTGATCCCAATACCAACCAGGTAGATCAAGAAGTTCTTCATACATGTGAAACATTTGCTTTAAAAATTGCCAATGAAATTTTGCTTGTTCTTTTGTCACTATAAATCCTAACTTATTGTACAACAAATCTGGTATGTCATTCCAATCATCATCCAATAGAGTTTGATGAGCCATTTTTTCATGTAGCCACTTCGTAGCTATTATTTGGATTAACTCTACGGACATGTGAAATGTCCATGTCCTTCGATGAGCCATCTATAGAAATTGAAATTGCAAACATTACATGACTTTAGTGAAATTGAAATTACAACCATTACATGAATTTAGTGAAATTGAAACTGCAAATATTACATGACTTGAGTAAATTGAAATTGCAAACATTACATAACCAGCCATCATATGACATTAGGACAAGTGCGTCTATTATGGCCCTTTCTGCTACACTTATGACAGTGATATGTATACTGATTTGGATCAACATCCATAGTTGAATGCCTTCTCTTTTTCTTTGGTCTTCCAGCTTGCCTTCGTTTCCTAGGGGGTAATAAGGGATAAATACCTCTACTTTCATCAAATTGAGGCCAATACCTCTTGTCGGGAATGCCACGAAATTCAGTTCTGTATGCATTTAGATAAGCTTCATTTGTATAATATGCACTCACGAGTGCATCAAGATCCCAATTGACAGAGTCTGCAGCTACTCAAACATGAGAGCATGGAAAATGCCATTGTTGCGGAAAACCACAGCTGCATTGACTGCCACCATTTGGACGCACTATTACTTGAAATTTATATCCATCCATGTCACCAACAAGCCATTCATCATTGTTCACACGGATGTGTATTGTCAATTTTTTTGCATCCTCTCAAACATTATAAAGCTTATCATGAACATTAAAGGGCCATTTAAATCCATCTTGTGCACGTTTATTTGCGAGATTACGCCTACACAGCCACATGGTCACAGAGCGATAGTATGTGGCAACAATTAACGCTTGTATTGGCAAACCTCTAACACCTTTTAAGACTCCATTACAGCCTTCAACATGATTGGTAGTCAATGACCCATACCTGCAACCTCTGTCATATGCGAGAGCCCAATGTACTGGATTTTGGCCTAATAAATACGACTTCGCTGATGGTTCTATGTTTTCTATAACAGTCATATGATGATCAAATTCATGTGTATCAGTTGTGGATCCCACCTTCCACATAAGGTCCCTCAACTCCTTGGACTTGAACTGCTTATGGAAGTTCTCCCGAAGATGTCGAAGACAATAACGATGTTGAGCCCAATGAAATTTTGATTGAAGGGCTGGAAAAATCCCACTCATTCGATCAGAAATAATACACAAGTCTGTACGTCGTGGAATGATTGGAATACAAGTTTGTAGAGAACCAAAGAACCACTCCCAAGAGTCCTTATTTTCTTTCTCGACAACAGCAAAAGCAAGTGAAAATAGACCATTATCAGCATCTATGCCACATGCAAGGAGAAGTATGCCAGTATATTTTCCTGTTAAAAATGTGCCATCAACAGTAAGAACAGGCCTACAATAGGCCCAACCCCTCACAGCTGGACCAAATGCCCAAAACACCCGCTTGAATCTACGAGTGCCTTCAGTTTGAAGGGTATAATCATCAATAAGGTGGGTATATATAGTTCTTGGAATATATTGTGTCAGAGAAATTAGGAACGGCAACAAACTATGATATGATGATTCCCAGTCTCCAAATATTTTACAAACAACCTTCCTCCTCGCTAGGTATGTCTTCTTGTAAGATATATTGAGCCTTAGTTCAGCATTCACCTTGTCACGAATTTCTCGTATCGACATATCCAGTCGTGATACTAGGATTGGCATTATCATTCGAGCAATATAAGATGTTGTGACTTGGTGATGATCATGATTCATAACAGTTAATTCATAATTGTGGCCTGCTTTACAACGTTTTATCTTCCACATGCCACCTGCTTTTTTGGACTGGCAAGCGGTCAATCTCCAAGGACATCGTTCATCATGGATACAAGCAAGTTTAAGATGACGATTATTTGAGCGTAATGTACGGTACTGGACATTCTTTTGTACCGACCATTTTTGGAGTGTCTCAACCAGTACAACTTTAGATGCAAATAAAGCACCCTCATATATAACAGCACTGGAAGGATTGTAATTGAGACGAAATTCATGACAAAAATCTTCCACCCAGTCATCATCTTGAAAAGCTTCATAGTTGGAATCAATGTGTTCATGTTGGGGCCATTGGTTGTCAAATATGGATGGAATATGACTCAATGCTGCAATAGAGTCAGGGAATGGATGTGTGTGCTCATCATCGGTTTCAGTCAATGACTCATCCTCAGGTGGTTCACTGTTATTACCACCTTCATGATCACTATCATTATCACCTTCATGATCAATATCATTATCTCCCTCCTCAACCTCAACACCAATATTCTCAGTACTAAGATTTTGAGAAAATTCAGGTGGTTGACTCCACTCAACAGTTAAATTGCTAAGACTGAATTGAGGTGTAGGACTGAATTGAGGTGGTTGACTCCATTCAGTAGTTAAATGACTTTGAGAGAATTGAGGTGGTTGACTCCGAGAGAATTGAGATTGAAATTGATTCAATAGACTAATTAAACAAGGTTGTTGGTGGATATATGTTTTTTCAAGAAACACATCAATATAGGCATCAGCTGAAAGTGATAACAAGGTTCTGTATGCATCATCATCATCATCAACTTGTACGAGCATATGATTTTCTCCAGGGAAAAGATAGGATATTTTGATAGAGAAGTGGTTGGGATTGATGTCAAGTGTTGTATAGATATATGATTTTAGTTCAGATAGGGTATTAATAAGTGTAATGTTTATGGGTCTAACAGATCGACTAGAATAAGACCCATCAGAGAGAAATTGCCCATCATATCGCATCTTCACAATTCGTGAATTTGAACTAGATGCCATGTTCCTATATTTTAGAATATTATATTAACATCAGAAAGAAATTCATATTTTATGACATTATATCAACATAAATTAATATTTTATAGCAGTGACATCAATTTGGAATTAAATTTATTGGACTACTTTTTCTATAACATTAACAGTGAACAACAATTAAGAACAACAATGTTGCTATTTTTTCTATAAAATTAACTAACATTTCTTAACAACAATTTTGCTAATTTTTTAGTAACACTAACATTTCAAAATAACAATTTTGCAATTTCGAACAATAAATTTTCAGGTATTAAGTAGCCTTCAATTGTCATTTTCTACATCATTATTTCAGTAATGTGCAATTAAAGAGTAACAATACATTTATTTCAGATGTAATATTTTGTACTAAAGTTAAGTTCATATTTTGAAAATTAAACTTTTGGTAGAATAAATACCTGAAATGGAGAGTTATCTGTTGACAAACGAAGAATAGAAGAAGAGAAAGAAGAAGCTCCAAATAGTCTCCGAGCAGTAGCAGATATCAGCTCCAAGATCACCCGAAATAAGCTAGAAAGCACCCAAAGCAATAGAAATTCGAGAAAAAACTCTAGAGCAATGAGAGTATAGAGCTAGATGAAGGAAATGAAGAATGGTGTGAGTTTGGGGGGCTGTTTTCGGCCAATATATATAGGGGAGCAATGCGTCCCGGTTGGGGACGCATTGCGCCCACGTGGCACCGCCGCGCGGCGGCCCCAACGGTAAAATAGTCGTTGCCCTATGAGCAATGCGTCACCGTCCCGGACGCATTGCCTGCGTGGCAATTTCTAGCCGTTGGGCGCGTCGCGGGGCGAGACGCATTGGTCCCACAAAGGGTAATGCGTCACGGTTCGGGACGCATTGCACTCCTGTGGGGCCAATGCGTCCCCTTCCGGGACGCATTGCTCTCCCGCGAGCCAATACGTCCCGGCGGGGGACGTATTGGTCCCACACGAGGGCAATGTGTCACGGTTCGGGACGCATTGCCCCCCTGTGGGACCAATGCGTCCCCCGCCGGGACGCATTGCTCCAGAAATGTGCCATTTTGGACAATAAGTTCAAGAACGTGCCATTTAGGTAATTAAAATTGGCAAATGTGTCATTTATGTTTTTTAGCCGAGTTGTGCAACCATCACCACCGCGCAGCTCTAGAGTAGATTGATCTGGCGTCTTAGAAATGCCCCACCCGTAGCCGATGCTGAAGCCAGTGATAAGGCAAAGGAGAAACTTTGCAAAGACGAGCCGGAGCAACGCGTTGATGTTCATAGGCCGGCCTCTTCGTGGAAGACGTGCAGGTGGAGGCATCCTTCGAGGTGGGAACTGGGAACTGCAGGTGAAGAGGTTGAAGACACAGTTGCTATGAATTTCGGGGTGGGGAAATACTACAGAGAGGACAGCATATCGATTCAATCGAACGATTGGACCATTCTAGCTCTTATACAAAGGTGTCGCACCGTGAACCGCCTGCTCGTCCCGGAAAAGCCGGATATTACGGATAGCAAAACGACAACATTGCTGCCCGTTGCGACGGTCTCTGCCATTGCAGGTAACAGACTAGTGTGGCAGCTAATTTCGCGCAGACGCGAGGTCGCGAAGGAGCGGATACCACTGTGATTCGGAATAGTGGATTTCTCCTTCGTCTTTCGACTTTCATCTTTTTCTCCGTAATAAAATAGCAGATTTCTCCTTGATCTTTTTTCCGTACTACACAACAAAAACCTGTAAATAGTTAGCAAATGAAGTCCATGGGAAGGTAGTCATGAAGTTGGTTGTGCCTAATTACCCTCATAATATAAACGATATAATCTTGCACTACTTAAACATATAATATAATTATGATATATAATCATATTTATAAACATCAAGTGTTCTGAGCAAGATGTTTATGCATCTTAACACTTCACATAGAAGATGGAATCACTGACCGCTGCAACATTACAAAGGGTCAATATGTTGTGCCTCTCCCACCACATGGAAATATCGTCTTTTTTTTTCTGAGTTTTTATGAGTAACCTCCCCGCTTTTCTCTTCATTCCAGAATAGCATGTCTTCTGAAATTCAATGCAGCCCCCACCAACTGCCTTTCGTTAATGGATTGAGGCCTATCTTATGGCAGACAAAGACGCAATTGCTTCAATTTCATCACAGCTTATGTTTTGCAATTGAAGGTATAAAACTAGGATTCTAAATAAAATGTTGCGCCTTAATTGAATTGACATTATAGAAACACTCTTACATTAAAAAATCATATTCTTATTTGGAATTTAAAAAATGGGTTTTCACCTTAATTTGCAAGGTTTAAACTATGTTGTCGAAGGTGGGACTATCAAAATCACCTCCCGAGTTTAGTTTGCAGTCACACAAAGAGACATATTTTATTCACGATGACAACCAATACAAGTTCATATGCCAAGAAAAAAAGTTCATGGTTTGACTAGAAATTCATAAGTGATTCATGGATATGAAACGTTAAACTTAGTTTAGAATAATAATTCATCTTTATTTATGTTTCTCAATTAAGCGTTCATACACACCTTTAGTTTAGTCATAGCTAAGATTTAGAGCAAAACCCCATATTTGGATTGTAACACACAAGTACGCCTTAATTTGGTGCAATAGGTTGAAGATCGAAGTATTTCATGAACTATAGTAAAAACTCAATAATTGAATCTAATTAGAACGAGTAACCCTATTTCCTATAGGGGAAAGGATATTATTGAGTAACTTGATACAGTAATCACTTTTGTAAAACTTGGACAAGGAGTATGAGTTGGGTCATCTAACAAATGCATTCGACAACAATTTATACATTAATCCAAGGTATATCTGAGTAGTCACCAATTACATGTATGGTTGGACCAGTCTTGTAGCCTTAGAATCGATCTACACTGACACATGCAATTAATTCCACTGCCTAATAGAGTTTAAAATTGAACTATTACATTTTTTGGACCTTAGTCTAGATTCAGGTATACTATTTTATTAGGGTTTCAAACCATCTTTGACTTTCTATAAATGAAACAATCTAAATGTGAAAAGATTAATTTTTAAAAGATCATATTCAATTAGTAAAACATAGATATTCATGACGCATAAGGGAATTCATATTAGTAATTTTCAACAATTTGAGATACCATAATTGTAAACACATGAAACTCCCTATCTTTTCAACATTTTCAAAAAGAATGTTGAATAATGTCGCAAAAGTTCAAATAGATTAGATGTTCTTATTTCTATATTCATTTCACAATCTAATCATTACTAAATCAACGAATTATAAATTTACAATGTGTCATGTAGTAGCATATGAAGAACATAAAACTTAAAATTTACTATAATGAAGGTATACATCTGATTGAGTGCAATTGATTTAGAATTTGGATTACCCACTCAACTTAAACTACTCAACTACTATCTCAGATTCTTGGAAATTAAATTTGACCTCCAATTGGATTAATTCACCAGGAACGAGAATTGAATGTCAAGAACAAAACTTCTTTATTCTCCTATGACAAGTCTTCGAGAGAAAAAAGGGAAAAGAAAAGGAAGAATATAGAATGATTCATACAAAATTTCTTATATACAACTAAATAAAATGAGATATATAGGATCCTCTAAGTTGACTCAACTCAAAATTTATGAGAAATGTCCATTTCTTTCACTTCTTTAGTTTCCTTCAAAAATCACCCAAAATCCCCTCCAAAGGGAAAAGTTGTGTTTTAAGAGCATGAAGTAGGTGTCATGAGTTCAAATATAAAATTCCATTGATTAAAATGGCCATCTGATTGGTGAAAGTCCAAAACAACCTCAAATTAGGAGGTTGCTTGCCACTAACCATGTAGTCATTCAACTTCTAAGATAGTTCATCTGACTATCCAGACCTACTATTGTGGGTTCAACTAGAAAGTTGATCAACTTTTCTCATGTCAAGTCTAAAGGTGGATCCAAATTTCTTATACTTAGCCGAATATCTACTACAAATATAGGACTCAAAATCATTAGAACTAAAAAGGTGCAATAAATGGTGATTACTTCCTTAACAGTATAGAGATTTTCACAGGAGGATTGTAATAAAAAAAGTTATATAAGTGACCAAAGAGTGGTATACAACAGAGTATCAAATGGAGAGAGACCCAATCATAGATAATTAGGATTCTCACTATCTCCTTGCAGATATCAAGTATCCAAAATTATGTGTATAGGTCCCAATACCACTAGTTAAGGTCATGCAATTGCAAGTACTTCCCATTTACTCTATATTGTATGTTAGCCCTTAGAACCACTTTACATAGAGTTAGAGGCCTTTTATCCTAGAGTCATGATGAATGCATATGAATCTCATGTTCATTGCTTATTTTAGACTAGTTATTACCATTTCAAGCAGTTATTTGCATGTAATTTTGCTTTGTTTTGTTGTCTTCTTGTTGTTTTAAAATAACATGATTCTTTTAGAAATTATGGCTCTTTTGAAGGAAAAAACAACCTAATAAACTCAAAAGCATGTTACTGGTCCATTTTTTATTCTACGTCTCACGTCTAGAAGATATTGGAGGAATAAAAGAAGAAAGTCAACTTTTTAGGTAGGCCAGTTGGGTGTCTGGGAGAAAAAGAAGCAAATCAACAATTTTGGTCAAGCCAGTCAGGAGAAAGTGTTCTTTAGTTGGCAGCTGGCCTAAAAACCAAAAGATCCTCCCAGCTATAGGTGAGTCTCTTGACCCAACTTGCCAATCGAGTGGTTGGAACTAAATGTTCAATTCTTAGTAAACATTAGAGTTTCGATGACCCACTAGTCAACGAACACATTGAATGAGTTGCATAACTCGCTTGAAGCACCCACAAGAGAAGAGCAATCGATCGATCTAGACTGACTCCAAGAGGTTCACTAGATAACGAGTTGCTCGACTAGACAACCCACCCGGGAAACCAACATTCTAGAAACATAACCCACTTAAAGGCCAACTAGCCGAACCGATAAGCCGATCGACCGACTGCCATGGTAGATAGGGAAAAAGAGAGTCAACCACTGGCGCGTCCAATTCATGATTGGTGGATCTTGGGCCAACCATATATATAGAAATTTTGACCTAATGCCAAAGGTATGTGTCTAATACCTATTCCAAATCCAATTTTGGCAAGACCGTGGATAGAATAGAAAGGGAAGTCATCCTCTTCACAAGATTACCAGACCTACTACTACTAGAGTGGAGAACTACTATCAAATTTCACTACATGGATACACACTTCACTGTATTCTACGACATTCCCTCTCCTCTCTTCTTGAGTAGTTGTGATTTATCCATATATATGAGTGAGTAGATTCATTTGTCATGGAAAGGGGAGTATCCCCATTGCCCGTATTTTTCTATAACTATTATCAAACTTATTATTTCAGATACTGAGATTTTTCATCATTCTATTTTTGCTTTCTCTTCAAATTTGTCACTTGATGTGCATGTTTGATATGATCCTAAACATAGATATCACAAAAATTATGGTTAGATCATTGGATGAAATCATATAATTTTAGAGGATATCACAGAAGGAGTTATATAGGAAGATTAGGTGATGGTCGGAAGGTAACAAGACCATGAGCTAGTGGAGAATTTGATCCTTGTGCCAATCATGTTTTGAAAGGAGGTGGATTCACACGGTTCAAATCTGTATAGCAGAATTTAATGAGTTTTAATAGTTAGAATGACTACGTAGGTGATGGTGATGAAACCCATATGTCTTGGTGCTCTTTAAATATTGGTTTCAAGCCTCTTTTAATCATTTCGTTACATTGCAATCATGGATTGATTTTTTGATACAGTAATCATTTTTGTAAAACTTGGACAAGGAGTATGACTTGGGTCATCAAACAAATGCATTCGGCAACAATTCATACATTGATCCAAGGTATATCTGAGTAGTCACCAATTACACGTATGGTTGAACCAGTCTTGAAGCCTTAGAATTGATCTACACAGACACATGCAATTTTTGTATTTGTAGTAGATATTTGAGTATAAGAAATTTGGATCCACCTTTAGACTTGACATGAGAAAATTTGATCAACTTTCTAGTTGAACCCGCAATAGTAGGTATGGATAGTCAGATGAACTATCTCAGAAGTTGAATGACTACATGGTTAGTGGCAAGCAACCTCCTAATTTGAGGTTGTTTTGGACTTTCACCAATCAGATGGCCATTTTAATCAATGGAATTTTGGATTTGAACTCATATCACCTACTTCATGCTCTTAAAACACGACTTTTCCCTTTGGAGGGGATTTTGGGTGATTTTTGAAGGAAACTAAAGAAGTGAAAGAAATGGACATTTCTCATAAATTTTGAGTTGAGTCAACTTAGAGGATCTTATATATCTCATTTTATTTAGTTGTATATAAGAAATTTTGTATGAATCATTTTATATTCTTCCTTTTCTTTTCCCCTTTTCTCTCGAAGACTTGTTCATAGGAGAATACATAAGTTTTGTTCTTGACATTCAGTTCTCATTCCTGGTGAATTAATCCAATTGGAGGTCAAATTTAATTTCCAAGAATCTGAGATAGTAGTTGAGTAGTTTAAGTTGGGTGGGTAATCCAAATTCTAAATCAATTACACTCAATAAGATGTATACCTTCACTATTTTCATGTTTCCTCTTCACTATAGTAAATTCTAAGTTTTATGTTCTTCATATGCTACTACAAGACAAATTGGAAATTTATAATTCGTTGATTTAGTAATGATTAGACTATGAAATGAATATAGAAATAAAAGCATCTAATCTATTTGAACTTTAACGACATTATTCAACATTCTTTTTGACAATGTTGAAAAGATAGGGAGTTTCATGTGTTTACAATAATGGTATCCCAAATTGTTGAAAATTACTAATATGAATTCCCTTATGCATCATGAATATCTATGTTTTACTAATTGAATATTATCTTTTAAAAATTAGTCTTTTCACATTTAGATTGTTTCATTTATAGAAAGTCAAAGATGGTTTGAAACCCTAATAAAATAGTATACCTGAATCTAGACTAAGGTCCAAAAAATGTAATAGTTCAATTTTAAACTCTATTAGGTAGTGGGAACTAAAAAGGTGCAATAAATATTGATTACTTTCGTAACAGTATAAAGATTTTCACATGAGGATTGTAATAAAAAAGAGTTATACAAGTGACCAAAGAGTGGTATACAACATAGTATCAAATGGAGAGAGACCTAATCATGGATAATTAGGATTCTCACTATCTCCTTACAGATATCAAGTATCCAAAATTATGTGTATAGGCTCCAATACCACTAGTTAAGGTCATGCAATCGCAAGTACTTCCCATTTACTCTATATTGTGTGTTAGCCCTTAGAACCACTTTACATAGAGTTAGAGGCCTTTTATCCTAGAGTCATGATGAATGCGTATGAATCTCATGTTCATTGCTTATTTTAGACTAGTTATTCCCTTTTCAAGCAGTTATTTGCGTGTAATTTTGCTTTGTTTTGTTGTCTTGTTGTTGTTTTAAAATAACATGATTCTTTTAGAAATTCTAGCTCTTATGAAGGAAAAAAACAACCTAATCAACTCAAAAGCATGTTAGTGGTCCATTTTTTATTTTACGTCTCAAGTCTAGAAGATATTGGAGGAATAAAAGAAGAAAGTCAACATTTTTAAGTAGGCCAGTTGGGTATCTGGGAGAAAAAGAAGCAAATCAACAATTTTGGTCAAGCCAGTCAGGAGAAAGGGTTCTTTAGTTGGCAGCTGGCCTAAAAACTAAAAGATCCTCCCAGCTATAGGTGAGTCTCTTGACCCAATTTGCCAATCGAGTGGTTGGCACTAAATGTTCAATTCTTAGTAAACATTAGAGTTTCGATGACCCACTAGTTAACGAACACACTGAATGAGTTGCATAACTCGCCAGAAGCACCCACAAGAGAAGAGCAATCGACCGATCGAGATTGACTCCAAGAGGTTCACTAGATAACGAGTTGATCGACTAGACAACCCACCCGGGAAACCAACATTCTAGAAACATAACCCACTTAAAGGCCAACTGGCCGAACCGATAAGCCGACCGACCGACTGCCATGGTAGATAGGGAAAAAGAGAGTCAACCACTGGCGCGTCCAATTCATGATTGGTGGATCTTGGGCCAACCATATATATAGAAAATTTGAGCTAATGCCAAAGGTATGTGTCTAATACCTATTCCAAATCCAATTTTGGAAAGACCGTGGATAGAATAGAAAGGGAAGTCATCCTCTTCACAAGATTACCATACCTACTGTTACTAGAGTGGAGAACTACTATCAAATTTCACTGCATGGATACACACTTCACTGTCTTCTACGACATGCCCTCTCCTCTCTTCTTGAGTTGTTGTGATTTATCCATATATATGAGTGAGTATATTCGGTTGTCATGGCAAGGGGAGTATCCCCATTTACTGTATTTTTCTTTAACTATTATCAAACTTATTATTTTAGATATTGATATTTTTCATCATTCTATTTTTGCTTTCTCTTCAAATTTGTCACTTGATGTGCATGCTTGATATGATCCTAAACATAGAGATCACAAAATTTATGGTTAGATCATTGGATGAAATCATATAATTTTAGAGGATATCACAGAAGGAGTTATATAGGAATATTAGGTGATGATCGGAGGGTAACAAGACCATGAGCCAGTGGAGAATTTGATCCTTGTGCCAATTCATGTTTTGAAAGGAGGTGGATTCACACGGTCTAAATCTGTATAGCTGAATTTAATGAGTTTTAATGGTTAGAATGACTACGTAGGTGATGGTGATGAAACCCATATGTCATGGTGATCTTTAAATATTGGTTTCAAACCTCTTAATCATTTCGTTACACTGCAATCATGGATCAATGTTAGTTGATCAAACTCTCCAATGAATTGGAGCAAATTATTTTTCTTAATAATTGGTGCATGAGCAATTTATTAGTAAAGTTGTGTGTCATGGAACCATTTATTACCCAAATCCTCACTCCTAATTTGCAAGGTTTAAACTATGTTGTGTGTCATGGCTAAATGACCAAAGGTGACAGAACCTAGGTGTTCATCTCTAGAAGGGCACACAGTTTCAGACAAGTAGTAGATATGGGAAGGTAATAACATAACTAAAAGAGATGATAATATTCATTATGGAGATAAAAGCATGTATCCAATTCCATTTCAAGGATGTCTCATTTGTGTTTCATTTCATAGGCAGTTTTCTGGATGATGTGAGTAGTGGATCTACATTTGGCATCTAAAAGTTTAATTAACAAAATATATCGGTACGAGTGCATTGAGTGCACTATGAAAGGCATGTAAACACTGTATAAAAGTATAATAAATTTGTTGGGATAGAACCATGATAATAAGTAATAAGAATAAACAAGGTGAGAAGACTTTATATCATACAAAGAATCCTTTTGGTTTCATTATCCATTATATCATTATTAGACCTTTGACCAACTTCCAAACGAAGGGTATGTGAGGGAAATTTGAGGGTAAATGCCTTCATGTCATATTGTTTCTATGTGAGGGACCTTAAGACAAAATTCAATGAGATAAACCTATTTCAACATGTCTTGTGTCCTTATCCCGATAATTTAGGCTGGTACACTAGTTTATATAATGGAATTATCTATATTATGTTCAATATTTGTCAACATAGTATAATTAAACATAAAGCTAGTATCCATAGGAGAAATAGCTCAAACAACTAAGTAGCTAAGAATCATAAGTTCACACATACAAACAATCCAATATTAGTAGGGTCAAGAGATTAAGTGTATCTTGTAAATGGTTAACAATTTATTATCCTTGAGTAAGATTCTTATTAAGGGACCTAAGATGTACAAAGGAGATAATACATGGTCTTAGATCAGTATAGTTTTGATAAGATAAATATCATATGTGTCATGTGGATGCTTCCCCAAGGCCTAGTTTCAATAAGTTCATTCTAGATCCAAGGTTCCATACATGCATGCAACTAGTCAACATAATCCAAGTATCAAAATTAAGTCCAAGGTCTAGGTGAGTCACCCACATTATGAGTGATACAAGATAATGATAATATTTGATCTAGAAATATGAGAAGCATAAGTTTTGGATTATAATCAAGGTTCAAAAATGCAAGATCATAACTAGTCATATTATATTCATTCATACAATAGTGCCATGCTAGTGGTATGATCATAAAAGAGCATAAGGTAGTCCAAATTGTGAGTTAATTCTACAAGTACGATAAATCTACTGATGTGAGGTCGTAAGATAACACTAATATCATTTGAACATGGTAGTTACAAGACTAGAGTCTAATAATTAGCCTATGAATTTACATCACATCATGTAATCATATGCATGTCACAAGTAGTCAAAGGGTGTATGAGTTTAATCATGGCCAGAAGGCCCTAATATCTTAGTCGATCATGTCATATAACATCACAGAGTTTGACGATTTCAAAGTGGTGTAGTCATGTGATGTTCAAAATAGGAAAAAGTTCTATCTTTGTTCAAGTTCCATCATGCATGTAGACAAAAGATTCATCTTTAGGACAAGTAGTCATTAGAGGTACATCAAGATTATCTAAGGTATTATTCAATTCCAACATGAATCAAAGTTACTGACTTGAGGTGTAAGAGGTAGGTTGAGCATCAAATATTCAATCTTTAGCATAAACATGCATCAATATGATCGAAAGGGAACAAAGTTAACTACTTTTAGGGAATAGGGGAACAAACCAAATTTTTGAATTTCAAAACCTAGTTCATGTTATAAATCTTTCTAAGATGATCAAAATGACATATAATATTGTACACTTTTTCCAAGCTATCTAAGAGTTGTGACTTTTACAAAAAAATATCAAGAACTATAGGGAAGTGCACATGGGCATTAACTCAAGATTTATGGATCGATGGAGGCCATGGATGGGGGATCCACAGTGGACCCACACTAACGTAGTGATGTCAGCATGCTGAATCCTCCATAGACACTTGTCATCCCAGGAATCATCAGTGCCCGATGATGAAGTGTTGCCCGATCGCATCCCCTGATCCAGTTGTAGAGATGTAGTGGCATGCTTCTTGCTACCATCGAATGACGCCCCCTCTGAGTGGCTCCTACTAGCGGTAATTGTGGTAGTGCGGAAAAAACAACTCATTGGATTAGGTGTGAAAAGCATCTCCCACCCTCTAGGAAGAAACAACACTGCTTTGTCGGGCCACCACAAAATCATCTACAGACTTGTTTGGAGGCAGGGCGAGCTAGGGCATAAATGCCCAAACTGCTGTCCAAGGTGGTGCTAAGGTAGAAAGAATAATAGAAATGGATGTATCCCCAGGGTGCACGAAAGGGTGAGAAAGGGAAGAAAGTTGGTAGAGAAGAATATTTATGAAATCAAGCATAGATTGTGCCAAACAAAGTGAAACAGGGGTGGTTGGAGTGGTGGTTGGAGTGGTGCAATGTACATGTGTTGGGAGAGCATTAAGCTTGAAGAATGTCTCCTAATCATTAGATGAGGGGGATAATGCAAGGTATGGAGGTCTGACGATCACAATTGGTAGGGACATGACTTAGTGCATTGCTAACATGTCATGAGAGGGCCTCCCCCAAGTAGGCCGCATGCCCAAAATGTGACACCCCGTGCCACAAAGCCAAATAACTCAAAACCAAACAACATACATAACACTATGCAAGAAGATTACTAGAAAGCATGGGAAATTAAAATCGATTTCATTAAAGAACCATAAGCCAACAACTTATTACATATGAGTCCATAAAGTTTGCTACATGCAGTACATACCATATTACATGGTGCTTACATCATTGTAGGTCATCGTTCCTATTGTCAACCTATCATACAAGAAAATGGTTCCACATATATCTACAAGCCACGGCCATGAAATTGGTCGTTCCATCCTAGGACAACCATTTCATCCTAGAACGACCATTCCACCTAGCCTATCCATGCACTCCCATGGGCCAACACTTCTGCTCTACTCCAAGAATGATTGTTCTGCCAAGGAATCCTACTACTTCTTGTAGATTGTTTCCTAAACTACCCCCACCCCCACTCAACCCTAGCCATTGTGAACCCCTATACATACTAGTGACACCCTAGAAACAAAATTTGCCTCCCATTAGTGTAACATCCCTGACCTGGGTTATGAACTAACCCTAGGTGTTTTGCCTAAATATGTAATTAAGATACTGATGATTATCTTCTGGCATGTAATTAATCCTCTGAGGAACATATATTTCCATTCCTGTCCTAATTGAACAATGTTTTAGTATTGTTTTGTAATACAGGGACTTATGTGCAAATTACCCAGTTAGAGGGGTTAACTTGCAAATTTCACATGTTGAGATGTTCCTCTGATGTTGAGACATCATGAGAATGATTATGATAAAACTTGAGGGATTTCCCAAGCTTGAGCACTAAGGTGCAGCTGTGGAAGCAATCCCTGTGCTTGAAACCCTGGTTTTGGGGTAAAATGCAATTTACCAAAAATTTGGGGTACAACTTGTAAATTTCATCTTCTAAAATATCTTTTATAACTTTTGTCATCATTTAGAGTAGAAATGATGAAGAGGTCACTTCATTTGAATAATTATGTAATAAGGAACATTTTTGTAATTAAATCACCTAGTATGGGTATGGAGACCCTTCATATATATACCATAGTTGAAAGTTGGTTTCCTTTACCCTTAGATCTTGAGCTTTGATGAACTTTTCTTAAGTCTAGATGGCTTGGGCGTGCCTTAGAAACAAGGAGGGACTTAGATGATAATCCCATGTTCTAGAGGTCCTTATGGTGAAAATTAGCGTAAACTATATAAGCACCTTTCTTTCCCAAACCAAGTAAACGTTTCCCTTTATCTCTTCACTTATATCTTGCTGTGGCCGACTAAGGAAGGAGCTTAGGAGCAGGGGAGAACGGCCAAGTAGGTTTGGGTAAGCTTTGGTTATCTTCTAGCTCGGATTCATGGAGGAAATCATGATACAAGGTTGGTTTGCTAGTCTTTCTTACTAAGTTCTTCTTTCTAGCCATCCTTTCCAACCAATTCTTGAAAAAGAAACCTTGGAAGACCTGTGGAGCTCAAGCCACAATTAAAGGCTCGAAGCTTGGAAGCTTGGTAGCTCAAGGAACAATCTTTAGGCGGGTTTTATAACTCTAAACTCTAAGCTTTGTTATACCTTTCTTTCTATGCATTTAGTTGCTAGTTCTTCTTCTTCCCTATCTTCCCTTGCATCCTTGCAAGTAAAATCGTGAAGAACTGCTGCTGTTCTTTAGGTAGAAGATAAGGGCGTTAATTCCTATTCTTATCCACGAATTTCCACTTTACTAAACGGTCCTAACCCTTTGCCCATGCGGTTTGCACAACCGTTTGGTGGGCAAACGGTTTCAGGTTCGAATGGAGGCAAACGGTCTTCAAGACCGTTTGGTCCAGTTGACCAAGCAACGACCATATGAAAATCCTGTTCACAATTATGTAGGCTAATCACCCACCACATTTGAGGGTTTAACTCCAAAGGAATCATGAGATATAGGCTAATCAATTAGCAAATCTAATTGAATTAAGTCCTGATTTTCAATCTGATTAAATTGACCTTTTTGGGAAAACGGTCTCAAGACCATATGAGATGGTTGACCAAGCATTGAACGTTTGGGATTCCTGTTCATAATGATGTTGGTTGATAACCCTCCAAATTTAAGAGGTTAACTCCAAAGGAATCATAGGTTGAAGGCTAATCAAATAGGGCAAACCCTAAGTGAAATCAGTGCTGAAATTCCAATAAGTTAATTAGAGATTTTGGGTTGATTAGCCCAAACGGTCTCAAGACCGTTTGGGGATCATCCAAACGGTCTCAAGACCGTTTGGGGATCACCCCAAGACCGTTTGGAGGTCTGGGGTCAAGTATAGTTGACAAATTGAAGGTCCAAAGGTACCAAATCATATTGCAATTAAGTATTGATATGATAATCAACTCAATAGATCAAACCTTGATGAATTTTCACTAAAGTCCAAAGGTTGGATGGGCAAACGGTCTCAAGACCGTTTGGAACTCATCCAAACGGTCTCAAGACCGTTTGATGACCATCCAAGACCGTTTGGTGGTCTATGGTTAAGGTAATTTGAACAATTAAGGGCCTAATCACAATAGGTTGTTGATTTAATAAAATTGCTGATTTCAATGACCAATGATGGTGAACCTTGGGTTGAAGGGCCCAAACGACCTCAAGATCGTTTGGGGGTCCACCAAACGGTCTGAGGGTCGTTTAATGACAACCCAAGACCGTTTGGAGGTCTAGGGTTATGGCAATTTGGTCAATTGAAGATCTAATTACAACATGTTGATCAATTGATAAAATTGCTGATTTGAAACTTAATTAGAGTTCAACCCCTATCAAATCAACTTGGATTTTGATGAATTCTTGGGCAAACGGTCTCAAGACCGTTTGGAGGGTATCCAAATGATCCCAGGACTATTTGGGCCAAGTTTGAGCCCAATTGGAGGTCAATTGATAGGTTCAACCTTGATTTGATTCACCTTGTTGAATATTGATGATTATTCGATTGAAACCCTAATTGAGATGGACTTAACCCTAATTGGCTTTCAATTGAGGGTCAATTTGGTGTCTAATTAGTTGAGGCTTATCCTTATTGACTCAATTTATAAGTGGCTAACATGGCTTTGGCCAATTGAGGGTTTCAACACACTTAACCATAAACAATTGTAACTTTTGAACCTTGTTGGAGGTCCAAACGGTTTGAGCCCATTTGGACCAAACGGTCTCAAGACCGTTTGGGCTCAAACGATCTCAAGTTCGTTTGGACCAGTCGATCTCAGGATCGTTTAAAATCAAACGGTTTCAAACCGCATAAGCTCAAACAGTTTGGAAAGTCAACCTTTCCAAACGGTCAACACATCCAAACGGTTTGGGCAAATGACCTTGAGGTCATGCGGTCTTGGAGTCAAACCTAGCAAACGGTCAACGCACCCAAACAGTTTCAAATCGTTTGGAGGTTAAAGGTTGAAACCGTTTGGAGGTTTTCAAGGTTGATTACACTTAATTACTTGAAGGTGTAAATGGTTCAATGATGATCTAATCTAAACCCTAATGGTAACTTAGGACATTAAGGGACTAAGTGACTAATGAATTGACCTATGATGGTGATCAATGGGGTAAATTACCAAAATACCCTTGAGGGGTTCAATTGAGTAATACCTTGTTCTAATCAAACCCTAATCACATGATAGTGATGTTTTGGCTTATGTTAGCCAATGAGGACTTGACCCAACCTAATTTGGAGTGGTGTAATCACCATCTACTAGTAAGAAGAGAGAGAAAGTACCCCTTTTTGGTGAGAACTCAAGTAAAGTACCTTCAATACACATGAATGTGCATGATTAGGGTATGATCCACCTATGTGAGATCATGGAAACCCTAATTATGATAATTGATGAATCTTAATCTTATCTAAGGGCTTTAATGATGATGTTTCTCATACATGATGAGGTTATAAGCTCAATTCACCATGAGGTGAATAGTAAACCCTAATTCTAGGGTGATGATATGTAATGTGAATAGTAAACCCTAATTGATGAAAATTGGGGGACTTGACTCTTCTAAGAGTTTGAAAGTATAACTTCTAGAATGAATTGTTTATTGTTATTAGTTAAATTAACCATGCAGGTTGTCATGAGATGATGATCATATCCAGGTAGGGATTATGATACTATATTCATTGAAAGCATGCTTTAGCTTTATGAATAGTGAAATATCCTGATGCCTTGTTAGTAGCATCTTATATGATTAAATGGGCTGTGAGAGCCATGAATATCATCAAGGTCATGCTGGACAGATGACTTGTGATGAGATGATTGAGAAATGATAATTGATGTGAGTTAGACTTGTTACATTTAGTATTCTACTTTCATAGCTGCTATGCTAATGATTAATGTTTGAGAACATGTATGATGTTAAAAGAATTACTGAAATGTACCTAACTAATCAAGTATAATCATACCATGTAGAGCCCTGATCATAGATCCATAATTGTCAGGAGTTAAATGATGGTGAAATAGGTTTTCCTAAGGGAACTCCTGGATCACATACTTTTGAGTATGTGGGGAATATGGATGTGAATGCCCTTACATCCTAGTGTAAGGATTGATGTAGATGTATCTAATCTATCAATCCTTCACTATGTGGTTATGCCGGGGTGATGTAACACTTTTCCCCCAAGGAAATCTTTTATACCGCATCGATGAGAGATAAACAAGAAATCTTTTGATGGTGAAGAGAGTACAGAATGCCACTGTGACTCTAATAGCGAAGTACCAGAATACCCTGGTAAGCTATAGTAGCAGAGACACTAGATGTCCAACATGTTGATCCTCATACTGACTGAGGAAGATGAGGTCATAAGAATCCGGCTCTTTTGATGACCTAGGCATGATACCGATGCGACTTAATAGTGATCGGTTGGAGTATGAGCGGTATACCTCATCTCCGCAGGGCATAATAATGTTTGTAAAACATAATCAACCGCGTAGAATTTATGCTTAGGTTGAACTACGAGATACATTGGCTGAAGTTACATTGTTTAGTATACATGTTCTTCATATTCCTTGAATATTGTTGTTCTAATTGATAACAATCTGCTGTTGATTACCTTAAATCTTTTATTGCTTATGTTGTTCTTTGAATGCTATAATAAAGCTTCTGGCAGAGAGTTATAACTCTCGCTGGGACAATTATTTAAAATTGTCTCACCCCGTAGATTTCAACTTGTTAGGTGGTCGTCGAGGACGAAGGAACCAATCTGCAGGTGATCAGAATCAACATCTGTAGCACCAGGAGCAGCAGTGAATCTCAGGTGGAGATTCAGACTGCTGAGTTGTGTAGTTAGATAGTCAGTCTTATGTGTTCTCTGTACTCTCAGGTCCTTGGAGTTATGGTCTGAGATTTTGATTTGACTCTTGAGATTTTTGTATCATGTTGTATATAATTACTCAAGAAGTAATTTAACAGATATGTAAACAATTTAACTCTTTTTTATAAAGGAAGTTTTATGGTTTCAATGTCTTATCTCAAAAAGTTTTAATTTCTCGTGATTTTTAGTATTCCGATGTTAATCGAATCGTTTCCGCTGAATTTAATCGTGTTTATCTCGGTTTTTGGAGATCAGAGCCCACAATCAAGTGGTGTCAGAGCTCTAGGTTCGCTGAGTCTACAGAGACATAGGACTTAGGATGTCAAGTCTAATCTTAGTGTTCCTTCGAATCTAATAGAGTCTTCTGCTCCTCAGGAGAAGAAGATAAGTTAAGGATGTCTGGACCTCATGAAGAGTATGTGGCAGAGAGTAGTGTTGATGCACCCCAAGGAGGTGCAAGGAACCCGGAGATAGAACAACCTGTACCTGAGCCACCCAGGGAGCCACCTCAGTTTGACCCAGCTGACATGGGAAACCTAGCTGTTCAAACTATGTTCGGGAAGTTTATGACTGCCATGACACTCATAACAGATAGGATGCCCATGCCTACACCTAGGGCACCTACCCAACCTGAAGGACAAGGTATCGGCAAGACATTCGAGTGACTTCGTCGTGTCGGAGCTACCGAGTACTTTGGAACAGTTGATCATGCAGACGCCGATCTATGGTTAACTGAACTAGAGAAGGCCTTTAGAATCCTGAACATCCCAGAAGCTGAGAAGGTTAGACATGCTGTATATCTTCTCAAAGGGAGTGCTGGTCACTGGTGGACCATGGAAGAGCAGAAGAGGCCAGGAGTGCAGATTGAATGGGAAGTCTTTCGACGGGAATTTATCAATAGATATTTCCCTAAGACGTTTCTGGATGAGAAAATCTCTCAGTTCGAGAGGTTAAGACAAGGTTTGATGAACATTAGCGAATATGAAGCTAAGTTCATGGAGCTGTTGCAGTTTTGTCCGCATATGGCTGCTACAGATGAAGAAAGGATCAGGCGATTTGAGAAAGGGTTGAATGTCGAGTTGACTACCCCAGTGTCTGCCCTAGAGAATCGGGAGAGGTTTGCTACCTTCGTTGAGTCAGTCTGAAGGATAGAGAGATGTGTAATTGAGAAAAGGCAAACCCATAAGAGGATGAACCCTCAGTTTCAAGGTTCTTCATCTAGAAACTTTAAGAAGCCTAGGTTTTCTGTGCATACACCGCCACCTAAACCTAGTGCTCAGACACAATAGACATCTAACAGAGGTAGAGGACACAGCCTACCATTACAAGGAGCTCGCTGTTCAGCATCAATGTCAGTTACAGGACCACCCAGACCACAACAACAGAACATAAGTTGTTACAATTGTGGGAAGGTGGGGCATTTGATGAAGGACTGCAGGGCTAGACCAGCAAGTGTGACTCAACTACAGAGGCAGAGTCAACAAGGATCTCAGAGGAGACAAACTTCAGGAGCAGCTAGAGGACGTGGACAAGCGTCCCAAGCTGGATCGTCAGCACCGAATCAACCTCAGGCGACAGTAAGGTTCTATGCTATGAACCCACCTGATGCAGTGATCAACCCACGGGTTGTGGTAGGTCAGATGGAACTTTTATATTCTGATTCATCTAAATCCTGTGTTGTATATGTTTTGATTGATCCGGGTGCTACACACTCCTTTATCACTCGAAGGGTGATTCATAACTGCAATATGACAGTCAGTCATAGGGCAGATAGTTTGTTGCTTGAGACTCCGTTAAGAGGGTCTGCTGTGTTGCAGGAGGTATGCTCTCCCTATAACCTCTTCTTTTCTAATCATCACATTCAAGTGGATCTTATACCACTTGAGATGCAAGGATTTGATATAATCCTTGGGATGGATACCTTGGAAAGGTATAGGGTTGTCTTGGATTGTGAATCCAAGCAGGCTGTGTTTGCTGATGAAAGCAACACATGGATCTTTCAAGGTGAGAGAAAGATTTTGCCCACCTGTCTTGTGTCAGCTATGGTTGCTGAGAAGTTAATGAGGCAAAGATGTTGTGCATTCTTAGCCCATGTGGTGGATACTACCATGGAAAGTCCTAACCCTGCTGAAGTTCCTATAGTCAGGGAATTTGAAGATGTATTTCCTAAAGAACTTCCAGGTGTGCCACCGCCTCGGGAAATTGATTTTGAGATCAATTTAGTCCCAGATACAAAACCCATAGCCCAGACACCGTATAGGATGGCACCTGCTGAGATGGCAGAACTCAAGAAGCAGCTTCAAGAGTTGCTTGAGAAGGGTTTCATCCGACCGAGCACTTCACCCTGGGGTGCTCCGGTTTTGTTTGTTAAAAAGAAAGACGGGTCAATGCGGTTGTGCATTGATTACAAACAATTAAATAAAGTAACAATAAAGAATAAGTACCCTCTGCCGAGGATTGATGATCTCTTTGACCAGTTGCGTGGTGCAACCGTCTTCTCAAAGATAGACTTGAGGTCTGGATATCATCAACTCCGTATTAAGGATAGTGACATATCCAAGTCTGCCTTTAGAACAAGGTATGGTCACTATGAGTTCACAGTTATGTCATTTGGACTAACTAATGCACCGGCTGCATTTATGGAACTCATGAATAGAATCTTCCGACCTTTCCTCGATCAGTGTGTTGTCGTCTTTATAGATGACATTCTGATCTATAGTAGAGATGCACAGCAACATGAGCAGCATCTTCGTCAAGCTCTAACTTTGCTAAGGGAACATAAGATATATGCTAAGTTTAGCAAGTGTGAGTTTTGGTTGCCAGAAGTATCTTTCCTTGGTCATGTGGTATCTTCCTCGGGCATTCGTGTTGACCCTAAAAAGGTAGAATCTGTTCTACGGTGGGAACAACCGAAAACACCGATGGAGATTCGAAGTTTCCTAACATTAGCTGGCTACTATCGAAGGTTCATTAAGAACTTCAGTTCTATAGCCTTACCCTTGACTAGATTAACCCGGAAGGATATTCCTTTTGTATGGAGTGATAAGTGCCAGCAATCTTTTCAGTTGCTGAAGGAGAGGTTGACAAGTGCACCTGTACTTGTAATACCTGAGCAAGGCAAGGGATACATCATTTTCTGTGATGCCTCCAAGAATGGACTCGGATGTGTGTTGATGCAGGATAAACAAGTGATTTCTTTTGCTTCCCGACAGCTTACGTAACACGAGGAGAATTATCCAACACACGACCTAGAATTAGCTGCTGTAGTTCATGCCCTGAAGATCTGGAGACATTATCTTTATGGAGAGACGTTCTAGATTTTCACTGACCATAAGAACCTTAAGTATATCTTCTCTCAGCATGAACTTAACATGAGGCAACGTCGTTGGATGGAGTTAATCAAGGACTACGATTGTACAATTGATTATCATCCAGGGAAGGCCAATGTGGTTGCAGATGCCTTGAGTAGGAAATCAGCAACATCAACCATGGATAGAGCACAGATAAGTTCCTTAGTATGTTCTAGAAGGGATATGCTTATCTCTTTGAGGTAAGACAATGTACAGTTGAAGGTGTCATTGTTAGCCGGGTTGTTAGCTGAGATGCATATTAAACCTACCCTAAGAGAGCAGATAAAGGAAGCACAAC
The DNA here is from genome assembly GCA_963693085.1 of Alisma plantago-aquatica. Classification (NCBI taxonomy): domain Eukaryota; kingdom Viridiplantae; phylum Streptophyta; class Magnoliopsida; order Alismatales; family Alismataceae; genus Alisma; species Alisma plantago-aquatica. The sequence continues at coordinate 1,275,020,215 of OY856412.1, read as the reverse complement.
AAGGTGATATTGCAGTTCAGCAGATCAGATTGGAGTATGGTAATGCGAAACGAGATGGTTTCCATGACTCCGATGATCAAGTAGCTTGTTATCATGGTAGGATGATAGTGTCGGATGTGGACAACTTGAGGAAGTTAGTCCTGGAAGAAGCTCATTCTTCGATGCATGCAATGCATCCAGGGAGCACCAAGATGTATAGAAACTTGAAAGACATGTATTGGTGGCCCGGTTTGAAGAAGGATGTGGCAGAGTTTGTAATGAGGTGTCTGGTGTGTCAGCAGGTTAAGGATGAACACCAAAAGCCAGCAGGGACAATACAACCTTTGCCCATACCTCAGTGGAAATGGGATCATGTGACCATGGACTTTGTGGTTGGTTTGCCTAGAACGGCCAAAAGTCATGATTCCATTTGGGTGATAGTTGATAGGTTGACTAAGTCAGCACATTTCTTACCTGTCAAGACAACCTACACTGCTGAGAGGCTTGCACAGACATACATAGATGAGATAGTGTGTTTGCACGGGGTTCCAGCTACTATCGTCTCTGATAGAGGTCCCCAGTTCATTAGTCGTTTTTGGGAACGACTTCATAATGCTTTAGGCACCCAGTTAAGGTTCAGTACAGCCTTTCACCCACAAACTGATGGACAGTCAGAAAGGACTATATAGACCTTGGAGGACCTGTTGAGAGCATGTGTTCTCCAGTTTACAGGGAGTTGGGATTTGCACCTAAGCTTGATAGAGTTTGCCTATAACAATAGCTATCAACATAGCATTGACATGGCACCTTATGAAGCTCTATATGGTAGACTTTGTAGATCACCCCTATGTTGGTATGAAACTGGTGAGTATCAACTCTTAGGTCCTGAGCTTGTTCAGCAGACAACTGAAAAGATTAAGCTAATACAACATCAGTTGAAAGCTGCCCAGGATAGGCAGAAATCCTATGCTGATAAGTGTCAGAGACCTCTAGAATTCCAGGTGAGAGACAAAGTATACCTCAAGGTTTCACCTTGGAAAGGAATCCTGAGATTTGGGAAGAACGGCAAGCTAACTCCTAGATATATGGGACCTTATCCAATCATTCAAAGGATTGGTAAGGTAGCTTATAAGCTAGAACTGCCACCTGAGTTGCATAGATTGCACCCAGTGTTCCATATCTCAATGTTGAGGAAGTGTCACTCTGACACTGACTCAGTGTTGCAACCTATGGAAGTTGAACTTAATGATGATATATCTTATGTTGAAGGGCCTGTGTTGATCCTTGATCAAAGAATTAAAAAGCTGAAAAAGAAAGACATAAGTCTTGTGAAAGTCCTCTGGAATCACCGTGGCGTCGAAGAAGCCACTTGGGAACTAGAGGAAGAGATGAGAAGGAAATACCCTGCACTTTTCTCTTAATTATATGTTTTCTTGATTTCGAGGACGAAATCCTTGTAAGGGGTGGATAATTTGTAACATCCCTGACCTAGGTTATGAACTAACCCTAGGTGTTTTGCCTAAATATGTAATTAAGATACTGATGATTATCTTCTGGCATGTAATTAAGCCTCTGAGGAACATATATTTCCATTCCTGTCTTATTGAACAATGTTTTAGTATTATTTTGTAATATAGGGACTTATGTGCAAATTACCCAGTTAGAGGGGTTAACTTGCAAATTTCACATGTTGAGATGTTCCTCTGATGTTGAGACATCATGAGAATGATTATGATAAAACTTGAGGGATTTCCCAAGCTTGAGCACCAAGGTGCAGTTGTGGAAGCAATCCCTGTGCTTGAAACCCTGGTTTTGGGGTAAAATGCAATTTACCCAAAATTTGGGGTACAACTTGTAAATTTCATCTTCTAAAATATCTTTTATAACTTTTGTCATCATTTAGAGTAGAAATGATGAAGAGGTCACTTCATTTGAATAATTATGTAATAAGGAACATTTTTGTAATTAAATCACCTAGTATGGGTATGGAGACCCTTCATATATATACCATAGTTGAAAGTTGGTTTCCTTTACCCTTAGATCTTGAGCTTTGATGAACTTTTCTTAAGTCTAGATGGCTTGGGCGTGCCTTAGAAACAAGGAGGGACTTAGATGATAATCCCATGTTCTAGAGGTCCTTATGGTGAAAATTAGCCTAAACTATATAAGCACCTTTCTTTCCCAAACCAAGTAAATGTTTACCTTTCTCTCTTCACTTATCTCTTGCTGTGGCCGACTAAGGAAGGAGCTTAGGAGCAGGGGAGAACGGCCAAGTAGGTTTGGGTAAGGTTTGGTTATCTTCTAGCTCGGATTCATGGAGGAAATCATGATACAAGGTTGGTTTGCTAGTCTTTCTTACTAAGTTCTTCTTTCTAGCCATCCTTTCCAAGCAATTCTTGAAAAAGAAACCTTGGACGACCTGTATAGCTCAAGACACCATTAAAGGCTCGAAGCTTGGAAGCTTGGGAGCTCAAGGAACAATCTTTAGGCGGGTTTTATAACTCTAAACTCTAAGCTTTGTTATACCTTTCTTTCTATGCATTTAGTTGCTAGTTCTTCTTCTTCCCTATCTTTCCTTGCATCCTTGCAAGTATAATCGTGAAGAACTGCTGCTGTTCTTGAGGTATAAGATAAGGGAGTTAATTCCTATGCTTATCCACGAATTTCCACTTTACTAAATGGTCCTAACCCTTTGCCCATGCGGTTTGCACAACCGTTTGGTGGGCAAACGGTTTCAGGGTCGAATGGAGGCAAACGGTCTTCAAGACCGTTTGGTCCAGTTGACCAAGCAACGACCGTATAAATATCCTGTTCACAATTATGTAGGCTAATCACCCACCAAATTTGAGGGTTTAACTCCAAAGGAATCGTGAGATATAGGCTAATCAATAAGCAAATCCAATTGAATTAAGTCCTGATTTTCAATCTGATTAAATTGACCTTTTTGGGAAAACGGTCTCAAGACTGTATGAGATGGTTGACCAAGCGTTGACCGTTTGGGATTCCTGTTCATAATGATGTTGGTTGATAACCCTACAAATTTGAGAGGTTAACTCCAAAGGAATCATAGTTTGAAGGCTAATCAAATAGGGCAAACCCTAAGTGAAATCAGTGCTGAAATTCCAATAAGTTAATTAGAGATTTTGGGTTGATTAGCCCAAACGGTCTCAAGACCATTTGGGGATCATCCAAACGGTCTCAAGACCGTTTGGGGATCACCCCAAGACCGTTTGGAGGTCTGGGGTCAAGTATAGTTGACCAATTGAAGGTCAAAAGGTACCAAATCATATTGCAATTAAGTATTGATATGATAATCAACTCAATAGATCAAACCTTGATGAATTTTCACTAAAGTCCAAAGGTTGGATGGGCAAACGGTCTCAAGACCGTTTGGAACTCATCCAAACGGTCTCAAGACCTTTTGGTGACCACCAAGACCGTTTGGTGGTCTATGGTTAAGGTAATTTGAACAATTAAGGGCCTAATCACAATAGGTTGTTGATTTAATAAAATTGCTGATTTCAATGACCAATGATGGTGAACCTTGGGTTGAAGGGCCCAAACGACCTCAAGATCGTTTGGGGGTTCACCAAACGGTCTCAGGGTCATTTAGTAACAACCCAAGACCGTTTGGAGGTCTAGGGTTAGGGAAATTTGGTCAATTGAAGATCTAATTACAACATGTTGATCAATTGATAAAATTGCTGATTTGAAACTTAATTAGAATTCAACCCCTATCAAATCAACTTGGATTTTGATGAATTCTTGGGCAAACGGTCTCAAGAACGTTTGGAGGATATCCAAATGATCCCAAGACCGTTTGGGCCAAGTTTGAGCCCAATTGGAGGTCAATTGATAGGTTCAAGCTTGATTTGATTCACCTTGTTGAATATTGATGATTATTTGATTGAAACCCTACTTGAGATGGACTTAACCCTAATTGGCTTTCAATTGAGGGTCAATTTGGTGTCCAATTAGTTGATGCTTATCCTTATTGACTCGATTTATAAGTGGCTAACATGGCTTTGGCCAATTGAGGGTTTCAACACACTTAACCATAAACAATTGTAACTTTTGAACCTTGTTGGAGGTCCAAACGGTTTGAGCCCATTTGGACCAAACGGTCTCAAGACCGTTTGGGCTCAAATGATCTCATGGTCATTTGGACCAATCGATCTCAGGATCATTTAAAATCAAATGGTTTCAAACCGCATAAGCTCAAACGGTTTGGAAAGTCAATCTTTCCAAACGGTCAACACATTCAAACGGTTTGGGCAAACGACCTTGAGGTCATGCGGTCTTGGAGTCAAACCTAGCAAACGGTCAACGCACCCAAACAGTTTCAAACCGTTTGGAGGTTAAAGGTTGAAACCGTTTGGAGGTTTTCAAGGTTGATTACACTTAATCACTTGAAGGTGTAAATGGTTCAATGATGATCTAATCTAAACCCTAATGGTAACTTAGGACATTAAGGGACTAAGTGACTAATGAATTGACCTATGATGGTGATTAATGGGGTAAATTACCAAAATACCCTTGAGGGGTTCAATTGAGTAATACCTTGTTCTAATCAAACCCTAATCACATGATAGTGATGTTTTGGCTTATGTTAGCCAATGAGGACTTGACCCAACCTAATTTGGAGTGGTGTAATCACCATCTACTAGTAAGAAGAGAGAGAAAGTATCATAGGAGAGAGAAATTACCCCTTTTTGGTGAGAACTCAAGTAAAGTACCTTCAATACACATGAATGTGCATGATTAGGGTATGATCCACCTATGTGAGATCATGGAAACCCTAATTATGATAATTGATGAATCTTAATCTTATCTGAGGGCTTCAATGATGATGTTTCTCATACATGATGATGTTATAAGCTCAATTCACCATGAGTTGAATAGTAAACCCTAATTCTAGGGTGATGATATGTAATGTGAATAGTAAACCCTAATTGATGAAAATTGGGGGACTTGACTCTTCTAAGAGTTTGAAAGTATAACTTCTAGAATGAATTGTTTACTGTTATCAGTTAAATTAACCATGCAGGTTGTCATGAGATGATGATCATATCCAGGTAGGGATTATGATAATATATTCATTGAAAGCATGCTTTAGCTTTATGAATAGTGAAATATCCTGATGCCTTGTTAGTAGCATCTTATATGATTAAATGGGCTGTGAGAGCCATGAATATCATCAAGGTCATGTTGGATAGATGACTTGTGATGAGATGATTGAGAAATGATAATTGATGTGAGTTAGACTTGCTACATTTAGTATTCTACTTTCATAGCTGCTATGTTAATGATTAATGTTTGAGAACATGTATGATGTTAAAAGAATTACTGAAATGTACCTAACTAATCAAGTATAATCATACCATGTAGAGCCCTGATCATAGATCCATTATTGTCAGGAGTTAAATGATGGTGAAACAAGTTTTCCTAAGGGAACTCCTAGATCACATAATTTTGAGTATGTGGGGAATATGGATGTGAATGCACTTACATCCTAGTGTAAGGATTGATGTAGATGTATCTAATCTATCAATCCTTCACTATGTGGTTATGCCGGGGTGATGTAACACTTTTCCCCTGAGGAAATCTTTTATAACGCATCGATGAGAGATAAATAAGAAATCTTTCGATGGTGAAGAGAGTACAAAATGCCACTGTGACTCTAATAGCGAAGTACCAGAATACCCTGGTAAGCTATAGTAGCAGAGACACTAGATGTCCTGCATGTTGATCCTCATACTGACTGAGGAAGATGAGGTCATAAGAATCCGGCTCTTTTGATGACCTAGGCATGATACCGATGCGACTTAATAGTGATCGGTTGGAGTATGAGCGGTATACCTCATCTCCGTAGGGAATAATAATGTTTGTAAAACATAATCATCCGCGTAGCATTTCTGCTTAGGTTGAACTACGAGATACATTGGCTGAAGTTACATTGTTTAGTATACATGTTCTTCATATTCCTTGAATATTGTTGTTCTAATTGATAACAATCTGTTGTTGATTACCTTAAAGCTTTTATTGCTTATGTTGTTCTTTGAATGCTATAATAAAGCTTCTGGCAGAGAGTTATAACTCTCGCTGGGACAATTATTTAAAATTGTCTCACCCCGTAGATTTCAACTTTTTAGGTGGTCGTCGAGGACGAAGGAACCAATCTGCAGGTGATCAGAATCAGCAGCAGTACCACCAGGAGCAGCAGTGAATCTCAGGTGGAGATTCAGACTGCTGAGTTGTGTAGTTAGATAGTCAGTCTTATGTGTTCTCTGTACTCTCAGGTCCTTGGAGTTATGGTCTGAGATTTTGATTTGACTCTTGAGATTTTTGTATCATGCTGTATTTAATTACTCAGGAAGTAATTTAACAGAGATGTAAACAGTTTATCTCCTTTTTATAAAGGAAGTTTTATGGTTTTAATGTCTTATCTTGAAAAGTTTTAATTTCTCGTGATTTTTAGTATTCCGCTGTTAATCGAATCGTTTCCGCTGAATTTAATCGTGTTTATCTCAGGTTTTGGAGATCAGAGCCACAATTAGCCACTATAATCACCACCTATTCTCCCTATACTCCATCCCACATTTATCAACTCCAAAACAATAACTTTATGTGGGGTTTTGGCCACTCCACTTCCATTTCCTATGCTTTTGACCTTAGATGAGGGTGGTTCTTGTTTCATGAAACCGTTCTTACCCTAGTTCCAATCCCACTGCTAGGGTAGATAATGTTAAGGGGATTAGAGTTCCTGTCTCTGAGTAGCCTAAAAATCACACACACATGATATGCAAAAGAAATAACATTTCATTTATTAAAGAAAAGGAACAAGTTTATTACATCAGGGCCCTAAAGCTGAAAACAAAAGAAAAGATTACAAGATAAGAAGACTATTAACTAGATACTTGATCCCATTTACATGTAATACCATGTGATATGCATTCTTCATTCTAGAAGACATTGGTAAGAGTATGATAGATAGGATGCTTCAACTCTTCAAGTTTTCATGCCTAAAATCAGGTAAATCAAGGTGCAATCATTGCAAATGCATAGATATAATTTGAAAAGAACAATATTGAACGATTAAAAACACTTATATCAAAATATAGTTCTTGGTAGGACTTGTATACAAAATATTCAATGCAATATTCAAAAAAGCTTTATTTTGAGAATTTAATTTTATTACAAACCCCATTATGTTGAACAACATGCATGCATATACGTATGGCTTCATTTCCCCAACGAGATGGGGGAGGTCACCATGTTGTACAAGTTCCACCCTCTGATATGAGGAGGTCACTTGTAACCAATCTCAACATCATTATTATAGGAAGTCATAAGGGATATTAGAATTTATGTTCAAGGATTTTTAGGAATGCATTTACAATTCAAAAGACTACCCAATAGGGAACAATGTAGCTCAAACAAGTACATAACTAAGATTTTCAAACAAGGATACATACAAGTATCATTCAATACCACTAGTCTATTCAAGGAGGAATTAATATAAAAGTGTACCTCTTGGAGTCTAGAGTATTAGCAATATCCAAACCAACAAGTTTAATGAGTTTTTGATCCTGATACATAAAGAGAACAACCATGTATATATATAGTTCATTGCTCTAGTGACCTACTAAGTCATTAATTCATGTATTCTTATTATGCTCAAAGAATTTTATGCCCTTTAATCATTAAGGATACTGATCTAGAGTCAAATGATCCAGATCAGGGTCTGAGATTTTGAATCAATGTCTAATTTGTTGTACAAAATGTCAGGGATTAAAGATATTAGACCATCTAGCCATTTTCATGTATAAACAAGTCAAGACTAATTTGGATTATGATCTATTAGTCCTGAGTGGGATCTAGTCGTTATTAGTTGATCATAAGCCAATATAATTGTATTGTGGACATTCATCAAGCAAAATCAGAGTTTTTGTAAACATTAGGGTTCAAATAATAAAATAAAACCCTAATTAGCATAAATAGAGAGAGATATTTCATCATCATTGAAAACCACAATGAAAGAGTAATATTATGGTCACATATTAAAGTACATATTTTTCTGAGAACGTGGGCACTTTTCTAGCAATATTTGGACATTTGAGATATTTTAATCAATTTAAAAAATGGACCAAACCAATAATTGTTAGGTAAATAAGTCAAAAATAAAAAAAGAAATTTGCCAGATGGCTTCATGGATCAGGGGAGGGATCAGATTAGCGAATCCTCCTACCTGACTCGCAAGACAGGCTTAGCTCAAGAGGGGTCAAAGAAGATGTCGGAAAGACCAAAGGGCCCATGTAAACAAAATCAATAGGGTGACTATGTATAGGAATATCAGTGATAAAGTGACATCAACGTTGTGATCAGACAAAAACTGAGTCTTTGCTTGTGCCATTGCCATAGTGAGCAGAAGGACAGAGGAAGAGAAACTGGAGATATGATCTGGCTCGAAGATCACATGAACTGGAAGCGAGGGTATGGGTTAGTTTTCTAGGATTCCAGTGAGTTCAAGAAGACATCCAATGGCCAAAATGACAAACAAAGCATAAGACAATGTGTCGATTTGTAGGTAGAAAGTGACGAGAGGAAGGCATTGTTATTATACCACAAGCAAGAGAGAATTAGGAGTCTTGGATGTTTTCACAAGATTTCTTGGATCCATTTGTTGGCCTCACCACCTCATGGAATAGCTTGAAGACACTCACCGGTATGCATGCAAGTGGTGCTGACATCACCTTGTCAGCAAGGCTCCTCAAGCCTTCGCACGTCCTCATGATAGAACATGAAGGTCTTTATGAGCTCCTAGATGGTTATGGAGCAAGTGATTGGAAATGGACTGGCAGAGATGAGAGCACACATCTCTGGTTTAGGTGGACACAAGTGCAGTTTGGTGGAGAGAAGAGGGGTTACTGATAATAAAGTGAATATTGGGTATGGATAAAGGAGGTGTCATGGAGCCCCTGGAGGCATTAAATATCACTCAAGTGTCTAGGGTTTCACAAGGTAGAATGCTAAATTGTCCAGGTCATGGATATATTGGGCATTTTTAAATCAAGATCAGAGAGTGGGTCTACCAAGGGATAGGGGAGTATATGTCGGATCTGTTGCAACTACTTTGACGAAGAAAGGATCAGAGAGGAGGTAAAGTTGATAATTTGAAAATGGGAACAATAGTGTTGTCTCTAATCTGTGAGTGACAAGTCAAGATGACGACTCAGTCATCTCCTCTTCTAGATTCAGATTCAGGTCAGGGCATGGATCCATTAAGGTTAGGTATTTTAGGGTTTTAAATGTATTTCTTTTCAAAATATGTATCATCAAATTGCAACATCCAAAAATCACCAAATTTTAACCATTTCATAATCAAGTTCTAACCTAGATATATAAAAATATTTCTAGTCAAAATATAATTTTTTATTCACCAATAAATTCAATTGAGTAAAGTCACCAATTGAGCTAAATTAAGTGTCATAAGGTACACATTATGGAAATTGGGCATTCTTATTGAATTTTGGGTTTCAAGATCACTCAATGGTCATGAGAGTGATGAAATGGGGTGAATTTAGTATTTCTGTATAATAGGAGACCATAATTGAAATTTTATCATAAATGTGGAAAACTCCACTTCATCACATTCTTCCATCCTTAAAAGGAATTCTTTCCTCAAAATTCAAATAGTCCATAAATCAAGATTGAGATTTCATTTCAAATATCATAATTGATCAATGAAGCATTAAGGTTGAAGAACATTCACATTCTCCATCAATTAGGAATGATCATCACATGATTCATAATTTGCCGTGATCATCCTACATATCATAGATTTGAAAAGATCAAATTTTGGGTCAAATTAATAGAGGTATTGAGTTAAGAGCATAACATGAATTTCAATACAAATATTTTAGGGTCCTAGCTTCTACATCGGACTAGGTGGGGTTATACATCCATGATCGAGATTTCGTATTTCAACAATTTGAGAAAAATGTCATAATTGCAAAATCATGCTCAAAATCAATGGAAGTTCCCAACCTAGTCCTAATGAGAGCTAAACCTTAAGTCATAAATTGAAACAATAAACATAGTCATTATTTCAAAATTTGATATTTTGGAGCTTGAAATTCATCAATCATATAATGTGGGTGATATCATGATCTAAATTGTGTGATCATATGATTCATATCATTATTGAGGTTGATAATCACAAGTGAAAATTTTATTATCAATGTCAAGAGTTGAGATGTCAGATATCAAAAATCATAAGTACAAAATTTTGAATCTAGGGTTTAGATTCTTACTTTAGATCGTAGTTTGATCATTCATCCATATACAACAATCGAGCAACATTTGAGCATTATTTTTGAGATTTCATTACCATGCTATTCAAGGTTGATGAATGATTTAGACCAAGGTCTTCCTTGGAATTCCACCACAAGCTATAGTCATCATTTTTATATTTCCAGATCATCATTAAAACAAGATTCAAGATTGAGTGTCAATGTAATCATAAATTTATCCATTCTAAGGGAAAGCAATCACATTGGGTGAAAGGGGTCACCTTTCCAAACTCTGAATAATCAATAAGGTGAAAATTTAGAGGTACTCATAATAGGAATGCGACCTAGGTTAGGGGAGACATGAGTCAATTACTACCCTAATATAGCACATAAATTTACATTAGTCATGGGCCATCAAGCATAGCTATCGGGTGAGAATCAATGATCAAATCATATTACACAAGTCATAAGGCCAAAATTCAAGATTATAATAGGGCGACCATGTTAAGATTTTGCAAGATTGGGGTCATAATTGCATTTTCTTTCTGTAATGATCAACGTAATGATATAATTTGGAAATTAAGAAGTTGGATTGTGAATTAAAAGAATCAGAGAAAAATAGTGCAATATTTAGATCCATATTCATCATATCAAAATTGAAACTACAAAGAGGCATCAATAGTCAATGGGTTGCGCCATTTGTATCGAAGTCTTACGCCATAATTTGGAGAGTCCTAAGGAATATTCATTTCATGGCATGATCATGGTACATATCAAACAGGGATAAAGTTTGCTTAACTATGTTTGAGGTGTAATAAACAATAGGGCAACACTATCTTAATCAAATAGGGACTTCATCGACCATGATATATAAAGTATAAATCCTCCTTATTTCACAATATCATGATTATTATCTACTACCTTAAACACAGGATGCATGTAGTCTAGTTTTGGTGAAATTAGGTTTACATTATATGAGGGGCCATACATGAGTACTTGCTTTCAAGAATTTCATTGATCAAAATCAAGTTTTCAAATTAAGTTCAGATCATGGCATCATCATCTTAGTCAAATTTCATGATTTCAAATGAATTTTATTTTCCCCATGTATAAGATACCAATAATCAAGAAATCATGTGGTAAATAGTCATGAGAGAAGAATCACATGAGGAGAAGAGAAGACTAACTAATCATCATCTACTTGGTTGGCTTAGGGTAGTCCTTAAACAATAGATGAGATGATAGAAGACTCTCTAGGGTTATAGGAAATACTTCCATCCATTTCTGGATCCACTGAGGCCAGGTGGAGCAGAGGAACTGATAGGCCCAAATTGCACATCTGAAAGGAGGCAGATCAAAAAAGACCAGACTTTTAAATTTATAACATGAAACCTTCAAGAACCCCCACAACTTTATTACGGGGTCAAAGTAGATATACAGAGCTGAACACAAGGACATAAGTATGTTTAAGACGCTTAAGATCTCAATCTTAAGTCAGTTAAGCTAATCTGATAGTTGATAAAAGTTTAGAACTGGAACCAGTCTAGCAAAATATCACGAAGTAAAACAAAACAAAGTAAAGAAAACAAAACAGAGTCCATCAGATTCTACTAATCAGAGAGAAGGATTGCTTGGCTATGTAACCACAAGTTGGGCAATCTATGCACCCATTCTCAGGTGCAAACAACCCTCGAACACCTCAACAAGCAACCTACATCCAAAGATAGTGTGTTTTGTGGTAGTTGTTCCTGTGGGGGTCATCCCACTCACTTTCGCACAGCGTGACTATAACCCATCAATGATATGAAACCTCTTTCGAGGATGACAAATTAACACCCTAGAATATTCTAGATACCCTCTCAGGTCTAGAATATTCTAAGATGCTAGGAACAGAAGTGATCTGGGCAAACCTGGTAGTGGGCTCGACCATGCCCAGGTCTATGGTTTTGCACAGATTACCTTGAATCGTCGTCCTTTCAAATTATGATCCAAACTGCCTCCTCTTATCTATTTCTACAATGAATCTCTCTATATAGGTATAAATATAAGTTCAAATAAGAAAGAGAGCAACCAAACTAGAAATCATAACCAGAAAGAGTTGAGGTAGAACAAAAAATGTACAAGATCTGGAGTAAAACTACTTGCTTAAGGTAAAAGTATATAAACATGCCCAAAACGGGCTACATAGCCAATAAGGAGCTCAACTAGACATGGGCAAGAATAATTGGCACCAAATAAAGATGGAAGAAGATCATTTCTACAAAAACTAAAGAGAAAAGTAGAAGAAAGGAGAAGAAGAAGAGATTTAGCCTGTAGAGGAGAGTTGGCTCTTGCTCCTTATTCTCTATATGGGCCAGATCTCACCTTTGGAGCATCCTCCTTGGTCTTCTGGACTCTTTGGCCTCCTTCCTCTTTGATTCCATCCCAAACAACATTTTGGTGGGTGTATGAAGGTGGAAGATGGCTAGGAGTGGTAGGAAATGGGTGAATGATGGTGGAAAAGGATGGTAGATGGAAGCAAACTGAAGGTATGGACGTAGGATGATCACTTCAGCTTTTTAGACCTTGGAACTCGCCAATGGGACTCTAGGAACTAAAAAGTGCAGAACAACAATGTGGAACCAAAAAAATCTTAGAATCCCTCTCCAGGTAGCGAGGGGTGGGTATTTATAGGCAAAGGAAGAGTGTATGTAATAAGTGGTCACGACACCTGTCATTGTCACTGTACTTGTCTTGGCTCGATCGTGTCAGGTGTAGCGGTCGAGATATTTCACAGTCGAGATGGTCAATACGGACATCTCGGTTGAGATGGATGATGGCCCTTGTCCTCGGCCTGGTTGTTCTAGGGTCGGCACGGTCGTGCTGAGCATCTTGGTCATGATAAATGAGATTTGGTAGCAATTGCTTTGTTCTATGATCAAATCGAGAGGTATGGTCATGACCAGTGTAGCGGCCACGACAGTTTTGTTGCAGTTGTGGTTGTACCAGTCATGAAGCCCTATACGGTTGTGACAAGTGTAGCGGTCGCTACATCTTGACCTCAGCCCGATCATGTCAGGCTTGGCCCGGCCGTGCTGAGTGTTAACCTGATGCACATAAAGTGACACTTATGGGGTAGAATATGGAGAATTGATGTCTTCTTGAGTTCGGTACGTGCAAGTCCCACAATTGTCTATTTGACCAACTCTATCTTTGCAAAGATACAAATACTTAAAGATAAGAATCTAGGGCTATTTTGGGCATATTAAGGCTATGTTGACACAAAATCATAAATAAATACTTAGCATAAATACCTCAATTTGGGTGTTATCAAGAACCTTAGCCACCATAGCTAGATGGATGGAGGAAATAATGCTAAAAACCCTTATGTCCTTTCTAGACACCTTAGTTTCACAATAGTGAACTTTATGGTTTTCCCTTGGTTTAGAGATTAGAAATATTATTTCATTAATGCATAATAAGTGTGTGGTGGCTTAGATACCATCTATCACATGATCGTTCTTATCCTAATTCCAATCTCACTGCTTGGGTAGACAATGCTAAGAGGATTAGAGCATCCGTGTCTGAGTGGCCCAAAAATCACACATATATGATATGCAAAAAGAAACAACATTTCATTTATTAAAGAAAAGGAACAAGTTTATTACATCAGGTCCCAAAGGAAACAAGAAAAGAAAAGATTACAATATAAGAAGACTACTAACTAGATACTATATCCCATATACATGTAATCCCATGTGATATGCATTCTGGTATATATTTGGCAAGAGTATGGTAGATAGCATGCATCAAGTCTTCATGCCTAAAATCAGGTAAATCAAGATGCAATCAATGCAAATGCATCAATACACTTTGAAAAGAACAATATTGAATAATTAAAAACATTTATATCAAAATATGGTACCTGGCATGACTTATATACAAAATATTCAATGTGATATTCAAAATCATATTTATTTTGAGAAATTCAATTTGTATTAGGAATGTCCCCAATGCTGAACAACATGCATGCATATACGTATGGCTCCATCGCCCCAAAGAGATGGGGGGTCAACATGTTGTACAAGCTGCACCCTTCGATATGAGGAGGTCGATTGTACCCAATATCAATATCATTATAATAGGCAGTCATAAGGGGTTTTATCATTTATGCTCAAGGATTTTCAAGAATACATATACAACTTAAAAGAGTACTCAGTTGGAACGTTGTATCTCAAACAAGTTCATAGACAAAATTTTCAAACAATAATACATACAAGTATCATTCAATACCACTAGTTTGTTCAAGGAGGAATTAACATAAAAGTGTACCTCTTGGAGTCTATAGTATTAGCAATATCCAAATCTACAAGTTTAATGAATATTTGATCCTGATATGTAATGAGAACAACCATGTATCAATATATTAATTTCATTGCTCTAGTGACCTACTAGCACATTCATTCTTGTATTCTTATTATGCTCAAACATGTGTTGCCCTTTAGTTATTAAAGGTATTGATCTAGAGTCAAATGATCAAGATCAAGGTCAGATATTTCAAACCAGTGTCTAATTTGATGTACAAAATATTAGATATTAGATCATCTATCCATTTTCATGTACAAACAAGTCAACACTAGATTAGATAATGATCTAATAGTCATAGAGTGGGATCTGGTCTTTATTAGTTGATCATAAGCTAATATAATCACATAATGGACATTTATCAAGAAAAATAAGAGTTTTGGCAAGATTTGGGTTGAAATAATAAAATAAAGTCATAATTAGCATAAATAGAGATATATATTTCATTATCATAGAAAACCACGGTGATAAAATATATTGTGGTCTGATATTAAAGTACCCATTTTACTAAGGACGTGGGTATTTGTCTAGAAATTTTTGGCCATTCGATCTATTTTTCATTAATCGAACAAAATGGACCAATTAGATAATTGCTAGGTAAATAAATTAGAAATAAAAAAGAAATTTTCCAGATGGCTTTGTTGATCAAGAGGGATCTGGATTAGTGGATCCTCCTTCCTAACCTACAATTCAAGCTTGGCTCAAGGGGAGTTAGAGTAGATGTCGAAAAGACTAAAGGTCCCATGTAAAAGAAATCAATAGGGTGACTATGTCTAGGCATATCAGTGATAAAGTGACTTCAATGTTGCGATCAAACAAAGATAGAGTTTTTTCTTGCACCATTGTCGTGGTGATAAAAAAATAGAGGAAGATAAATTGGAAACATGATCTGGCTAGGAGTTGTAGTGAGTTTAAGAAGACATGTGATGGATAAAACAACAAACAAAGAAGAAGTCAATGTTGAGTTGCAGGTAGAAAGAAATGAGATGAAGGAATTGAATTTGTACCACAAAAAAGAGAGAACTAGCACTCTTGGAGGTTTTACAGGCTCTTTGGATTCCTCCATTGGCCTCACCACCTCATGAAAGAGCTTGAAGATGCTCGTTGGTGTCCATGCAAGTGGTGATGGCAGCATGTAGTCGGCAGGGCTCCTTGACCCTTCGTATGTCCTCACGATGCAATAGGAAGGTCCACGAGTGCTCCTTGATGATTATATAGAAAGTGATTGAAAGGGGACTGCCAAAGATGACAACAAAAAGCTCTAGTTTAGGTAGACATAATTGGAGCTAGATGGAGAGAAGAGGGGTTGTTTACGATCAATTGACGGTAGGGTATGGCTAAAAGAGGTGTCGAGGAGCTGCTCGAGGTGTTAAATAGCAATTATATGGTCTAAGGTTGCACGAGGGAGAGCACTGACTTGTGTAGGTCATGGAGATATTGGGTATTTTTGAAGAAGGGTGAGAGAGTGGGTTTGTAAAGGGTCATTAAATAGAGGAGTAGATGTTGGATCTATTGCAACTGGTTTGACGAATAAAAGATCAGAGAGGAGGTAAGGCTATAATTTGAAAATTGACACAACTGTGTTGTCTCTAGTCCTTAAGAGGCGTGTAAGGAAGACAACTCAGTCGTCTCCTTTTCCAGATCTAGATCCTGGTCAGGGCCTAGATCCATCTAGGTTAGGTATTTTAGGGTTTTAAATGTATTTTCTTCCAAAATTCATATCTTCAAATTGTAACATCCAAAAATCACAAAATTAGAACCATTTCTTAATCAAGGTATAACCTAGCAATAAAAAAGGTTTCAAGTCAAAAAGAGAATGTTTGATTCACCAGTAAATTCAATTGAGTAAAGTCACCAATTGAACTAAATTAAGTGTCATAAGTACAAGTTATGGAAATTGAGGGTTCTTATTGAAGTTTCGATTTCAAAACCACTCAAAGATCATGAGAGTGATGAAGTGGGGTGAATTGATCAATTCTAGATAATAGGAGATCATAATTGAATTTTTATCATAAATGTGGAAAAATCCACTTCATCACAACTTGGATATCTATAGTCGGGTGAAGAAGGAGAAGTCTTCATCAGGATGTATGGATTTTTACTTAACTACTCCTTTTGTTATTTCTTTGACTATGAGTAGATATGCTCTTGTGTGGGAAATTTGGAGGAAATACTATGTAACTAATATCATGTAGGGGAAACATTTGTGTTCCAAATCCTTATTTTGTTGCATTATGCTATTTTTGTGTGTGTTCTCCTTTCCTACCTCTTGATATGGTTGTTTGATCTGTACAACCACCTCATTAATAAGTAAAATGGGTGATTTTTTCTTTTTAGTGGAGAAACTTCTAAGTTCCATCGTGGAACCTTATCTTGCTTCTCCCCCATCCCCTTTATCTATCCATTCCCCTAGTTCTAGGTGAGATATCTAAGTGAATTGGGGTTGTCTTCCATAAATAATTAGTCAAATGACTTTCTAGTGGTTAGATTGATGCAATGGGTGGTGAAATACCGTTCACATATATTCTCACCACTCTATGCCCCTAAGTGTATTAGGAGGATTCCTCCTAGAAACCTTTACTTGGATATCGAGATATATGCATGCATATTCCTTAGTCAATATAGACTCATAAGCGTAGATGGTGGGAGATAGGAACTACTTCTTATGTACATTACTATGCCATCCATGGAAAACTAATAGAATAGGATGTATGATGTACATTCATCCTTTTTGTTGATTTGATACATACTTGTTGGTTGATTGTTAATGTATAGGACTCAAGACATGGTTGGTTGTTACATACACCCTCCCCAAGCAGCCCACTACCCCAACTACTTTCTTAAACCCTAGTTTTCTCCATTGATTGTTAGTTATCTACTTGTTTTGTAAGATCCTAGAATTTTGGTAAATTTAGATTCTATAATAAATTAAATAAGAATATGCATTGAGAAAACTATATATAAGTCTTCGATTTATAAGCAATGCCTTAATTTCATAATTATAAAGAAAATTTTGCTTGTAGACCCATTGGAAGGCCTAGGTATGAGTTGTGGGCCTTAATATCCAATCTAAGCCCAATGAGGCTATTTGTGTGAAAAGTAGCCCATGCATAGATAGGATAAAGGAATTTGGAATTTCGTACCTAATATGATGTCAAAAATCTTGAACGATGGTGGAGATAATTGGTAAGAATATTGAAGATTCTAAAATGATAAATCCTTGGATAATTAAAGTAGCAGATGTCTAGTATTTACTTGTGTTCCAAGTGTGTGGGTATCATATAATCATAATATGGCCTAATACTTAGCACCACACGATATAAATGTTAACTCAAGATAATTTTATGGTTTGGGACAATATCATTGTAAGGAGTGGGACCTGAGAGGGGTTCACTCCTCATGAAATTTGAGGAATAAAACCATCTAATACAAACACTCTAACAAGTATGATAGAATATGTGTATTTTTTTTAAATGATGGTACACATAAAGAATAAAGTGTAGCAGTGGAATAATAAATCATGACTATATTTGATTTTTACAATTACATAATGTTCTCCTAGATGGGGTTTCCATGAAAGCAACAACTTGTGATCTACGAAGACGGATATCCACTTATCTCAAGTCTATCTCCCCATGTCATCTCCACTAAGCCTCCATATCATCATGTCACACCTTTCATGTTCTTTCGCCAAAGGGTTTTGAAGCATAACCCACAAGACAAGACAAAATAGATGTTGTCAGCATAAGAATGTTGGTATGAGCATATTCATAGGGATTGAGCAAAATTGTGGAAGAAGAACCATAAAAAATAAGAAGGCTTTCCATTTAAGAGGAAGGTGCTATCCAATTGGATATCAAAAGAATATCATGAAAGAGATAACAATAATAGATTTCTTTCCTTTTAAACATTGCTACATAAATAATATCATAAAACATAAACAATTGCATGGTGAGTAATAAGTAGACTAGTATATACTAAAAATTAGGGTACAAGCCCATATGTATTCCTATGAAAGGACAAGAGGACTAAAACCCTAGTGCCAAACAAATATATTATTCTATAGGGGGAATAAAATTCAATTCTTGGAATGGGAATAATACTTAATGCCTAATATCATAAGTTGTAGGGGAATAAAGCCCAATGCCTAAGTATCAAGCATGGCAGGGGAATGAAACCCAATGCATATATGGTGTCACTACATCTAGTTATGATTGGTCCATATCACATGAAAATAGGACATGAAAGGTAAAGTATAGTCAAACACAAATAAGAGGATGACAAATATGAACAAGTCATCCATGGATTTCACATGTGACAAAACTAGAAGAAAACAAACATGCTGGTAGGAAACAACAGATCGACTAAAACTATGGGGTGAGAAGGAACATATACACTGATCTAAGTAGTACATTATACACATATGCTCTAACATATTCACTTGTAGGAAATACTAGATTTGCAATATCAAGTGTGGGAACTTACACATCCAGTCAAAATTATACATGTCACATTATACTAGTAGTACCACATGATGCATAACAAAAGAATAATAAAGTTTAATTCAATATATGAGGGATGAGAACATCCATTAAATATGAAGAGGAGTCATAGGACTCATATAATAAGATTCCATAATTTTAATGATGACAGAGAATCTAGCAAGAAAAGGGATCTTTCAAATAAAACAATTCAAGGAAATAACTTCACTAAGAAAATTAGTGTTTTCATGTTCCAAATAGGCCGATATATATATATATATATATATATATATATATATATATATATATATATATATATATATATATATATATAGGACAATTGCTCAATATAATTATGGGGATTCAACATACCTCATATCAGGTTTATTTATGTCCAAAGCAAACCCTATCATCAAAACGCCTATTAAACATATTATATCGAGACTAGGGTTGAGTTCATATTAATTACATAAATCGTAAAAATTGTATTTTTATTATTAAAGAATTAGGTTATCAAAATCATGTGGTCTTATAGATTACATTTTTTGAGTTCATAGCATATTTTAATTTATTTTTCTAACCTATATATTGTTAGTTATGAATTTTAGAAAATCTAACCAATTAGATAAATTCATAAACATCATATGTTTATTAGGTTGGACTCAGGAAATGACACATTATGGATAATAAATCACTAGTTTTGAAACATATTTTATTTATTTATCCTGATCTAAATATAATTTATTATTGATTTTAGAAATACTAACAAATTAGGAAATCTTAAAAATCAACATACTTAGCATTATCCATTTTAAAAGCACTTTTCAGAAGTCCCTATGAGGCTTTGCCAACTAGACTGAGCCAAGCCCATAACTCTACATGTGGAAAGTCAGGATAGACAGAAAAAAGATCAAATTTTCCAACATCAATGGAACAAAACCAAAGGTGAGAAACAAGGTAGACAAGGAATATGAAAGAAGGTCATTTTCTACACCTCGACGGATGCCAGGACCACTATTGCCACTTCAACTTTCAATCAAAGGAAATTTTGTAATTGTCTTTATAGAAAACAAGGGCTACTTGTGGAATCCTGAGGCCAAGATGAAGAGAAAGAGCCCACATATTGGTCTTCTAGTGTACCAAGTACCATATTGGCCATGCCGTCATGGAAGAAAAGAATGTGAGACCAGAGCCTAAACAAACATTGTGCTTCGCAAAAATGTAATCAAAAGAACAAACCTTGGATGTAGAGAGATTCATAAAAACAAAAACCTTAAGCTGAACAAAAAAATGTAGCCCTAGTATTACAACCAAGGTTGACAGAACAAAGTTGTGGAGTGTTGAGTTTGGACACCATTCAAAGATCAATAGAAGTGTAGTTTAGATGAACAGAAAGAGGCGAACATGAACCCATGATGCTTACCTAAGTTCTAATTTGGGTAGGGAGAGTCTAGGATGTTGAGACAAAGTACTACTCATCAGAGACAAAAGATGGGTTGGAAACAATGCTACAAAGGAAAAGGGAAATAATTTAAGGCATAGGAAAGTGATAACATAGGTGACACAACCCTAGGGATCGCTATAGATGTGCAGGTTGTTGAGGAAGGGACAAGCCAAAACACCATTGGAAACCACAAATTCAGAGACAATTGGAGGTTTTTAAATTAGGGAATTAGAGAAGATAAGTTTGGGTTTGTTGAGTGATGAATTGAGATGGTGATCCATAGGCAAAGAAATCTTGGAGAATCATAAAGAAATGAGGAATAAAACTGGGAAAGAAAAATCACAAGAAGTCAATGTCTACATCATGAGATATAAGGACATGCCATGATGTAGGAAAAGATTTAGCATTTGTTAGTTGAAGATCAGATGGTTGACAAAACTAGAAATCTTAAAAGGCCCCAAAATTAGAGATACAAAAGCATGACAATAAAAAATTTAGGAAAGTGCATTATATCCATTGAATATTTGATATTTGTAGATATTTTCTTTCCTATTTTATTTGAGGGATCAAATGAATCTCAAATAAAGTAAATTTTGACACCTATTCTAACTAAGGCATGTAGAATTTGAATCGATCATTTTTTCCACTTTTGGGGTCAACAAGCATAGATATTTTTGAGTTTACTAATATTTCCTTTCCTAAATGAAATTAAGGCATACAAGATTGTTCAATTAATGTGAAACTTAGCACCAAGTAATTGGGACCCAAGCATCACAATTTTTTGATTAGATTTGGGTTTTGAAGTTTTCGATAATGATTTTCTCATACAATTAGATTTTGGGATAATCACCATTATTTGTATTATGCTATTACATCATTATTATAAACTTTCACTAAATGTGTCTTATTGTCTTCATATTGTTACCAAAAGAGTTATCTTATTATACATGAAATTCCATATTTTACCTATTTAACCTATCATGTCTATTAATTCAAACTCCAATTATCATTTTAATTCATTTATTAAGTGCATTGTACCTCTTACTAGACATCTTAGACACTATGTGGAATATTTCATGACCTCACTTACTTGTTAGCACACATATATGTTATTATTTTAATATGACTGCATTATGATATGTGATGTTGATTATAATACTTGATGTCACTCAATGTCTTCTATTTTTGTTTAAGTCTATAACATGTTATGGGGTTACCATTGAGTTATTCATGTTACATGCATTAACGATATACATTAAGGTTTAACTTAATTCCTATTCAGCCAAATCTAAGGAACCAATCATACTAACCTCCTAGAGTAAAAATGTAAGTTTTTAGTATGTTACAATGACTATTTGTGACCTAGATGATTAAATCAGGTAAATACTTGCATAACAAGAAAGAGGTATTTATCTTGAGTATTTTGATATCAAACTTGGTCCAATATGTGATAAACCTATTAGGGGCATAACCCTAATTTTTGTTGGCTTTTGGGTGCTCCTAGTGATCTACAAAATCTTTCAAAATTCTAGATAATGTCTTGATATATAAAAATATTGAATATTAGTTGGATAAATGCAATGGAAAAAATGTAGGTAAAGAATAAGGTCTGGATTTCCTACATGAAGAAAACATGGGGTTTAATCGGATCCATTTGATGATGATCCAACAGAGAATGGGTCGTCACCAACCTCACATTCCCAGTCCTAAAAAAGGGTAGGACACTAGACACTTAGCTACCGGACCCCTCTCTCTCCCTTTTGCACCAAACCCTATGAGACAAGTCTCGTTAGATTTGTGAGAGGGAAATGAACCCACCCCTTGTTATACCCTTATTGTGGAAAAACCAAATCACACACAAATCCAAGGAAATATAAGGACTAAGGGATGATCAACATCACCATGCTATGATAGACCATTGCCTATATAAAGGGGTAGCAGCTCTGCCTTGATCCCAAAAACCTAATTGTTCTCTTAATTTTTAAAAAGATATCTGGAGCTCTCTGCCAAACCTTGTCTCCTTCTATGGAAAACTCTTCGTAGACCCAACACCTCAAAACACCTCTTCCCAATTATCTACCCATGAAGGATCCTTAGACGTCCCAAAGTAGCCCTCAACCTTTGGTGTTGTGCTAGGAAGGTCGACACTCTTTCTCCCACAAAGCCACCCCTTCAATCTAGAGCTTCTCATTAGAGGATGAACTCCAGAATACCGTAGGATCTAGCAAAAGGTGGGAAGAATTCCTAGATGCAACAGTAACATGATCAGAACTGATGATCATCTGCACTTAAGGTAATTCCCTACCTTTGTTTCCTGTCTTCTTCTTATTTGAGTATGCTGACCTTGAGCTCCCTGTAGAGATCACACCCTGGTATGCTGAGGATTTTGACAAGTTTGTCAAAGGCTAGCGAAGGTATTATGGATTTTGTAGAGGCTCTTGAGGGCCATGGGTGAGAGTCAACCATGTAGTTGACCTCTTGGTTATTCCTCCATGGTACGAGCTAGGGGGATGAATCCCTTTTGGGCACATACCTCTATGCTCCCAAGATCGCATGATATGCATGTCACCGTGTATGGGAAGGAGTGATCTCATTCTAATTCAAAGGGTCACTCGTGCTGGAGTACATAGTCAATGTGTATTTTGTCTAATGGCTCATTCAGCCACACATCTGTCCCAATAATCTGATATACATTTTTTTAAAACCATACAACCTAAATATTATATATCCTATACTCTAGACTAGGACAAATTAAGGATTGAGTCTCATGGATATTACTGTGAAGGCATAGTGTTTGAACATGCAAATTAAAACTAATTTAATTCTAACTAATATAGAATCAATCGGGATGTTCAGGTTTCTAGGGATATGATGAAGATCCATGCCACTACTATGGCCTCTAAGGAAAATGAATATATGTTGGTAACGTTTGAAATGATTTCCAGATGGGAGGATCCATTCAAAATAGAACATGCTTGTTTAGAATCTGGTAGAACTGTAAATCTCATTCATTGCTTC
Source organism: Alisma plantago-aquatica (assembly GCA_963693085.1). Classification (NCBI taxonomy): domain Eukaryota; kingdom Viridiplantae; phylum Streptophyta; class Magnoliopsida; order Alismatales; family Alismataceae; genus Alisma; species Alisma plantago-aquatica. The sequence goes on along the minus strand of OY856412.1, from coordinate 1,274,996,657 downwards.
CAGCGAGTGATCTCCATTCCTTTGAGGATCACTTGCAATTCACCTTTTTGGGAAAAGGTCGACTTGGAGTGGTGGCCTACGAAGAGAATCTTGGCATCCTTATCAAAAAAAAATAATGTCCCTATACATGAGCGTGTAGAATGTTGATGGAATGAGGCATCCGGAAAGATAACAAGGTCTTCTAAGGGCAGAGCGACAAAAGTTGGGCTTTGGTGACCATTGGATTATGATGTATTGAAGACATTGGCAATTAACATAGAGCACTCCTTGATGAACATCACACAGACAAGGATCAGGAGCCTGACCTGGTCATGAATCTCTTTATTCCTAGAATTCCATATATGCCAGCAAGTGACTACACGAAGAGTGGTTAGGGCAGTAGATGGGTGAATGCAATACTGGATCCGATCTTCCTTGCTCTAAGAGAAATGATCTAGTTAATATGTGGCTCAAATTCATACATCTTGTCTATCTTCACAATCTTAAAATGCATGTAGGATAGTGTCTAGGGCATTATTACATATAGGTCATAGGATATCAACATTCATGTGCCGCATGATCTTTCAGTATTAGTAAGGATAGCTTTGTGTTGTAGCAACCACATGAAAATTTAGATACATTCAGGTATCTTGGATGCTTAACCATGGGCCATGCAAAGGAAATTCTTTAGAAGAATGAATGCACATGTACACAGAATGACTACTCATATAGCCATTGATTTCAAATGGCCACGCCCAACCATCCTCACCACATCCAGGTATGGGAGGCAATAAAGAAATAATTGAAGGCCAAGTGTTGTCAGGGAGATAGGCACAATTGAAACTCAAGTCCCACGCATTGGTTTTGATGGTCATGAAGGTAGTTGTGAGAGTTTAATGACCTTCTATATTGCTAAAATGGCTTTATGTGATTGGTCCAAATAGTTTTATCTTGCATTAATCATAATTAATAGACCGTAGCTTAGACTATAGTTATATTATACATCAATTTTATCAAAAAATGAGTAGATCATGAATAAAACCATTTCATGTCCTCAATATGATCCTAGCTCCAAAAATATAGTAATGCATGGTTGTAAGTTAATTAATGTCATACAAACCCTAGTTTTGATTAATTAGGTAATAGACATGATAAACGTACTTAATTTGAGATGTAATTTGAATATTTAAGTAATGATGATGATCTAGGTTCTCAATAAGAGTAAGTTAATAATGATCTTTTAGCTTTCTAAGTCATTAATGAGACAATTAGGGTTTAATGATAACATATCTTGATATTTAGCCTTAAACTTCATGATTCAATTTAATGAAGTTATAATGTAATAATCATCCTACAATGATCATTAGTGTTCATCTAATTCTCAATAAGGGTTATGAAACCAATGTTATAACTTGTGATGGACTTAATGCACATAATCTTATCTAGTTGTTCATAGTGCAATGATATTTTGATCTGATGATTAGGCTTTCACCTAATATCTGATTAGGTTTTATAACCCTAATAAATCATGATGCAATGGAACCATGGTTTGGTACCATTATTCCATATCCAAATTTGAGACAATTATGAACCCTAGATTAGGACCTAAACACAATTTAATCTGAATAATATTATGGTGACACTTTAGGGTTTATACATAGATACATACATACATACATATAAGGTTGATTAAATGTTGATTGCTTGGATCCACCTTACCTGCTTGTTTGAATCTACATATGCTTCAAGTACATTATAATTATTATTGCATGACAAAGGTATGTGGTTATTATGAATAATTGCATTACCCAATTTAGAATGTTTTTTAGATGTTTCTCGAGTATTGATTCGATGAATAAATTGTTTGATGTTTATATAGTTCTATTCAACTATAATGCAACGATGATGATCACATAAGTGAACTATGATATTCTAAACCTTGGGCTACATTCATCAAGGGGTAATGCACATAAGTGCAATGATGGGAAATGATTACATTCAAGATAGTGGACCAAGTGTGGGATAGAATATCTAATGAAATTACCAAGTTCATAAGTGCCATGATATATATATATATATATATGTATATGTGATGTTTTGGATGAACCCATGTATGATATAGAATTCAAGAATGATTAGTTAGATAGTATTTCTTCTCATTATATAAATTGGTTTTGTTTTGAGATATTCGTGTAATTCCTTTGAGGAGTATCATCTCACATCATGTAAACAATATTTGTGAAAATCATGGAAATTATTTTCTATAAATTATTATTTACTAAATCTGGAACCTAAAAATTTTTAGATAATGACTCTCGACATTAAAGGCTTCTCTAAATATAAGGACACTCAAAAGTGGGGGTTGTTACATGTTTAGTATACATGTTTACCTTGTTCATGTTGACTGGTTCTTGTTAGAGTAAGTAGTTCTTTCTTAGTTTCTTCTACTAGGTTTACTTGGTCAAATTTTTAGTGCATTTCTTACTTTCTTCTTTAGTTCAATTGCTAGTTTAGTTTAGTTAATTTCTCTTGTCTACTCTCTTTCTCTTGTTAGTGATTGGTTTAAGCTAGTTTTGCTCTTCTAATTTTTTTAGTTAGAATTGATTGAGTAGGGTTAACTTGGGTTTGACATTTTATTTTCCTTATAAATTTCTTGTTCACTCAAATGTAATCCACACCCCCAATTAAACCCTAAAAACTAACTCGCCACTCTAGAATCCTACAGAAACAATCCCTAGATGGAGATTCTACCTCACTCCTTGTGGACCGATTCCTAACTTTCATGCTCTCTATACTCAAATCTAAACCATGTGCACTGGTGGGATAGTGTTTCATTTATCAAAGAGCGTGTCAAATAGGGCCCTTACAAATATGTGTTATCCATCTTGCTTGTGCATACCCACATGAGTGAGTCAAGCTTTCTGGTTCCATTGCCAAGTAGTGGCTTTCAGGATCTATCTAGTTATTTTCCTTTTGAGTTTTTCTAGTATCCTCCATCCTTTCTATTCTTTCTTCTTTATTATACAAAAAATAATGATTCCTAACTTGCTTCTATTTTATTGATTTCCTTCTGAAGGTGATAGTGCATGTTCTGAAGTTTCTCCTTATCTGTTAACTCCTTCTTCATAGATCCTAAGATAGGTAGGAGAAGATAGAGGAATAGGTGCATCATTCAAGAAGAAGATAAATCCATGGGAGACCACGAAGAAGAAATCCAATAAAGTGACCCATCCATTCAAAATGCACTAGATTCGCTTCTTGATTATTTCACATAGGCCAAGTACACCTTGTCGATTGATACAACAGTGGAGCAAATGTCGGGACAACTCTATACATCCATATCAAGTTGTACTTCCCAATTTATACGAGTCCGAGAATTAAAACCCATATAACATATTGACACCTTCTTGGAGACTTGCTCTACTTTCCACAGTCCCACCATAACTGATGATTTTATTTGTCTTACACTCTTTCCATTCTCTTTGAAATATCAAGCCAAAGAATGACTAAGCTAATGACATGGGAAGCTATTAAAATGGATTCCTTAAGAAGATTTATCCAATAGCAAAGCTTACCCAAATGAGAAGGTATATCCTGTCTTTTAGTCGAATGGGACAAGAACCATTTCATGAGATTTGGGAAATGTTCTAAAATCTTCTAAGAGTTTGTACTCATCATGAGGTACCATTGTGGTAGCTAGTACAATCTTTCTACTTTGAATTGTATCAAATGGGGAAAGTTTTGTGGTAGTAACTTCTTGGAAAATCCTTCATAAGAGTCATGTCCTCTCTTTAAACATTTGGTAGAAAAATCAAGACATATGGCCTCAAGTGATGCAAATGATTATGATAGAAACATTGGTGCTTCTACATCTAATCCGCCACCTTATTATTCAAACAAGGCCAACCCACAAATGCTGGAGATTCTTACAGATTTGATGAATTTATGAAGATTCATTTGGGAGCTTCCTTAAATCACCTTGTGCAATCTATTGATTCTCTTAATGAGGAGGTTAAATCTATCAATCTTTTAGGAAACATAACAACCATGGTTCCATGTCTGATTCTTACATGCTCCAGTGGAGAAATCACCAATACTTTTCATTGAAACAATAAGGTGACGATGTACAAGAGAAACCAAAGCCAAAGATATTGTTTGATATTTAAGGGTGAAGTTATTGGGAGATTGAGAAGTATTGATGAGGTTAAGAAAGATGTATCCACTCATGGGCACATCATACATAGTCTTGGACAAAGGCTAGATCAGCAAGCCTTAACACTTGCTCACCGAGAGGAGTGGAGGTTTCCTTCCCGAACTTTGGTGAACCAAAAAATGCAAGTAGACAATTAGTATCCCTTCAAGGTTCCTATGATCCACTACCTATGAAAGTGAAACATGTCCAACAATATCAAGGACCCTCAAGCCATATGCTCCTTCACTATAACAACCCCAAATAAATTAGCAATGCCTTCCTCCACCTCAACAACCACTACAACAACTCTACATCCCTCCATCGCCACCTCAAATCCATCAATCCCCACAATCATCATATATCTTCCAACATCCATCCCACCACCAACAAAACCTAAGACAACCACCACCACAACAATAACAAATGTAAAAATGCCCCCTCCTCCCCATTAGTAAGTGAATGTGTTGACCATTTTGAGGAGTGTAAAGGTTATTGAGAAGACCAAAACCAAAAGGGGTGAGGAGAAAGTTGATCAAGGTTATGTTGATGATTCATTGTGGAGAAAACTTTATTATGATTCTATGAGAACTAGGAATATGTCATACCACCTTCTTTTGAGCATATGATATTGAGTCTATCACCTTCTATTTCATGTGTGATACCAAGTGTCCCTCCTCTACTCCAATTAGGAGTGAATATGTCACTTTACTTGTGATACCAAGAGTTCTACCTACAATACCATGGGTCCCTATTGTGATAGTCGGAGATCACCCTAATAATTCAAGGAAAGAAAAGGGAGGTGAGCGACCATTCCCAAGTGCTTTGGGAGATCCCTCTATCAAAATGATGCAAAAGAACAACTTAGACATTCTTGATATCTTGGGAAAGTGAAGGTGAACATCCCATTGCTTGACTCCATAAAGTAAATTCCATCTTATGTGAAATTCTTGAAGGAAGCTTGCACTTTCAAAAGGAAGACTATAGAAAAAATGCCAAAGAAAGTGAATCTCACTAAGCAAGTGATCTCTGTCATGCAACATGAACTTCCCCCTCTTATTCTTTGCCACATTGGTGTCAATTTTATTGAAAATTCTTTGATTTATTTAGTTTCTAGTGTGAACCTCATTCATTATAACATTTATCATGAGTTGGGATTGGATAAACTAAGATCGAAAAATTTTACACTACAATTAGACGGTTGGTCTATCAAAGTCCCAAGGGGCAGGTTGATGATGTTCTCATGATGCTTGACACAAAGATGAAAATGATGTTCCTAGTACACTTCATTGTTCAAGATTAGAGCCGAGGACAAGAAGACTCCCATTGTCATGGGAAGGCCCTTCTTGGCTAAAATTGATGTCAATATCCACATACATACCTACATAATGATGATCACCTTCATGAACTTGGGTTCAGTCTTGACATTTTATAGCAACATTGCCCCTATAGTAGAAGAAGAAAAAAGAATTCAATAAGAAAGCTGTGAGGACCCCCATAACCCTTGGATGGAAGAAAAATTATTCATTACCAATAGGAAGCCATTGTATTTCAAGAATGTGACTCTATGTTTGCCAAATGATGAAGAATAAGATCGACCATCATGGATAAAGTTCTAAATTTAGATTTTGTGGGGGGAACCCATCTCAATTTTAGATCTCTTCACTCTAATCCCATTTTGGTTATATTTTGGTTTTGATATTGTCTAAGAAACACACACACACACACACCATACTTGATAGTTTTATCATTTTTTATTTATTTTAAGACATGAACATAAACAAGGAGGTCTCCTACAAGATGCACAAGTGAAGTCCAAGATTTTGATGAGAAAATTTCTCAAAATCAAACTAATAAGAAAACTAGAAAGAATAGAATGGCAATTCATTCACCAGAACGATTGTGTTACTTATGCAATATGCCTAGTTCCCTCTGATCAATGAGAAATAAGAATGAGAAGGATTGTTCTATTATAGAATGGTTTTCCCATACCCCACTTCATCACTTTGATTATAATAAGATTCTTCAAGCTTCATTGACCTTCTCCCTACTATTCCAAGCCTAGTTCCATGCCGAGGACAATGATTCTAAAGCTTGGGGTGACATGGTGGTAGCCTCTTATTATATGTTCCTTTTTTCTATTTTTTTTCTAGAGATGATCAAACAACTTGACTAACCATCATACTATTAAGATACAATTTATTGTTACATCTTGCACACTTTCATGTCATTAGCGATTTCCTTACATTTTTTTTGAATTTTTTTTAACTTCTTGCCATGCCATTCATCCACTTTCCATTGCATATTTATTTTGACAATATCTTGTGTGTGACTAGTTCAAAATTCACTTTCATGTCATTTCTTGCTTTCTGGATTAGACTTGTTGACAATAAGGTCACAGGGCACCAAGTTTCCAACTTTGTCCAAACTTGAAACACATTGTTCCAAAAGCTCATTCTAGCTTAATCTATACATTATTTGATTGATAATTTTGAAATTAATGAACAATGATGATTACATTCCCTTTGGCATTTGTTTGTAAAAAAATATTTCACATTTCAAGTTGTACATGTTTTCCACTTCTCTTGTGAAATTTTTGATTGTTTGGTTGAAATGCAATTAAGGCAAGCCATAGACGTTTAGGGCTATTCAAATCTTCATAAAAGAATTTGGTTTATGGCAATTGATCATTCATCATGGTTTTGTTAATTGCATGTAAAAAATGAAGGGAATAGCTTCATTGAAGGATATCTTATGTGTATATCCACATCATGTGACCCCTCTCTTGGTCCCCCTTCTTTCATCATTTCATATCCACCTGCCTCATGAAAGGATGCAAAAAAGCACAAAAGTAGAAGCCTTGGCCACCCTCCAAAATATATGGGTGGCCAACACTTCATTCCCTTTGCTTCACTCCTACCACCAAATGCCCTACTACACCATGGGCAAAAAAAATGCAAAAATAAAATAAAAGGTTTTCATATGTAATGGCACCTAAATAAAGAAAAGATAAATGCTCTTATGTAATATCATTCAATCTCTATTCATAACCCACTTCTTCTAATTGCATACCCATCTGGCTAGGAAACATCAAACCTATCCCATCTTATCCTTATACATATCCATGTGGATCATGTGGAGTGGATTTCCATATAAGGTTTAATGCATGCAAGTGAAACAATATCCCTAAATGTTGTACCAAATTCAAAACATGAAACCATCTACTAGGGATTTGTGAGTATTATATCTCTTGCATATGGCTTGGAGCTCTATATATAAAGTCTTTGTTCTTTTCTTGTATTTGGAATGTTAGAGGAGATAAGATAAGTGGGTCACATGTATATACTCACGGTTGCACTTGTTTAGTCAATTATCATCTCTTGAGTGTGTTTGTCATTTTTCATTTTAGACTGAATTGAAAAGAGAGATCTAGTTGGATAAGACTTGAGTACAAGTATGTTTTAAGCTTGGGTTGGTGATGGAGAGCTGGTTTGGGTCTCCATATTGTGCTATTTTCCCCCTCATTCACATCACGATGTGTAAAATGCATGCCATTTCTGAATAATTATCATTTTATAAAAAAATGCACTTGTGGTTGTTGTTGCATATTTTTATAGAAACTTTGGCACTTATTTATGGAAGAGAGAGAAGAAGGGAGATCTTAGAACTTCCCCAAGCATGGAGAGTCCAAAGTGAGCCCTAACGCTACCCAACCTACCCCCAAGTGACCAAGGAACGAATTGAAGCAAGAAGAACTAACATTGACATTAACAAGATAAAAGTGCATCCCATGCCCCCAAGAATGATCAAGCTACAACAATCGGAACAAAGATAAAGAAAAACAAGCACCGAAATCCCTCAAAACACCTCCAAATCCTAAGTATACCACACCGGTGACATGGAGTGGTCGTTATATACCTAGAAAGGTTGTGCTAAATGACCATTTTCTGCACTTCACTTCCATCTCATCACAAATTCCACAAAAATTCAATGAAAAATCCAAGTCCCTCACCTAGGCCCTAAACAATCTTTTTGGTCACACAATGACCATGCTAGAATGACCATTTTTGCCATTTCCCTATACACTCAATCGGTTTTCGCAAATAGTCTCATCCATAGTAAGAACGATTGTTATCACCAGAACGGTCGTGCCACTTAACAACCAGATTGTCTATTCTATCTAGATAAATCATGCCAAAACCATCAACATGGCTATTCCATCTCAAAACAACCATTCTTCCTAGCCCCATACACTCCCCTGGATTAGCACAACCATTTTACTCTCAAAATGGTTGTTCTGCCCTGGGACCCTACTACATCCCATAGTCTTTTTTTCCTATATACCCCCAACTTAAGCCTAGGCACCCTATCCCCCTATATATACTCTAGTGCCAACCAAGAGGCAATGGTTGCCCCCCCCATTATCCACTAAAGTCACCACTTGTTCTTTTTCTACTCCATTCAACTTCCATCCACTCTAAAACCCTAACTTTTGGGGGTTTTGGCGACTCCACATGCATTTCCAATCCTTTTGGACCTTGGAGGGGGATGGAGGTTTGCTATCTACAATTGGAGGTGAAGAAGGAGAAGTTCTCATCAAGATGTGTGACGTTTTTCTTCTCTTCTCCTTCTTCTTTTCTTATTTCATTGACTATGAGTGGCAAAACTCCTTTGTGGTCTGTTTTGGGGTCAATAATATGTAACTATGATACCTATTAGGAAATATTTCTACACCAAACTCTTATATCGTTGCCTAACGCTATTTCATTACTTCTCTTTCCATACCTTTTGTTATGGTTGTTTCAACTTTGAAACAACCAAAGGAATAGAAAAAAATGGGCGATCTTAGGCTTATTGGTGGGGAAACTCATAATATCCCTAGTAGAACCTTAGTGACTTTCTCCCCTTCCTCTTTATCTCGCAATTCCCCTAGTCATAGGTGAGATATCTAAGTGAGTAGGTATCCTCTTCACTATACATTTGGTCAAATGGCTTGCTTAGTGGTTGGATGGAGAGAGTGGGAGGTGAGATACCCTTCACCTATACTCTACACCCCTCCTTGCCCCTAAGTGTATTAGGAGGAGTCCATATAGAACCCTAGAATTCAATACTCTAGATCTATGCATACATGTTCCTTAGTCAATAGAGCCTCGTAAGGGTAGATGATGGGTGATATGGAATAGTTCCCATATACACTACCATTTCATCCATTGTCAACTAATAGAATAGGATGTATGATCTACATTGCCCCTTATTGTTTGGTTTGATAAATACTTGTTAGATGTTTGTGCATGAATATGACTCATGACATGGTTGATTTTTACGTATCCCACCAAACAACAATTGTCTCTTTATTGTTGAATAAACTTTGCATTGTTCATGATTATTAGTTCTCGCTAGAGTAAGTAGTTCTTTCTTAGTTTATTGTGCCAGGTTTGTATGGTTAATTTCTTAGTGTAGTTCTTTCTTGTTTCTTTAGCTCAATTTCTATTTTAGATTAACTAATTTCTCTTGCATACTCTCTCTCTTGTTAATGATTGGTTTAACTTAGCTTAACTGCTCTTCTAGTTTGTTTAGTTAGCAATGGTTGAGTAGGATTAACTTAGGTTTGATTATTGATTTTCTTCCTTGCTTACTTGTTCACCCTATTGAATTTCAAACCCTCAACCAAACCTTGAAAACCCTAACTCCCCTCTTTAGTAACCTAAAGAAGCAATCCCTAGGTAGCTATCCTACCCCACTACTAGTAGATCAACCCCTAACTTGCTTACTTTCTATACTACAATATGAACCCTACACGTTTGTGGGATAGTGTTTTGTGTATCAAAGAGCGTGTTGAGTTAGGGCCCTTACAAATCAATAGTAACCCTCTTTCTTGTGCATACCCATGTGAGGGAGTCAATGATACTATCTAAGTGAGTGAAAGGGAAAAGTAAAGAGACAGACAATTTAGTTCATATAAGACCATATAAAGAGCATAGTTAGAGGAATCAATTATGACCAGTTGGTTAGTCAACTCAAGTTATAATTTGTAAAAGATAAAAAAAAAGAATAAAAAGGAAAAAGATTTTGATACTTGAATATTGCTAGTAATGCAAGCTACACTTTTATTTATATTTTTATATACCTTATAATATAATATATTACTAACCTGGTTTTAACTAAATTTTCTCAAAGAACATTAGATGTTTATTCATTGCTTTAGAGTGTTTTATTGTCTTACTCGTTCACTACGCGAGTAGCACACCCCTCTACTCATATTTTTTTAGAAAACCATGAGAAATGAAGATGTAGATGCATCAAGGTATTTCTGCAATAATAATGAAGAATTATATTAGTTGAACATAGATCTCTGTCCTCCGTGCCTTTAGATCGGGGCTTCAAGGTGGCCGACTCTCCTCTCCGTGCCTTTAGATCGGGGCTGGCCGGCTCTCCTCTCCGTCACCTTCGTCCTCCGTGCCTTTAGATCGGGGCTTCAAGGTGGTGGAGCGACGCTTTCCTGGGCGGTGGCTTCATCTCCGATGAAGCTGGTCGCTTGGTGGAGGCAAGGAGGTGGCCGCCACGAAGCTTTTGGTGTGGATCTGCTGGGGGCGGGCGTTTCTCGCTTTGCTGCTTTCGCTCTATTTTTCAGTTTGTGTCGGCTCCCTGCCTTTCACTTTGATCCTGGTTCTGGGCAGTTTCTTGCCTTCTTCTCGCCGTGTTCCTTCGTGTTTGTCTCTCCCTTCGGGGTTTGAGTGTCTCTCCTTTCGTGAGAGTGACGAGATACCTGGTTGGTCTCGTTTTTACCTCAGGTTCTTTGCTGCTCGAGCCGTGCCATGGATGGTAGAGTCAACAATCGGACGGATTCTCGGTCGGGTTCATGCTTAATGTCGCTGCCTTATGCTCAAGTTGAAGGTATCTCTCACAATAACTGCTTTGGTCAGCCACGAAGAAGAGAGTTCTATGCATAAGTGTTTCAATCTCGTTCCAATATGAGTGGTAGTGATGTTAGATCTTTGTTCTTGACTGATCTAAGTTTCTTCTGGTTGTACTTCTCTACTTGTAGATGCCGTATGGCTTGAGTAATGAATGAATCTGTTTGCTGTTAAAAAAAATAGTCTGAATAGTTTGATTTGTACTCTCATATTTTGAGATCTTATCAAAGAAATTCAGTTTAACATCTGTATGCGAAGTCAATTCATGTGTTGAAGACAAACCTAAGAGTTTTCAATAAAAAAAAGAGTTAAAAATGATGTTTGGTGTATGCTTAGTCCCTCACTTTACGTCCTAATGTCGTGATCAGCTATTACTTAATGTCAGATGTGACTGTCAACTACCTACATTTTGACTATGCTCATGTGTGAAGTTGCTTAAATGGATATTTGTGGCTTAGGTAGACAATTTTCTCTAAGACATTGGCCCAGGGAGATTGATATTTTTTCAGGTAACTGAAAAGGTATGCATGTTAACAACGGGGTATTTGTACAGAAATTCGTTGGTCAGGTCTTCCCGTAGGAGCTCACGGCCACCAAATATTGGTATTCCTTTAGTTTATATGATAACAACTACTTTAGGTGATTAGAAAGCCATTTCATTCGGTTGTGCCCTTTCTCTAGGCCTCGTTGGGGTTGTGAGGTTCTAAGGCAATTCTTTTTTTTTTTAATATCATGTTGCGTACACAAATACATATATGTACTAAGTTTGAATCTAAACTTCCTTCTCATTCGCAACAACGAGCAAGGAGATGGCTCTAGATTTGCAAGATAATGAAGCTGGCTTGGAGGCCACAGAAGTTGTGTGAAGTGAAGTTGATTGTGTCTAGTTACCTTAAAATGCAAAGATCTAATATTCTTTACCTATCATGCAATGTACTAAGAACTTATATTTGCACTAAGAGCTAAAAGTGAGGTGCTTATTTGCACTGTGTCAAACTTCAAACAGAAGATGGATCCTTCCGAGGCCAACAAAACACGACGGTCCAGTAGGTTGTGCCTCTCTTACGCTCTTAAAAAAACTTATATTTGTTTATATAATGTATAAACATCTAAAGTAGCATGTTTCTGGGCACAAACAAAAGCAGACATCACTTGGACAATTTCTATAATATTTTACTCAATCAAGTATGCACACTCAATTTACTCACAGAGTAGCTATACGCCTAATAGTATAGGGATACGTCATATGTAATGTCGAACTGCGAGCCTACAACTTAACATTGAAGTAACTCATGATTATCTTATTGGGAAGAATAACTACAATGTATAGTAACTACATATGTAAACTATATATTAAAACCATTATACTTAGTTAGCTAGCTATTCCCTGTAATGCATATGAGATTATTGTGAACGATCGGCACGCCAGATTGAGATATAATCTCATTGAACTAGCAATAGCTGTACACATACAATGTGATGCCACCGAGTGGTTCAGTACGATAGACCTTGTATGATCACATCTCGGAGGTACTACTGTGAACAAAGGAAAGTTCTGGCCTTCATGTTCTTGAGTTGCTTGACTGGAAACTGGAGTTAACTATGCTAACTAACTAACCCGTTTCGCCCATTTGCAGCGCAATGGATAGGGTCGTGTGGCCGTGTGGGCACCCAAAGGCAGTGGAATCAAATTGCGGCGTCAATTTCCCCTGCCTCTCAATAACGAGGTACCTGCTACCACCACCTACTACATCTCCATTTTCGTCCTCCATATCATTAGATGGGGTAACATTAACAAACAACAGTACCGAACAAAAACCAAACAAAACAAAACAAGAACCACATACTGTTGTTTGAGATCTGAGCAATTAGATGGATCTAGAAATGTTTCTGGCAAAGAAGAATGCAGGTCAAAAGAGTTCCTCTCAGAACTCGTTCATCTAGCAAAACCAGGAGTGTACAAGGTCTGAGAAACACTAAAGCTTCTATGTTATTGTTGAACCAGATAGCTAGCAGAATAAACAACCCCAAATGTACAGTACTGGTTGCAAAAAGAAATAGAAAATAGAATAAATCCCAAAATCATTTCTAGTTGGAGCAGTGGAAGCATAGACGTATTAGCTCTGAGAATCCCATAAATGTCATCAGATCATGCAACGAAGAAGGATCTCAGTGTTTTACTTAGAACTCGTTCATCTATAGCAAAAAACGACGTGAGTAAACAAAATCTGAGGAATACTAAATCTTCTGCTCGTCCTCGAGCCAGCTGATAGCAGAATGAACAAACCCAAATACAGTTTTGATAACAAAAGGCAACAGAAATCGAAATAAACGACTAAATCTGTGGCGCAATGTAAGCCGTAGTTGTATCAGCTTTCAGAATCCCATGATATGATGCTACATAATTAATCCGTCAACAGAACAGCTAGAGCCCTGTTGAGCGATCCAACTGAAGAGCGTGTTCTCCTACAAACAGAACAACGCCTAACAAAGGAAATCAACTATATTGCACTACGCTACGCTACCCTGCAAAAAAAAAAAACAAAGAGAGAACTGATAGTATTTCCTGATCTATTTCCCTGAGTACTGCTACTTAGAGCAAAGTCGTCAAACACACCAGCAACGACGCGACCATCGCGCTAATCCGAGCACTGTCGGTGCTGTTTGCTTCAACTACGCCGTCTGTGCGCCTGAGAAACAGGCTCAAACAGCCTCGCAGTCTCAGCAACAGCCTAGGACACGGCTGCGTTGCTGTGCTTGGAGACGGCGAGGAGTATAGTGTCCACCAGAGTCCTGGCTACTTCCAAGATCTTTGCAATCAACGACGCCGCACAGATAGGGATCAACATGGACTGTATATGATGCTCCAGAGGCGTTAGTGAGTACGGCGTCTTGAGGAGGCCCCACGCGAAGCCAATGACCAGGCCACCGATGAAGCTCAGGAGAAGCTCGGCGGAGACAACCAGGAACAGGACGTTCGAGTCCAACGGCGACGGCTGGCCTCCGGTTCGTGGAATTGGATGAGGCATCCTTCGAGGTGGTGGTGGTGGTTGGGGGGTGGGGGGGGGGGGGCGTCTGCCGATGAACAGGTAGAGGTCGTCGATGAGGAGGCACAGTGCTTCGAATTTCGGGGTGAGGAACTGCTACGGAGTGGGGAAAATGTGGATTCGTACCGCTCTGGTGGCTCTTGTATAAGAAGTTGTCCCGGCTCTGCACCGCCTGCTCGTCCCGGAAAAGAAAGCCGGATATTTCGGGTTGAAAAACGACAACACTCCCGCCCGTTACGACGGTCTCTGCCATTCCATTTCCATTGCAGGTAACAAAAAGCGTAGTAGTGGAGCAGCTTAACCCCGCGCATACGCGAGCCGGGGATGGAGGCCGCTGTGATTTCATTTGTCGGTTCGGGTGACCCGGTAACAGCTTCTATGATCCACCCAACTCGAGCTTAAATTGGACAACGCCCTTGGGGTAGAAAATAGGTGAATACCCACATGTAAATCTCATCATATGAGGTTTAAACGGCTTTTAGGCAAGCAATGAGTTAAGATATATTTGAATATTGATGTAATGAATTTGTATCTGGTATTCCAGCAATACAAAATTTTGTTTGATTTAAGGGAGTAGAGAAATTTGGAGGTCCTCCGAGGAAGGGTTGGATGTTTGTAGGGATGAGTTGGGCCTTGCTCTTGGATTTAGTGTTATGATATCACATATTAACCAATTGTGTGAAATATCACTATCTTAGCCAAGACAATCCAACGATATCGATTAATTAAATTGCATGCAAGAGAATACAACACGACAAATTGAATACCAAACTAAACAGACATGTATTTTGATTTATGCAACATTGCTGACAACTAAGTATGACTGCATGCGATAGATATTTAAGTCTGATTAGTTGATATATCATTTATTTTATTATGTCCGGGACCAATTGAAGTATACTACAACGTGTCAAAATATCACTAGGGCGCTACAATCTCATTGTAGAAGATTTTGAGTATATCTGAAACTTTAGTTCTACTAAACTAGCTCCCCGACATATAAACTAGGTGTGACAACCCTGATTTGTCTCTTTCTTTGTTTATGCTCTCTCTCACCCTATGATGACCCTTTGTCTAGTTGAGATATCAATTTTATGGCTTGAGTGTTGTGACACCCCCAATTTGGTTACATTAATGCTCATAGCACAATGTATGACATCAATCGACACTTTTGAACTTAGTATCATGGTTTAATACATCACCTTCTTGAATCTATTTTGAACCTCTTAACCATGATATTCTTTGATCTCTAATGTATATCATGTTGTAGAGGACTCAATTATGAATCCAACACCGCAAACATCACCTCAGTTAAAGGCTCCTAATATGAGCTGCTCAGCATAGGAAATGATCAATCGGTTTGTATTTGTGAACCTGAGTCCACACTCCTCCTTTTCTTCTCCGTGTGAAATGAATATGTCCAGGAACTCTGATGATCAATGTAAAACCACACTCCCGCGACGACATATCAATGGACTAGGAATCTTTAGGTGTCAAAGAGGATCAGACGGCCTACCAAGATCATGTACTAAGGTACTTCATTGGATCTTGTCCAAGGCTTCATCCTACAGAGGAGCAGTTCTGCCCAAAAAAGGAACTGACCTACTTAGATTAATTTGTTTACCATATTGACCTAGTTATTGACTTATTTCCTAAATAACCTAGTTTGAATGGGAGAAGTTGTCAGCCTGTGCCCCATGGCAAGCCTATGTTTCAAGATGTCTTTCCATTTGGCATCTTCAAGGAGAACTTGCCATGTGGCACGACCTTCAAATCTTTTTTCTTTACTTCTCAATACTATACTACCATGAATTAATTGTATCCAATACAATCACGTTAAAACTATTCTCTAGATGTAAAATAATAAAATAATGTTAATAGTATAGATACATATATACATATACATATATATGCATATACATATATATACATATTTGACAAATAGCTAATATTTCTAAATATATTTATATGCTTAGATTTGTTATTATATATTTGCTTATTATATATTATATATTATATATTATTTGTTTAATACATATTATGTATTATATGTCGTATAGCTAAATATTTCATAAAATATTATTTTCTACTCGACAAAATACTACAAAATTTAAATAATTTTTGTGTTTAAGTAGAAATAATACAATAAGATTAACACTATAAAATATATGACATATCATTGATATGTTAAAATACACACTATACATTTACATTTGTGTATCTACATATAAATGATACATTTAAGAATATACAAAGAAATTTTTGTATTCAAATTTATTTACTAGTGATATATAATATTACATCATATAAGAAATGAAAAAATAAATAAATTTACATTAGGTATTACAATATATAAGGAAAATATGGATAATAGTTACATGCATATATGACTGAAGTATATTCTTTTATTTAGAATTATTGACAAAAATATGTGCATGTAGTTTACATAATAGATATAGTCTTTTAGTATATATAAATATTTCATATATAAAAATAGGAAAAAGCAGTTCAACTTTCACTAAATGTTGATATTTAGCATATTATTTTTTGTAAAATAGTTTATGTTATATGCACACAAAAACACACACATATATGTATATATATACACACACATAGGTATGTATGTATATATACCTATTTATACATACATATAAACATAAAAATGCATATATATGCATAATATATATACACACATCATACGCATACAAAATCGTATATATATATATATATATATATATATATATATATATATATATATATATATATATATATATATATATATATATATATATATATATATATATATGGGCCCATCTTTATTTCCCGCGCGGGTAGCTACCCGCCCACCCTTCCAACAACCTTTTTTCAAAAAAAAATTTCGCAATTGCAGAGGACCATTTTTTCTATCTCCCCAAAAAATTTCATCCAAAAATAATATCATTTGCCCCCCAAAATCAAAAAACCCGTCCTTATATATATATTTGTTGTATATTTTGTACAGAGTTACTTTTTTGGCCAACAGAGTTACTTTTTTTATACCATAATTACTTTTTTTACAACAGAGTTACTTTCTTATCCAGGAGAGTTACTTTTTTGGCTGCCGGGTAGCGAAAATCCAGGCTACCCGCGCGGGCAATGAATGAACGCCCTATATATATATATATATATATATATATATATATATATATATATATATATATATATATATATATATATATATATATATATGATGTTAGGAAGTGTGTACCGGCTGGTACATGTAGCTTTCATGTATCGGTCATTAGAATAGCACATCTGGAGTATGTAGATAAATTCAAACTACAAATTGATTCAACACTATATAGATTACATGTGTTTAAAAAATCGTAACCAATCTCATATAAATCATGAGATATAACAATATATCATTCAACCGTTTGTGCAATTTTTGCAACTTACTGTTGATTAGAAAATACACAGTTACTTTCATTGGATGATATATATATATATATATATATCAAATTTTGGTGATTTTTTGCATACACCTTATCTAAAGGCTATACTTCACATCCATAAGGTTGGATTATTCAAAAGAATTTTGCAATCATCACAAATGAAGATGGGTACATGTAAGCTACATGCACTCGAGTACATAATTCTTTAAGCATATATATATATATATATATATATATATTCATATATACATATATGTATCATCATATATATATTGTAGATGAATATGAATACAAATATTATAATTCATATATTGCTAAATATAATATGTATAAATACAATATATACTATATAATTATGCATTTAACATATTATCTATATGCCACACTTATTTTTAACATTATTGTATTAATCTATATTTATGAAATCATTATTTAAACAAAATTAATGAATAACATCACTGCCTGTTATAAAGGTCTTTGACATTCCATTGTAGGTAACAAAAAGCATAGTAGTGGAGCACCTAAAAACCTGTGCATATGCGAGGGGATGGATGTCGTTGTGATTTTGATTTTTTGGTTTGGGTGACCCGGTAACAACGTGTATCAGTTCACTCAAATCCAACTTAAATTGGACAATGTCCTTATGGGGGAGGAGTTAAATGGATACCCACATGTAAATCTCATCATATGAGGTATAAAATGACTTTTAGGCAAGCAATGAGTTAAATTAAATGATGGACATGTTTAGTCAACTGAATATGGATGTAATGAATTTGTGTCTGATGTTCTAGAAATATAAAATTTTGTCTGGTTTTAGGGAGTGAAGAAATTTGGATGACCTCCCCAGAAGGTTTGAGTTCTTGTAGAAATGAGTTGGGTCTTGATATTATATTTAAAGAGATGTTATTACATGTTGGCTTAGTGTGTGAAAAGATCACTAACTAGGCTAGAGAATCCAAATATATTGATTAACTAAATTGCATGCAAGAGAATACAACACAAAAATCAAACATTAGACTAAACAAACACATATTTTGATTTGTGCAACATGGATGACAACTAAGTATAATTTCATGCAATAGATTATTAAGTATGACAAAGTATAATTACAATGGTATCTGATTTTTCTTTGAAAGCTCCATAATTATATAGATACAATGATATGCAAATAAAACCATCTACAGACCAAAAATCATATAAAGAAAAAACACTTAGATGACACTAGAGGTGTGTCCAAGAGTTTTTGAAACGTAGAACTAAAAATATAAAAGAGATAACATGTTAAAAAAAGATGGTAATGTCCTGGGGGGCACCCTTTAAATAGTAGACCTCAAGATTAAAGATGTGATAGTAATTAGATATGATTATGGAGATATGAGTTGTTCAAAAGTCACTGTCATCCACCATGATTTCTCTAGAGTGAATCTCCTTTCACCACTATTACTATTCCCAAAAGTAGTCAAATGTGCCTCATCTTCAGACATCTCTAAACTGGGAAGACCTGCAATAAAGATATAGAGAATATGTATGTTCACTATTTAAAATAATGTTATGGACTGTGTTGTTTTTGTTATTATGTTTGTAAAAATTTCTTTCGATCTACATATTCCACATGATTTTGGTCATTAATATTTTATGTGCATGTATTGGATTTTTTTGGCTTCATTTGGTTGATGAGGTTTAGTATACTCGATTCATGGGTTGTTGTAGGGGTATGCAAGAATTTGTTTTCAATTTGGGTAGTGAATGGGCAACATATGAATAGATGTTTTTTGGTTTTGGTATTGTTTCAACACATGCAACATCTAGTTGCTCTATATATGCCACATTTCATAAGGTTTCCATCAATGGGAATTTTGTCATTAATATGATCCATATGATGATCTTTATTTTCACGGGCATGTGATTTTTCATAATCAAGCATATAGTTGATGATACTCCTATAGGTGAGGAAGGGTAAGCATTATGAGGTGTGTATGTTTTCCCCATGCCCTTGATATGCAATTTGTAGTATTGATTTCTAGAATGCGAATGATGTTTCCCATAGTTTTGGATGATATGCCTTTGTGAAGTAAACATTTTAGGCAGTTACTTCTATTGCTCGCCAGGAGGAGCAAGGCTTCAATAATGCTTAGATTTTCCAATTTTTGAGAAATATGGATGTTACAACTGACGTATTAAATAGATGACTCATGGTACCACAGATCTGTCTAGAAGTTTATGTTTTTGAGACATGGGGGGTGATCATATGAATGATAGTGTTCATATGTTTATTTATATGCTTCTATGAGGAGGAAACGCCTTTGGCAGTGGCCCACTATGGTTTTTTTGTGGTAATATGTTACAAGATGAAAGGTTTCCTGATGTTGTCTTTTTTAGAGGAAAGGGATGCGATGAATTTTGTAATAACGCAGATAACATGTATTTTGAGGTTGACGATTCCCCATCCACCATATCTTTTACGATCAAAAATGGTATTTCTGTTAACCAAATGGATATTTTATTTTTCTGTATTTGTGACAAAATGAATCCAAAGGAACTTTTTCCTTAGGATATCAATAGCTCTATGTGACTTTTTTAGCAGTGAAATGCAACTGAGGTAGTACACGATGATTTTAGTCAAGGAGCTATTCAGAAGAGTGAGTCTACCACCTAAGTTGAGGAAGTTGTTTGTCCATGATTTCAATCTATGATCAATTTTATCGATAATAGGCATATACGTTAGATTGGATATGGGAAAAAGTTGAGACATGGAGTCTAAGATAAGTACAAGGGAAGATTTCTATTATGTATTTAAGTAAAATTTTGTATCTGTCTAAGATGTCAGGTTGGATATGAATGTCAATGATGGAAGATTTCTTTAGGTTAATTTTGAGTCAAAAAATGTATGAGAAGATGCCAGTGATACACATGGTGTTAAGGATACATGATTCCTTACGTTTAATCGGGATCATGGTGTCATCGATATATTGAAGAATGTGTTCAAAACATTGTGATGGGGATTCAATGATACCTTTATCCGTGCAATCTTTATCATATTGGTTAACAAATATGTGATCATAATGAAAAGTTACAGGGATAAAGGGTCATCCTATCTAAGTCCATTTTTGTTTTTGAAAAAAACCAATAGGAGATCCACTAATGATAATGGAGAATTTTCTAGTGGAAATGCAGGCACGTTTCCAACATATCCATTTTTTGGAAAATCATATCCCTATAAGATGTGTATGAGACAACTCCAGTTGACATTGTCAAAAGTCTTTTCAAAATCTAGTTTGAGTGCTAGGAGGGGTGTTTTGTTTCTACAACAGGAGTGTGTAGTCTCGTTAAACATGATGTAAGCATCCTGGATGTTTTTATTATGATGGTTTTTGCTATTCCATTGTAGGTAACAAAAAGCACAGTAGTGGAGTAGCTAACCCCACACATTAACAAGGGAATGGATTCAATTGTTACTTGATTGGTGGCTATGATTGTAATAAATTTGTATCAAAATGTAAGCTTTTATACAATCAATGAGTTAAGTTAAACTACGAGCTTGTCTAGTTAACTGAATATGAATGTAATGAATTTGTTATGATGTTCCAACAATATAAAGTTTTGTTTGGTTTATAACCATCAATTAATTGACCTAGATGGACGTAGGATGTGGGGGTAGAGGGGGACACGACAACAGCCGTGGGTATACAGATTGGGGGGACAACAATCTGAGAGGGGGGCACAGACTTCAAGGAGGAGGTAGTGAATACCACCCGTATGAGGAAAGTGAGCCGTGGAAGGATCTAAAGGAACAAGGAGACCCAGACGGTCAGAGAGATGAGGGAGTTAGGGTTGGCATCCCAGCAGTCGGGATCGAGTTCCACTTTACTGGAATGAAGGGTGATGCTATCAGTTCAAGCAACATGGCATCATCAGAGGATATCATGGAGGAACAAGTATCGACAATGCACTTCCCACCATTACACAACAACGACAAAACACCACCGACCAAGGTTTGGGGGAATCAGAAGGATGCAACAAAGGAAGTAGGTCCGTCCTTGTCAAACGACATTCATCTCAACCTTATTGAAGAAGGGCTTCATCAAGGTAAGCAAAAATATATGTTTCTTGAAACCCTATATGAAAAGAAACTATCAGTTTCGGATGTCAAGTTGGATATGGGAGACGTGAGGCCATCGTTGATAATCAACCCAGATGCAGAAGAGAACCTGGCACGTCCGTGGATGTATATGGTGGTGACCCGACTCGTAGGCACAGATGTGGGATACGTGACAATGCGTGATAGACTAAAAATGCTATGGAAACCAGTCGGGAGGTTCAACATGTTTGAAGTTGATTTAGGGCAATACGTGGTACAATTTTCTTGCGAACGGGACTTCAACACAGCCCTAACTGGAGGTCCATGGAAGTTGTTTGGGTGTTTCCTAGCTATATGGCAATGGCACCCATCCTTTAGACCATCGGTAGATCTTCATAATTTCCTGGTCACCTGGGTTAGAATTCTTGATCTTCCTCTGCACCTTTATGTCCCAACTATGTTCGACTATATAGGGCTTGCACTTGGCAGCCTTGTGAAAGTGCATGTGCACACAATGGCAAGAACTCGAAATAAATTTGCCAAACTCACAGTGGAGGTGGATACTATGAAATCTCTAATTCATACGATTGATATCAATGATGTTATCTATCAAGTGGAGTATGAAGCTTTTTCCTGAACTTGCAATGCATGCAAAAAGTTAGGTCATTCCTAGGAAAGATGCACTTGTATTGGGCAGAATAAAGAGAATTATATGAGCAAAGATGAAACACAAACTGCTACTAATAATGTCAATGGGGCCACCATAAACAAATGTCATACTCAAAGAAGGAAAGTGACGGCCCATAAGCATCGTAATAACTAGGCGACCAGAAAAAATGATAAAGAGTCTGATAGAACAAAGCAGACAAACCAGTGTGCTTCCCTGGTGGATCTTGAAGAAACTGAGAAGGAACCGGAAGCTTAGGGAGTAGATACCTTATAGGCTCAAAAAGATGTGGAGAATGGAAATGAAAAACAATATACTAAAGAAGGGAGGAAAGTAGATAAGGTGTGGAAAAAGAAATGAATTGAAAGCATCGACGATAAAAGGAAGGCCTTGAAGAAGATCAAGGACACTGATGCGTAGGGACAAAGGCATCGAAATGACCATACAACTGTTAACCCAGATGTAGATGAGGTTATAGAGGAAATCATTGATGTGGAGGAGAATGAAGACATGGCAGAGGCAGAGAGTGAGACGATCACGGTGAATGAGAAATAGATTGAACAATCTAATGAAAACCCACCTGTCAAAGGGGAAACCTCAACTGATACAAACAAGAGTCACGTTGAAGACATTGGCGTTGAGCCAAATCCTAACCTATATGTTAACATTGACGCTGAAGCTCCTCCTCTTATGGGTAGGAAAATCAAAGGGAGCAAACCCATGGTTAAGCACACTAGATTCAAGCCACCATACGAGAAGAGAAGAGACAAAGACTACAACTTGGCCTTGTATCAGCTCTGGAATGAATCGAAGAGGAGGAGGCATAGAAAGAGAACTTGGTTCCAAAGGAAAACACTCAGTAGGTGTCGTCTGCAACCTATCTTGTTTCTTTTTGTAGTTGTTAATGATCAATACACTCTGTTGGAATACTAGAGGAATCGGCAATAAAGATACATGTTGTATCCTCAAAGATATGATTATGCAGAAAAGATCTAAGCTTGTAGCTATCTTGGAACCAAGGATTAGTGGTAAGGATGCCCTCAAAACTATCAGGATTCTGGGTTTCTACAAATCTCATAGAGTGGAGGCGAGGGGTTTCACTGGTGGTATCTGGATCGGTTGGAAAGAAGCGGATTGCAACGTTGAAATCATCAACAACCATAGACAATTTGTAACCTATCTAGTGAATAACAACACATAAATCACCTTCGTCTGTGCCAATCCTCATGTGTAGGTGAGAAAGCTATTGTGGAAGCATCTTGTAGAGATGGGGAAGAGGTTTCATAAACCTTGGATTGCTTTAGGAGACTTCAATGCAACTTTGAATCCGTGTGAAAGGAAAGGATGTAAAAGTTTCGACTACAAAGAGGCAGAAATGTTCTCCAACACCCTTCTTGAAGCCAGTTTATCTGAGCTGGGGTTCTTGGGGTATGAAGTTTACTTATAAACATGATGCCTAGCACACCAGAATTGACCGTGCGGTAGCTAATATTGATTTCATTATCAAATACCCACAATATGTGGTGGAACATCTCCTATGAGTTTGGTCAGATCATTGTCCCCTTTCTATAGTTGACACCACAAAAAGTAAACCTTCCCAACGGTTTTTGATCAAAAAATCTTGGTCAAACAATGACTAGTTTCAGAATAGGCTTAGAAGTATCTGGGATAACAAGATGGACTTTCATAGTGCTCTGAACAAGGCACATCCCAATATCAAGCAGTGGGCTGAAGTTCACTCATCCCAAGTAGTGAAAAAGAAGGCAAGGCTTCTAAGAAACATTACTAATTTACAAGCAAAGATGGAGGAAAATTACAACACCATTACTGATGATCTTTGTAGTGAATTCCAAAATCAATATCAAGCCATCCTTTAGGAGGAAGAGGAGGATTGGAAGCAGAAGAGTCACATGCAATGGACTTGTGAAGGTGACTTAAGTACCAAATTTTACAATGCTTATGTCAAGCAAAGAAGACGATCCAATTATGTGACAACTTTGAGAAAGCAGAACGGTGAGTGGACTGAGAGGGAGTAGGAGACTCAACAACTCATTGTTAACCATTTCAAAACCAGCTTCACTGAGCCTCATAGCATCGAGAAAGAGAAGGTTTTTTCCTTTAAGGGCAGTTTTATTCAGCTGACAAATGAGCAACAAGTCGAACTCAGCTGGTTGCCTACTCTTGATGAGGTTTACAAGATTCTACAAGCAACGAACCCAAAAAAGCCTACAGTCTCGATGGGGTCGATGGGTCCTTCATGTTGGCAAATTGGCACACTGTGAAACATTCTACTTTACAGACCATCAAGAGTGCTCTAGAAGGAGAAAATCTTTCCGGTCATATGTGCAACACAAGTATAGTTTTGATTCCAAAAGTGAGTAAACCTGATAGTTGTGCACAATTCCGTCCCATATCTCTTAACAATCTAGTTCTCAAGCTAGCCTCTAAAGTGGTTGTAGAATGTATCAAGGCTCACCTGCAGATGTGGATCTCACCAGCTCAAAGTGCCTTCATCCATGGTAAAAGAATATCAGATAACATTGTGGTGGTTCAGGAAATTTTACATATTATGCGAAGAAGGGGAGGACCTAAATCCATGGCCATCAAGGTGGATCTTTTGAAGGCCTATGATAAAATGACATGCCCATTTGTGGAAGATGCTTTAAAGAAGATTGGAATACCGGAAACCATTATATCTTATATCATGAATTCCATCACAAGTGGAGAAGCTATTGTCATCTGGAATGGGAAGGTGGCGGGGAGGTTTAAAGCTACACGTGGGCTAAGACAAGGAGATCCCTTGTCTCCGTACCTTTTCGTGCTATGTCTGGAGCGACTTAGCCAGCTTATTGAAGACAAGGTGTTTGACAGAAAGTGGTCTCCTGGTAAGCTTACTGCCAATGGGCCTCTTATTTCAAATATGTGCTTTGCTGATGACATGATCTTATTCTCCAACGCGACAAAAGCTCGGATGAAGACTGTACTCCAATGTTTCAAGGAGTTTGGACAGTCGATATCCATTACTAAGTCATGTATATAATTCTCCAAAAGCATTCCGTCTAGAACCAGGAAACGTTTATGCCGCATTAGTGGTTTCTCAGAAGTGTTTGATATGGGGAAGTATATGGATGTTCCCCTCATCCATGGCAGAGTAATACATGAGACGTATGGGGGGTTGTTGGAAAGAATCAACAACAGTATCAATGTGTGGTTTGCTAGATGTTTATTGCTAGCAGGTAGGGTGGTTATGGCCAAGTCTAGCCTAAGTGCCATCCCTGGCTACATGATGCAAAAATCTATCCTTCCCATGAAGATCTGTGATAGAATTGATAGCAGTATTCGGTCTTTTATCTGGGGTGGTGGATATAAGATCCATCCTATGTCTTTGGTGGCTTGGAACAAGATGACGACCAGCAAAAAGAAGGGAGGTTTGGGTATCAAAGCTACAAGGGAATGGAACCTAGCTCTCAATCAGCAAGCATCATTGGGAGGTTACTACTAACAGAAACTCACCCTGGTGCAAAAGCATGCACACTAGGTTTCTTTGGCAGAAGAATGAGTTGATTCCGAACATCTCCAGACTTGGACAGGAAGTCTTCAAGTGCAGAGATTTCATGGAGGAGAACTCTTTCTGGATCCCTATCAATGGAGAGTCCATAAATGTTTGGAAGGAAAAGTGGTGGGATTCTTCACAAAAATTAGAGGGAATGACTAAACAACCCATTCTGAATGAAATCAAGGATCTCAGGGTATCTCACCTTGTAAACTTGGATAATAAGTGGGATGAGGAGTTCTTAAACTTGTGGATTTCGGAAGAGGATATAGTTAAGATTAGATAGATACAAATTCCTAGTAATACTGATGAGTATGACCTGAAGGCTTGGATGCATAGCAAGGAGGGTAATTTTACAACTCAAAGTGCCTACAAGTGTCTGCGAGATCACAAAGATATTAAAACTGAAGGCAAGTGGGATCTTATTTAGAAAGCTAATGAACCAGCTAGAGTAAAGATGTTCCTGTGGTTGGTAGGAAATAATGCACTATTAACTAATAGTCATAGAAAGGCCTATCACATGGTGGATGATAGTACTTGTCCTAGATGTGGAAGTGAGGAAGAAACCACTCTACATGCTCTTCGAGATTGCATCAAAGTAAAACCAACGTGGAAGGAACTATTGGACCAGAACCTTTGGGATAGTTTCTTCAACGAGATTGATGTCTGGAAATGGCTGACCCTTCAGCTTAGTAGGCAAGATGCACAAGATGACACCATGATCATAGGCTGCCAATTTATGTGGACCTGCAAAAACAAAGAAATCTTTGAGAAGGCACTGGAGAGCACCAGTTATCAGGTCCGGAGAATCTCGGATGAAGTTAGACGACTTTTGGAGGTAAGGAGCAAGGTGATAGGTAGGATGGAGGTTAGGAAGGAAGTTTTTTGGCATCCACCACAACCTGATGTCCTCAAGATCAATGTAGACACCACCTTCAAGAATGGTAGGTCCTGTATTGTAGCAATTTGCAGGGACTGTGAAGGTAATTGGAGGGGTGGGTGGAGCAAGAGGACGAAGGCTGAAAGTAGTCTCATGGCTGAGATCCAAGCTATCGAACTGGTCGTTAACATGGCTGCTGAACTGGAGTTAAAGAAGATTGACATTGAATCTAGCTCCCGACTTGCCTACAAAGCATTGAGGAAAGAACCAAAAGATAGTCCCAAAACAACCAGTATGTGTAGAAAGATCATGGAGAAGAAGAGGACTCAATGGAGGATGTCCCACACCAAAAGAGACGGGAATAAGACAGTTGATGCCTTGGCTAAATGCCACTAAAAATCCGGGTTACATTTCATTTCTTATAGAAATGCCCCTACTGAATTAGAAAAATTAATTAGATCTGAATCTAGTAATGGTAGTAGTACTACCATGTTTCCTTTAGCAAAAAATAATGTTAATTGTAGTATATTTAATGATTTTTCTTGCATGAGGGGGCGAGATGAATAGATACCTCCTGACTTCTATAAAAAAAAGTTTTGTTTGGTTTAAGGGACTGGAGAAATTTGGAGGTCCTCCAAGGAAGGGTTGGGTGTTTGTAGAAATGAGTTGGATCTTGATATTACATATTTTCTCTATTTTAAAATCACTAACTACCCATGAAAATTGAAATATATTTGATTAATTATATTGCACACAAGAGCATACAACAAGACAGTAGCATACCAAGATAAATAAGCAAATATAGTGGTTTTTTTACGTAAAGGTTATACTTTGTCCATATTTTGATGACGACTTAAACATTCCATTCATATATATATATATAATATGTCTATTTGAGATTGATTCTATGTATTAGGTACATGAAAAAGATCAATTCGATCAAGCCCTAGCTTGATCAAATACAATCCAAAGTCAATGTAAATGCACTTTTGTGGAAAACACCCTAAACCCTTAGGATAATTTTTTGTAATCATTTATATTGATGCTATAACTTGTAATTAAGATGAAAAAAATCAAGAGCACTTAAAATGAATATTTAAGCACTCAAATGGTAATTTCCAAAATTCATTACATGGACTCTTTTCGGCCGCGTTTCATCTCTAATAAACTCGAACAACACTCTTAATGGATTTCGGGAAGTGTCAGGGTTGGCTGAGTTCCCTAGGATAAACTCGATCGACACCCCTACATAGCCAAAATAAATTTAAGTCGTCGGTCGAGTTTTATCCAAGATAAAATCAATTTACACTTCAAATTTTCTTTGTCGCATAATGCTATCAGTTAAGTTTGCTTTATTGAAACTCGACTGACCGCATTGTACGGAATGCACAAAAAAATTGTTTCTAGCTGTTGGAGTGTTGACACCCCAAACAACTATAATTTGTTCCCAAATTCTTCTACTGGGTAATAGACATCCCAAACTATAAATAGTAACCCTTGGGATTCATCCCAAGTTTGCTTCTTATGCTCCTACCTATAGTTGAGTGATTTTGTCTATTAAGAGTCTCTTTCTCTCTCTTTCTTACCAATCGAAATGTCAAACTGAGTGAGATAGGTTACTTGTGAGAGATCTACTTCCTTGTAATTATTATGAAGCTCTCAAATCTTCCCTTTCCCAATCCCTTTCTTCAAGAAAAGTTGGTGAAAGATTATCCTTGGTGAAGGAGAAGGTGAATCCTAAAGATCCTTGAGAAGAGTGGATAATTCCTTTAAGGAGGAGGACTTGCTGCAAAAGGGAGCTCCTTGGTGAAGGTGTCCTACTCCTTAAAAAAGTGGGTAAGCCCTTGTAGAGGTTAAAGACTCTTGCTCAAAGGATAAGTAATACCATGTAAGGTTTATTGGCTCCTTTTGATCCTTAAAAAGAAAGGCTAGGTATCCTTGCCCTACAAAAGGAAGGTCCTATTTTATGTCTTATAATGGAATATAAGTATGAAATAGTTACAAAATCCTACGATTTGACCTCTCAAGATGGATGTACACTCTCCTATTTAGAGTTTGGAACCACTCTACATAGCTTGTTCTTGATTTATTTCAATCTCTGTCATCCTTGCTATGTATGTTTAGTTGCATATCAAACTAAATATTTGCAATATTATCTATTGAAGTAAGTTGAAGGTCTAATGAATCTTGTTTAAATGTTTAAGCTCTATTCAACCCCCCTCTAGATCCCATTTATCCAACAAGTGGTATCAGAGCCATGGTCTTCTCCTACAAGATCTCCCATGACACGAGAATATGGGTGACAACCTTGTAGGTTCTATCAACTTGGAGGGTGGATTCTCCTTGAATCCTCCAATCTTTGACAACACAAACTTCCTCTATTGGATGAGGAGGATGTAGTTCTACTTGAAAGGGATAAACTATGACATTTGCAAAGTGGTCATCCTTCCCTACAAGGAGTCGGGAGGAGATGTAGCTACTTGGGATGAAGCTACATTGAAGTTGCCCAGTTGAATGCAAAGGCCATAAGCATCATTTATACATCCCTCACTCCTTTCAAATTCAACCGGATCTCTTCTCGGGACACCGCCTGTGAGATGGAACAAACTATGCAACACCTATGAAGGGACCAATCAAGTCAAGGAGTCCAAGATCTACATGCTCAAAGGTCTCCTTGATAACTTCAAGATGAGTAAGAAAGGGAGAGTGGCAAGATGTAATCAAGGATCAACACTATCATAAATGGACTTGCTTCTATGGTCTAACCCATGGATCAAGGAACCATCAACTCCAAGTTCCTTAGGTCTCTTCCTAAGAGGTGACAATCCAAGGTGACCTCCATTGTAAAAACAAGAAGCCTTGGTGAAGTTTCTACTGAAGATCTCATTGGGAATCTCCAAGCCTATGAGCCAAGACTTGACAAGTAAGAGGAAGAGGAAAATCTAGAAGAGGAGGAGTCAAAGAAGATGAAGGAGAATGCCTTCAAGATCAAGTGGAGTCCATTTCTCTTCAACAACAACTTGCTTTTCGGCCTAAGCTTTCCTCAAGTGAAGATGAAGCCCCTAGTGATCATGAAGCTAACTACTCCAAGGGGAAGACTTCAAGGGAAATCTCTCCTCCTCCTATACTCGAAGGTGCTACGTGTGTGGTCAAAAAGGACACTACAAGAATGATTTCCCCAAGGCAAAGAAGTCCTACCACAAGATCAACTCCAAGAAGAAGGAGGACTATAAGAAGGATAGCAGGTTCAAGAGCAAGGACAAGAAGGAAAAAAGAAGCAAGGATGCAGCCCATGCTACATGGGAGGAGTCTTCTTCTAGTTATTGTAGCTCCAGTGCTTCAAAATTCAGGGTTAGTACCACTATGGTGGCTCTTGTATAAGCAGGTGTCCCGTTGTGCACCGCCTGCTCATCCCTAACAAGAAAGCCAGATATTTTGGGTAGAGAAACGACAACATCCATGCCCATTACGACGGTCTTTGCCATTCCATTATAGGTAACAAAAAGCATATTAGTGGATAAGCTAACCCCGTGCATATGCGAGGGATGGATGTCACTGTGATTTCAGTTCCACCCAATCCTAGCTTAAATTGGACAATGCCCTTGGGGGAGGAAATGATGTGAGAGTTAAACTGGCTTTTTTTTAATAAGGTAAATATATTAGACCAAAAGGGTATAGTTGAAACACTATACAGGAACAAAGTGAGGCACCCTAAACCAGGTCCCAAAATCAAACTATACAAGGGGATTACATACAAAAACGCTAGTATGTTCATGTGCTTTCATTAAGTCTATACAAAATGTCCTTCCTATTCTTCATATGCCATTTGAGCTCCTTGGAAAATTTGTTGATAAAGGCATTCTGGCCAGTTTCTTTCTTGTCATTCCTTCTTCTGTTTCTCTCCGTCCACACAAAGTAGCTCAGACCTATGATACAAAGTAGGGCATAACTTTTCAAACTTTATCTTTTTTGAAATTATCTTCGACCCAGCTGAGAGCTTCATTGAGATTATTAGGAACATTGTGACCCCATCCATTCCTGAGGCACATGATGTTCCAAAGTTGCTTTGTCCACTTGCAACTGAAAAATAGATGTGTGTTCGTCTCCTTTGAATCTTTGCATAGGTGGTAGGTCTCCTCAGTCGGAATCCCCCAAGCAGCCATTCTTTCAAAGGATGGGAGCCTGTTGCGGATGGCTCTATAACAGAAAACACTCCATTTAGGATAGTGAGCCCGGCCCCAGATGGAAGCTATATAACCTCCCCAGAAGGGTTTCCTATATCCGTGTTGATAGGTGGTGCCGGGTTAGAAGACCAAACACCAAATGGGTCAACACTATACAACACACATCTGACGCAAAGTGCGGGAAGGTCTGCTACTCTCTTCATTTATAAGGTTGGATCCATACCTTTTCGTCATCCAATAAGTCCAGCAGTTCAGAGGTGAGTTAATGAAGCGAGTTACACAGTTAGCATTGCTCCTTTGCAAGAGCTCAACATCATCAATGACCTGCAATCCACCTTCCTGGAACGGATTTGATATTGTCTCCCATGCAATGGCATGATTCTTCCCCAACCACAAGAAATATTCTGTAAGAGATCTAAGAGAAAGAAGAATGGGGTTGGGTACATCCTCCATTGTCATCCAAAACCGAATCATACTTTGCAGAACTGATCTGATTAACACAAGGCGACCAGCGATAGATATGTGAAGCCCACTCCATGCTTCAATTTTTGATCTGAACCTATTGAGGGATTCACATCCTTTGATGTAATGTGACCTGCAATAAAAGGGAACCCCAGATACTTGGTTGGGAGCGATCAGACTTGCATGCATATCGCTTTCTTTAATCTTCCTCTTCTATTGCCACAAGATTTGGAGAAAAAGACATGTGATTTTATGGTGCTCACGTACAGACCTATTAGATGGCCGAATTTTATGAGTAGGTTCTTGTACTCCTTAAGTCTTATCATGTTCCCTACTATAAAAAGTAAAACATCATCTGCAAAAATGATGTGACTCATCACTTTGGTGCCCTTGACTTTATACATTTTTATCAAACCATTTTCTTTGGCGGAGTCCACCATTTCAGTCAGACCCTCCATCACCAAGGTGAAAAGGATAGGAGATAATGGATCACCTTGGCGAAGCCCATTTGAGGATCTATACATCCCATTCAGATAGCCATTTATGTGAACTGAAAATGAGTAGGTCTCTACACATTGTTTGATTATGTGTATCCATTTCTAATCAAAACCCAGAGAATCCATCACCTTCTAGAGATACTCCCAATTCACATGGTCATAAGCCTTACTGATATTAATCTTCATACAAGTTTTTGCACTGGCCTTCTTTATCTTAAAATCTTTGAGAAACTTGGTTGCCAATAAAGAACAGTCAGACATGTATCTACCTTTGACAAAGGCATTCTGGTTAGGAGATATGATGTGAGGTAGAATATCCTTCAATCTGTTAGCCAGGAGATTGGATATTGTTTTATATAAAATTGAACAACATGCAATCGGCCTGAAGTCTGTCATGTCTTTGGCACTATTGTTCTTAGGTAGAAATTTTATGAATGAGTGAATGAAAACTCTAACCATAGAGCCTCCTCCTAGAAACCAATTTACTGCTTGGCACATATCATATTTGATAATAGTCCATGCCTTTTGGAAGAAGTGACTATTAAAGCCATCCGAGCCCAGGGATTTAGAGTAATGAATGGAGAACAGTGCCTTTTTTACTTCCTCTTCTATTTCTTCCTTACCTAGATTGGCATTCATATCAGCAGTGATCTTTTTTGTGGGTAGGCACCTTTCATCAATTGGGTATTTATGATTGTTGTTATACATCTTGGTGAAGTATTGGATAGCAGTCGTAGCCACTTCTACCGGTTTATCTACTACCTCCCCTTTTTCATTAATAAGTTCATACACAGATTCCCTCATCTCTTTTTTCTTGATGGCTGCATGGTAGATTTTGGAATTCCGATCACCATCGGCTATCTATTTCAGCCTACTTCTTTGCCAAAGGCAGACCTCTTCAGCTTTCTCAAGGTTTCTTATTCTGTCTTCGCACTTTGCTTCTATCTCCATATATCTTTCATTAAGAGGATTGAGACGCAGGTCCATGGCTACTTCCTCATACTTCATCTTAGCTTCGTGTAGGAGGTTGGGTAGGTTGACCTTGTCTTTGGAACACTTCTTGAGCACTTTTTTTGTGTGCTGAAGTTTTTTGAGAACTCTGAAAAGAGGATTGCCTTCTACATGAATGCCCCAAAAAGCTTTAACCAAATCATTGAAGCCAGTCCAGTCGCTCTAGACATTAAGAAACCTGAAAGGACGAGGTGGTTGAGGAGATTGGTTAATATATACCTTCATCCAGGCATGATCGCTGAAGATATGGGATCCCAATCTGATGGCCACATTGGGAATCACCTCCAGCCAGGCGTTGTTGACGAAGCCTCTGTCGAGGCAGCTAGATATGCGCCCTGTTGGCCTCTGCTAGTTAGACCAGGTGGTTAAACCACCGATCATGTTGACTTGGTGTAGCCCAGCTGAGTCCATAGTAGTGTTGAACTTGTTAAGAATTCTATCTGGGACTCTCTTGCCTCCATATTTATTGCTAGCCTATTTGGTGTTATTGAAATCACCCAAGACCAACCAGGGGACTTCATATTGCATTGTGGCTTCGATAATATGCCATAGCCTATCACAGTCAGATTTAAGATTTTCCCCATATACAACTGAAAGTATACAAGAGAAACCTCCATGGTTAAAGCAGCTCACAGTTATGCCATGATCTGTAGAATTGATGAGGTCGATATTCCATTTATTGGGATTTCATCCAATGACTATCCTTCCTCCATCTACCTTGTTAAGATTGTAAATATTACTCTAATGATCAGGGAACAAAGAATTAATATGATCTGTTGTGATCCTTTTAATTCTTGTTTCTAAGAAGCACACTACCTCCGCTTGGAATTCATTTAGTATCTTTCTTAATTTCCTCTGAGTCTTCAGTTGAGATGCCCCCCCAGACATTCCATGCCATGATAGACATCTAATTAATGATGTTAGATTCCCCTCCTCCATTCCTGGATTTGGGTCGACCCTTATTCTTATTTGCTGCACTTCTAATATGCCTTGGGCTACGGCTGTAGGTTCCTCCCTCATCAAAAGGGATGTCTCCATCATCTTTCTAATCCAGAGCATCTAATTGATTTACCACAGTGACCACAGGTGTATCAGAAACCTTGGTAATAACAGTTCCTGACGAAGGGGAAGTATCATTCACTGTATCCTCAAGATCTCTTGATCCACTAGATCCAATCTCTCTTTGACATTCTTCCTCTTCAATAACTACGATATCCTTCTCTACATCTACTACTGATTTTCCCTTTCCTTTTTTGATATTCTTCTCATATTTGTTTCTGTGTTCCTTCCTTGGTACCTCCTTCGGGGTCGTAGTAGCTACCTTATTCTTGTTGGTAGTAGTTTCCCTTTGGAAGGGGATGGCGTTTTCCACCTTCGTCCCCCGACTTCTTCCCCTTCTACCTTTATTATTTATCTGTTGGTTGCTCCTCTGAACAAGAACCTTGATAAATGGTGGGTCTGCCTGTGCCACCCTCTCTCTAGGGCAGCATCCCGTGGTATGACCAAACACCAAGCATTCTTCACATCTATCCGGTAAGGCCTTGTAGTGGACCTTTATAGTCAGAGCTTTACTATCCGAAATTTTGATCATCACCTTTTTCGACGGAGATCTATCTACTTTCATCTCCACGCATATATGTGCAGCACCAGCAAAGTCTCCTTTACACATAAAGTCAATCACCTTGGGCTCACCAACCCCACAGGTGATAATGGAGATGGCTCTGTGTGTCCAATGATGCCGTACTTCTGGGAGTGTGATCCATACAGGAGAAGAGGTGAGGACTTCCCGTCTTAGATCCGCTTCAGGCGTCCATCTCTGAGAGAGGACCAAGTGTTCATAAAAAAACCATGGCCCCTGGTCGACGGCGACGCCCATGTCTACCTCAGATGCGAACCTCGTGTGAAATAGCCCACCCGCTAGGGGAGAGTTGTAGTTCACCTTTGGGTCTCCATGCTCTGATCATCCATCCATACAGTTGTTATAAAGTAGCTTCCTTGCCCAGGATTTGGATGATGAGTGAGTATTGGTGAAACTCGTCCATGGCCTTCACCACCAGTTTGGAGAACTTCAGCCAGGGCCTACTGTCTCCTTCATTGAATGCCAGTTCCCTGGGGTCCTCTGGAATGAGCAGCGGTTTGAACTGTTGCTGCACAACCATTGGTATGGCGAGGGTCACTACCCAAGTTCTTCTCTCAGTCACAGTCACATCCGCCTTCAGATCTGACCAGCCCACCTGCACGGGGGGGGGGGGTGGGGGGGAGGAGAAGAGACCAACCCCTAGGACCCAGGGGAAAGGTTAGTAGCAGATGGGGTGGAGCAGCCCGACCCATCCTGGCCGGCCCCTTCCATGGCATCATCAAGAAAACCCCCAAACTAGAGATGGACGGGAGCTCAACAAGCGTAGTCAAGACTACCAAACTAACCAAACATAGTTAAAATGGCTTTTAGGCAAGCAATGAGTTAAGTTAAATGATGGGTACATTTAGTTAATAGAATGTGGATGCAATGAATTTGATATTCCATCAATATAAAATTTTGTTTGGTTATAAAGGAGTGGAGAAATTTGGATGTCCTCCCAGGAAGGGTTGGGTGTTTGTATAAATGAGTTGGGTCTTGCTATTGGATTTAGTGTGATGATATTGCATATTGGCTTAGTGTGTGAAAAAATCACTAACTAGCCAAGACATCCAACAATATGGATTCATTAAATTGCATGCAAGAGAACAACATGACAATCGAATATTGAACTAAACAGACAAATATTATGCTTTATGCAACTTGGCTGACAACTAAGTATGACTGCATGAGATAGATACTTAAGTTTGATTAGTTGATATCACATTCATTTTTTTATGTCTGGGACCAATTGAAGTATACTACAATGTGTCAAAATATCACTAGGGTACTACAATCTCATTGTAGAAGATTTTTAGTAGATCAGTAACTTTAGTTCTACTAAACTAGCTCCCCGACCTATAAACTAGGTGTGACAGCCCTAATTTGTCTCTATATTTGTTTATGCTCTCCCTCACCCTATGATGACCCTTTTTCTAGTTGGGATATCAATTTTATGGCTTGAGTGTTGTGACACCCCCAATTTGGTTACATTAATGCCTCATAGCACAATGTATGACATGAATTGTCACTTTTAAACTTAGTATCATTGTTTAATACATCACCTTCTTGAATCCATTTTGAACCTCTTAACCATGATATTCTTTGCTCTCTAATGTATATCATGTTGTAGAGGACTCAATTATGAATCAAATGACGTAACATCACCTCAATCAGAGGTTCCTATATGAGCCGCCCACCATAGGAAATGATCGATCGGTCTATATTTGTGAACCTGAGTCCACACCCCTCCTCCTTTTCTTCTCCATGTGAAGTGAATATGTCTAGGATCTCTGATGAGAAACGTAGCAGCCACGCTCCTACAATGACATCTCAATGGACTAGGAATCTTTAGGTGTCAAAGAGGATCAGACGGCCTACCAAGAAGATTTTGAATAGATGCCAAACTTCAGGTCTACTAAACTAGATCCCCGATTGATAAACTAGGTTCCGCCAAAAGGTTAATGTTGGATACCAAACCTTATTTAAGAAATTGCTATGGTTGGCTTAATTCCATATACTTTACTACTATATTCCAGCTACGTCATCTTAGGCTCTCATAGTAAGTATGTATATTTATTCGTTCAAAGTGCAGTAGACCATGGTGTTCATGGCATATGGAATCTAGCTAATATATATGTTTACTATCAATCTTCTACTATACATGAGTAACTTCATATTTTAATAAATTCTAAGCTACTGAATTGGCATATTGTATAATATCTAAAAATAATAATCTATATTAATTGTGGATATACTATATCATGAATAAAGTGAGGGTGAAGAGTATTGAGGAGAAGTTGCACGAGGATAGTTTGAGTTGATATGGACATGTGCAATGCAAACGACTAATGCATTTATACATAACAAACACAATTAAAAGAAGAAGATTCCGGTCTATATTAGCCTGAAAATAATATATAAAGACAAATTTTTGTATCTGTACATGTGGATCAAAATATGACCCATAACATAGCTGATTGGAAAAGAAGGATCTGCGTAGCCGACCCCCACATAGTTGGGATTGAGACTTAGATGATGATGAGATGATGATGATGATGATGATGATGATGATGATGATGATGATTATGATGATGATGATGATGATGATGACGACGATGATGACAATGGTGATGATTATGATGATGATGAATTGCAGAAGTACTGGTATTTTTTAATGAGTAACCAACTTGTATTTATAATTATAATAAAATAATAAATATAATCATATTTTTCGGATTTATTCTTTTAATTTAAAATATAGGCAAACTTGAGTATACTTGTAGCAACTACATATATCGCATGTCCGAAACATCCGAGGGAACGAGAAGACAAAATAAGAAACCGTAATCAATTGTATCAGATTTTGACGTTGAAGAAAAATACACATACATGATCAAACAACCATAACTATAAATAAATATATTATCAATATTCAACATGTATATTACAAAATGAACTATTACAATTTACATCTATATATTGAAAGGAGAATTTTATAATTGTATGAGCGTGTATGCAAACTAGAACCTTACCTAATAGGTACAATCTGT
The DNA here is from genome assembly GCA_963693085.1 of Alisma plantago-aquatica. Classification (NCBI taxonomy): domain Eukaryota; kingdom Viridiplantae; phylum Streptophyta; class Magnoliopsida; order Alismatales; family Alismataceae; genus Alisma; species Alisma plantago-aquatica. Next base: position 1,274,959,094 of record OY856412.1, on the reverse strand, counting down.
ACATTGCTTACCCCTCATCTTTTCTTCCATGCTAGCTTTTGACCTAAAACATACATGATACAATGGATCAACACATAAAAGTTTGTGTACATAGGAAAAAAAATACATATACCTAAGGTTTTTGTAAATATAAAAGATTTATTGAAAGAAATAAGTCATTGTTTATTAAACAAAATACACCAATTTTAATCATTTTCTAGGTGAGTTGCATTAGTGGAGTGGACTAGTACAAAACATACACATTGGGTCCAACCCCACATATCAAGTACTTTGGGGAATTCCCCATAAACCTTGTGCTCTAGGGGAGGTGTACTAGTCAACATTAATCCACTCCTCCTAATGGGATGATGAGTACATCAATAATTACAAAACATCTACACATAGTTTATATTTTCAAGTAACAAAATGTCTAGTACTACATAGAAATACTACATCCAATATTTGTAAATAAAAGAGCATGCATATATATCATTATTTCAACTAAGAAAACTTTAGCCATATAATTAAATAAACCCACATACTTGAGTTAGAAGATTCCTAATTGTCCATGATCATCTAGATCCCTAGTTAACACTTTATTAATAACAAGTAACGATTATTAATATAAGGTTCACTATTACTGATATTTAGGTCCATATTAGGGCTTATCCAATCCTAGGTTTAAAATGATCTTAATATTATCTTCGATATATTTCTATTGATCTATGTCATAATAAGGGTCTGATTCAGTTCCCACAAGTGGTTGATGCTCATTCTATTTTCTATGATTATGTGAGGCTAAAAACATCTTAGCAGTCATTATTGAGGAAAGACCTAATATTTTGGCACAATAATCAGATCAAATCCCATAACTTTGTCCATGTGTTATTAGGGTTCCACCTATATTTCTTGGAATTCAAAATTGGTCAAGTGTCATTGATTTCATATAATATATCCTAAAAAGAAGCATTCTCATCACAATAATAAACCACTAATTATCAAAATTTTTATCTAAGGGTTTTATTTAAAAAAACTAGTCATTTGTATGAATCTGTACATATTTATGGAGAATTTACTGGTCAAGGGAGCTATTTTTTTTTTGAGGAAGGACGGGAAGCCCTAAGATTGGGACTCCCCGTCATCTATTAATTAGCTAAATCACTAATTAAAAAAGACATAAAGTTCGAAGGAAAATTATGAGAAAAGGAAAACCTATCTACTTGGCCCCTACGTGCAGCATTTGCTACCTCGTGGGCAACCTTGTTGCATCTACGGCTAACAAAGCTAAGATTACAGAAAGAAAAAAAATTGCTTCAGATGAAGAATGTCTTCTACAATGGAGCCAATGTAGTCTTTACTTAGGCCGCTGATGTTGCATGCGTGGATGATTGCCTTGGCGTCGGATTCGACTTCTACCCTGTTCAAGACCTTCTCTCTTGCCCATGCGAGTGCTTCCCTTATCGCTATAGCTTCTGTCAATGCGACATCTCCTCCTATCATTACCCTTACCCCCAACATCCCCATGACCGATCCCCCCTCATCTCTAGCTACAACACCGATTCCCGCCGCCCCCTCCTCCCCACACGAGCCATCCACATTGACTTTAACGTTTCCTTGCACCAGTCTCTTCCAACTGGATCCAGCGTCATTGCTAGGCTCCATGCTAGCTCCCCCCCCGCGCTGTTGTACTGTCGTGCCCACCTGGGCGGCATGCATGGTTTCACGCCCCGCCCCCTCCATCGTGTTTCTCACCATGGCCATATAGCAGTGTAGCAACACTCCCATATTCGGAACGCCAGATTGGAAGACTCGCAAGCATCGACCTCTCCATATAGCCGCCATAGCTGCCACTATCACCTCCCTCTCTCCTGGTGTCGTGTCTTGTAAAGCAGCCACCATGGTTGATTGGATCTCCCCATCCTTCCTGTACTCCACCCAATGTTGGATCTCCCTTGAGGTTTGATCCCACATTTCCGTCGCATTTGGGCACCTGAACAACATATGAGGTATGGTCTCTTTTTCGGACATGTAAAGCATACATGTTCCGTCTTCAATACAGTGCCTGTCAAAAAGCCGTCCCCTCATGGCAAGCCCACCCGTACATACTCTCCACAAGAAGTGCACAGTCTTTGGACTCCATCCATCCTGCCATACTCTCTTCCATAACCCGTCTCCTCCCCGGTCATTATAACTCCGTGCCTCCTCCACCCCAAGCAGCCCATCCAATAAGCAGACCTAACTGTAAACTCCCCGTTCTTTGATGTCCACCACATCAAGGAATCAATGGGCTTCCTACTGCTGATTGGGATTGCACAAACCTTTGTAGCAATGCTGTCCGGAACGCATTCCTTCACCTTACTCTCATCCCATCTCGACCCGTCCTCTGTCATGAGCTCCTTCACTTTGTGGTATTCCGGGCTGCCCTCATGTTTGAACCTTCTTAGCGTGTCCACTTCCTTCGGAACCCACTTGTCATCCCATATGTCTATGTCAATTCCGTCCCCCACTCTCCACTGGACCCCTTCCTTCAGCACTGCCTTTGCTCCCCATAGACTCCTCCAAACATGGCTCGGGTCATACCCCCTCTTCGCTTCCCAAAAGGACATCCTTGGATAATATCTCACTTTGAGCACCTTGGTAACTAGAGCTTCCGGGTGACAAACCAACCTCCAAGCTTGTCTGGCTAGAAGGGCTTGGTTAAAGGTGTGAAAGTCCCTGAAGCCAAGCCCTCCCTGCCTTTTTGGTTTACATAGCCTCTCCCAACTCATCCATGAGAGCTTCCTCTCCTTCTCCTTTGCTCCCCACCAGAATCTAGCCACCAAACATTGTATTTCCTCCATAGTACCCACGAGAAACTGGAAAACACTCATGACATAGGTAGGAATTGCTTGCGCCACTACCTTGATGAGGACCTCCCTTCCTGCTTTTGACAGCAATTTTTCAGACCAGCCTTGAAGCTTCCTCCATATTCTTTCTTTTATGAAGCCAAAAACCTACTTTTTCGACCTACCCACCATTGTAGGAAGACCAAGGTAGCAAGCATGACGATCCACGACACGTACTCCCAAGAGATCTCACAGCTCCTCTCTTCTTGTGCCTCGTACGCCTTTTATGAAAACAACCTCTGTCTTTTGGAAAGTTATTTTCTGACCGGATGCCTGTTCGTATTGGATGATGATTTTAGCTATCTTCAGGCATTCTGCATTGATTGCTCGAGCAAAAAGAATACTATCATCTGTGAAGAAAAGGTGTGAGATACAGGGTGCTCCCCTACAAGGCTTAATGCCATGTAGATGGGAGTCTCGGATAGCAGTGCTAATCAATGTGGAAAAAGCTTCAGCACATAAAATAAAAAGGTATGGGGAAAGCGGGTCACCCTGGCGAAGTCCGCGTGCAGGTCTCTTGCTCTTGGTCCTATCCCCATTAACGGCAAAGGTATGCTGGACAGAAGTGATACATTCCTGGATCTTGTCTCTCCATTTCCTCCCAAACCCCATCTTCTCCATGACAGTGTCAAGAAAACTCCACTCGACTCGATCGTAGGCTTTGGACATATCAAGTTTCAAAGCAAGGCTACCCTTCTTCTTCCCCTTGTCTCTTTTCATGTTGTGAAACACCTCATAGGCTATGATGGCATTATCAGTGATCATTCTCCCCGACACAAAAGCGCTTTGGTTTTCAGAAACAATACTATTCATAAGCGGCTTTAGTCTATTTGTCAGCACCTTGGAAGCAATCTTGTACATCACAATACACAAAATGATGGACCAGTACTCACCCACTATTTTAGGCTTCTCAGTCTTTGGGATCAACACCACTAGCGTTTCATTTACCGCCGTCCAATCTCGTTCGCCCTTCCACCAACCCTTGATATAGTTTACAACATCCTTTCCCACCACTCCCCAAAATTTTTGATAGAACATCACCTTCATACCATCCGGACCCGGTACTTTATTAGGATGCATCTGCTCCAGCGCCACCTTGATTTCCTCGTCAGTAATGTCTCTCTCCATCTCCTCTATCTGGTCTCCAGAAATAACTTCCCGAATCCCCTTGGTGGCCTCCTCAAAACCCAAAGGATCACTAGACTGAAAAAGCTGAGTGAAGTAATTTACAATAATGTTGTTTATCTCTTCTTCATGGTGTCTCATCTGGCCCTGCTCATCCTCAAGCTTCGCAATCCAGTTCCTTCTTCTCCTATTTGTAGCTTTTTGATGGAATTAGGCTATGTTCCTATCCCCCTCTTTCAACTTCTTCACCCTCGCCCTGGCAGCCCAGTACTCTTCATTTCTTTGAAGCCAATATTGCAGTTCCTTGGACTTTTCCTCCGCCTCCATAAGATTTGTGTGATCTGGGGGAAATGCTTGAAGTCTTTTTAAATCATCTTCCAGTTCTTTAATTTTCTTCTGTCTATTCCCAAACTTTTCAACAGCCCATTCCCTCAGTTTATCTTTACATGTCAGCAGTTTTGTGTTCAGATCAGCCTCTCTTCCGTGCTCCCAGACCCCCTTGATGATATTAGCACATTCTTCCTCATTCACCCACATGGGTTCAAATCTAAATTTCCCTCTCCCCCTCCTCTTTTTGCTGCCCTTTTTATCTGCTTTGAGAATGATAGGTGCATGATCCGACTCATAAATGGGAAGATGGAACACCCTACAGAACTTATACATATTTCTCCACTCGAGCTCCGGAAGGAATATGTCTAACCTCTCTTTTACTAGAGTTCTTTCCGTCAACCCCCTTTTCCACGTGAAAATATTTCCCTCAAAACCCACATCAATCAAGTTGCATTCGTCAATAATGTCCCTGAAGTTCTGGATAAACTTTTCATCCTTTGACGGGCCCCCCTCCTTCTCTGCATTAGAATAATCTCATTGAAGTCCCCGAAGAAGATGTTCGGTTCATTTGCCTCATTTTTCAATCTCCTCATGAGCTCCCAGGTCTTTGTCTTATTCTGCTGATCCGCCCACCCATAGATCCCAATGGCTCTCCACGTACAGTCTGCTGCCCCATCCTTAACCAAAGCCGGTATATGCCTGTTTGAATAACTCATAATTTCCAACTCTAAGTCCTTCCACCAGAAACCAAGACCCCCCGCCCTGCCAGTACGAGAGATGCACATCCCATCAGAGAAACCACAACTCCTTTTGACGTCTTCAAGTTGCTTGTCCACCATCATAGTTTCCATGATGAAAACTATATTTGGGCGCTCCCTCCAGACCCATGCCCGGAGAGCTTTGCACGTGTCAGGGTCACCCAAACCCTAACAATTCCAGCTAAAGATTTTCATTGGCCTTCGCGGGACTGGTCTCCGCCAGTCGCTGCTACTTGGGCTGCAACACCCTCTACCATCCCAGACATAATCTCTGCATTTGTCCTTTTGTCTTTTTTCTCCTGTAGGCTGTGGTACCTGGTCATCTAGATCCATGTCACAAAGATCCCCACCTCTGACCCGCTTTCCAACTGCGCTTTCCCACACCACCTCTTCCTCTGGTATGCCCAACCGAGCACCCCGACTCATTTTATAAACCCATGGTTGATGTTTCTTTTTTCCTTGTCCCTGCTTAGCTCCATGCTTTTTCCTTGTCCCCTCTTCTTTCCGCCTTTGCGCTCTAGTAATGGCCCTTTTCTCACTATTGCTTTGGGACTGATATACCTCAACACCCTGTCTAAAGCTCATCTGTAGTCCAGCGCCGATTCCCTCACGCCCATGCATTCCCCATTCTTCACTGATCTTCGGAGCATTGCATTGATTTGCATGGTCACAGTTGTCATCAGTAATTCGGCTGCCTTCCTGCAGGATGTCACTGCTCACGTTAATATGTTCCTCTTGTCCCCTTTGCACCCCATAGTGCTCCATCATCTCCCCTACCAGCAGCTCCGTCTCCTGGATTCTCCCTGTACCCCGCAGGTCTATGAGCTCCTCCCTCGTGAGTTTTTTTACTCTCACAACCCTCGCCGGCCCCATCGAAGCCATCACACCTTCTTCTTCCCCCAGGTTCCCCTTCTCCCCCCAGTATTGCTGTTGGCATTGCCCATGCCGCCGCCGACTTCCTCTCCCGCCTGTCCACCCTCACTGTCACCATCCAAACCCACTCGAAGGCCCGCGCTCCTCCCCGCTTCCCAACTAACGTCGCGTCCCTTCCGCCCTCCTTCTCCTGCTCTGCTATCTCCTGCCCCAGCACCGAGCCCCCCCACCATACTGGCGCTGTCGCTAGTCTCTCCCATCCTCCTCCCTTCCTCCGACAAACTCACCCTGAAAGTGAGTGTCTTCTTCACTCCTCCGCTTCCCCCTTTCCTGCTTCCCTCGTTTCGTCGCTGCTTCCATGGGGAAGCTCTCATCCAGTTTCCCCATCGGTTCTGCCAATCCACGTCTTCGCCATAGACTTGGCAGTCTTTGTCGATATGTCCAAGACGCCCGCACATGAAGCAAAGAGTCGACAAACGCTCGTACTTAATCTCCACCTCCACAATCTTCCCGCTCTCCACCCTGATCTTCAGTGATCGCTTGAGAGGTTTGGTAACGTCTAATGCGATCCGGACTCGTAGAGACGAGTCCAAGCCAATGCAGTCTTTGTCCGTAGCCAACACCTCTCCGACGCGAGCCACGATCGTCCGGATGGTGGTATCCTCCTGATACCCTAGAGGGACTCTGTAAAGACGAACCCATAAGGGTTAAGTGTCGATCCGCAGCCTTCCTGGCTGTTCCTCCTTCTCGATCTCTTTGAATAGGAGCAAATGGCCGTCAAAATTCCACGGTTCCCCCTTGATCACTCGTTATTTGTCCGACCAGTGGGTGAACTGCATCACAAAAGCTCTGCCCTCCAGTTGCTTGAATTCCACTGATTCACGAAGGCTCCACGCTTGTGCCATCGTCCTCTCCATCGCACGGAAATTAAAAGATCTATCTGTCATTAGCCTGCCCACCAGCGCCAACGCTGTGTGATCTTCCGCCTCCTCACCGCTCCCAATTGCCTGCACGTCGATGGGGTCCTCCTCATCCTCTGTTAGCCGCAGTCCAGCATACCTTTCTGCCAGTTCAGCCGCCATACTGGGATGGAACCAAGAGCAAAACCCGCTCGCTTGAACCTGTAAGAGTAAACCCTAAGCTACGGGAGGAAGACGTTCACACCCGCTAGCCCTAATCGCCAGAGCGACGAGGATGCAGGGGAACGAGGCTTTTGAAATCCTTCAAGGGAGATACACTATATGTTTTATGCAAAATCTCAACATTTCTTGGTATAACATAATTTTTACCTTATTGGGATTACACAAATCGATGGATCTTGAGTCCAACATCCCACATGTTGTCATGGTTCTCTAATAGGGAATGTGACTCACAGTCTGATCTAATATGAGGCGCCCACCCTAGGAAATGATTAGTCAGTCTGTATCTATGAAAATGAGTCCACACTTATCCTCCTCCTTTTCTTCTCCGTGTGAAGCAAATATGTCCAGGTGCTCTAACGAGTAATGTAGAAACCACACTCCCCTAACATCTCAATGGACAAGGACTCTTTAGGTGTCAAAGAGGATCATGCAGCCTACCAAGTCATTTATGAAGGTACTTCATTGGATCTTGGCTAGGGCTTCACCTTACGAAGGAGCAGTTCATCCCAAAAAAGGAAAAAGAAAACAAACTGACCTACTCAGATTAATTTGTTTACCATAGTGATCGAGTTTCTAACTTATTTTTGAAATAATCTAGTTTGAATGGAGAAATTGTCATCTCGTTCCCCATGGCAGGCCTTTGTTTCAAGACGTCTTTCCATTTGGGGTCTTCAAGAAAATGTTGCCACGTGGCACAACAACCTTCACACCTTTTTTTCTTTATTTCTCAATACTATAGTACAATGGATTAATTTTATCCAATACAATCATGTTAAAACTATTTTCTAGATGTGAAATAATTAAATAATGCTAATAATATATATACATATATGCATATATACATATTTGACATATAGCTAATCTTTTTGGTTACATTAATGCTCATAGCACAATGTATGACATCAATCGACACTTTTGAACTTAGTATCATGGTTTAATACATCACCTTCTTGAATCTATTTTGAACCTCTTAACCATGATATTCTTTGATCTCTAATGTATATCATGTTGTAGAGGACTCAATTATGAATCCAACACCGCAAACATCACCTCAGTTAAAGGCTCCTAATATGAGCTGCTCAACATAGGAAATGATCAATCAGTTTGTATTTGTGAACCTGAGTCCACACTCCTCCTCCTTTTCTTCTCCGTGTGAAGTGAATATGTCCAGGAACTCTGATGAGAAATGTAAAACCAAACTCCCGCAACGACATCTCAATGGACTAGGAATCTTTAGGTATCAAAGAGGATCAGACGGCCTACCAAGATCATGTACTAAGGTACTTCATTGGATCTTATCCAAGGCTTCATCCTACAGAGGAGCAATTCGCCCCAAAAAAGGAACTGACCTACTTAGATTAATTTGTTTACCATATTGACCTAGTTATTGACTTATTTCCCAAATAACCTAGTTTGAATGGGAGAAGTTGTCAGCCTGTGCCCCATGGCAAGCCTATGTTTCAAGATGTCTTTCCATTTGAAAAACGACAATACTCCCACTCGTTACGATGGTCTCTATCATTCCATTTCCATTGCAGGTAACAAAAAGAGTAGTAGTGGAGTAGCTTAACCCCGCGCATACGCGAGCCGAGGGGATCGATGCCGTTGTGACTTGATTTGTCAGTTCGGGTGACCCGATAACTGGTGTATCAGTTCCTCCCACCGCCAGCTTAAATTGGACAACATCTAAATCTCATCATATGAGGTTTAAAACGGCTTTTAGGCAAGCAATGAGTTAAGTTATATCTAAATATTTGACGTAATAATGAATTTGTATCTGATATTCCAGCAATACAAAATTTTGTTTGATTTAAGGGAGTAGAGAAATTTGGAGGTACTCCAAGGAAGGGTTGGGTGTTTGTAGGGATGAGTTGGGTCTTGCAATTGGATTTAGTGTGACCATATTAGATATATCCTTAGTGTGTGAAAAATCACTAACCAGCCAAGACAACCTAAATGTATTTGATTAATTGAATTGCATGCAAGAGAATACAACATGATAGTTGAATACCGAACTAAATAGTCATATATTGTGATTTATGCAACATGGACAACTAAGTATAACTGCATGGAATAGTCAAATTAGTTGATATTTTCTTTAGTTGTATTATGTCTTAAACCAACATGAACTATACTAGTACATGTTTAAGGACAACCAAACTAAACAATTATTGTAACAAGCTAATATACGCATTCATGAGACTATTTCTTATATGTTTGAGTTCGTTACATGGTGACTAAGTTGACATGGAATGCAAAATATTAGTTGATTGTAGTAACATAACAGACCGAATAGGGACCATAGATACATACATATACATGTATAAAATTATTCAAAAAGCTCAATATAAGGGAAGATTAGACATAGACTAATCAAAAATTTATGTGGCTAAAGATGGTTCTCAAAACTAAAAGATATATCTAATGGACCATATGTCCATTTAACAAAATTGATATCTCAATATTACTGACCTAAGTGTTGAGCATTGTTCATATTTTAATAATGACTTAACCATTCCATTCATATGTATATAATATATTTGTTAGAGATTCGATTTCAGGCATTAGGTACATGAAAAGATCAAATTCATCAAACCCTAGCTATCGAAGTTCAAGTCAAAAGCAATGCAAATGCACTTTTGTGGAAAATACTCCAAATCACCTTATAACATTTTTGTAATCATTTGAATTAATGATATGAATTGTAACTAAGATGATAAAAAACCAGCAACACTTAATTCCATCGTTTGATCACTTTAAAATCATTTTGGCAAATTCATCACAACAACTTAATCGGTCGAGTTTGAATCTCAATCGATCCATGATGGATTTTGGAAATGGTTTGGATCGATCGAGTTGTATACTCACATAAATCGACCGACCAACTTTCTATCCAAAGTTTATTTTAGTGAATCGGTCGAGTTATCCCATGACAAATTCGATTGATCATTTGAAAATTGACTTTGTTGGATAGTGCATCGGTCAAGTTACCTTTATTAAAACTTGACCTATCATTAGAAAATTTCCTTTCTCAGATAGTAGATTGGTCAAGTTACTTTTATTGAAAATTGACCGAATACATTGTACAGATAATACAGAAAAAGTAATTCCAACCATTGGAGAGTTTCTAGAAATGAAAATAGATTTGTTGCAAAAAGTGAATGGTTATTTTTTATTCTTAACTGATTCCACACTCAAAGCAACACCCCCAACTATAAATAAGACCCCTTGGAGTTCATTCTAAGGTTACTCATTCATGTTATTCTTGATCCTTGCTATAGTTGATTGTGCTAAGCCCCTTCGAGCCCCTTTCTCTCTCTCATTTACAAAGCATTTTGTGATTATGAATGAGTTAGGCATGTTGTAAGAGAGATACCTCATTTTTACTTTGTGAAGCTCTCCATCTCTTCACTTCCCAATCCCCTTTCTTCAAGAAGCAAAGGCTGAAGTGATCTTCTCTGAGTGAAGGAGGAGTTGTTTCTCTTCTTCAAGGTTGAAGAAGGTGTGAATATCTTCTCCAAGTGAAGGAGAAGGACAAGGCAAAAGATCCAAAGTGGTTGGTGGGTAAATCCTCAAGGCCAAAGGCTTGTTGTATGAAGGGGAGGACCTTGGTGAAGGCATCTAGCTGATAGAAAGAGAGGTTAAGACATGTTGAGAGGTATAAGATCATCTCTTAGATAGGTAAGACCGTGTTTGTAAGGTTATTGACTCCCTTGGCCTAAAAGGAAAGTGGGGTATCATTGTCCCAGATAAGGAAGGTCATTTGTTTAGCTCTTATAAGTAATATAAGGAGTAGGCATATTATATATCCTAGAGCTTGACCTCTCTAGGCAGTGGACTGATAGTTTCCTAATTTGGATATTAGAACCACTCTAAACACCTTGTCCAAGTGTTTGTTTCAATCTCTCTTATCCTTGCTATGCTTGTTTAGATAAGACTTCAAAATCACTTTTAGCATTTGGTCTTAATTGATATAATTTGAATGACTAGATATTCTTGTACAAGTTTTGAAGCTCTATACGCCCCCCTCTAGAGATCTTAGATACAACAAGTGGTATAAGAGCCGCAGTCTTCTCCGACACATCTCCCATGAGATGAGAAGATGGGAAAATTACTTGGGTCACTCAACCTAGATGGAATCATCTCCATGAGGCCACCGGTCTTCAATAACACCAATTTTCTTTATTGGAAAAGAAGGACGCAGTTCTTCCTCCAAGGAACCAACTAGAACACGTGGAAGGTGGTGATTCTCTCCTACAAAGGGCAATCGGGGATGTAGCCACTTGGAATGAAGCCATTTTCAAGAAGGCACAACTCAATGCCAAGGAGGTTAAAATCATCTATGCTTCTCTCACTCCCTCTGTGTTCAACTGAATCTCATTTTAGGACACAACCCATAAAATTTTGAAACAAGTTATGCATCATATATGAAGGCACGCAACAAGTCAAAGAGTCCAATATCTACATGCTAAATGGGCTGCTTGAGAACTTCAAGATGGATAAGAAGAAGAAACTAGCAAATATGTACTCAACACTCAACACTATTGTCAATGGACTTGTAGGTTTGGGACAACCTTTAGATAGAGGTGTAATAAACTCCAAGATACTTAGGTCTCTTCCAAAGAGACGGGAACCAAAGGTGACTTCTATTCTAAAAATATTCAAAAAGCTCAATATAAGGGAAGATTAGACATAGACTAATCAAAAATTTATGTGGCTAAAGATGGATCTCAAAACTAAAAGATATATCTAATCACTAGTACATAACCGACCTTTAGTGTCAGTTATTTAAGGCCTTTAGTGTCGGTTTCTAAGCGACACCTATGTGGGCGATGCTAAAAGCCAAGTCGTTACACGTCGATTAAAAAACTGACGCCAAAACCCTTCGCGCGCCACCGGAATGGCGCCAGCAGGGGACTATAGGCGTCGGTTATTAGATTATAAACCGACACCATATACCTTCGCGCCACATAAGGGCGCCATCTTGGGCACTATCAGCGTCGGTTATTAGTTAAGAAACCGACGTCAAATACCTTCGCGCCACAGAAGGGCGCCATCTTGGGCACTATCAGCGTCGGTTATTAGATAATTAACCGACGTCATATACCTTCACGCCACAGGAAATAGACACCGCTTATTTGTACAAAACTGACATTGTAACGATGTGGCGTCAGTTTTATACAAATAACTGACGCCTACTTTTTGTTTTTTTTCTGTCAGTCTGCAGACCTGCTGTGGCTGGTCGCAGGATGAGAAACCTGCAGTTCAGTTATGAACTGCAGGTTTTACGACATCCATTGATATCAGACAACAACAGGCCACAAACCTGTAAAATTAACAACAAAAATATTCACACATTTAGCAATGCAACCTGCAGTTCCATTTGATTTTCACACATTTAGAAACATTCATGTAGCTAGCAATCTGTAGTTCCATTCATTTTCACATTCACACATGTAGAAACATTCATATAGAAACCAACAATTTCATTCATTTTCACTCAGACACATGTAGAAACATCCATACATGTAGAAACATTCACACATATATTATAATTCAGAAATTCATTTACAAAATATCATTCTTTAGTCATAATTCGCTATCAACATCCCAATTATATCTTAAAACCCCCGCTATTTATATGATTGTTGCCCATTCTTCTCTTACTTCATTTAATTCTCCCGTCGTATAGGGAGCTTGTACAACTGGTAAGGCGTTTCCTATATTTTGGTCAGTTTTAAACACCTGCAAAGAGAATGATGTATATATATATATATAATTAATGATCTATAAATAAGATTGATATATTTCATATTATCTAATGAGACTATATAATACCTCAGCAATACAATTGATGTCCATTGGGGCATATTTGATAATCATGTGCATAAATCGCATCACATAGTATCCACATGCCCATCCGTTGTCTTGTGTAGCACACTATAAATTCAAACATACAAAATATTAAAAAATACAACTAATTAAGCATTGTTCACATAAATAATATATATGTATATTGCAGTCGGGAACTTACTTTCACGTTCTTCCAAATTATTGGCTGGTTCTTTTTCATGGGGACCTTTCCTCCAGCCTTTTTGAACTCATCAAAACTCCTACATGTTAATGTAACACAGTACATTGCATAATTAAATAGTAATGTAATAACATATGTTAATGGATATGAAAATGAAATATTTCTCACCGGAATAATGTCATTTTCATTATGTGTCCATATTTTGTATTCAATTTACTCCCCTTAGGATCTAGATAATAGACAGTGAACGTCTCGGGGACAATAACCAGTAACTCCAAATGCATACTACTAGAGGTAAAAAGTTAAAAATTAATAACTCAAAATCCACAATAAAAATGTAATTTTCTTAAGTCCAAATTATAATAAGCAGAGTAAACTTACTCTACATTGAATGGAGCCATTATCACCGTCTTCTTATTTTTAGGAAAAAATTGTAAAAGCCTCACAGTAGTATTGTTGAACTGACGGAGGGTCTTTAGCTACTAGACTAATCAAAGATAGAATCAAAAATCCTACATGTTCGAATGCAAAATCTGCACATATCTTGTCTAAGTAGCTGTAAAATATGTATTAATTACACATGCATTAATAAATAAGAAACAAGATCACCAGATCCTACACAAGGTATATGGATGTATAAAGCATATCTCACCTTATCCATAGCTCTATCACAGATGTATTTAGCCAATCATATCGAAACAACTCCAAAATATCTTGTATAAATAGTTTGCTTTCTTATGATTGACCTGCAACATCTGAATCTATAGAAACAATTATAGGGCAATGTATATCATGTTTGCCTAACCATATTTCCATACCCCTACAGTTAGGACCTAACGGGTCAGGTAGGTCCTGTGGAACCCAACTGGATAATATAGGAGGTGGAAGTGGAGGCCTAGATCATGTGGGTGTCTTCTTTTTAACATGTCTATATATATATATATATATATATATATATATATATATATATATATATATATATATATATATCAGATCAACTGACATCATATACACACACTAACAATTTAACGTAATGTAAATTTACCATACCATTTCAGTAAAGACGACATCCGCTTTTAGCCACAATATCACTCCACCTTCTGCCTCACCAAGCGTTTCACAATCTGGGTGGGCATATGGCAATAGAAGATCCATCCACTGGGAGAATATATGTATCGGGCTCACACGAATCCAACCAGCTGGTAATGGAGACCCGTGAAACATTTCTCCTGGTAGGGATGGGTAAGCCGACGCCTCTGCAATGACATATTCTTTACTTTTTAGACGACATGGCTTCAACCCCTACAAATTTTTGTGTAAAGAATGTTATATACATATATACATTTCATCTTTTTTTGAAATGACTACAATTTCATATATACATATCATCTTGAAAACATATCATCTTGAATTAAAGAACTAGTTACTATGTCATAAAAATACTTACATCGGATGTGCTAGGTGGTGGGTCTACAGGATTACTCCCAACCTCTGCAGTAGGAGTAGAGCCTACTGTAAGAGTTATAGGTACTGTCTGGTAAGTGGAAGTCTGAGATGCCTGCCACTTTTTCATTGCTTCTTCGAGTTTCCTATCAAATAGCTTATCTACCTAAACATGGATAAAAGAAATGTTAGCTTCTAATTATTGAATTCTCTTTTACGGTAACATTATAAAGAAAGAATATGTTACCTCTTCTTGTGAAAATCCCACTTTTGGGACATGTTTGCACTGGGATGGCCCAAAAAAAGCTTTGATGCCCACACCAGCGCCTGCAACCCTAACACGTCCAGGATGCTCTGGGTTACCCAGAGCAACTGTCAATTCATCCCTTGTGCCCTCAGGGATGAACTTGCCTTGTTTCCTCAGCTCGTGTAGCTCCCTCTAATTGCCAAAAAAAATTTGTTATTAAGTAAACACCACAAATAATAAATATTCGAACGATTGTTTTAAGAGTTGTATTTTACCATTTTTGCATCCGCCTCAGCAGTTACGGGCTTCCTTATTTCTCCCTTCTTATTTTGTCTCCCAGCTATCCAAACATCATGGTGAGGTAGAGGTGTGCTACCTATAGTGGAGGACTCCTGAGTAGCAACAGACTGAGCAGTAGCCTCAGACTGTAGTCTTTGGTGAATGCCTGCATACCCCTTTAGACCCATTGTGTGGTCATGCACATTCAGTGCATGCCTTGATCTTTATGCCTCACTGAGGGCCTAGTTAGTATGCACATTAATAATTTGGTTAGTAACAGTAAATGTTAATCTTGAATAGGTGAATACAACATATATGAATGAGATTGGGACTGACACCTAATACCTTGAATTCATCAGTTTGTCTTGAAGCAACAAACACGTCCCATTCTTCTTTGTCCAGGTAGTTCCACTGTTTAGTGGCTGTCTTCTTCCTCTTGTCAGCTTTTTTTATGTATTCTCGGGTGAGATTTATCCTATAGTTCCTTAGGACTCTCCCACAGCATTGCATCACGCATTTACGATGCAACTTTTCATCCAATTCAAATATACTCTGCAAAATAGAATTTCTATTAACTAGTATCCAAAAAAATTAGTAATCTACAAAATAGAATTGCAAATTAGTAATAACTCATGCATAAATCCTTGCATATTAGGTATTTCTTCTCCTTAGAAACTTTATGCCAAGAATCTATCTTACAACCGCAATGGCTATGAGTAACATACCCAAGATATGAAATAAACGAATTACGATTCACACCAGATGCATTTCCTGCATTATCAAAATCCACAACAAGTTTGGGTCCATTGCCCTTTTGCGCTATTAACTTCTTCATCATAGTGATGCCCCTTCTCTTGTCAACTTGTTGGTGCTGCTGATCAAGTGCCTCAAGTACTTCAGATGGTACATGTGCATCATCAACCTAAAATTTGACAAAATAAACACATTTACAAGATATAAATATAAATGGACATATAGATATAAATATATGATATATTTTTAAAACTTACATTGTTAGGCGGCGCATTGATGTCCTCACTCTCACGGTAATCATCACCACGGTCATCAGGAGAATGCTCAGCCATCTGAAAATTCACATTCACATTGTAAAGTTTACATTATAAAGTAATTCAAATTGTAAAGCTCAAATTGTAAAGTTCACATTCACATTGTAAAGTAATTCACATTGTAAAGTTCACATTATAAAGTAATTCACAACGTTAGCTTCAAATTGTAAAGTTCACATTCACAATGTAAAGTAATTCACATTGTAAAGTTCACATTCACATTGTAAAATTCACATTGTAAAGTTCACATTATAAAGTAGTTCATATTGTAAAATTCACATTGTAAAGTTCACATTCACATTGTAAAATTCACATTGTTAGCTTTCAGCTTATACAATGTCAACACAACGCTAAGCTTCATAAACTTAGTACAACCTGTGTATAATGGTATCTCAACATCATGCACAATGTTTCTAAAAATGGGACGTGGATCGGTGTGCTCTACCCCACAACTATCCAGCATCGCATCAACGATGTCTACTGGAACTGGTTCATTCACATCTACATCATCGTAGGCAATTTCTTCTTCCACACAAGCACTGCTATCGACATTCACTGGTTTCAGGTTTGAAATCTCTCTATGCCAGTGCCATTCTGTATAGCCTTGTATAATCCTGTTGCACATGACATGACTTTTGATTTCATCACCAGTGCTGACTTTCAAGTTGTTACCGCAATGCCTACATGGACAGTAGAACCTATCTCCAGGTTGTTTCCTATGTTCCTCGGAAAATCTAATAAACTGATCAAGACCAGAAATAAACTCTGGGGTGCAGCGATTGCGAATGGAGATCCATGATCTATCCATTCTATGATCAAAGAGAAAACAAATATACATTACAACAAGATTAGGGTCTGGGGTTAACAAATACATGTGTTGTCATTCTTATACCTAAAATCCTATTTCTTCAAGTTAGGGTGATTATTGATGTCTTTAAAAGCATGATTGGTAATTTAGGGAAAAGTTCATCATTTACATTCCAAGCATGTCACATGTGTGCATTACAGTTCATCATTAACATGTGATGTCATTCTTATATATAATAAATGTGTACCACCTATCCCATTCTTGAACACCTAATCTCACTAGTAAGTGTATAATGTGTATTGGGTTTTCAAGAAAATTTCGGCAGCATTTCCCCGTTGTTCTCTAAGTACATATGTACTTAGAGAACAAACGGGGAAATGCTGCCGAAATTTTCTCAAAAACCCAATACACATTATACACTTACATCCTAAGTGAGATTAGGTGTTCAAGAACAGTCCCAAACCGGGGACTATCCAAGATTTACTCCTAATGAGTAAATCTTGGACGGGTTTCTAGGCCAACAAATACATGTGTTGTCATTCTTATACCTACAATCCTAGTTCTTCAAGTTAGGGTGATTATTGATGTCTCTAAAAGCATGATTGGAAATTTAGGGAAAAGTTCATCATTTACATTCCAAGCATGTCACATGTGTGCATTACAGTTCATCATTAAGCAACAAGGGTGATTAGGATTCTCAATATACTCAACAATGAAACAAGTTACCAATTTCATAGCAAGTTACATCACTAGATGATTATATAATTCTAAAATTAGTACACAAATAAATTCAAATGATTAGATAACTAAATAAAAATAGTAGACAAAAAATACAAATAAGTAGATGAATAAATACAAATCTATTGATAAACTAATATAAATTAGTAGATGATGATAAATTAATTGCTGAATCAGTACATAAATAAATACAAACATTAGATTAATACATACAGATCAATTGAAAAATAAAGTTAAATCATTTGTAAATAAATTTCATTAAGTAGATGATTAAATCGTAACAAAATCAGTACCTAAACCCTAAACACAAATAAGTAAATAACTTTAAAAAAAATAAAGAAATGCCCAGCAGCAGCCTAGGCGTGCCTTGGCACCGCCCAAGCAGCCTCCGGAGCAGAGGAAGAAGGAAGAAGGCAGGGCGGGCATACCTTGAGGGCAGAGGAGAGCAGCGGCCAGAGCAAGACCTAGCAGCAGCTGGCAGCCGGCGCCGACGGTGAGGAGAGAAGACGAGCGGCGACGAGGGTGGCGAGGAGAGCACAACAGCCACCGGTGGGGGCAGCGGCAAGGAGAGGAGAGGCGCCGGCGAGGAGCAGCGGCGGAAGGGAGAGCATCAAGAGCGGCGGTGAGGGCGTCGGCGGCGAGTGGTGGCGGCGCGGGGGAGCAACGGCGGCCGGGGCAACGGAGGCTGGGACAACGACAGCGGCGATGATGGGGAGCAGAATCGCCAGACCTAACAACTAGAATCGTAATGAAACAGAGACAATGGGGAAAATATATGTTTCGCGGGGCTATTAATTGAGCCATAGGCGTCGGTTATTTAAATAAACCGACACATAAAATTAAAGGTGTCGGTTCTCCACAAAAACTGACACCTATTCTCAATTATAGTTGTCGGTTGTAATAACTACAAAACAACCAACGTCTAAATACATATGATGATTAAAAAAATTGTTCTCGATTAATGACCAAAGTCGTCGGTGTCTTATGAAAACCGATGCTTAAAGGGTGTGAAAAATTCCCCTCGGACAGCGCGGGAAAACTCATAAGCATCGGTCATTGTAGTTAAACTGACGACCAAAACGTGCCCAATTTCTATCTCGCGAATAACCTTTAGTCGTTGGTTTATTATTTAACAACCGACGCCATATGTTAAATTTTGGAGGTAATTTTTTTCGCTGGAAATTTTGGATTTGGCGGTTAATTTTAGGCTTCGATTTTTTATTAAGTAATCGACACTGAATAAAAGAAGTACCCGTGTTTGGGCGCCCTTCCTAGATTGGATGCCAGTTTATGTTATCAACTAACACTGTATAGTTTAGGTGTCGGTTTATTTTTACAACTGACACATTTAAATGTGACGTTATAAGCCATTTCTGTAGTAGTGAATGGACCATATGTCCACTTAATAGAATTCATATATCAATATTGCTGACCTAAGTGTTGAGCATTGTCCATATTTTAATAATGACTTAACCATTCCATTCATATGTATATAATATATTTGTTAGAGATTCGATTTCAGGCATTAAGTACATGAAAAGATCAAATTCACCAAACCCTAGCTATCCAAGTTCAAGTCAAAAGCAATGGAAATGCACTTTTGTGGAAAATACTCCAAATCACCTTAGAACATTTTTGTAATCATTTGTATTAATGATATGACTTGTAACTAAGATGATAAAAAACCAGGAACACTTAATTCCATCGTTTGATCACTTTAAAATCATTTTGGCAAATTCATCACAACAACTTAATCGGTCGAGTTTGAATGGCAATCGATCCATGGTGGATTCTGGAAATGGGTTGGATCGATCGAGTTGTATACTCACATAAATCGACCGACCAACTTTCTGTCCAAAGTTTATTTTAGTGAATCGGTCGAGTTATCCTAGGACAAATTTGATTGATCATTTGAAAATTGATTTTGTTGGATAGTGCATCGGTCAAGTTACCTTTATTGAAACTTGACCTATCATTAGAAAATTGACTTTCTCAGATAGTGGATTGGTCAAGTTACTTTTATTGAAACTCAATCGAATACATTGTACAGAAAATACAAAAAAAGTAATTCCAACCATTGGAGAGTTGCTAGAAATGAAAATAGATTTGTTGCAAGTTGTGAATGGTTATTTTTTATTCTTAAGTGATCCCACACTCAAAGGAACACCCCCAACTATAAATAAGACCCCTTGGAGTTCATTCTAAGGTTGCTCATTCATGTTATTCTCGGTCCTTGCTATAGTTGATTGTGCTAAGCCCCTTCGAGCCCCTTTCTCTCTCTCATTTACAAAGCATTTTCTGATTATGAATGAGTTAGGCATGTTGTAAGAGATCTCTCTCATTGTTACTTTGTGAAGCTCTCCATCTCTTCACTTCCCAATCCCCTTTCTTCAAGAAGCAAAGGCTGAAGTGATCTTCTCTGAGTGAAGGAGGAGTTGTTTCTCTTCTTCAAGGCTGAAGAAGGTGTGAATATCTTCTCCAAGTGAAGGAGAAGGACAAGACAAAAGATCCAAAGTGGTTGGTGGGTAAATCCTCAAGGCCAAAGGCTTGTTGTATGAAGGGGAGGACCTTGGTGAAGGCATCTAGTTGATAGAGAGAGAGAGGGTAAGACATGTTGAGAGGTATAAGATCATCTCTTAGATAGGTAAGGCCTTGTTTGTAAGATTATTGACTCCCTTGGCCTAAAAGGAAAGTGGGGTATCCTTGTCCCAGATAAGGAAGGTCATTTGTGTAGCTCTTATAAGTAATATAAGGAGTAGGCATATTAGATATCCTAGAGCTTGACCTCTCTAGGAAGTGGACTGATAGTCTCCTAATTTGGATATTAGAACCACTCTAAACACCTTGTCCAAGTGTTTGTTTCAATCTCTCTTATCCTTTCTATGCTTGTTTAGATAAGACTTCAAAATCACTTTTAGCATTTGGTCTTAATTGATATAATTTGAATGACTAGCTATTCTTGTACAAGTTTTGAAGCTCTATACGCCCCACCTCTAGAGATCTTAGATCCAACAAGTGGTATCAGAGCCACGGTCTTCTCCGACACATCTCCCATGAGATGAGAAGATGGGAAAATTACTTGGGTCACTCAACCTAGATGGAAGCTTCTCCATGAGGCCATCGGTCTTCAATAACACCAATTTTCTTTATTGGAAAAGAAGGATGCAGTTCTTCCTCCAAGGAACCAACTAGGACATGTTGAAGGTGGTGATTCTCTCCTACAAATGGCCAACCGGGGATGTAGCCACTTGGAATGAAGCCAATGTCAAGAAGGCACAGCTCAATGCCAAGGAGGTTAAAATCATCTATGCTTCCCTCACTCCCTATGAGTTCAACCGAATCTCATTTTAGGACACAACCCATAAAATTTTGAAATAAGTTATGCATCATATATGAAGGCACACAACAAGTCAAAGAGTCCAATATCTACCTGCTAAATGGGTTGCTTGAGAACTTCAAGATGGACAAGAAGGAGAAAGTGGAAAACATGTACTCAACACTCAACACTATTGTCAATGGACTTGCAGGTTTGGGACAACCTTTAGATAGAGGTGTAATAAACTCCAAGATACTTAAGTCTCTTCCAAAGAGACGAGAACCAAAGGTGACTTCTATTGAAGAAGTGACAAGTCTTGGAGACTTAGCCACAGAGGAGCTCATTGGCAATCTTCAAACCCATGAGCCAAGGCTAGACAAAAAAGAGGAAGAAGAATAATAAGAAGAGAAGGATTCAAAGAAATTCAAAGATAATGCCTTCAAAGCTCAACTGGAGGCAATGATCCTGCGACAACAACTCGCTTATCAGTCCTCTGCCAACTCCTCAAGTGAAGATGATGGCCCTAGTGATCATGAAGCTAACTACTCCAAGGAAAAACACTTTAAAGGAAAGCCTTCTTCATCCTCAACTCTAAGGTTCTATGAATTTGGAAAAAAGGCGTACTACAAGAATGAATTCCCAAAGGCTAAGACAAGCCACCACAACAGCTGCCACAAGAAGAAGGATTATTATAAGAAAGAAGGCATGTACAAGAGAAAGGATAAGAAGGAGAAGAGAAGCAAGGATGCATCTCATGCGACTTGGGAAGACTCATCTACAAGCAGCTCAAGCTCTAACAAAGGTGAATGCCATCTTGCACTCTTGAACTGCACAAGTGAAGACATAAGTGAGGTTAAAGACTAATGTATTGTTTATTGTGGTTGTTCTAAACATATTACTGGTAAAATCAGCCTCTTCAAGCAATTCACAAAGAAGAAAGGAGGATTTGTGATTTTTGGAGATAACAACAAGGGTAAGGTCATAGGTGAGGGTGATGTGGGAAATTCACTTTGTATAAAGAATGTTCTTCTTGTGGGTGGCCTACATCACAATTTAATAAGAGTTAGTCAACTTTTTGATAATGGTTATCTTGTTCTTTTTACTTCTATAGAACGATTGCTTCTAGATTCCCTCTCCTACAACGTCATTTATAAGGTAACTAGAAATGGTAATCTTTATATTATTGTGATTGACTCTATAAAGCCCATTGTTGGTAGATGTCTTTTTTCAAATTTGAATGATGTATCTTTATGTCACCATAAGTTTGGTTAAGTAAATATGAATCAAATGAAGAAGTCAAGCAAAAGACTTGGTGAAGGGACTTTCCAAATAGGATTTTGAAAAGGATGAGGAATGCCATCCTTACACCTAAGGAAAGTAAACCAAGTCTTCCTTCAAATCCAAAGGAGTCCTTGGCACCAAGAGAGCTCTTGATATTCTTCACGTTGATCTTTTTGGACTATTGTGTGTGGAATTGCTTCATGGTAGCAAGTATTGTTTGGTGATTGTCTATGATTTCTCTCGCTTTACTTGGACCTTCTTCATCATTTCAAAAAGTGATACTCTAAATGTTTTCTCGACTTTTTCGCAAACGGGTTGAAAATGAAGTTTTTTTTCCAGATTGTTTCTATCCGCAGTGACCATGGGGGGGAGTTTGAAAATGATTTGTTTGAACGATTTTGTGAGGAATTTGACTATGCACATAACTTTTCTTCACCTTGAATGCCTCAACAAAATGGGGTTGTAGATATGAATAATAGGTCTCTACAAGAAATGGCTAGGACTATGCTTCTAGATTACAACACTCCAAAGAAGTTTTGGGTCGAACCCGTTAGTACTTCATATTTTGTGCGAAATCGGGGTTCTACTCATCCTTTTCTTCAGAAAACCCCCTATGAGCTATAGCATGGTAGAAATTCGTCCATTGATTTCTTTCATATTTTTAGATGTCCTTTTTTTCAACACTAAGGATTCTCTTGATGAGTTTGATCCAAAATTGTATAAGGCTTTCTTTCTTGGCTATAGCACTGTCAGCAACGCATATAGAGTATATAATATAGAACTGTGCAAAAAAGAAGAATCTATAAATGTTAGATTTTTTGAGATTAACCCCTCCATTTCCAAAGGTATTGTTCCACATGATGATGTTGTAGGTGAGGTGATTCCTCTGTTAAAAGAGCTCAACATCGGTGATAGAGGAAAAGAGGTGTTAGTTGATGAAGAGGAAAAGAGTGAAGAAAAGAAGGATCCAACTCCCCGCTTCACAAAGAATCATCCAAAGGTGCTCATCTTAGGCATCCTTTTGAAAGGCTGAATATGCAGGCTGCACTCAACAAAGAAGATATAGAAAGTTCCTTCATCTTTCAAATAGAGCCAACAAATGCCAAAGAAGCTCTAAAGGATGATGAATGGATCCAAGCAATGCAAGAAGAATTGGAGCAGTTCGAAAGAAACAAAGTGTGGACTCTTGTGCCAAGTCCAAGTGATAGAATGATCATTGGTACCGAATGAGTTTACTGCAAAAAATTGGATGAAAATGGAAAAGTAGTAAGGAACAAAGCAAGGATAGTTTCTAAAGGCTACAATCAACAAGAAGTTATATATTTTGATGAAACATATGCACCTATAGCTAGACGTGAGCTTATTAGAATGTTGCTTGCTTTTTCCAATCACAAAAACTTTCTTCTTTATCAAATGGATGTTAAAGGTATATTTTTGAATGGTACAATTGAGGAGGAAGTGTATGTTGCACAAACCCTGAGGTTTGAACATGATAACTTGCCTAACCATGTTTATTTGTTGCAAAAATCTCTTTATGGCCTCAAACAAGCACCTCAAACTTGGTGTGAGAAACTGAAGAATTTTTTGTTAGATCATGGTTGTATCATGGTCAAAGTAGATTCTACCTTGTTTCTAAAGTGCACTTCTAACAATGATCTTATCATTCAAATATATGTTGATGATATCATTTTTGGCAAAACTTAACTTGATCTTTGCAAGGATTTTAGTGATCTTATGCAAAGTGAGTTTGAGATGAGCATGAGGGGGGAGATTACATTCTTCCTTGGCTTTTAAATTAAGCAAACAAAGAATGTGAACTTCATCAAGCAAAGGAAGTACAAAAATGAGCTACTTAAGAGCTTTGGGATGGAGAACACCAAGCCAATGGACACCCCCATGTCAAAAACTACCAAGCTTGATAGAGATGAAGAAGGTGAAAAGGTAGATGAGAATCTCTATAGAGGTATGATTGAAAGTTTACTTTACTTAAATGCCTCTAGACCTGACATAATGTTTAGTGTTGTATTGTATACTCACTTTCAATCAAGTCATAGGAAATCACATCTTATAGTGGTTAAGAGGATTTTAAGGTATCTAGCCAAAACCTCAAATTGTGGAATATGGTATCCTAAGTCAAGGGACTTTACTCTTACTGCTTATAGTGATGCATATTACACAAGGTGCTTGATTGATAGAAAGTGCATAAGTGTCTCTTGCTTCTTCCTAGGATCTTTTCTAGTTTCTTGGTTTTCTAAGAAGCAAAGCACATTGTCTCTATCAAATAATGAGGCTGAATACATTACAATAAGAAGTTGTTGTGGCCAAATCCTATGGATGAAGAAAACTCTCTAAGACTTTAACATTTTTTATTCTTCTCGTATCTTTCATGAAAATATGCAATTAACTTGTCATATAATCATATATTGCATAGTAGAGATAAACATATAGAGGTTTGTCATCAATTTCTTTATGACCACATTACCAAGAAGGATATTTATATCATGCATGTGGATACATAGAATCAATTAGCATACATTTTCACTGAACCTCTAGCTAGAGAGAAATTTGCCTTTATTAGATCAAAACTACTTATGACTTCTCTTGATGATATAGACATGCCTTCTATCTAGTTGTTATCTTTCCTATATGTTTCCTTCTCAATTTGATCATCTCTTGCTTGAGTGTGCTATATTTCTCTTGTTTCTTATCTTGTTTTGCTCATTTTGGGTATTTTTTGAAAACACTTGTTTTATCGAAAATAGTCCCTATGATGAGTGAAATGTACCTTAGTATGTCTAAAATACAAAATGGACTAGAAAAATAAATTTAATTAGCACTCACATGGATAGAATCTAGAATTGTTAATGTTGGGTCAAATTGACAATCGTACGAGTTGCCAATTCAATCGATCCATGGCCGAGGGCTTATGTAAAAAGTCATTCGGTCAAGTTTATTTCTCTCACAACTTGACCGAGGTCCGGGTTGGTACAAATTTTAAATAGGTTTTGGTCGACTATTCTCCCTCTCAACTAAAGAAAAGTCAAACAATTCTTACTCCAGCTCTCATAAAACCTCAACCCTTACCTCGCCCTTCCCTATCCTAGCCCTAACCAACCCCCATTTGACCTACCTAGCACCTTTTCCTATCTCCCTAGGTGGTTAGACAACCTTTGGTGGTGGTTTCCTATAGTTCTGACTCTCTCTCTCTCACCATCCATTGCTTTATTAGAAGAAAGAAGGTCGCACCTGCTAGAGCTCCATTGTCATCCTCCAACTCACGCCTCATTCCTTATGATGACAACTTTTTGTTTCAACTGAAGATCTAAACAGGTATAAGGAGATCCTTCCTAAGAACCATTTCCTCTTTCAAGCTTTGTTTAAACCTCTCCCTACTAAGAAAAAGGACATAGATGAGGTAGTTGAGTTTCTTTATGACCATCACCTAGCTGCCCTGAGCATAGAACGACAACGCTTTCATTATTTAATTACAAGCACCAAAGTGGCCGATGAATTTTATGCCAATATTTCATGGAGCTACGACTCTCTTGTACCCCCTCCTAATACTCAAGTGATCACCACTTATATGATTGTTGGTAAGAAATGAAAACTACTAGAGGGGGGGGGGGGTGAATAGAGTTTTATAAAGATTTTAATAATTATTGAACTCAAACAACTACAATGAAAATATTGGACAAGGAGACACAGGGTTTAGAGTGGTTCCAACTATAGCAAATACTATAGCCGTCAATCCACTACTCGGTTTCTTACCCAACCGGGATTTGAAAAGAAATCTATTTTATTACCTCGCAAGGAATTTACATAAAATACAATCTCTTTTCCCAAACCCTTCAAGCAGCCTTCACCTAGAAGTAATCGCCAACCTTGAAGCAACCTTCCCTTGAAGTAGATGCACCAACTCCCGTTGCACCAGCCTTCTGAAGTAGCTTCCCTTGCGATATCCTTCTTGAAGTAGCTTGAAGTCCCCTTCTCCACCTGAGAAGTCAACCCTCTCCAATCCGCAGCCTCCAATCCCTAGGAGTAGCAAGGAGAGTACAAAGAATAAAAGGGAACAAGAAAGAAAAAGGAAATTACAACTTATCCTTTAAGCCCAAGGCTTGATATGCCTAGATCAAGCGTATAGATCTCCTAGCCAAGTATGTGAACTTGTGATTGCTGTGGGTAGGAGAATCTAGCCTATAGGACACGAGATTGAGCTAAGGAGAATGTAGACAAATGATCACAGTGCTCAAATTGCTTGCAATAGATTGCTCAAGTATGCTCAAGTGTATTCTCAAGTGTAACAAGTGAATTCTAGTGTCCTATGGCTTGTCCTATTTATAGGAATGGCCTAAGTATGCTTAAGGACGTTCTAGACAACTTCTAGGGGTTTCTAAGTGCTTAACTAGCCGTTAGGTACAAAGTTGTTGCTTTAACAACGACTAATTAATTTATTCTGCAGTTGCTGTCAGAGACCATCTCGGTCGACAAATGGTCGACCGAGACACCTACTCGGTCGAACTTTTGTCGACCGACAGGCTCTCTGTAACAAGTGATTTGCAACGTCTTTCTTCAACTGCCAACTAACTTGTCTGTTGTGTCTAACGGCTACTTTGGATCTTTCTCGGTCGAGAAGATTGTCGACCGAGAGTGTCTCGGTCGAGGAGTTTGTCGACCGAGAAGGATCCTGTTTCAAGATTTCAATTTAGGCACTAATTATATGTGTGAGTGTGCATAAATGATCCTATTTAAATGGGATGACATGTCTAACTATGGTGTTTGGCTAGGGAAAATCTAACGCTTGATTTACATGCAATTCTAAGTACTTGTACATTATATATTTGTACAAGTTTTTACAATAATGATTACATTGCATGAAAATATAAACATTTTAGCTTGTGGATTTTCCCTAGTTGCTTTGCCATCCATCTTAGTCCTGCACACTCAAGTAGCTCGTTAGATTAATAAGAATGAAATGTTTGTCATAATCAAAACAAAGGGATTTATAGATGTCCATTTAGCCAACAATCTCCCCCTTTTTGAAGATGACAAACATTTCCAAAATATAAATAAAGGAAATATAAAACATATGAGTTTCATACCTTTAGATTACCTTGTGTAGCTTTTCCTCTTGTTTATAAAATGTGTGCTTATTATTCCCAATGAATTATGGAACATGAAATCCAGTTCATTTGGGAATATAGCAACTTTCAATGTAAAGCCAAGAGTATATTTATGAAACTCATTGATTGAGTTTTTCATAAATACTAAGTTATAGTTTTATATATCTCTCCCCCTTTGTCATTTCAAAAAGATAACC
The DNA here is from genome assembly GCA_963693085.1 of Alisma plantago-aquatica. Lineage (NCBI taxonomy): Eukaryota > Viridiplantae > Streptophyta > Magnoliopsida > Alismatales > Alismataceae > Alisma > Alisma plantago-aquatica. Next base: position 1,274,931,472 of record OY856412.1, on the reverse strand, counting down.
ATTTTAATAAAAACTCCCCCTTAATTAGATCTCCCGTCAAATCAAATGAAAAAGATGTCCATTTGAAAAGCCAAAAATGTAAACAAGAGTTTTTTGTTTAAGTAGCACAAATGTCAAAGAAAACATCCTCCAAAGGAGTGATAAGCAATTGCTTCCTAATGTTGTTAAAATGATCTAGTGGAAGCGGTTTTGTAAAAATATCAGCCAATTGATTTTCCGTATCAACATGATGAAGGGAAACATGATTCTTTGAGATGTGATCCCTTAAGAAGTGATGACGGATTTCAATGTGTTTTGCCCGACTGTGTAAAAAAGGATTGTGTGCTAAGTTTATGGCGCTCGTGTTGTCACAAAAAATAGGTGTAGAGGAAAGATTAAAACCATAATCGCTTAATACTTGTTGCATATAAAGCACTTGAGCACAACAAGACCCGGCTGCCATATATTCAGCTTCAGTTGTAGATAGGGCAACCGTATTTTGTTTCTTGCTAAACCAAGATACTAAGGCTCTCCCTAATAAGAAACAACCACCACTAGTACTTTTGCGATCAAGTCAACAACCAACATAATCCGCATCAGTATATGCTTTAAAATCCAAGGATTGGCCTTTTGGATACCATAGACCAAAACAAGTAGTACCAGCTAGATATCGAAGAATTCGTTTAACCGCTAGAAAATGAGATTGCATAGGTTGGGATTGAAATCGAGCACAAAGACCAACGGAAAACATAATGTCCGGTCGAGAAGCAGTTAAGTATAGCAAACTACCAATCATGGCTCTATATAAGGAATCATCAATAGGTTCCCCATTTTCATCCTTATCAATTTTGATAGAGGTAGCCATAGAAGTAGTAGCATGTTTGCATTGATCCATCCCAAAACGTTTTAAAAGTTCTTTAGTATATTTTTCTTGGCTTATGAAAATTCCTGCAGGTGTTTGCTTAATTTGAAAACCAAGAAAGAATGTTAGTTCACCCATGAGGCTCATTTCAAATTCTTTTTGCATAATGTCACTGAATTGTGTGCATAATGAATCATTAGAAGCTCCAAAAATAATGTCATCAACATATATTTGCACAACTAGGAAATCAGATGCATATGTTTTGAAGAATAAAGTAGAATCTGAATTTCCAATAGAAAAACCATTATCAAAAAGATATGTCTTGAGCCGTTCATACCAATTCCTAGGTGCTTGTTTTAGACCATAAAGTGCCTTTTTAAGTTTATAAACATGGTCACCTTTTTCAGGTATTTCAAAGCCAGGTGGTTGAGCAACATAAACTTCTTCTTGTATGATGCCATTTAGAAATGCACTTTTGACATCCATTTGATATAGCTTAATGTTTTTATGGGCAGCAATAGCTAGTAACATCCTAATAGCTTCAAGTCTAGCTACGAGTGCATATGTTTCATCAAAATCTATTCCTTCTTGTTGATTATATCCTTGTGCTACTAATTGAGCTTTATTCCTTATGACTTCTCCTGCCTCATTGAGCTTATTCCTAAAAACCCATTTAGTTCCTATGATAGTTTTATCTTGTGGTTTAGGAACTAAATCCCATACATCATTTTTAGTGAATTGATTTAACTCCTCTTGCATGGCTATTATCCAGTAATCATCCTTAAGAGCTTCGGATATCTTCTTAGGTTCAATGATAGAAACAAAAGCCATGTTTGCAACATCTTTGAAGGAAGACCGAGTTTTGACTTTATCATTTGGATCTCCAATAATTAGTTCTTGGGGATGATCCTTGATAAGCCTAGGTGTAGGTTGTGTTTCAACTTGGGGATCGGATATAGGAATTTTCTCACTATCATTGGAAATGGTTGTATTTTCGAATTGATTAGTGAGATCAATGATGTCTAGATTTTCAGATTTCGATTCTTCATGAAAAGAAACATGAATGTATTCCTCAACTTTTCTAGAGATATTGTTATATACTCTAAAGGCTTTGCTAGAAGTGGAATATCCCAAGAAGAATGCTTTGTGTGATTTAGAATCAAACTTGTCTCTATCATCTTTGGTATTTAAAATGTAGCATGTGGAGCCAAAAGTATGAAAGTAGTCAACTCTAGGTTTCTTAGAGTGTAATATTTCATATGGAGTTTTCTTCAAATGAGAGTGAATAGTTACTCTATTAAGCACATAACAAGCAGTGTTTACAGCTTCAGCCCAAAAGGTTTTGGGTGTGTTATGTTCAAGCATCATAGTTCTAGCCATTTCTTGTAGTGATCAATTTTTCCTTTCAACTATACCATTTTGCTGTGGGGTGCGTGGAGCAGAAAAATTATGAGTGTATCCTTGAGATGTACAAAACTCTTCAAATGTATGATTTTCAAATTCCCCACCATGATCACTTCTAATGGTGCATATTTTATTTTGTAAGAGATTTTCAATCTTTGAACAAAATTGCATAAAAACATGAATAGTATCATCTTTAGTTGCAATAAAATGTACCCATGTATATCTACTATAATCATCAACAATCACAAAGCAGTATCTCTTTCCACCAATTGATTGTGTCCTCATTGGTCCAAATAGATCCATATGAATTAATTCTAATGATCTACTGGTGCTAAGTACATGTTTTGATTTGAAAGATGTTTTGGTTTGCTTTCCCATTGTCCATGGTTCACAGTTTTCACTTTGATCAAAAGATAAAGTAGGCAATCCGCGAACAAGATCATATTTTACTAATTTTTTGATAACATGTGAACTAGCATGTCCTAGCCTTTTATGCCATATTTGTAAGGTATTGTCATTTGCAAGCAAGCATTTTCCTACTACTGTTTTCATAGAGTTAGGTTTAAGAATATAAAGATTACCAACTCTATTTCCTTCATAAACAACATTTGTAGTATTTTCTATTAGTAACTTGCAGCAGGTTTTGTTAAATAACACATCATAACCACTATCACATAATTGGCTAACACTTATTAAGTTATGGTGCAAACCATCAACAAGTAGAACATTCTTAATTTCAAGGTTTGTACCAACATTACCTATTCCAACGATTTTGCCCTTACCATTGTCTCCAAAAGTGACTGTTCCACTTTTCTTTTCTTCAAAAGTTTGGAATGCATCCTTGTTTCCGGTCATATGTTTGGAACATCCACTGTCAACCACCCATTCCTGCATTAGAATGTAGATTTTGGTACCCATGTGATGGTCCGATATGGTTAGAAACTTTTTAAGTGCTTATGTATATAAAAGTTCTGATACAGAAAACCAGTCGGTCGACAATTGTTCGACCGATATCTGTCTCGGTCGACAATTTGTCGATCGAGCAGGTTACTGTATTACAAGCAAAAACACAGAAAATTTCTCGGTTGACCAATTTTCGACCGAAATAGGTGCTGTAAATTTTTTATTTGTTAAAGACATCCAGTCGGTCGAAAATACTTCGACCGACCCAGAGCTCGGTCGACAATACTTCGACCGACAAGGTTTCTGTTTCAGTACAGTAATGCAGAAAAAAATAATAACAATAAGCATGGCACCTTTTGTTGATATAAGACAATATAAATAGCAAAATTAAGCATTTGGTCATATCTCAACTACATTCCATTCTTCTAAGTTTGGGGTTTTGGGATCCAAACTAAATCGGACTCCTTAGTCTTGTAGGGGCATGAAAAACAATAATGTCCAAGACGTAAGCAGAAATGGCAGGTAATAGAGTCAATTTCATTTCTCTTTCTAATCATTGTGTTCTTGGGTACAAACATAGTTTGGGTCTTTTTCTTTGGAACATATCCCAAACCTTTTCTTCCATTGAAGACAGTACCAACTCTCAATATGTTATCAAGAATATCTTTTCTTCTTAACTCATAAAGTTCTCTTTGCAACGTAGCAATGTCATTCATCTTCTTATGTATATCTTTTCTTGCTTGGTCTAAATCAGAAAACAATGAATCCTTTTCTATTACAATATTATCATAGTCCGGATGGTTGCACAAGATAGGTTGAGTTTGATAATCTTGTAGTTTAGCTAGCAAATCAGTCTTTTCTTTTGATAGAAGATCAACATTGGTTTCCAAATTGAGTAGCTTTCTAGTGCAATCATCTAAAGATGTTTTTAAAGATACATTTTCAAGATCAATGTTGTTCTTTTCATAAGAAAGTTCATCTAATTTAGCAATGAGCTCATTATTTGATTTTATAGCCTTCTTTAGTTTCTTCTTGGCATCAACATACTTATCATGAGTTTCTTGTAAACTAGTAACTAACTCTTCTTTAGGAAGATCAACTAGGCTTACCTCTTGAGAGTCTTCATTTTCTTCTCTTGCCATTAGACATTCCACCTCTTCTCCGCTTTCACTATCACTTGACTCATCCCAGGCAGCTTTATAGGCTTTTTCTCCTTTCTTCTTATGTGAGCTTTTCTTTCCCTTCTTTACTTTGGGACATTCATTTTTGAAATGCCCTTTCTTCCCACATTCAAAGCACCTGGGAGTAGAGGAACTAGAAATTTTGTTAGATTTAAACCTTTTGTACTTCTTACCGTTGACGATTAAGGCTTCTTCTTCTTCTTCACTTGACTCCTCACTTTCTTGTGTGACGACTTTTAAGGCTTTGAGAGCCACGTCCTTCTTCTTCCCACTTTGATGTTCACGTTCTCTTCTTTCTTCTTCTTCTAGATATGCTTCATGAGCTTCTAAATTACCAATGAGTTGTTCCATTTTGAGGCGAGTGAGGTCGTTTGCTTCTACAATGGCTGTCACCTTTGGCTTGTATTTTGGAGGAAGTGATCGAAGAATTTTTGATACCTGATCTTCCTCAAGGACAGGTTTTCCTAAGGCACTTAAACCATTAACAATAGTAGAGAATTTTGAATACATTTCACTAATAGATTCATTAGGATCCATACGAAAATGTTCAAGCTTTGTTTTAAGCAGACTAATTTTGGAATTTTTGACTTGGGCTGTACCCTCATAAGTGATGGACAATCTATGCCAAATATCATACGCTGTATCACAATTTGATATTCTATTAAATTCTCCAACAGAAATAGAACAATATAAAATGCTTACAGCTTTTGCGTTCATTTGGGCCTGTTTTACCGTGTTTGCATCCCATTCCGCAAAGTCATTTTGAGGGAATTGATAAGGATTAGATACCATTCTCCATAGATCCCAGTTGACGCCTTGGAAGTAGAACTGCATCCTTCTCTTCCAGTATTGGTAGTTTGTTCCATCGAATGCCGGCGGCCTAGCAACAAGAGTCCCTTCAATGTTGAGGTTGTTGAGCATTCCATCACCCATTTCTTCAAGACCTTGTTAGGGTTCCTTGAAGCCTTGCTCTGATACCAATTGAAAACTACTAGAGGGGGGGGGTGAATAGAGTTTTATAAAGATTTTAATAATTATTGAACTCAAACAACTACAATGAAAATATTGGACAAGGAGACACAGGGTTTAGAGTGGTTCCAACTATAGCAAATACTATAGCCGTCAATCCACTACCCGGTTGCTTACCCAACCAGGATTTGAAAAGAAATCTATTTTATTACCTCGCAAGGAATTTACATAAAATACAATCTCTTTTCCCAAACCCTTCAAGCAGCCTTCACCTAGAAGTAATCGCCAACCTTGAAGCAGCCTTCCCTTGAAGTAGATGCACCAACTCCCGTTGCACCAGCCTTCTGAAGTAGCTTCCCTTGCGATATCCTTCTTGAAGTAGCTTGAAGTCCCCTTCTCCACCTGAGAAGTCAACCCTCTCCAATCCGCAGCCTCCAATCCCTAGGAGTAGCAAGGAGAGTACAAAGAATAAAAGGGAACAAGAAAGAAAAAGGAAATTACAACTTATCCTTTAAGCCCAAGGCTTGATATGCCTAGATCAAGCGTATAGATCTCCTAGCCAAGTATGTGAACTTGTGATTGCTGTGGGTAGGAGAATCTAGCCTATAGGACACGAGATTGAGCTAAGGAGAATGTAGACAAATGATCACAGTGCTCAAATTGCTTGCAATAGATTGCTCAAGTATGCTCAAGTGTATTCTCAAGTGTAACAAGTGAATTCTAGTGTCCTATGGCTTGTCCAATTTATAGGAATGTCCTAAGTATGCTTAAGGACGTTCTAGACAACTTCTAGGGGTTTCTAAGTGCTTAACTAGCCGTTAGGTACAAAGTTGTTGCTTTAACAACGGCTAATTAATTTATTCTGCAGTTGCTGTCAGAGACCATCTCGGTCGACAAATGGTCGACCGAGACACCTACTCGGTCGAACTTTTGTCGACCGACAGGCTCTCTGTAACAAGTGATTTGCAACGTCTTTCTTCAACTGCCAACTAACTTGTCTGTTGTGTCTAACGGCTACTTTGGATCTTTCTCGGTCAAGAAGATTGTCGACCGAGAGTGTCTCGGTCGAGGAGTTTGTCGACCGAGAAGGATCCTGTTTCAAGATTTCAATTTAGGCACTAATTATATGTGTGAGTGTGCATAAATGATCCTATTTAAATGGGATGACATGTCTAACTATGGTGTTTGGCTAGGGAAAATCTAACGCTTGATTTACATGCAATTCTAAGTACTTGTACATTATATATTTGTACAAGTTTTTACAATAATGATTACATTGCATGAAAATATAAACATTTTAGCTTGTGGATTTTCCCTAGTTGCTTTGCCATCCATCTTAGTCCTGCACACTCAAGTAGCTCGTTAGATTAATAAGAATGAAATGTTTGTCATAATCAAAACAAAGGGATTTATAGATGTCCATTTAGCCAACAAGAAATTCACTATCTTGGAAGTTACCTTGAACATCTTTCTAAATGGTATTGAGGTCACCAACACATGGAGGAAAGATTATCCTAAGTATTTTGACTTGCTTGACACTGAGTCTATCTACAAGCACTATGGTATCACTCTTCCTAATATTCATAAGTTCTTGAAGAAGCCTAAGACACCCTATAGGAAGAAGTCCTCCACACCATCCTCTTCCTTGGATCTAAAAACCGTATACTCACTCTAGTAGTCAACTACAACATTCACCCCAAGAAGAATCAAACCAAAATTGTAGAGAATATCAAAATGATTATGTATTATCTTTCAAAGAACATAGGAGTCGAGTGGTCTAGATACATTCTACACAATATGACATGGTTTGACTCTGGGAAGATTGCCTGAGGCACCCACTCACCCAGCTCTGATATGTGGCATGTTCACCTTTACGACTGAGAAGTCTCTTTTTCATAAACTTCATTACAAACCCTATAGAAAAGGAGTTTGTATCAGTGAGACCACAATTAAGAAAACCTTTTTGCCTACATCCTCTACAGACACACTTGAAGCCTCTACCTCCACCCAGGCACCTCCACCTCCACCTCCATCCTAACCTTCTTGTGCCTCATTTTATGTATCTAATGAAACCCTTATGGGATATATGATGCATCAATAGATGCACAACCTACAGGTTCAGGAGCACATGCATCAGGGTCTCTGTCAAATCATGTCTAACATGAACCTATCATGTGCCTATCCTTACCCCTCCTATCAGCCCTTCCTAAGTGGTGAGCATGCGTCCTATGCATACAATCACTTCTACTCGACCCCTCCACCTGTTGTTTCCACTGCCGCACCCTCTGTTGCTAGTGGACCTGTGCCTACCCTTAGTGTGCTTCCTATCTTGGCATTGCCTGTCGGCCCCCTTGCTACCCTACTTGCCTGCATTGGCACTTTTTCTCCTTGTTTCCCTCAGGGCAATGAGCTACATGATCTTGGCATGTCTTGGGATGAGCAAAATGCGCTCTGCCTTGGTCATGGTTTTAGTCCTTCTATCTATGAGGAGATGTCTGACCAGGCTGCTGAGGAGAATGATAATGATGATGAGGAGGCCACTGAGGATGATGGCCCTGATTATGGTTCTATTGGTGCCTCTGGAAATGATGGTGATGATGTTGTCATTGTTGCACCTTTAGACAGTGATAAGGAACTACGAGCCTAAGGTTACTTCTAACGATGACCCCTTGGACATAGATATCTTAGATGTTTAGATGTTTTAGTTTTTAGTTAAATGTTGATCATATATATATTTCTGGACTATTTTGTACTAAATACTTCTGGGCACATTATCTGAGTTGTACTATTTCATCATCATGATCCTTTCTTAGTTGGTTCTTGTAGTGAGGACATGTTTTAGTGCTATAATCTTAATCATATGTATCCTTAACTCTCTGGTTGAAAATATCTCATGAGTTGGTAGTATGTTACCCATATTTTAATTATGACATTAGATTGCTTATTTCTCTTTACCTTGTCTCTGTTAGATGTGTGTTATGTGGTTTATTGCTTTATCTTGTGTTTGTGGACAAGACATGTTTTTTAGCTCTTTCTACCTATCTATCTTTTTGATATGAAAAAGGAGGAGAAATGACCTCATCCATATTGGTTTATCGCTTGTATGATCATTTTCTTGTCAAATATCTTATATCGTGTGACTTGTTAGAGGACCATATAGTATGTATACGTGCTTTGGTTATTTTATGGAAAAGCTAACCATGCAAGAATAGGTAAGCATGAATTGAGTGGGATCAATTCACATTGTTCAATTGTGTATCCCCTTACAATTCATAAGGTAAAGTATTAACTTTTATATCCTTTTTCAAAGGTAAAGGTTAAATTTTCATATCCTTTTCAATATGTTGAGGAATAGTTTGTCATTGTCAAAAAGGGGGAGAATGTTGACCCAAGTGTTGAACATTGTCCATATTTTGATAATGTCTTAACCATTCCATTCATCTGTATCTAATATATTTGTTAGATATTGACTTAGGCATTAGGTACATGAAAAGGATCAAATTCATTAAGCCCTAGCTTGTCAAAGTTCAAGTTAAAAGCAAAGCAAATGCATTTTTGTGCAAAACACTCCAAATCACCTTAGAACATTTTGTAATCATTTGTATTGATGATATGACTCGTAACTAAGATGAGAAAAACTAAGTACACTTAATTGATCACATTAATACTATTTCAAAAAATTCATCACAACAACTTAATCAGTCGTGGTCAAATCTCGACCGATCCATGATGGATTTTGGAAATGGTTTGGATCGATCAAGTTATACACACACAGAACTCAACTGACCATCTTTCTATCCAAAGTTGATTTTAGTGAATCGGTCAAGTTATCTCAGGACAAACTCAACTGACCATTTAAAAATTGGCTTTGTCAAATGGTGGATTGGTCAAGTTACCATTATTGAAACTCGTCTGAATACATTGTATGGAAAATGTAAAAAAATTGATTCCAACCATTAGAGAGTTGTTAGAAACAAAAATAGATTTGTTGCAAGATGTAAAACAAGCTACTTTTCATTCTTAAGTAATCCCACACTCAAAGGAACACACCAACTATAAATAGAACCCCTTGGAGTTTATTCCAAGGTCTCTCATTCATGCTATCCTTGGTCCTTGCTATAGTTGAGTGTGCTAAACCCTGTTGAGCCCCTTTATCTATCTCATTTACAAAAAATTTCATTATTATGACTGAGTTAGGTATGTTGTAAGAGCGCTACCTCATTGTTACGTTGTGGAGCTCTCCATTTCTTCACTTCCCAATCCCCTTTCTTCAAGAAGCAAAGACTGAAGTGATTTCTCTGAGTGAAGGAGGAGTTATTGCTCTTCTTCAAGGATGAAGAAGGTATGAATATTTTCTCCAAGTGAAGGATAAGGACAAGGCAGAAGATCCAAGGAGGTTGGTGGGTAAATCCTCAAGCCAAGTCATTGCATGAAGGGGAGGACCTTGGTGAAGGCATCCAGCTGATTGCAAGAGTGGGTAAGACCTATTTTGAGGTAGAAGGTTATCTCTTAGATAGGTAAGGCCTTGTTTGTAAGGTTATTGTCTCCATTGGCATAAAAGGGAAGTTGGGTATCCTTATTCTGGAAAAGGAAGATCATTTGTTGTAACTCTTATAAGTAATATAAGGAGTAGGCATATTAGATATCCAAGAGCTTGACCTCTCTAGGTAGTGGACTAAAGGTCTCCTAGTTTGGAAATTGGAACCAATCCAAACACCTACTCCAAGTGTTTGGATTGGTATGATACTGCAAATGTTGCGAGAATCATACAATTCATGATAAGCTACAACATGAACAACTTTGACAAGCGTTGACAGAGCTGTTAGACATGTTGAGGATAGTAGAGGCAAAGATGAAGAAAGACAAACCATAATCTTTGATGTGATCAAAGAAAAGGTAATTCTTAAGGGCAAGGACAAGGGCAAAGCAAAGAAGTGTTCTGATGCTAGCCAGCAATCCAAGCCGTCTTCATCCTCAATACACATGGGGAAAGGGTGTATGAGGGATTGCCCTCTCTATCTGGAAGAACAAAAGAAGAAGGAGGCAACAGACGTCTCTACTTAAAGGTGTCATGAAAGTAAACTTGTAACACTTTTGAGGTATATGATACCAAGATGTAAAGTGTAAAGCACTCAATAAATGGGGCAAGTGTTGCCGCCATAGATAGGAGTACTTTAGTTTATTTTCAGCCTAAAAGGAATGTAATACAATTATGAACTGGTATTTCATATTTTCCAATAGATAGAAACACTTTATTTTTGCATATTGTATGACAATGATGGCAATCAATAAAGAGATGTTTCAATTTCTAAAGATATGATCTTTGTGGGAATGCCTTGTTTATCTTGTGGCATTTGATATGCATAAGATAAAATGATACCAAAACGTTATAGATAACTCAAACAATAAAATTAGAAACAATCATGAGAAATTCATTTCTAGTTTCCATGTGATGGATAAATCTAGACTCTTTTGGTTACAGAACCAGTAAGAGACATGAATATCTTGGACATGATTAATCAATCTTCACTAAAGGTAGTGGGAGAATGATTATCCTATTAGGTATGATACATGTGATGTATTTACATACCTATTGGAACAAATGCTAATACTTCAAATGGTGTTTAGAGAAATATCAATATGAATATCTTGAAGTGTTCAAGATTATCATAAATAAAGTGCAAATTTGGTAAAGTGTTAATTCTTGATGAGATCAATGAATAAAATACTTGGACCAAATGTTTGAGATCCTTATGAGTGATTATAATAGTGACCTCATGATTAAGGCATGGTGATGTCTAAATCAAGAAGGAATCATACTCTAAGGAGTTAGAGAATGATTATAAAATAACTGAATTCTTCTTAATAAAAGAATACCCCATACTAACAAAGGACATTAAGAATCACAAGGAGTTGTAAGTTCTTATATCCTTGACGGATACACCTCGTTTATCTATGTGATGAGTTGTTCATGTGATGAGTCAACTATCTAGATGAATATGATGAACCGAATTTTGAGTTATGGTTTATGACCATTAGATCCTAAATGACATCCATGTGAACCATAAGGTATGACCTTGATGGTAGCACCCATTGGATGAAATCCATAAGTGCAAATGAATCATAAGTGTTAAGACACATGGATAATATTTTGAGAAGGATGATGCTTATTGATTACAACTTAATGACTAAGACATTTGGCATATGGATACTAAAATCGCATTCCTATGAGGAATAAAACAAGGATGTGTACGTGACACAACCTATAAGGTTTATGAATCCACTAATGCAAATGAAGTCTATAAGTTACAATGGACTAATCAATGTGATTGATTGAGTACAAGCAACTCAGAATTGGATCTTTACTTTGATGATATAGTCAAACGGTTTGACGGATATGTCAAAGATAAAGAAGGATTTGTGATTTAGTGGGAGCGTATTCACATTCCACATGTTGATGTGAAATGGAAATGTTCTAGAATGGAAATCCAAAAGTGGAAATTATATTTAAGGAAGATAGAGATGTTTCCTATGTGATAGAAATATAGATCTATAGAGATAGTTCTCAAAAACCTCTTGACCTAAAAAGAGAAAGCATACATTGGCAATCTATACTGAAGGGTTCAGTATGCACAGATTTAGTGGGAGAAAACTTGTCCATGTTACATGGAGTTAGTATCCCAAGGCCAAGTGTCCAATTCTTATGAAGAATGAGAACACTAAGAATATATATGGATCTATCATGTATGTAATCATCCCATTATCTTGCATGTATCGACATGGCAAGAACAATATGCATTCATCATCTTGTATGTAGGACATGGCAATATGATGTGCTCATCCTGATAACTCGTATGTAAGACATGACGAGTGGATGTCTGTCTACTTCCAGTAAGGGTTACTGGAATACCATGAAAACTTGATAAGTAATTGAGAAGTACTAGTTCTATGGAGATAAGGAAGAGTTCAATGTAAAGAGTTACATTGATGCGAACTTCCGAAAGGACAGAAAATTAATCCCAAAATATATATAGGATATATAAAAGTGAAAGTTTGTTGATAATTGGAAGTGTTCCAATAAAACCATTTAAAAGGAAATGCCAAGTATCTATGTGTTGGAGAACAACAGTGGATACTATATGGATCTGGAAGTTCATGAGATGAACTTATAGATATTCCGCTCATTGATGACAAGTATGGAATCCTTGATCATGCAATGTGGCTAAAGGTTAGCAAAGGAATATGGGATCGTATTTTACGACAACTCCATCTCATACATGTAACGTACAACGAAGAGATGAGAGACATGCAGTTAAAAAATGACTTTGGCAAGGTGTTGCCATAACTCACTCTACTGGTGCTAGAGCAGAGTAACATGTGGGACATGTTTGAAGATCACTATGAATATGATTCAAGGGTGATTGGCTCATAGTGCAAGTGGGAGTCTGTTGGTATGTATGCCCTGAGAGGCAATCATGGGATGATTGGTGGGATATGTTAAGATTGATTTGATAAACATCAAAGGCAAGCTTCCAATTCTTTCTGGTTCAGTCATTTGAGATAGTGATAGAACAGATTGAATGTCTAGAGAATGACAATACTCAATGATGTATGCTTTCAGGTTGAGGACCTGAATGATGAGATCATACATATGCTAAGAGTTTGTACATTCTCATTATGTCCCTAGTCGGATGTCATTGTGGAAGGTAGATAGACAGCAATGACACACAAGACTAGATTGTGGTGTTGGTTGATGACAGAATATCATTAGTCATGATATAGAGATATCAAACCAAACACATAGGTACCTGTTAGAGAACAAGTGTACCAGACAGACCCACCATGAGTTTGACACATGGAACCATGACATGGTAGTCACAGTCAATACACAGGTGGTGAGTGTAATTCTTTGACCTGAAATCACTACACTCAACACATGTCGTTGGGCACACTTTGACATCATCAAACGCAGTCCTGAAACATGGGTTGTTATAAAGGTGGTGATTGGGTGGCTTTGACACATGGGGCTTTTGAAGGGTGAGTGATAGATATGGGATTTGTCCCTCCTGAGGGAGTATGATATCCATGGCCACTTGATGAGTAGGATTGAGAAAGGCGTTCTCGCATGTGTGAATCAGTATGTGATATTGATGCCATACATATCTCTTCCAATCTACTCTGAGATCAGGAAAGTGAATGGACGTTGACAGGATGACTGTTCCATGCCTCGAGTTCATTCAGGATATCACTAATAAAGGAATTATACATTCACTATAACACCATTCATGGATTGTAGGATTGAAAGTCGTTCTCCAACTTTCTATTTCACTTGGGTAGCACTGATGTGTGACTAGGCACCACTCTTTGCTTGTGAAGTCATAAGTGTTATGGACTTTCACTGCCAATGTGAAATGGACCTGTAGGGTCACACACATAGGATTTAACCTGGAAGAGGAGTTTTATCCACAAACAATATTTAGATTGATTACTAAAGGAGTTTAGTAGTTCAATTAAACACTCAATCAATTGATAGCTCAGTATAATAATGTTCAAGGTGTTGGACTGATTGATTAGAGTATCAGATTGATTGAAACTACAATTGACTGATTCTGTACAATCTGCACTCCCAACCGATCGGCTCATGTGATGAACCGTTCGGTTGAGCTTGGTGAACCGATCGGCTCAGGTGGTGAGTCGATCGGCTCATGGACAGGGTGAAACGATCGATTCAAGTATTGAAACGATCAGTTCAACTGGTCCAACCGAGCAAGTTGGGAAAGTAGGATTGGTGAGAAATTTCTTTTCGTTTCACTTGCCCAATTTGATTGGAACAAGGATTGGTATTAGGTACCAATTAGAAACAAAATAAGAAAAGTCAATCGGGAACTGACCAGGACCACAAACCGACCGGTTAAGAAATGAACCGACTATTTCATGGGTCCCAACCGATCGGTTGAGGTGTCAACCGACTGGCTCAGGTCCCCAACTGACCATTTCAAAAATGAAATGATCGGTTCAGGTTGCGCAGTTGGTTGTTTTTGTGGAAAATCTCGAACCCTTCTACTCCTACTTTAGTCCCACATTGCTAGGGATAGAGAACCCTGTCCCATGACCGTCCTATATATAGGGGTATTGGGGGATTCTCAAAGTACAACTCAGTACAACCAGTTGCTCTGTAAAGTTGTCGTTCTCTCTAGTTTTGGTAACCGAGAGAGCCCGAGCAAGTGCTACCCAATGAGGGAGGCACATCAAGGGAAAGACAACTGCAGAAAGTGACTGGTCGCAGGATAGTGTGTCGGTGACTAGTACGCCGATAGGAGGGTGTGACTCGTTCCAATTCCTTGTGGGACAAGGAGATTGGAGTTCCAGGTGGTCCGTGTGGACTACTTCAGAGGCGGGAGATTTCTGCCGCTTGCAGGACAACTATAAATCCCGACAGTCCCGGTGAGACCAGGAGTCGTCAGTCCCGGTGCGACCAGGAGCTACACAGACACCATCCAATACCGGAGGTGAAGACCACGCAAGCCGTGAGGTATTGTCTCCGAGCAAGCCTCGGGACAAGGTATGATTTCACAAACCATCCTTTCCTATTGTATAGACGTTGACGCGTTTCCTTTTTCTGGGTTTGGGGAGGAAATTTTTTTTTTTGTTTCTGTTGCCTTCTCTGCCTCCCCTAAAACCCAACAATTATCTCATAACTAATAAAACAAAATAAGTTCAAAAATTGCCTTTGTTGTAAGTCAAATCATTTACATGTTATTCCATTACAATCATCATATTATTAGCTCTCTAGGCATACATACTAACAGAATCCCACTTGTACATAAAGGCAATCACCCATGAATAACATGACCTTCATGCTTTTTTTGTGAAACTACTTTTGTCAATGCGTTAGCCACATTTCTCTTAGTTGGTACTCTATAAATCTTCACATCTCCATGTTGTAAGATTTCTTGTATGAGATGGAACCGCCATTGTATATGCTAAGAACGCTAATGTGATCTAGGTTTGTTGATGGTTGGAACCACCCCAAGTTCTGAGATGAACTTCTTGATCCAAACAATCACCTTTTTTGCATTAGATTCATCAATATACTCAGCTTCTATTGTAGAATCTGCAACATTATCTTGCTTGGAACTCTTCCAGTGCAAAGCTCTATTTTTTAGGCAAAACACAAATCCAAGTGTGATTTATATTCATATTTGTTAGTTTGGAAGCGTGCATCGTTGTAACCCTTTACCACCAACTCTTCCTCTCCACCATAGACAAGGAACTAATCCTTAGTTATTCTTAAGCACTTAAGGATGTTCTTTGTGACCGTCCAATGACTCTCATAGGGATCTGACTAATATCTGCTTGTCATGTTCAAGGAATACGAGACATCAGGTCAAGTACATAACATTGTGTACATGATAGATCCAATTGCAGAAGCATATGGAATCTTATTCATGTGCTCCCTTTGTTTACAAGAATTGGGGCATTGAGCTCTAGATATGGTAACACCATGAGACATGGGTAGGTTGCCTCTCTTCTAATACTCCATGATGAGCCTCTTCAACACTTTGTCAATGTATGTTCTCTGACTTAGTCCAAGAAGCCTTCTAGATCTATCTCTATAGATCTTGATTCCTAGGATGTATGGCACTTATCCTAAGTATTTCATAGAGAATGTGTTTCCCAGTCAGGTCTTTACTTTTATGTAAAGTAGGCATGTCATTCCCCATCAATAGTATGTCATCCACATATAATATGAGGAATACAATCATTCTCCCACTAACCTTCTTCTAAACACATGGTTCATCTTCATTTTGACTGAAACCAAACTCTTTGACTTTTCATCAAATCAAAGATTCTAGCTCCGAGATTCTTGCTTCAATCCTAAGATTGACCTTTGTATCTTACAAACTTTATTTGCATCCTCTGTATTAATAAAAACCTCAGGTTCTGTCATCCACACATCCTCAAGAAGATTCCCATTAAGGAATGTGGTTTTAACACCCATCTTCATAGTCAACACCTTGAACTTGTTTGAAACCCTTTACAACCAATCAACCTTTTCAAGGTTGTACAATACCAAACATGTCAGTCTTCTTATAAAAGACCCACTTGCACCCTATGAGTCTTACCCCTTCAGGTAGATCCACCAAGGTCCATACCTTATTCGTGTACATGAATTCCATCTTAGATGTCATGGAATCAACCCATTTCTTGGACCCTACATAGATAGTTATCTCATCATCAATGACCAACTCATCAACTTCATGAGTTAGTAGATAACCATATCTAATTGGCTCAAGGCATAACCTACTAGATCTATGAGTGTAACATCCCTGACCTGGGTTATGAACTAACCCTAGATGTTTTGCTTAAATATGTGATTAGATGCTTGTGGTTATCTTTTGATATGTATTTAAAGCTTTTGAAGAACTTACATTTCTTTTTCATTCCTTTTGAACAATGTTGTCATATTATTTTGTTAAATATGAACTAATGTGCAAATTACCCAAGTTGAGGGGTTAACTTGCAAACTGCACATGTTAAGACGTTCCTCTGATGTTGAGACATCATAAGTATGAATATGATGTAGTGGTATGGATTCTCCAAGCTTGAGCACCAAGATATAGCTTGCATAGCAATCCTTGTGCTTTAAAACCTAGTTTTGGTGTAAAGTGCAATTTACCCAACATCTAGGGTGCAACACATAAAATATACTTTCTAAATTATCTCACATGTTTCTTGGCATCAATTTAAGCAAAGAAAATGAGGAGGGCGCCTCATTTGAATGATCAAGTAAGAAAGACAACATTAATATCTAAATAACCAAGTTTAAGCAAAATGGCCTTATATATATATATATATATATATATATATATATATATATATATATATATATAGCTTATTAAGATACATGGTCTATTTTCCTTTAAGCTTGGATGAGAGAGAGGTTTTTCATGTGAAAAGGAGGAAGAAATGTGGCCACGGGTGGAGTGAGCATGAGTGGATGGGTTTAAGAAATAAAAGAAATAATTATCTCTTCTTTGCCTTGATAATACTCAAAAATATATAAACACCCTTTTTCCACAAGGCAAGGGAATATTTCCCTTAGTTTCTTTTCTCATCTTGTTGCTTTGGCTGACTAAGGAGAGGCTCAGGAGCATAGGAGGATGGCCAAGCTGGTTTGGGTAAGTTTTGATCACCATCTAGCTCGAATTCATGGAGGAAACCCTAATACAAGGTTGGTTTATTAGTTTTCCCTACACAACTCTTCTTTCTAGCCATCTTCTCCATCCAAATCTTGAAGAACGGACCCTGGAAAACCTTTGGAGCTTCATCCACCATTAAATCCACGAAGCTTGGAGTTCTAGAGCAGATCTTAAGGCAGGTTTTATAACTCGAACCCTTAAGCTTTGCTTATGCATCTTCCTTTCACATAAACGTTGCTTATTCTCCTTCTTTAGACACTTTTAAGTGTTCTTGCAAGTATTTCCGTGAAGAACCGTCCCTGTTCTTGAGGTAGAAGATGATGATGTTAATTCCAAAGTTTATCCACAATCTTTCTTTAGAAAACGGTCTCCCACTTCTTGCTCAAACGGTTTCCCAAACCGTTTGGGAGCAAACTGTTTCAACCAAGAACACATGGGAGTAAACAATCCAAGACTGTTTGGATGCTTTGACCAGGCATTGACCATTTGGAGATCTGTTGTAAACATTATGGACTAATCACCCACCAAAAATCATTAAGTAATTCCAATAGAATCACCAATTGAAGGCCCATTAGTCACCTAAACCCTAATCGGGTCTATTGCTGATTTCAATGATACAATCATGTTGAAGTTTGGGTTGAGTGACCCAAACGGTTTCAAAACCATTTGGGGATCACCCAAACGGTCTCAAGACCGTTTGGTTATCACCTAAGACCATTTGGAGGTCTAGGGTTAAGTGGGGTTGACCGATTGAGGATCCAATGATACTAAGTTGTTGAGCAATTAAGTGATGATTTGGTGATCAAATCTAGGGTTCAACCCTTAAGAGAATGACTTGGTTTTTGATGTTGACTTGATCAAACAGTCTCAAGACCGTTTGGAGGATGTCCAAACGATCCCAAGACTGTTTGGGGTCAGGACATGACCCAATTGAATGATGGTTCAATGGTTTCAAGGTCAATTAGACTCATGTTGGTACATGTTGAAGGGTGATCGTTTCCAAACCCTAATTCAAATGATCCAAGCCCTAATTCGTGATCAATTGAGGGTCAAATCAGTTGAGGGTTGACCTAACTGACTCAATTGATGAGTGGCTAACCATTGCATAATCGATTGAGGGGTTCAACATTGGAAACCCTAACTCAATTGGAATGATTGAGACACTTTTTGGTCCATGCGGTTTTGAGGTGGTTTGGACCAAACGGTCTCAAGACCGTTTTGGACCAAGCGATCCCAAACTGTTTGGTGCTCATGCGGTTTCAAGAAGGGTTGTGTCCATGCGGTTTCAAAGTCAACTTGGCCAAATGGTCTTCATGACCAAATGGTCTTCATGACCAAACAGTTTGAGGGTGCACTTTACCAAACAGTTTCAAAAGTCAAACTAGACCAAACGGTCAACAACATCAAATGGTTTCAAAGTTGTTTCAAGACCGTTTGAGGGTCTAAAGTGCAATACTGTTTGAGGTCTAAAAAGGTCAAGATCGTTTGATGCCTTAGTGGTCAGGATGGTTTAGTAGTTGATTAACCTAAACCCTAGAGATACTTAAAGTAATTAAGGGATCAAGTAATTAGTGGGTTAATGCATGTTATGATCAATGGTGAACATTACAAAAGTACCCTTGGTGGGAAAGAGTAACCAATACCCTTTGATCAAATGAATCTTAATGACCACAATAGTAATGACACAACCCATGATGTCAATGTTGGATTGACTTAGCCTAGTAATAGGTGATGTAAGCATCATCTGATAGTTAAAGAAGAGAGAAGACTCCCAATATGAATGTGAATCAAGTAATATACTTCCAACATGTATGAATACATCTAATTAGGGTATGATCCTTTATAGTGAGATCATGGAAAACCTAATTGTAATGGTTAATGAATCTTAACCTAATTGAGGGCATTAATGAAAGTAATCCTCATACATTATGATGGTATGATCTCAATTCATTGCAAATGTGAATAGTAAACCCTAATCTAGGGTAATGTGATGTAATGTGAATAGTAAACCCTAATCTAGGGTGATGTGATGATATGAACAGTAAACCCTAATTCTGAGTTGTGCTTTTAAGCATGAAACTTCATGATTCAAGTATGAAATAAGGAATCACTATTCCTAATTAAGCTAAGGGGTTGAATAACCCTAATTGAATTGAATAGGGAAAACCTAACCCTATTAAGGGCATAGTGGTACAACCCTTGAATTGATAGGTTATCTTTGTTTTGCAATATGCTAATATAGAGATAAGTTGCCTATTATCAAATGTGTTAATTATCCAAACTTTTATGAAATGGTGAACATAGTCAGGTAAGGAATATGATGTTATATTTATTAAAAGCACTTTATAAGCTTAGAAAGTAATGATATGCTATGTTGTCAAGTGAGAGGTAACATATGAGATTGATAGACTGTGATAGTCATGAGAAATATTTGCAGTGTTACAATCAAGGTCATGCTGTTAAATGACTTATGATAATCTAAGGGTTTGAACACCCATGTTCCTAAATCATAATGATGAGATGGTTAGGGATTGACATCCCAATGATAAATGGATGTGAAATGAACTTGATACAATTAGTACTCTTTCTTTATAGCAATTATTTAGTGGTTGATGTTTGAAAACATACTTGATGCTAAAAGAATGCTATAATGTACTTAAATAATCAAGTATAATGATATCATGTACAACCCTGAACATAGATCCATCATTGTCAGTAGTTTAATGATGGTGAAACAGGTTTTCTTAAGGGAACTCCTAGAGAGCATACTTTTGAGTATGTGGAGGTTATGGACGTGAATATCCTTACGTCCTAATTTAGGGTTTGATGTAAGATGTACCTTTAATCCATCAATCCTTCATTATATGTTTATGTCGTGATGATGTATCACTAATATCCCGATGATGTTGATAATGCCACATCGGTGTGAGATAAACAAGAAATCCCTCGATGGCAAAGAGAGTACAGAATGCCACTGTAACTCTAATAGTGAAGTTTCCAGAATACCCTGGAAAGCTATTATAGCAGAGACACAAGATGTCCTACATGTTGATCCTCACACTGACTAAGGAAGATGATGTAACAGGAATCCGGCTCTTCTGATGACCTATGAATGGTACCGATTGCAATTTCGTAATGGTCGGTTGGGGTATGAGAGGTGTAACTCATCTCCTCTGGGCATAATAATGTTTGAAAAACATAATCAGCCGTATAGCATCACTGCTTAGGTTGAACTACGAGAAACAATGATTGATGATACATTGTTTATAATGTTCTAGTTGATAACTAGTATACATGTTCTTCATATTCCTTATTCGTATATGTCTTATCATTCAATTAAGTTATAATTGAAATGCTTGCTTAAGAGAATGTTTCTTCACTTAGTTTATACAATGTTAAACCTGATGTTGAATGTTTAAAGTTCTACTGCTTATTGTTGTTCTATTTGTTGCAATAACAAAGCTTCTGGTAGAGAGTTATAACTCTCGCTGGGACAGTTATTCAATTTTCTCACCCCCATGGGATTTGACTTTTTAGGTAGACGCCGAGGACGAAGGAACCCATCAGAGGGTGAACAACAACAAAATCAGCAACATCAGGGACAACAATGATTCTCAGGTGGAGACACTGTCTGTCAAGTCTTGTAGATAGCATGTCCTATGTGTCGTCTCTGTACTCTAAGGTACTAGGAGTCAGTAGATGTTTAAAGTAGATCTGAGATTTTTGGCTTAGTGCCTCGAGATTTTGTATCTTGCCTTGTACAGATAACAGGGCAACTGATGCATGCAATCACTCGAGATGTGATTTTAAAAAGATGTAATGATGAATTAGTTTATAATTAACTTATCTTGTTTCTTTATGAAAGAGTTTTATTATTTAAAGATCTCTTTCCAAAACGTTTTTAATTTTTTAGTGATTTTCAATAATTCCGCTGCTAGTTAATCGCTTCCGCATTCGTTGATCTTGTTTTGGCGATTCGATCACCACAATTTAAAGGTATCAGAGCTCTAGGTTTGCTGAGTCTACAGAGACATAGGACTTAGGATGTTGATTCGGTTCTAGTGTCTTCCAGTATATCTGATAGTGTCTTCTGCTCCTTAGGAGAAGAAGATAAAACTAAATATGTCTGGACCTCACGAATAACAGATTGCAGAGAGTAGTGTTGCTGCACCCAGAAGAGGTGCAAGAGACCCAGATAGAGAAGAACCTGTTCCTGAACCACCCTAGTTCAATCCAACTGACATGGGGAACCCAGCCGTCCAAGCCATGTTTGGGCAGTTTATGACTTCCATGACACACATGACTGATAGGATGCCTATACCTGCACCTAGGGCACCTACCCATCCTGAAGGACAAGGAATCAGAAAGACGTTTGAATGACTTCGCCGAGTTGGAGCCACAAAGTATGCTGGAACAACTGACCCATCAGATGCTGACTTGCGGTTAACTGAACTAGAGAAGGCCTTTCAAATCTTGAACATCCCAGAAGCCGCGAAGGTTAAACATGATGTATATCTTCTCAAGGGGAGTGCTGGTCCTTGGTGGACCATGGAAGAACAGAAAAGGCCTGGTGTAGAGATCGCATGGGAAGTTTTTTGACGAGAATTTATCAACAGATATTTCCCTAAGACATTTCTGGATGAGAAAATCTCTCAGTTTGAGAGGTTAAGGCAAGGTCCAATGAACATTAAAGAGTATGAGGCTAAGTTCATGGAGTTGTTGCGGTTCTGTCCGCACATGGCAGCTACAGATGAAGAAAGGATTAGGCATTTTGAGAAAAGGTTAAACGCTGAGTTGACTACTCCTGTGTGTGACCTAGAGAATAGAGAAAGGTTTGCTACCTTCATGGAGTCTGTCAGAAGGGTAGAGAGGTCTATAGCAGAGAAGACACAGACCCAGAACAAGAGGATGTATCCCCAGTTCCAAGGATCTTCATCTAAAGATTTCAAGAAACCTAGGTTTTCTGCGCCTACACCACCACCTAGATTCAATACCCAGATGCAGTGGACGTCGAATAGGGGTAGAGGACGAAGCCTACCACTAGAAGGAGCTCATAGTTCAACATATGTGTCAGTTACATGACCACCCAGACCACCACAACTGAACAAAAGTTGTTATATATGTGGGAAGATGGGACATCTGATGAAAGACTATAGAGATAGAGAAGTGAGTGTGACTCAACCTCAAAGGCAGAGTCAACAAGGATCCCAAAGGTGACAGTTTCGAGGTAACGCTAGAGGACTTGGACAAGCGTCCCAAGATGGATCATCAGCACCTAGTCAACGAGCACCGAATCAACCACAGGCGACGACAAGATTCTATGTGATGAATCCACCTTATGCAGTGATCAACCCTCGGGTTGTGGCAGGTCAGATGGAATTGTTATATTCTGATATATCTACATCTTGTGTTATGTCTTTTTTAATTGATCCGGGTGCTACACACTCCTTTATCACTCGAAGAGTGATTTGTAACTGCAATATGACAATCAGTCACAGAGCAGATAGTTTGTTGCTAGAAACTCTGTTGAGGGGGCCTGTTGTGTTGCAGGAAGTATGTTCTCCCTACATCCTTTTCTTTTTTGAACATCACATTCAAGTGGATCTTATACCACTTGAGATGCATGAATTTGATATAATCCTTGGGATGGATACCTTAGAAAGGTATAAGGTTGTTTTGGATTGTGAATCCAAGCAAGTTGTGTTTACTAATGATAGTGACACATGGATCTTTCAAGGAGAGAGAAAGATTCTACCCACCTGTCTTGTGTCAGCTATGGTTGCTGAGAAGCTGATGAGGAAAGGATGTTATGCATTCTTGGCCCATGTGGTAGATACTACCATGGATAGTCCTAACCCTTCCAAAGTTCCTGTAGTCAGGGAATTTGAAGATGTATTTCCTGAAGAACATCCAGGTGTGCCACTGCCTCGGGAAATTGATTTTGAAAATCAATTTAATCCCAGACACGCAACCAATAGCACAACACCATATAGGATGGCACCTGCTGAGATGGCAGAACTCAAGAAACAGCTACAAGAGTTGCTTGAGAAGGGTTTCATCCGACCGAGTACTTCACCCTGGGGTGCTCTGCTCCTTTTTGTTAAGAAGAAAGATAGGTCAATGCGATTGTGCATTGATTATAGACAGCTAAATAAAGTAACAATAAAGAATAAGTATCCTCTGCCGAGGATTGATGATCTCTTCGACCAGTTGTGTGGTGCAACCGTCTTCTCAAAGATAGACTTGAGGTCAGGATATCATCAACTCCGTATTAAGGATAGTGACATACCCAAGTCTGCATTTAGGACAAGGTATGGTCACTATGAGTTCACAGTTATATCGTTTGGACTAACTAATGCACTTGCTGCATTTATGGAACTCATGAATAGAATCTTTCGACCTTTTCTCGATTAGTGTGTTGTTCTCTTTATAGATGACATCCTTATCTATAGTAGAGATGCTCAACAACATGAACAACGTCTTTGTCAGGCTCTAACCTTACTAAGAGAACACAAGCTATATGCTAAGTTTAGCAAGTGTGAGTTCTGGTTGCCACAAGTATCTTTCCTTGGACACGTGATATCTGCCTCGGGTATTCGTGTTGACCCTAAAAAGGTAGAATCTGTCCTACAATGGGAGTAGCCGAAGACACCGATGGAGATCCATAGTTTCTTAGGGTTGGCAGGCTATTACCAAAGGTTCATTAAGAACTTTAGTTCCATAGCCTTACCCTTGACTAAGTTGATCAGGAAGGATGTTCCTTTTGTTTGGAGTGATAAGTGTCAACAATCTTTCCAGCTACTGAAGGAGAGACTGACAAGTGCACCTGTACTTGTGTTACCTGAGCAAGGGAAAGGATACATAGTTTTCTGTGATGCCTCCAAAAATGGAGTTGGATGTGTGTGTTGGATCAATGGGCTCTAGAAGGGGGGGTTGAATAGAGCTTCACAAACTTCACAAAAGTGATTAGACCACCAAATTATATTAAGTGCAGAACTTAAACCAAAACAGCAATTTGATGTCCTAAACTAGCATACAAAGCAAGGATAAGAGACAAGGAATAGCATGCATTTGGACAGGTGGTTTAGAGTGGTTCCATGTCCTAAACTTAGGAGCAATGTCAGTCCACTACCTAGAGTTGGTTAGGCTCTAGGATTTTTAACTTGGTTCTCTTATATATATCACACAATAAGATTACAAGCTACAACAACCAACCATCCAAGGACTTATATATCAAGCCAAGATCTTCTACCTCACCAAGGACTTACCCACCAAGCAAGTAGTCTTCAGCCTTCTTCAAAGGACTTACCCACTCTTGCTCTAGTCTTCGGCCTTGCAGGAATTACCCATCTTGCTTGAGCTTTGCCTTGCACCTCTCCTTCTCTTGGAGAGCTTTAGCACCTTCCTCCTTCACTCGGAGGCCTGGAGCAGCTAGCCTTCTTCTCCTTCACTCGGGGAAGAATAGCAACCTTCTTCTCTTTCACTCGGAGAAGAATCTTCAAGCAATCTTCATAGGGAATGGAGATGGGAGAAGTAGAAAGGAGAGCTTTACAACATTACAAATGATAGCTCTCATACATGGGATCCTAACTCACTCATACTCACGATTTTGCTTTGAAGGTAGAGAGAGAAAGGGGCTCAAAGGATTAGAAACCACTCAACTAAGGGTAGGACCAAGCATATGTGAATGAGCAACCTTGGAATGAAGTCCAAGAGGTCCTATTTATAGTTGAGGGTGTCCCTTTGAGGTTGGGAGAGTTAAGGGGCACATAATAGCCGTTTTACAACTTGCAACGGATCTATTTTGAGTCCCACCTACTCCTCCAACGGTTGGAATTGCTTTTTCTGCATTCCAGTACAGTCTGATCGGCCGAGTTTCAATAAAGGCAACTCGGCCGAACCACTAAAAGACAAGGCTGAAAGCTAGACTGTCGGCCGGGTTTCCTTGGAGAAACTCGGCCGATCGGTCGACTTTCATCTTGGACCAATCAGTGGATCGACCGAGTTTCGTGGTCTAGAAACTCAACCAAACGGGAATCGGCTGAGTTGGAAACTCGGCCGATTGCATCAAAAATTCCAGAATAACTGGATCGGCCGAGTTTGGAATTCGGCCGACAAAATCCCTGTTATGGGTATTTTGGAATTTTTGTAAAACTGTACAAATGATGGATTTTTGAGTCCCAATAATTTTATCCATCTTAGTTACAATACAAAACATGAGTATAAGTGATTACATCAATTGTTCTAAGCCTATAAGGGCTATTTCACAAAACGGTCAAAAGTCACATGTTTTGCATGTGCTGGATGAGTAGCTTTTGAGTTGAATGTGATTCTTTTCTTGTACCTAATGTCTGAAACAATCTCAAATAGATTTGTTAGATACATATGAATGGAATGGTTAAGTCATTATCAAAATATGGGCAATGTGCGACACCTAGGTCAACATTCTCCCCCTTTTTGACAATGACAAACCATTCCTCAACATATTGAAAAGAATGTGAAAATTATACCTTTTCTTAGGGAATTGCAAGGGGATGCAAATATGATCAATTTGTAGTGCTCCCCCTCAATTCATGCTTACTCATGCCTGCATGGTTAGTTAAACAACAAGCAACCAAAGCACATATGTATACTATATGATTCTAAGCAAGTCTAGATGCATTTCAGTTAATAGACAAGAAAAGAACCATACAAGCAATAAATTCAATATGATTGAGCTTTTTCTCCCCCTTTGTCATCTCAAAAAGGCAGGGGGGTAGAAGAGCATAAAAGCAAGGTCTTCTCCATAGAAAAACCAAAAACACTCAATCAAACACTCCATAGAAAGACATAGGAACACCAAGATAAACAACGAAATCATGCATTATCAAAATATGGAAAACACTACAAGATAGACCATACAAAGCGTTCCCATAAACCATAAAACAAAACTACACGGATAACATAGAGTAGAAATAGTACAACTCAGATGATGTGCCTAATGTATATAGTACAAACATAGTCCAAAGAGATATAGCATGGTCATCTGAGACTAAAACTAGATACATCAGCCCCTAAGCTAAACTACTCTATGTCTATATCATCAATAGCAACATCGATATCCTCATCTGGCCGGTAGTCCTCATCTCCATCGTCAGAAGGAGGAGCAGCAGCCTGTGTAGCCTCGTCAGCATCTTGGTCATCATCCTCGTCATCAGCATCATTCGCAGTAGCCTCATCATCTTCATCAGCATCATCATCCTCCTGGCCAGGCATATCCTCATCTGGAGGACCAGAAGCTCACCCGGGCCATCTAGCACTCTGCTCGGACCAAGACATGCCTAGAGCATGTAACTCATAGGCAACCTCAAGGGGAGGAGCAGAAGAGGTGTACTGGGCCAGGATCTCCGACAGACGACCACCTGGAAGTGCCAGAACCGGGGAAGGGTATCCACCTGCAGAGGGCTCAGCGGAAGCAGAGAAGGGTGGAGCAGGGTAAAACTGACTATACGCGTAGGAAGCGTAGTCACCACCGGGATAAGGCTGGTAGGTGGGATAAGGCTGAGGGCAGGATATATGCATGGAGGACATGATGTGGCAAAGATCCTGATGATGGTGTTGCTGGACCTGCATGTTGTACGCTTGCTGGTGCATGAGATACCCCATGAGGGCCTCATTTGAAACATGGAAATCAGCAAAGGCAGGCTGGGGAGGAGGCTGGAAGGAAGGCTCAGGTGGAGGAGGTGCAACTGAGGATGGTGGAGGTGCAGCTGAGGAGGGTGGAAGTGCAGCTGAGGAAGATGATGCACCAGGGGTAGGAACACTCTTTAGAAGAGTGGTCTCACTGATATAAACACCTTTGCGATCAGGTCGGTAGAGGAAATCGGCAAAGAGGGATTTACCAGTGGCATGCTAGAAAAGACCACAAATAAGGGCAGGATAGGGAAGATGAGTGCCCTTTGTTTTCTTCCCGGAGTCAAAACAGGTCATATGATGGAGGATGTAACGGGCCCATTTGACTCCTTGATTCTTCAGCAAAAGATACATCATAACAGCCGTATTCTCAGCAATGTCCGTTTGATTCTTCTTAGGATGGACATTGCAGCTCAAGATAAACACCAAGACGCGACGAGGAGCAGAAAGGGCTGAGGAAGGCAGAGTACCCATTTTTGTATAGGGAAAGTTGGGTCGCTTGAGAAATTTATGAATGTCAGTCAAGTCAACCTCAATTGCCTTATACACGTCATCGGGGTAAAGAAGATCAAGATATTGAGGATAGTCGGCGATCCAAGATGCCGTACCAACATTTCCATGAAGATAGAGATTGAAAGAACGCTCAGTGATATGGAAAGGTTTACCGGAAATCATGGACGTCAACACAATAGAAGTGTCTGCGGATGGGACCAAAGAGTCATAGTTCCAACGCAAATTGGCGTAGAACTCACAGACAACTTTGGAACTATATTTCAAATTGTGGAAGTGGGCATCTTCTATGCAAAACGGATCAAGGTGATGGGTTCGAAGGATTTGACAAGCTTCAAAGAGGTCAGCGTGAAAGCTGTTGGGTTGATGTAGAGCTCAAAAAGGGAAGGGAGTGCGAGGAAGGAGCTCTTGGTATCTAGAAACAGCATCTTGGTCAATAAAAGAGAGATTTTCGAACACAATATACCTTGGAGCAAGGGGGGTCGCCATAGCAGGGGAAGGAACGACTCTTTTCTGTCGTTGGGACCTCATGGAGAGGAGAAAGAGGAAAGAGAGCCGAGCTTCGTGGAGAGATTAGGCAGACGCAACCCCGAGAACAGCAGGAACCAAGGAGCAAGGTCGATCGGAGGTGAAAACAGCTGGAATGAAGGGAGAGAGGACCAGGGTTAGAGAGGGGCGGGTGTTTCGGCTAGGGTTCGGTCGACTTTTCTCTAGTTGAGAGGGAGAAAGTCGGCCGATTCCTATATATATAAAACTGGTCTGCCGCCGATCGGTCGAGTTTGGGAAATGGAAACTCGGCCGATCGAGCGCACAGGTACTCTGAAACCCGACCGATCGGTCGAGTTGGAAACTCGGCCGACCAAAACCCTGAAGAGGAAAAACTGAAGTTCTAGCCCTAGCCTCAAATGTCCGAATGCAATTTTTATTTTTGGTCTAGTTTGTATATTAAGGATATTTAGGCACATTCTCATCATCATAGGGTACTATTTGTCGATTAAAACCCGATTTGCGAGAAAATCCCGAAAAAGAGACAGAAACTAGAGAAATTTTAGCAAAAACAAGCATCTTGAGCAATCAAAGCATTTAAAGCAAGAGCAACACATATAAGATGTAACCAACTAATTAGAGAGCAATTCAATATCATCAAGAGAAATTATGAGCAATTTTGATCTAATAAAATTAAATTGTTCTCTAGCAAGTGGTTTAGTGAAAATATCGGCCAACGGATTTTCCGTATCCACATGTGTGATATAAATATCCTTTTTGACAATGTGGTCACAGAGAAAATGATGGCGAACTTCTATGTGTTTAGCTCTACTATGCAATATTGGATTATAAGAAAGATTGATTGCACTAGTATTATCACAGAAAATAGGAGAAGCATCAAAATGAATGTTAAAGTCTTGGAGCATTTGCTTCATCCATAGGACCTGGGCACAACAACTTCCGGCTGCAATGTACTCAGCTTCGGTAGTTGATAATGCCACTGTGCTCTGTTTCTTGGAGAACCAAGACACCAAGCATGGTCCCAAGAGGAAGCAAGTGCCACTTGTGCACTTTCTATCAATCAAGCAACCTGCGTAGTCAGCATCACTATATGCCACAAGAGTAAAGTCCCTTGACTTAGGGTACCATAGTCCAAAATTTGGAGTTTTGGCTAAGTACCTCAAAATCCTCTTGACAGCAATAAGATGTGATTTCCTAGGGCTTGATTGAAAGCGAGCACACAAGCCAACACTAAACATTATATCAGGTCTAGAGGCAGTTAAATAAAGTAAACTTCCGATCATACCTCTATAGAGCTTCTCATCTACCTTTTCACCTTCTTCATCCTTGTCGAGTTTTGCGGTGTTTGACATGGGTGTATCCATCGGCTTCATGTTCTCCATCCCAAAGCGTTTGAGTAGTTCGGTTGTGTATTTGCCTTGGTTGATGAAGTTTCCTTCCTTTGTTTGTTTGATTTGAAAGCCGAGGAAGAAGGTCAGCTCACCCATCATGCTCATTTCAAATTCACTCTGCATAAGAGAGCTAAACTCCTTGCAAAGATCAAGGTCAGTTCCGCCAAATATAATATCATCAACATATATTTGAATTATGAGAAAATGGGTAGAAGTGTGTTTTAGAAATAAATTACAATCAACTTTGCCCATGATATACCCGTTATCTAACAAAAAGTTCTTTAGTTTCTCATACCAAGCTCGAGGTGCTTGTTTGAGTCCGTAGAGAGCTTTTTGCAAGAAATATACATGATTGGGTAACTTATCATTTTCAAAGCCTGGAGGTTGAGCAACATATACTTCCTCCTTGATTGTACCATTTAAAAATGCACTTTTAACATCCATTTGATAAAGCAAGAAATTTTTATAACTAGCAAAAGCAAGTAGCATACAGATAGATTCTAATCTAGCAACAGGAGCATAGGTTTCATCAAAATCAATACCTTCTTGTTGATTGTAACCTTGAGCTACTAACCTTGCTTTGTTCCTTACCACTTTTCCTTGCTCATCAAGCTTGTTGTGGTAGACCCATTTGGTGCCAATGATCTTTCTATCATTTTGTCTTGGCACTAAGGTCCACACACGGTTCTTCTCAAATTGCTCAAGCTCTTCTTGCATGGCAAGGATCCACTCATCATCACCAAGGGCCTCTTTGATGTTCTTTGGCTCCAGTTGGGAGATGAAGGCACTATCTGCTTGTTCTTTGTTGTGAGCATCTCGTGTCCTCACTCTCTCAAACGGATTGCCAATGATCAACTCCTTGGGGTGATTCTTTGCAAAGCAGGGAGTGGGATCCTTCTTTTCTTCTTCTTTTTCTTCTTCTTCAACCTGCTTGCCTTTGTCTTTGATGTTGAGCTCTTTTAAGATAGGAATGATTTCATCTGCAACATCATCATCACCAATATGCTTGCCAATAACAGGGTTAGTTTCAATAAATTTAACATTTATAGATTCTTTAATTTTAGATAGTTCAATGTTAAACACTCTAAAAGCCCTGCTAGTAGTGCTATAGCCTAGGAAGAAAGCCTTGTAAGATTTCAGATCAAACTTGTCGAGAGAATCCTTGGTGTTTAAAACAAAACAAGGACATCCAAAAACATGAAAGAAATCAATAGACGGCTTCCTACCACGCCATAGTTCATAGGGGGTTTTCTTAAAAATCGGATGTGTGAAAACTCGGTTTTGCATAAAACATGAGGTGCTAACGGCTTCAGCCCAAAACTTCTTAGGAGTATCATACTCAAGAAGCATGGTCCTAGCCATCTCTTGTAGCGATCTATTCTTCCTCTCAACAACTCCATTTTGTTGGGGTGTGCGAGGAGAAGAGAAATTATGCGAATAACCCGATTTTTCACAAAAACGTTCAAAAAGATCATTTTCAAACTCTCCCCCATGATCACTATGGATAGAAACAACATGGCAAGACGCTTCGTTTTCAACTTGTTTACAAAAGCTCGAGAAAACATCAAGTGTATCACTTTTAGAAACGAGAAAGAAAGTCCAAGTATATCTAGAAAAATCATCGATAATAACAAGACAATACTTGGAGCCGCGAAGCGTTTGTGTTCTCATTGGTCCGAAAAGATCAATATGAAGAAGCTCAAGAACTCTCTTGGTACTCATGACTCCTTTGTATTTGAAGGAGGATTTGGTTTGTTTCCCTTGTGTACAAGGTTGACATTCCTCATCCTTTTCAAAATCCAATTTAGGAAGTCCTCGAACCAAGTCCTTTTTGTTCAGTTTCTTCATTTGATGCAAGTTCACATGACCCAAACGACGATGCCAAAGCAAAAGATCGTTTTTATCCACAACTAAGCATCTATTTAGTATGGGCTTAAGAGCATCGAGAACAATCACATAGAGATTACCATTTCTAGTTCCCTTATATATAACATTGTAGGACAGGGAATCTAGAAGCAAGCATTCTAAAGAAGTAAATAGCACAAGATAACCATTATCACATAATTGGATAACACTAATTAAATTGTGATGTAGGCCATCAACAAGCAATACATTTTTAATGCACAATTCATTGCCTACATCACCCTCACCTATAACCTTACCCTTTTTGTTGTCCCCAAAGGTTACCGATCCTCCTTTCTTTTTCACAAATTTGTTGAAATGGCTGATTTCTCCAGTCATATGCTTAGAGCAGCCACTATCAACAATCCATTTCTTTTTAACCTGCAAGAAAAGAGGATGTCAGAACCCAATTCAAACTTTGGGGTCTGGGGTTAGCTTGGGGACCCATTTCATCTTTGGGTTGGTCCCCTTGGGCTTGTAAGGACAATAGGTAGAATAATGATCATCACATTTGCAATGAATACATACCATGGGGTTTTTAGAGCCGGAAGACTCTCCATTGAAAATTGGAGTTTCCACACTCTTTTTATTACCCTTCTTCTTCTTCTTACCTTTTGGAGTAGTCTCATTGTGTTACGACCCGCGTTGAGCTTATCCCGTAAGTATACTGTTAAGCATGTGATTAGCTGATGTGCTAAGTTTAAGCCTGTTTTTGTTAATAATGTTTAAAACAGATAAGACATGTGCTTAGTGTGTTTTCTAGCTTCTAAAGCGTGTAGGACATTACGCTTGAAGCGTTGCCAGAGAAATCGTTCGAATCCGACCTGCGAGTCAAAAGTTGCAAGTTTTTGGGCTTATAGGGACCCGTTTGTAATTTTTGAAAGTTTCGAACTTTGCGATTCGGCCCCTAGGTTTTCTTCCTTATTCTCTCCTTTTCACTTAACTCGTTTCACTTTCACAGAAACGAGAGAACGCTTCTGCGTTCTCCTTCCTTGCGTGAGAGAGAGAGAAAGAGAGAGAGAGAGAGGGAGCTGAGAAGGGAAAGGCGTCGGAGCTTCGTTTTGCTCCGATCAGCTGCTGCAGCTCGTCCTCTTCCCTCCGTTGATCTTCTTCTCCGTCGAATTGATCCGGGTTTGCAGCAGGAGCTGCGTTTGCAGGGGAAACGGCCAAGAGATTGGGGTGCAAGGAGCAGCCCTAGCTCGTTTCTTCCTCTCCTTCAGGTTCGGATTAGTGGAGTGTATCTATTGCGAAAGTTTTGTGGTGTTTGTTTGCGATTTGCCCGTCGATTCGAGAGAAATCGACTCTTGTAGGCCGGTTTTGTGTTCTGCCTGTACGCGGTTCGGCCGAGTTCCTATTCGGTCGGCCGAGTTGCATATTAGGGCAATCGTGCTGAGTTTTTGGCCGGCCGAGTTTGGGTCTTGGATCGGCCGAGTTTCTTATTTGGGTAACCGAACAGCGTTTTTGTCGGCCGAGTTTGGTCCTAATCGGCCGAGTTTCCTTGTAGGTGTATAAGCGGTGTCCTGATCGGCCGAGTTCCCCAGAGGATCGGTCGAGTTGCCAGTTGGTCGGCCGAGGTTGGTCGGCCGAGTTACAGATTCTGGGAAGTGTTCGGTCGAGTTCCATAGTGATCGGCCGAGTTTCAAGTGGTGAGTTACAGTTCATTTAGAAATCATTATTTAACTCATTTTAAATGCTTATTTGCTTCAGTATCAGTTGATATGACCTTTAAACAGTGTAGCATGTACTTTTTAGTGTGATAAGTTCATTGGAACTTGAAATGTGTGATGTGAATGATGAAAAAGAGGGAATTCTATGTCTTACAGTTGCTATGTGATATTTCTGTCTAATTGGTTACCTGTTAACTAATAGACCTAGATGCCCTAACACCGTAGAACCCCTTAGACAGGTCTGCAACTTTGGGGTGAATCTCGTGTTGCAACATCATCCGTGCTTGTGTCACAGACAAACGAGGAAAGAGAGGCAGTGTCCAACAACAATCGTGCTTGTGTCACGATGGCACTGCGATAACAAAAGAAAACACGGTTATCTAACACCATTCGTGCTTGTGTCACGAAGGTAACCCTGTGACTCTCCGCCGGTGTACTCAGGTTAAAGGAGGAGTCTGGAGCACACGTGGTTGTGCAGAACACGTGGTTTTGTGTTGAGGCCGTGGAGCCTAGGGTCCTGTGCAGACCAGGACGAGTAGTCAGACTTAGCACTTCCCGGGTGTGTCGCTAAGTCTTGTACGGTGGGACCGTAGCATGGACTTGTTGCAGATCTTTATATGCAGAGTACACTGCATATATTTAGGGCATAATAATAAAATGAATAGATAAATCATGTAGGATCACAGTAAATTTATATAACTGCTTATCCACCTGGGATACCTGTTGATGTATAGAAATGTGATTATTATCTGTATATCTGCTATGTCAATAGAACTGCCCTGCTTGAACTGTATATTTGTTTATTTCAGTTTATAAACCTGACGAGTTGTTTAGTGATAGCTAAGTGAAATGTTATTCACTGAGCGAGTAGGCTCATCCCTCTACTCAAACATTTTCAGGTCAGCATCAGCATCAGGAATCAGAAGGATCGTTTCACCCTAACGCTTAGTCGATAGAAGGTTTGTTGTTAGCCTAGTTAGAGGTCTCTTAGTCCATTCCCCTCGATCCTCGAGACAAGGTGTGAGTGAGAGAGAGAATGTGTACAAAGATGTAAATTAATGTTATGCTTCCTTTATGTTAATCAATGTATTATGCTGTAGACCTTGCTTGTATCTTTAATCAGTTAAATAGAAAAGTTCATGAAGTTTGCTCAGTTTTCTGTTTACAGTAAACTTGGTTATCATTTAAATGTTTTTAATCGTTTTAAAAAGTGACGAGTGGTTGGTTATGTGTTAATCCCACCTGTCGTGCCCTAATTTCGTGGTTTGTGGTTAATGTGAGATTGGGGCGCGACAATTTTTGGTATCAGAGCCAAGGTTTGAGTACTTAGTTACTCAAGGTCAGGGGACGATAAGAGACCAATAGGATTAAGGTTTAGGTGTCTTTCTTCTATCTGTAGTTTTCTAACAGGAAATGTTCTGTTATATTATTGCAGATGGCAGAAAGAGGCTTTGATCGTGATGATCAGGCTGAGAGCCATGTTGGCCCCGATCCTTTGTACTTGGGTCCATGTGGTGGTGACCACGTGGATGAAGCATCCCGTATGTATAGGATGTTTCTGGAGAACAGGGAGAAGTACAAGGCTGATAGGCGAGCTTCTACTTCTACCAGCAGTAAGGATCTGATGCGATCGTATGAGCTTGTAAAGAAGCTCCGTAGTACAGAATTCAGTGGTACTACAGATCCTGCCGAAGCTGATGAGTGGTTTAGACAGATAGAAAAGGTCTTTCATCTGATGGAGCTTCCAGAAGATAAAAAGATCAATCATGCGGTCTACCTTTTAACAGGCGATGCAGAGTTGTGGTGGCGTGGTGTGGAAGAAAAGAGGAGAGGTACAGAGCTTTCCTGGCAGGATTTCTCTGAGGAGTTTCATCTCAAATTCTATCCACCCACTTTTCTTAATGAGAAAATCAGGCAGTTACAGAATATTAAGCAGGGGAACATGACAGTTACCGAGTATGAAGCGCTTTTCACACGGTTAGCGAACTTCTGTCCGCAGCTTGTTCCCGATAACATAGAGAGATGTAGAAGGTTTCAGGAAGGACTAAGGCCGGAGATTCGGCATACAGTTTCTGCTACTTGTAGGAGGAACAGAGAGAACTTTGGTGAGTTTGTCAAGGCTGCTAGACAGGTTGAAGAATCTGTGAATGCTGACAAGGTGCCTGAGTCTAAGAAGAGATCTGCAGACTTTAGTAGAGGGAAATCCAGTAGTGGATACAGAGGTGGAGGTAGAGGTTTCTTTTCTAAACTTGGGCGTGGTTTTGGTTGTTTCGGCAGGCAGAGATCTGAGGATGTCACTACTTCTAGAGGCAGAGGAGGATACAACCCAGGAAGATGGGGCAGTGCCGATAGTGGACAGTCTTCTGGGTCGTCAATGTCAGTGACAGGTCCCCAGAGGCAAGATTTACTGCCATGTGACAAATGTGGAAGGCCACATACTGGACCGTGTTGGAGTTCTGGTTGTTATGCCTGTGGACAGATAGGACATGTCAAAAGGGAATGTCCTCAGCTTCGACAAGCAGCATCGCAAGCTTTCCAGCCTCAATACCATGATGTTCCGAGTTCCTCTGTGGCTTCTGGTTCTAGAGGTGGTGGAGTGTCTAGTGGCAGGAGTGGTCAGAGAGGACAGCGTGGCAGAGGGAGAGCTTCAGCACGTTTCTTTTCTTTGACACCTCAGGAAGGTATAATTTCTTCACAAGTTGTTACAGGAGAGATGCTTTTGTTTAATAGTATACCGGTTTTAGTTTTGATAGATCCGGGAGCTACTCACTCTTTTATACGACGTTCTTTAGTTGGTGAACTTAATCTGTTAACTCGAGAGTTGGTAGATGAGTTAGTGTTGAGGGTTCCACTAGGTGGACCAACAGTTTTATCCGAGTCTTGTCCTGGATGCTTGTTATCTTTTGGAGGTTTCACCTTTGCTGCTAATCTCATACCCTTGGATGTAAATACCTTTCAAGTCATCTTGGGTATGGATTGTCTTGAAACATATCGAGTGCAACTCGATTGTTGGAAGAAGGAAGCTACCTTTCAACTAGGGGAATTTTCTTGTGTCTTTACTGGAGACAGGAAAGTTCTGCCTATGTGCATAGTATCAGCTGCTGTAGCTGATAAGATGTTACAGAAGGGATGTGAAGCATTCCTTGCTCATGTGATTGACACCAGAGCAGAGAAGAGCACCGCCAGTGTTTATGATGTGCCTGTGGTTCGTGAGTTCTCTGATGTTTTTCCAGAGGAGTTACCAGGCTTGCCTCCTGTCAGAGACATTGATTTTGAAATTCAGGTATATCCAGGTAGTCATCCAGTAGCACTACCAGCCTATAGAATGGCACCTGCAGAGTTGAAGGAACTCAAGGTGCAGTTGCAGGAGTTGCTAGATAAGGGTTTCATTAGACCCAGTTCTTCACCGTGGGGTGCTCCAGTCCTGTTTGTTAAGAAAAAGGATGGTACCATGCGTCTCTGTATAGATTACAGGCAACTGAACAAGATCACTATTAAGAACAAGTATCCATTGCCGAGAATAGATGATCTGTTTGATCAGTTGCGTGGAGCGACGATCTTCTCTAAAATAGATTTGAGATCTGGATATCATCAGCTTAGGATAAAGGCTTCTGATATTCCCAAAACAGCTTTCAGAACCAGGTATGGGCATTATGAGTTTTTGGTCATGTCGTTTGGGCTGACCAATGCCCCAGCAGCCTTTATGGATATGATGAACTGGATTTTCAAACTGTTCCTAGATCAGTTTATTGTAGTCTTTATAGATGATATTCTGATCTATTCCAGAGATAATGAACAACATGAGCAACACTTGAGAGTAGTGTTGCAGTTGTTGAGACAACACCAGTTGTTTGCTAAATTTAGCAAATGCGAGTTCTGGTTGGCCGAGGTAGCATTTCTTGGACATGTTATCTCGAGAGGTGGAGTTAGTGTTGACCCTAAGAAAGTTGATTCTGTACTTCAGTGGGAACAGCCTAAGACTCTTACTGAGATCAGAAGTTTCTTGGGATTAGCAGGTTATTACAGAAGGTTCATACAGAACTTCAGTGTGTTAGCATCACCTTTGACACACTTGACGAGGAAGGATGTACCGTTTGTTTGGTCTGATAACTGTGAGAGAAGTTTTCAGATTTTGAAGAAAAGGTTGACTTCAGCACCAGTGTTGGTTTTGCCTGAAGCAGAAAAAGGCTATACAGTGTTCTGTGATGCTTCCAGGAGAGGTTTGGGCTGTGTAATGATGCAAGAAGGCAAAGTTGTGGCTTACGCATCTAGACAGCTTAAGAAGAATGAAGAGAATTACCCTGTTCATGATTTGGAATTAGCTGCTATAGTTCATGCTCTTAAGACATGGCATCACTACCTGTATGGTGAGACATGTCAGGTGTTTACAGACCATAAGAGCCTGAAATATATCTTCACTCAGAAAGACTTGAATTTGAGACAGCGCAGATGGCTTGAGCTGATGAAAGACTATGATGTGACAATCGATTACCATCCGGGTAAGGAAAATGTTGTAGCTGATGCCTTGAGTAGAAAGTCAAGTTCAACAGCTAATGCATTTTCTATGGCATATTTCAAGAGAGACTTGCTTGTAGATATGCGAAAATTGAACGTGGACTTGGATGTGACTGGAAAAAGTGGGTTGATTGCTCAGTTGCAAGTCAGACCTACTTTTTATAATCAGATTAAGGAATTACAGCAGAGTGATGATGAGTTGTAGCAAATCATGCAGGAAATGTCAGAAGGTAAGAGAACAGAGTTCATGTTTTCTGATGAAGGCATGTTGTATCTTCATGATAGGTTATGTGTACATGGAAACAGTGGGTTGAAAGAGCAGATTCTTGAGGAAGTGCATACTTCTATGTATGCTATGCATCTAGGTAACACAAAGATGTACAGGAACCTCAAAGAGCTGTACTGGTGGTCTGGTATGAAAAAGGATGTGGCTGAATACGTGGCTAGGTGCGGGGTGTGTCAGCAGGTTAAGGCTGAGCATCAGAAACCTGCTGGTACTTTGCAGTCGCTTCCTATACCAGAATGGAAATGGGAACACATCACGATGGACTTTGTGGTAGGATTACCCAGGACGCCTAAGGGTTCAGACTC
Source organism: Alisma plantago-aquatica (assembly GCA_963693085.1). Taxonomy (NCBI): domain Eukaryota; kingdom Viridiplantae; phylum Streptophyta; class Magnoliopsida; order Alismatales; family Alismataceae; genus Alisma; species Alisma plantago-aquatica. The sequence goes on along the minus strand of OY856412.1, from coordinate 1,274,893,216 downwards.
GATATGGGTGATTGCGGATAGACTAACTAAGTCTGCTCACTTTCTTCCTGTCAAGTCAACCTTTGACGTTTCAAAGTTGGCCAAAGTTTATGTGGATGAAGTAGTCAGGTTGCATGGGATTCCAGTTTCCATTATTTCTGACAGGGATCCAAAGTTTACATCTAGATTCTGGAATCAGTTACATCGTGCGTTGGGCACAAGGCTGAAGTTCAGTACAGCGTTTTACCCACAGACATATGGTCAATTTGAAAGGACCATTCAGACCCTTGAAGACATGCTGAGAGCATGCGTGCTACAGTTTAGCGGTAACTGGGAAGAACACTTAAGCCTAATGGAGTTTGCATATAATAACAGTTACCATTCTAGTGTTGGAATGGCTCCATATGAAGCTCTTTATGGCAGGAAGTGTAGATCGCCAGTTTGTTGGTACGAGGTGGGGGAGAAAGAAATTCTTAGACCTGAGCTGGTTGATGTAACTACAGAGAAGATATCTGTGATCAGGGATCAGTTGAAAGCCGCTCAGGATAGACAGAAAAGTTATGCAGAAAGACGACGTCGACCTCTTGAGTTCGAGGTTGGTGATGAGGTTTATTTGAAGGTTTCGCCGTGGAAAGGAGTACTGAGGTTTGGCAAAAGGGGTAAGTTGACCCCTAGGTATATGGGTCCATATCCTATCGTTGAGAGGATTGGACCTGTAGCTTACAGGTTGGATTTGTCGTCTGAGTTGGCAAATCTTCATGATGTCTTCCACGTGTCTATGCTGAAAAAGTGTCATCCCGGTACAGAAAAGATTGTAGATCCAGAACCGGCGCAGCTTAGAACAGATGTGTCCTATGTAGAAGGACCAGTGCAGATAGTTGATCACCGGATCAAAAAGCTTAAGAACCGGGAGATACCTTTAGTGAAAGTTTTGTGGAGAAACCACAATCTTGAAGAAGCTACGTGGGAGCTAGAGTCTGAGATGTGTGGCAAGTTTCCTCTTCTCTTTTAGGAATTTCGTGATGAAATTCTTATAAGGGAGGGAGATTGTTACGACCCGCATCGAGCTTATCCCGTAAGTATGCTGTTAAGCATGTGATTAGCTGATGTGCTAAGTTTAAGCCTGTTTTTGTTAATAATGTTTAAAACGGATAAGACATGTGCTTAGTGTGTTTTCTAGCTTCTAAAGCGTGTAGGACCTTACGCTTGAAGCGTTGCCAGAGAAATCGTTCGAATCCGACCTGCGAGTCAAAAGTTGCAAGTTTTTGGGCTTATAGGGACCCGTTTGTAATTTTTGAAAGTTTCGAACTTTGCGATTCGACCCCTAGGTTTTCTTCCTTATTCTCTCCTTTTCACTTAACTCGTTTCACTTTCACAGAAACGAGAGAACGCTTCTGCGTTCTCCTTCCTTGCGTGAGAGAGAGAGAAAGAGAGAGAGAGAGGGAGCTGAGAAGGGAAAGGCGTCGGAGCTTCGTTTTGCTCCGATCAGCTGCTGCAGCTCGTCCTCTTCCCTCCGTTGATCTTCTTCTCCGTCGAATTGATCCGGGTTTGCAGGGGAAACGGCCAAGAGATTGGGGCGCAAGGAGCAGCCCTAGCTCGTTTCTTCCTCTTCTTCAGGTTCGGATTAGTGGAGTGTATCTATTGCGAAAGTTTTGTGGTGTTTGTTTGTGATTTGCCCGTCGATTCGAGAGAAATCGACTCTTGCAGGCCGGTTTTGTGTTCTGCCTGTACGCGGTTCGGACGAGTTCCTATTCGGTCGGCCGAGTTTCATATTAGGGCAATCGTGCTGAGTTTTTGGTCGGCCGAGTTTGGGTCTTGGATCGGCTGAGTTTCTTATTTGGGTAACCGAACAGCGTTTTTGTCGGCCGAGTTTGGTCCCAATCGGCCGAGTTTCCTTGTAGGTGTATAAGAGGTGTCCTGATCGGCCGAGTTCCCCAGAGGATCGGTCGAGTTGCCAGTTGGTCGGCCGAGGTTGGTCGACCGAGTTACAGATTCTGGGAAGTGTTCGGCCGAGTTCCATAGTGATCGGCCGAGTTTCAAGTGGTGAGTGACAGTTCATTTAGAAATCATTATTTAACTCATTTTAAATGTTTATTTGCTTCGGTATCAGTTGATATGACCTTTAAACAGTGTAGCATGTACTGTTTAGTGTGATAAGTTCATTGGAACTTGAAATGTGTGATGTGAATGATGAAAAAGAGGAAATTCTATGTCTTACAGTTGTTATGTGATATTTTTGTCTAATTGGTTACCTGTTAACTAATAGACCTAGATGCCCTAACACCGTAGAACCCCTTAGACAGGTCTGCAACTTTGGGGTGAAACTCGTATTGCAACATCATCCGTGCTTGTGTCACAGACAAATGAGGAAAGAGAGGCAGTGTCCAACAACAATCGTGCTTGTGTCACGATGGCACTGCGATAACAAAAGAAAACACGGTTATCTAACACCATTCGTGCTTGTGTCACGAAGGTAACCATGTGACTCTCCGCCGGTGTACTCAGGTTAAAGGAGGAGTCTGGAGCACACGTGGTTGTGCAGCACACGTGGTTGTGCGTTGAGGCCGTGGAGCCTAGGGTCCTGTGCAGACCAGGACGAGTAGTCAAACTTAGCACTTCCCGGGTGTGTCGCTAAGTCTTGTACGGTGGGACCGTAGCATGGACTTGTTGCGGATCTTTATATGCAGAGTACACTGCATATATTTAGGTCATAATAATAAAATGAATAGATAAATCATGTAGGATCACAGTAAATTTATATAACTGCTTATCCACCTGGGATACCTATTGATGTATAGAAATGTGATTATTATCTGTATATCTGCTATGTCAATAGAACTGCCCTGCTTGAACTGTATATTTTTTTATTTCAGTTTATAAACCTGACGAGTTGTTTAGTGATAGCTAAGTGAAATGTTATTCACTGAGCGAGTAGGCTCATCCCTCTACTCAAACATTTTCAGGTCAGCATCAACATTAGGAATCAGAAGGATCGTTTCACCCTAACGCTTAGTCGATAGAAGGTTTGTTGTTAGCCTAGTTAGAGGTCTCTTAGTCCATTCCCCTCGATCCTCGGGACAAGGTGTGAGTGAGAGAGAGAATGTGTACAAAGATGTAAATTAATGTTATGCTTCCTTTATGTTAATCAATGTATTATGCTGTAGACCTTGCTTGTATCTTTAATCAGTTAAATAGAAAAGTTCCTGCAGTTTGCTCAGTTTTCTGTTTACAGTAAACTTAGTTATCATTTAAATGTTTTTAATCGTTTTAAAAAGTGACGAGTGGTTGGTTATGTGTTAATCCCACCTGTCGTGCCCTAATTTCGTGGTTTGTGGTTAATGTGAGATTGGGGCGCGACACATTGTATCCTAGACCACTAGTACCAACTTGTTTGGTAGAGTGCTCTAGAACATCATTTAGGGATTTCTTACCCGAAAGAAACCTTTGCAAAGTAGATCTTAATTTAGCATTATCATCACTAAGATTTATAACGGTAGTAGATAAACTAGCAAGATCTTCTCTAGTATGCAAAAGGTCGGCCTCAAGGCAGAGGGCTTTAGTAAGAAGAGAGTCTTTTTCTAGAGTTAAGTTAGCAACTTCATTTCTAGGCAAGATAGGTCTAGAAGATAAATCATTTGTTTGAGCAAGCAATTTAGCATTTTCAGATTTAAGAACAACAATTTCCCTTTGATAAGCGTAAACTTCATCTCTTCTAGCATCATCAATAAGCTTAAGTTCAACATTTTCAGTTTTTAGAACATCAAGCTCATCTAGGCAATTTTTGTTCTCAACCTTAAGATTTTCAATAGTTTGAAGATAAGTACCATTCTCAACCTCTACTCCATTATATTGAAGTTCAAGGTCAAGAAATTGCCCTTGAAAGGAATCTATGCTATCAAGATGTAATTTCTCATTTTTATCAAGAATATCAATCTTGGCATAAAGATCATCAACTATCTTTCCTAATCTTTTCCTTTTAGCTTTACATTTAGCAAAAGATGATTGACAATCATTATGAATTTCAATGAGGGTTTCCTTAGATAACTCAAGTAAATTTTCATCACTTACCTTGCTTACCTCACTTACCTCAATTACTTCTTCACTAGTAGATGCCATGAGTGCAAGATGACATTCTCCATCCTCAGAGCTTGAGGAGCTTGAAGTAGAAGACTCCCCCATGCCGCATGAGCTGCATCTTTGGATCGTCTCTCCTTCTTGTCCTTCTTCTTGTACTTGGCTTCTCTTTTGTATTTGTCATCCTTCTTGTGGCTGCTCTTATGATAGCCCTTCTTGGCCTTTGGGCAGTCACTCTTGTAGTGGCCTTTTTGACCACACTCGTAGCACCTAGGAGTGGAGGAGGATGGCTTGCCCTTGAAGTGTCTTCCTTTTGAGTAGTTGGCTTCATGATCATTTGCACCTTCATCTTCGCTTGAGGAAGGGCAGGGAGACTTCATGGCAAGTTGTTGTTGCCGGACCATTTCTTCAACATGGGCTTTGAAGGCAGTGTCCTTCATCTTCTTTGATTCCTTCTCTTCTCTTCCTCTTTCTTGTCGAGCCTTGGTTCATGTGCTTGAAGGTTACCAACCAGCTCCTCGGTTGACAACTCGCTCAGCTTGTAGACTTCTTCAATTGACGTGACCTTTGGCTCCCATCTCTTTGGAAGAGATCTCAAGATCTTTGCATTGATTGTACCTCTATCCATGACACTCCCAAGGGCTGCAAGGCTGTTCAAGATGACATTCAACCTTGTGTACATGTCTGCAACTCTTTCATTCTTCCCCATCTTGAAGTTCTCAAGTAGGCCTCCGAGCATATAGACTTTGGCCTCCTTGACTTGCTCCATCCCTTCATAGGTGACACACAACTTATGCCAAATCTCATGTGTCGTGTCCCAAGAAGAGATGCGGTTGAACTCTGATGGTGTGAGGGCGGCGTAGATGATGCTCACGGCTTTAGCATTGAGTTGAGCACGCTTCATCTCATCTTCCGTCCATGTGGTGATGTTCCCCTTTGGCTCTTCATACTTGAGATGGACTATCTTCCACATCTCGTAGCTTACTCCTTGGATGTAGAATTGCATCCTTCTCTTCCAATATAGGAAGTTTGTGTCGTTGAAGACCAGGGGTCTCATGGAGAAGCTTCCTTCAAGATTGAGTGACCCAAGAGCCGAATCGCCCATCTTCTCCTACTTGTTGAAGTAGCTTGGAGAAGACCTGCTCTGATACCACTTGTTGGATCAATGGGCTCTAGAAGGGGGGGTTGAATAGAGCTTCACAAACTTCACAAAAGTTATTAGACCACCAAATTATATTAAGTGCAGAACTTAAACCAAAACAGCAATTTGATGTCCTAAACTAGCATACAAAGCAAGGATAAGAGACAAGGAATAGCATGCATTTGGACAGGTGGTTTAGAGTGGTTCCATGTCCTAAACTTAGGAGCAATGTCAGTCCACTACCTAGAGTTGGTTAGGCTCTAGGATTTGTAACTTGGTTCTCTTATATATATCACACAATAAGATTACAAGCTACAACAACCAACCATCCAAGGACTTATATATCAAGCCAAGATCTTCTACCTCACCAAGGACTTACCAACCAAGCAAGTAGTCTTCAGCCTTCTTCAAATGACTTACCCACTCTTGCTCTAGTCTTCGGCCTTGCAGGAATTACCCATCTTGCTTGAGCTTTGCCTTGCACCTCTCCTTCTCTTGGAGAGCTTTAGCACCTTCCTCCTTCACTCGGAGGCCTGGAGCAGCTAGCCTTCTTCTCCTTCACTCGGGGAAGAACAACAACCTTCTTCTCTTTCACTCGGAGAAGAATCTTCAAGAAATCTTCATAGGGAATCGAGATGGGAGAAGTAGAAAGGAGAGCTTTACAACATTACAAATGATAGCTCTCATACATGGGATCCTAACTCACTCATACTCACGATTTTGCTTTGAAGGTAGAGAGAGAAAGGGGCTCAAAGGATTAGAAACCACTCAACTAAGGGTAGGACCAAGAATATGTGAATGAGCAACCTTGGAATGAAGTCCAAGAGGTCCTATTTATAGTTGAGGGTGTCCCTTTGAGGTTGGGAGAGTTAAGGGGCACAAAATAGCCGTTTTACAACTTGCAACAGATCTATTTTGAGTCCCACCTACTCCTCCAATGGTTGGAATTGCTTTTTCTGCATTCCAGTACAGTCTGATCGGCCGAGTTTCAATAAAGGCAACTCGGCCGAACCACTAAAAGACAAGGCTGAAAGCTAGACTATCGGCCGAGTTTCCTTGGAGAAACTCGGCCGATCGGTCGACTTTCATCTTGGACCGATCAGTGGATCGGCCGAGTTTCGTGGTCTAGAAACTCGACCGAACGGGAATCGGCTGAGTTGGAAACTCGGCCGATTGCATCAAAAATTCCAGAATAACTGGATCGGCCGAGTTTGGAATTTGGCCGACAAAATCCCTGTTATGGGTATTTTGGAATTTTTGTAAAATTGTACAAATGATGGATTTTTGAGTCCCAATAATTTTATCCATCTTAGTTACAATACAAAACATGAGTATAAGTGATTACATCAATTGTTCTAAGCCTATAAGGGCTATTTCACAAAACGGTCAAAAGTCACATGTTTTGCATGTGCTGGATGAGTAGCTTTTGAGTTGAATGTGATTCTTTTCTTGTACCTAATGTCTGAAACAATCTCAAATAGATTTGTTAGATACATATGAATGGAATGGTTAAGTCATAATCAAAATATGGGCAATGTGCGACACCTAGGTCAACAGTGTGTTGATGCAGGATAAACAAGTGATTTCTTTTGCTTCCCGACAGCTTAAGAAACACAAGGAGAATTATCCGACACACGATCTTGAACTAGCTGTTGTAGTTCATGCCTTGAAGATCTGGAGACACTATCTTTATGGAGAGACATTCTAGATTTTCATTGATCATAAGAACCTTAAGTACATCTTTTCTCAACATGAGCTTAACATGAGGCAACGTCGATGGATGGAGTTAATCAAGGACTATGATTGTACAATTGATTACCATCCAGGAAAGCCAATGTGGTTGTTGATGCTTTGAGTAGGAAATCAGCAACACGAGCCTTAGATAGAGCACAAATAAATTCATTGGTATGCTCTAGGAGAGATATGCTTATATCTTTAAGGTAAGACAATGTACAATTAAAAGTATCATTGTTAGCAGGTTTGTTAGATGAGATGCATATAAAACCTACACTGAGAGCGCACATTAAGGAGGCACAACAAGTTGATGTTGTAATTCAATAGATCAGATCAGAGTATGGTAATGAGAAACGAGATGGTTTCCATGACTCAAATGACCAAGTAGCCTGTTATCATGGTAGGATGATAGTACCAGATGTGGATAACTTGAGGAAGTTAGTCCTGGAAGAAGCTCATTCATTGATGTATGCTATGCATCCAGGAAGCACCAAGATGTATCGAAATTTAAAAGATATGTATTGGTGGCCTGAAATGAAGAAGGACGTTGCTGAGTTTGTTTTGTGGTGTCATGTTAAAGCTGAACACCAGAAGCCTTCAGGAACAATGCAACCTTTGCCCATACCACAATGGAGGTGAGATCATGTAACCGTGGACTTTGTTGTTGGCCTACCCAGGACAAGCAAAGGGCATGATTCCATTTGGGTAATAGTTGATAGGTTGACAAAGACAACCATTTCTTGCCTGTCAAAACAACCTATTCTGCTGAGAAGCTAGCACAGTTATATGTTGAAGAGATAGTACGACTACATGGAGTCCCAGTCACCATTGTTTCTGATAGAGGTCCCCAGTTTATGAGTCATTTCTGGGAGCGACTTCATAAAGCTCTAGGCACACAGTTAAGGTTTGGTACAACCTTTCATCCTCAGACTGATGGACAATCAGAAAGGACTATACAGACTTTAGAAGACTTTCTTAGAGCATGTGTTCTTCAATTTACAGGGAGTTGGGATCTGCACCTAAGCTTGATAGAGTTTGCCTACAATAAAAGCTATCAACATAGCATTGACATGGCACCTTATGAAGCTTTGTATGGTAGACATTGTAGAACAACCCTATGTTAGTATGAAACTGGTGAATATCAACTTTTAGGTCCTGATCTTGTGTAGCAAACCACTGAAAAGATTAAGTTAATACAACAATAGATAAAGACTGCATAGGATAGGAAGAAATCATATGCTGATAGCGTCGTAGACCTTTAGAATTCTAGGTTGGAGATAGAGTGTACCTCAAAGTCTCACGTTGGAAAGGAGTTCTGAGATTTGGAAGGAAAGGAAAGTTAGATCCTAGGTTTATGGGGCATTATCCAATCATTGAACGGATTGGAAGAGTAGCCTATAAGCTAGAGTTACCACCAGAGTTACAGAAGTTACACCCTGTGTTCCACATTTCCATGCTTAGGAAATGTCATCCTGATACAGAATCAGTTCTGCAACCTATGGAAGTAGAATTGAATGATGATGTATCTTATGAGGAAGGACCAATGTCAATCCTTGATAAAAGAATTAAAATGTTGAAAAAGAACAACATAAGTCTTGTAAAAGTCCTCTGGAATCACCATGGTATTGAAGAATCCACATGGGAACTAGAGGAAGAGATGAGAAGAAAATACCCAACTCTTTTCTCTTAATATGTTTTGTTGTTTCGAGGACAAAATCCTTGTAAGGGGTGGATAATTTGTAACATCCCTGACCTGGGTTATGAACTAACCCTAGGTGTTTTGATTAAATATGTGATTAGATGTTTTTGGTTATCTTTTGATATGTAATTAAATCTTTTGAAGAACTTCTATTTCTTTTTCAGTCCTTTTTGAACAATGTTGTAATATTGTTTTGTTAAATATGGACTAATGTGCAAATTACCCAAGTTGAGGGGTTAACTTGCAAACTGCACATGTTAAGATGTTCCTCTGATGTTGAGACATCATAAGTATGAATATGATGTAGTGGTATGGATTCTCCAAGCTTGAGCACCAAGATATAGCTTGCAGAGCAATCCTTGTGCTTTAAAACCTAGTTTTGGTGTAAAGTGCAATTTACCCAAAATCTAGGGTGCAACATGTAAAATATACTTTCTAAAGTATCTCTCATGTTTCTTGGCATCAATTTAAGCAAAGCAAATGAGGAGGGCGCCTCATTTGAATGATCAAGTAAGAAAGATAACCTTAATATCTATATAACCAAGTTTAAGCAAAATGGCTTTATATATATATATATATATATATATATATATATATATATATATATATATATATATATAGCTTATTAAGATACATGGTCTCTTTTCCTTTAACCTTGTATTAGAGAGAGTTTTGCATGTGAAAAGGAGGAAGAAACGTGGCCAAGGGTGGAGTGAGCATGAGTGGACGGGTTTAAGAAATAAAAGAAATAATTGTCTCTTCTTTTCCTTGATAATACTCAAAAATATATAAACACCCTTTTTCCACAAGGCAAGGGAACGTTTCCCTTAGTTTCTTTTCTCATCTTCTTGCTTTGACCGACTAAGGAGAGGCTCAGGAGCAGAGGAGGATGAACAAGCTGGTTTGGGTAAGTTTTGATCACCATCTAGCTCGAATTCATGGAGGCAACCCTAATACAAGGTTGGTTTAGTAGTTTTCCTTACACAACTCTTCTTTCTAGCCATCTTATCCATCCAAATCTTGAAGAACGGACCCTGGAAAACCTTTGTATCTTCATCCACCATTAAATCCACGAAGCTTGGATCTCTAGATCAGATCTTAAGGAGGGTTTTATAACTCTGACCCTTAAGCTTTGCTTATGCATCTTCCTTTCACATAAACATTGCTTATTCTCCTTCTTTAGACACTTTTAAGTGTTCTTGCAAGTATTTCCGTGAAGAATAGTCCTTGTTCTTGAGGTAGAAGATGATGACGTTAATTCCAAAGTTTATCCACAATCTTGCTTTAGCAAACGGTCTCCCACCTCCTGCTCAAACGGTTTCCCAAACCTTTTGGGAGCAAACAATTTCAAAACTGTTTGAGAGCAAACAGTTTCAACCAAGAACACATGGGAGTAAACGGTCCAAGACCGTTTGGACGCTTTGACCACTTGGAGATCTGTTGTAAACATTATGTACTAATCACCCACCAAAAATCATTAAGTAATTCTAAGAGAATCACCAATTGAAGGCCCATTAGTCACCTAAACCCTAATCGGGTCTATTGCTGATTTCAATGATACAATCATGTTGAAGTTTGGGTTGAGTGACCCAAAGGGTTTCAAAACCGTTTGGGGATCACCCAAACGGTCTCAAGACTATTTGGTGATCACCCAAGACCGTTTGGAGGTCTAGGGTTATGTGGGGTTGACCGATTGAGGATCCAATGATACTAAGTTGTTGAGCAATTAAGTGCTGATTTGGTGATCAAATCTAGGGTTCAAACCTTAAGAGAATGACTTGGTTTTTTATTTTGACTTGAGCAAACGGTCTCAAGACCATTTGGAGGATGTGCAAATGATCCTAAGACCGTTTGGGGGTCAGGACATGACCCAATTGAATGATGGTTTAATGGTCTCAAGGTCAATTAGACTCATGTTGGTACATGTTGAAGGGTGATCATTTCCAAACCCTAATTCAAATCATACAAGCCCTAATTGGTGATCAATTGAGGGTCAAATCAGTTGAGGGTTGACCTAATTGACTCAATTGATGAGTGGCTAACCATTGCATGATCGTTTGAGGGGTTCAACATTGGAAACCCTAACTCAATTGGAATGGTTGAGACACTTTTTGGTCCATGCGGTTTTGAGGTGGTTTGGACCAAACGGTCTCAAGACCATTTGGGACCAAATGATCCCAAACTGTTTGGTGCTCATGCGGTTTCAAGAATGGTTGTGTCCATGCAGTTTCAAAGTCAACTTGGCCAAACGGTCTTCATGACCAAATGGTTTGAGGGTGCACTTTACCAAATGGTTTCAAAACTCAAACTAGACCAAATGGTCAACAACATCAAACGGTTTCAAAGTTGTTTCAAGACCGTTTGAGGGTCTAAAGTGCAAGAGCGTTTGAGGTCTAAAAAGGTCAAGATCGTTTAATGCCTTAGTGGTCAGGATGGTTTAGTAGTTGATTAACCTAAACCCTAGAGATACTTAAAGTAATTAAGGGATCAAGTAATTAGTGGGTTAATGCATGTTATGATCAATGGTGAACATTTCAAAAGTTCCATTGGTGGGAAAGAGTAACAAATACCCTTTGATCAAATGAATCTTAGTGACCACAATAGTAATGACACAACCCATGATGTCAATGTTGGATTGACTTAGCCTAGTTATAGGTGATGTAAGCATCATCTGATAGTTAAAGAAGAGAGAAGACTCCCTATATGAATGTGAATCAAGTAATATACTTCCAACATGTATGAATACATCTAATTAGGGTATGATCCTTTATAGTGAGATCATGGAAATCCTAATTATAATGGTTAATGAATCTTAACCTAATTGAGGGCATTAATGAAAGTAATCCTCATACATGATGATGTTATGATCTCAATTCTTTGCAAATGTGAATAGTAAACCCTAATCTAGGGTAATGTGATGTAATGTGAATAGTAAACCCTAATATAGGGTGATGTGATGATATGAATAGTAAACCCTAATTCAAAGTTGTGCTTTTAAGCATGAAACTTCATGATTGAAGTATGAAATAAGGAATCACTATTCCTAATTAAGCTAAGGGGTTGAATAACCCTAATTGAATTGAATAGGGAAAAACTAACCCTATTATGGGCATAGTGGTACAATCCTTGAATTGATAGGTTATCTTTGTTTTGCAATATGCTAATATAGACATAAGTTGCCTATTATTAAATGTGTTAATTATGCAGACTTTTATGAAATGGTGAACATAGTAAGGTAAGGACTATGATGTTATATTTATTAAAAAAACTTTATAAGATTTGAAAGTAATGATATGCTATGTTGTCAAGTGAGAGGTAACATATGAGATTGATAGACTGTGATAGTCATGAGAAATATCTGCATTGTTACAATCAAGGTCATGCTGTTAAATGACTTATGATGATCTAAGGGTTTGAACACCCATGTTCCTGAATCATAATGATGAGATGGTTAGGGATTGACATCCCAATGATAACTGGATGTGAAATGAACTTGATACAATTAGTACTCTTTCTTTATAGCAATTATTTAATGGTTGATGTTTGAAAACATACATGATGCTAAAAGAATGCTATAATGTACTTAAATAATCAAGTATAATGATATCATGTAGAGCCCTGACCATAGATCCATCATTGTCAGTAGTTTAATGATGGTGAAACATGTTTTCCTAAGGGAACTCCTGGAGAGCATACTTTTGAGTATGTGGGGGTTATGGACACGAATATCCTTACGTCCTAATGTTGGATTTGATGTAAGGTGTACCTTTAATCCATGAATCCTTCATTATATGTTTATGCCGCGATGATGTATCACTAATATCCCGATGATGTTGATAATGCCACATCAGTGTGAGATAAACAAGAAATCCCTCGATGGAAAAGAGAGTACAGAATGCCACTGTAACTCTAATAGCAAAGTTTCTAGAATACCTTGGAAAACTATTATAGCAGAGACACAAGATGTCCTGCATGTTGATCCTCACACTGACTAAGGAAGATGAGGTAATAGGAATCCGACTCTTCTGATGACCTATGAATGGTACCGATTTCAATTTCGTAATGGTCGGTTGGGGTATGAGAGGTGTAACTCATCTCCTCAGGGCCTAATAATGTTTGAAAAACATAATCAACCATATAGCATCACTGCTTAGGTTGAACTACGAGAAACAATGATTGATGATACATTTTTTATAATGTTCTAGTTGATAACTAGTATACATGTTCTTCATATTCCTTATTCTTATATGTCTTGTCATTCAATTAAGTTATAATTGAAATGCTTGCTTAAGAGAATGTTTCTTCACTTAGTTTATACAATGTTAAACCTGATGTTGAATGTTTAAAGTTCTACTACTTATTGTTGTTCTATTTGTTGCAATAACAAAGCTTCTGGCGGAGAGTTATAATTCTCACTGGGACAATTATTCAATTGTCTCACCCCCGTGGGATTCGACTTTTTAGGTAGACGCCGAGGACGAAGGAACCCATAAGAGGGTGAACAACAACAGCAGCAGTAGCAATATCAGGGACATCAGTGATTCTCAGGTGGAGACACTGTCTGTCAAGTCTTGTAGATAGCATGTCCTATGTGTTGCCTCTGTATTCTCAGGTCCTAGGAGTCAGTAGATGTTTAAAGTAGATCTGAGATTTTTGGCTTAGTGCCTTGAGATTTTGTATCTTGCCTTGTATAGATAACATGGCAACTGATGTATGTAATCACTCGAGATGTGATTTATTGAGATGTAATGATGAATTAGTTTATAAATAACTTATCTTGTTTCTTTATGAAAGAGTTTTATTGTTTAAAGATCTCTTTCCAAAAAGTTTTAATTTTTTAGTGATTTTCAATAATTCCGCTGCAAGTTAATCACTTTCGCATTCGTTGATCTTGTTTTGGCGATTCGATCGCCACAATGAGGTTCCTATGTCACAGAGGAATTTGATATTTCACAATGGTTTGTGACTTTCTATGTTCCTTTTTTACCTATATAGGTTCAATGCTTTCTTATTGGACTCGAACTTCTTGAAGTTCTACTTTCCTCTCATTGATTCCTTTGGTGAATTCCTAAGAATGCAGCATCCCTAGAAACAAATACTTTTTTGTTAGTTGGGTTATACACGTAGTATCCCTTAGTTTCTTTGGGATAACTAACAAAATAACATTTATAATCTAGGACCAAGCTTTTCAGGAAACATTTTCTTGACATAAGCTTCACATCCCCTACATATTCATAAAAGACATTTTGGGACGCTTCCCAGTCCATATCTTATATTGTGTATTTTAAACCGATTTAAGGTACACAATTAAGTGTAAACGTTGTGGTTTCTAGAGCACAACCCCAAAAGGAAGTCAGAAGATTGAAAAAACTCATCATTGATCACACCATATCTTGCAATGTGTGATTCCTTCTTTTTGATACACCATTGTGTTGTGGCATCCTAGGTGGAGTCCAGTATGATATGACCACAGGCTTAGAGAAGGTCCTCAAACTCTTGGCTTAAGTATTTTCCACCTCTATCGGAATGAAGTGCCTTAATACTTCTACCAAGTTGGTTATATACTTCATTTATGAAATCCTTGAAGTTTTCAAGAGTTTGTGACGTATGTTTTATCAAGCAAACATAACCTACCTACTGAAGCCATCAGTAAAGGTAATGAAGTACTGATAACCACCTCTAGAATTTGTTCTAAAAGGACCACATACATCAATATGTACAAATCCTAATAGATCACTAGCCCTCTCATTGTTACCACTGAAGGGAGTCTTGTATTGCCCAACAAACAAGACTCACATGTCTCTATTGATTCAAAATCAAAAGAGTCTAGACAACCCTCCTTATGGAGTCTAGATATGTGTTTCTCATCGATGATCCCTACATGAGAATACCAAAGATATGTTTTTCTTGAGTTGTCAAGTTGTAACCTTTTGGTATTTATGTTATAAACGTTTATCTCAAGATCTAATAAATAAATACCATAGGACATTGGGGCACTACCATAAAAGATTTCATATTTTGAAACAGAATATTGAACATTCTTTATATGAAATTCATATCCATACTTGTCCACACAAGATATAGAAATAACATTTTTATTTATGGCAGGTACGAAATAGATGTTCCTTAACTCTACAACAATCCCCATGGGTAGAGATAGATAGGTTCCAACCACAATGACAACAACTCTTGATATATTTGCAACGTACAATTCAACCTCATCCTTTTGTAAAGGCTTACTTCTTTTCAGATCCTGCATATTCGAGCATATGTGAGATCCACATCCGATATCTAGTACCCAAGATGAAGAAGTAGACAAATTTATCTCAATAATATATATACTTGAAGTGGAGACCTCTATCCTCTCCTTTTTCTTTCCCAGCTCCTCTAGAAAGGGAGGACAATTCCTTTTTCAATGTCCAAGACCGGTGATAATGGTGACAATTTCCTCCCTTATTCACCCCTCCTGTTATTTTCAGTCCATAAGACTAGGGTTTTTGGCCAACTTTTTAGAACTTTTCTTAGCTTTGCCTTTAACTTCAACTTCCCATTTCTACTCATCACAAATTTGGATTTGTCTTTCTTCATTTTCACTTCAACAATCCTCAACATACCAAACAACTATTACAACAACTTGTCAAAATTGTTCATATTGTAGTTAATGAAAAACTAGCTACATGAATCTGGCAGTGACTGTAGAATCACATATGTGGGCAACTCTTGACTCAAAGGAAATCTCAGTCTAGAAAGGTTCTCCACATACCCAATAAGATTGTATACACGGGGACCTAGTGGATCTCCTTCTACCATTTTCCACTTGAACATCACCTTAGAGGCATCATATCTCTCCTGTCTTTCTTGAACTTGGTACATATTCTTAAGATGTGTTACCATCTCAATCACATCCATATTTTCATGTTGTGTCTGCAACTCATAGTTCATTGAGCACAACACCAGTCATTTGACATCCATGACATTTCATAGTGTTTCTTGTAAGCATCCTTGTCAACCTTATGTGTAGTGGGAGCAGGTTCATCTGGCTCTAGTGTTTCTAGGATATAGAGCTTGCCCTCCTATGTGAGAGCAATTCTCAACGTCCCGAACTGGTCATAGAAATTATTCCCATTCAACTTGTCCTTCTCAACGACCTATCATAAAGGAAAAATGTTATTTGTCATCATTTGATTCTATAAAAGAAATTTTCAATTTGTCAAAACATTTTTTATTTGATTTGATTATAATAATATTTAAAGATATTTAATTATGCCTTTAAATAATTATCGATCCCACTAGTTTGTTCAAATTTATAACCCTCAATTATCAATTTGGAAGATTGCATCATACAATATTCTAGTGAGCCAAGATCCATATTTCATCATATCATGCGTCAGCTTTGGCTGATCCCCCACAACATAACTATTTAGGTAGGCAACCTATTCCAATTTCTTCATATGCAACTCTTGGATAGATGGTATGCACAAATCTCTACCATATTCTATCTATATGCTTCTAGGAACTTGGTCTCATTAAGATTACGTATTTAAGCCTAACCCAAAATCCAACACAATGGAATATGCACCCTGCTTCGGCAGATCTACATATCTATCATCACACTTCCAGTAGATAGATGGTGCACCACTCTTTGGTGTAACCTACACTTAGTTAATCAAGTTTTCATGTGTGATGCTTATAGAAATCTTATAAGACTTAATATTTTATTTGAGGGATTTTATATATATATATAAATACATATCCAAACACCACATACTTATAATATGTATCATTTACATACTATCACCAACCACATACATGCAATCCATAAACACAAACACATTGGTTATGACAATGCTACAATAATCTTTAGAGCCACAAAGGATTACTATCCACCTATGGTCTTTCACATCTCATTCAACGACAACTGAATATCATGTGAATTTGCATCTTATCAGCATCAAGGTGAACAACTTTATGGATGCTCCTTGGTATTTGATCTTTAAGTTGCCTCTCCATGGATGATCCTTGGAGTTGGATCTTCAAGTTGCCTCTTCACATAAGTTTTCCAAAGATAGATATATTCCTTTCTCTATCACATTGTATAAAAGGAGAACACCAAGTTACATTCAACAAGAGTTTAGAGGGAATATAATTAGTTACACTTGGAGATAACAGATGATGCTCAACATGCAAGTTGAATACTTATAAAAAAGATCCATTCACAACCATTTACATCCATGCACAATATATACAACCAAGAAAAACATTCATAGTAGGGGTCCTAGGCCATAACCATGCATGTATTCACCAAACATAACATTATTTCCAATGAAGACACATATGATTTTATAGGTATATCTATATATACATATATATTAAGATTGCAGTGCTTTTATTGGGGAACACTCCCCATTAAACACTTTTTGACTCCCAGGTAGAATAGGTGGGGTACATAGGGGAAGTGCCCCTGTGCAGGTGTCTCAGTTAGCGGGAAGGTTAACACAAAATTTTATTTTCTTGTACTATTGAGTTCTTTTGTAGTCAACCCTATCCTACAGGTCAAAACAATAAGTTTGTGGTGTATGTAAAATTAGGTTAGATATGTACATTAATAGTTTGAAGTTCAAATTGTATGCAACCACAAAAAAATAGTATACATATTATCTGATCATATCAAATTAAATCTGAATATGTTGTGGATGGGTGTGTATTTGATACCAATGTTGGGTTTAGTGAAGGTGACATGTGTAATAGAAGCAACAAAATTTTTCTCCACAGACCCTACTGGCAGATATCGTCCATAACAACATATTTAGAAAGAGGGTGCATGTATATACCTCATCTTGGAGAAAGTCTGACAATGTCCCTTGGCTCGGTGATGTGTGTCACTCCTAGCATGAAGAAATGGTCCTCGGCCATCCTTCAAATGTAGGAACAACAACATTCACATCTCTACGTCATCCATGTGTATGGACTAGAACTCCACATATCACTTCTCAACCTAGAAGGAAGGATAAACCTTCTGCTTAACAACATGCCAGAATCGGTTGCTCTCCTTCTCTCTAGTTTGGGAATGGTGAATGCTAGGGTTCATGTACAAGAGCGTGTCTTATCATCTCAAAAAAACCACCCATCATGCCCCTGTAAATAGTAGAGAAAGGAAGTAGGGTTTCCCAAAATCATTGGGTAAACAAAAAGGTTGCAGTTACATTTAAAATGAACCGCTCATAGACTTTTAAAATAATATTATGGAAATAATTAATGTACTCATTAATCATATTAATTGATCAAATTATCCTTGTTCTCCTGACATTAGTCAATCTCTCAGGATTACGAAGCCGAGTTAACAAAGGAATCTAATTAATTGGCTTAAACACTTTAACCAATAAAATCAGATTGCATTCCCTATTAATCTAATAGATTACCAAAATGTATTCGTTATCAATTTTATTCATAACATTTCCAATTATATCCACAATTATACTCCTATTCCAATAACATCCTATGCATGTTACTCGGTAGGCTCCAAATTACCTTGGTAGTGATATTCATAATCATATTATTAGTTCACAAGCAATGATTGGTATCTAGAAAGACTTCATAATGGGAGAAGTTGGAGAAAAACTTAACCTATCATCCAAGATCAATCTTATAGTGATTGTATAGTTCCTTTGTCTTTGATATCTAGATTAAATCAAGGCATGGAATCATCATCCTATTCAATATTCAGTCCATGTTCCTTGACCTAGATCATACTATCTGAGATATGTGTAAGCTTAATATCAAATATTGACCCACAACAACATGGTCATGCATTGTTTCAGTTTCTCTTATGAAGTGGCTAGTATATCAAACTCCTATAGGAGCTACATCACTCATAGTCATCCACATGTGTCACGGTTCACCCGAGCACCACCTTTATGGAAACTCTTGTTTAGGATCATGGTGGAAGATGTAAAAACACACTAAATGACATTTGATGAGTGTAGTGACTTCAGGTCTAAGAACCACAATCACCACTGTCACTACGAGATATGACTCTGACTACCAATCATGGTTTCTGTGTCACTCTTAAGGTGGGTCTATTAGATACATTATTTTCTAATAGGTATATATATTCTTGATTTTATATCACATATCATAACTAATGACATTTTGTCATCAACCAACACACACACTCTATTATTAAGTGTTATTGATGTCTATTAGCCTTCCACAATAACATCTAATTAGGGACATAACAAGAACGCATATACTCTTGGCATTCATATGATCTCATCATTTAGGTCCTCAACCTAAAACATACATCATTGAGTACTATCATTCTTTAGACATTTATTATGTCTTATTATTATCACATAATTGAGTGAAACAATATAAGTTGGAAGATTTCCTTTATTATTAATTAAATTAGTTACATGGTATGCTATTACAATCATCATATGATTGGATCTTTGGGTATACCTACCAACACCTCCACCTCAGGCCCTGAGCGAGGGTATGTTTGTATCTGAAGGTTTATGCGGCGGACTCATCCTACTTATCTAGCCTCCTGTACTCCTTGTAGATGACTAATTTCTCAAGAGTCCTAGTCTCACCACCTGCTCCTAGCATTTTGAAGTAGGAAGATGACAAATAAAAGCCTTGAGTGGTCGCATGACACTATAGCTAATTGACTATGGTTCTTAGCCTCAAATAATAAAAAACTTTCATTTTAAATAGGATTTTAGTGGGAACTCAATTAAATCTAAAATTTTGATCATATGGTCATTGTAACCTAACGAGGGTTTTCTACAAATTTTAGATACAAAGTACCCTATTTGAAAATCAATTAATTTCACCAACCGTCTTCATATTTAGGGTATTATGGTCAATATGATTACAAATTGATGACCACCTTATTATCTGAACAACTTGCAACAAATTTGTTTGATCATGTAATACATCAAGATTCATTCATATCAAACTGTAGTCCATTTATGTCCTTAATTGGATATTGTATTCATAAATACTCAAATTGACCGACAAAAACTATTCACATACTTGAACTCAATGAGGTGTCATCATCATTGACAATATTAAGAATCATATGTTATAGTCAAAATTAATTCATTGTTGAATAATCTATACTTCAAATTGAGTTCATTCATAATCAAAACATTCATGATCTTACAACATTATATTGTATATCAAAATCCTAAAATATAGGTTATCACATTAATCCCACCATATATGGAATTTGGTTCTCAAAGTTCAACTAGTGATATAGTTAGAGTGATATAACTAGGTCCAACTTCATATAGGTCATTATTTCTAGATCCCAAAGTTATCATACTTCTATATGCACCCTAATCTCAGTTCCCATACTTCTAAATGTACCCTAATCTCACATCTTAGGGTTGTAAGCATCTAGGGTGTACCCACCCCATATTTAATAGGTTGAATCTTAGGCATAACCGAACATTTTTTTCATGCTAGGGGTTACATATCCACATTCCAATAAAAATTATAGTTTCATTCATACATTGGAAGTTGATAGGGTTATGATTAATGTCTATCTTTTACCCAACTGAACAATGCAAGGTGATATTAAGATTTCATGCAACTATTTCCTAGAACTATAAGACTTAACCTCACTAATATGGTTTATGAACAACATTATTCTAGGATTTCATAATTAGAGGGAATTTATTTTCATATTTACATATTTGGGTTTTTACCCTACAATGTGAGAGTTATCTTCAAATTAGAAGCATGGATCATACATATTGAGGCAAAGAATTATATTCCTAACATGTACTCTATGATCCAAAGATATCTTTATTTCAAGCTCATGATTTCTAACTTATATGTTTCATGTATGATATGAAGGGAAAAAAAATATACTAAGAAAAATAATGATTTCAAACTTATATCTTTCACGTATGATATGAAGGGAAAGAGAATATACTAAGGAAAGCTCATAATTTCAAACTTTTACATACCGCATATGTTGTAGAAGGAAGGATAATATACTAGGTCAAGATTATCTGAATGACTCCTCATACGTAATCATCAATATAGTTCAAGTGAGGTTGACATCATCATATATCAAGAAAGAGATAAGGAGTCCTAGTCGCACCACCTGATCCTAGCATTTTGGACCTGGAAGATGACAGAGCCAATCCTTGAGTGGTCGTATGACAGTATAGCTAATCAACTATGGTTCTTAGCCTCAAATAATCAAATAATTTAGGAACTTCTATCTTAAATAACATTTCATTGAGAACTCAATTAGATCTAAAATTCCGAGCATATGTTCATCATGGCCTAATAAGGCTTTCCTCCAGATTTGAGACACAATGTCCCCTATTTGAATATCAATTAATTTCTCCAAACATCTTCATATTTACGTTATTATGGTCAATGTTATTGACAACCTCCTTAAGATTTGAACAACTTGATATAAATTTATTTGATCATATAAGACATCAAGATTTATGCATATCACATTGTAGTCCATTTATGTCCTAGATTGGATATTAGATTCATAAATACTCAAATTGACCAACAAAAACTATTCACCATAATTGAAATCAACGAGGTGTCATCAAAATCAACAATAAAAAGACTAATACCTTATAGTAAAAAAGAATTCATAATTGAATAATCTATATGTCAAATTGAGTTCAAACATAATCAAAACATTCATGGTCTTATAACACTACACGGGATATCAATATCCTTTATCACATATTCCCTTTATGTTTTTACATGGAGGTTATATTCCCCATACCCAGGGTTTGTGCCCACTTTTTATATTGGGGATTTTGGTTATCTATCTTACTTTATCAGGTTATGTGTCCTAAATGCCATTATTTATTTATATTTCACTAGTGCTATGTTTATCTTACTTGCGTGTAGGTTGATTATTATTGTTGATGGATTATATGCCCTAAACTCTTTTTGTATGATCTAATGGAATACCCTATTTTTCTTAATGGAAAGAATTACTATTAGTTATCAACTTAATGAAAATTCATATTCTTTTAATATCCACTTGGATGATACTTTCTTCTTCGATGGGAGGCCTTGTTATATTTGATGTTCTTTATCCATAGTGTCTTTTAATCTCCATTAATATTCACATGCTGACTTTTTGTGCTGATAATTTTCATTTTTGTCTAATATTGAGGGGTAATGTTCCAACCCCTAGGTGCAGAAAAAGGAGGAGACTGCCAAGGTTGGCTTGGACTTATACAGGTGCAACCAATCCTTCTTGGAAAATAGATATATGAGGTGGTTAAATAACACTATGTTGGTCATATGCTATAGATTAGTTTCTTTTTTTTCCATCACCTTGTGTGTTGAAGGATTATGATATATCAAGCATTATAATAATTAGATCTTTCATCTTCTGCTGCTACATTTTTCTATCATAAAACATACTTTTGAATTAATTGGATCATCAACGCTTGTGAAAATTTTGTTGTGTGTTTGGCATTTGGGATGATTCCTTTAATTTGATGTAGTAGGGAGTGGATTCCATTCCTTACATATACCTATATGATTGGGTGTATACAAGTATAAAAAACTAGGTTTAGTATGGTTTTGATCCATTCATCTCTTATTCTTACATCATTCCTATAAAGTTGTACAACTTGCACCTATACAATGCATGATATAGGTACAACTTGATGTAAAAGCATCCAAGCACACATATTATTACATATTCTTTGTCACTGGATATTGTCTAAGTTCCTTGATCACCTGTAACAATTAATTCACACACTACCAACACAAATGAGAAATATTTGTGTCAACAAAATTAGAGTGTGGAATATCCAAAAATCTGAGACCTACCTCTTTCCACGATTGAAACCACCCTTCTATCAAGAATATTCTCAGGTAATAGTGGTTGCTCCTTAGGATATTGTGGGAGGGTCACAAAATAAGAAGATCATGCCTCAACTTCTATTTTAGTAATGAGATGAAACATGTAAATTGAAGTTGATTCTGGAAGCTATAACTTTTAATCTATGGATCCAGTCTTTTGATAACTTGAATATGTCCATAAATGAGAGGGCTGAGATTCATTTTACTTTTATGTACCATTGACCCTTGTCTATAGAATGGTAATTTCATATATTCCCATTATCCTAACAAAAACTCCCTAACACTTCTCAATATATCCACAAATTTCTTCATCCTTTCTTGAGCCTTATTTAAATTAAACTTCAAAAGAGTAAGTATCTCATCTTTACATTGTTGAGAACACCACCACCCTAGCCACCTTATCTTGTTCTAGAACATATGATGGCAAGGTATGTTGAGGTAGACAAATACCACTTCATATGAGTTACTTTTTTTATGCATGTGCATGTGTAATATGGCACCATTCTTCCCGAGGAAGTTTCTTGAACCACTCATGAGGTTTAGCTACACAATAACAACTAATATATCATTGAAGGAATTTATTCAAGACTTTTCTTTCTTCATATGACTGTAGATAATAAGAAATTTTCATCTTCAATTTTATGTTCCTCAACTTATAGAACTCCTGTCAACATGTATAGGTAAAACCAATATCTCTATCCAACATTATTGAGTTTGGAATACCATGATACTTCAATAAAGATGTCCAAGTTGGATTGAGTTGTGTATAGCTGATTCACTGTAGATATATGTGATGGCTTAGATAGTCTATCCACCACAACTACAATGAATAAACAACCTTGTGAAAGTGGTAATTCATTGATAATATCATTATCCAAGTTTGTCCACACTCAGACAAGAATGGGAAGTGGCTGAAGCAACCCAAGAGGTGGAAAATTTTTAAATTATTTTTCTTAAAAAATTGATCACTCTTTTATGTATTGTCGTAACTTACCCATCATTACCTTCCACTGAAAAACTTCCCTTAGTTTATGCAATGTCGGTTTAAACCATAAGTGACCTCCAGTAGTTGTATTATGCATTTCACGTGTAGCTTGTTTACTTACTTCAAGATTATCTAAAAGTACAACCTTCTCTTTATTTTAAAAAATATCATTATTCAATTGAAATTACTAGTAATCTAATTCATGGTTCTTCCATTTCTATGTGAGTTGTAATAATACATGCTCTATAGAGGATAAAATATGGACATCCTCAAGACATTAAGGAATTCAAAAAGATAAGGAATTATATTTTGCCTTAGTTGGTGCCATATTATTCCCCTCATTATGTCTTCTTGGCAAGGCATCAACCAACTTATTTGTTTTTTCCACTTTATATTCGATTCATATTGATATCTGAGTATCTTAGAAAGCCATTTGTTCTGTGTTGAAGGGTGTAACCTCTGGTCCATCATATGTTTGGTGCTTCTTTGTTTAGTTCTGATGGTAGATTTAGATCCAAAATGATAATGCCTCGACTTGGTTACATCTATAAATATTGTGTGCATTTATTTTTTATATTAGTTACATCTATAATCATTCATCATATCACAATAAAAATAATTTTAATGCATAATAAATGTAAACTAAGTATGCCTAAGATAGGATCATAACACTATTGGATAATGGCCTAAATAGTAAGGATTGAAAATCAAACGCCGAACGCAATACTCATGCCCTATATGTGTATCTTTGTACATAAGTATTGATACTTTAAATATATTAGTCAACTATTTAGAATGCATAATAGAGTTGACAGATTAGCATTTCAATTATGAATCATACTAAGTATTTGAAATGCATAGCAAGAGGGTTCAAAAGACCCATTGTAAGGAGTGGGAACCCATAGGGATCCACTCCCTAAAAATAAAGAGGGCAACATCCACCAATAATTTTTTTCCTCAAAAGGGGATGAAACCAAATTTATTTAAACATGATTGTATCATAACACAAAGTAGCATCGGAATTGAAGATATATCTAACCATTACAAAGCAACTTATCATACAAAACTTTCACCTCGCATGATATAAAGGAAAATTAATATCATATGTTGAACTCGTTGAGGATCACCTAACAACTTCAAGCCAAGTCTCCCACAAAGTCAGCTAACCTTGATGAGGTCCAGGTCCTCCTAGATCACCTCCTCCTTGTCCAACACCTGGGGTTGGAAGCGTACCCCACAAAAGAAAAAGAGAAGAGAATATCAACAAAATGCTGGTATGAGCATGCTAAAAAGAAATTGAGCACTATATTATGTGGAAACAAGTACAACAAGTAGAGAAGGCTTCCCATGCAAGAAAATAAGAACTACCCAATCGGGCATAAAAGGAAAGAAACATCATAACTTGATAAAAGAGAATACTTGCCATTAAAACAATAACAAAAGTGGTGCCACAAAAGCACACAAAGATTTTAGGGCACAAAACCCATAACAACCTACATGTAGGTGAGATAAATATAACACTAGAACAACATAAATAACAATTGGAGGCCAACCATCATAAAGTTGAAACCTGATAGAGAATGGCACATAACCAAACTCCCAATGTATATTTAAAAATTTGGGCCAACCCCCATAAAGATGAAACCCGGGTATGGGGCACATAACCACCATCCCAAAATAACAATAAGGGCACTTAACCCAAAACCAATGCAAATTATATTACTCTAGGGATACTAAGTCACACAACATGCTTAATAGGGAGGCAAGTAAAAAGGTATAGTCGGATTTACAAATTAATCACCACATAAGTGATCATCATAAACAACCACCTCAAAGTGGGCATATAACAACAAATTGAGTTCCATAATGAACAAGTCATAATAAAGATTACAAAAGAAAGTCAAAAAGATATTATGTTCTCAAGATCAGTAACAAGAAGGGTACTTCACATGAAGCATCATATTCAAAAGGAAAATATATGGTTTTAGTTTATTGTCCATAGGACCAAGAGAAAGACAATTTAGGTTTATGCTCAATAAAGAAAAATAGGAGATGCTAACATACCTCTTATAGAGTCTAAAACACTTTCCAAAATCCTAAGCAAGATTAGAGTCCATTTGCCCTACTATAAGAACCATATATATGTATTAGTATTACATGCATTCATTAAGAACTCAAAACCCAAAAGTTGTCAACTTTTTCTACAAACCACCATTTTAGGTCTCAAAATATTACCATCATTTTAGTTAGGATTTTCTGATCAAAATAATATATAATATTAATTATTTTGAAGCTATAGACTTTTCAGGGTATTTTTCATGTTTTTATGTTAATTAAATCATCCTCAAAATACGTTTTCGAAAACACCAGAATTTAAATTTGAAAATATTTTTAATGGATAGATCTCGTTCACCTGATTTCAAAACATATTTTAGTTTTAAATTTGGATAATCGAGTAAAAAGATACGTGTTTTCAAAGATCAACCAATGGGGAAGTGTCACGTAGCCTACGTAGGCAAAGTCACTTCGGATGAGAGGGCAAAATGGTAAAATAACGGGGATCATCCCCTTCCTCCAACATGTGCCATGACTGCGTGAGTAGCAGGCTGAGGCCATGGTAGATTTTGGGAAAAAACAAAATACTACACCAAATTGGGCGCATAGATACTCTAAACGAAGAGGAGAGCAAACTGGAACTGATGGTACCTTCAATTGAGCCGGGTATGAAGACACGTCAGAGCAAGGGGCCGCAAGCACAGCAGCTTCGGCCGCTTGTTGGAGGTCAAAACAACAATGCAACCTAAAATTAAGAGATGTGTTTAGTTGCTAGGGTGATTACGGATCTAGGGGTATAGATATTTATAGGCGAGGAGGCCGAGGATAAGGTTTAGCTAGGCGAAAATAAAGAGAGGCGGCGCAAGCTTTGGGCGTTTCTCGAATCTCAGTCAAAACTCGAACATTTTGGGATAGTCCTGTGTGGATTTGCGCAAGGAATGTATAGCAATAAAAATCAATCAATTTCATTGAGAGATGAGAGAGATATTGTGATTTGAAATTTCGGAAAACAAAACAACCTGTTGCCTATTCGGATCGAGGAAGAAGACAATATGCGGATCCTCCGATCAAGATCCAACGGCCGACGATCAGCGCGAAATCATAGTTGCCATCTTTATTCCTATTCAAAATCGACTTAAAAGGCATACTCATTTAAATGTTTTTTCTCTCTCCTTGTTTGGAGGCCGAAACGTTATCTAAAAATTACCAAATTTTATATTTTGACTTATTTCACCACTCTTCCTATTGAAATAATGATATTTCAATTATTGGGAAATTACATCGAAACAGAAGACAAGCGGGCAACAAGCTGCGCCGCTAGTCCTTTCTGGATGGCAAAGCCAATCCTTTGAAACACTACATCCATACACTTAGGAGACATTACATTACTATTCATAACTTTTTGGACCCTCTTCAGTAGCTCCACAACTTCTGGTGCTAAGAATCCAAAAGTATCAAAAGCAAACGGGATAAAGGTGTGTTGATTCTCAATACATGCTTTCTCATGCTTGGCTACTTTGGCTGAAGCAGCTTTAAGAACAGCATGTCCTGCTGTAAAAGTCCTACTTCTCAATCCCACTAACGGAGAAACCCCTGTCAGATCCACACATGTATGTTTTCCTCCTATCCATCCAAAAATCAAAACATCAGCAGGTCTAAGTGTCGACCTCCCCTCTAGTGGATCAGTTAGAAAGTTCACCGGTGCCTCTTTCTTAGCAGCAACACATGCACGTCTGAGAACATCATAGAGAACATCTCTAACAAGATCATGTCTGTACTTAAAACCTGGAAGTTCCCTGCAATGAACCACATGCTCCCCAAAAGAGTCCAGACACGCCTTACGACAAACTGGACATATCTCGTCGACTGGAAATAAGGGAATCATGAGACGATATTTGATGATACTACGATACTCCACTGGGGACATGTGCAGACCAAGTCCATCAATAGGAATAGTAAGGAGAAAATCTTGAGCATGATCAGCTTGTAGACACTCAAAAACTGCCTTTTGTCGAATGGTCATAGCAAACTTAACTTCCATATCCTCAATTATTATACTAAAAAGAGCACTCGCCAAAGCGTTTTGTGCTTTTGGGGGGACGGTGTCTTTTTTAGAAAAACAACTAAGATCAAAGGAAGGAATTATGACACGAAGATGATCTAGGGCGATATCAAAGTCAGTGTCCATACCGTGAAACCCACTACCTCGCAAGATGTGATCCTGAAGCACCCAAGATTGGGCCCTAGATGCCACAAAAGCATACGAAGAAGCTTCAACAGCTGAACTAAGTCCCAAGCCACCAAGACGGATCGACAATGAAGCCAACCTCCATTGGAAGTCTCCAAAAAAGGGGCCTCCACATACTGCAAGCGTAGAATCCAAATATGAAATTAGTTTTACCTTTTGAGAATTTTTAATATATTAAATAATTCAAAACACATTTTCTCTTTCCTCATTTATTTAAGATTCTATGATTATCCAAAAATTACAAAACTTCACTCATAACTAATATTAAGTATAGTAAATACGAATTTGTTATTATTTCTATTTGTTGAAGTTGTTTATTATTTTAGATAATGAGTTGAAATTTTTGTATACTTTCTCTCTCCTTAATTTATCGTCTCAACAAATATTTTCCAAATTGATTCAAAATTCATCCAAAGGTCTATTTTAACATGTAGAACACGAATTTGACATTAATATTTTTTTTGAAGACTTTTATTATTTTATTTAATTCATTTAAATTTATCACTTATTTAACCTTTTAATTTATTAGAGGCATCTAGAAACCTTCTAAAAATATAAAACTTCGTCTACAAGTAATAATAAACGTTAGGAACACGATTTTGTCATTAATTAATTTTTTCAACATATATTTAAAATTTTTGTTCTTTAAGTCATTTTCTCTCTCCTGAATAAAATAAAATATTAAACATTGACCAAATTAAATAAAAATTCACACATAGACTAATTTTTATATATAGATTGCGAATTTAGAGTTAGTTTTCCAATTTGAGGATGTTAGAGTTTTTTATATCACCTTATTGGCTTGTCTCCTATTTTCTTTGAATAAAGACTTTAATATATACATTTATCTTCCAAATTAGGTGATACTTGGCCCTTAAGTTTCTTTTAGATCAAGAAAACGAATTTGAGGTTATTATTATCCAATAAATTTTCCTTTTAATATATTATTCATTATTTCTATTATTTCTCCCATTAATAATCTAATATATCATTATTCATGTTTTAAGCATTATCTTTGATTTCCTTTTTCTCTTCCTTGCACCCTAAGGCATAGGAAGGATCTGGAACTAATCTATATCATCATTATCCCTCATAGGGTTATTTATTTCGTATTTTGTGGAATTATAAATTATTATCCTCAATTATGAATATTTTGCCTTTTATGCATATATCCTATATTGCTTTTATTGCTTTTATGATTAATGTGAAGGTATTGGGTAATATTAATTTATGTTATACGTTTAATGTGCTTATGTATGCATTATTATATTCAAGGTTGCCAAAGAGCATATTTTAAATCCTTGTTTGGCTAAACCTCCAAAACTAAGGGTTCTAAGCTATTAACCCTGGAATCAGATTAATTCCTAGGTTTCAGGATGTTACAACATACCGCCCCTTAAAGAGATTTTGTCCTCAAAATCTAACAACTATCTACCACCCCTTAAAAGATTCATCCTAATAAGTCATAAGGTTTCCTGCACAAGGCAAGGATACTAGGTATAAGCAACCTAAGATAAGGGTAAACATCCTAAGGGAGACATGTTTGAAACAGTTAGATAACCAACAACTACATGCTCTGATACCATGCTGTAAAGAGTGGGAACCCATAGGGATCCACTCCCTACTAAAAATAAAGAGGGCAACATCCACCAATAATTTTTTTCTTCAAAAGGGGATGAAACCAAATTTATTTAAACATGATTGTATCATAACACAAAGTAGCAGCGGAATTGAAGATATATCTAACCATTACAAAGCAACTTATCATACTAAACTTTCACCTCACAGGGTGACATAAAGGAAAATTAATATCATATGTTGAACTAGCTGAAGATCACCTAACAACTTCAAGCCAAGTCTCCCACGAAGTCAGCTAACCTTGATGAGGTCCAGGTCCTCCTAGATCACCTCCTCCTTGTCCAACACCTGGGGTTGGAAGCGTACCCCACAAAAGAAAAAGAGAAGAGAATATCAGCAAAATGCTGGTATGAGCATGCTAAAAAAATTGAGCACTATATTATATGGAAACAAGTACAACAAGTAGAGAAGTCTTCCCATGCAAGAAAATAAGAACTACCCAATCGGGCATAAAAGGAAAGAAACATCATAACTTGATAAAAGAGGATACTTGCCATTAAAACAATAACAAAAGTGGTGCCACAAAAGCAC
The DNA here is from genome assembly GCA_963693085.1 of Alisma plantago-aquatica. Taxonomy (NCBI): domain Eukaryota; kingdom Viridiplantae; phylum Streptophyta; class Magnoliopsida; order Alismatales; family Alismataceae; genus Alisma; species Alisma plantago-aquatica. Next base: position 1,274,863,263 of record OY856412.1, on the reverse strand, counting down.
ACATAAAGATTTTAGGGCACAAAACCCATAACAACCTGCATTTAGGTAAGATAAATATAGCACTAGAACAACATAAATAACAATTGGAGGCCAACACTCATAAAGTTGAAACCTGATAGAGAATGGCACATAACCAAACTCCCAATGTATATTTAAAAATTTGGGCCAACCCCCATAAAGCTGAAACCCGGGTATGGGGCACATAACCACCATCCAAAAATAACAATAAGGGCACATAACCCAAAACCAATGCAAATTATATTACTCTAGGGCTACTGAGTCACACAACATGCTTAATAAGGAGGCAAGTAAAAAGGTATAGTCGGATTTACAAATTACTCACCACATAAGTGATCATCATAAACAACCACCTCAAAGTGGGCATATAACAACAAATTGACTTCCATAATGAACAAGGCATAATAAAGATTACAAAAGAAAGTCAAAAAGATATTATGTTCACAATATCAGTAACAAGAAGGGTACTTCAAATGAAGCATCATATTCAAAAGGAAAAGATATGGTTTTAGTTTATTGTCCATAGGACCAAGAGAAAGACAATTTAGGTTTATGCTCAATAAAGAAAAATAGGAGATGCTAACATACCTCTTATAGAGTCTAAAACACTTTCCAAAATCCTAAGCAAGATTAGAGTCCACTTGCCCGACTATAAGAACCATATACATGTATTAGTATTACATGCATTCATTAAGAACTCAAAACCCAAAAGTTGTCAACTTTTTCTACAAACCACCGTTTTAGGTCTCAAAAACATTACCATCATTTTAGTTAGGATTTTCTGATCAAAATAACATATAATATTAAGTATTTTGAAGCTATGGACTTTTCAAGGTATTTTTCATGTTTTTATGTTAATTAAATCATCCTCAAAATACGTTTTCGAAAACACCAGAATTGAACTTTGAAAATATTTTAATGGATAGATCTCGTTCTCGTGATTTCAAAACATATTTTAGTTTTAAATTTGGATAATCGAGTAAAAAGATACGTGTTTTCAAAGAACAACCAATGGGGAAGTGTCACGTAGGCAAAGCCACTTCGGATGAGAGGGCGAAATGGTAAAATACCGGGGATCATCCCCTTCCTCCAGCCCGTGCCATGGCTGCGTGAGTAGCAGGCTGAGGCCATGGTAGATTTTGGGTAAAAACAAAATACTACACCAAATTGGATGCATAGATACTCTAAACAAAGAGGAGAGCAAATCGGAACTGATGGTACCTTCAATTGAGACGGATATGAAGACACGTCAGAGCAAGGGGCGCTGCAAGCACAGCAGCTCCGGCCGCTCGTTGGAGGTCAAAACGACAAAGCAACCTAAAATTAAGAGATGTGTTGAGTTGCTAGGGTGATTACGAATCTAGGGGTACAGATATTTATTGGCGAGGAGGCCTAGGATAAGGTTTAGCTAGGCGAAAATAAAGAGAGGAAGCGCAAGCTTTAGGCGTTTCTCAAATCTCTGTCAAAACTCGAAAACTTTGGGATAATCCTGTGCGGATTTGAGCAACAAAAATCAATCAATTTCATTGAGAGATGAGAGAGATATTGCGATTTGAAATTTGAAATTTCAGAAAACAAAACAACCTGTTGCTTATTCGGACCGAGGAAGAAGATAATACGCAGATCCTCCAATCAAGATCCAACGGCCGACGATCAGCGCGAAATCACAGTTGCCATGTTTATTCCTATTCAAAATCGACTTAAAAGGCATACTCATTTAAATGTTTTTCTCTCTCCTCGTTTGGAGGCCCAAACGTTATCTAAAAATTACAAAATTTTATATTTTGACTTATTTTGAAGTGTAGAATCCAAATATGAAATTAGTTTTACCTTTTGAGAATTTTTAATATATTAAATAATTCAGAATACATTTTCTCTTTCCTCATTTATTTAAGATTCTATGATTATCCAAAAATTACAAAACTTCACCCATAACTAATATTAAGTATAGTAAATACAAATTTGTTATTATTTCTATTTTTTGAAGTTGTTTATTTTTTTAAACAATGAGTTGAAATTTTTGTACACTTTCTCTCTCCTTAATTTATCGTCTCAACAAATATTTTCCAAATTGATTCAAAATTCATCCAAAGGTCTATTTTAACATGTAGAACACGAATTTGACATTAATATATATTTTTGAATACTTTTATTATTTTAATTAATTCATTTAAATTTATCACTTATTTAACCTTTTAATTTATTAGAGGCATCTCGAAACCTTCTAAAAATATAAAACTTCGTCTACAAGTAATAATAAACGTTAGGAATACGATTTTGTCATTAATTAATTTTTTCAACATATATTTAATATTTTTGTTCTTTAAGTCATTTTCTCTCTCCTGAATAAAATAAAATATTAAACATTGACCAAATTAAATAACAATTCACACATAGACTAATTTTGATATATAGATTACGAATTTAGAGTTAGTTTTCAAATTTGAGGATGTTAGATTTTTTTATTTCACCTTATTGGCTTGTCTCCTATTTTCTTTGAATAAAGACTTTAATATATACATTTATCTTCCAAATTAGGTGATACTTGGCCCTTAAGTTTCTTTCAGATCAAGAAAACGAATTTGAGGTTATTATTATCCAATACATTTTCCTTTTAATATATTATTCATTATTTCTATTATTTCTCCCATTAATAATCTAATATCTCATTATTCATGTTTTAAGCATTATCTTTGATTTCCTTTTTCTCTTCCTTGCACCCTAAGGCATAGGAAGGATCTAGAACTGATCTATATCATCATTATCCCTCATAGGATTATTTATTTCGTATTTTGTGGAATTATAAATTATTATCCTCAATTATGAATATTTTGCCTTTTATGCATATATCCTATATTGCTTTTATTGCTTTTATGATTAATGTGAAGGTATTGGGTAATATTAATTTATGTTATACGTTTTAATGTGACTTATGTATGCATTATTATATTCAAGGTTGCCAAAGAGCATATTTTAAATCCTTGTTTGGCTAAACCTCCAAAACTAAGGGTTCTAAGCTATTAACCCTGGAATCAAATTAATTTCTAGGTTTCCGGATGTTAAAAGTGAATTTGAAGTCCTTCAAGAATTATGACCCTGGAATCACATAATTGCACAAGAATAGTTAGACCTTCAAATTATATCAACTAAGATCAATGCTAAAAGTGAATTTGAAGTCCTATATAAACAAGCATAGCAAGGATTTAACACATGAGAGACAAACATGAAACAATCATTTGGATGTGATGCAAAAACAAACGAACAAGCATGATAATGGAATATAGAATCAACAAAAAACTCAAACTAGTCTTTTTGACACTCTGACCCAAGCTAATTGAATACACTATCCACATTTTGAAGATAAGATTTTCAACTAGCACAATATCATGCCAAATGTGTGGTGTTGAATTTGTAGGTCCCTAACTGAGGTGGACGAGATGACTAGGAAGCTACATCTTACTCATCATTTTGTTTGCATTCTTTGTCTGAGGGAACGTTGAAGTGAATGGTACAGACACACTGTATCCCTTGAAGAACACATTGTGTCTAAAATCCATGTCGTAATTATCAATCTTAGAATCCAAACATGTTATGTTTAAAAATAAGGTAATTCATGCTTGGATTCAGTTATTCCTCTCGACTTTTGTAGAAATTGGCATGTTGTGTACATAGAGAGACACAACCTGTCATGATTTTTGCATTTTCTAGAATGTTGCACAAAATCAGAAATACATGTAGTTTCATAAATAAATATTGGCTTTATTTCTTTTAGGCTTGTACATGATGCGTTGCAAAGTATACATGTCGTGTTGAAATAAGTTGCAGGACAAAACTTGTGAATTTCCTACAATATTTTCAAGCATTACGCCTTAACCAATAATTAGAAGCCTCATGATTAAAATGCATACATTTTATGATATCAAGATATACATTACTAATTTGAAGTTTAACATGAGATAAAATTACAAAAACATTGTTGGAAAACAAAATGTGGGTACAAGCACTACATATTCAATTTCTTAGTTAGATGATGTTCTTCTTATCAATCAACAATGGGTATAAGTGAATGTAAAACTTGTTTGAACACTTTTATTTCATTCCCAGAGTATACTTTTAAATGTTGTTCATTGACCTTAAATGTACATCCTGGGTGATTCATTACCTAAATTACATCATGAGGGAAGACCTTTGTGAATTTAAAAGGCCTAGACAACCTATTCATAAACTTCCTTAAAGAAAAAGTCTCAAAATTAAGTTCTATAAAAATAGAAGTTGACTCGATTCATAATCCATTTTAAGATATATCTGTCATGGAACTTTTTATTCATTATTTTTACCAATTAGACCATCATATGCATCATGCCTACTTTCATCATTTGCATTGAATTTCAGAAGACTAAGCCCTTTAGTTGCATTTGTATTTAAGTTCTATTTCTGAATTGATTAGCATGCTTTCTGATTTACCTCTATTGGTATGTGACATGCTTTCTCCTAAATAAGAATGTATGGAGACATTCCAATAGGCAATTTGAAACTAGTCTAATATACCCAATGGATGTCATCAAGGAGGGTTTCCCAATCTTCTCTTAAAGTTGAGAATATTTTTTCTAGAATTATTTTCATATTTCCTGTATGAAGTCTCCACTTGGAAACATGTGAAACTTTATGGGTGACTCCATATTTACATGATGTTTTATCAAAATTTTATTGAACAATTATTTCTACATTCAATATTGATAGTTCTTATGATACCAAATTTGGACAAATTATCCTTCTTAATGCAAGGACACACATTTGTATCATTGGTTGTAGTGGACTAGTGGGTATGGCATCTAGATATTCAGACACAAAACCTACTACCACAAGAAAGCACATGTTATCATTGGACTATGTGAAAGTTCACATGAAGTCTATACTCCCAAGTGTCAAAGACTTCACCTATAACATATACTCCATGGGCAATTATTGTTTCTCATATATGTTTCCTACATATTGAAAACTATCAGATTGAAGCACAAAGTGGTGGAAATTTATAAATATATTATCCCAATAAAAAATGAATATTAACATTTGGGAAGTTGTGTGGTTCAAACCATAGTGCCCAATGTCAGTGATCTATGCAGATCATACAAAATGGAATTGACCTCTTATTCACTAACACAATTCTAAATGATCCCATCATTGCACCATCTAAGTAAGGGTCTTTTAAAAAGTAGAATTTATATTAGATAAAAATATTTTGTTCTATTTCTATCATGTTTTTAGTTATAACATCCCCCTCTAGGAAAGTTTCTATGTTGTCCAACCACAAAGTGAAGCTTTGGATCCTAAATAATATCTCATCAGGGAATTTGTCTCCTATTGAAGTCGTGGTTGGTCCCCCCATTCCAACTAGACTAGAGAGAGAATTCGTTATGACATTTTGGATACCCCCTTGTCCTTAATATCATAATATAATTCTAATAATAAGGAAGCAACTAGATAAGTCCCAATTTTTCATTCGTATAAAAGGTTTATTTGAGTGTCATGAAGTATAAAGGGAACGACCTTTAATCCAACCAAATTCTTCCTTAAATTTATCTAAGGAAAAAAACTATAGCTAGAACTTCTTTTTACTAATAGAATAATTTTATTTGAGAGTCATTAACTAACTTAATACTATCATAAAAGATGGGAAAGAAGTTTCCATGGTATTTCCCCTAGGTTTCTCCTATGTCCATGTTATTGGCATTATACATGATCACAAAAGAAATGCTCCAATAGGGTGAGGCTATAAGACTGTCATGGAAAACATAGATTTTACTATGTTGAAGGGCTTTACACGCTCTTCACCAAAGCTAAATGTTGTATATTTTTTCAGTAAAATAACACATGAGACTTACTTTCTTAGAAAATCCCTCAAAGAATCATTATAGAAACCATGTCCTAGAAAACTCTTGGCCCTATTTATGGTGGTAGGTGGTGTCATACTATTTGCATTGATCTTAGTGAATCATTTTAATTTCTTAGCACATAATTGTTTATCACTCAAATCACAACTCCAAAGAACACTCATAGAACATATGCATGAATAAAACAATGACATCACATTCAGCAAACTCATCATCATCATTATCATCATCTAAGACTCATCCCAACTATGTTGGGATCAGTTACATGGATCCTTCATTTCCATTCAACTCTATCATGGGCCATATTTTGGTTGAGTTGTAGAGATTCAAAATCTCTCTTTATCAACTCATCCCTTGTTAATTTTGGTCTTCCTTATCTTCTATTTATTGTTCTTGACTCAATAGCATTGCTTCATATAGGCGCATTAGTCGGTATGCATTTCACATATCTGTACCATCTGAGTCAGCCCTCACGCAACTTGTCCTCAATGCTCGCCACCCCCACTTCATTCCTAATTCAATCATTTCTCAAGCGATCTTTTCTTATCTTCCCACACATCCATCTCAGCATATGCATTTAAGCCACGTTCATCTTGTTCAGACCTTATTTCTTCATATTCTAACATTTATTCCCATAGAGAATGGTTGGTTGTATAGATGTTCTATAAAGCTTACTTTATAACTTGAGAGGGATCTTCTGATGACATAATACTCCAGTTGCACTCCTCCATTTCAACCATTCTACTGTGATCCTGTGACAAATGTCATTTTGGACATTGCCATCTATTTGAATAATAGAACCCAATTAATCAAATTTATCACATTTTGGTATATGTACTCTATCCAACTTGGCTCCATGATTCACACTACGAGAATGGTTGAAATTATGATGCATATACTTAGTTTTCATCCTGCTAATCATCAATCCATTTGATTGCAATACCTCTCTCCACCATTCAACTTTATAATTTAATCCATCTTTAGTTTCGTCAATCAAAACAATATCATCAACAAATAACCTACACCAAGGAATATCATCTTGAACTCTCTTTGTCAGCTCATCCATAACAAGAACAAACAGATATGAGCTGGTGTCTCTCTTCCAGGAGTATTCACACTTGCAGTAGAGCTATCATACATGTCTTTGATGAAGTCAATGCATTTGTAACATACTAGAACTCGAACCTACCCTAGAAGTTTGATCTTTTAGACTTAGCCAAACAAGGTTTAGTACAACCCTAATGAGATGATACATGAACAAAACACCCTAATGTAACCCAATGTTCTCACATTAGATTCAGACCAATAATGGAACATAAAAAGTGACACATGGGGAATACATGATAATTCGAGCTTAATAATCACACATAAATACTTAGATGAAGTTTTGAACATAATTGGATGGATAAAAATAATAATGATGATAAATGTGGGAATAATATGCTCAAATATTACTTGTGCCATAACTCATTAAAATAAACCCCAAAAGTGGAAACTAAGTTAAAAATTGTGTTCCTTGGGTCATAATTGTCTTGGTAGTCAAGTTTCACATTATTCACATAATAATAATATTTAATTAAACTCATTTAAGAAAGAAAAGATCTAAGTTTTCTCCCAAATATCAAATAAAATAATAAACGAATCCAAAAGAAGAAAATAATCTTGGATTCATAATCTAGATAATAAATATGGACTTTTGGTGAATTTTCATCCAATTTTGAGAATGTTTGCTTAAAAGATGAAATCTGGAGAGAGAAAGTGTGTAGAACTGTCAAAATATTAAATAAATGCTCAACAACTCCATCATGTAAAATTGGTGGTAAATTCATATCTAACACATTAAATATGACTTGTGTGTGAAGTTTTATAAAATTTGGAGAATCTTAGTCATTAATGCAAGAGGAAAGAGAAAATAGGATTTGATATATTTAACACATTAAAAGTTTTTGAAAGGCAAAACTAAGTGCATAATCAGAATCTACATGCCTTAATTAGCCACTGTGCAAAATTTCATCCAATTTGGGATTTGTTTGCACCTTCAAATGAAGAGAGAGAGAAAATAGGAAATTAATTTCATTCCCACTTTAATAGGATTTTGATCTATATACGTTTCTTATTTTTCTTTGTCACAATTTTATTTGATCTTGAGTTTGACCTGGGCCATCTGATCTTTTGATCCAACGGCTGTGGATAGTCTCCTACCTTGGGTAGAAGACTGAGGCGTGTGAATAGTAGTGCCGACTACTGTGTATGATTTTCTTGTGATTCCTCCCTCGATTCTTGACCAAATTTAGAAATCTTTAGTGTGTTGGATTCATGAGGAGTTTCCACATCCATCAAGCCCTAACTTAGACTCTTTGTTTCCTTTTTCACAAAAACCCAAAATCCTTGAGCAACTAGGCATCTCGGCTCCCAAGCTTACACCTCTTCTTTGATCCTTGCCTATAAATATAGGTATACATGTGTTCGTGGTACTCTATGTAATCGTTCTACGCCCCCAATTGATTAGTTTGTGGTTTCTTTGGCATCTAAAAGTGGGTTTCTTCTCCTATGTTTGTGGTGCCATTCTTGGGCAATCATAGGTCTTCGCGAGCAATCAAACTATCGAGGTAGGTCTCTACTTCCCCTTCTTGCCTTCCTTTCTTTCAGCTTTGAGTTTGGTGTCAAATCGGGGTTTTGCCCAAATTCATGTAAGCTGCTGTTGCGGGGCTTGCATCCATGGCGTGCAAGGGTGGGAGGTAGATGACCCCTTGTGGTTTCCCCAAATTGCCCTCATCGCTCTTTTGTCTTGTGATTTCTTTCCAGGGGTGTTTTGGTCCTTTGTGATTGGCTTCAGATGTGATTCAGAACTTTTAATTTATAACTTGAAACCTTCAAGGATGCTTGTAACTTTATTACTGGGTCGAAGTAGATATCCGGGGTTGAACACATGGATGTGGTCACGTTTAGGACGCCACATATTTCATTCTTTAGTCTGAGAAGACAAAATGATAGTCGATGAAAATATGTGCTAGAACTAGTCTAGTAGGTTGTCACAAAATAAAACAAAACAAAGAAAAAAAATGAAAATAAAACAGAGTCCGCGAGATTCCACAAATCAGAGAGAAGGAGTTCCTGGCTATGTACCAACAAGTTGGGCAGTCTATGCACCCGTTCTTGGGCGTAGACAACCCTCAAACACTTGAGCAAGAAACTTGAAACTAAACATAGTACGTACTGTCGCATCTGTTCCTGTGGGGTCATCCCACTCGCTCTCATGCAGCGTGACTAAAACCCATCATGATATGCCATCAAACCTCTCTCGAGGATGACACATCAACATCTCAACATATTCTAGAGGTCCTATCAGGTCTAGAATGTACTGAGATGTTAGGAGCGGACGACCTTGAACTGTCCTCCTCTCTAATTCTGATCCAAACTGTCTTCTCTTAACCATTCCTACATGGATCTCTCGATACGGGAAGAAATAGTGGTTCAAGCAAGTAAGAGATCAACCAAACTAGTTGTCATAACCATAAAGAGAAGACAAAACAAGAAATGTACTAGATCTGAAATAAAACTACTTGATTAAGACAAAAGTACAAAATCATGCCCAAAACGGTCTACATAGCCAAGAAGGATCTCAACTAGCCATGCATAAGCATAGTTGGCACCTAACAACGATGGAAGAACATCATTGCACAAGAAACCAAGGAACACAAAAGAAGAAAGGGGAAGAAGATAATATTTAGCCCATGGTGGAGAGGTGGCTCTCACTCCTTTGCCTCCGTATAGGTTGGATCTCATCTTTTAGTCATCCCCCTTGATAAGATCTGGACTCCTTGGTCCTCTCTCTAGATCTTCCCCAAATAATGGCGTGGATGGTCCAGATCTGGGTTTCCACCATAGATCTGGGTGGAAATGGACAGATGGATGGACCAGGTTCTTGGATCTCTCCAAAGATCTATAATGCGGAGTGGATGATGTCAGGATGAGTCAAACTCTCCAGGTTAGGGCGCAGGGTGGTAGCCTGGTGGTGGCTGGAGTCCTCCTTCTGGCGTCTGGACTCTCCTCTTCCCCCTCCCCTAGACTGGTTGGAGGAGGGGTATTTATAGGCTTGGAGTGAGAGTTGGGTTGGTTTGTACTATTGGGGATCCAGGACCTCGGTCGAGGTGTTGGTTAAGTTGGTGGGTGGAGATCGCGGGCGAGGCGGCATGGTCACAAATTGGGGATCGCGGGTCGCGGTTACTAGACACCATGACTGTGGTGTGAGGGAGGGTCGCGATCGTATTAATGGACATCACAGGAGATGATGAGGATGGAAGTGAGGAGGTCGTGACCTGTTGGGTGATGAAGGTCGTGTAGACTGGAAGCGGGTGCATGCCGATGAGGGTGGAGAGGTCGCGGTGTGCAAGGTGTGAGGAGGCAATGGTGACCAAGAAGAGATGAGGAGCTATATGTCGAGGTCGGCAAGTAGGTTGCGATGTTGGAGCATGGAAGGTGCATACCATGGTTACACATCGTGAGAGGTGGTCGCAGTGTAGCGTGATGGCTGTGCCGCTAGTCGTGGTGTGGCATTGATGAAGGATCATGGGCTGAGAAGCGGGAATCGTAGGCGCGGTGTGAGGTGGTCATGAAAGGAGGTGATTGCGGGTGAGGTTGATGGACCACAGGTTGCGATTCCTGGACACCGTGACCGTGGTGTGATGGGGGGAGGTTGTGATGGCGAGTGCAGTAGGGAGGTGAGCGTAGAGGGATGGTGTTGTTGTCATTGCGGTAGGTTGCAGGAGATGATCATGATGTGAGGGAAGTGGCCATTGCAGGTGGAGAAGGAAGAGGACACCGCGGGTGGATGGATGAGGAACCGCAATCGTGGTATATTGAGAGCTTGGATAATGATCTTTCATGAGAGGGGAGTGGTCGTGGTTGGAAAGAAGCAGGGTTGGTTGTGGTGTATCCGATTGCGGGTCGCGATCTATTGATCGTGGCCACAGTGCATGGGGAGGTGTCCACAGTTGAGAAAGGGAGAACCGCGACCGCAGTTAGGGCAGAAAGGGTTGGGTTCTGTGAAGCATGGGTGGAGGAGCAGTAGGACCCATGGGTTTATTTGTGAAGGTGGATGGGCCTAGATATTGGGCCCATGTACCCCCATTTAACCTGCACAAATAGAATAAAATCCAATAAAATGGACATTAAATCAATTAGGTTAAGTAAGGGTGTATAAGAAGGTTTAGGCAATGAAAGCAATAGATCATAGAAAGATTGAGACCAAGATGGTGACTCAGATAAAGATGAAAATGTATTTGTCATTAGAAGATATAGCAAATAACACAGTTTCACTAGGTCTCAGGGAGAGAGAAAAACATGGAGAAAGATGTCATCACAAGCTCAGTGCCTGCTTGTCCCAAAACTGGCTAGATTAGCTACTTTATTGGCTATTTTAACTACTTTACCTATGAGAAGATAAAAGGTACTAGAACATGAGCATTAGAGGGCATATTAAGGCCAAAGGGACACAAAACCATAGATAAATAACATAGAGAATATGTGTAATTTTGGGTGTTATCAACTACCCCAAGTTTAAAACTTTCTTGTCCTCAAGCAAGACTGATCTCAAAGAACAAAAAGATAACATCCAAATTGAGTTTGCCAATAGATGCTAAGGCTAAGAAAAATAGTTTAAAACATCAATACTCCTGATCCGTGTCAATTCAGGACAAACCCCCACCAATCAACCATAGTCCTACTAAAGCATGATCAAAGAGTTTCCCGGCAAGATTACGAGAATTCACTACAACCTGTCGATACTCATGAGGGTTTGAATCATAATTATTAAACATGAAAGAGTTGTCACATAGGTGATCATGTGGGTGATGAGCAATGAGCCATCACCATGAAACCATGCATACCAATCGGGAAACAAAACACCTCTCACTTATTCATGTCCAAAGAAACAAAGAAAAAGACTCTAATGACTTCTGAGGATCCTAATCTACGTCAGGTTGGTCCATGTAATGAGAAAAAATCCATGTAGTCTGAGCCAGTTGGCCCAAAGTAGTGAGATGAACTCCTTGTACTTCACTCGAACAAATCCTGCTACTGAGATGATCTCAAAGGTCTCCTAGGGGTTCCTAGTGACTCTCTAATGAGCTTTTGGAGTGATACTACCAGGCACGACATACTTGCATTCATGAGCGCATTCATACATCGGCTGGGCATCATCCTCAACTCCCCTAAAAGGGAAAATAAGCGCTCATTTATTCACACTCAGGATTTTATTCTCAACATTCTATTTTATAGGATTGGGTGAGAACTATATAGATATTTTGGGATTTTGTGGGCAGCCAAGCCTCTTTTGCAACTTTTTATATTTTTCATCTTTTTTACTCAATCTAATGTGAGAAGGCACATAGTCCATTAAGGAAAACATTTCATCTTGATTATAGCTCAAAGCCCGACATTATCCACTTGACACCTGTGTGAAAAGTTGCAATTATGATTCAAAAACCCTTAGAATAGAGACAAGCTTGTAAAATCACAACTAGAATTCTTTGATTGTGTTTAGCACATTCCAACGGTCCTTTACCTTGGATTTGTCATTCACAACATAGATCAAGGGAATTTAGCTTAAGCTATGTTAAAGGCACATAACCTTAGATGTATTACCAAACTCAAGGAAAGACTCAAAGAGCAATTCAAGTGAAAGGTCAAGCTTATTTAAGATGAAATTTGTGTATTTAGGCATAAAGTCAAGAATTTATCTATTAGATTCACACCATATAGCCATAATTGCAAAGCTAAAAAGCTGAAAATTTTTGAAAATTTAAAACTAAATGCAGGAAGTAAACATGCATGTTAGAAGGATGAAGAGGTAGAAGGGTGAATAGCCCAACCATCCCAAGCTTAAAATTTTGCTCGTCCTTAAGCAAGATCGAAGCTTAGGATAATAGGGTGGGAATGCATGGAAGTTAGGGTGGGAATCTTATCAAAGTCCTAAAATGATGCATGTATGCAAGGAAAAAGAAGGCAGTTAGAGGAAAGAAACTTTCTAAGCAAGATCATGAAAAACAAAATTTTATTTTAACAAAAAGAGTAAAGAAAGAGGTAAAAGAAAGGGGATGGTTGCCCCACAATACTGACACTAGGGTCCCAAATCCTAAGTTTTGGGACCAGTGCCACCTGTGTCTTGCCAGCGGGATCCACCTCATGATAGGAGTAGAATAGGTGGAGGTGAGGTCCCTTCTAGGTCTAAGGTAGAGGAATAGAATATGATGACTCAGTGAACTCATTCGTGTGCTGGAATCGTCTTGAACTGCACTGAGATGACTTCTTCAGCAGAGCATCCTCAAGGCACCTTTCAATATATGGATATGAATGGAAAGACCCTAGGATGTCAACACAGGATGAGACGGAAGTGATAGGTTGAATATCTTTTGGACAATTCACCTCATCTCTCTCCATCTTTGAAATTGAGGTTGGATGCTCAGGTAAACTCTCATGTACAGTCTGATTCATCCAATCATTTTCTAAGCAAGAAGTGTCCCTAGAAGAATTTGTTTGTTGTTCTTCCACCCCAAGCTTGTTGCCTTCTGTGGGGTCCTGGGTGTCTTCATGCTCATCTATCATGTTGTGGTGGATTGTCCATCTAGTTCCCTTGAGTTCCATCAAGCCTTGTAAAGGGATGGTGGCCAATGTCGGCTCATGTTGTTCTAACTCGTCGTCATCAGTATATTCGCTCCACTGAGTGGAATAGTTGTCATCATACTCATCGAACAAATTGTTCCAAACCATGATTGGCATACTTCTCGAAGCTAAGTGACATGTCTCAATATGAGAGATATCACCCTGGTTTGGGTCAATGTTGGAATCAGGTTCCTCAAACCAACCTTTTGGGTGTGAGGTTGTTTGGCCATCATTGTGAGGATAAGAGTCTTCGTCAATGTCATCATAGAACCATTCATGTATATGACTCATGTCTTCCATTGGTTCATCAATTGGGTCATCTGGAAAGAATGAAGGGCTTCCCCTGTGGTTTGGTCTTCATAGAAAAATCTTGGTGAATCCAGTTGATGGTCTAAATAGGATGGTGAGACATACTCTGCTTCAGATCCAATGGAATGGTCTTGATGGCTAGAGTCTTCATTATCTTGTGATGGTACTTGTAATCGGATTGTAACCAAATCGATGAGTTCTTAGAGCCTCCTACCTTGTTCAACATCTTTATCATGAAGTTGTTGTACTTGAGCAACAATTCTTTCGAGACCCGTCAATTCTGCCATACACATCTGATGGGAATCTGCTGTATCAAACTGATGTTTCCGGATGAATCCTTGTTCAACAGTTTGAAGCATAATTCTACTGCGGTCTGCAATCTCCGTTGCTATTTGGAGTTGACGCTCCTTCTTATCTAATAGTTCCAAGAGCGGATCAACGTGTTCTTGGAGAATTCTTGGAGATGGGGGGCTAAGGAGGTAAGTGTGTGAATACTTTCCCCAACTAACTCCACTACTTTAATCAGTTCTTGATCCCATGATAGCACGGAAGTCGAGGGATGGCTGACAGTCTTCGTTGTTGGAATTTCATTATACGATGACGGTGGAGGAGAGTATAACTCGACTAGCTGTAGAGCGTGACCTTCAATTATTTTCTCGCAGTCAGAACTGGGGAAAAACTCAAGAGGATAGGTGGACAAGATGACTTGTCTCTCCGAAGTAATATCCATGGATGAAAAAGGTATAAGAAAAAGAAAAGGTATCCAGTATATATGAACAAGTATGTTTAAAATTAAAGAAAAACTATTCATATATACGGGATTAAAAGTGACAGAACAAAATCTTTTAGGCGTGTAAATGTGGAAAACCACATCCCCGTCAACGACGCCAAAAAGTTGACCGGCCTCAGATGTGAGTCAGAACTTTTAATTTATAACTCGAAACCTTCAAGGACACCCACAACTTTATTACGGGGTCGAACACAGGGACATGGTGACGTTAGGACACCATAGATTTTGTTCTTTAGTCAGATAAGCCAAAATGATAGTTTATGAAAATATGTGCTAGAACTAGTCTAGTAGGTTGTCATAAAATAAAACACAAAAAGAAAAGAAACGAAAACAAAATAGAGTCCATGATATTCCACTAATCAAAGAGAAGGAGTTCCTAGCTATGTACCCACAAGCTGGACAGTCTATGAACCCATTCTCAGGCGTAGACAACCCTCGAACACCTGAGCAAGCAACTTGAAACCAAATATAGTATGTACTATCACATTTGTTCCTATGGGGTCATCCCACTCGCTCTCGTGCAGCGTGACTAAAACCCATTATGATATGCCATCGAACCTCTCTCAAGGATGACACATCAACATCTCGTCATATTCTAGAGGTCCTCTCGGGTCTAGAATGTGCTGAGATGTTAGGAACGGACGACCTTGAACCATCCTCCTCTCAGGCTCTGATCCAAACTATCTTCTCTTAACCATTCCTACATGGATCTCTCGATACATGCATAAATAGCAGTTCGAGCAAGTAAGAGATCAACCAAACTAGCAGTCATAACCATAAAGAGAAGACAGAACAAGAAACGTACTAGATCTAAAATAAAACTACTAGATTAAGACAAAAGTACATAAACATGCCCAAAATGGCCTACATAGCCAAGAAGGTGCTCAACTAGCCATGGACAAGCATAGTTGGCACCGAACAAAGATGGAAGAACATCATTGTACAAGAAACCAAGGAACACAACAGAAGATAAGATTTATCCCATAGAGGAGAGGTGGCTCTCACTCCTTTGCCTCTGTATAGGTTGGATCTCGTCTTTTACTCATCCCCCTTAATAAGATCTGGACTCCTTGGTCCTCTCTCTCTCTAGAGATTCCCCAAACAACAGCGTGGATGGTCTAGATCTGTGTTTCCACCACAAATTTGGGTGGAAATGGAAAGATGGATGGACCTGGTTCTTGGATCTCTCCACAGATCTGGAAGGTGGAGTGGATGGTGTCAGGATGAGTCAAACTCCCCAGGTCGGGGCACATGGTGGTGGACTGGTGGCGGCTGGGGTCCTCCTTCTGGCGTATGGACTCTCCTGTTCCCCCTCCCCTGGACTGGTTGGAGGATGAGTATTTATATGCTTGGAGTGAGAGTTGGGTTTCTTTGCACGGTTGGGGATCCAGGACCTCGGTCGAGGTGTTGGTTAAGTCAGTGGGTGGAGATCGCGGGTGAGGTGGCAGGGTCGCGAACTAGGGATCGCAGGTCGTGGTTCTTGGACATTGAGACCGCGGTGTGAGGGAGGGTCATGATCATCTTCATGGCCATCACAGGCATTGATGAGGGTGGAAGCGAGGAGGTCGCGACCTGGTGGGTGATGGAGGTTGTACAGACCATGAGCAGGTGCATGCCGATGAGGGTGGAGAGGTTGCAGTGTGCAAGGTGTGAGGAGGCAATGGTGACCAAGCGGAGATGAGGAGATGGATGTCGAGGTCGGCAAGCAGGTCATGATCTTGGAGCGTGGCAGGTGCAGATGGTAGTTAGGGATCCTGAGAGGGTGGTCGTGGTGTAGCGTGATAGATGTACCACTGCTCGCGGTGTGGCGTTGATGAAGGATCGTGGGCTAAGAAGTGGGAACCGTGGGCGCGGTGTGAGGTGGTCGTGAAAGGAGGTAATCACGGGTGAGGCTGATGGACCACCGTTCGCGGTTCCTGGACACCATGACCACAGTGTGAGGGGGGAGGTTGTGATGGTGAGTGCAGTAGGGAGGCGAGCATAGAGGGAAGGTGTTGCCGTCGTCACGGTAGGTTGCAGGAGATGATTGTGATGTAACGACAGTGGCCATTGCGGGTAGAGAAGGAAGAGGAGACCGCTAGTGGATGGATGAGGAACCGTGATCGCGGTATACTGAGAGCTTGGATCGCAATCTATCATGAGAGGGGAGTGGTTGCAGTTGGAGAGAGCAGGGTTGGTCGTGGTGTATCCTGTCATGGGTCGTGGTCTTTTGACTGCGACCACGGGTCATGGGGAGGTGTACATAGTTGAGAAAGGGAGAACCACGACCGCGGTTAGGGCAGAAAGCATCACGATTTTTTAAGCATGGGTGGAGGAGTAGTGGGACCCATGGGTTGATTTGTGAAGGTGGATGGGCCTGGATATTGGGCCCACGTACCCCCATTTCACTAGCACAAATAGAATAAAATCCAATAAAATGGAGGTTAAATCAATTAGGTTAAGTAAGGGTGTATAAGTAAGTTTAGGCTATGAAATCAATAGATCATAGAAAGACTGATCCCAAGATGATGACTCAGACAAAGATGAAAATGTATTTGTCATTAGAAGATATAGCAAATAACACAGTTTCACTTTGTCTTGAAGAGAGAGAAAACATGGAGAAAGATGTCATCACAAGATTGGTGCCTGCTTGTCCCAAAATTGGCTAGATTGGCTACTTTATTGGCTATTTTAACTACTTTACCTATGAGAAGATAAAAGGTACTAGAACATGAGAATTATAGGGCATATTAAGGCCAAAGTGACGCAAAACCATAGATAAATAGCATAGAGAATATGCATAAATTTGGAGCTCAACTAGCCATGGACAAGCATAGTTGGCATCGAACAAAGATGGAAGAACATCATTGTACAAGAAACTAAGGAACACAGTAGAAGAAACGGGAAGAAGATAAGATTTAGCCAATGGAGGAGAGGTGGATATTGCTCCTTTGCCGTCGTATAGGTTGGATCTCATCTTTTAGTCCTCCCCCTTGATCAGATTAGGACTCATTGGTCCTCTCTCTCTAGATCTTCCCCGAACAATGGCGTGGATAGTCCAGATCTGGGTTTCCACCATATATTTGGGTGGAAATGGATGGATGGATGGACCAGGTTCTTGGATCTCTCCGTAGATCTTGAAGGTGGAGTGGATGGCATCAGGATGAGTCAAATTCCCCAAGTCAGGGCGCAGGGTGGCGACCTGGTGGCGGCTGGAGTCCTCCTTCTGGCGTCTGGACTCTCCTCTTCCCCCCTCCCCTGGACTGGTTGGAGGAGGTGTATTTATAGGCTTGGAGTGAGAGTTGGGTTTGTTTGCACTGTTGGGGATCCAGGACCTCAGTTGAGGTGTTGGTTAAGTTGGTGGGTGGAGATCGCGGGTGAGGCGACAGGGTCGCACACTGGGGATCGCGGGTTGCGGTTCCTGGACACCATGACCACAGTGTGAGGGAGGGTTGTGATCATCTTCATGGCCATCACAGGTGCTGATGAGGGTGGAAGCAAGGAGGTTGCGACCTGGTGGGTGATGGAGGTCGTGCAGACCATGAGTAGGTGCATGCCAACGAGGGTGGAGAGGTTGTGGTGTGCAAGGTGTGAGGAGGAAATGGTGACCAAGCTGAGATGAGGAGCTAGATGTCGAGGTCGAAAAGCAGGTCACGATCTTGGAGCATGGCTGGTGCAGATCACAGTTAGGGATTGTGAGAGGGTGGTCACAATGTAGCTGATGGCTGTGTCGCTGGTCGCAGTATGGCGTTGATGAAGGATCGTGAGCTGAGAAGTGGGAACCGCGGGCGCGGTGTGAGGTGGTCACGAAAGGAGGTGATCGTAGGCGAGGCTGATGGATCGCGGGTCACAATTCTTGGACATTGTGACCACAGTTTGAGGGGGGAGGTTGTGATGGCAAGTATAGGAGGGAGGTGAAGGTAGAGGGAAGGTGATTTTTTCGTCGCGGTAGGTTGTAGGAGATGATCGTGGTGTGAGAGAGAGTCCATCACAGGTGGAGAAGGAAGAGGAGACCGTGTGTGGGTGGATGAGGAACTATGATCGTGGTATATTGAGATATTGGATCATGATCTGTCGTGAGAGGGGAGTGGTCGTGGTTGGAGAGAAGAAGGGTTGGCCGTGGTGTATCCTGTCGTGGGTCATGGTCTTTTGATCGCGGTCGTGATGCATGGGGAGGTGTCTACAGTTGAGAAAGGGAGAACTGTGACCGTAGTTAGGGAAGAAAGGGTCATGGTTTGTGAAGCGTGGGTGGAGGAGTAGTGGGACCTATGGGTTTATTTGTGCAGGTGGATGGTCCTTGATATTGGGCCCACATACCCCCATTTAACCTGCATAAATAGAATAAAATCCAATAAAATGGAGATTAAATCGATTAGGTTAAGTAAGGGTGTATAAGTAGGTTTAGGCAATGAAAGAAATAGATCATAGCAAGACTGAGCCCAAGATGGTGACTCAGACAAAGATGAAAATGTATTTGTCATTGAAGATATAGCAAATAACACAGTTTCACTAGGTCTCGGAGAGAGAGAGAAAAACATGGTGAAAGAAGTCATCACAAGCTCGGTTCCTGCTTGTCCCAAAACTGGCTAGATTGACTACTTTATTGGCTATTTTAACTACTTTACCTATGAGAAGATAAAAGGTACTAGAACATGAGCATTAGAGGGCATATTAAGGCCAAAGTGACACAAAATCATAGATAAATAGCATAGAGAATATGTGTAAATTTGGGTGTTATCACTTTGCCTGGTCTCTCCTTGCTTAGTGACTTGTTGACTTGGCGGTGGGACCCCGTGACTTGGCCGGTGTTCATTGGGCCAAGTGATGTGGGTCCGACCCCTTCTCTTTTTCTCTCTTTCTCGCCTGTGTGGGATTTTAGATTTTTCTGATTGGCCGAGTTTCTAAAAGACATAACTATTTATCTGTTGGGCCAAAAATTACAAATAAATAGTCATTGGATTCAATAAAATAAGGGATTTGTAATGGTATTGTTTTGTCACCTAAATCTAATGATTAAAAATAAGTAATTTTAATGGATTAATCTAAATAAGAAATAAGTTGCAAAATTTCTCTAACAGGAGGCCCTTGGGTACTGTTTGGGTGCCCCTTGATGGTATGGAAATGGAATCCCACGTTCCAACCATCATCTGGTATTCCATTAGAAATTGTGACGTGGGTCTGTGTGATGAATCTGTCGATTCACCTATACAACAGACAGATTTTTGAAGTCATTGGAGAAGCGATCGGACATCTATTAAGAGTGGATGATTATACGATGAATAGATCCCGAAGCAAGTTTGCTAGACTTACAGTGGAGTTAGATACTAGAAAGCCCATACAACCAGCGATCTTGATTAATGGTTATGAATACAAACTGGAATATGAGTCCTTACCAGAAATATGTTTGTCGTGCGGGAAGCTAGGTCACGTTAACTCGTCATGTAGCACTGCAGACAAACAAAAGGAGGAGGAAGAAAGTCGGGGGAAGGAAGAGGAAGCAGGAGTGAGATGGTTAGAGGAAGAAGAGAAATGGCAAATCTACTATGGGAAGAGTATTCATACAAAGAGGAATAGGGAACAAAGAGAACAATTTCTGAAGAAACAACATCAAAGGAATGCATCTAACAGATACGGAGTGCTCAATGAAGAGGAAGAAGCTACTGGTAACCAGGAGACTACAAGAGCGGATGACAAGGAGGCACCGATACTTGCAGAAGAGAGACCGTCCAATGCCACACAAAAAGCACATAAAAGGGGAAGAAAGAAAAAGGCTGCCCCTGTCAAGAAAGAAGCAGATAAAATGTCGTTTGAAGAAGTATCTGAGAAAGTTAACGAATGTGAAAATAGGAGTTCTAGTAAGAATGAAGGAAGGAGCGGTGAAAAGCAAATGGAAGGTAGCCATACTGTACAGAATCCAAGTGGTGATGAGGTGTTAACAGGAAGACTGAGAAATGAAACATAACCAACCATTGTCACTGGGGATGCAAATACCACACTGAATGAGAACAACAACCAGAAGGTACCACCGGATATAGCTCAAGAGAGGGATAGAAGCAAAGGGAAGGACCCTGGCGGTACAGTGAGGTCAATGAGACTTTGCAGTGATGTTAGGAATGAAGATGAAGTTGGTAAGCAGTAAAGTTAGCGACTTATACTTCTCTTAAATGATTAGTATAATTAGTTGGAATGTAAGGGGTATCGGCAATCGTCGTACCCAGAACAGACTTAAAAAAAAATAAGTTGCAAAATTCATAACGAATAATTTATAGTTTAGAAAAATATAATAAAATATGTTTTAAACTCAGACAAGTATAAAACATGGCATTATTCTATTAACTGAATTCACTAATATTAAAAAGGCAATTTTTATGGTTTTGAATAATTAATGAAAACCTAACCCTAATTTCACATACATGGTTAATAGGTTCTTTGGAGACCTAGAATTGGATCAAGTAGTGACCTTGGACTATTTTGACTTTTAGGAGGAATATTTTGCATCTCCTATTATGCTATGTTGAGCAATTAACCTATATTCTTCTTTCTCTTGGTCCTATGGACATTAGCCTACACAATATCTTGTTCTTTTAGAAATTATGCTTCACGTGAAGTATCTTTTGTTACTGATCTTGTGATCATGGATATTCTCTTGGACTCTTTTTCATATGCTTGATGTGTGATGGACTTACCTGATGATATGTGCCCACTATGAGGTGGATGTATATGTTGCTCACTTTTGTGGTGACAACTTTATATAATTTGACTACACTTTCTACTTACCTCTACATTTAACATGCCATGTGATCTGTAGCACTAGAGTAGTATAATTGCATTGGTTTTGGGTTATGCACCCTTTATGCTTTTAAGATGGAGGTTATGTGCCCCATACTCGGGTTTCAAATTTATGATGTTTGGCCCACATTTATATTTATTGGGAGTTTGGTTATGTACCATTCTCTATCAGGTTTCAAGTTTATGAGTCTTGGCCGCCATCGTTATTTATATTGTTCTAGTGTTATGTTTGTCTCACATGCATGCAGGATGATGATAATTGATTATGGGTTATGTGCCTGAACCTCATGATATGTGCTTATGTAGCACAACTTTATTGTTTTATTTATGGCAAGTATCTCTTTTAACATGTGATGGTGATTCTTTCCTTTTATGCATGTTTGGGTAGTTCTTACCTTTTTCATGGGAAGCCTTCTATACTTGATGCACCTCTTTCCTAATATTTACTGCTCAAATTTCTTTTAGCATGCACATACCAGCTTTTAGCTGATGTTTCCTTTTCTTCTCCTTTTGTGGGGTATGCTTCCATCCCCAGGTTTAGTTCAAAGAGAGGATAACCAAGGTGGACTTGGAAAGCAACCTTTGTAGCTGAGCTTTTGGGAGACTTGAAAGAGGTGGTTAGATGACCCTCAGCTGGATCCTTGTTTGTTTAAGATAGTTCTCCTTTGTCTCACCCATGTGTGGTGTAGTGATGTATAATGGTATCAAGCTTTGTATTAGTTAGATAAATTTCTTTTTGCTTCTACTCTTTGTGTTATGATACATACATGATCAATGAATTGTTTATCATCCCTTTAGTGAAAAATTTTATGTGGTGTTTGGTTCAAGGGTTTTTGCCTTTTTATTTCTAGTAGGGAGTGGTTTCCCTTTGTGATCTCACTCCTTACAGTATTGAATTGGCACACTATTTTTCTTCAAAACCATAAACAACACTTTTATGGGTACTTGATCATAAGCCTTTTCCAAATCAATAAACACCATATGAAAATCTCTTTTGCTTTCTCTATACTTCTCCATCAGGCTCCTTATCAATAAACACATTCATCAAAATAATCAACCATAAAGGGTAATCAACAAGGGTATAAGCATAAAAGGAAGCTAACTTAGTACCCAATATCAAAATCACAGTCTTGTATTGATTTCAATTCGTATGATATTTTCTTTGAATTTCTTGATGAGTCCAATAGATTAATACACATCACTTCATATAATATCAGAAGCAACAATTTATTACTTGATATGGAAAATCATAAAATGTGGTAAACATCAACACAACTGTACTGAATATGCTATAAAAATGTATAAAATCATATGTTTAAGTAACATAGTTTCTTGGTTAAACCATATATAATAATTAGAAATGAATCAAAATGTTAGATACTTTATTTAAATAGAAAAATATATTTTAAGGTGCATTTCCATTATGCCATACCACGTTAGCATAGTCCTTTTGACATCTTCCTTAAGGAAGGGTCCCCAAGGGACATTCCAAGACAAAACTAAGAATGAATCGTGTTCAATGTGAGGGGCCTCAAGCTTAAAAATGAAGAACTAACCTTTTTTGAAGGTTATGTCCTTGCTTTGACCATATCAAGTAGGTGCATTGAGCCTTGTTCCCTTACCCCGAGAATACTGACAAGTAAAACAAGGGTTGTATTATGGACATGTTCATTTATGTTTCTATTTTATCAATGTTGTATACTTAAAAAAATAATCATAGGGAAAATGTAGCTCAAACAAGTACACATACACACAGATTTGTAGACATATTCATACAAAAAGGTATAATACCACTAGTTTGGATAATATGATGTAAACGTATACCTTTATTAATAGTACTAAATTACATAACTTGATTAGAGAATCATGAATATATCTTTCTTTTTTTTTGGTGCGAAAGCTCTCCTGTGTCTTTTTGTATTTTTGGGAAACGGGGTAAGGAACAAGATCAGTGCCTGAAACCGTTAGCTGATCAAAAACTCAGTAGGCAGAAACCTAACTGAAACCGCAAACAGAAACAAAAAACTTTCTGCACAAGAACTAAAGCTATAGAAGGCTAAGAGTACTTTGCAACTTAAGCCATTGAACATCGATGTTAGTATATCTGTTCTCATGAACACGAAGATTTCTTTCGTGCCAGAGAGTATATAAAATTAGTAAAGCACATAAATGGGCGTCTTTACTCGACCAAACGATTAGATCTTCACAACAGCTTGGAGAAGGACCATAGGAATGGCCTTTAGCCCATAGCTTCTTTGAGTAAGGGCATTCAAACATCACGTGAGCCACATTCTCACAATCCTTTCTTCACAGGAAACACATAGACGAAGAGGGAATACCCATCTTCATGACATAATCAGTAGTCAACAGTTTGCGGTGTGCTATCTTCCACGCATGCATCTGGTAATTCCTCGGGCACTTGAACTTCCAGACCCATTTGAACACCTCAGAGCTGGCACCCTTCTCCCTAATAGTATCATAGATAAAATAGAAACTAGGCGACAAAACCCCATTGAAGCTCATTGAATCACAACCTCCTGAAATGAAAAAGCTCTCCTTCAGCAACTTCAGAATGGGTACATTCCTTCTATTGTTCGGGATACACCAGTTCCCATTCTTAATAATCTGATTAAGGGGCGCACCATACGGAATCCCAATACTGAGAGACAACTTAGGTCCAATGACATCCAGCAAGAACTTGTTGTCAGGCAACCAAGGATCACCCCATAAACTAATACAATTGCCATCACCAACAAAGAACTTTAGGTAGGGAACCAATAGATCTCTAACACGAATCAGTTGGTTCATGAGCCAAGAGTGAGAACTTTGAATATTAAGAGCCCAAATCGAACTCTTATGAAGGTACCTCTCATGAACCCACCTGACCCACAGACTGTCCTTCTTAGCAGCAATATTCCACAAATTGACAATTGCTGCAGAGTTGATAGAAGACCTCAAAGCGATGACATTTAAACCCCCTTCCTCCTTAGGACGAGTAATGCTTCTCCATTTCACAAGGTGAACACCTCTTTTGTCATCAGAACCACCCCATAAGAACTTTCTACAAACCTTCTCAATATCATCAGCAATAGCACTAGGCAGAGGAAAAACTGAGGACCAAAACCTTTGGATGGCCATAATAGTTGACTGGATAAGCTCCAACCGACCCGCCATAGATAAAAGATTAGATTTCCATCCATCTAATCTAGTCTTTATTCTATCCATCAAAGTAGCACAGAAATTTTTCTTGAGCTTCCCCATAAATAAAGGTACTCCAAGGTATCTCTGAGGCAAAGTTCCTTCATCGATATTAAGGATGGCTTTCATCTCCTTTCTATCCACATTACAACTATAGAAAACCGAACTTTTAGCAGGGTTCAGACATAAACCAGTCATATTCTTCAAGTCTTCAAAGAGAGAATTAATGTTCTGAGCATTATGGGCATTAACCTCAGAAAAGATCATCAAATCATCCGCAAAAATGAGATGAGACACATTAAAATTCGCAGAAGCTCTAAGCGGACTGATCTTCTTATCATCAACAACCTGCTTCATCAAGATAGTAAAACACTGCATAACGATCACAAACAAATATGGAGCAAGTGGGTCACCTTGCCTCACCCCATTGCTCGGACAAAAATATTCAAGAGGTTCACCATTAAACAGAACTTGATAAGAAGTTGTGAAGAAAATTTCCTTGATCCAGATTAACCAACAGTTAGGAAAATTCATCTTTCTCAAAATAGCAAATAGAGCTTCCCAGTTAATGGAATCATAAGCTTTAGTAAGATCCACTTTAATGCACATACGAGGAATACTTTGTGTCCTATTAAAATCATGAATGATTTCATTGGATAACAGAATAGCATCTTTAATGCTTCTATTCTTCACAAAAGCACACTGATTAGGGCTAATAAGTGAAGGAAGCACACCCTGAAATCTATTAGTCAAAATTTTAGAAATGACTTTATATATAACATTGCAAAGAGAGATGGGCCGCCAATTCTTCAACTCAACAGTATCATTGCTCTTAGGGATAAGACAGATAAACGTTGTAAAGGCAAAAAGAAAAAGACGCCACGTCCGCAGGCTTGTCCATGATGACGGGATTGTTATCACTGAACCCTCCCTCATTGCAGAGGCTGCAGCTAAGCATTATGAAAGTTTCTTCAAATCTGATAGAGATGATCCTTTATGCGACGATCTGTTGCGGTTCATCGACCAGACGATTAGCATGGATGACAACACCACCCTGACCACCTGTCCTTCTTCTGAGGAGGTCTTCGACACCATCAAGGGCATGGATCATAAGACTGCGCCCGGTCCTGACGGTCTCACTATTTCCTTTTATCAGTCTGCCTGGAGCATCATCCGTCTCGACTTCATGAGGATGGTTGCTCAATTCTTTAGAGGAGAACCTTGTCACAGGAGCTTGAATGCGTGCAAGATTGTCCTCATTCCGAAGGTTGATGACCCGAAGGACATCCTGACTGATTTTAGGCCGATTGCCATTGAAAATGTCTCCTTGAGAATTCTCGCGAGGGTTATCAGTAAATATGGACAGGTGCACCCAAACATTGAGGTTATCTATGATCCTTTCCAATATCGTTTCTGATGAGCAAGGTGCTTATGTGAGAGGCCGCGACATCACGCATCACATCAAGCTAGCGAAAGAGATTACTCATGATCTGAACTATGGACAGGTGCACCCAAACATTGTCATTAAGTATGACATGTCGCGTGCGTATGATAGAGTCGAATGGTCGATTCTCAAGTCGATTCTCAGGGCGTTTGGCATGAGCACAGAAGCGACCCATCTTTGTCTCAGGTTCTTCAGTGATGCTTGGGCATGGATAGTTGTCGGTGACCATTCCAATGGTTTCTTTCCTTTTGGGAGAGGCTTGAAACAAGGCAATCCTCTTTCTCCTTTCCTTTTCATTCTTTTTGAGGAACCTCTTTGCAGATACATTAAAAGCCTGGCTGCTACTGGAGATATTGCTACCTTCTCAACTAGAGGAGCTGCCACTCCGCCTCCTGTCCTGCTTTACGCTGATGACTTAGTCATGTTCCTTAATGCGGACACCACATCGATGAACAATCTGAACAATGCTCTCAACCTGTATTCCACCTCGACTGGGCAGCATATCAACTACCAGAAATCTTCTTGTTTGGTTGGGAAGACGGATCCTTCTGTGACGGAGGATATTGCTCGCATCCTGAACATTCCCATTGCTGATCGCACTATCCGATATCTTGGTGTTCCGATAGCTGCTGGACCTAACATGCTCATCGACTATAACCATCTGCTCGAGAAGATTATGAAGAAGATTGCCTCCTGGAAGGCAAAGCTCTTATCCTTTGCGGGTAGGAAGCTCCTCATTAAGCATACTTTAACCTCGGTTGCGTTATACACAACCGCGGAGGTGGGTCTGCCCGCAGGTATTATCAAGAGGATAGAAGCTATGTGTTCTAGATTCTTGTGGTCCAACAGAAAGAATGAATCCAGAAGAACGTGGATAGCATGGAATCGTCTTGCCCAACCTATTCAAAATGGTGGTCTTGATTTCAAACCGATTAGACACCTTGAAGAAGCTTACGTGTACAAAGATTGCTGGGAAATTAATTCTGGTACTTCCCTTTGGGCGATATACTGCAGAACCAAATATAGGTCTCAGTTCAGGAACCACCAAGGTTGCTACCCCCCGTATCTGAAGCTTGGGTCTAAGCCTTCACCTCGATGGAAGATGATTTGGAGAACCTTTCCTAAAGTCATGCCCCTTACTAGATGGCTGATTGGGCGGGGAGACGTTTCCTTTTGGGACTCCAGATGGTGCGAGCACCCCTTACAGTTGCATGCTCTCAGTCAGATTGATAGACAGAGAGACTTCCTCATCAAGGACTTCTGGCTACCCTCGGATGATTGGGATTGGGAAACTATTGGGCAAATCATTGATAATGATGGCCGCCTCCTTATTCGAAGATCGCATTCCAGGATTAGTCAACAATCTGATCAGCTCGTTTGGACCCCTAACCCATATGGCAGATTCAGTCTGAAGTCGGCCACTCAGATTATTAGCAACATTCCTTACGACTCCAATTCTGTGTGGAGGTGGATATGGTATGCTTCAACTCCCAAGGCTAGTGCTATCACGTGGAAGATGGGCATGAAAGCGCTCCCTACAGATGATAGGATTGCAGCATGTCACATTATGGTCGTCTCTAGATGCGAGTGTTGTGCTCTTTACAACAGTGAAGATGACGAACATCTTTTCTTTCACAGTGAGCTCGCCATTAATCTTTGGAAGAGAGCCTCCGAGTTGATGAGGGATTCTAGCTTTCCTCCGACCGATATTCAAAACCTTCTCCTGAAAGGTAGTAGGCAAAGTAGGAAAACGCTTAGAGGGTGGTTAACCATGGAGCTGTTAACCTTGATCTGTTGGCAGATCTGGAAGTCCAGATGTTCATCGAGGTTCGACAACAAGCCTCATGACACTAGAGGTATCTGGAAGAGCATTACGGAGATCATCAGGTTCTACAGCCGTCTCCAATCCTTCAAACAGGCTAGAGATCAAAACCTTTTCCATCAGTTGATTGAGGAGGACATCATTCAGCCAAAGATTAAGATCAGGAAGATAAATGTTGTTCGATGGAACTTCCCTGATATCAACTCCCTAAAGATGAATGTTACTATTGGGAAGTTTAAATGGATTGGTGGTTGCACGAGAAGATGGATTGCTGGGGTTGTCAGAGATAGGCAATGTAGATTTCATTTAGCATTCAGAACTTGGCTCAATGCGAACGACTACATTGCGGCGTATATCAGTGGTATTCTGATTGCTTTGAAGCTTGCTGATGATCATAATCTGTTGATCTCCACTATGGAGGTGGATGATCCTCACGTCTACAACATCATTTGGCAGAATGATGTTGGTCCTTGGCACATTTCTCACATCACCAGGGAGATTAGAGATATCATGGAATACGAAGCGATTATGGGTTCTCTTTGTCCAAAGATCATCAACTCGGTTCCGAGAGAGTTAGGTAGATGGGGTTGCTCCTCTAACGAGAGCTTCATTACCACTGATCAAGTGTTGATTCCTCTTCAGGTCCGCGGTATGAACATCCTTGAAAGATCCAAGACTCCTTATCTTTTCTTCAGCTGGGACGACCTTGGTTAGTGTGAGCTTGGTCCTTGGCTTTGTTCTTGTTTTGAGTTTCTAGTTGTGTTGTTTTCTCGATCATCTTGATCGTGTCTTCTTTGTGTTGGGCTTCTGGGGGTATGACCTGCATTTAGGCAGGAGTTGTAAACCTTTCTTTGTTGTGCCCACACGAGGGGAGTGGGGTGAATAGATGGTCCCCTGGCTTACTTAAAAAAAAAAAGACAGATAAACGTTCTGTTAGCCTCTTTCAGCAGTCTACCTGTTCTGAAGAAATCAAGAATAGCACATATAATATCATCTTTAACATCATTCCAACAATGTTTAAAGAACTTGCCATTAAAACCATCTGTACCAGGACTTTTATCACAATCTAAAATCATAAAAGCATCTTCAATATCCTTCGGGGTAACAAACTTATCCAAAGACATCTTTTGAATCTCATCAAGATGAGGAAACACCAACTGATTAAGTTTAGCAATATCAACTCTCTCATTTTTGTTAAAAATGTCTTTATAAAAGCTAAACACAGCAGCTTTAAGAATCTCAGGATTGGTTTCCAAAGAACCATTAATGTTGAGGCATCTAATAGAATTTCTGTGCCTTCTAGTTCTTAGAGAGGAATAGAAAAATTTGGAGTTCATATTACCTTCCTTCAACCATCTAACCCATGATTTTTGCCTGAGTAAAGATTCATACTGCACATAAGCCTCCTTAGCCTTTTTACGAGCAACAATAGCATCATGAATAAGGTTCAAATCAGAAGGATTGCTGTCA
Organism: Alisma plantago-aquatica; assembly: GCA_963693085.1. Taxonomy (NCBI): domain Eukaryota; kingdom Viridiplantae; phylum Streptophyta; class Magnoliopsida; order Alismatales; family Alismataceae; genus Alisma; species Alisma plantago-aquatica. The sequence continues at coordinate 1,274,833,891 of OY856412.1, read as the reverse complement.
AGAGCAACTTGGATACGATTAGAATCAGCTTCAAGCAATCTGAAGTTATCTTCCAAATTCCCAGATTCTTTGTTCCAATTTATAAGAGCAGCTCTAACTCTTCTAAGCTTGTTATACACAATAAACATAGGGAACCCATCAACACCATTTCTCCACGCATCACTAACAACCTCTCTCAAACCATCCTTAGAACACCAAGCATTTATGAATCTAAAAGGGCTTTTAATAGATTTCCTTTTCCCCACCTGAAACTCAATGAGTCTATGATCACTCGTAGAAGAAGGGTGAGATGTAGCTTTAGCTTCAGGACAACACAGAAACAAATCAGAATTAAGAAGAATTCTATCAATCTTCGAAATGGCGAAAGTATCCCCATCCTGATGATTATCCCAAGTGAAGAAAGAACCATCAGTGTCAAGCTCAAATAACCCCGTATGAACAAGGCAGTTATTAAAATCTTCCATGCATTTCTTTGAAGGAGGATCTTTGCTAATACGTTCACCGTCTTTTCTAACTGCATTAAAATCACCTATGAGACACCAAGGACAAGAAATGGATTCAGCCAGACGTTCAATATTACTCCACAGCTTGGACCTGTCATAATCGTCGTTATGGCCGTAAACGCCAGTCAGAAGAAAGTTTTTATCATCAACAGTAACATTCATATGCACATACTGATCAGACTCTTAAATACCGTTAATATCGCAAACATCCTGTCTCCATAACACCAGAACTCTACCCAAAACATGTTACCCATGATTAGAAATCCAAGAAAAACCAGGAAAAAACTTATTCACAAGCTTATTAATCTTCTGCAGTCTAACTTTCGTTTCAGAGAGAACAATGATATGAGGATTACTCCTACTAACCTCCTCCTGGACTTTGAAGATCTTATTATTATGACCTCTCACGTTCCAGGCCACGATAGTTAGAGAAGGACTATCTATTAGAACTGCTTTCATCCAGTATTTCACTGGGAAGATGACCTTCCCCAATTTTGTTAAACCTGTTGTTTAGGACAGCCTTTTGATCTGCAATCTTCTTCATTGCCTTAGCTTTCTTCTTATTGCCAACTGCTTTAAATTATGCTTCCTTAGCTTTGACTGCTTCTGCAGGCGTACTGTCAGGCGTAATATCGATCACCTCATCAGCATTAACCCTTTTACTTCTTTCTTCGAAATCTTTAACAGCTAACTCAAAAGCTTCCCTCTCCTTCTCAGTCAACTTGTCGGACTTGTCACTTGGAATCACAGTAGATTCTCCTTCTGACCCTTCCTCAGATAAAGGTTTTTCAAGTTCACTAACCAGAACAGAACTTGTCGCCACAGGCTCTGTAACTTTCTCCTGAGCTACCTTCGGCACCCAAACTTTCTTTACAGCTTTACCACATTCACCATGCCCGAACAAACCACATGAGTTGCACTTTTCTGGTCTCCACTCATATTCAGATTTGATCATGTGTGAAGTATCTTCATCAGAACAGAGGTCCAATTTCATCCGGAAAGTTAAACTTGACAGGAATCAGAACTTGAAGTCTGGAGAACTCCATTCTCTTGCATTCACTCGTAAGCCTATCTGTGCATAAAGGAATACCCAAATAGGAGCCAATACGGTCGAACATGCGCTTATCCCATAGCTCCAGCGGAATATCGTGTACACGAACCCATATTGGAATGTCGGACAATTTGAATCTCGATATGACATGACATCACCCGGCTTCCATCTTAGAAGGACCACCGGTTTCCCTTTGACAGTCCAGACGCCCCCTTCCAGAACGTCTTCAAGATCCTTACTCTCAGAGAATCTAACAATGAAGAATCCATTTCCTCTACCGATGACCTCTATATTCCCAGCAACTTTCTAGATCTGAGTGAAATAGGCCTCAAGAGTAGGGAGATGCGGTTTGAAACCCACTATGTAGCCAGCTAAACAATTCTTCCATCTCTCCGAGTTTTCAACAGCTTCCTTCCTTGGGTAGAATAGCTTTCCTTCTTTAAGTGTGATTTCTGTTTTCTCCAGTTGAGTATTAGTGTTCTTCTTCTTTGGAATGTTGAATAAATCACTCCATGATCTCCTAGCTTGATTTCCGGCATCTCCATTGACCCCAACAACCGGAGGAGGATGACCTAGAACGGAGTCGCCTTTGGGATCGCCTGCGCCGCCACTCCCGCTCGTCTCCGCCATTGTCCCTAATTAGAGTTTATGAATACATCTTTCAAAAGATTCATACAGAGCATACACATGATTTGGAATCATTTGAAAGGAAACACCATATGTTTTATAGTAAATAGTATATTGGCAGTCCATTTTTGGATAAATGATCCATTAATAACACTTTTGGAAAAATCATGCATATAATCATGAAGAGTTGTATGAGAAGGGGATCAAATTTAGAAAAGAGGTTGTTGTTGATTCATAGTAATCAGGATGATGTGTGCTAGTAGCTCACAAGATCCATTAGAAGTGAAGGTGTGTGTGGGGGGGGGAGAGGTGGCCACGATCTGGGTTGTACATTGATAAGACACCCTAAATCCAATGGCAACTAGATCTTCTATCCCTAGCATTAGAGCTTACAAGATCTTAACTAGATAATGTATCTCCTAGTTGATGCACGATAGACTTTGGGAAGGAATCATAGGAGATCTTGCAAGGATGTCACCTAAACCTACCTTGGTCTCACAGAGGTGATAGCGAACTTGGAAAATCCTATACTGAGTTGGGGAAGAAACTCCCAATGCCTCATCACAAAGGCATAGGAAAAATAGGAGGAGGAAGAAATGAATGAGAGGTTATTGGGGCACAAATAGTGGTAGAATGAGGGGGAAAATACAAAGTAATAGGATTGAAATATAAATAAAGTTTAAATGTACATCTAGTTGTGGTGTAGAGTATTACTCCGACCACCTACTCCTATCCTTGGGAAGCAGATGGGGGAGATGACTCCATAGCCAAATTAAGGTTTCATCCACATCCAATCTATCCACCACATGTGATTGGCTAAGGGCATACCAACCTAGATTGTTGATGTGGAAATGAAATAAGAGAGATAATTGAATTTTATTTTTTAAATTAACTTAGAAAAATCATAACTTGTGAATTGTAACTCTGATTGTGATGAAATTTTCATTATTTATTCGTAAATTTTCTTTTTGTATAGAAAAAGATTGGGATCATCATGTGTATGTTTAGGTGTCTGAATTATTGAACTGCATTCTCAAAATTAAATAATGCATTCAGCTTTATGCAATTGTGCACAAAGTGATGCTAAATCAAATTTAAATTAGTAATTGAGCAACATGTGAAATAAATCATCAAATTGATTTGAAGATTGTTTATTTAATGGGTAATTGAAAACCATATGAGGGATGATGTACACAATTGGAGGAGAGAGAAATCCCACTTTTTCACATCCTCTCCACCTAAAAAGGAATGTCATCCCCAATGAAGAACATTATTGAAAGAGATTAGGACTTCAAATTCCATATTGTATCCATCATGGTACTTCACCTTTAGCATCATCATCACCTCAATAAAAATATGTATCTAGATATATAGAAATCAAGCAACAAACTAAAAACATAGTCACACACATAATCCGTAGGTCACAAATTTGAAGTGATCAATTTGCAACTCAGGAAAATATAACTCTGTAATTCAAGAGTAGGTATACCTTTGAAGTCCAACGTTAGGATTTTAATATTTGATATTTATCCTAGGTGGGGTTATTTATCCATGAGTAAGATTTTGTATGTCGATATTTTGAGGCTACATCAGATTTTGACATCATGTTTTCATTGCAAAATTAGTGGATGGTCTCACCGGTAGTCCACATAAGAGATTAACCTCGTTCATAAATCATGAGGTCGTCATAATCATTTTAACATATTGCAACATGTCATCTTGACTCTAGAAGCTATAATCTCTCAAATGTTATGCTTCTAAGATTAGAATTTTAGTTTTGGCCAAATTAGATTAAGCATATACCCTAATACATCTTTCTTGTACCTTAATGATATGTAATGCACACAATATCAGTAACTCAAATATAAACCCTAAACATGGATACATGTAACTGTGAACATATGTTGGACCCCTAAAACTAAGATGATGAGAATATGTATATATGAAACCTAAACCCTAGTTTGAGGGTGGCTAACCTAACCTATCTTTGTTGGTACTTCATAGTATGCACTATCATCATTAGGTGTCATAATAACATGAGCTATCTTAATAAGTATAAAAATTAGATGAACAAAACTAAATTATTCTTAATATGTAAATAAACCACTTTTGATATGTCATATATGCTCTTTGTTAACTAATGCATACATAATAACTAACATATTTCTAACAGGATGTATAATGTGCTTAGTATATGAAATGAAATAATGATTAGTGCTTTCATATAAATGACTATGAATAATGTGGTATTACATAAGTTAATGTTGCTACTATTGGAATTAATGGGTAACTGAGCAAAAGAACCTAATTCATGGATAATAATATAAGGTAACTTTTTGATGGAAATGTGCAATGAAATGGACTCTAATTTATGATTATTGATGAAAAAGGGGTATAATACACTACAACAATATGGACCTATACCAGCGGCCAGCAAAATGCTGGTATAGGCCCAAAAATGCCGATATAGGTTATACCAGCGGTCAACAAATGCCAGCTATACTGATGTCAGCATATCCCTTTACCAACATTTTATAAGACTATAACAGCATTTGTGGCTGATGGTATAAGGGTGTCAGATTAGCTCAAAATAGTTCTTATGCCCTCTAGACCATCACTTTTAGGGTGTTGGCAGAAGTTTCATGATTGCCGATAGATATATTGTTGGGGCCAAAATAACCAACATGAGATCTATGCTACCACCAAGATGGTGCTGGTATAGGTACAATAACCACCGATAAATAGTTGTTAACAAATATGGCAGGAAATATATTCTAGACTGTTATGGATTTTGTATAGAGTGGTTTAACACAACGTAGGAAACTATATTGTAGAACATTAAGATTGCTATAATATCTAGACAATACATCTATTGACTATGAATCAATTTTCTAGATACAAGACACAATTGTCACCAGAGAAAATACAAATAACATCCAATTATACCAAAATTTAGACATCCATGTTGCATCTATATATCCTTGTGGCATTCATAAAATGTAAATTATACAGATAGAACCATAATCCAATTCTTGGGATGAAGAAAAATACCACATATTTTCAATAGGTACATCGACCAAGTTGTTTTATATTACATAGACATAACTCTAATTATACAAAGTTATCCACATTCTTTAAAAGCTTAACCATACAAAAATTTGATTCCTTTTAGTATTTAATATTGCAGTCTCCCTTCAACTTTCTCCATCATAAATAGATTTTTCTGCATCATCAAACACTCATTATCAACATTTATTTCTAATGAATCATATAACTTATGAAATTTGATGCAAGTGAGAAATATTAGCATTTTTTGAATTAGAGCAAATTATTTCATACATCAAAATATCTGGCGTCACTTTATGAGCTATGATATATGCTTTTGATTGACATATTATTATATGAGAAGAAGCTATTGTATGTTTAACATAAAAAAATATTTAGACATGTATTGTTCAAAATCTAAAAATAATTTATTTATTTCAAATAGTAGTGTGAAAACATAAAAATATTTTTATAATACACATTTATATAAAAGCATTATCGGAAATGTATGTCGAAAACTTACATCTAGTAGAAGAAATAGACATATGTCCAATTCAAAAAAAGTTGGACTATGAATAGTTGTTATGCAACTATTACAGAGCTATTGACATATCACAAATGTACTATTTACAATATACATTTATAGAATGAGCAATACCAAAACATGCACGTCTAGTACAAGAAATATATAGATTCATTACAAAAAATATTGGACTGACAATAATTATCATATAGTCTTTAATTGGGTTTTATTTCAGTGTTTGTTTCAGAGTGTGCAGAGTGTATGGATCACTACCATGTGAATAATGTGATAGTAAGTTTGAAGATTTTCTTACTTACATGTGATAGCTTTCTATACATGCAATAGATGAGTGGGAATATTACAATAACTAGAGCCGTAAACATTTTTTGAGTGCCATTCTTCACACATAGGAAGGAATCCCTTCTGCCTCCATTGTTCCACCACCGTCCATGTCATACTTGTTGGGCACGTAGTCTCTAGATCTGAGTATTGTGTACAAAAGTGGTCGGCTTCAAGTTTTGCTTGGCATCTAGAATTAAGGTGGACATACTCCACACATGAATGGAGGCATGAAGACGAGAAATTGAAGACATTGTCAATTAGTGGGCATCATATTTTAGTACCGATCAGATGATTAAATATAGAGAAAGCAAGCGAGTTAGAAAGGAAAGTGTCAATTTCATGTGAAGAAAGATTTCAAGATCGATTATAACGACAAAGATCTAAAATTTCAAAGCTTTACATGGGAAATCCTCAAGATTAGGTGAGCGAAACACTACCATGAATGATATACAAATATAGCTTAAAAAGTAGGGAATTGTGAATTACAAAGATAATGAAGACATGCAGACTGTGATTTGCCTTTTGGAGTCATCTAGTGTTGACCAGTAGAGAACAGAAAGATAGCAACCAAGCACGATTCTAACTGAGATAAAAAAATAAACATGAACATGACTGTTGCTTTATCCATTGTAGGTAACCATTGAGACCAAAGAGCACAAAATGACCGGTTCATATTGAGATCGGCAAGGACTCATGGTGACAAAGATGACGAACAATGAAAGGGTGGATGGTAGGGAATTATCGAGCTAAATGGGAGGCGCCACATAGATGTAAAAATATCACATTTCATAAAATGTGGCAGCATCTATGTAGATTTGGAAGGGTCGCGGTCCACAGAGCGAGCGGGAATGTAGAGTGAAAATATTGCCGCCTGATGTGACTTTTTGTTTTGTATAAATTACAAAAAATAAATATTTACACCGGCATCAATTATATGTATCGGTAAATGTAATTTGCACCAGCTCAAAATATATGGTGTTGATAGATGTCGGTACTGACAAGATTTCTATTAATGATAATATATATGAAGATAAATAGCCTAAAACTGAATTGTGTCATAACTTATAAAAGGAAACTTTGAAATCCAAGTCCAATCGTGTAACATACTAAATTTTAGGGTCTTCCCTGCAATTTACCCACTTTTGAGCTTTTCTTGGCCTTCTAGTCCATTTGGACCTTTTTCATAAATTTCCCTTCTTTTATATTCTTTTTGGACTCCTTGTGCAATTTGAGCACAATTCAAGGTTGAAATTACCTTTTTCCCTCATTTATGATAATAAAGGGGTGTTTGCACAAATAATCCACTTAAGGTAATAATTAAGGGCTAATAATGCAAAATAAAGTTTTATGAGTGATATAAGTAGATAATATTAATTTGGAGCTTTTTGGATAAATATATTAGCAATAATGTGTAATTTAAGTTAATGTATGAGAATATTAACCTTAATTGTTTCTCTCTCCTCAAAATATGATTTTAATTCATTAAAATATGTTATTTAATTGAGAAATGATTATTGAAATCTTAATGTGCTTAATATCTCGAAATTTACTCACATGTTTTATAAAAAGAAGTCTTTTCATTTAGTTCATTCATTTTAATATATTAATATACACTTTAATGAGCAATATATTTATTAAGGGCCAAATAATGAGTAAAATGAGAATCTAATTGCATAGCATTGTTCTAGACTTTAATGTGAACATGTGGATAAAATTTGGTGGCTTTTGGACTTTGTTTGACCCCTCAAATCCATTTTATACGAGTTTAATAAAGTGAGCATATGGTTTTAAATGATATTCATTTAAATACATGTAACACATGTGAGGAGTTGTTGGGTGCATGCAGCAGCGACTGTTGGATCAAGATCCAACAGCGTGCGCTTCGTCTTCTTCCTCTGAACCGTCGCCGGTCAGGGGTAATTTAACACATCGACTTCTCGCCTTCTTTCTCCCCCGTTTCTCCACCAAATCGAGTGATTTCTTCGGCTTTGAATTTGTAGCGACCCTACGGTTCGTTTGAGCTCTCACTCGTCCAACGAGGTGCATCATAGACAAAACGCCATTCTTGGCCAGCCATGGATCCTCACCTCCACCTTTGCTTCGGCTCCACAGACATCCCCACCTATAAATAACACACGCCACAGCTTCGTCGTCCCCCTATCAACCTTTCTATCCACTCAATTTGGTCCGAAGAAGTGTGTGTGGCCGCCGGCGAGGAGCTGTTTACCCTGAGCTTGTGGAGCTTTTTCACGGAGCTAGGAGCAACCATAAGCAAAATTGAAACCATAAGTGTATTCCTCGTTCAATTCCCTACGTTTCGAGCACCTATACGCTTAATTTGGTTGAGAAATGTGGATTTGCCCAACTTCGCAAGTTGGGACCTCGGCGCCATGTCGCTGGCCAAAGGTAGAAGAAGGTCGAGTGGTGTTTGATGGTTTTGTCCCTCCGTGCTCTTCAGTTCGCCCTTTTTTTTTGCTGCCCTTTTGGTCTTTGGCCCGCATAGCAATTATCTAATTTCTGATTGGTTAATCTTATTTAATTCGTAGTAAATCGCTCGGTTATCGGAAAAATATAAATAAATAGTCATTGGAAAGGAGTTTTTGAGTAGAATCCGAATTTTTAGTTTTTGAATCCTGTTTTCCATCCAAAGTCTGACAAATAATTCAAACCTCAATTTAAATGTATAAAGTGTTATAAAATGATAATAATAGTGTTTTAACTCTATTTTTGGTAAATAAATATGTTTTCTCAAGTAGAAAAATATTAGGAATCGTTTGGCCCTGTTTTTAGATCCAAAATCTAAAGTTTTAATCCATGGTTTATAAATATGGACATTTTACACTTAAAGTACCTTTAAGTAACCTAATACATGTGCGATGTTTGTAACTAGGGAAATATGGAATGGTGATACAATCAATTTGGTGAATGTGATGGTAAATAATTAAAATAGGTATGTGGAACCTATTTCAGTATGTGCACCCTATTTTGTATGTGAAACCTATTTTGTATGTGGATCCTATTGGTGTATGTGAATCATATTTATGTGAACATATATGATGAATGTGAAGTCTATGTGGAATGTTTATTGTGCAAACTACCTATCCTTCAATTGGGACTTTTCCAACCCCACAATCACTAAGATGCTAGCCTTGTTATCCTTCTAATTGAATTTATTGGCTCTTTACATATTTTATGCCATTGTGGCTCATTCATTTGAAAAATGTGAAACTTGCTATATGTTGCCTCCTTTACTTGGAAATGCTTTAATCTTGTTATTGCCTATGTTGGATTATCCGTTTGAAATATTTGGGAACATTGTATAATGTTATTTCTTGTTGGCTCTTTTATTTCTTGGAGTTCTTGGATATTGTTGTTTCCTATGGTGGCCCATTTATTTATTTGGGTTTTATTCCCAATGCTATGTTGCAATCTTATTACTCTTCACTATACTGCCAAGTGACTATTTAAGCATGATGTATTTTAGGCCAAATGACAATGTAGTGTACATGAGTACAAACCACCCACAGGGCACTGGGGTTTTAGTCCTCCTGCCAGGCACTGGGGTTTTAGTCCCCCTGCCATTTTATATATTAGGCACTGGGGTTTTAGTCCCCCTGTCACTTTTTAGGAACTGGGGTTTTAGTCCCCCTGCCATTGGTGAGGTCCGGTAGGTGCCTCACCCTACATTGAGATGAGTTTGTGTCTTAATATATTCATGCTATGTGATTTTTTATTGTGGTGATTGTATATGGCAGTTCTCTTATTGAATATCTATCTCATTCTCTTAAACTCTTGTAACATGGAGAATCCTTTATTAAGCAATGTTGTTGCCTATCACTTGTCCAACTCTTCTTTTTTTGACACATACCTTTATCTTTCTCTTGCTGGATGACCCCAGCCATGCAGGTTAGGAATCATAGGGTGCATGGAAGTTTGGTGAACCTAAGGCTAAGGATAGGAGAAGAAGAAGAGGAACACATAGTTTTCTTGATCATAGATGTTTTTATGTTTCAAGTAGTTTGTTTGGAGACAATATGGTATTAGTCTAAGTTTTCCTCTACCTAGATCCTATGCTTGTATAAAGTTGTACTCCCATTTGGGAAATGTTTGTAATGTACTCTTTATACATTTCGAATAAAGTTAAGATTTAAATTTCTGCTGCTACACAATTGGTGTTTTTGTTTATCATGTTTATAGTAGAGACCTGGTCTTTACAGCATGGTATCAGAGCATCAAGGTAGTCGGATTCTTGACTAATTCAAATTGTCTCCTAGATAGAACCCTTATCTTATATAGTTTCTCTATAGTAAGTTTTTCACCTTAGAGTTGACCTAGCATGAAAGTTTGATTTAGGATCATAATAATTTCATATTAAAAATAAAAAATTTCAACTTTTTGGTGAATTGTCTATTGAGAAGCTACTAGAGCAAGAAGTTGAAAGTGATGGTGTCTAGAAAGGGTCAGATCTTGGGGGCTGACAATATTTTCCTCCGCCCCACTAGCTTGGTAACGAGGACTCCTGAGCTCATATGATCTGGCCTGGCCTGATCTGATACAGACAGCTCGACATAGTCTATCTTTGGGCACGTTGCCTAATTGTTGAATACCTTAGGAAAACCTTAAGTGATGATTTGATATCTTACACAAAAATCATCCTTAAATACCTTATACTCCTATGTTTAGGGTTTAGTGTACCCTATGTTACACCTTGAATCTTAGTTAGTAAATCCTTTTAGTGTTGAGTCTTATGTACCTTTTTCCTTAGCTTAGTTTGACTTAGTTTGACCCTTTTAAGGGGTAAAGTGGGGTTATGGTGTTAGTACCCTATTTGGTTTTGCAAATCTGATTTCAAGGACGAAATCCCTCTTTAGGGGGATGGAATACCAATTGAAAGCAAAATCAAATTCCTTTGGAGTTAGAAACCCTATCCATGTGGACATATGTACATAATAACTTATGTGAACAAGAATTTACCAAACACATTATACTTGTAATTCAACTTGTTTGTTTATACACACATGAATATGTAGTAAGTCATATAGAGATAGTTCATATGTTTGAACCTTCACATATTCTTGATGCACATAATAAACAAGTTACTAATGGTGAATATACATAATGTTGTCTATTCCACCCTAATGGTAAAATATGTAGGGATAATGCACCCTAAGGATGCTTTAACATGTAATAATCATGATGACCTAAACCTTAATATGTAATCATCTAGCCTTGACAACATATACATATATATATATATACCCTTAATGCCTTTCTTGATACATTAGTGACATTAGGTATCATAATCACATAATATACCTTAATGCATGTAAGTGGATTATAGTCACAAAGTTATCAATATATATGTAAGGTATATCACCTTGACCTCTAATGAACACCTCATCAAAATATGATATATGAATTAATTCATTATATCTAATGTGTTACATCATATTCACTAAAATACATGTAATGACCTAAACATGATAATGAATAATTGGATTCACATAAATATTCATAAAATGCCTAATGTGTATTAAAATATGTATAATTTATAATACAAAGTGTAATGGACGAAAATGATTAATGATGTCATTAATATGAGTATGAAAGATGATATGAAAATGTGTAATATGAACATTATTTGGAATTATTATAGGCTTAATAACTTGTTGGACAATATTAACTTTTTCTACAAAATAATTTGTGATAATTCTACATGATAGTTTTTAAGAGGATAATGGAAAATGAATTCATGTTATTATGGTTTTTGACCTAATACATTAATTAATGTTGAAATGGCTTAGTAAACCCTAATTATGCTTAAAACCCTTGATGAGGGAGATACCCATGATATAATGTTCAGATATAACTGTTTTGAATAAAATGTGGCACAAGTGATAGTATAACAAATATGATACCTCTTCATGATGGAGATTATGTTAATAAGGCAAAAATGTTAACTAGGTTTAGTTTGATAAAAGGCTATGGGTTTTGTTGAAACCTTAGTAAGACTTGACTTATGTGTAGGGCTTTTTAACGCTCACCTAGTTGTTAAGGTTGCGAAGTTGCACACTCACCCTCTCTTTCCTCTTGTTGTGATTTCGGGGATGAAATCCTCTTTAAGGGGTGGTGTGTTGTAACATACCAAATTTCAGGGTCTTCCCTGCAATTTACCCACTTTTAAGCTTTTCTTGGCCTTCTAGTCCATCTGGAACTTTTTCATAAATTTTCCTTCTTTTATATTCTTTTTGGACTCCTTGTGCAATTTGAGTACAATTCAAGGTTGAAATTACCTTTTTCCCTCATTTATGATAATAAAGGGGTGTTTGCACAAATAACCCACTTATAGTAATAATGAAGGGCTAATAATGCAAAATAAAGTTTTATGAGTGATATAAGTAGATAATATTAATTTGGAGCTTTTTGGATAAATATATTAGCAATAATGTGTATTGAAGTTAATGTATGAGAATATTAACCTTAATTGTTTCTCTCTCCTCAAAATATGATTTTAATTCATGAAAATATGTTATTTAATTGCGAAATAATAATTGAAATCTTAATGTGCTTAATATCTCGAAATTTACTCACATGTTTCATAAAAAGAAGTCTTTTCATATAGTTCAATCATTTTAATATATTAATATACACTTTAATGAGAAATATATTTATTAAGGGCCAAATAATGAGTAAAACGAGAATCTAATTGCATAGCATTGTTCTAGACTTTAATGTGAACATGTGGTTCAAATTTGGTGGCTTTTGAACTTCGTTTGACCCCTCAAATCTATTTTATACGAGTTTAATAAAGTGAGCATATTGTTTTAAATGATGTTCATTTAAATACATGTAACACATGTGAGGAGTCGTTGGGCGCACACAGTAGCGACCGTTGGATCAAGATCCAACAGCGCGCGCTTCATCTTCCTCCTCTGAACCATCGAAGGTCAGGGGTAGTTTAACAGCTCGACTTCTCGCCTTCTTTCTCCCCCGTTTCTCCACCAAATCGAGTGATTTCTTTGGCTTTGAATTTGTAGCGACCCTACGGTTCATTTGATCTCTCACTCATCCAGCGAGGTGCATCATAGATGAAATGCCATTCTTGGCTGGCCATGGCTCCTCACCTCCACCTTTGCTTCGGCTCCACAGACATCCCCACCTATAAATAACACACGCCATAGCTTCGTCGTCCCCCTACCAACCTTTCTATCCACTCAATTTGGTCCGAATAAGTGTGTGTGGCCACCGGCGAGGAGTTGTTCACCCTGAGCTTGCGGAGCTTTTTCACAGAGCTAGGAGCAACCATAAGCGAAATTTAACCCGTAAGTGCGTTCCTCGTTCAATTCCCTATGTTTCGAGTACCTATACGCTTAATTTGGTTGAGAAATGTGGATTTTCCCAACTTCGCAAGTTGGGACCTCGGCGCCATGTCGCTGGCCGAAGGTAGAAGAAGGCCGAGTGGTTTTTGATGGTTTTTCCCCTCCGTGCTCTTCAGTTCGCCCTTTTTTTCGCTGCCCTTTTGGTCTTTGGCCCGCATAGCAATTATCTAATTTCTGATTGGTTAATCTTGTTTGATTCGTAGTAAATCGCTCGGTTATCGGAAAATATAAATAAATAGTCGTTGGAGAGTATTTTTCGAGTAGAATACGAATTTCCAGTTTTTGAGTCCTGTTTTCCATCCAAACTCTGATAAATAATTCAAACCTCAATTTAAATGTATAAAGTGTGATATAATGATAATAATAGTGTTTTAACTCTGTTTTTGGTAAATAAATATGTTTCTAAAGTAGAAAAATATTAGGAATCGTTTGGCCCTATTTTCAGACCCAAAATCCAAAGTTTTAATCCATGGTTTATAAATATGGACATTTTACACTTAAAGTACCTTTAAGTAACCTAATACATGTGCAATGTTTGTAACTAGGGAAATATGGAATGGTGATACAATCAGTTTGGTGAATGTGATGGTAAATAATTAAAACAGGTATGTGGAACCTATTTCAGTATGTGCACCCTATTTTATATGTGAAACCTATTTTGTATGTGGATCCTATTGGTGTATGTGAATCATATTTATGTGAACATATATGATGAATGTGAAGTCTATGTGGAATGTTTATTGTGCAAACTACCTATCCTTTAGTTGGGACTTTTCCAACCCCACAATCACTAAGATGCTAGCCTTGTTATCCTTCTAATTGAATTTATTGGCTCTTTACATATTTTATGCCATTGTGGCTCATTCATTTGAAAAATGTGAAACTTGCTATATGTTGCCTCCTTTACTTGGAAATGCTTTAATCTTGTTATTGCCTATGTTGGCTTATCCTTTTGAAATATTTGGGAACATTGTATAATGTTATTGCTTGTTGGCTCTTTTATTTCTTGGAGTTCTTGGATATTGTTGTTTCCTATGGTGGCCCATTTATATATTTGGGTTTTATTCCCAATGCTATGTTGCAATCTTGTTACTCTTCACTATACTGCCAAGTGACTATTTAAGCATGATGTATTTTAGGCCAAATGACAATGTAGTGTACATGAGTACAAACCACCCACAGGGTACTGGGGTTTTAGTCCCCCTGCCATTTTATATATTAGGCATTGGGGTTTTAGTCCCCCTGCCATTTTTTAGGAACTGGGGTTTTAGTCCCCCTGCCATTGGTGAGGTCCAGTAGGTGCCTCACCCTACATTGAGATGAGTTTGTGTCTTAATATATTCATACTATGTGAGTTTTTATTGCGGTGATTGTATATGGAACTTCTCTTATTGAATATCTATCTCATTCTCTTAAACTCTTGTAACATGGAGAATCCTTTATTAAGCAATGTTTTTGCCTATCACTTGTCCAACTCTTCTTTTTTTGACACATACCTTTATCTTTCTCTTGCTCGATGACCCCAACCATCCATGTTAGGAATCAGAGTGCGCATGGAAGCTTGGTGAACCTAAGGCTAAGGATAGGAGAAGAAGAAGAGGAACACATAGTTTGCTTGATCATAGATGTTTTTATGTTTCAAGTAGTTTGTTTTTAGACAATGTGGTATTAGTCTAAGTTTTCCTCTACCTAGATCCTATGCTTGTATAAAGTTGTACTCCCATTTGAGAAATATTTGTAATGTACTCTTTATACATTTTGAATAAAGTCAAGATTTAAATTTCTGCTGCTACACAATTGGTGTTTTTGTTTATCATGTTTATAGTAGAGACCTGGTCTTTACAAATCGAAACATTATGCTCCTTTGGTGCCAAATAATTAAGCACCAAGTTTGAGAATAATTGGATAATCCTAGCCATCCTAATTTAATTGTGAAAGAGGATACTAATAATTATACCTTCCTAATATGTATCTAACTATAGTTTTCGATTTAATTCATGATTTATATGTCACATGGCTTAATTTTATGATTTTCCTATTGTAGATGTCGTCACACGTCCTATTTTTGTTTTTCTGGGTGCATACGAAACCGGTCCTTACGGGATCTATTAGATGTCAATCACGCTACTCTTGGCTCAACCTTGGTCCCAAAAAGGAAACACATTAAATAGTACCCCTTTGTATGTGGATAGTTACACTCTCTCTTGATTAAATCTCTCTCTCTAATTTTCTCTTTCTCACTCTCGTAGAACCTTCCCGAATATGTGTACATATGTATTATAGGGTTTTGTGGTCTTCACACCCCAGTTAACGAGCGGCCCTATCCACTCCCTTATTTCCCCTATTTCAGTTCCATTTTCTTCTCCCCGCCTCTCTAGACTTTTAGACCCTATAAAATATACCCCTTCACCTTTGCATAACATGCTTATAGCCTCATGCGACGCTCTATTACCTTGGTTTCTAGATTGGCATCTTCCTCGACCTCCATATATTTCCTGGTGCCACCATTATGTTCATGTCGAGTGGTCCATCCACCGCAATCCTTGTCTTGAACTAAGATCATCTTCTTTCTTCATGTGGGTACTCTTTAGGCCTCCATCTTGGTGAGGGACACAATGAGTACCAAAATCCTAATTCTTTATCCATACTAACTGTACCAAAGAACCTAGAAACAACTTTAGGTGTCCTAGCCTTGCTTTCTTCCTAACATCCTTTGGTTATCTTTGATTTGTAATTTGAAACCCTTTGCACCATGTTTTATCTCCCTTTGGTCTCTCCCTATCTTCCTACATCACAACTTCTTCTAGTGATGACAAAAGGGAGGATTTGAACTCTAGGGCATCACATAGTGTGTGACCTATCTCTTTGGGACCGAGAGGAGTCTGACATTCTGGCTTCTATACTTTCTTGCATAGAAGAGTCTTCTTGCCCAATATTGGATCGAAGCATGTGGCTTTTAACCAAATGGTCGTGGAACACTTCACAAAAGAACATTGAGAAAGATGTTTTATTATTTACCCCTTGTCTATTTTTAGGTGTAGTTCTTGGAAAGGGGTATTCTATACTTGCATCGGATTTCTAATTACATTCTAGTTGGGAGGGTGTTTGCACATCAAGACATTCTATAGGGCCAAATCATTTGGTCTTGTCTCTCTAAGAGGATAACAATTTATACGTGTGGATTTTAAGAGATATTTATTGGTTTGATTTTATAGAATTCACTATATAAATCAACCAAAGTCCTAAAAATAAGAAAAAATAATTTTGAAACCGTAAGTGTTTTAGCTATAAGTAAAAATAAGTGTTATGACCTAATTCCAATATTATGAATAAGTGATTTTTAATGGCTTTCTATATTGGATAAAGACTTATAAACTTTTGATCAATGGAAAGTCAAAAACAATTAAGTAAAATATAATATGGACTCAAGGAAATACAATCTACAAGGTGGTGTGGTTTTGATAACTAAATTTAGTAAAAAATAAATAGAGGTGATTTTTAGGGTTTATGTAATTAATTCAAACTCAATCACAATTTCATATATGTATTTACAAGATGGATAGAACCCTGATTGGATCCAAGTTTATCTTGGATTTGGGTAGACTATGAGGTATGGTATATCCATATTCATCATATTGAAAAATCACCAATATTTTCTCCTTTCTTGGTCCTTTCTGTGTATTGCCTTATACATTTCTTTCTCTTTCACTCTTGAGATGTTGAATCATATGAGTAATTACATTTTGATGTTGCTCTACTAATCTCCTTACATCGATTGATATGCTTGTTAGATCCTAATTTTTATCTTTGTTCATTCAATGTCATGGGGTAGCCTAATTTGAGATATTGAAGTAAATGAATCCACAACTTTCAAGTGGTGGACTTTTATGTTTATATGATGTATCTTACTCATGAAGATAGTTGAATATTTGTTTATGTGTCCTATAACCCCATTTGATATCAATTTAATGTTATCATCCCTTAATTGAGCTTGACTATACCTCACCTTGCCTCCCTATTTGCATGTGTGATTGACTAGTCATAACTATAAATAATGATACCATATTTATTTTAGGAAATGAGGTGTTAAGTCCTCCTATAAATACAGTAAGGGTTTACTCATCCTATAAATATTATTAGTTTTGGAACAAAGGTTTTTGTCCTTCTATCATGCACTAACATTTTAGTCCTCCTATAAAATATATACTTGTTTGGCACTGAGGTTTTAGTCTATTTTTCCCTCGGTATAAAATATACGGTTTCCTACCCTACTTTTTAGTATATAATAGTTTTCTTATTACTCACCATGAAACTATTCTATTTTGTGATATCATTGATGTGCCATTATTCAAAAGGCAAGATATTTTATTATTTTCATCTCTTTTTTATATCCATTTGGATTTTATTTTTCCCTCTTGATCTGGTAAGCCTTGTATAAGTAATTTCTGTTATTTTTTCTAATGTTTCTCAATCCCTATTTATATTCTCCTATTGACATATTTGTAGCTGACAACTTCCATTTTGTCTTCTCTTGTGGGGTATGCTTTCACCCCTTATATGAAGGACATGACAGGATTGACATGATGATCTGAACTTGTCCTGGTGGAGCTGACTCTTGGGAGATAGACTTGAAATAGATTGGGAATCCCTATGTATAGTGAAGAAGTTGTTTCTTTAATGAAAACCTCAAATAAGAAACTATTATATAAACTTGTGAAAATATCGTTATATTTATTTATGTTGCTAAACCTTGGCATGTATATCGTTCATTTGAGAAATAAAATACACCTATTCCATCATATTTGTTAGTGTGTTTGGAGAAGATGGGTTTATTCCTCAAATTCAATAAGGAGTAGATCTCCTCTTAGGCCCAACTCCTTACAATCATCATTTCTTGTTTTCCAGATCAAATGTAATCTTAAGATCTATTAGGGATATCATAAGAGTTGAATAGTAATCAAGGTCTACAATAGAGAGACCTGATTTAGTATAACAATTTCCCGAGTCATGATTTGGATATCAAAAGTCATGGGTCCAAAAATTTCAAATCTAGGGTATAGATCCTACCTAGATTATTTGATACTTCATTCATAAGAAATAATATAGCAACATTTCAAGGCATTAATATTAAATTCATTATATTGATGAATGATATAGATAGTTGATGGATGATATGGACATAGGTCATTCTAGGAACTTAACCAAAAGCTATTATCAACATCATCATGTTCGAGATTATCATCAAACATGGATTTGATATCAAGTAAAAAGAATGTCATAAGATCTAACCTATTCAAGATTTAGGTCAAAAAGATCAAAATTAGGATAATGAGGTTACCTTCTCATACTCTCAAAATAATCAATTGATGAAAATGTATAGAAAGTCATAATATGGAGGTGACCTAGGTTAGGGAAGTAATGAACCAAACTACTACCCTAGTCTAGTACATTTTTTATATTATAATGAAGCATCAATCATAGAAAAACATGGAGAGAAATGATTATAGGTATGCATTTCACAGAGTCGCGGGATCATATATCAATTATGATCATGGTATAACCATAGTTAAAGATTTAGCATATTTGATATCATCATATCATTGCCTTCTTTTCATTGATAAAGGTATGGGGATATACATCGAAATTGAGAAATCAAATTATGCTCTTTGATAATATAGAGCATAATTGGGCAAGATTGACATCTCATATTTTTCATCTTACTCCAAAATTAATTTTATAAAGAAGCATCATAATCAATAGGGAATTATACTCTTGTAATAAGGCTTTCTATCATGATTTTGCATGTCCCAAGATATAGTCATATTAAATCATGGGGCTCTGATATATAACAAATAGGGAAAGGTTTGCTTATTTATCTTTGAGGTTGATCAAAAATATAGGGACAATGTGGGTTTAACCAATAGGGATCTCTCAACTATAAGGTGTGAAGCGTGAGTTCTACTCATCATATCAAGGACCTTGGTGATTTATCTCATACCATAGGAAGCACATAATCTATGTTTGGAGGCATAAAGTTTGCATGATCTCTTGGTTTACACATGAGTACATAACTTCAAAACTAATTAATTTAATAATAATTGAGTTTTAAGTTTATATTAGATCAGTGAATCACTATAATCACATTAATTAGTTTTTATACCTTCACTCAAATTTTGTTCTACCCATACATTGGTACCCATTATCAAGGGATCATATGATTAATTTTCATGAGAGAGAAATCACATGAGGAGATGAGAAAACTAAAATCATCATCCAATTAGTTGTATTGCAGTAGTCCTTAAAAAAGCAATGAGATGTTAGAAGACTCTCTAACTCTGAGGGAAAGGTCCTTAACCCAGTCATGTATTTTCTTTGTCCATGTGGGTGTATAGAGATACCTCAATTGATGCATGTAAGTATATAGGAGGAAGGTCTATAACCCCTTGCATTAGTCCCAAATCATAGACACCTCAGTTTCACCATTATCGACTAATGTTTTTCATATGTTCATACAAGTAATTGTGTTCTATTCATACACAAAATCCATGTCATTAGCTATGACCACCTCTGTCATGGAAACGTTTATTACCCTAATACTAACTCAAAATGACTAGAAATTTAATGGAAAAAGGATTTGAGCATCCATCCCAAAAATGGAGCACATCAACATAAATATGCATGAATAAAACAAAAACATATTCAACATGTTTATAAACCATAAAGGGTAACGGGCATGGGTATAAGCATAAAAGGAAACTAAACTAAGTACTTGAACATAAAGATTATATTTCCATTATTTATTTAAAACCATATGACATTACATCTTGTTTTCATGATGATTCCTATAGATTAATACCCATCATATATCATATAAGAGTGAAAGTAACAATTGAGTATGTGATACCGAACATCATAAAATTTGGTACACATCAGCACAACTATACTGAGTATGCTATAAAAAGTCATGTAAAACAACATGTCTAAGTAATATAATTTGTTGGCTAAAACTTAGATAATAACAACTAATAAAGAAACAACATTATAGACTTTTCTTTTAACAACCAAGAATATTTTTAGGTGCATTCCCTTATAAAATAAAATATCATCATAGGCCTTTGACCAGCTTCCCCGAGGAAAGGTCCATGGGGGACATTCTAACTCAAAACTAGGAATTAATCCAATTTTAACATGAGGAAGCTCAAGGTTAAAAACTAAGAGCTAACACTATATAAAATGTTGTGTCCTTGCTTGATCAAATAGAGTAGGTACACCAAGCCTTGTTCATTTACCTCATATATATAGGTAGGTATAGCAAGGTTTGGACAATTGACAAGTTCATTTATGTTTGCATGTTTGTAAACATAATATAATTAAAATAGAACATAGTAATCATATGGAACATGCAACTAAAACAAGTACATATAGCCAAGCACTTTTAGACATATTAAAAACACAAGTAAGTTCAATACCACTAGTGAAACAAGTAGGAGGTCAAAGAATTCCATGATTAAGAGAATCAGAGATCACATAACTCAATTAGAAAATACTGAC
Organism: Alisma plantago-aquatica; assembly: GCA_963693085.1. Taxonomy (NCBI): domain Eukaryota; kingdom Viridiplantae; phylum Streptophyta; class Magnoliopsida; order Alismatales; family Alismataceae; genus Alisma; species Alisma plantago-aquatica. The sequence continues at coordinate 1,274,812,870 of OY856412.1, read as the reverse complement.
TATATCTTGTAAGAGAGTCTTACAAAGTAGATACATGCCTTGGATTAAATTCTAAAGGAAATATCATACTTTATTGGAAGATCATTTTTGGATAAAAAAACCCATTTATATTTTTTTTGCAAGATCAAGCATATAACCATGAATACTTTTGTGAGAGGGGGTGACCACAAATGTGGAAAAGGAATGATCGTTGATCTGTGGTATTTAGGATGACCATGTGATCTATCAACTCATAACCTTGCATCCACTAGCTGTAAATGAGTGTATATGGTAGATGCATCTACAATTTGGGTTTTACATTGATGATGCGTCCTAGATTCAATGGCTATCAAAACATCTCCTCCAAACATCTGAGATCATGAGAGAATATGATAGACAAGGGTGCTCTTCAAAAATGTAAAATGGCCTTAGGATAGGACGCCATTGGAGGTCATGGACGTTGAATGAACCTATCATAGTCCCATGGAGGTGATAGAGACCTTGGTCAAGCCAAAGGAGAGTAAGGGGAAGGAACCCCCAGGGAGGAGCCAACAAAATAGGAGAAAGAAGGGGGAGAAGAGGGGTGATTGGGGCATGAGCAATGGAGGAATGAGGGGGAAAAGGGTGAGGAAGGGGATAGAAAGAGAAATGGATTATAAAGTGTCAAGTTAGCATGTAGGGCGTGTTTTGTTGTAGCTCTGGCGAATTTCTCCTTACCTTAGAGAGAGGATGGGTAGGTGACCCCACAGCTGGCGCAAAAAGGTCAAATTTGTGGCTAGTTGATTCAAGAGATATGACCATCCCAAGGCATCCCAACACGGAGTGTTGATGTGGCAAAGAATTTGAAGAGATATTTAAATTTATTTTATAAAATTAACTTTGAAATACAACAAATTGCAATCTACAACTATGATCGAGAAAAAAAATTGGCATTTTGTTTACAAATTTTCTCTTCTTCTTAAAAAATATTGGGAACAAGGGAGGGTGTTGAGGGGTCTCAATGATTGAAATTCATTCTCAATGTTAATTAGCACATTCAACTTTATGTAATTGTTCTGAAGTGGCATTTACTCAAATTCAAATTATTAATTGAGAAACATGTGATTCAAAATCATCCAATAAATAAAGAGAGAACAAATTGAATCTAATTGAACATTTTATGAGTGAAGATGTCCATATTTGAAAGAGAGATAAATTTCACTTTGTCACAATTCCATTGTGTGAAATCTTTTATCCAAGAGCTATTATGTAATCAACCATAAAATTACTTATTTTCAATTAAGAATAATATTAATTTCTTAATTTAGCTATGATAAGCTCCAATTTCATCTTTAAGATCTCAAGAAAGTTATCATCCAAGTCACACAATATCCCGTCATGAATTTTGGAAAGTTTCTAGGGCATTAGATAGCCCAAAAGCCATCCTCCTAGAGGTACAAGGTCATTTATTTTTTATCCTTAGCAGCTATCTATATTTGGTTGTATCCTAAGTACCCATAGAAAATAAATAGTAAGGGTGATTGCTCAGTCTTTATAGCATTTCATAAATTAGTGGTTAAGGGAAGTGGCCTTTCTCATGGCACTTTAAATTGATAGTAGTTAATAATAATCTTCAACTAGTGAACACTCTATTTTTTATTAGTTCATTTATAGAGCTTTTAGAAAAAGTAGTTCCATCCATTTTAGGTACCAATTGGATATGTGCCACTCGTTTACTATTAGATATTGCATAATTCATACTAGCATCAACTAATTTCATGACTACTATATTCACCAATTCTTGCATTTTCGATTTTATTCACCTTTGTGTTTTTTTCACATGGCTTCTTATCATACATATCTTCATCTTTTACATGTTGAGGGCGGGTGGAATACCCTTTATTTAGTTATCCACCCAAAGGCTCCCCTACGATCCTTAACATGTAACCGTTTGTCATTTTGTCCAAGTGTTAAACAAGTAGAAGTTATTACAGGGAGTGTAGATTATCTCGCAAATAGACATAATTCAAATGAGAAGGGAGTGTTTTACTTGAATAAACAACTAAATAAAGACATCCTCAATCATTGGTTTGGGGTACCTAAATGACAAGTCCGCCATCAATAAAGACATCAAAATTTAGTTTTTCCAAAACCCAACCTTTTATAAGCAACTAAAGGATTTAAGTTCATGCGAGCCAAGTAGTCACAAAAAACACTACCAATATTTGAAATTCCTATCTTAAAAGGAATGTTAACACACCAGTGTCCTTTTGCTTTATAGGTAGGCTAGTTTTAATTATATCATATGCATAGGGTATCAACATGATTACCTCATTGTCATCCAACCACCTCATCTTGGATAGTCTATCCTTGAGGAAATTTTCATAGGATGGCATATACTCAAGAGCTTAGAAAATGGTATGTTGATGTGCAACTTCTTGAAGCCCTTTATAAAACTTTCAATTGTTTGTCAGCATTCTCTTGTATGAACTAATTTGGAAATGGCATTGAAATATTATTGTTCCTCTAGTGTGGTGGAACATATGTGCTAGATTTTTTCTAAGGAGTCCCACCACTTGCATTACAACATTTTCATTGCTTGTAAATTCCAATAGTTTCCAAGACTATTGGACTTGTCTTAATACATTGACAACTTGTCCATGTACTAGTAGTTTCATCTATTATCATGTCATTCTTAGTCTGTGTCCCTCCAGTTCAAGTCAAGATGGTTCCTCCATCTTGGGTTGTGAGAATTGAAGAATGTATTGTTCCTTTGGTTTTGCGATATATAGTTCACGTATTCATAACTTTCTTTAGGTTGAACTATCATATTACATTCCACATCTCGGTGTGGTCCATTGCAAAAATTACACCTTTTTTAGTTCAAAAAATCACACCTTATGATAGGCTGCATCTAATTTACACTAATTGCATTGACCTTCTTAGTGATGTTTCCTATCTTTTCATTAAATGTTGTGATTTCCTCCACTTTATGCATTACGATTCTCTTTCTTTCTTCCTATCTAATATATTGGTTTATGGACATTGTATCAAGTATCATTCTCCCATCCCTAGAAAACTTCATCACGAAACTTCCTCTTCTACCTGCATCAAAAGTAGAGGTGGTTCCATGTTACAACCCATGATAGAAAGTAATGATCAATGTCGACTCAAACAAATACTAGTGTCCACTTCCAAAGTTATTCTTTTTGTTTCTATTAATCATCAAAAAGCATTGATCCTACTTGTTTGTCAAGTCTAGAAACGTTTTTCTAAAGTAACTTTCCTTTCTAGAGTTTTTTTTTCAAGAAAGCTACTAGAAGGGCTTCCCATGTTTAAATGGACCCTTTATCCATTCCTACATCCACTACTTTTCTTTTCCTTTTAGTGAAGAAGGGAATATTTGAAGACAAATATTATCCTCCATAATGTCATGTATTTTAATGATGATTGCATATTTAGCCAAGTTTTAGTTGCATTCTTAGTCTAGTTCAACATTTTGATCTCTTAATTTTCACTAAAAATAGCTTTGTTTCGATCCACTTAAGGTTTTATGCCAATTTTTAGGAATTGGATACTTTTCATGACTCCCTTGCAGGTTTTGAGTCTTATCACTCTACAGTAAGTATGCCTAGGGGGTATCACTTCAAAATATCATCAATGATCCATCTCCATATCGACCCCTCTGGTCGACATGCATAAGCTTGACATTCAGACCCATTGGTGATCAAGTTTGATGACCCATCGACCTCTCTCCATCAACCAACACTATAGATCTATCATCGATCTACAGCTGACAAGGTGAAAACCATAGATCAATGAACACAACTCAAGCATACCATCAAGCTTCAAGATCAATGACCCATCAACTTTCAAGACCAAGAGCCACCAGGACAATCATCGATCGATTACAATACCTCAATATCAAATCATTGAGTATCCAAGATCATCGGTGGAGTCGAATGTTAATCTACCCCATCGACGTGTGATCATTTCTTAGCTTCAAAGCAACTAATATTGACCGTCCACATAGCGCTATCAATAACACCTAAGTACATAGGTCTATAAGTACCCATCATACAATCACAAGAAAGCTCTCTCAAACTCCATGCTACGGAAGGGGTGAAGTACTGCAACTCCAAGTCATCTCTACATCCATTACCCTAGAACCATCAATCTTCCTACTACTATCTAGAGCCATTGACCTCACCACCAAAAGAACCATTGACCTCTAGTGTCAATGGTAGTGATCGATCAATCTCTCCCTTCAGAAACTATATGCCATGAACCTCTAGTGTGTCGAACTCCATATCGACCTCTGCAAGTTCCAAGCCATCGAACTTCCACTTTGGGTGATCGATCTCTTCACCAAATTGTTGTCCATCCACCTACTTAAATCACAAGTTAGGGTTAGTACCTAGAAGAGAGAGAAGGGAGGAAGTTTGTCATCACATACCAAACCAAGCTACCTCTACTACAATCATGACATTATTGTCCCTTTCCTCTACTAGTAATATTAATCTCACCATGTTGAGGTAGTAGTCCTTTCACTAGGCTATGAGGGTTAGCCCCACCGCTCGTTCCTTACAATTTCATTCATAGTACAATGCTTGTATGAACTCATTTAATTCATTGCTAATCATTTATCGCATGGCTTGTGTATTGATCACCCACTTTATGTGATTTGTTATAAGCTTATTCTATGAGAACTTCAACATTTAAGATTTGAATATCGATTAGCTTTGGTTGATGCCCTGATGAGAACTTCTGATGGGAAGTCAATGGAGTAGTTGACATAAGATCTGTAAGTAACAACACATATATCTTACATTGATATCTACTCATTCACATTTCTAACGTCAAAAGGGAAAACTTGCATAATTCCAATTATATATTCATACATGTTCATATTTGAATGAACATGTAGACCTGAGTAGTGGCAGTGAAACCTAGTTCCATGTAGTGTTTCCATCCATTAATAACTAGAGCCTTCATCTAGCTCTTTCCATTATGTAACTTTATTTAATCAAACCAACTCAATCTTGTGATAAATACTAGTTCTTGATAAGTTATTTTGATCATAGAATTCTTAAAAAGATTGTCTTGGGATTCAATCATCAACTATACTACAACAAGATTCGTCCACTTTTGGGTGGCGTTATTGCATGTTCATTTGGTAAACTCTTGGGTTTGAATTGGTTAACAATTAAATAAATTAATCATTAAATTATTTGCATATTTTATCAAGTAAGGGTGTATTATCTTGTTCCATGGCATCCATTACACATACTATGAACTTGTAGAAAAGGGTCAGATTCTCATGTTTATCCTATCTCCAAAAGATGTGATTGATATCTCAAATATTAATATCTCTTGGAAACCAATTATGATCATAGCAAATATTATCTAAATCTCATTGAAGAAAATACTAGTAACCAATAAGTACAAGTAGGGAGATAAATATGCACAATTTCTACTTATTCTCATGCAGAAGAGAGTTAAATCTCTAAAGTGTTATCAGATAGTTTATATTTCTATAAAATATTTTTGAATTAGGTGAGGTAGGAGGTCTTGGTCAAGTTCCCCATAAACATGCAAATCAAATAAGAAGAAAATTAGAAATTTATTAGAGGTGTTCGTCTGATGAGAATTGGGTCTCAAAAAGGCATCATATACATGAAAAGCTACTCCATACACATAGTGGATTCACACACAAGTATGTCAATCATATTGTTAGTTTAATCCATAGAGTAAATATGGTACAAATGGATTTCCCTATAATGTATAATGGTAAGAAAGCTTCCTTTTCTAAGAGGCAACACATAGTGTCTAATCTAGACATGATGTGTCACTCAGTAGTTGTTGGAGACTGGGAGCAATAATTGCTTTGCACCACAAAAATATGGATCAACATGGCATGTTGATGATTATTGGGAGATATTGTTGATGATAATACACTTCATATCTTTGATCGAATATGTTGTGTGTTCTCAGAGTTAATTTATCCAATCCTCACTAAGGTGTGACACATACTCCTCAAGTAAGAAATGTTGTGCCACACATTGTAGAAGCCAACTGAAGCCGCTATATGTAGAAATAATTTGACATTAGTGAGGCACATTGTGTCTAGTGCTTCGAGGACTTTTCTAGACCCTTTATTGAAACATGGCATGTCCAAGATTAGACAACCATGTAAGATAGAGGAAATTACTTTAGTTTGAAATCTCAAGTTGACCATGAAGAGTACTTTAGGTCTAGATAAACCATATCTCATAAAACCTACATTAACATGCACCCAATTAATTTTGGATGACAACAAAATATCATTATACTAAACATGTGTTTAAAAGTCTATTTTGAAGATAAAACCAAAAATTTGGATGGAAGAAGCCGATGAAAGTAGGCATAAAACATTGTAACAACTATGTGCATCACAATGTTATAGTGGATCATGTATATTCAACTTTGGCATGACAAAAATATGAAAATAAGTATTATTATATGTTGTAGGTATTATAATTTGATGCTAAATCCAAACAAGAAACAATAACTACCATGTCAATGTTTTGACAAATTGTATATATGTGTTCACTAGGGATAATACACTGACAAATTCATGTATGAATCCCATTGCATATTGATAAATATTATAATGCAATGTTATATTTTATGCAAAATATTTTCTAGTGATATTATGCTATGAACTATTTACACTTACTATGATCTATGAGTACTGGTATAAATCATTCAAGTGTAGTAATCCTTTTGAAACAAACATATAAATAGGTTCCTTGTCATATCAAAAAGCATTTTATGTTATTTCTTTTAGAGTGTACAATATTTTGTGGAGGTTAATTGATAATTAATTGTCACCATGAAAGTTTAATTGAGTTGTGATGTAAATTGTCTTTTCAAAAGATTAAAGAGTTACATCACTACAACATAAAGAATCCATAGCACAATAGACATAATCATTACGGACATATTGGAAGTCAGTTTGACAAATTAGCCAAAAAGTATCTCTTTGATGCTACAGACGTTAGAGGCATCCAAAGGGAACACCCTTAAAGACCAAAAAGGAGACGTGTGAGGAAAGACAAAGTTTCTAGAAGGACCCTCTCTAATAAAATAAAATTGTCAAGAATAGAAATCATACCAACCATGAAAAAGAAATACATGGCAAGGATCAAGGAGCCTTCAAAAATGAACAATTAATGATATCTCATAAAAAATGAGCAATTTGACCATCATCATATCCACCTTCCCAAATGGAGAAGAAATTTTCCCTTAAAACTATTGAGATAGAATAGGGATATAATAGTAATAGAAAATGAAATGACAAGTTAAAAGGAAGTAACTTAAGAAATATTAAAATTGAGAGGTGTGATACCAATAACCAAGGACAACTTTCATGACATAAAAAGTTTGAGAAGAAGAGTAGAGGTTCTAGAATTTTTATTTGTTTGTTCCCAATGAGATGCAACAATAATTAGCCAAGGAGGTCACACAAGTAGTCATTTATATCTCTCCACTCTAATGGAACGATAACATGCTAAGAAGGTCACATAAGGAACATAACGACATGTCACTAACTAGAATAGATATGTGAACTATTGATTACATAGAGGGATAAGAGTTTCCCTTAGTTTGTGGTGGAAGGTGTCACATGTTTACAGAGTTAAATTACATTGGAGGTAAGCATGCTGATTATTTTCCAAACCATTCAATTGGGGCAGAAAGTACAGGGAACTCACTACGATAAATGTTGTCTTTAAATTAAAATTTTGTTGACACCTATGAGAAAAAGGGAACTCTTTTTTTCTTCTATGGGAATGTGTTGTTAATCAGGATGTGTTATCCTATGATAAAAGATATCAGAAGTTTGTAAGTATGAATGTTCATCCACAATCATTAATTTTTCTGTAACATTATGACAACCCTTAATTAGAAAGGATATGATCCATAATGTTATTTGACACACCATATTATGTGAGGATATAGTATGGTGATTGGATTAGTAAGAGTCCAAAAATTCCCTCATGATTCAGCCCTATTTTAGGGCCTAATCTTGTGTTATGTTGCTCTTCAATCACATCTATACCTGTTAGATTACATGCTTTTCCTCCCAATATGCTTATTTGTATAAAATGCACTTATGAACATTATTTGCATGTTTTTCAGGCATTTGGACCACTCTTGATGGAAGAGAGAGAAGGAGTGATCCTAGGGTTTCTCTACCCTTGGAGAGGCCCAAATTGAAGTATGATGCTCCCTCAACCTAGCCCTAGTGGCCAAAGACCCATTAAAGCAAAGATGTCCAAGAAAATCCAAAGAACATAGCCAAAGTGTTTATCTAGGACCCAGCATGGCCGTGGTACCATAGAACGGTCGTGCTAGGTCACTTACAAATCAACAGGTTCAACCCCAGGTAGAAAGCACCACGGTCGTGCAGCCAAGAACGGTCGTTCCAGAGACAACCACCATGGTCGTGTTGCATAGCACAGCCATGCTACACAGAAGTGTAATGGTCGCGGCACAACACCACGACCACCACTTCCTAGCCCACCACAGTCGTGCCACCCAGCACGGCCGTGCTACCTCAGACCAGTACGAACATTCCAGTTTCAGCCCAAAACTGACCACCAACCTAACTTTTGATCATTATATCCACCACATCTGTTCCCATCCACCACAGTTGTGCTCACCTCTACCCACCACGGCCGTGCTACTCACAAAACCTACCCATTTTTAAATGATTTACCTATTTAGCCCCTACTTGACCTAGTGCTTCCTCCCACACCTATATATACCTAAATGGTGGCTGGGGCATGAGGGAAGCTATCCTACAGCCACTCTAGCCTCCCCATTTCATCCTCCACCCATTCCCACCTCATTCCACCTCCATTTCACGATTTCCACCATTAAAACCTGACTTTCCTTCCATTTCCACCATACATCCATGTCATTCACCTACCTTAGAGGAGGGAGCTCAAGCTACAACTTCTAGGGGGTGGAGAAGGAGGAGTCTTCACCGAGCTCATCATGGCTTTTCACTCCTCCACTCATTCTTCTTACTTTCTTTTTGTATTTTCCATGTCTATGAGTAGCTAGGCCCCTTGGGTGGGCTGTTTGGGGGAAATTATGTTACTTTGATACCATGTTGGGGGGAAACGACATGTAAATGTTGTAATTCCATTTTTTAATGATTATATTCTATTTCTACCCCATTCTGCATGGATTGCTTATTGGTTTGTGTGTGAAATCACCTAGGAATTTAGGCAAATTGCTTATATGTACGAATTTTGGGATTTGCCCCTAGGTCCAATTCATGGATCCCTAGGTTGCCTCCCATCTTCCTACATCCTAATCATTATCCCTAACCCTAAGTGAGATATGTAAGTAGATAGATTAGATAATTCTAGTGAAATTAGACTGGAGCCTTCTCAAGGCTAGAATGTGGGGGAATTGGGGTCCAAAGCCCTAATTTCACCTCCCCCATTACTACCCTCGGCCCTGAATCACCCTAGGAATGCCTAGTCTAGAAACCTAGACCTGATTAGACTCTAATTGGATTGAACCTAATCCCTAACCCAATTGGGCCTCATAAGGGTAGTAGGGGGTGTTAGGGACAAGTTCCCCTACACACAACCTAGCATCTCCATGGCCAGTTAGTAGCTTAGGTTAATTCATTTGACTATAACTTGTTGTTTGGTTTGGATAATCTAAATGGAATCATAATGTTCATATGTCACCCCCCAACTTAAGTGATAAGTTTGTACCCCGAAACAACCCACACCTCTCTTTACTACTTAAAACCCTAATTTTGTGATTGCTTATCTTATTTAGTTCTTTTCTTGCTTAGTTAGCTTCTTTCCTTGCTCTTGCCTTGTTCATGCTAGCTTAGCTCTTTAATTGCTCTTTTGCTTCTCTCTTTCTTTCCTTGGTGTAATTTGCCATTTCATACCTATATTAATCCTTTCTTGCCTGTTTATCCTTAATCTAGTCTAGGGTTAACGTAGATTTCATTCTTGCCTTTAATTCCTCATTTGTTCATAGTAGTTTAACAATCTAAACAACCTTCAAACCCTTAACCCTAGTCTCTGCTATAGGTACCCAGCCAAACTAACCTAAATCTAGTGCCCCCTCTTTTCCCTATGGATCGACCCTATACTTGCCACCTTGCTATACTACGACGCAACCCCGTGCGCTTGCTGGTGTAGTGTTTTAGTAGACATCGGTGTGTTAGTCTAGGTCTTATAAATATAAAAAGTGAATCCACCCGTGCACTTCCTTTTGCGGGGTTTCATCTATTCAAAAATCAAATTGAGTAGTGTGTAACACCATTGGCGGGAGCACACCAAACTTTCTGGCACCGTTGCCGGGGACTAGAGGTGCTCAACCTAGCTAGTTAGTTTTTCTTTCACTTTTCCTACTGCCCTCATCATTGCTATTCTTTATTCATTATTCTTTGCATTCTCTGTGTATATTGGTTTACTAACTTGTTTTCTTTTGTTTGGTTGTGTTTTGTGCATGTGACAAGCCATTCAAGGGAAGACAAGATGGAAGGCCAAAATGCACTTCACAAGCCACTTCAAGACTACTTCAATCCTAGCAACTACAAATCGCCAATTGCTATCAGGGTTGATCAGATGCCAGTGGAGCAATTCTCCATCCCTCCAGGTCTTCTTGGGCTCCTGCCCATCTTCTATGGCTCAGATATTGAGAACCCCTACAAGCACATGGACTCCTTTCTTGAAGTATGCTCCACCTTTAGAATGCCGACAGTAAGTGATGATACAATCAGGTTGACTTTGTTCTCCTTCTCACTCAAAGACAAAGCCAAAGAGTGGTATGATTCAAGAAAAGACATCATGAATTGGGGAGAGATGAAAATGCTTTCTTGAGGAAATTCTACTCTATAGAAAAGTTAACACAAATGCGGCGTGACATAGCAAATTTCAGTCAAATAGATAGTGAGCAATTCCACAAGGCTTGGGAGAGATTTCAAATGATGTTGGGAGAATGTCCACATCACGAGATCCCTTTGTGGTAGCTAGTTCTATCCTTCTACTCCGGTCTATGTCATGCAAGTCAAGCTACAATGGATTCTTCTTGTGGGGGATTTTTTATAGATAAACCACCAGAAGAGACATGGCCCTTGTTTGAGAGTTTGGTAGAAAGTTCAAGGATAAAAGCTTCTAGTATGGTTAGTGGAAGTGACCTATCTTTTGGTGTGACATCTCCAACTCATGATGATTCAAGCCCACAATTGATGAAAATGTTTGGTGAAATGGTGAGCTTCGTGAGAAACCAAGTGACCAAACATTCTTGTCATTTGGTCAATGCTATTGAGTTCTATGGGGAAGAAAAGAAGATACCTCACTCCTATAGCTACCAGGAACCCCAAAGTCCAACATATAGCTCAAAGTTTGAGGAAGAAGTTCTCTCTAGATTGAAAGTATTTGACGATGTTCAAAGAGATGTTGCAAGGTTAGAAGAGAGAATAGAACAACTATCTTCCATAATTGTTCTCCAAGAAAAAAAATTGTCTTCAAAACCCATCATGAGCTACCATGAAGCAAGTGGACCTATACCTTCTTCCCACGTTTTCTATAGTCCACCCCCATGCAAGTACATCCCATTCAATCCTTCCAAGGATATTCCAAGCCTTACACTCCTCCACCACCTCCCTCACCTCAAATTTCCCAAAAATTTCATTTTCCAAACCCAATTCTCTCCTCCCCCTCAATTCTATTCTCCACCTCAATTGCAACCCCAAGTACCACCTCCACCTCCTCTACATACACAAAATTCTCCCCCTCTCCACCATGAGCAAGGTAGTGTTGTGATAGTTCTAAGGAGTGGAAAGTCTCTTAAGCATCCTACAAGTCAAAGAAAGGTTGATAAAACGAAGCAAAGGTAGCCAAGTGGTGATACTATGATTAATATTGTTGAAGATGATGTCGTGATACCGCATGTTGAGTTTGGGATTCCATGTGATCCACCACATATCCCCTTTGTAGGTCCTACAATCCCTAGTGTTCTGCCTCATGTTCATGCAAGTACGGCAAAAACTAGTGATCCTCCATTCGTAGAAGCACTAGATGAGCCACCAAAATTAAAAAGGAGGCAAAATCACAATGTTGATATTCTTGAGGGTTTTTTCCAAGTGAAGGTGAACATTCCACTTTTGGATGCTATCAAGCAAATCCCATTGTTTGCCAAGTTCCTCAAGAACCTGTGCATTGTGTAAAGAAGATCAATGGGGAGGATTCAAAAGAAGGTGAGATTAACTGAACAAGTGAGCTCCATCATACAACATTCACTTCCCATGAAGAGAAAGGACCAAGGAGCCCCGCTCATACCTAGTTACATAGGGGGACATTGCATAGATAGGTCCTTACTTGATTTGGGATCTAGTGTGAACTTGATGCCATACAATGTCTATGTTGAGCTGGGTTTAGGCAAGTTGAAGCCGACACATTGCACTCTCTAGTTGGTGGATAGATCCATAAAAGTTCCTAGGGGTAGAGTGGATGATGTCTTGGTGATGATAGACAAAGAGAAAGGTGTGGTGTTCCCAGCAGATTTCATTGTACTTGATATGGAGTAGGAGGATCGGAAGATTCCTATCATCTTGGGAAGGTTGTTCTTATCTACAGCTGATGCCGACATTCATGTGCGCAGTGGCACTATGATAGTCTCATTCATGGACATGAAGATCAACATCAACATGTACAAGACCCCAACCCAGAGAGTCCAAGATAGGGATATTGGACATGATCACCTCACAAGTCCAAATGCAAATTTGAGAGGACACCAAGGTGAAGAAATTGGTAATATTTTTTGTGATGAAAGGGATGAGGAAAATAGATTGAGTGCAAATGAGAGATGCATGTTTTGCAAGAATGGACACATTAGAATTCCAAACGGATGAATGAATGAAGAATCACCAAGAAGTCTGGATGAAGGCAAGAAACCCAACACTTGTGGGAGGCAACCCACCTAGGTTTGGGAATTTTTGACCCAACCTTACATTTTTGATACTTTTTCTTCATTTTTTTAAATTTTCCAAGAAAGAACACACACACTTGTATTTGATCGTTTTTGTGTAGTTTTGAGATGTGTAGGTGAGAATAGAGTGAAATGAAGAAGAATAGATGAAATTTTGACAAAAAATCAATAGACTATCAACTTGAGATCAAAGTTTTGATGTTTGAACAAAATTTGAGTGGCATACTACAGTTACAGTGCCCACTACAACTGTGGTGGTGCACTCACTTTCAACAGAGAAATCATCAGAAATTGGGAAAATCAACTAAGCATAGAACCAGGGCAGCACAACCATGGTACCTGAAGCCACCACGGCCGTGCCGCATAACACGACCGAGCCGCAACCCGATTCCAGCAACTTAAGTCAGATTTTTGTGAAATTCCAAATCACATATTCATTTCTCTAAAGAACAGAATGTCGTTCTCTGCGCCCTAGCACCCATGCAACATTTTGCCCACCCTCTATAGCCCTTGAATCTTCACCAAATCACCCCCAAATCATTCCCAATCATTCCACTACCATTTCCACGACCTTAATCTCCAGTTTCCACCAATTTTCATCCACAAAATTCCTATTTTATCTCCATTTCGCCCCAACAACCCCGTTCTTCGGAGAAATCCGAAATTTGTTAATTTCACCTCTATTTTCATGTAAGAATGAAGAAGTTTGCAAGGAAATCAGTGGAGAAGACTAGGGGTGTCATATCCTCTCAAAGGAAACCAAGGAACAACCACTCCCGATTGAAGGAGGTTGAATTGGATGCCATAGTGGATCCTATCACAGAAGAGGTCTCCGCACAACCACAACGAGGGACACCGTCGTCATCACAGCCACCACCACCTGGTTCCTGGCCCTATGTCTTATCTGAGAGACCTTCAACCTTAGCTGCACAATCATCAGTATCAGCCGCACGACCGTCCATTTCTTCGGCAGCCCGAGCCGCAGTCACAACCACGTCGGCGACTCGTACTAGATGATGAAGAAGATGCAGATATGCCAGATGTTGAGAAGCAAGAAATACCACAGCAGTGCCCCCAGCCACAACTCGAGGTCACTACCGGCAGGACAAAGGATCCTAAGAACCCGGAGTGCTTGCCACGCAAAGTATTAGCAACTTCTTATGCATGCCAAGCAACAATGGAGGCTATGGGTTTCTACGCCTATTTCCAGGGCCTGATGGAGAAGATGGGATTGTTTGAGATCCTTATGCTGCAACAGGAGTCATATATTGAGCTGACATGATGATTTTTTGCCACACTGGAGAAAACAACTGATGAGGGTGACAATGCCATTAGAGTGATGATTGGGGACAAGAGGTGGAAGATAACCTCAAAGCTTCTAAATCAAAATTTTGCCCCAAGTGGAGACATGGAAGCCCTCCTAGATGAAGGAAAGATAGAAAATGACTCCAGTTCCACATATCCAGATATGTGGAAATACTTCACCGGCCAGAGCACCTTTGTAGAGGGAGAATCATAGACAAGTGTTATCCACAATCCATTCCTCTGTTATGTTCAGAAGGTGTTAACAAACACCATCTTTGGCAGGTACGAGAACCAAGGCAGCTGTACAAAGAAACATCTTTGTATTCTTGGTTGGATGACTAAGGAGAAGCATGTAAACCCGGGGGCCTTACTTATTGAGCATCTTAGAACAATCCCTTACAAGAGAAAAAATCCATTTGTAATGGGAGGGATTGTGACATCCATATCCACTACCTTAGGACATGACATGAAAGGATACACAAAGGCAGATGGAGGAAAGTTGGTTGACTTACATTACTTGACCCGCTTTTCCATGATCACAGTTGTAGAGAAAAACATCATCTTCCAAGTCAACCCACCATACCTAGGAGTCCCCATAGAGCTTCCCCACCATACTCCACCCCTCATGGCACAATATGGACCCACGCAAGCTTTTTTGGAAAAATTGAGGAAATATGAGGAGGAGAACCCCAGAGGAGATAGCATCCCTGAGGTGGTTTTTGCAGGGGTTCTAGGAGAGCCTTCACTGGCATCTGAGCTGAGACGGGCGGTGGAGGAAAGAGAAGAATGACGAGTGAGGCAAAGAGAAGAGAGGATAGGGGTGTCAGAGCCACAACAACCCTAAGTGAATGCATATGACATGGTCACCATTCATCCACAGCTGGAGGGCATTCAGGAAATGCAAGACATAATACTATGGACACAAGAGGGCATTCAGTGGACGTAGGATGCCATGTGGTTGGACCATCAGAAAATGCATTACCAGGTCAACCATCTTTACCAGTTTCAAAATTCCCAGGCCCAAAGGAACCCACAGTGGGGTGAAGACTGGTGGAGTTCTTTATCAGCTTTTCAGGATAACTATCCGCCTCCATAGTTAGACTACTGGGGTGCCTACTACATGTAGGGAGGAGTACCTCCCCCACCACCACAGAGATCTTCTACCCTATCATCCTAGACTTTAGTTTCATTCTAAGGACAACATGATTCAAATGTTTGGGGTGATAGGGAGGTATGCCCTTGTTCTAGTTTCACTCATTTTGTATCTCACCTGCTATTTACTTATTGTTTGGTGTTTTTCACATTTTTTCTTTTTTTGCTATCTAGTTTAGAAGTTTACTGCTTTACATACTTACATGCCATGTAGGTTGCTTTCTGTCATTTTTGCGCAATTTTCAAAATTTTTGCCTTTTTGCCATGCATTGCATATGATGTAGTTTTTTTAGTAATTTTTGCATGTTTTAGCTAGGATTTGCTTGTTTTCTATTTTAAGTTCAATTATATAAGTTTAGATGTGATTGGAGGCAACTTGGCACCATTTTTGCCAATTTTGCCCAAATTTGAGATTTCTTGTCTAAAAAGTGTGTTTTGACCCAATCTCTACTGTTTTGAGTAAAAATGACGACCTTTGACAAATGCAAGTGAAATGTCATGCTTTATTGCTAAGTGGTATTAATGTTTGACTTTTTACATGTGCATCACCTCTCTTATGTTGGTGATTGATTTATTGAATTGTGAGTTGAGCAAGCTTTGAACTCTTAGTGTTTGTGGAATCACTTGATTGATTTATCAATTTCATCTTGTTCATTCATGTGGTGTGATATCTAGGATGAAGTATTGGATTAATTTTCATGCAAGATGTCTTATGTGGAGAACATACCAATGATCCATGTTTGATCCGACTATTCTTCCACCATCTTCATACCCCTTAGCCTCATAAAAAGATGCCCTAGTGCACATAACCAGCCTTGGACACCTCCAAAAGTTTGGGGTGGCCATATCTTTATCTCCTCGCTTCACTCTATCCACCATATTCCCTATCTACACCAAGGGAAGGAAAAAGAAAAGAAAAAGAAAAGCAAAAACAAAATAAAAGGATGCTCCTATTTAAGAGCATTCAAATAAAGAAAAGATGGGTGTGTAAAAACACTCCAAAATCTTACTGCAACCCTTTCTTCCACTTTCACACCTATTGAGCTAGGAAACATCAAACCTAGCTCATTTTTCCCTTTTTCGCATCCACGTGGGTCATTTGGTGTGATTTGAAACATAAGATTGAATGCATGAATGTGAAACAATACTCCAAGTCATCCTTGATTGAAACCATGATGAAACGGTTTACCCAGGACTTTATGGAAAAAATATGGATAACTTGTGTATTCTATGTGCTATATTTGAAGTTCATATGCTTTATGCTCTAGTCATGATTGGATTGTGAAAGCAGGAGAGCAGAGAGGTGAAATGCATGTACTCAGTCATCTTTGATCCCATTCAGCAATAATCATCTTATACATTGCATATGTCATTTCTTTTTTTGTGTGTGGAAAATTTGTAGAGAGTTTGAGTTAGAGTATACTTGATGACAAGTATGTTTCAAGTTTGGGGTGGTGATTCATCCCTATTTTAGGGCTTAATCTTGGGTTATGTTGCTCTTCAATCACATATATACCTGTTAGATTACATGATTTTCCTCCTAATATGCTTATTTGTATAAAATGCACTTATGGACATTATTTGCATGTTTTTTAGGCATTTGGACCACTCTTGATGGAGTAGAGAGAGAAGGAGTGATGCTAAGATTTCTCTACCCTTGGAGAGGCCCAAATTAAAGTCTAATGCTCCCTCAACCAGTGGCCAAAGACCCATTAAAGCAAAGATGTCCAAGAAAATCCAAAGAACAGAGTCAAAGTGTTGATCCATGACCTAGCACGGTCGTGTACCATAGAACAGCTGTGCTAAGTCACTTAAAAATCAATACGTTCAACCCCAAGTCAGGAAGAAAGCACCACAGTCGTGCAGCCAAGAACGGTCGTGCCAGAGACAGCCACCATGACCGTGCTGCATAGCACGGCCATGGAACAACACCACAACCACCACTTCCTAGCCCACCACAGCCGTTCCACCTAGCACGGTCGTGCTACCTCAGACCACCACGACTGTGGTGTACGACCGTGCCAGTTTCAGCCCAAAGCTGACCACCAACCTATCTTTTGATCATTTTATTCAACACGACCATTCCCATCCACCACAATCGTGCTCACCTTACCCACCATGGCCGTGGTGACCCAGCACAGCCGTGCTACTCACAAAACCTACCCATTTTTCATTGCTTTACCTATTTTTCCCCTACTTGACCTAGTGCTTCCCCCCACACCTATATATACATAGGTGGTGGTTGGGGCATGAGGGCAGCTATCCTACAACCACTCTAGCCTCCCCATTTCGTCCTCCACCCATTCCCACATCATTCCACCTCCATTTCACAATTTCCACCATCAAAACCCTACTTTCCTTCCATTTCCACCATACATCCATGTCATTCACCTACCTTGGAGGAGGGAGCTCGAGCTATAGTTGCTAGGAGGTGGAGAAAGAGGAGTCTTCACCGAGCTCATCATGGATTTTCACTCCTCCACTCATTCTTCTTCCTTTCTTTTTGTATTTTCCATGTCTATGAGTAGCTAGGCCCCTTGGGTGGGCTGTTTGTGCGAAATTATGTTACTTTGATACCATGTTGGGGGAAAATGACATGTAAACGTTGTAATTCCATTTGTTAATGATTATATTCTATTTCTACCTCATTCTCCATGGATTGCTTGTTGGTTTTGTGTGAAATCACCTAGGAATTTAGGCAAATTGCTTATATGGACGAATTTTGGGATCTGCCCCTATGTCCAATTCTTGGATCCCTAGGTTGCCTCCCATCTTCCTACATCCTAATAAATCTCCCTAAACCAAAGTGAGAGCTCTAAGTAGCTAGATTAGATAATTCTAGTACAATTAGCATGAAGCCTTATCAAGGCTAGAATGTATGGGAATTGGGGTCCATAGCCCTAATTTCAACTCCCCCATTACTACCCTCGACCCCTAATTGCCCTAGGAATTCCTAGTCTGGAAACCTAGACTTGATTAGACTCTAATTGAATTGAACCTAATCCCTAACCCAATTGAGCCTCGTAAGGGTAGTAGGGGGTGTTAGGGTCTAGTTCCCCTACACACAACCTAGCATATCCATGGCGAGTTAGTAGCTTAGGTTAATTCATTAGACTCTAACTTGTTGTTTGGTTTGGATAATCTAAATGGAATCATAATGTTCACATGTCACCCCCAACTTAAGTGATAAGTTCATACCCCTAAACAGCCCACACCTCTCTTTACTTCTTAAAACCCTAGTTTTGTGCTTGCTTAGATTATTTAGTTCTTTTATTGCTTAGTTAGCATCTTTCCTTGCTCTTACCTTGTTCATGCTAGCCTAGATCTTTAATTGCTCTTTTGCTTCTATCTTGCTTGCCTTAGTGTAATCTGCCCTTTCATACCTAGCTTAATCCTTTCTTGCATGTTTAGCCTTAATCTAGTCAAGGGTTAACGTAGATTTCATTCTTGCCTTTAATTCCTCATTTGTTCATAGTAGTTTAACAATCAAAACAACCTTGAAACCCTTAACCCTAGTCTCCGTAGTAGGAACCCAGCCAAACTAACCTAGCTCTAGTGCCCCCTCTTTACCCTGTGGATCGACCATATACTTGCCACCTTTCTATACTATGACATTACCTTGTGCGCTTGCGGGTGGAGTGTTTTAATAGACGTAGGTGTGTTATTTTAGGTCTTATAAATATCGAAAGTGAATCCACCTGTTTGCTTCCATTCGCGGGGTTGCATATATTCAAAACTCCAATTGAGTAGTGTGTAACACCATTGGTGGGAGCACACCACCTCCCCCCCCCCTCTCTCTCTATATATATATAACATAAATGCTTTAGTTACTTATATTCATAGAATTTTCTATATTTCCCCATCTATAAAACCTTCCAAAAGTAATTTTTGGGTCCTTTAGAGAATAAAAAGAGAAATCAATTTGAAGGTTGTTAATGAAGAGATAAAATATTTCAAAATAGAAGAGTAGTAGAATAATTGAGGTAGTTTACACCCTACTTGTGCATGTTGTATTTATACTTAACCAAACCTAAAGAGGTATCATTTCTATTTCGATGGAGGTAATTAAGAAATTCATAAAATATACATGTAGTCTGGATTATTGTGTTCAGAATCCACATCACTCACTTCCCTGGTATGAAGAATGATGTCTCAATACACCAAGTGAAGTAGTTTTTATCCTTTCTTTAACCTCAAAGGAATTTTCTCACAACATATCAATTTGTTGGAAATGTATTCTAGACAGTGATATGTACCCGATTTATAGTTGAGGACATGGGATAGAATGATGTTAACTAGATTTGACCTAATTTCCTTCTAAAGGAAGACGAATTTACACTACTACAGAACCTACCTTTAGTGTCAGTTATTTAAGGCCTTTAGTGTCAGTTTCTGAGTGACACCTATGTGGGCGACACTAAAAGGTCACCCATTACGCGTCGGTTCCAGAACCGACACCCAAACTCTTTGCGCGCGACCGAAAACGCACCATCAGGGGACTACAGGCGTCAGTTATTAGAAAAGAAATCGACGCCCAAACCCTTCGCGCCACAGAAAGGGTGCCATCTTGGGCACTATCAGTGTCGGTTATAAGACAAAAATCGACGAAATATGTCTTCGCGCCAAAGGAATAGGCGTCGGTTATTTATTAAAAACCGACACCATAACTTTATGTGTCGGTTTTATACAAATACTGACGCCTTTTATTGGCGCCAACTTGGGCACTATCAGTGTCGGTTTGTAGTAAGAAACCGACACCATATATCTTCGCGCCACAGGAAATAGGCGCCGATTATTTCTATAAAACCGACACTACATCATTGTGTGTCGGTTTTGTACAAATAACCGACGCCTATTGTTTTGGTTTTTTTTTGTCAGTCTGCAGACCTGTTGTGGCTGGTCGCAGGATGAGAAACCTGCAGTTCAGTTAACTGAACTGTAGGTTTTACGACATCCATTGATATCAGCCTACAACAGGCCACAAACCTGCAAATTTACAAAAATATATATTCACACATGCATTTAGCAATGCAACCTGCAGTTCCATTTTATTTTCACACATTTAGAAACATTCATGTAGATAGCAATATGTAGTTCCATTCATTCACATTCACACATGTAGAAACATTCATATAGCAACCAACACTTTCATTCATTTTCACTCAGACACATGTAGAAACATCCACACATGTAGAAACATTCACCCATATATTATAATTCAGAAATTCATTTACAAAATATCATTCTTTAGTCATTATTCGCTATCAACATCCCAATTATATTTTAAGATCTCCACTATTTGTATGGTTGTTGCCCATTCTTCTCTTACTTCATTGAATTCTTCTATCGTATAGGGAGCATGTACATCTTTTAAGTCCTCTCCTGTAGTGGGGTCAGTTTTAAACACCTGTAAAGAGAATGATGTATATATAATTAATGAGCTATAAATAAGATTGATATATTTCGATCATATTATCTAATGAGACTATATAATACCGTAGCAATACACTTGATATCAAGTGCGGCATGTTTGATAATCATGTGCATATATCGCATGACATAGAATCCACATGCCCATTCGTTGTCTTGTGTAGCACACTATAAATTCAAACATACAAAATATTAAAAAATACAACTAATTAAGCATTGTTCACATTAATAATATATATATATTGCAGTCGGGAACTTACTTTCACGTTCTTCCAAACTATTGGCTGGTTCTTTTTCGTGGGGACCTTTCCTCCATCCCTTTTGTACTCATCAAAACCCCTACATGTTAATGTAACACAGAACATTGCAATTAAATAGTATTGTAATAACATATGTTAACGGATATGAAAATGAAATATTTCTCACCGGAATAATGCCATTTTCATTATATGTCCAAAATCTTGTATTCAATTTACTCCCCTTAGGATCTAGATAATAGGCAGTGAACGTATCGAGGAGAATAACTAGTAACTCCCAATGCTTACCACTAGAGGTAAAAAAGTTAAAAATTAATAACTCAAAATCCACAATAAAAAATTAATTTTCTTAAGTCCAAATTATAATAAGCAAAGTAAACTTACTCTACATTGAATGGATCCATTATCAACGTCTTCTTGTTTACATCAAAATTTGTAAAAGCCTCACATCAGTATTGTTGAACTGACGTAGGGTCTTTAGCTACTAGACTAATCAAAGATGGAATCAAAAACCCTACATGTTCGAATCCAAAATCTGCACATATCTTGTCTAAGTAGCTGCAAAATATATATTAATTACACATCCGCTTTTCGCCACAATATCACTCTGCCTTCTACCTCACCAAGCGTCTCACAATCTGGGTGGGCATATGGAAATGGAAGATCCACCCATCCTTGCATTATATGTACCGGGCTCACACGAAGCCAACCGGCTGGTAATGGAGACCCGTGAAACTGATCCCCGGGTAGGGATGGGTAAGTCGACGCCTTTGCAACGACATATTCATTATTTTTTAGACGGCATCGCTTCAACCCCTACAAATTTTTGTATAAAGAATGTTATATACATATATACATATCATCTTTTTTTTTAAACGACTACATATACATATCATAAAAATACTTACAGCGGATGTGCTAGGTGGGTCTACAGGATTACTCCCAACCTCTGCAGTAGGAGTAGAGCCTGCAGTAGGAGCTATTGCAGTAGGAGCTATAGGTACTGTCTGCTGAGGTGCAATCTGAGATGATTGCCAGGTTTCCATTGCTTCTTTGAGTCTCCTCTCAAATATCTTATCGACCTATACATGGATAAAAGAAATGTTAGCTTCTGATTATTGGATTCTCTTTTACAGTAACATTATCAAGAAAGAATATGTTACCTCTTCTTGTGAAAGTCCCACTTTTTGGACATGTTTGCGCTGAGATGGCCCAAAAAAAGCTTTGATGCCCACACCTGCACCTGCAGCCCTAACACGTCTAGGATGCTATGGGTTACCCAGAGCAACTGTCAATTCATCCCTTGTTCCCTCAGGGATGAACTTGCCTTGTTTCCTTAGCTCATGCAGCTCCTGCTAATCGCCAAAACAAAAATTTGTAATTAAGTAAACAACACAAATAATCAATATTCGAATGATTGCTGTAAGAGTTGTATTTTACCATTTTTTCAGCCGCCTCAGCAGTTGCGGCCTTCGTTATTTCTCCCTTCTTATTTTGCCTCCCAGCTATCCAGATATCATGGCGAGGCAGAGGTGTGCTACCTATGGTAGATGACTCTTGAGTAGGAGCAGACTAAGCAGCAGCCTCAGACTGTAGTCTTTGGTGAACGCCTGCATATCCTCTTGGACCCATTGTGTGGTCGTGCACACTCATCGCACGCCTTGATCTGTGTGCATCATTGAGGGCCTAGTTAGTATGCACATTAGTGATTTGGTTAGTAACACTAAATGTTAATCTTGAATAGGTGAATATTAATAATGAGATTGAGACTGACGCATAATACCTTGAATTCATCAGTTTGTCTTAAAGCGACGAACGCCTCATTCTTCTTTTTCCAGGAAGTTCCACTGTTCAGTGGTTGTCTTCTTCCTCTTGTCAGCTTCTTTTATGTATTCTCGTGTGAGACTTGTCCTATAGTTCCTTAGGACTCTCCCACAGCGTTGCATCACGCATTTACGATGCAACTTTTCATCCAATTCAAATATACTCTGCAAAATAGAATTGCTATTAACTAGTATCCAAAAATTTAGTAATCTACAAAATAGAATTGCAAATTAATAACAACTCACGCATAAATCCCTCCATATTGTGTCTTTCTTCTCCTTAGGAACCTTATGCCAAGAATCTAAGCGACAACCGCAATGGCTACGAGTAACAAACCCAAGATATGAAACAAATGAATTACGATTCACACCACATGCATTTCCTGCATTATCAAAATCTACAACAAGTTTGGGTCCATTGCCCTTTTGCCCAATTAACTTCTTCATCATAGTGATGCCCCTTCTCTTGTAAACTTTTTGGTGATGTTGATCAAGTGCATCAAGTGCTCCAGGTGGTACCTGTGCATCATCAACCTAAAATTTGACAAAATAAACACATTTACAAGATATAACTATAAATGGACATATAGATATAAATATATGATATTTTTTTAAAACTTACATTGTGAGGTGGCACATTGATGTCCTCACCCTCAGGGTAATCACCAACACGGTCATTAGGAGAATGGTCAGACATCTGCAAATTCACATTCAAATTGTAAAGTTCACATTGTAAAATAATTGAAATTGTAAAGCTCACATTGTAAAGTAATTGAAATTGTAAAGCTCACATTGTAAAGTTCACATTCACATTGTAAAGTAATTCACATTATAAATTAAGCTCAAATTTTAAGTAATTCAAATTGTAAAGTTCACATATTCAGAAAAATAAACATACCTCTAATATTGCGATTTTTTATCAATTAACAATCCTTCATTGTGATCTCCGCGCACATACAAGTCATCATTAGCTTCAATATTTGTTGGTGTTGGCAACCAAACTGAGAATGGATTGGAGTCATCATACTTATCATAGTACTGTTCTTCATCTATAGGATCTTCAATGAACTGTCTTTTACCATGAAGAACAACCGACCATTTATCATTTGCAGGATCATCGATATAAAATACTTGTTTCGCCTGTGATGCCAATATGAATGGTTCAACCTTCTCGCCAATCTTTTCAAAGTTCACTAAAGTGAAACCCAATTCATCCACTATAACTCCTTTGGTGTTATCAACCCATTTACATTTGAAGAGCGGAATTCTGAAATCTATGTAGTCAAATTCCCATATGTCTTCAATGACACCGTAATATGACATTTTAGCTTCACGTGGACTCTTATCCTTTGCACTTGCAAAAAACATAGTCGATGCTTGAAGGGTGACCCCACTGTTTTGGACGACACTCTTATCATCTTGGCGCTTTGTGTAATATGTGAATCCATTAATGTTATACCCTTCATAAGACATAACAGTCAACTTTGGTTTAAAGGTGAGGCATTTGATAGTTTCAGTAATATCATCTGGTGTTTGAGATAGTTGATGTAAGACTTTATCCTCAAACCACTTAATAAAAGTCTTGTTATGCTCTCTAGCAAGCCACATTGTATTGGCTCGAGGATATTGTCTTTTGATGAAATTGGTATGTTCGTCGATATAAACGTTCACTTCGTCCATGTTGTGTAAAATATACAAATGACCTTGTTCCAACTGCTCACGGCTGATTACTTTCACACGTGATCCCAAAATTCCTTTTCCAAATAGCTCGTCAATATTCTTGTCATTATCAGGAGTGTCATTACCACTGAGAAAGTCATTGCAGAAATCCATAACCTCTCTCGCCACATAACCTTCAATAATACTCCCTTCAGGCCGATAACAGTTTCGAACATCACCTTTAAAAACGCTCATGTATCGTTCAAATGGATACATCCAATGCAAGAAAACCGGTCCCAAGATTTTCACTTCCCTAGTCAAGTGGACAACAAGATGTACCATGATATCAAAGAACGAAGGAGGGAAATACATCTCAAGCTGACATAGGGTAACAACCACTTCTCTTTGCAAATTATCAAGAGTCTCAGGCTCAATAACTTTGTTGCAGAGACTGTTGAAAAAGAAACAAAGTCTGGTGATTGCAAACCTTACATGCTTCGGCAATATAGATCGAATTGCCAGGAGCAATATTTGTTGCATTAGAGTGTGACAATCATGAGATTTAAGACCTATCTACTTCAGATCTTTCATTGATACCAATCTACTGATGTTGGATGAGTAACCATGTGGCACCTTAATATTTACCAAGCATTCACAAAAGGCTTTCTTCTCCTTTCTAGACAACGTGTAACAAGCGGGAGGTAAGTATGTTCTTTTATTACCCATTTCATGTAATTCTGTTAATTCTGACCTTATTCCCATTTCACGTAGGTCCAGTCTTGATTTTATACCATCTTTAGTCTTACCTGGTATATTTAACAGAGTACCAATGATGCTATCACAGACATTTTTCTCAACGTGCATTACATCGATACAATGTCTGACTGTCAAAGCACTCCAATAAGGAAGATCCCAAAATATTGACTTCTTCTTGAGTGAAGAATTATCACTCCGTGTAGTACATTGTGATCTCTTACCAAATTCATTGACAAAGTCTTTTACTCTTTCATAAACAACCTCCCCTGGTATAGGTTTAGGTGCACTCCGTTCCTCATTCAATCCATTGAATGCTTTGCGCTTCCTACGATACGGATGGAATTTTGGAAGAAACCTTCGATGACCGAGATATACATTCTTACCGCCATGTTTTAGTCTTGTTGAATCAGTGTTCTGTTCACATATAGGACACGCTTTAGCTCCTTTGACACTATATCTAGACAAATTCCCATATGCTGGAAAGTCATTAATAGTGCAAAACAACATAGCATGCAAATGAAATGTCTCTCTTCGTGAAGCATCATAGGTCATCACACCTTCACCCCAGAGTTTCTTTAAGTCATCAATCAGAGGTTCAAGATAAACATCGATGTCATTTCCAGGTTGTTTAGGCCCAATATCAACAACGACATCATTACATACGTATTTTTCATACACATCCAGGGAGGAAGATTGTATATAACAAGCATGACTGGCCAAGTGCTATGTTGGCTGCTCAATGTCCCGTACGGATTCATCCCGTCTGTACAAAGCCCAAGTCTTAGATTCCTGACTTCTTCACCAAATTCAGGGTACAATACATCAATCTTCTTCCAATGTGGGGAATCAGACACATGTCGTAGGATCCCATCATTATTTTTCTTAACATCTGCGTGCCACCTCAAATTCTTCGCATCTATCGGATTGGCAAACAAGCGTTGAAACCGTGATATTATAGGTAGATACCACATCACCTTGGCAGGAGAACCAGTTTTGGACTCCCCTGAAGTCGTCAATTTATACCGTGACGCACCACATTTTAGACAATCTTTCAAATCTGCATAGTCCTTTTGAAATAATACACAATCATTCGGGCATGCGTGTATCTTCTTGGCATCCATTCCCATTGGGCACAACAATTTCTTTACCTGGTATGTTGAGGTTGGCAGCTCGTTTCCTTCAGGAAGCATTTCTTTCAACAAAGACAACAATGACGTGAAGCTTTTGTCGCTCCATCTATTGTTAGCTTTCAACTTATACAATCGCAACACAGCGCTAAGCTTCGTAAACTTAGTACAACCAGTGTATAACGGCATCTCAGCATCATGCATAATGTTTCTAAAAATGGGAGGTGGATCGGTGTTCTCAACCCCACAACTATCCAGCATCGCATCAACGATGTCTAATGGAACTGGTTCATTCACATCTACATCATCGTAGGCAATTTCTTCTTCCACACAAGCACTGCTATCAACATCCACTGGTTTCGGGTTTGAAATCTCTCCATGCCAGTGCCATTCTGTATAGCCTTGTATAATCCCGTTGCACATGACATGAGTTTTGATTTCATCACCAGTGTTGACTTTCAAGTTGTTACCGCAATGCCTACATGGACAGTAGAACCTATCTCCAGGTTGTTTCCTATGTTCCTCAGCAAATCTAATAAACTGGTCAAGACCAGAAAAACTCTGGGGTGCAGCGATTGCGAATGGACATACATGATCTATCCATTCTATGATCAAAGAGAAAACAAGTATATATTAGGACAAGATTAGGGTATACTATCCAAGATTGTTCACTTTATAGACCAACAAACACATGTGATGTCATTCTTATATATAATAAATGTGTACCACCTATCCCATCCTTGAACACCTAATCTCACTAGTAAGTGTATAATGTGTATTGGGTTTTCAAAAAAAATTCGGCAGCATTTCCCCGCTGTTCTCTAAGTACATATGTACTTAGAGAACAAACGAGGAAATGCTACCAAAATTTTCTCAAAAACCCAATACACATTATACACTTACATCCTAAGTGAGATTAGGTGTTCAAAGATAGTCCCAAACCGGGGACTATCTAAGATTTACTCCTAATGAGTAAATCTTGGACGAGTTTCTAGGCCAACAAACATAATAATAGATATGTACATGTTAGGGTTTCATCACAATTGATGTTAGGGTTTCATCAATGTTAGGGTTTAATCAAATCAAACCCTAGAATGGGTCAAGTTCAAATCAAACCCTAGAATGTTTACAAGCATTAGGTACATGAAAAGGATGTAAAATCCAAACCCTAGAATGGGTCAAGTTCAAGTCAAAATGGCTACAAGTGTGCATGTCACATGTGTGCATTACAGTTCATCATTAAGCAAGAAGGGTGATTAGGATTCTCACCAACAATATAGCTAAACTATTAAACAATGATTATAGCTAAACTATTAAACAATAGACTTGCCACACATAAAACACCCTATACAACTATAAAACAAAAAAGTATTAAGTATATATGCATGATACAATAACTATTTTGCATCACATTACAACAGACTTATCATTGATACCTTACTAACTTATTGCTACATTTACATATCATCACTTGATCAAAAATTACAGCAGTAATTTAACCAAAGTATGCATTATAAAATCTACGTCATGATTAGTTACATGTAATTTACTTGGATATATAGCAGTACCCGATTACTATGTCTTACATACAAAGTATGCATATTAAATTAACGAAGTCTTATCATAGAACATGTATTGTATAGGCAATAGAGGATTCAGCTCAGTAGAAGCACAAAATCAGTACCTAAACCCAAAAATCACACCTTTTTAGCATTTATTCTAACAGGTTTATGTACATCAATATGTGTATGAGCCCTAATTAAAACTGATTCTCATAGGAAGTAAATAAATTATAAAAAAAAATTCCCAGCAGCAGCTGCCAGAGAAGAGGAAGAAGGAAGAAGGCAGGGCGGGCACCTTGAGGGAAGAGGAGCAGCGGCCAGAGCAAGACCTAGCAGCTGCTGGCGGCGAGGAGAGGAGCGGCGGAGAGGGCGGCGAGGCTAGGAGAGCTAGCTGCTACCGGCGGGCGGGCGGCGACGGCGATGACAAGAGGAGCACCGACGAGCACGGAGCACAGAGGGCCAGTGAGCACGGCGGCGGCAGCGTGGAGGATGCGGCGTGGAAGGAGCGGCGGCGACAGAGCACGACGGCGGGGACGGAGCACGGCGGCAGTGGCAGGGAGCAAGAAATTGTCGGACCTAATCGGGAAATCGGGAATGAAACTGGGAAAGGGGAAGAGTCGGTCGCGCTGGTGAGCTATTAAGTTGACAATAAGTGTCGGTTATTTAAAAAAACCGACAACTAAACCAACAGTGTCGGTTCTTTGCCAAAAACTGACAACTATACTACTTTATAGTCATCAGTTTATAAATAAAAGACAACCGACAACTATTCCTGTCTCACGCATACCCTTTAGTCGTCGGTTATTTATTAAAGAACCCACAACATATGTCAAATTTTGGAGGTAATTTTTTTGCTAGAATTTTGGTTTTGGCGGTTGATTTTAAGTGTCGGTTGTTTATTAAATAACCGACACTTAATAAAAGCGGTACCTGTGTCTGGTCGACCTTCACAGATTGGATGTCGGTTTATGTTAAAAACCGACACTGTAGGGTTTATGTGTCGGTTTATGTATACAACCGACACCTTGAAAATTGACTTTATAAGCCATTTCTGTAGTAGTGTTACATTCCACTATGATATTTTTGTCTACTTTAACATGGGGTTCATATTTCAATAGGTAGTTTTCCAAGCAATTCATGAATGCCAAAATACTTTTACTAGTTGAATATGTTAACATACAATTTCTATCAAATAAGGTACATTTATAATGAAGAAAGAAATACCTATCTAGTTAATTTAGAGTCATGAAGGAGCTCAAAGTTCCCCAAGATACTAGGGATATAAATGTCTAAGGTAGGTTATGATAAAGGATTACCCTTAGTCACATCACCTTTGCAAGTAATGGTTAGGGTAATTACCCTTCCTCTAAAAACCTACATCCTACCATTTCCCGTACTTGTTTACCTACAAGGTAAATGGTTAGGATATTGGGTGAAGCTTGTAAAATGTAACCAAGAGAGATATATAATATTTTAAACAATGTCCAAGATAGGACACCCTAGTGGTTATATCCTTAGTATGTTAGCAAGAGTTCCCATGTTCAAGCCTCGACGACATGAACGAAATCACCTTTTAAAAAAATCAACAATAATTTCCTATGGCATTGGTAACATCAAAGATAAGAGACTCCTAAAACTGCTATAGTAAACATTCTATTTTGATGATCATCCAAAATACTAACATTTAACATTTACTTTGAGAACAAGGTCTAACAATTTAGTATATGCTTTTCTATTAAGGAATTTTTTTCTATCTAACACATGATTATAAATTGTTTTACATGACACTTTTTAGATTCAAATAATGTTACAAAAAGGAAAATAATTGTTATTCTTGTTGGGGATATTTTATAAGTATTAATAAATATATTAGAATTGGAAATTATTAATTCAACCTTTTACAATTGGGTACATGGGTAAAGACAGTTGGAAAAAGCTTCTCCCTTTACCTTACCCTCCACAGATGTGGGCAATGTCGATAAAGGGTATATGGATGGTGGGGGGAAAAATACCTACCCTTACCCTACCCTACATGATATGGGTGATGGGTAAATTGATACCCATTTATAGCCCTGAACGATACACTTGACATTGATGTTACACATGTTTTATGGCTTCAACAAAACAATAGTATCATTATCACTATACTATTTCAAACAAATCAGATTCTTTCCAAGGATGATGATGAAAAGTTGAGACTAGAGGGGTCACCTTGTATTAGGCTATGATAACTACCAATATAATTAAATAGAATTGGAGTATTAAGAACATAGAAGGATGTCGAGGAACTACAAGCATAAATGTAAGAGATCAACTATGACAAAAAAGTATTCTTTCATTCATTTATGGGTAAACTCTTATTTTGGCAAATGACTATTCAAATCTAGTTAACAATAAGAGTATGTAAACTATGATGGGGGCATGAGATACGATTTCATGAACCAAATTATCATATTACAATGTTCCCTATCTTTATTAAGTCATTTATTCATAGGAATACATGTTTAAATATTTATTCAATCAAGTATGAGGAGTCTTGGCTTTATTTTTGAGAACAGTAGCATGGATCTGCATAAGATCCATAGAATCCAAATTAATTGAAAATAAAATCAATATCATTAATTTTGTGTATATGTTTCATTTGAGCATGATTGATTTCAAAGAACCTATTTGAGGCCACGATATCATCTTCCAGAGTCTTACAGTACGCATGGAAAAGGTAAGGACCAATCATCCAAATTGAGAGAGATGTGTCCCAAACCAGACACCACATTTTTGTTCTTGTTCTCTGAGAAATTATTAGTATGGTGGTCCATTTGACCAAACATTATTGGAATACTAATGATCCTATTCAAATGAGAAAATACTAAAGTAGTAATATATTTGAAAACAAATATTAACGTGAACTGCAAAATGGTCATAAAAGATGGAAATATATGCAATGCTAATTATGAACAAGAGAGAGAAATGAGGGTGTTTTTCAAATTCATGTTAGTTGCATAATCTATATTTTTTTGTTTTTAACCCCCTCTTTAAGTTTTTGGGCCTTTGAGTCTTGCTTAAGCATGCTAATGAGAATCATCTGTCTATATAACTATTTATATATCTATTGATATTTCTTCTAATTAGAATAGAAATTATAATTCTTTGGTTAACTTAGGTAAGTTTTATTGGTATGTATGCCCAGAGATCCAATCATATGCTGATTGTAATGACATAACTTGTCTATAATTTGATTAATAATAAAGGCAATCTTCAAATTTATGTTGTTTTATTTAGTTATGAGATAATGATGAAATATAATAAATGTCTAAAGAATGATATTACTCAATGGTGTATGTCTTCAGGTTTATAACCTGAACAATGAGATCATACATATGTCAAAAGTAAACACATTCTTATTTTGTCTCTAGTCGGATGTTATAATGGAAGGGTGAAAGACAGAATTAACACAAAAGACCACAGTGTGTGTTGGTTGATGACAGAATATTATCAGTCATGATATGTGATATCAAAACAAACACATAGGAACTTGTTAGAGAACTGTGTACTAGATAGACCCACCATAAGAGTGATACATGGAAACCATCACATGGCAGTCATAATCATCTCTTATAGTATTGGTGGTGATTGTAATTCTTAGACATGAAGTCACTACACTCATCATATTTTGTTCAATGTACTTTGACATCATCTATTATAACCTTGAAAAAGGATTGTCATAGGGTTATAAATGGGTAGGGGTAGACCCACGGAAACCGCAAATCCAGACCATTTAAAAACCCATCACGGGTCTAAAATTTCTTTACCCACATACCCATGGACCCACATACCCTTAGACGTACATATATGTTGGTCCACTAATGGATATGATTGGACCCAAACCCGCTAGACCCGCATACCCACTATGTGTAAATAACTACACAAATAATATATTATTTATATCATAATTTACTAGTCTAACTAATATAATAATTGATATTATATCAAACTATATTTATAATAAGGTTGAGACTGGTCATCAAATTGAGAATTAATTATTCAAATTACAATCATGAACAATATATGTAAACTAAAATCAAAATGGTGTACTAGGTGGAATGTTAGGGCTTGGGAGTATTGGTAGAGGCAGCGGTCGGGGTGGCCGTGGAGGAGGAGGCCGAGGGCTTTGACCACCAGATGGGTGGGATCTTGGAAGAGAAGCGTTGTGTGGCGTTACTGACCAGGATACTATAATGGATAGTGAGGCTACCGGTACAGATAGGACTATCCAGTTTATCGACGGGGGAAGTCTGGCTACAAACGAGACAAAATTGATCGGAGTCCTTCACAACCTTGACATCGATTTACAATATTCTTCGTACGCGGCGAATCAATCACAAAACCATCCACAAAACACTCATGTGACTTCTCACATGGAATACAAGGGAGAAACCCTTGGTGCGGTGGAGTTTCCAACCCTATAGGGATACAAGAGCAGTAAGGAGCACGGACCATCAACACAGGCACGACAGGACCCAAGAATTCCGATTTCATACAGTGACATTGCAGGAGGATCAATTAAATCTATTCTGGGATTTGAGGATGGAAAAGTTTTTGTAAATGAAAAAGATATTAGGGTTGCTCTACAGGACAGAATGCCTCACATGGAGATCAATCCTGACAAATACAGTCAACTAATGAAATTGTGGTGCTACACTATTATTGTGAAGGTCCTTGGGAAGGATGTCGGGTTTATGGCCTTGCAAACTCACATCAAGGCCATGTGGAATCCTATAGGAAATATGAGACCAATTGACCTGGAAAACAATTACTACCTGGTTCAGTTATTGCGGGAGGATGACTACATCAAGGCTTTAACCGGGGGCCCTTGGCCAATGTTGGGATCGTACCTGTCGGTACAACCTTGGGACCCAGGTTTCGTCCCCTCGGATGCTAACCCCAGGTATGTGGTGGCTTGGGTTAGAGTTCCAAGGTTACCAATATTCCTTTATCAACAACAAATCCTAGAGGAGATAGGAAATACCCTAGGATCTACTGTAAAAGTTGACAACAACACCTTACTGAAGAGGCGAGGGAAATTCGCTAGAGTGGCTGTCAAACTAGACACTACAAGACCTTTAATCCCATCTATCGTCATCCAAGACAAGTTGTACCAACTGGAGTATGAGAATCTACCCACAATATGTATGTTTTGTGGTAGAATTGGCCATAAGGAAGAAACCTATAAGTTGAGGATGGAAGCGGAGGTAGCATCAAACAAACTAGCTACCGAAGGAAGCACGGAGACACCTGTTACCATATCCTGGGGTGGGTTCACTAGTGCTCTGCATGCAAAACCCATGCAATGTTGCCCACGCAAGACACCCACAGCACTACAAGGCCGAACAACCATCAATAATAGATTTGTAGCACTCCTTGAAGATGAGGAATCTCAGGAGCCCCAACCTAACCACCAGGAAACAACAAACAAAATAACCGAAATAGACTGGAAAGCAAGGAAGGAGACATCGAGAATAAATACCCAACCACATGATATGCAATCTAGAAGAAAACCAATCAGTCAAATTCTGAATCCTTCAGGGAGCTCAGAATCCAATAGGAAAACGGCTTGCCAACATGATGGGAAGGAGAAAAATCACTGAGTCATTAACATTCCAGAGGAGGACACTATAGTTGTCACTGGAGCTGGGGAAAAAGAAGTGTCGAGTCTTTCCTTTTGCTTTGGGCAGTCTACCCCAACATCCGACAGCAACAGGAAGATGGGTGGCATAAAGAACCCACCTCAAGGAGGAGGATCGGTTGGGATCCACTTAAGAAACCACAAAATATGATCTGGAACTGACATTCTAAAACTAGGATCAAGGAAAAGAGGGAATAAAATCCACTTGGAGGAGGACAACCAGGCGGAGGAGGGCGAAGCCAACCCCTCCGTCTCCATAACAAGTGTTTAATGATCTGTGCAACCTGGAATGTCCAAGGTATTGGTAAGGTGGACATTCATAATGCTATTCGTTATTACAAGAACAATCTTAGCATCGGTATCATAGCTATTGTTGAGCCACACACGAGCGGAGCCACCGCTGACTGCATCATTAAGACGCTGAGCTTTGACAAATCTCACCGGGTGGAAGCGAGTGGTTTCGCCGGTGGAATCTGGGTTCTGTGGAGAAGGAGTATCAGGGAAGTGGAGATCTTGGCTCTGCATCGCCAGTTTGCCCACTGCCTTGTAAACAACCAAATTTTAATCACTTTCGTATATGCCATCCCTCAACAACATCGTAGGAGGTTCTTATGGAAGCATTTAAGCACCTTAGCAACAACGTCCTCATTTCCATGGTTGGTTCTCGGTGACTTCAACGCTACTCTTACACCTGAGGAGAAGAGCGGGATTACTTGGGTTAATCTCTCCAGTTGTCGCGAGTTCACTGAAGCTCTGGCTCAAGCCGGGCTAGAGGACTTGGGGGCTTTGGGTCCTTGGATGACATTCAAAAGGGGATGCCTCCAGGAACGTCTTGATCAAGCAGTGGCCAATCGGGAGTGGATTGATGCACATCCCAACACCACAGTTGAAGTGTTGCCTAGAGTAGCATCAGACCATGCACCTATATTGGTCAAAACTAACCGCCGATAGGAGTCCTATACACAACACCTAAAAACTAGCACATCATGGGCAACATGGACTACCTTCCCATCCTTCTTTCAGGAGCATTCGAACAACACTGAGGAGTTTACCACTACGGTGAACAAGTTCATGCAAGCTGTAGATAAATGGGCCAAAGACGAACGGAAAAAAGAAAGAAAGCACAAGAATTTCCTACTAGAAGCATTAACCAAGAAGTAAGGAGAGCTATGCAATAACTATTCAACAGAACTAGATAAGCAGATAGGAGCGATTGAATGTGAATACATGGATGTTCTTGAGAAAGAGGAAGTGGAATGGCGTCAAAAAGCCAGGTGTGACTGGTTAAAATTGGGCGATTCGAACACTGCTTCTTTTCAAGCTCTAGTGAAGGCAAAGAGAAGGAGGAATGCTATTTCAAAACTGAAGGATGCGAGAGGCAATTGGGTGGAGCAGGAAGAGGGGTTGGGGACTCTTATTAATAATCACTTCAAGAAGCTTTTTACCGATGAAAGGCCAACGGTCTCGCATAATGAAACTATCCAATACCCTGGCTTCTTTCAAAGCTGGTCACCGAAAATGAAACAATCCATGAGAAGTCCCCCAACTGATGAAGAAATCCTATAAGTACTGAATCGCATGAACCCGGTGAAGGCCCCTGGCCTAGACGGGATCAATGTGGGGTTCTTGAAAAAGAACTGGAACCGAATCAAAACATCTTTACAATTAACAATCCTTCAATGTTTTGCAGGTCACCTTATACCATAGGAAATGGCAAGATCTACGCTAGTCCTTATTCCAAAGACTACTACTCCGGAGCACTATAACCATCTCCAGCTGATAGCGCTTAACAATGTGAGCATGAAGCTGTTGTATAAAATCATCGTGGAGCCCATCAAACCTTTTCTAAGCAACTGGATTTCGTCGAACCAAACGAGCTTAGTCCCTGGTCAATGAATCTCAGACAACATGATCATGTTGCAGGAGGTGGTCCACACAATGGGTACAAGAAGAACAGGGCAAAGATGTATGACCTTGAAACTCGATCTAGCTAAGGTGTATGATCGGATGAGATGGGATTTCATCTATGATACTCTCCATAGGACACCTATCCCAAATTCTCTCATTACGGTGATTATGAATATAATCACTAGCGGCGAGATAGCCATCTCGTGGAAAGGGAAGCTATGACCACCTTTCAAAGCATCACGTGGAATCCTCCAGGGGGACCCTTTGTCCCCATACCTATTCATACTATGCCTAGAATGTTTGAGCCAAGACATTAGGAAAATGGTTGATGAAGGAAGCCGGAAGCCACTACTCATCACAAGAAGGGGACCTAGTTTGACACATCTCTATTTTGCGTACGATATCACCCTTTTCAGTGAAGCTTATGTCAAACAGGCTAAAGCCATTATGAGGTGTATTAAGAGATTTGGTGAAGTATCTGGCCAAATCTTATCCCCCGATAAATCATCAGTGTACTTTTCTAAGAACACAGATCGACCACTTAGAAGGAGGATCTACTGAGCACTCCAAATACAAGAGACGGAAGATCTGGGGAGACACCTTGGGGTTCCGATACTCCACAAATGAGCAAATAAATCAATGTATCTAAACCTCCTCAACTCTATAGACCAATGCATCAACTCGTGGATGACACGCACACTGTCCCTAGTCGGCAGAGCCACTCTGGCCAGGTCAGTTCTCAACTCGATGCCTACATACATAATGCAGACTAGTCAGCTTCCCATTTCAGTGTGTGCCAACATTGATAGAAGCATCTGTAACTTTATCTGGGGTAGACCGGACGCGAGTAAAAGCTTCATTGTGGTCTCTTGGAAGAAAATGATAGCTCCAATACACCTAGGCGGTCTGAACATCAAACCAGCACGGCTTAAAAATGAAGCACTCCTTGCCAGGAACATCTGGGAGTTCTTAACAACAAAAGGGTCCATATGGAAAGAGGTCATGACCAAGAAATACATGCATCATCAGGATATAGGCAGACAAACATGATCTCAGTTGTGGAAGGACACTGTGATGGAGAACGTTGCTAAAGTTGTTGTTAATGGCAAATCGACCTCATTATGGCATGATAAGTGGGTGGAGGTGAAGTTTAGTCCCTTAATAAAACCAAGCTATACTATCCCCGAGGACATACAGGACCTGAAAGTCATCTCTTTGGCCTCTGAAGGCATCTGGGATGGCAATTTCATTAAGCACTGGTTCACTGAGGATTCTGCGAGCACTATTCTGAACATGCTACCCCCGATCTCAAATGGGAAAGAGGATGTTTGGTTTCATATGGAAGACACTCATGGCCGCTTTCGAACATAGAATTACTACAAACAACTGGTACATAATGCTTGTATCTACACCCCAGGGAACTGGACCACAATATGGAAACTTCTGATACCGCAGTGCACAAAGGTCTTTCTATGGAAAGCCCTACATGAAGGTCTGATGACGAACCTTATCCGAGCCAGATGTGGATTTATAGAGGATGACAGATGTCCTATTTGCGGCCTCAATGGTGAATCAACACTACATATCCTCAAAGAATGCCAATCTGCTCAGCAGGTGTGGAGCGCTATCTCAAGAAGTAACCAGTTACAATTTGAGGCAGGAGAGTCAGTTTTCGTATGGTTCTCCCAAAATCTGAAGAACAACAAAGATGAAAAGGTCAGATCAGTGTGGTTTTCCAACACGGTTGAAACTTTGTGGCAACACAGAAATGAGATAATCTTCTCTAGTAAACACAATACTCCTACGATGAGTGTTTGGATAATAGCTAATAAAGTTAGGCAATCTCTGTATGCATTTCAGAACCCAACAAGACCACACCAGCCTCCTCCAGTTGCTATGTGGTCGCCATTACCTCTCAACACCATCAAAATTAATGTAGATGGATCAGTGCGGAAAAGTAATGTTAGAGCGGCCACAAGCTATGTTTTCATAGATACACAACAGAGATGGATTAAAGTAAGAGGTCAGACCAGTAAGGTCCATCATATATTAGACATTGAACTCCTGGCTATCTGCAGAGGCATCCAAGCCATGATTCAAACACCAGAAGCCTTGATCGTTGAGTCAGACAACAAAATGGCATGTGATATTCTGACTTCCAAGCTGATCGGCATGCCTAAATATCACATATATAGACAGAAGATCGAAGAACTTAGAAAAATGAAGCCGAACATCCGCATACAGTTCATCAAATGTGAGTCAAACATTTTAGCAGACCTTCTGGTCAAATGGTTTGTTAGGAACATTAGTGAGTCCATAGTGTGGACCACATGTCCCGAGTTTATTCCAGTAGAGCACTGGAGTGAACATGGGACGAACCTATTAGTTATTGTGTCGAATAGTTTTCTTGCAACCCGAAAGCAGGATGAATAAGAGTATCTCGGTGATCACTAAAAAAATCAAATAGTAGCATTATATGCTACATTATTAAAACACTATGAAGATGACTACAAATATGTAAACAATTAACTCAAATAATCTTCAATACACAAAGCATTACATTATTTAATATAATTATATCATGCTAACATCCTACATGATAGCAATATCTCATTGTATTATATTATATAGAACATATTTGTAAATTTTCTTACCTAAACAATATGACGTTACATAGAGAACTGCTTACCCGCATATCCGCACCACATAACCGCTATTATGGCAGGTACGAGTATGATGTGGGTCTAGATTTTTATAATGCGGGTTAGAACCAGAAGCAGACTCGCTAAATTAAAAAGAGTATGGATATGGGTATGGGTATGGGTATGACTAGACCCGCACCATTTACACCCCTAGGTTGTCATAAAGGTGATGATTGGATGTACGTTGACACATGAGGATGAATATGAGTGATGTAGATAGAATTTGTCCCTCCTATAGAAGTGTGATATCCTGGCCACTTGATAAGAAAGACTGAAAAATGCATGGCCAAGAACATGTGAGTCAATGTGTGATATTGATCTTACATATATCTCAAACAGTCTGCTCTGTTTCAAGGAACATAGATTGAATGTTGAAGAGGATGACTATTCCATGTCTTGAGTTTAATCTACATATCATCGATAAAGGAACTATAGAAACACTTTAACACCAAACACAAATTGTAGGTTGAAGTTGTTTTCTAGTTTTCCATTTACTTGCGTAGTAATGATGTGTTTCTAGATACTGCTCTTTATTTTTTATGTCATAAATTGGTTCTGGACATTCATTGCCAACATAACTTGGAACCTATAGGATCACACACATAGGACACACTTGAAATAGGTCAGTTCATGCCTTAGTTCATCTAGAATTCAGCTAATACAATTCCCAATCAACCTAACACTCCAACCAGTCAGTTCAACTCTTGAATTGGTCAGTTTAGAGTCTACTTAGTAAATTTTTGTTTAAATTGAATATCTAAACACTTATAGTAATAAAATTAAACATCATTCATGAACAAACTCGGTTCACATAGTGAATTGATCGGTTCAAGTTTTCCAGATGATCGGTTCATTAAATGAACTGCCCCATTCATGGATCAATTCAATTGTATCAAGGATTAGTGTTGATGTCATGTTGATCAGTAATTGAATTAGAATTTCCAATAAAACTTTGATTGAGAAACATGACGAAATGACTGGTTCAAGGGTCGAATCGATTGTCTCACATGCCATCCAATCAGTTCACTTGTTATCTGACCATTCTTTCGCTCCCAGGTTGCAAACTTTTGTGAAATTCTAGTCCATTCCACTCCCACATAGACTGGGAATCCTGACCCTAACCCTCCTATAAATAGAGGGGTATTGGG
This sequence comes from Alisma plantago-aquatica, assembly GCA_963693085.1. NCBI lineage: Eukaryota > Viridiplantae > Streptophyta > Magnoliopsida > Alismatales > Alismataceae > Alisma > Alisma plantago-aquatica. Next base: position 1,274,773,386 of record OY856412.1, on the reverse strand, counting down.
GCTTCCTAGAGACACAACTCAATTGCTTCTGATAATTGTTGTCTTATTTGACTGGGATAACTAAGAGAACCCAAGCAAGTCCAACCAGATAAAGGGAGCGATAGAAAGGGAGAACAATTGTGGGAGAGAAAGTTGGTACTAATACACCAACAAAGTTAGTGCTAGTACACCACCATGGAGTGACAACTCGTTCTTGTCTATTCTAGTAGAACGACATGAGTTCTAGGTGGTATGTGTAAACTATTATAGAGACAATGAGCTTTTTCCACTATGAGGACAACGTCAGACTACTATCCATGGTGACAAAGCAGGTGTTGCTACAGACGTTGTTCCAGTGCGATTTGAAGAAAGACACACAAGACAATGAGGAGAGTGTCACTGGACTTTCTCCATAACTAGGTATATCCTTGAAAGTATCCTTTCCACTATATAGTTGTTGACGCAATCCACTGTTATAAAGGAAATATGACAGATAAGTTTGATTTTCCGCTTCCAATTCTGATGCCATATATTCCTACAAATTTATAGATATTAATAGAGGAAATATATACACAAAATAAACTAGGGGAGATATAATCAGTATATATATGGATTCATTATATTTTTGTATAATAAGATTTAAACCATTAAACAAGTTATTGAGACTAACATGGTTGGATTAGAGTCTATATTATAAGTATGAGGTCATTGAAAATCGGTAATAAATATTACTATATTTCCAAATGTAGTAATGTGGTTCCTAAAATGTTTTGTATATGTCAATGTCTCAAATGCATTTAAGTGAACAACTTAGTTTTGGTCGAATACATTCAATGTAATTTCGAACATGACTCAACTCACACATTAAGACATACGTCAAAATTAGGTCTTAATGTGAAAAATAAAATGTATTTTCATGAAATGGTATACCTATACCCATTAAGAGATAACCTGTGAAGAACAACTTCAGCTCCACCATCCAAGATAATAAATCTCTAGTAAAAGTATAACATATTAAAAGACATAGTGAATACTATCATAGATGTAGTATCTGTTGGGTTTTAGGGGAGGCAGAGAAGGCAGCGGAAACAAAAATTTTCTCCCCCAAACCCATACCGAGGAAACGCGTCAATGTCTATATATTAGGAAAGGATGGTTTGTGGAATCATACCTTGTCTCGAGGCTTGCTCGGCGACAATACCTCGCCCAATGCGCGGTCTTCAACTCCGGTCTTGGACGGCGTCTTTGCAACTCCTGGTCGCATCGGGACTGACGACTCCTCCTCCTATCAGACTGTCGGATGACAGTTGTCCTCATGAGTGGAAGTGTCATCCCGCCTCTGTAGTAGTCCACACGGACCACCTAGAACTCCACACTCATTGTCCCATAAGGAAGTGGAAGGAGTCGCACCCTCCTGTTGACGTACTAGTCGCCAACACACTCTCCTACCTCCAGTTGCAACTGCAGTTGTCTTTCCCTTGTTGCACCTCCCTTTGCGGGAAGCACTTGCTCGGGCTCTCTCTCGGTTACCAAAACCAGAGAGAACGACAACTTTGCAGAGCAACTGATTGCACTGAGCTGTTGTACCTGGAGAAGCCCCCAATACCCCTATATATATAGTAGGGTCATGGGATAGGGTTCTCCATCCCGGGCAATGCGGGACAAAAAGAAGGAGTAGAAGGGTTCGGGATTTTCCACAAAAGCAACCATCTCACAACCTAAACCGGACGTTTCATGACTGAAACGGTCGTCTAGACCATCCAGCCGATCGGTTGGACCTCCAACCGATTGTTTGGACCCTTGAGCTGATCGGTTGGACCCTCCAGTCGATCAGTTCAAGATCCTAGTTCAACTCAAATTGACTTTCTTTGTTTCGTTTGTAATTGGTATCAAATACCAATCTTATTCCCAATCGAATTGGATAATTTGAAACGAAAGGAAAATTCTCACCGACCTGACTTTCCCAAGTTGCTCAGTTGCACCAGTTGAACCGATTGGTTCAACACTTGAATAGCTGGTTTCACCCTGGGCTTGAGCCGACCGGTTCAACAACCTCAGCCAACCGGTTCAACATTTGAGCCGATCGGTTGGGAGTGCAGGTTGTGCAGAATCAGTCAATAGCGATTTCAATCAATCTGATACTCTAATCAATGCGTCCAACACCTTGAACAATATGACATTGAGCTATCGAGTGATTGAGTGTTAAATTTAACTACTAAACTCCTTTAGTAATCAATCTAAACATTGCTTTGTGGACAAAACTCCTCTTCCAGGTTAAATCCTATGTGTGTGACCATGCAGGTCAATTTCACGTTGGCAGTGAGAGTCCATAACATTTATGACTTCACAAGCAAAGATCGGTGCCTAGTCACACATCATTGCTACCCAAGTGAAAGTAGAAAGTTGGAGAACAACTTTCATCCTACAATCCGTGAATGGTGTTACATCGAATGTATAATTCCTTTGTCACTGATATCCCGAATGAACTCAAGGCATGGAACAGTCATCCTGTCAACGTTCATTCACTTTCTTGATCTCAGAGTAGATTGAACGAGATATGTATGACATCAATATCACATACTGATTCATACATGCATGCACACTCCTATCTCAATCCTACTCATCAAGTGGCCTTGGATATCAAACTCCCTCAGGAGGGACAAATCCCATATCTATCACTCACCCCTCAAAAGCCCCATGTGTCAAAGCCACCCAATCATCACCTTTATAACAACCCATGTTTCAGGACTGTGTTTGATGATGTCAAAGTGTGCGCAACGACATGTGTTGAGTGTAGTGATTTCAGATCAAAGAATCACACTCACCACCATCACTGTGAGTACTGACTGTGACTACCGTGTCATGGTTCCATGTGTCAAACTCACGGTGGGTCTGTCCGGTACAATTGTTCTCTAACAAGTACCTATGTGTTTGGTTTGATATCTCTATATCATGACTAATGAGATTCTGTCATCAACCAACACCACAATCTAGTCTTGTATGTCATTGCTGTCTATCTACCTTCCACACATCCAACTAGGGACATAACAAGAATGTACAAACTCTTAGCATCCGTATGATCTCATCGTTCAGGTCATGAACCTGAAGGCATACGTCATTGAGTATTATCATTCTCTAGACATTCATTCTTTTCTATCACTATCTCATATGACTGAACCAGAAAGAATTGGAAGGTTGCCTTTGATGTTTATCAAATCAATCTTTATGTATCCCACCAATCATCTCATGATTGGCTCTCAGGGAATACATACCAACAGACTCCCACTTGCACTGCGAGCCAATCACCCTTGAATCATATTCATAGTGATCTTCAAACATGTCCCACATGTCACTCTGCTCTAGTGCCAACATAGTGAGTAATGGAAACACCTTGCCAAAGTCAGTATAAATTTCATGTCTCTCATCTCTTCGTTGTACGTCACACGTATGAATGGAGTTGCCATAATATGTGATCTAGTATTCCTTTACTAAACTTTAGCCACATTGCATGATTAAGGATTCCAGACTTGTCATCAATGAGTGGAATATAAGTTCATCTCATGAACTTTCAGATCCATATAGTATCCACTGTTGTTCACTAACACACAGATACTCGACATTTCCCTTTTAAATGGTTTTATTGGAACACTTCCAATTATCAACAAACTTTCACTTTTATATATCCTATATATATTTTGTGATTAATTTTCTGTCCATTCGGAAGTTCGCATCAATGTAACTCTTTACATCGAACTCTTCCTTTTCTCCATAGAACTAGTACTTCACAAGTACTTATCAGGTTCTCATGGTATTCCAGTATCCCTTACTGGAAGTAGACAGACATCCACTCATCATGTCCCACATACGAGTTATCAGGATGAGCACATCATATTGCCATGTCATACATACAAGATGATGAATGCATTTTTTTCTTGCCATGTCAATACATGCAAGATAATGGGATGATTGCATACATGATAGATCCATATCTATTCTTAGTGTTCCCATTCTTCATAAGAATTGGACATTTGGCCTTGGGATACTAACTCCATGTAGCATGGACAAGTTTTCTCCCACTGAATCTGTGCATACTGAACATTTCAGTACAAATTTCCAATGTATGCTTTCTTTTCAGGTTAAGAGGTTTTTGAGAACTATCTCTATAGATCTATATTCCTATCACATTGGAAACATCTCTATCTTCCTTAAATATAATTTCCACTTTTGGATTTCCATTCTAGAACATTTTCATTTCACATCAATATGTGGAATGTGAATATGCTCCCACTAAATCACATATCCCTTCTTTATCTTTGACATATCCGTCAAATCCTTTGACTATATGATCAAAATAAAGATCCAATTCTGAGTTGCTTGTACTAAATCAATCACATTGATTAGTCCATTGTAACTTATATACTTCATTTGCATTATTGGATTCATAAACCTTATAGGTTGTGTCACGTACACATCCTTGTTTTATTCCTCATAGGAATGTAGTTTTAGTATCCATATGCCAAATGTCTTAGTCATTAAGTTGCAATTAACAAGCATCATCCTTCTTAAAATGTTATCCATGTGTCTTAACACTTAAGACTTATTTGCACTTATGGATTTATCCAATGAGTGCTTCCATCAAGGTCATACCTTATGGCTCACATGGAAGTCATTTAGGATGTAATGGCCATAAACCATAACTCAAAATTCGGTTCCTCATGTTCATCTAGATAGTTGACTCATCACATGAACAACTTATCACATAGATAAATGAGGTGTATCTGTCAAGGATATAAGAATTCACAACTCCTTGTGATTCTTAATGTCCTTTATTAGTGTGGGGTATTCTTTGATTAAGAAGAATTTAGTTATTTGATAATCATTCTCTAACTCCTTAGAGTATGATTCCTTCTTGATTTAGACATCACCATGCCTCAATCATGAGTTCACTATGATACACTATCATAATCACTCATAAGGATCTCAAACATTTGGTCCAAGTATTTCATTCATTGATCTCATCAAGAATTAACACTTTACCAAATTTTCACTTCATCTATGATAATCTTGAACACTTCAAGATATTCATATTGGTATTTCTCTAAACACCATTTGAAGTATTAGCATTTGTTCCGATAGGTATGTAAATACATCACATGTATTATACCTAATAGGATAATCATTCTCCCACTATCTTTAGTGAAGATTGATTAATCATGTCCAAGATATTCATGTCTCTTACTGGTTCTCTAACCAAAAGAGTCTATATTTATCCATCACATGGAAACTAGAAATGAATTTCTCATGATTGATGCTAATTAGATTGTTTGAGATATCAATAACTTTTAGGTATCATTTTATCTTATGCATATCAAATACCACAAGATAAACAAGGCATTGCCACAAAGATCATATCTTTATAAATTGAAACATCTCTTTATTACTTGCAAAAATAAAGTGTTTCTATCTATTGGCAAATATGAAATAGCAGTTCATAACTGTATTACATGCCTTGTAGGCTGAAAATAAACTAAAGTACTCCTATCTATGGCGGCAACACTTGCCCCAATTATGAGTGCTTTACACTTTACATCTTGGTATCATATACCTCAAAAAGTGTTACAAGTTTACTTTCATGACACCTTCAAGTAGAGGCTTCAGTCGCCTCCTTCTTCTTTTGTTCTTACAGATAGAGAGGACAATTCCTTTTCCAATGTCCTGGCTTTTGACAATGGTGGCAATTTCCTTTCTTGGTCATGCCTCCCTTGGCCTTGAGAGCTGAAGATGGCTTGGACTCCTGGCTAGCTTCAGAACCTTTCTTAGCTTTGCCCTTGCCCTTGCGCTTGGGCTTCCCTTTCTTGTACGTGATCACCATCACAGACTTAGGCATGTCCTTCTTCATCTGTAACTCGGCTGTCCTCAACATGCCCAACAACTCTGACAGTGGCCTATCAAAGTTGTTCATGTTGTAGTTCATCACAAACTGACTGTATGATTCTGGCAACAATTGCAGTATCACGTCAGTAGCCAAATCTTGGCTCAGTGGAAATCCCAGTCTCTGCAGGTTCTCCACATACCCAATCATCTTGAGTGTGTGATGACCAACTGGATCTCCTTCTGTCATGACGCACTTGGACAACACCCTAGAAATATTTTACCTCTCTTGTCGTGCATGATCTTCATACATGTTCCTGAGATGCTGAATCATCTCAATGACACCCATGTTCTCATGTTGCCTTTGCAACTCATGGTTTATTGAACATAGCATGAAGCACTTTGCATCAATGGCATCATCAGAATGCTTCTTGTAAGCATCCCTTTCTGTCCTTGGTGTATTAGGAGCGGGTTCCTCTGGAATTGGAGTATCCAGGAGATAGAGCTTATGCTCTTGAGTGAGAACAATTCTCAATGTCCAATACCAGTCGTGGAAGTTTGTCCCATTTAGCTTGTCCTTGTCAAGGACCGATCGCAAAGAAAAGTTGTTGTTGTTTCTTTCCATTTGTGCTACAAAAAGGAAAATATGAAATTTTAGTCCAAAACTCATTTTTTGACTTATTTGATTGATTTGAAAAGTTGATGATAAAAATTAGGCCTTTAATTAATTATCACTCCCACTATTTTACTTCAAATTGATAGCCCTCACCATCAATTCGGAAGATTGTAGCGTACAACCTTCTAGTGGGCAAGATCCTAAAATCCTCTAAGTCATGAGTCAGCTTGGGCTGATCGCCCACAACTTAGATCTCTCAGGTAGGCAACTTTTTCCAATTGCATCATATGCAACTCTTGATAAGATGTCATATACAACTCCTTGCAATGATCATCTCCATGCCTCAAGGCGCTAGATCCTATCTAGGTCACCTTGTTAAGTCTGACCCAAAGCAAACACGATGAACATGCACCCTGCTAAGGCAGACCCACACATTCATCCTTCACGCTTCCATGAGATAGACGGTGCACCACGCTAGGGCGTGCCCACACTTGGTCGATCAAGCTTTTCACGTGTGTCGCATTTGGAAGGCATCTAAAACTTAATATTTAATGAGGGATTTGATTTTTATATACATATACATATCCAATCACCACAATACATAGTACGTATCATATACATGCTATATCCCACAGAAAACATGCACAAATGATAAAAGCGATGATTATGGCCATCCTAATGTGATTCCTAGAGCCAAGATGAATCATGGTCATCTAGGTCTACATCACATGCAACCTGTGTTGGGTTTTAGGGGAGACAGAGAAGGCAGCGGAAACAAAAAAAAATTTCTCCCCCAACCCATACCGAGGAAACGCGTCAACGTCTATATAATAGGAAAGGATGGTTTGTGGAATCATACCTTATCCCGAGGCTTGCTCGGCGACAATACCTCGCGCAATGCGCGGTCTTCAACTCCGGTCTTCGACGGCGTCTGTGCAGCTCCTGGTCGCACCGGGACTGACAACTCCTACTCGAACCGGACTGTCGGATGACAGTTGTCCTCCTAAGCAGCAGTGTCCTCCCGCCTCTGTAGTAGTCCACACGGACCACCTGGAACTCCACACTCCTTGTCCCACAAGGAAGTGGAAGGAGTCGCACCCTTTTGTTGACATACTAGTCGCCAACACGCTCTCCTGCCTCCTATTGCAACTGTAGTTGTCCTTCCCTTGCTGCACCTCCCTTTTGTGTGAAGCACTTGCTCGGGCTCTCTCACGGTTACCAAAACCAGAGAGAACGACAACTTGCTGAGCAACTAGTTGCACTGAGCTGTACTGTGAGAAGCCCCCAAATACCCCTATATATAGGAGAGTCATGGGACAGGGTTCTCCATCCCGGGCAATGCGGGACTAAAAGCAGGAGTAGAAGGGTTCGGGATTTTCCACAAAAAGCAACCACCTCGCAACCTGAACCGATCGGTTCACAAGTGAACCGGTCGGTTGGGGACCTGAACCGATCGGTTCACCACTGAACCGATCATTTGGGACCCTTGAACTGATCAGTTCACTCATGAACCGGTCGGTTTGGGTTCCAGGTTGGTTCCCGATTGACTTTCCTTATTTCTTTCCCAATTGGTATCGAATATCAATATTATTCCCAATCGAATTGGGCAATTCGAAATGAAAGGAAAATTCTCACCAATCCTACTTTCCCAAGTTGCTCGATTGCACCAGTTGAACCGGTCGTTTCACTCTGTGCATGAGCCGATCGGTTCAAAAATTGATCCGACCGGTTCAGCAACCTCAGCCGATCGGTTCATCACATGAACCGATCGGTTGGGAGTGCAGGTTGTGCAGAATCAGTCAAATGCGATTTCAATCAATCCGATACTCCAATCAATGCGTCCAACACCTTGAACCATATGATATTGAGCCATCGACTGATTGAGTGTTTAATTGAACTACTAAACTCTTTAGTAATCAATCTAAACATTGCTTTGTGGACAAAACTCCTCTTCCAGGTTAAATCCTATGTGTGTGACCCTGCAGGTCCATTTCACGTTGGCAGTGAAAGTCCATAACACTTATGACTTCACAAGCAAAGAGCGGTGCCTAGTCACACATCAGTGCTACCCAAGTGAAAGTAGAAAGTTGGAGAACAACTTTCATCCTACAATCCGTGAATGGTGTTACAGCGAATGTATAATTCCTTTGTCACTGATATCCCGAATGAACTCGAGGCATGGAGCAGTCATCCTGTCAATGTTCATTCACTTTCTTGATCTCAAAGTAGACTGGAAGAGATATGTATGACATCAGTATCACATACTGATTCACACATGCGTGCACGCCTTTCTCAATCCTACTCATCAAGTGGCCATGGATATCAAACTCCCTCAGGAGGGACAAATCCCATATCTATCACTCACCCCTCAAAAGCCCCATGTGTCAAAGCCACCCAATCATCGCCTTTATAACAACCCATGTTTCAGGACTGCGTTTGATGATGTTAAAGTGTGCCCAACGACATGTGTTGAGTGCAGTGATTTCAGGTCTAAGAATCACACTCACCACCATCACTGTGAGTACTGACTGTGACTACCATCTCATGGTTCCATGTGTCAAACTCACGGTGGGTCTATCCGGTACACTTGTTCTCTAACAAGTACCTATGTGTTTGGTTTGATATCTCTATATCATGACTAATGAGATTCTGTCATCAACCAACACCACAATCTAGTCTTGTGTGTCATTGCTGTCTATCTACCTTCCACAATGACATCCGACTAGGGACATAACAAGAATGTACAAACTCTTAGCATCCGTATCATCTCATTGTTCAGGTCATGAACCTGAAGGCATACGTCATTGAGTACTGTCATTATCTAGACATTCAATCTGTTCTATCACTATCTCATATGACTAAACCAGAAAGAATTGGAAGCTCGCCTTTGATGTTTATCAAATCAATCTTATTGTATCCCACCAATCATCACATGATTGGCTCTCAGGGCATACATACCAACAGACTCCCACTTGCACTGTGAGCCAATCACCCATGAATCATATTCATAGTGATCTTCAAACATGTCCCACATGATACTGTTCTCTAGTGCCATCATAGTGAGTAATGAAAACACCTTGCCAAAGTCTGAACAAATTGCATGCCTCACATCTCTTCGATGTACGTCACACGTATGAGATGGAGTTGCCGTAATATGCGATCTAGTATTCCTTTGCTAACCTTTAGCCACATTGCATGATCAAGGATTCCAGACTTGTCATCAATGAGTGGAATATCTATAAGTTCATCTCATGAACTTCTAGATCCATATAGTATCTACTGTTGTTCACTAACACATAGATACTCGGCATTTCCCTTTTAAATGGCTTTATTGGAACATTTCCAATTATCAACAAACTTTCACTTTTATACATCTTATGTATATTTTGCGATCAATATTCTGTCTTTTCGGAAGTTCGCATCAATGTAACTCTTTACATCGAACTCTTCCTTATCTCCATAGAACTAGTACTTCATAAGCACTTATCAAGTTCTCATGGTATTCCAGTAACCCTTACTGGAAGCAGACAGACATCCACTCGTCATGTCCCACATATGAGTTATCAGGATGAGTACATCATATTGCCATGTCCTACATACAAGATGATGAATGCATTTTATTCTTGCCATGTCATATATGCAAGATAATGGGATGATTACATACACAATAGATCCATATCTATTCTTAGTGTTCCCATTCTTCATAAGAATTGGACACTTGGCCTTGGGATACTAACTCCATGCAACATGGACAAGTTTTCTCCCACTGAATCTGTGCATACTGAACACTTCAATATAGATTGCCAATGTATGCTTTCTCTTTCAAGGTCAAGAGATTTTTCGAGAACTATCTCTATAGATCTCTATTCCTATCACATAGGAAACATCTCTTCCTTCCTTAAAGATGATTTCCACTTTTGGATTTCCATTTTATAACATTTCCATTTCACATCAATATGTGGAATGTGAATACGCTCCCACTAAATCACAGAGGCCTTCTTTATCTTTGACATATCAGTCAAACCCTTTGACTATATCATCAAAGTAAAGATCCAATTTTGAGTTGCTTGTACTCAATCAATCACATTGATTAGTCCATTGTAACTTATTGACTTCATTTGCATCATTGGATTCATAAACCTTATAGGATGTGTCACGTACACATCCTGGTTTTATTCCTCATAGGAATGCGGTTTTAGTATCCATATGCCAAATGTCCTAGTCATTAAGTTGCAATCAACAAGCATCATCCTTCTTAAAATGTTATCCATGTGTCTTAACACTTAAGACTCATTTGCACTTATGGATATGATCCAATGAGTGCTACCATGAAGGTCATAACTTGTGGTTCACATGGATGTCATTTAGGATGTAATGGTCATAAACCATAACTCAAGATTCAGTTCCTCATATTCATCTTGATAGTTGATTCATCACATGAACAACTGATCACATAGATAATTGAGGTGTATCTGTTAAAGATATAAGAACTCACAACCCTTGTGATTCTTAATTTCTTTTATTAGTGTGGGGTATTCATTTGTTAAGAAGAATTCAGTCATTTGATAATCATTCTCTAACTCCTTAGAGTATGATTCCTTCTTGATTCAGACATCACCATGCCTTAATCATGAGTTTACTATGATACACTATCATAAACACTCATGAGGATCTCAAACATTTGGTCCAAGTATTTTAATTCATTGATCTTCATCAAGAATTAATACTTTACCAAATTTGTACTTCATTTATGATAATCTTGAACACTTCAAGATATTCATATTGGTATTTCTCTAAACACCATTTGAAGTATTAGCATTTATTCCAATAGGTATGTAAATACATCACATGTATTATACCTAATAGGATAATCACTCTCCCACTACATTAGTGAATATTGATCAATCATGTCCAAGATAATCATGTCTCTTACTCTATCTATCATACAATTTCTAGAAGATTATCCTAATTTCAAAAGTTGATAGCCTTAGAACACCCTAAGGTCTACATATAGTTAAACATGAGTTACTTGAGGAAAGTTGGAGAGGTCATATAAGTCAATGAATGGCCTTGTTATGGGTTCATTGTGGTCATCCCAATGAGTAGATGATGTGTTCTGGAAAAGCTCAATGTTGTTTGGAAGGGCTAGACCGACAGATGAGTGTAGAGATAGAGTTTTCTTGTTGGAAAGCTATGAGGATAATGTAGGGGTTGAGGGTGTACAAAGACCTTGAGTGCCTTGCTTGTTAGGGTTGATAGGAGCATATAGTTTGAATGGACGATTTTATACTTAAAAATGCTAGGGGTGGTATATGAAACTCTAGTACATAACCCACCTTTAGTGTTGATTATTTAAGTCCTTTAGTGTCGGTTTCAATGCGACACCTATGTGGGCTCCGCTAAAAGGCAAACCGTTAGACGTCAGTTTCCAAACCCATGCCAGAAACCTTCGCGCACCACCGAAAACGCACCAGCAGGGGGATATAGGCGTCAGTTATTACTAGGAAATTGACACCATAAACCTTCGTGCCACAGAAAGGGCGCCATCTTGGACACCATCAGCGTCGGTTTATTATTGATAACTGACGCCAAATCACCTGCTGCCACGACCGTGCTGGCCAGCACGGCTGTGGTGTCTGGCCTCATTAGGCGTCAGTTTTAGCTATTATCTGACATTGTAAGTATTTTTCATCAGTTTTTTCAAATAAACGATGCCTATTGTATGTTTTTTTAAAATCAGTCTGCAGGCCTACTATGGCTGGTCGCAGGATGAGAAACCTGCAGTTCAGTTATGAACTGTAGGTTTTACAACATCCATTGATATCAGCCAACAACAGGCCAAAAACCTGCAAAATTAACAACATTAATTTTCACACATTTAGCAACCTGTAGTTCCATTCGATTTTCACACATGTAGAAACATTCATGTAGCAATCTGTAGTTCCATTCATTTTCACGTTCACACATGTAGAAACATTCATATAGCAACCAGCAGTTTCATTCATTTTCACATTCACACATGTATAAACATTCAAACACATGTAGAAACATTCAGACATGTAGAAACATTCACACATATTACAATTCAGAAATTCATTTACAAAATATCATTCTTTAGTCATTATTCGCTATCGATATCCCAATTATATTTTAAAACCCCCACTACTTGTATGACTTTTTCCCATTCTTCTCTTACATCATTTAATTCTTCCGTCGTATAGGGAGCATGTACATCTAGTAAGGCCTTTCCTATAGTGGGGTCAGTTTTAAACACTCGCAAAGAGAATGATGTATATATATAATTAATAATATATAAATAAGATTGATATACTTCATATTATCTAATGAGACTATATATAATACCTCAGGAATGGTACCGATGTCCACTGCGGCATATTTGATAATCATGTGCATAAATTGCATCACATTATATTCACATGCCCATCTGTTGTCTTGTTTAGCACACTATAAATTGAAACATACAAAATATTAAAAATTACAATTAATTAAATATTGTTCACATAAATAATATATACATTGGAGTCGGGAACTTACTTCCACGTTCTTCCAAATTATTGGATGGTTCTTTTTCCTAGGGACCTTTCCTCCAGTTATTTTGAACTCATCTAAACCCCTACATGTTAATGTAACACAGTACATTGCATAATTAAATAGTAATGTAATAACATATGTTAACAGATATGAAAATGAAATATTTCTCACCTGAATAATGCCATTTTCATTATGTGTCCATATTTTGAATTCAATTTAGTCCTCTTAGGATCTAGATAATAGACAGTGAACGTCTTGGGGACAATAACTAGTAACTCCTAATGCATACCCCTAGAGGTAAGAAAGTTAAAATTAATAACTCAAAGTCCACAATAAAAATGAATTTTCTTAAGTCCAAATTATAAGCAAAGTAAACTTACTCCACATTGAATGGAACTATTCTCACCGTCTTGTTATTTTGAGCAAAATTTGTAAAAGCATCACAGTAGTATTGTTGAACTGACGAAGGGTCTTTAGCTACTAGACTAATCAAAGATGGAATAAAAAATCAAACAAATTCGAATGAAAAATATACAAATATCTTATCTAAGTAGTTGCAAAACATGTATTACGTATGTATTAATATATAAGAAACCAGATCACCAGATCCTACACAAGGTATATGAATGTATAAAGAAGATCTCACCTTATCCATAACTCTATCACAGATGTATGCAGCCATTCATATCGAAACAACTCCAAAATATCTTGTATAAATAGTTTGTTTTCATATGGTTGACCTACATCATCCACATCTATAGAAATAGTTATAGGGCAATTTATATCATGTTCGCCTAATCATATTGCCATACCCCTACAATTAGGACCTAACGGGACAGGTACGTCATGTGGAACCCAACTTGGTAATGTAGGAGGTGGAGGTGGAGGCCTAGATGCTATGGGTGTCTTCTTTTTAACCTATATATATATAATTTCAGATCAATTGACATCATATACACACACTAACAGCTTAACGTAATGTAAATTTACCATACAATTTCAGTATAGACGACATCTGCTTTTGGCCACAATATCACTCCGCCTTCTGCCTCACCAAGCATTTCACAATCTGGGTGGGCATATGGCAATGGAAGATCCATCCATCTGGGGAATATACGTAGCGGGCTCACACGAACCCATCCAGCTGGTAATGGATACCCATGAAACATTTCCCCTGGTAGGGATGGGTAAGTCGACGCCTCTGTAGTGACATATTCTTTACTTTTTAGACGACATGGCTTCAACCCCAACAAATTTGTATAAAGAATGTTATATACATATATACATATCATCTTGAAAAGACTAGTTACTATGTCATAAAAATACTTACAACGGATGTACTAGGTGGTGGGTCTATAGGATTACTACTCCCAACCTCTATAGTAGGAGTAGAGCAGGACACCATAGGTACTGTCTGCTGAGTGGCAGTCAGAGATGCATGCCACTTACTCATTGCTTCATGGAGTGTCTTATCAACTGCTTCCTTGACTCTCTTATCAAATACTTCATCGACTCTCCTATCAAATATCTTATCTACCTATACATGGATAAAAGAAACGTTAGCTTATGATTATTGAATTCTCTTTTATAGTAACATTCTAAAGAAACAATAGGTTACCTCTTCTTGTGAAATTCCCATTTTTGGGACATGTTTGCACTGGGATGGCCCAAAGAACGCTTTGATGCCCACACCAGCACCTGCAGCCCTAACACGTCCAGGATGCTCTGGGTTACCTAGAGCAAGTGTCAATTCATCCCTTGTGCCCTCAGGGATGAACTTGCCTTATTTCCTCAGCTCGTGTAGCTCCCGCTAATCGCCAAAACAAAAATTTGTAATTAAGTAAACACCACAAATAATCAATATTCGAACGATTGATCTAAGAGTTGTATTTTACCATTTTTGAAGCCGCCTCAGCAGTTGCGGGCTTCCTTATTTCTCCCTTCTTATTTTGCCTCCCAGCTATCCAGACATCATGGAGAGGCAGAGGTGTGGTACCTATAGTAGAGGACTCCTGAGTAGCAGCAGACTGAGCAGTAGACTCAACCTGTAGTCTTTGGAGAATGCCTGCATACCTCTTTGGACCCATTGTGTGGTCATGCACATTCAGTGCATGCCTTGCTCTTTGCGCCTCACTGAGGGCCTAGTTAGTATGCACATTGATTTGGTTAGTAACACTAAATGTTAATCTTGAATATGTGAATACAACATATATTAATTAAATTGGGAGTGACACCTAATACCTTGAATTCATCAGTTTTTCTTGAAGCAACAAACGCGTCCCATTCTTCTGGGTCCAGGAAGTTCCACTATTCAGTGGCTATATCTTCTTCCTCTTGTCACCTTCTTTTATGTATTCTCAGGTGAGATTTGTCCTATAGTTCCTTAGGACTCTCCCACAATGTTGCATCATGCATTTATGATGCAGCTTTTCATCCAATACAAATATACTCTGCAAAATAGAATTGCTATTAACTAGTATCCAAAAAATTAGTAATCTACAAAATAGAATTGCAAATTAATAATAACTCATGCATAAATCCTTCCATATTAAGTCTTTCTTCCCCTTAGGAACTTTATGCCAAGAATCTATCTTACAACCGCAATGGCTACAAGTAACATACCCAAGATATGAAACAAATGAATTATGATTCACTCCAATTGCATTTCCTGTATTATCAAAATCCACAACAAGTTTGGGTCCATTGCCCCTTAGCACTGTTAACTTCTTCATCATAGTGATTCCCCTTCTCTTGTCAAATTTTTGGTACTGCTCATCAAGTGACTCAAGTGCTTCAGAGGGTACATGTGCATCATAAACCTATAATTTGACAAAATAAACACACTTACATGATATAACTATAAATGGACATATAGATATAAATATATGATAAATTTTGAAAACTTACATTGTGAGGCAGCGCATTGATGTCCACACCCTCACGGTAATCATCAGAACGGTCATCAGGAGAATGCTCAGTGATCTAAAAGTTCACATTCACATTGTAAAGCTCACATTGTAAAGTAATTCACATTGTAAAGTTCACATTCACATTGTAAAGTAATTCATATTGTAAAGTTCACATTGTAAAGTAATTCACATTGTAAAATTCACATTGTAAAGTTCAAATTCACATTGTAAAGTTCACATTCAGAAAAATAAATCATATAAAAAATATAAACATGCCTCTAATATTGTGATTTTTTTTATCAATTAACAATCCTTCATTGTGATCTCCGCGCACATGTAAGTCATCATTAGCTTCAATATTTGTTGGTGTTGGCAACCCAACCGAGAATGGATTGGAGTCATCATACTTATCATAATACTCTTCTTCATCTATAGGATTTTCAATGAACTATCTTTTACCATGAAGAACAACCGACCATTTATCATTTGCAGGATCATCGATATAAAATACTTGTTTCTCCTGTGATGCCAATATGAATGGTTCACCCTTCTCGCCAATCTTTTCAAAGTTCACTAAAGTGAAATCCAATTCATCCACTATAAATCCTTTGGTGTTATCAACCTAATTACATTTGAAGAGAGAAATTCTGAAATCTATGTAGTCAAACTCCCATATGTCTTCAATGACACCGTAATATGACATTTTAGCTTCATGTGGACTCTTATCCTTTGCACTTGCAAAAAACATAGTCGACGCTTAAAGGGTGACCCCACTGTTTTGTACGACACTCTAATCATCCTGGCACTTTGTGTAATATGTGAATCCATTAATGTCATACTCTTCATAAGACATAACATTCAATTTTGGTTTAATGGTGAGGCATTTGATAGTTTCAATAATATCATCTTGTGTTTGAGATAGTTGATGTAAGACTTTATCTTCAAACCGCTTAATAAATGTCTTGTTATGCTCTCTAGCAAGCCACATTGTATTGGCTCGAGGATATTGTCTCTTGATGAAATTGGTATGTTCCTCGATATAAACATTCACTTCGTTCATGTTGTGTAAAATATACAAGTGACCTTGTTCCAACTGTTCACGGCTGATTACTTTCACCTGTGATCCCAAAATTCCTTTGCCAAATTGATCTTCAATATTCTTGTCATTACCAGGAGTGTCATTACCATTGAGAAAGTCATTGCAAAAATCCATAACCTCTCTCACCACATAACCCTCAATAATACTCCCTTCAGGATGATAACGGTTTTAAACATCACTTTTAAAATGCTCATGTATCGTTCAAAGGGATACATCCAGTGCAAGAAAACTGGTCCCAACATTTTCACTTCCCTAGTCAAGTGGACAACAAGATGTACCATGATATCAAAGAACAAAGGAGGGAAATACATCTCAAGATGACATAGGGTAACAATCACTTCTCTTTGCAAATTATCAAGAGTATCAGGGTCAATAACTTTTCTGCGTAGACTATTGAAAAAGAAACAAAGTCTGGTAATTGCAAACCTTACATGCTTCAGCAATATAGATCGAATTGCCACAGGCAATATTTGTTGCATTAGAGTGTGACAATCATGAGATTTAAGACCTATCAACTTCAGATCTTTCATTGGTACCAATCTACTGATGTTGGATGAGTAACCTTGTGGCACCTTAACATTTACCAAACATTCACAAAAAGCTTTCTTCTCCTTTCTAGATAATGTGTAACAAGCATGAGGTAAGTATGTTCTCTGATTTCCCATTTCATGTAATTATGTTAATTCTGACCTTATTCCCATTTCACGTAGGTCCAGTCTGGATTTTAACTCATCTTTAGTCTTACCTGGTATATTCAACAGAGTACTAATGACACTATCACAGACATTTTTCTCAACATGTATGACATCGATACAATGTCTGACTATCAAAGAACTCCAACAAGGAAGATCCCAAAATATTGACTTCTTATTGAATAAAGATTTGTCACTCCGTGTGGCCATAGTACATTATGATCTCTTATCAAATTCATTGACAAAGTCTTTTCCTCTTTCATAAACAACCTCCCCTGGTATAGGTTTAGGTGCACTTCGTTCCTCATTCAATCCATTGAATGCTTTGCGCTTCCTACGATACGGATGGAATTTTGTAAGAAACCTTCGATGACTGAGATATACAGTCTTACCGCCATGTTTTAGTCTTATTGAATCAGTGTTCTCTTCACATTTAGGACACGCTTTAGCTCCTTTGACACTATATCCAGACAAATTCCCATATGCTGGAAAGTCATTAATAGTGCAAAACAACATAGCATGCAAATGAAATGTCTCTCTTCGTGAAACATCATAGGTCATCACACCTTCACCCCAGAGTTTCATTAATTCATCAATCAGATATTCAAGATAAACATCGATATCATTTCTAAGTTGTTTAGGGCCCGATATCAATAACGACAACATTATATACTTATTTTTCATACACAACCGGGGAGGAAGATTGTATATAAGAAGCATGACTGGCCAAGTGCTATGTTAGCTGCTCAATGTCCCATATGGATTCATCCCATCTGTACAAAGTCCAAGTCTTAGATTCCTGACTCCTTCACCAAATTTAGGGTACAATAGATCAATCTTCTTCCACTGTGGGGAATCAGACGCATGTCGTAGGATCCCATCATTATTTTTCTTAGCATCTGCATGCCACCTCAAATTCTTCACATCTATCGGATTGGCAAACAAGCGTTGAAACCGTGATATTATAGGTAGATACCACATCACCTTGGCAGGAGAATAAGTTTTGGACTCCCCCGAAGTCGTCAATTTATACCGTAACACACCACATTTTGGAAAATCTTTCAAATCTACATAGTCCTTTTGAAATAATACACAATCATTCGGGCATGCATGTATCTTCTTGGCCTCTATTCCCATTGGGCACAACAATTTCTTTACCTGGTATGTTGAGATTGGCAGCTCATTTCCTTCAGGAAGAATTTCTTTCAACAAAGACAACAATGACGTGAAGCTTTTGTCGCTCCATCTATTGTTAGCTTTCAGCTTATACAATCTCAACACAGTGCTAAGCTTCGTAAACTTAGTACAACATGTGTATAATGGTATCTCAACATCATGGACAATGTTTCTAAACATGGGAGGTGGATCGGTGTGCTCTACCCCCACAACTATCCATCATCGCATCTACGATGTCTACTGGAACTGGTTCATTCACATCTACGTCATCAGAGGCAGTTTCGTCTTCCACACAAGCACTACTATCGGCATCCATTGGTTTCGGGTTTGAAATCTCTCCATGCCAGTGCCATTTTGTATAGCCTTGTACAATCCCGTTGCACATGACATGACTTTTGATTTTGCCACCAGTGCTGACTTTCAGGTTGTTACCGCAATGCCTACATGGATAGTAGAACCTATCTCTAGGTTGTTTCCTAAGTTCCTCGACAAATCTAATAAACTTGTCAAGACTAGAAATAAACTCTGGGGTGCAGTGATTGCGAATGGACATCCATGATCTATCCATTCTATGATAAAATAGAAAACAAGTATATATTACAACAAGATTAGGGTATAGGGTTAATATATTAGAGTTTATGCATGGTTACAACTTTAGGCCAACAAATACATGTGTTGTCATTCTTATATATAATAAATGTGTACCACCTATCCCATTCTTGAACACCTAATCTCACTAGTAAGTGTATAATGTGGATTGGGTTTTCAAGAAAATTTTGGCGGTATATCCCCACTGTTCTCCAAGTACATATGTACTTAGAGAACAAATGGGGAAATGCTACTGAAATTTTCTTGAAAACCCAATACACATTATACACTTACATCCTAAGTGATATTAGGTGTTCAAGAACAGTCCCAAACTGGGGACTATCCAAGATTTACTCCTAATGAGTAAATCTTGGACAAGTTTATAGGCCAACAAATACATGTGTTGTCATTCTTATATATAATAAATGTGTACTACCTATCCCATTCTTGAACACCTAATCTCACTAGTAAGTGTATAATGTGTATTGGGTTTTCAAGAAAATTTCGACAGCATTTCCCCATTGTTCTCTAAGTACATATGTACTTAGAGAACAAATGGGGAAATGCTACCGATTTTTTTTTGAAAACTCAATACACATTATACACTTACATCCTAAGTGATATTAGGTGTTCAAGAACAGTCCCAAACTGGGGACTATCCAAGATTTACTCCTAATGAGAAAATCTTGGACGGGTTTCTAGACCAAAAAATACATGTGTTGTCATTCTTATATATAATGAATGTCTATAAACTACAGGAAACATGGTTAATCCTAATCTATAGAGCATTATTAAATAATAATCAAGAAATCAATAGTTTCAAACATATATGCACAATTAGTATCAAATATAGGACAAAAGGGTAGATTAGAACCCTAATTTACTCAAACATACAAGTCATTATCATATATGTATCCCTAATGACAAAAGGGATATGAATCTTTACTAGACATTATATGTAGTCCTAATCATCATATTTAACATACTACGTTATTATGAACATCCAAATCAGATTAAGATCATATTATGTTATAACCATTAGTTTAATAACCCTATTTCCGAATGTACATGATTATCAACTTTAGAACTCTATAATTCATTGAAATCATTCTAATTCAATTTAAGATGTTGGGATCGCATAATTATATACTGAAATTAGAATATATAAAAGAATCATAATTAACATGATTAACAACATGCTCATCAAACTAGGGTTTTCTTGAATATCATCTAATATGTGTGTACTAACTATACCTTTGTAACAAGAAGAATAATAGAGCTTTAAGTATATTTTATTCACAATCTATGCATTTTTCTGATCAAAACCATATACACTATGTCTATAATTGGAGCTAGCATTCATTTCCTACATTATTGGCAATATTAATGTGAATTTGACCAGCCAATGGTGGTCGAGCAGGAGCAGGGTACCTACTTGAGGGCGGAGGAAGAAGAGTAGGAGCAGAGTACTTTCATGGTGACACCGGCCTATAGAGCAGGGAGCCGAGGATGCAGTGGTCAGAGCAGCAACCTGGAAGAAAGGAGCAGGCCTAGGAGAGCCGCGGCCGGCCTGGATAGCAGCGGCCGGAGAACCACAACAAGAGACAGCGGTGAGTGGCGGTAAGAGGTGGCAGCACGCGGTGAGCAATGATTGGTGGCGGCGATGGCGGTAGAGGCAGAGGAAACGGTGGAGGAGGCGGAGGCAGAGGAGCAAACGGCGACCAGAGAAATCACCAGACCAAACCCTCGTGTGAGAATGAATGAAATAGAGAAAGGGGAAGAGTGTGGCTCGCGCGGGTGCTGTTAAGTTAACGATATGCATCGATTATTAAAAACAACTGACGCTAAAAACTATAGGTGTTAGTCACCAACAAAAAACTGACACTATTGTTCGTTTATAGTCGTCAGTTTCAACTAGAAAAATCGACATCTATCTTTATATGCTGACAAAAATAAATATTCTCAAATAAAGACCATAGTCATTGGTTTCCGTATAAACACCGACACTAATTGGATGTGAAAATTCTCACGGTTAAGTGTGCAAAAACACAATGGCGTTGGTTACTATAAGACAACCGACGATAAAAATTGGTCAAATTTCAATCTCGCGGAAAACCTTTAGTCGTCAGTTTCTTTTTTAACAACTGACGTTGTATGTTAAATTTTGGAGATAAATTTTTTACTGGAAATTTTGGATTTGGTGGTTAATTTTAGGCGTTGGTTCCTTATTAAGAAATTGACATTGAATAAAAGCGATACCCGTGTCTGGTCACCCTTCACAGATAGATGTCAGTTTTTTTTATTGAACCGACACTTTATGTTGTAGGCGTTGGTGTGTTTATACAACTGACGCCTTTAAAAGTGACGTTATAAGCCATTTCTGTAGTAGTGAAATTATCCCATTAAGCATAAAAAAGTTGTCAAAAGAAAGGATCCTTGCTATTTTTTGGATACTAGAACCTTTTCCTGGATCAGAAAGAATCTATGAGTATCTTATGATTACCAAGATGTGCTTAATAGTGGATAATGGTGAGCTAGGTGGGAAGGTTTTGGTTATAGTTGTAAATGGATATGGGTGGACCCGTAGACTTACAAATCAAGACCATCTAAAAACCCATCATAGGTCTAGATTTTTGTACCCGCATACTTATGGAACCACATACCCTAGGACTCATGCATAAGCGGGTCCACTAATGGATGCTTGGACCTAGACCCTCTAGATATATGTACCCTCTATACATAAATAACTACTTAAATAATATGTTATTTATATCATACTTTACTAGTCAAATAGTATAATACTTGAGACTATATCCTACTCTAATTATAATAATGTTGATACTGATCATTTAATTGAGAATTACATATTCTAATTACAGTCATGGGCAACATATGTAAAGTTAAAATCAAAATAGTTACATGATTAAGATACAATAGAAATGAATATAAATATGTAAACAATTCAATCAACTAATATTCAATTCACAAAGTAGTGTATTATTTCATATAACTACTACATGTTAATAACCTATATAATAGCAATATCTTATTATCTTGAAATTTATAGAACATAATTGTAATCTTTCTTACATAAAAATGATGTTTTAAACAAAACCGCATATCCAGACCGCATATCCTCTATTAGTTTGTGGGTGTGGGTATGGGTATGGTGTGTGCCTAGATTTTTATTATCTGGGTTGAGAAATAGAACTGGATCCACTAAATTAAATATACATAGGTATCAATACAACCATAGCCATAACAACGTTTACACCCTTAGTTTGGGTCATTGATGATTCTAATTCAACTACCAGTATGATCTCCAAATCAAGACAACAAATCACACTTGAGATTAGAATCTAAGGTGTTATATCATGCCTTACCCCTTTCTCTATGAAAAATGTAATTGGTTAGAAAGACATGTCCTATGAAGGGATTTCAACAATATGAATGGTGATAATGATACAAAACAATGGGTCATAACAAGAGATTTTAATGCATATAGGAAACCTAAGGAGAGATTAGGAGGAGGAGAACAATGTTTGTGAGCTATGAGAAACTTCAATGCATGGATACAAAGGATAAGGGTTAGAGAGATACCACTGATAGGGAATTGGTTTACTTGGGTAAACAAACAAGATGGGAAACCAAACATATGGGGTATATTTTACTGAGGTTTCACTGACCTATCTTGTCTAGATGACTAGAAACATACTGAGGATCACCTTGTTTAGACATGGGCCTCAGACCACTACCCCCTTCTTTTTTTCTATTTCTCATAGGGAGTTATCAGGACGTCCAACTAGTTTTGAGTTCCTTAAAATGTGGATTAGACACAAAGATTTGATAGAGATTATTAGTGAAATATGCACTCTAGAGATATGACATGACCTCTCCTACAGACTATTTAAAAAAAATACCCCTAAAGTGAGCCCTCAAGGCATAGAATAAGGAATCAGTGGGTAACATTTTTATTGGATCCATGGCCTTGAACGAAAAGTCAACACAATGAAAACTTAGGTGACACTTCAGAAAATCCAGATGCTATTTAGGAATTATTTGAGGTAGAAAGAGTGTTATACAAAATGCGCAAGTCAAAAGAACCTTATTGGAGAGAGAAAGAAGGTATTAAATGGCTTAAGAAAGAGCATGTGAATACTACATTTTTCCACACCCACGTTAAAGAACGAGGAATGTAGATCGAGTAGAGAAGATCCAAAGAAGTGACAAATTTGGTGATAGGTGAAGATTCTATCTTGGAAGAGGCATTGAAGTTCTACTTTAAGAGCTTCCTTCTTGAAGAGGGTTTAGGTATAGAGATTTTTTCCAATATCCTGGATAGTGTTATATGTGATGAAGACAACGAGCTCTTTTTAGAGAAGTAGTAGAGGTGGAATTCTTTAGTGCATTTTGAAAAATGGACGGGGAGTGTTCCCCTGGTCCGAATTGCTTCACTACAACCTTCTATAGAGTAAGTTGGGTACATGTTAAAAATACATGCCGAACTTCATCAAAGCATTACATGGAAGGCAATGAGATTTAAAGAGCAATGAAAAGTGTCTACTTAGTTCTCATCCTCAAGGTTGACAACCTAGAGAATATTTTAGATTTTAAACAATGAGTGTAGGAAATGTAGCCCTTAGAATATTCTCTAGGTCCCTACTCGCTAGGATAACACCTTTAATCCCAAAACTCATATCCCTAGAACAATCCACATTCTTTAAAGAGATAAATATAGGAGAAAATATTAGACTTGCACAACAACACATGCACAACCTATCTATGAGGGAGGAATTCAAAGAAAAATGGTTTTCAAAGTAGATATATCTAAAGATTTTGATAGGCAAGTTGGAGTTTCTTAGAATAGGTTCTTCATGTAGTAGGTTTCAATCGAAGAGTAATAAATATGTAGTGAACATTCTAAAGGGAGACATGTTATCTACATCGATGAATGGGAGCACAATAGGTTTTTATAGCATCCATAGGTCTTTGATAGGGAAACCATTATACTCATTTCTATGCATTCTAGAACATGAGATATATGAGGAGAACACACTATTAGAGAGGAAGAAGTTGGCAACATAGGGAGATACATAAGACAAGGTGGAGTAGCATGATCACACCTTATGTTTGCTGATGATCTTATATTCTTTGTACATATAGAAGGGTCAATAGTGAAAAAATAGAGAGATCTTGGAATCTTATTCTATTACTTTGGGGTAGATCATCAATAAAAGGATAACCTCAATCATCCTAGGTTCCAACTCATATTATAGACAAAGAGAAGTTTATGTATATTGGGAATGTGAATGCACAATGGAACCCAATCAATACTTAGGGATATCACTATTCTCAGGGCATATCCTAATCAAACATTATGAGGGATTAGTAGGATAACTTACTTGTATAATGCCCTCCTAGCCTGGAAAGCTTTTGTGCTCTCCTAGGATACTTACACCAATTAAATCAATATTTACTTCCATACATCTACACATTGAGGGGGCGTACGCCCAACCTCTTACAACCACTAGAGTTGTTAAGAGGAAAACTATAAACTTTATATGGGAATCTAGAGATGGATAAAAAAGAATACACTAGGTTAGCTAGGACAAATTATCCTACCAAAGTCAAGAAAAAGATTTAAAAGTTTCCTAATGAAAGAAACATAAGGTATCTTAAAAGAGAAGTCTTTATGGTCAAAATGTTGTAGGGAGAAACTTGAAATAAAATTTTGGGATAGAGAGAGACCATCCATGGTTTCCTAATAAGAGAAGATAATCATTGGTATATTAAAAAATAATTTGGGAAGTTTTTCCCTTGCCATTAAAGAAAACTAGATGTGACCTAGGACAATGTGACTTACCTGTGTGGTTGGCTACATGGGTTTCACAAATATGACCACCTTGAGATTAGATAATGTTGAGATGGAGCCAAATGAAAGACTCCTCAAAAACCCTAATGGTGATGGATCATGGAACAACCTTTCACTTAGGAACCTTATCTCAATAGAAGGCACATAGATCCTGGAGAGAGAGAAGTTATGTGAAGTCCTTTTAAGATGGACTAGCTAATCTAGATTATTGATGAGGTAGGAGTTTTCTCAATTTCTTCAGTTAAAACATCTTTATATGAGAGTGATAGAGGGTCTAGAGGCATCATGGGCTCAAAATGGGTTTACAACTCTCACCTTCCTTTTAAGTTAACAGATTTACATGAAGATACTTTAGGAGTTTGATTCCTACAAATGAATGTATCAGAGCATGCAACAATCAACTGGTGTTGATGTATGATTATCGCAAAAAGGGGAATATTGAAATCATATACCACCTGATTAGGGAAAGTGATGTGGCGAGATTAGTTTGGGTTGAAGCAGATTATTCAATGGAGATCAATTTAGATTCTAGCAGACCTTCTACTCCTCAGGGGATTAGATCATGTTAGGATTGGTAAACCAATGCTCCTAGATCGATTTGATGAGGGGTCTCAACATTGCTTGTCCTCTAATGACTATGGGGATCCATATGCAAGAGTAGATACGATAATAGTAAGATGACCTTTCAAGGAGTTCTGAATATAATTGGTGAAATCTTCAAGGGTAGTTTTAATGACCTAGTGATGAAGGAGGTAGGGGACTCCCTTCATCTAGCCCTAGAATTGAAGGAGGTGGGTCTCTTACATGACATTGGGATTAGTGAGTTCAGTTGCAAAGAGATTATATGGGTTACACAACCGACTTAGGTAGCTAAGTTCAATTATGGAGTTATTTGCTGAAAAAGGCAGCATGTCCCTACCAAGAATAAAGCTACCAGGAATAGGGTTCAGGGGCCCAACCATCGAGCTAGATAACCTAGGATGTTGTCTAAAAGTGTTGGAGATTTTGCGTTAGAGAGGGCTCTATAGATGTGTGGATTGGGAGTGATAACCCTTGATTGATTATGATCTAGGTGGCCACTCTGGGTTAACTTTGAGACATAAGAAGAGATGATACAGATCAAGATCCTGGGTTAGAGAATAACAGCGGCCTTGCCACCTCATCTATAAAGAACGAATGTGTGTGCCTATAGATTTGCAGAATCCGATATATGGTTTGCTAACACATACTAGTTCCTAACTTTAGCATAGATGTCAGCACCAATGAGGGGAGTATACCGCCTTAAGGGATGGGTCTCTCCTACCTTATACGCTTTATGGGAGGTTCAAGAGGCTCCACACATCTCTGGGAGCCCCATCCAATCGTGATAACTTTTTTGAAGAGATACATAGGTACTTGCTGAGTAATTTAGATAACTTTTTTTAGATTGGCCGCCTTTTTTATGCCGGTTTTCAACATGTTGGTAGATTTTGTGACTTTTGAGTCAGTTTCGAGTTACGGTTGTCATACATCCGTTTTTACGTTCTGACATGCAACTTGTTTTATCCTTGGGAAAACAGGATGAATAGAGTTCCCCACTATTTAAAGAAGAAAAAGTAAAAGTTATAGACAATGCCTACAAACGAAAGAGTGGCATCGCTAGCAATCCACATAGAGAAGCGAAGGGTCAAGTGCGAATGGCCCTCTGAAAAATATGAAGATATGAGTTATGTGAATGGGATATTTTGATTCCACAGGTCACGAGGGACCGTTTTATTCTACAAACACAAGTTCTCGTTCTCAGTGAAATTTATATCCTTGCATTTGTGCCTGAAACAAATTCCACAAAAGATTTTTTCTCAGGATTGTTGTTAAATTCTAAATCAAATGTGACCAACCAAAGAGGCAGTAGACGTGTGTGTTGATGGACACTTTCCACAGTTTTCCAAGCTAGGCAAGTTAACATATAATAAAGGAGAGGCACTAAAGCATGTTATCCAACTCAATTATCAACCGGGAAAATGAGTCATTTGGCATTTGATATCTCATGATCCGTTCTGCATACAGTTGACTAGAATGTGATACAGTCAAAAATACTTCTGATGTTGTACACCACTCGATTTCCACAAAACAATTATTTTTGCAATTAAATCATTGGTCTTCTTATATATTAAATAAATTTTGCAGCAAATAAAAATGAAATCATTTGGATAATATATGCCAATGAACAAAAGTGTTACAAATCGACACATCAATACTATATTAGGATGCCACTTTTGTCAACATTGGCTATACTAACAAGTATAAATTTAATTTTTAATTAGATATGCACACAAGCACACACAACTAATCTGATATTATACTATGATCTACTCACCACAAATCTACGTACAAATTTGATTATTGACACAGAAATAGCGAATATGCTGGTTTTTAGATTAAAATCAACTGAATAGACATCGTCATCTTCTATGTAAAAAACTATCCTTCTAAAGAATGGAATTCGTAGTTTCTATGTAGCTGTTTGAAAATCAGAAGAAGAAAGAGTCACATTTGACGACGGTACTACGATTTAGCTCCGTAACACTTAGGACCAGTTATCAGTTTTGTATGATCTAAAACAATTTCAAATCAGTAAGACTGAATCCATTTTTTGGTCTAGGGTTGAAATTAGCCAAATCAAGAGTGAAACTAGCCAAATCAAGAGAGAGATTGCGGATTTCGTGAACGGGAAATCAAAGAAGATAATACTTGTTAGTTGTTAATCAAGATTGATTGAATACTTCGTGTTTGATCCGATATGTCTGAAGAAACAAGATGATAATGTAGGCATTTCCATCAAATCTTTTCCTAACCTTTCTTCATCACTAACAATAACAGATATGCGCCATGGAAAGAGATTAGGTTCTGATACATGTCATCAAAGGTTCTGATATCAAACGATCGTAATCGACTCTTCAGTTGGCAAAGCGCGGATCCTGGAGTTTACAGACAGTCGTCTTCGGTTACTGTTCCTCTGTCTAATGGGAAACAACATTTATCGCCATGGAAATCACAGCGGCATAGCGTCAAATAGAACTGAAACAAGCTACCAACCAGCGTAAATCTGAACACTTTTCGCGCCAACGATACGTAGAACCACCGATCGGGCTCGGTGAGGACGATGACCACGAACTGACAACAGCCTGCAGCATTGCAAGGAAGAAACTGCAAACACTGCTTCAGAATCCCCATCAGGCAGTTCAAGCAGAACGCCCTTGCCCCGCCGACCGGCGCTGGACCACCACCTTCTGCTCCCTGCCGCATGTGCACGTGAGGGAGATGCGGATGACAGTTGGTCCCTGCTTCCCTGCAGGCTGAGCGCCGCCGTCTTCCTCCTGATCTGACACCCCTTCTTCCTCCGCCGCCTCCTCTTCATACTCTTCTTCTTCTTTCTCCTCCTCGTCCTCCTCATCATTTCTGTAGCAGCATTCCTGAACACAAGAAAAAAAGATTCGTTCTGATCAAGAACATCATACGGAAGTGAAATCTAGCTACTGTCTGAATAAAAAGAGCATCTACATGGCGAACAATGCGGGGTGAGGTTACCTTCACGCAGCTCGCCTTTGGCTGTGCAGCGACCACCGCTGCACCGTGCTGTGCGCCTAGCATATCAGAAATCATAGTCGCTGTAGCAGCAGAACTGCCTCCCGAGGCCTTCATCCCGCCGCCACCAGAAAGAGAGCGCGGCGGTTCTGGAACAGAGCGGGACGGCGGAATTTGGGGCAGCCCAGCCGCCAGATGGCTGGTGCCGAAGACAGTGGAAGGGGAGCCAATCCCGCTGGACGGCGCCGGACCGAACGTGGCGGACGGTGCCGGCAAGGAGAGATTCGCATTCGGATTCTTCGGGATGTGCTTGGAGGGCGAGGCAGCAGGTGAGGCTCCGGGTTGTGGCGCCGGCGGGGTAGAAGGCCATGGCACCACCTTGTGGTTGTAGGAAGAAGAGAACAGCATCGTGGGAATGAAGGGGACGCTACCACTCGGCGACCCGCCGAACGTGAAGGTCCGCGGCGCCGACGGAGGTGGGGAGCACGCCGGTGGATAAGTCGCCGACTTGTCCTGGTGCTTCAGGGGCGGGTGGGCGCCGGGACCGCCGCCGCAGCACGGGCATGGCTCCGTTGTTGCCAGAGACACCATCTTGAGCGAAAGACGACGGAGCTGTTGTTTCGTCTGGCTTGACGACGAATCTCTTCTGCTTTTCAACTCGGACAAAGCGCTATTTGCCTGTAGAATGGGAGGGAGGGCGGAAGGAAATTAGAAAATTCGAGATATCTGATTCCGATGACGGAGAGGTGGCGAGTGCTTTATACCAGCTCAGGAAGCTTTCTTTCCGGGGTGGCCGAAATATGCGCGGGGGCAGTTGAGAGTTGCTAACGATTACAATTTCAGTTAGGAGGCGGTTAGAGGGTGCTACGAACAGCTAACCGCGAGCGCCGAGCGGTTTCCTCTTGCCCTTTCCTTCCCATCCTGAGTAGAACGCTTGCTGCACTGATCACACTACCCAACAATTGGATTTTTAAAGGAGGCTCCTCGGTTCTGCAAAGATTGCATACTTGCCCGGCTTACCGTTCTAAAATGAGCAACCTTGCTGGATTATACTCTTTGTACGATTTATTTAAATGCATATTGCCGTAATTGTTGTCTTCTAAGTATCGAACAATATAAAGACAAATTTGATCATTGGTTTATATTCCAAGCTCGGTTGATCTTCAAGAATGAGTGTCATATCATCTTTATATGAAAGCTACTCAGATTGTCTTTCGTTTTGTAAATTGTTCTTACTATTCCCACTCGTATTCTTGGGAGAAATGGAATTGTTGTGTGATCCATTACCTTAAGGAGGCTATTCTACAAACTAGATTTTTTAGTCCAAATATGCATAAAATTTTATATGGTGGAATAATACACATACCCCTAATGAGAAAAGAGCTACATATTATGTATGATTAAGGACATTCACAACATTGCTCTCTTTGAACTTTGGCTTTGGTAACATTTGCAAGCATTCGTCCTAAAAAGGTAAGATGTATGAAAATAGAAATATTCTTCAAAATAGAAAAAGTGACATCAAACTTGATACACACAGTTGGCAGTATCCACGGGGATGAGTAGAGTTGAGAGAGACTTTTGGGTGGAGGAAATACCCCTCACACACTAGGACACATCAAAGCTTTGCCTCTCCAATATGGGCAACCAGTACTCCTAGGACATGGAGCGACCTCTTATCTAACAAAGCTAGTGAGGATCAAGTCCTTGTGGTTCAAGCTGAAATAGTAGACCAAGATCTCATCTATCCTCATGAAGAAACAGATAAATACACAAAGTTATGATCAAACACTATCAGTGGCTATGTTATCACATTTATAATCCACCTCCTGATGATGTAGGAACATCTAAAACAACTCTAGATCCTTGAAGAAAGAATGAAGGGAGAGGCAAAGGCCACATGATTATCCTCTTTCAACAAGTTCTCCTTGAAGTCTTTTAGTAGGTGATCTTTAGTCATGTTATGATCAAAAGATGAGAAGGAAATGCTTGTTAGCCTCCCCATCTAGGTCTAAGTTTGTGATCTTCAATTAGAACTATGAAGTTTTATAATATTTTCTCATATTAGAGTTGTCTTGGTAGATTATCAAGAAGTGATAGACTTGCAAGAATCAGCATCCTACTTGAGTATACAAACATCAATGTTATTATGAAATATGAATGCAAAATCCCATTTCTTGATAGATGTGGAAGTACAATGATTTGGTTTGAATACAAAGGGATCCCCAATAGAAATAGATATTGTAGATTATTCAGTCGATATTTGCGAGGGTAGTTCACATGGTGGGCACAACACCTCAAAGGGGAGCACAGATAAAGTATCAATTCTAGTTAATCATGATAAGTCATATGAAGTAGGGACTAGGCATGAATCATATATTATACACAATGACATTGAACCAAAGAATAACCCAAAAACCCAATTGTGTATAGGACACCTTTTTATGATCAAGAATCTAACATGTTAGATGTTTATTGATTCCAACTTATTAGAAAATAGAAGAAGAGACAATATTCTTTCTAGTAAAAACTCCAAAAAGTTGGATCCCTTTAGAGAATTGGTTCGATGATTTTTAAAATATTGACAATGAAGGACAACTAATGAATCCTCATCTTCATATATTGTTTTAGGACAAATTTAGGGTTGTGTAATAGATAGAAAACATATCTACCTATTTAGCAGTGCACATTGTACCACATTATCAGATCTAGAGGTAAATAATAATTATCTATATCCACTAAGTAGAGATACTCAGAGAATTTGTTACATATGTTTGAAGATTTATGATTTGAAATCTACAAACATTTCTCACATAAGCGTGATGTGGCATCTTGACATCCATGTTAGAGTTTGATATATTATGTATTAGTTCATTCACTGCTCTGTTATTTTCCCCTACAACATTTTTGATGATTTTTATTGGATGTGATTAACAAGAGGTATGTTAAACATAACCCATGATACTAATCTAAGTTTAATAGTGCTACAATATTTTTATGCAAGGATTTGATTACATGAGAGTTCATGTCAGAATACCCTTATAGTTGATGAACTATTCAGTTGCATGTTACCAAACCAAAGAAATATCTCATCTCTTCTTTAGCAACTACTAAACCAATGAAATGTCGAATCTCTATTGTATTACAACATGGATTAATTATAATGTGTCTCTAAAGATCAATCAGGAAGCATGGAATTTGCCATTAAAGGTTGTCCCATGTTATGTTTTGTTACAAAGATTCAACAAATCAGAAAAGTAATTGCATTGTGGAATGAAAACCTTATGAAATAGTATATGAAAGTATAACAATAAATTAATGACAACTACTGAATGCCCAAAAATTCCACTAAAATTAATCATTTGAACCCCATCCTCCGGTACATTGTCAATTTTACAGAATATAATCCCTCTCTATCGTATGGGATATAGATAAGTTAATTTGAAAAAAATGAAGAGCCCATAGTTCAAGCATGAAGATAGAAATACAGAGTTTGTCTACATATAAGCTAAAATATCAACATGTAGAAATTTTCAAAGTCTTAACACTTACGATGGACACACAAGGATACATGTCTTTCTAGGTACTCCCCTCCTTGGCTAGGATAAAAATACAAACTATATCTGCCTTTATCATTCATGAATAATTTGATCTGACTTTTATATTAGCAAATGAAGATAAGGCACCTAGATCTACTAAAATAGACAACCACTTCTTCAATAATCATTGGTATATCATCAAAAATGAACTAAGAAGGTCATCCTAACTTCATAAAATGTTGTTGTCAGTGTCAATTTTTTTTTTTTGAATTTTCTTTATTGGTAAACTTCTACGAGCCTCTATTTTATTATTATTGATAAACTAAAGAGAAGACATGAGACGTGAATGTTCTTACATTCTAAAAAGCTTGTAAAACACCATGAGGGCATTAGCCCTTATCATCCCATGTTCAGTTGAAAAGGGTGAAAAACCCTTGTGTCAAGTCAATTTGATGTGAGGAAGGAAGATAGTTACTTATAAAATTTCCATATAGACTAGACTCTTTTGGGTAAAGTTGTGAATTCCAATGTGTCAAATTCCCTTCAATGGTGATTAAACATTACAGATTCCATGAGGCTCAATAAGCATTCTGAGATTTTATAAAATCAACCACTACATGGAAAACATGAATCCATCTCCATCAATAAAATTAGACCAAAAATTTCAACCTTTCCTGGGACATCCACCCTCTATAATGCCCTATACTAATGTCAGATAAGAATCTTTGGAAAAAGAAGAGATCCACATAGATTCGTGTGTGTGCTTAATTTTTTTTCTTAATGAATGCCCTAACACTAGTGTACTCTGGAGGAGGGTGATGCTCATTACCTTGAGATGTAATTTGTGCCATCAATTGTTTGAAGGTCGAAAACATATAAGGCCTAGATGTGTGTTCACTAGAGAAGTCTAGACATGCTTTCATTTCTTTTCCCTTGACTATTTATAACATTGATGGGGAATGAAGAATGAATATGCATTTCTTTTTATTCTGATTGGTCTATAAATTTCTTTTTTGAACAAAATACAAACAGAAAGGTTATTATGCATTCCACCACCACTCTGTACAACCTTTCACTTTCTTGTTGCTAGTTATATCTTTCCTTTATTTGTTACCCTATCCACATTCCCAAATCATCTGTATAATTCTATTGATGAATTGAAGAAGTCCCATGTTTTGAAGAATAAATATGTATGTAAATAATTCCATTGGAAAAAAATTTATTCAAGTGAAGACATATTATAAATGTAAGGTTGCATCTTAAATTTAGTTGGTAATCCTACTTTGTGTTTATTTGTATCCTTGTATTTTTAAGTTTTAATTATCTAAGTTTAGTTATAACAAATTATTATGATAATGAAAGTATCAAGGTGGAAAGAGAAATTGCATTATAGATATTCAATTAACATGATTATAGTATGTAAACTCTAAATATATAGGTTTTAGTTAAAGATAAAATGAAGCTTTACTTTTATTTGAGTCCTTAATTGTTATAATTTTTCATATGATATTTACATTCAAACAAATGTGAATACCAACATTATACTTGGTTGATATATTGTTTTGAGAAAATTTCGTTAAAAGTCATAGATTATACATAATTCATCGTTTTAGGTGTCATATGTTTTGATATTCTTGATGTATGGGACATGAATGAATTTAAATGTAACCCAATTTGATGAATTATATGAGTACTCCTTATTTTGTAAAAAGAGGAAATAAATCTATGTGATATACATCATATTAATACTTTTAGTTGACATTTCAGCTTTAGAACTCAAGCAGATGTAAGTAGGCCAAATTGAATAAAGCATGGTTGGTTGATATTTATCATAATATAATTATATGAACACCTCTACATATGTTATCCATCAGTATGGATGGCTTATTTTGAAAACCACATGAACATGTTAATTATGGATGCATTGTATGGTTGGTTGATTTTCTAGAGAAAAAAAGCAAGCAGTTATACATGTCAAAATAAAAAATACAATGTTTAAACCTAATTTTAATCATTCCAAGCTCCTCAAATCATATATATAACAAACAACATACTAAAATATCTTATAGTCTATAACCTCTCTTAGAATCCATGGTTGAGAAGAAAACGGTGAAAACTAGGTTTGGAGTTGGCTATCTCTTATTTTACATGAATTGAAGATGCAATTATGTTGAGATTCTCAATAATGGCTACAATGATAAAATGAGACGACTTGATGAAATTTACTAATTAGTCAGTTTAAGACTTTCTTGTTTTTCTAAAATCTCAATATTTTTAATATCTTACACATTATATATATTTTTTATCTCATTATAAAGTTATATATGTTCCCGATATTACTTCAAATTTTCTGATATGCCTTCATCTTGATATCTTAAACATGTATGAGATAAATTCATACTTGTCTAGTTTAAATAATTTTGTCTTCCTTATTGACCCTGGATGAGTAATAGATATTCAATTACTATTGCTCCTCTTTTAGATTATTTTGTTTTAAGCATCTTATACATGAAAAACTAGAGTCAAACATATTCTTGAATGTAATTCTTATATTTTGGATTTTTCTCTAATTGCATAAAATAATATGTGCGATGTGTGACTGATTTGCATATGATATAGAGTGATGCCCTACTTTTGGTAAAGAGTTTTTTAGATGTCTTGAAGTTATGGCAGTTTAGATGAACACATAATAGGTTGACAATAAATATGTGTTGTATGTTCCTAAGTGATGAAATAAGAGATAAAATATGGTAAAATATAAGACAACAAAGTGAAGTACACATCATGCCATGAGATGACCTAATTAAAGATAGAAAATTAGGAACAACCTATAATATTACACATGATGGTCTACGTGACTCTCTTATTTTTTTTTGCAGTTGTTGGGTGTGCGGAAACAAGCATTGAATACAACTCAAAACCCATGGCTTGTTTTCCTATTGGTAGAGGATGGGACAAACTAATATTCACAATTTACAATAAGGGCTAAATGGACCGTTTCAATAACTATTAACCATATATAAAGAAGAGAATGTACTTGGATACACTTATATATAGTTCAGAGGTGATGCACGTGAGCCATACTCCCCGAAAGTGTTGGGAAGGTGTGTGGAGCCATTGATTCAATCCTATACCCTTAGAGGTTTGATGCCTTATCCAAATATTTTATTATTTTAGTTGAGTGGGGAAGAGGAGTCCAACACTAGATACTGCACTTACCATATATATAGATTAGCATAGGATAATAAATAACCAAAAATTGTAATAAAAGATAAGTAATATGCTTAGCCAAATACATGGTTCTTTTCTTGTATACCTTATTAATGGATGCATTTTTTTCCTACTCGATTCTTCAATATGTGCACAACCTTTACTACATAATTCAATATTGTGTCTATGTTATAATTTGACAATAGAACTACATATTGAAGGTTTAATGTATTTATCATGATAGTTCTATATGAATAGAAGATGCAATTATGTTGAGATTTTTCAATAAGGGCTACACTGATAAAATGAGACGAGTTGATGAAATTTACTAATTAGTTGGTTTAACACTTTCTTCTTGTTCAAAAGTCTGAATATTTTCAATATCTTATACATTATATTTTTTTGTTAATTTCATTGTAAAGTTGTATATTTTCCCTCTATTACTCCTAATTTTCTGATATGCCTTCTTCTTGAAATCTTAAACATGAATGAGATAAATTTCATACTTGTCTAGTTTAATAATTTTTTATTCCTTATTGGCCTTGAATGAGTAATAGATATTCAACTACTATTGCTCCACTTTTAGATTATTTTGTTTTAATCATCTTATATGTGAAAAACTATAGTTTGGCATATTCTTGAATGTAATTCTTATATTTTGGATTTTTTTGTAATTGCATAAAATAAGATGTGTGATGTGCGGCTGATTTGCATATGATAGAGTGGTTCCCTACTTTTAGTTAAGATTTTTTTTAAATGTCATGAATTTATGGTTGTTTAGATGAACACATAATAGGATGAAAATATTATATGAGATATGTGTTGTATGTTCATAAGTGATGAAATAAGAGATAAAATGTGGTAAAATATAAGACAATGAAGTAAAGAACACATCATGCCATGATATGACCTAATTAAAGATAGAAAACAAGGAACAACCTATAATATTACTCATGATGTTCTATGTGACTCTCTTATTTTTCCTGTGGTTGTTGGGTGTGCGGAAACAAGCATTGCATACAACTAAAAATACATGACTTATTTGCCTATTGAGAGAGGATGGGACAAATTAATATTCATAGTGTATAATACTGAATGGACTATTTCAATAACTATTAACCATCTATAAATAAGAGAATGTACCTTAGATGCATGTATATATAGTTCATAGGTGATGCACATGAGCCATACTCCCCAAAAGTGTTGGTAACGTATGTGGAGCCGTTGATTCAATCCTATACCCTTAGAGGTGTGATGCCTTATCCACAACTTTGATTATTTTAGTTGAGTGGGGGAGAGGAGTCCAACACTCAATATTACTCCTACCAGATATATTTTGTAAAAGGACAATAAATAACTAAAATTGGAATAAAAGATAATTAATATGCTTAACCAAATACATGGTTCTTTTCTTGTATACCTTATTAATGGTTGCGGTTTTTCTACTCGATTATTCAATATGTGCACAACCTTTACTACATATTTCTATATTGCATGTATGTTATAATTTGATAATGGAACTACTATTGAAGGTTTAACGTTCTAAAAAAATTCTTGTTAGGTTAATATTAAAACTTACATCTTTCATCCTACAACTTATCTAACCCACTTACGGTGGCAATGAGTCATATAACTTGATTACAATACTTAGGTACACCTACTACATTTTCAGCTCTAATGGCACGATGCTATGACTTTATTCTAGCTCCTTTATATACCGAGTACGTATCCATTATGTAAATTTAGTTCTTAGCTTATAATATTAACCTATGAATTATCCTTCAATTGGAACTTTATTGTTTTTTATGTTTGCCTTGTTGTTGATAAGTAATAAGTAGTGAGAATTTAGGATGAGCACCCAAAGCTTAATGACTATGTTATTACCTTAACCCACTATGTAGCACATCGAAGGGGCACTCACTGAACTGAAATTATAGAGTAAGTATCAATATTTAGACATTAACACATTAATGAATATGTATTTATCATGATATTTCTACCTAGTTATCTTACTCATTTATTTATTATTTGGTATAAAAACATTATGTGACGATAGAGGATGGATAGCTAAAAAAGTGAAGTTAGTAATTTTTAAGGACATCAAGGTAATTTGATGGCTAAGAAACAAATGTCAAATATTTTACATATTAACTTTTCACATAACTCACAATTTTTAATTGCCTATATAAGATAATGATTTGGCAAGTTTATACTATATTACAAGTATATGAGTCACTATCAGAATAGTATTAGAGGACGTCTGAAAATATAAGTGGTACCAATTGAGATCCTAATTTAATGATGTATAATTTGAATTGTAATGATAATTATTTAATATTTTCACATAATTACACATTTCTTTTCTATGTCTTTTTACACTAAATTTCTACTCATTGGATACTCTAGATGCGGCAAATTCTTTTGTAAAAAAAGTTGATTTTGAATTATATATTGTGTTATTAAGTAGTTCAAACTTTGAATTATAAAATTTTAGTTCAATATGATTGGTACGTGAATACACTCTTTTGTTTCATATTTGGTTAATACAGTCTTGTGTGTGTTATTGGATGCTTGTGAAGGATGAGGGTGTGTGGAAATGTGTGTATGATATGTGTATAACAAATCAACTGTCTATGTATGATTGGAACAATGAATTATGTGAATGGAGGTGACGATGTGTATGATTTAGTGAGTGGATCATGTGAATGTAAGTGAACATGTTATGATTTGGTGAGTTCATGTGTTTCTATGTGAATATGAAGTTGTGAATGAGAATGCAAGTGAATTTCTTGTTGTATGTGTATCTTATTACATATTTACAGATGGACTAATGAAAAACAAGTTTATAACACATTTTTCTATTGCAAAAACATATATATAGAATGGAATATTTACTCCTAGTCAAGGCTACAAATTTAATACATTAGTTTTTTTTTGTTAGAAACGGATGCTAGAAACCCGTACAAAAAACTATTGATAAATTGGAGTATTTGGTTTCTGCTTCGCTACTAAACTGAGGATAAAAAGGCACAACATTATATTTCATGTACGAAGTTGATGCTATAGACCTGGACATAAACCTAAAAAGATTGTTTCAAAGTAGAGTTCATAGTGTCGATTTGGTATGGAAAATTGACACTATGTATTGTTGACAACGTCAATTTTGTTTACTTTTTGTAGCTAACACTAATATTTTGTTGCTTTGATTTTGATAACTAGAAAACTTAGGTTTTCTACAACATTGCCAACATATGTATTACTTTTTAATTAACAATACATGCCTTTGACATTGTATCTAATATGTTTACTAGTGTAACCAAAATTTCGT
Organism: Alisma plantago-aquatica; assembly: GCA_963693085.1. NCBI lineage: Eukaryota > Viridiplantae > Streptophyta > Magnoliopsida > Alismatales > Alismataceae > Alisma > Alisma plantago-aquatica. Next base: position 1,274,734,391 of record OY856412.1, on the reverse strand, counting down.
AGCTTAATCAGATTTGTTGTTTGGTGCATGATTTAGTGTCACTATTGAACATTAATATCAAGGTGAGGATTGAGCTAGTTCATCTTTTCTGTTGTAGTTTCTAGTTTGGATGATGAGATATATGTATCTTGTAGCTCTTTAATATTGTTTATTAGAATAGGATGTAACATATAATATGGAAATAATGAAAAGGATGAGATGTTTCCTTTTAGTTTTAAACATGCATGCACCTGAACTATTCAAGCATAATACTAAAATGAGTCTACTTGTCAGTTGTATATATGATATGATGTTGTGGTTTGTGACTTTGATTCTTTTAAGATTTTAGTTTTTGTTTTTGTTTTTTAAGTTGGATTTAGAGTCTCAAGGATCACATATTCTACCTATTCTATGAGGTTTTGTAATAAGTAGGGTTTGATTGACTTTGAGTTTGGTTTTGCTTTGACATCATGAAGATCCATTAACTACTAGTGTGGTTTTAACTTTTTGTTGTGATTTGGGTTGGTTATGCTCCCATGTCAATGGAATCCTTGCACTAGGTCTAAGTTTTTTTTATTAATTTATGCTTTGGGTGTCACAACAAGGTGTGACTATGAACTAATATCTAATGTATAACTTTAAAAGGAAATAGAAACAATGGAGTGTAGGCAATGCTATTAGTGTTAAGTTGTAATATTATTAGAAGAAATAATAAGTTTGTAGACACAATAGGAGGATAAGTCCTTGAAATTTACACACAATTTGGTTTAAATACTTGGAATGTGTGAACTAGAAAAATATGTAATGGTGAATTTTATTGTACTTTCACATCAGAAATAATGTACAGAAAAGCAAACAACTAATTGATGTCTGGTAAAAGATTTATAAACTTTGGGCATATAAAAGAACTCTTAGGATATGACTTCCTACACTATGTCACATATAGGATACTGTTGGTATGTATGCCCTGAGAGCCAATCATGAGATGATTGGTGGGATACATTAAGATTGATTTGATAAACATCAAAGGCAAGCTTCCAATTCTTTCTGGTTCAGTCATATGAGATAGTGATAGAACAGAATGAATGTCTAGAGAATGACAGTACTCAATGGCGTATGCCTTCAGGTTCATGACCTGAACGATGAGATCATACTGATGCTAAGAGTTTGTACATTCTTATTATGTCCCTAGTCGGATGTCATTGTGGAAGGTAGATAGACAGCAATGACATACAAGACTTGATTGTGGTGTTGGTTGATGACAGAATCTCATTAGTCATGATATAGAGATATCAAACCAAACACATAGGTACTTGTTAGAGAACAAGTGTACCGGACAGACCCACCGTGAGTTTGACACATGGAACCATGACATGGTAGTCACAGTCAGTACTCACAGTGATGGTGGTGAGTGTGATTCTTTGACCTGAAATCACTACACTCAACACATGTCGTTGGGCACACTTTGACATCATCAAACGCAGTCCTGAAACATGGGTTGTTATAAAGGTGATGATTGGGTGGCTTTGACACATGGGGCTTTTGAGGGGTGAGTGATAGATATGGGATTTGTCCCTCCTGAGGGAGTTTGATATGCAAAGCCACTTGATGAGTAGGATTGAGATAGGCGTGCACACGCATGTATGAATCAGTATGTGATATTGATGTCATATATATCTCGTTCAATCTACTCTGAGATCAATAAAGTGAATGAACGTTGACAGGATGACTGTTCCATGCCTTGAGTTCATTCGGGATATCAGTGACAAAGGAATTATACATTCGTTGTAACACCATTCACAGATTGTAGGATGAAAGTTGTTCTCCAACTTTCTACTTTCACTTGGGTAGCAATGATGTGTGACTAGGCACCACTCTTTGCTTGTGAAGTCATAAATGTTATGGACTCTCACTGCTGACGTGAAATGGACCTGCAGGGTCACACACATAGGATTTAACCTGGAAGAGGAGTTTTGTCCACAAAGCAATGTTTAGATTGATTACTAAAGGATTTTAGTAGTTCAATTAAACACTCAATCACTCGATAGCTTAATGTCATATTGTTCAAGGTGTTGGACGCATTGATTAGAGTATCAGATTGATTGAAATCGCTATCGACTGATTCTGCACAACCTGCACTCCCAACCGATCGGCTCAAATGTTGAACCGGTCAGCTGAGGTTGCTGAACCGGTCGGCTCAAGTGTTGAGTCGATCGGCTCAAGCCCAGGGTAAAATGAGCGGTTCAAGTGTTGAACCGATTGGTTCAACTGGTGCAACCGAGCAACTTGGGAAAGTCAGGTCGGTGAGAATTTTCCTTTCGTTTCAAATTATCCAATTCTATTGGGAATAAGATTGGTATTCGATACCAATTAGAAACGAAACAAAGAAAGTCAATTTGAGTTGAACTAGGATCTTGAACCGATCGACTGGAGGGTCCAACCAATCGGCTCAAGGGTCCAAACGATCGGCTGGAGGTCCAACCGATCGGCTGGATGGTCCAGACGACCGTTTCAGTCATGAAACGCCCGGTTCAGGTTGCGAGATGGTTGATTTTGTGGAAAATCTCAAACCCTTCTACTCCTGCTTTTTGTCCCGCATTGTCTGGGATGGAGAACCCTATCCCATGACCCTCCTATATATAGTGGTATTGGGGGCTTCTCCAGGTACAACAGCTCAGTGCAATCAGTTGCTCTGCAAAGTTGTCGTTCTCTCCGGTTTTGGTAACTGAGAGAGAGCCCGAGCAAGTGCTTCCCGCAAAGGGAGGTGCAGCAAGGGAAAGACAACTGCAGTTGCAACTGGAGGCAGGAGAGTGTGTTGACGGCTAGTACGTCAACAGGAGGGTGCGACTCCTTCCACTTCCTTGTGGGACAAGGAGTGTGGAGTTCTAGGTGGTCCGTGTGGACTACTACAGAGGCGGGAGGACACTGCCGCTCAGGAGGACAATTGTCATCTGACAGTCCGGTAGGAGGAGGAGTCGTCAGTCCCGGTGCGACCAGGAGCTGCACAGACGCCGTCCAAGAATAGAGTTGAAGACCGCGCATTGCACGAGGTATTGTCGCCGAGCAAACCTCGGGACAAGGTATGATTCCACAAACCATCCTTTCCTATTATATAGACATTGATGTGTTTCCTCGGTATGGGTTTGGGGGAGAAAATTTTTGTTTCCGCTGCCTTCTCTTCCTCTCCTAAAACCCAACAGTGGTATCAGAGCCACGTCAACTGCTCTATATTTTAGGAATATCGATATGATCGATTTTGGTTTGTCGCCTTTATTTATTGCATGCGATAAAATTGGCTTTATGCATGTCCAATTCTAAATCCACAAATCCCAATTACATATATGATATGTATTATTAATGCACTCGATACGTGTCGCCCTTAAACGAGTTTTGTGGTGGATGTATAGCGTGATTATGGCCTATAAACCCCTATCTGTGTGTGGTTGTTTGTGGTTGCTTGCATCTTGGTCTGCGCACCGATCTTCCCTCTCTTATTCCTAATGTAACTCGAAATAATTCGAGATTCTTTCCTACCTTTGCTCCCCACGAATGTAACTCGGGGTTTTCCCTTTTAAGAAATGTAAAATAGTATAGAATTTTATTTCCTATTATGTCGAAGACCGGAGACCATCTAACGACAGCTGAAACGTTCGGTTCAAGGTGTGAATCGATCGGTTGACGTTCCAGACGATCGATTCAAGGAGTGAACCGATTGGTTGATGACCGGTTCGAGGAGCGAGACGAGCGGGTGGCGGACATGATGAGATGCACGACGACTAGGCAAACCGATCGGTTGGAAGAGCCAACTGATCGGCTGGTGGCACCCAGACGACCGGGCCAGACGAGCAGTCAATCATATGATGAGTTGATGTAATCCAAAGGCAAAGCACATAGTTCATCTTGTACAGGTTGTTGGTATGTATGCCCTGAGAGCCAATCATGTGATGATTGGTGGGATACAATAAGATTGATTTGATAAACATCAAAGGCGAGCTTCCAATTCTTTCTGGTTCAGTCATATGAGATAGTGATAGAACAGATTGAATGTCTAGAGAATGACAGTACTCAATGATGTATGCCTTCAGGTTCATGACCTGAACGATGAGATCATACGGATGCTAAGAGTTTGTACATTCTTGTTATGTCCCTAGTCAGATGTCATTATGGAAGGTAGATAGACAGCAATGACACACAAGACTAGATTGTGGTGTTGGTTGATGACAGAATCTCATTAGTCATGATATAGAGATATCAAACCAAACACATAGGTACTTGTTAGAGAACAAGTGTACCAGACAGACCCACCGTGAGTTTGACACATGGAACCATGAGATGGTAGTCACAGTCAGTACTCACAGTGATGGTGGTGAGTGTGATTCTTAGACCTGAAATCACTACACTCAACACATGTCGTTGGGCACACTTTGACATCATCAAACGCAGTCCTGAAACATGGGTTGTTATAAAGGCAATGATTGGGTGGCTTTGACACATGGGGCTTTTGAGGGGTGAGTGATAGATATGGGATTTGTCCCTCCTGAGAGAGCTTGATATCCATGGCCACTTGATGAGTAGGATTGAGAAAGGCATGCACGCATGTGTGAATTAGTATGTGATATTGATGTCATACATATATCTTCCAGTCTACTCTGAGATCAAAAAAGTGAATGAACATTGACAGGATGACTGCTCCATGCCTCGAGTTCATTCGGGATATCAGTGACAAAGGAATTATACATTCGTTGTAACACCATTCACGGATTGTAGGATGAAAGTTGTTCTCCAACTTTCTACTTTCACTTGGGTAGCACTGATGTGTGACTAGGCACCGCTCTTTGCTTGTGAAGTCATAAGTGTTATGGACTTTCACTGCCAACGTGAAATGGACCTGCAGGGTCACACACATAGGATTTAACCTGGAAGAGGAGTTTTTTCCACAAAGCAATGTTTAGATTGATTACTAAAGAGTTTAGTAGTTCAATTAAACACTCAATCAGTCGATGGCTCAATATCGTATGGTTCAAGGTGTTGGACACATTGATTGGAGTATCAGATTGATTGAAATCGCATTTGACTGATTCTGCACAACCTGCACTCCCAACCGATTGGTTCATGTGATGAACTGGTCGACTGAGGTTGCTGAACCGGTCAGCTCAATTGTTGGACCGATCGGCTCATGCACAGAGTGAAACGACCGGTTCAAGTGTTGAACTGATCGGTTCAACTGGTGCAATCGAGCAACTTGGGAAAGTAGGATTGGTGAGAATTTTCCTTTCGTTTCAAATTTCCCAATTCGATTGAGAATAATATTGGTATTCGATACCAATTGGGAAAGAAACAAGGAAAGTCAATCGGGAACCAACTTGGAACCCCAACCGACCGGTTCATGAGTGAACCGATCGGTTCAAGGGTCCCAAACGATCAGTTCAGTGGTGAACCGATCGGTTCAGGTCCCCAACCGACTGGTTCACTTGTGAACCGATCGGTTCAAGTTGTGAGGTGGTTGCTTTTTGTGGAAAATCACGAACCCTTCTACTCCTGCTTTTAGTCCCGCATTGCCCGGGATGGAGAACCCTGTCCCATGACTCTCCTATATATAGGGGTATTTGGGGGCTTCTCATAGTACAGCTCAGTGCAACCAGTTGCTCTGCAAGTTGTCGTTCTCTCTGGTTTTGGTAACCGTGAGAGAGCCCGAGCAAGTGCTTCCCGCAAAAGGGAGGTGCAGCAAGGGAAGGACAACTGCAGTTGCAACAAGAGGTAGGAGAGCGTGTTGGCGACTAGTACGTCAATAGGAGGGTGCGACTCCTTCCACTTCCTTGTGGGACAAGGAGTGTGGAGTTCCAGGTGGTCTGTGTGGACTACTACAGAGGCGGGAGGACACTGCCGCTTAGGAGGACAACTGTCATCTGACAGTCCGGTTCGAGTAGGAGTTGTCAGTCCCGGTGCGACCAGGAGCTGCACAGACGCCGTCGAAGACCGGAGTTGAAGACCGCGCATTGCGCGAGGTATTGTCGCCGAGCAAGCCTCGGGACAAGGTATGATTCCACAAACCATCCTTTCCTATTATATAGACGTTGACGCGTTTCCTCGGTATGGGTTGGGGGAGAAAATTTCTTTTGTTTCCGCTGCCTTCTCTGTCTCCCCTAAAACCCAACAGTGGTATCAGAGCCACGTCAACTGCTCTATATTTTAGGAATATCGATATGATCGATTTTGGTTTTTCGCCTTTATTTATTACATACGATGCGAATAATATCGGCTTTATGCATGTCCAATCCTAAATCCACAAATCCCTAATTACATATATGATATGTATTATTAATGCACTCGATACGCGTAGCCCTTAAACGAGTTTTGTGGTGGATGTGTGTAGCGTGATTATGGCCTATAAACCCCTATCTGTGATTGGTTGTGTGTGGTTGCTTGCATCTCGGTCTGTGCACCGATCTTCCCTCTCTTATTCCTGATGTAACTCGAAATAATTCGAGATTCTTTCCTACCTTTGCTCCCCCCGAATGTAACTCAGGGTTTCCTTTTTAAAGCAATGTAATAAATAGAATAGGATTTTATTTCTTGTTATGTCAAAGACCGGCGGACATCAAGACGACTGCTCAGACGGTCAGTTCAAGGAGTGAACCGATCGGTTGACCTTCTAGACGGTCGGTTCAAGGAGTGAACCGATCGGTTGATGACCGGTTCGAGGAGCGAGATGAGCGGGTGGCGGACATGACGAGATGCACGACGACCAGGCGAACCGATCAGTTGGAGGAGCCAACCGATCGGCTGGTGGCACCCAGACGACCGGCTAGAGAGTACAGATCATTCATGTGATGAGTTGATCAACTCGGATGGCAAGGCACAGATATTCATCTTGTACAGGTTGCATGTGATGTTGACCTAGATGACCGTGATTCCTCTTGGCTTAAGGAATCACATTAGGATGGCCATAATCATCGCTTTTTTATCGTTTGTGCATGTTTTCTATGGGATATAGCATGTATATGATACGTACTATGTATTGTGGTGATTGGATATGTATATATATATATATAAAACCAAATCCCTCATTAAAATATTAAGTTTTAGATGCCTTCCAAATGCGACACACGTGAAAAGCTTGATCGACCAAGTGTGGGCACGCCCAAGCATGGTGCACCGTCTATCTCGTGGAAGCGTGAAGGATGAATGTGTGGGTCTGCCCAAGCAGGGTGCATATTCATCGTGTTTGCTTTGGGTCGGACTTAACAAGGTGACCTAGATAGGATCTAGCACCTTGAGGCATGGAGATGATCATTGCAAGGAGTTGTATATGACATCTTATCAAGAGTTGCATATGATGCAATTGGCAAAAGTTGCCTACCTGAGAGATCTATGTTGTGGGTGACAGCCCAAGCTGGTCCATGACTTAGAGGATTTCAGGATCTTGCCCACTAGAAGGTTGTACGCTGCAATCTTCCGAATTGATGGTGAGGGCTATCAATTTGAACTAAAATAGTGGGAGCGATAATTAATTAAAGGCCTAATTATATCGTCAAACTTTCAAATCAATCAAATAAGTCAAAAATGAGTTTTTTGGACTAAAATTGCATATTTTTCTTTTGTAGTTCAAATGGAAACAAACAACAACAACTTTTCTTTATGATCGGTCCTTGACAAGGACAAGCTAAATGGGACAAACTTCCACGACTGGTATCGGACATTGAGAATTGTTCTCACTCAAGAGCGTAAGCTCTATGTCCTGGATACTCCAATTCCAGAGGAACCCGCTCCTAATGCACCAAAGACAGAAAGGGATGCTTACAAGAAGCATTCTGATGATGCCATTGATGCAAAGTGCTTGATTCTATGTTCAATGAACCATGAGTTGCAGAGGCAACATGAGAACATGGGTGTCATAGAGATGATTCTGCATCTCAGGAACATGTATGAAGATCAGGCACGGCAAGAGAGGTACAATGTTTCTAGGGCACTGTTCAAGTGCGTCATGACAGAAGGAGATCCAGTTGGTCCTCACACACTCAAGATGATTGGGTATGTGGAGAACCTACAGAGACTGGGATTTCCACTGAGCCAAGAGTTGGCTACTGACGTGATACTGCAATCGTTGCCAGAATCTTACAGTCAGTTTGTGATGAACTACAACATGAACAACTTTGATAGGCCACTGTCAGAGTTGTTGGGCATGTTGAGGACAGCTGAGTTACAGATGAAGAAGGACAAGCCTAAGTCCGTGATGGTGATCACGAGCAAGAAAGGCAAGTCCAAGCGCAAGGGCAAGGGCAAAGCTAAGAAAGGTTCTGAAGCTAGCCAGGAGTCCAAGCCATCTTCAGCTCTCAAGGCCAAGGGAGGCGTGACCTAGAAAGGAAATTGCCACCATTTTCAAAAGTCAGGACATTGGAAAAGGAATTGTCCTCTCTACCTGGAAGAACAAAAGAAGAAGGAGGCGACTGAAGCCTCTACTTAAAGGTGTCATGAAAGTAAACTTGTAACACTTTTTGAGGTATATGATACCAAGATGTAAAGTGTAAAGAATTCTTATTTGGGGCAAGTGTTGCCTTCATAGATAGGAGTACTTTAGTTTATTTTCAGCCAATAAGGCATGTAATACAGTTATGAACTGCTATTTCATACTTGCCAATAGATAGAAACACTTTATTTTTGCATATTGTATGACAATGATGGAAATCAATAAAGTTGTGTTTTCAATCTTAAAGATGTGATCTTTGTGGCAATTCCTTATTTATCTTGTGATATTTGATATGCATAAGATAAGATGATACCTAAAAGTTATAGATAACTCAATCATTTTAATTAGCATTAATCATCTATTAAGCCAATTACACAAAAATATGGTCAAATAATTTCGATCACTTTTAAAGAAAACAAGTCACTATGGAGGAGGGTATATTTTTTACTACTTGTGATTATGTATTGATTAAAGAATTTCACAGTTTGTGTTTCTCTAGATGTAGTATGATTCTAATAAATTCTAGATCTTAAATGGTATACTATTACCTAATAAAGTGACTATTAGGATCTACATAGTATCTAGACAAATGACTAGATGGGAAGTATTTGTTTCAGCCTTTCCTTAGTTTAATCATATATGTTTGAATCATCTCCAACTTTTTCCCTTTCTTATTTTGACTCGATTGTGCTCTTGCATGATGGCTCTCCAGCTATCTATGTTTGGATTAGCATGTGTAGTTTATGGTGCACCACCTATGCCACTATGAACTAGGTATTCAAGGTGAGACAGTCATCACGGTAGTGAGTCATGTAATTCCACTCTAGATACATAATCTATTTTCATATATTACACATGGTTGTTGGCCACTCCGTAGGCCACATTTATGACCACTTGAGGCACCTTGCCCTTAACAAGTCCCAGTGGTTTCTTGGTGTCCCCAAACCCAACCCACACAATCATTAGTTAAGTGTGAGAACCCAATACACTAAATGAGATTACTCAAAATACAAAACAAAATTACACATCGATTAAACACAAACCCAAAAAATAGGGTATAAAACTGATTTCAACATTTCCCAATTGCTCAGGAACATTTACATAATGCTCAATAACCTTTACAACTTCCATGTAGCCTCATCTACAACATAAACTTTACAAAGGACCACTATCCACATATTTTACATATACAAGCATCAACATGCTATTGTAAGCTCGATTAAATCAAAACATCAATATAAAATTTTCATGTGGACCTGAGAGTACAAGGACGACTGTAGGACACATTAGATAACTAAAATATCATATCTAGGGTTCATCACCTCAGATTCTATTTGCTACTATGGTTCTTCTTCTGTTGTTGTCGATCACCTAAAATGATGTGGTGACCCATGAGGTGAGACCCAGTCCCAGTGAGAGATATAACTCTCTCCAACAAATATTGATACCATCAGATTAAACAGTAAATAACTGAGCAGTTGGAGTATTTAATAGTCAATTGTGTAGATTGAATAGTTCAAGTATGCTAAATAGGTTAAGCAAATAATATTAGCAACAGGTATGATTATCCATGTATATACATGTAATAGGTAAATCCATTTCTCCAGATAGATATCTACTCAAATTTCATCAAATTGCATCTAATAACAATCATCATCATTAATCTGACTATTATCATATGCCTTGCTAACAACACAAGCAATCTAGTAGCATAAGAATCCCTGACATCATGAATATGTCTAGTTGCATAACATGGCTATCAATATTGGCATGTCAATTAGAGGGAACATATCTATATCATCAGTAGAACTAACATCATAACACAATTAAATGCATAGGCATGGTTATAAGTTTTAGACATTTCTAATTATATAGTCATGACTAGCAATATTAAACGTAGCTAGCAGCATCATCTTAACTATCAGCGTCAGTATATATGACAACATAAGCTTGTTTACAACATGAGAATAACTGCAACATAGGCATAACCATCATCTCTTATTGTACTATACATGATCTCAGTGAAAAGAAAGCAAACAAGGGTTATCATCTAATATAAAGCTTTGTGCATAACCCTAAACAAATATGCTACATGACAGTCTTACATCTTTTATTACGCCCTGGGGAGTTTGAGTCGTACCACTCAAAGTCCAACTAACCAACGCTTGGTCACAATTAGTTCCATATAAGATCTAGAAAGATCCAAACTCTAAGATCTTCTCCATACTTGATCAATACAAGTCTGCACCACAATGACATATAGTCAAACTACAAAACAACAACATATAGTCATGTAACTAGCCCACCTTGGTACAGGTCACGACACTAGCATCTAGGGTATTCAAACCCAATCACTAAGTTACAATTTTAGTTGTCCTCTAATCACATCATGTTATAATCACTAAGACTCGACCGCAATCGTTCTCAAAAAGCAGGCTAGGTATGATCGCAACCATCCTCCTGAAACACTTGCTGTCAGGTGTGAGACCCCTAACCTTGCTTAAAGTGTTGAAGAAGCTTAATTACCATAGTTTAATTCTTATAACCCTAATATAGCCTTGTGATATGTTTTTGTATCATGTGACAAGCTTAAGTTTCACATTGTTTGTGCAAGTTATGCAATTTTTTGCACATTTTAGACTTTTATCCAATTTACCCAATTGAGAGGTTTTCTTTGCAATTTATCACTTTCATTGTGTTATTTGGATGTTCTTTCATCATTATTTAGCTTTTTGAGCCATGGGGATCCTCTTTAATCCTTGGTTTGAAGGTGTTTTCTCCAAGGGTATTTTAGGGTTTACCCCTTCATGGATGAGATACCTTTAGTAGCTATCAACTAATGAATTATCTGATTGGCTCGAAAATTCAACAAAGGAGATCTAAGAAGGTCTATATGGACCGGTGGGAGAGCTTCTTGTCTGTGTTCTTGTGTAATCTTAATAGTTTAAGGCCATGGACACATGGGGATGCTACCTTTACACCTCATGCTTGGTTCCATCCTTATCCATGGGCTATATTTACCTCTTCCTTGCCCAAGTATGAAACTTTGCTTGATATATCTTTCCTCTAACCTGGAGAAATGAATATACTCTGTTTTTCTAAGGAACCAAGTTCTCTAAGGTAGAATACAACCTCTTTTTGTAGAAGAAGATCTCCTAGAGCTCCATCTAGCCCTACCTAGGGTTTCCAAGGTCATCTTCTAGGGATTTCGACCAAGGCGAGTTGTTTTCTTCCTTCCTTCTCCATTTATCTTGCTCTTCTCATTCCTTAGAGGTTCCTCCAGGTCGTACCCTTTCTATCCCATGGTAGAAATTGCTCTAAAGCTCTAAAACCCTACCTTTCTTGCTCCCTGTGCTTAGGGTTTGCTCATTTGATGAAGAAAGGTGCTAGATGGACGAGTTCATAAGTTATGCTAGGATTTTCTACCCTACCTAGTCATTTTTTCTTATGTTTGGGAATTTATCTTCTAATTAGAAGTAATTTTAATAACTTTCTCCACGTTTATTGCTTACCATAAGCTTGCTAGCTCATGTTCTTGCTTTTAAATGATGATCCATGCACTAAAAAGCTATGCTTGACTTGGATTTTAATTTTTATAATGTTACCTGTTCTGATTTCAGTTCTAGATGAACCTGTGATCATGTGTACATTATTCCTAATGTATAATATTATTGGGATCAGGTTGGTTTGACAACTGATGGTGCTAAACACCTATCAACCAATGGTAAATTTTAGGGTTTAAAGTTGATTTCTTCTATAAACACATGACTCAATGGTGGTACCATTGCAACAGCCGATTGTGTTGTCTTAATGACAATTGATGGTGGTGACCAAAGGTGTCAACTAATTTTCACCCTTTAGGTTAGGTGTTTTCCTGATTAGAAGCTTGGTGATTAACAACTAAGTACCCTAATGATGCTTTCAATCAATGGCGATATTAGTTTGATATTCGATGGAGATTAATGAATATAGTGTTGATATAACAACCTATGGTGACTTAATGGTCACTACTAATGGTGGATCAGGTCTCCACAACCTATGGTGATTTAAGCATGTAGTTTTAGCATCAATTAAGCCATAAACCAATGGTTTCTTGGGTCATTTGATGCAATTGTCGGACCTATACTCCAATTGATGATTTTAATATATGAACTTGACCTAATTATTAAGATCTAATGTTTCTTCATACAATAAATCAGAATGATGCCTAATTGTAATATTTTTATCATAATAAAGTGATTTAAATGGTTTCCTTTATGAGATCAACTTAAAAAGCTCATTTACTGACTACTTGTTTTAAATAAACAATCACTTCCGGGTTTTACCCTACTCTCAATGGAACTTTTTATGTTGTTAATCAAGGGATGTATAGGGTTAGATGGTGACTCTTTCTAGAGCACAACGCAATGACTTCATAGGTGGTTTGTTCAAGATTAATACTTATGTAAACAACCAATGACCTTAACTTTTCAACATTTAATGGTTAGAAGTCGATGCCTCAATATTCACATTATTTTCAGTGAAGTGTGTAGTGTAATGTTATGATTTTGATGGTGAGAATTTGATGGTTCAATGCCTTCAATTTTTAATATTACCCTTACCCTCATATGATTATGATTTATAATCACCATAATGAATTAATGGGTAACCCTAATGAGGTATAGCTTGTTATACCTAGCTTTAATATAACTAAATGATGGTAATTGGGTATGAATAGTCCTTGAATGATTAATACAATAATGGAGTATTCTTTTATTGTTGTTGAGACCCTAGTATGCTATAACCCGATGGCTACACCTTGATTTATGTGCGGGTTCATAGTTGAGAATAGTATGGAATGTGATGGTGATGCTTCACCTTATGCATCCATGATCTAATGGGGATGTCGTGAGTTAGTGTTTGGGTATAAGTGTTGATTAGTAACATTAATATAATTTATCTTATTGAACCTAACTCTAATGCAAATAGATAAATATGAGTATTCATGTTTAACATTCTTATATGATGGAATGATGGTGAAATAACCTCCTTAATATGATCATAACTTTAATATGTTAATTGGTGGTTATCATAGCCACATGGTTGATAGTTTCTTATGCTAAACATGTGCATTATGAATATGATGAGAGTTAATCATATCTAGATTCCTTACATGTTGATGTAATAAAGTAATGTTCTTAATATTAATATAACCCTGCTATGGTTGTTTATGAATATCTCCTAGCTCATTAATGCAATATTGTGTTGATCCAGTGTATTATATGTAAGTGATGTTGTTGAGCCTTGTTATAAGGCATGCCTAGATAATGATGATCTTACAGGGAATAGTATGATGGTCTTAATGATCTTTGGGCATGGTTGAGCCCTGAATGAGGTATAATCATCTTGTGTTGATAAGGGTTGATACCCTGTGATATTGTAAAAAGGATTTATATATTGTGATAGTATGATGACTTGTGTAGTTTCATGAATGGAATATGAATAGTACCATGTGATAATGAGATGAGAAATTATGTTTCACACATTTTATATTTTTTTGAAGTTGTGATATTTATATGCTTTCTAGAAGTGAATTAGGATTTGTATGTCTACTTGTTTGATGTAGCCTTAATTCACCCAATCGACATAACTAATCAAGTGCAACTCTAATCATGTAGTGACATGTGTTGTAGAGCCATCTTCAGTGTCAGAACTTGCTGGATGGTGAAACAAGTATTTCTAAGGGAAACTCATAGTGCATACTATTGAGTATATGGGGGTGGCAAGTTGAGGATATATCCTTGTCATCCACAATGCAGGTTATGGAGGATGGCTATGGGCATGCCTCAGACATTTGATCTGATTGAGGACAACTATAGTTGTACCTCAGATTAGAGGGTTTTGTATACCCTAGTTTCTAGTGTCGTGACTTGTACCAAGGGCGGACTAGTGGTTAGAAGCTTGACTATATGTCGTTGTAGTGGAAGCTTTGATTGATATGTCACTACCCTTTTACTTATTCTGACCGAGGGGAAGAGATCTTAGGATACTGACACTCCTAGATCTTATATAGAACTGAATAGCCCTTCATAGGGGTCGGTTGGACTTTGGATGGTATGATTAAAATTCTCTAGGGCATAATAAAAGACAAAATACATCCGTATAGAATATCTATTTAGGGTTATACATGACGCTTCACATTGGATGATAACCCTTGTTTATTCTCTTTACATAAAGATGATGCTTAGTGCAATTAAGAGATAGTAGATAAAATTAAGTCGTGGATATGCTTAAGATTGTAAATGTGTACATACAGTAGCCATGCTTATGTTGATATCTATACTGCTACTACTGATTATAATTATGATGCTAGATATATCATGTTGTTAGTTATGTTTATCATGCTAGCCATGCATCTATAATTAGAAATGCCTATATTGTTAATCATGCTTATGCAAATACTCGTTCTTATGTTGTTAGCTCTGCTTATGATATTGATCTGTTCAAACTATTAGACATGCTAATGTTGTTAGATATGCTTATGATGCTTGACTTATTCATGTTGATAGAGATAATATGCTACTAGACTTGCTTATGCTAGTCATGCATATGCTATTGAACCTCTTATACGATTAATAAGGAAAATGTCGATAGTCAGTTTAATGATGATGATTGTTGATGTGCACAAATCATATCACATTTTGGATCATGTTTGGTTGCATATCCATGTTGTTTTGACACAATTATCACTCTCATTCATGCTAGATTCTATATTTTTATCTATTCTTACTTGTCTCATGGTTTGGATTGTAGGTACTACATATTGCAATGCAATTATGAGGAATATATCATATTATCTCTTATTGGATCACTCCTCAAGTATCTACATATTTTGGGGTTCGAAATTATGCAAATACTACTTTTTACGGCATGTAAATCGGACCTACACACTGAAAGTTATGATCAGAATACACAACAGCCCAGAACAGCAAAGTGCACGCCGTGCACCTGCGAATTTTAGCCAGAAGAAAGTTTCTGGAAAGTTGCACGGTGTGCACTTTGAAGTGCACGCCGTGCACCTGGCAGTTTTAGCATTTTGTAAAATACGAGTTTTTATTTAAAACGAAGGGGGAACTTAATGGGCGGTTACGGACGGTCATTTGCGGAAGTTCTCTCGTCCCAGAGCAAGTCTAGAGCAGAGGAGGGCGATTTTGAGGGGAAAGGAGGTGGTTTCTTGCCAAAGGAGTCCATTTCTTCTTCTCTTCTTCTCCATTGTCTTCTCCAAGGTGCAGCCAAGCTTCCCCAACTTCGTGCAGCTTCTCGGGAGAGGAGCCAGCCCGTTTTGGAGCAACTTTAGGAGTGGAATTTCGTCCCCAAGACGGAATTCTACTTCTCTTGGGTTACACTTTCAATTCTCCTAGATTTTCCTTCTCTAAACCATGTTAAACTCCGAAAATTCTGTAGCATTTCTGCAATACATAATCATGGAAGAGTAGAATCCAAATCTTAGACATGGGAGAGTAACTCCCATGTCATAGCTTGTATGAACATATGAATTTCGTACTAAATGTTAGTTTCTTGCATGTTCCAAGAGTTGTTTCAGATCTGAAATTCTTGGTTGTGTGATTGGCCATCATACTTGCATGTTTTATGCTTTCTTTCATAATCTGAGAAGATGTGTTTGAGAGTATGGAGTTACTCTTTTGGCAACTTTTCCTTGACCGCGAGAGTGGCTGGGATTATGTTGAGGAGCAAGGTTTGTGATTTGAAATGAAATACATACACGAGAGTGATGTAAGGAGTTAAAATCGTCATCACTTCACCGGGAGGTGAGTGATGACTACAAACCTCCTTTGCAAGTTAATTAACATGTTTAAATTCATTTTTTAATATAAGCTATGATGTGATAGTGAAATCCCAAGTCTAAGATCCTTCCAAATCTGAATCTTAACCTTTCTTAAGTGATAATTTACTGTTTTGTTTTAAATCTATAATTTAGTTGTTTTAATCCAACCATCTTGTGTACAATGATCTAGATTATTGAAAATCATAACTCTTGCGCCTAACTAACCAACGCTCCTTGTGTTCGACCTCGACTACAACTACTCTCGTATACTTGCGGGATATAGCTAGTTGAGTAAAAGATCATTTTTAATGATTGAAACTCGTTAGTGTAAACTACCAACAATTGTTATTAGCTACATTATGTATTTTGTTAATCATTAGTGTTGTTGACCATATTTTTTATATCTGCTTAAACTATCTCATTACCTAAAAATTTTAAAATCAATAAACATTGTTGGAGGTCATGTCTCTTACTGGGACATGGGTCTCACCCTTGTGGTTTGCCACATTTTAATAGGTAATCAGAAGTGACGAAAACAAACCTATGGCAAAAAAGAGGAGCTATAGTAATGAATATGTGAGAAAAGTTGATAGATGTCTAGTGTGTCCTAGAGTCGTCCATGTACTATCAGGTCTGGGCAGGAAAAGTTTGTATATGGTGTTTTAAACGAATCAGAATTTTGTTAGCATGTTATTGTTTGTTGTGTGGCATATACAAATAGTTTTTATCCTGTATATATATGTTTTAGCTAAGGTGATAGAACAATTTGTATCAAATTCTTGGCATAGTATGGATATAAGAAAGATGTTAGGCTCTTATGCAAATGTTTCTGAGCGGGTGCTGACGTTGAAATCGGTTTTAGTTTACCCATATTTTTGGGTATGTGATTAATTAGTGATCGATTGTGCTTTATGTTTTGAGTAATCTCGTTTAGTGTAACAGGTTTTCACAAGTTAGTATCAGAGCTTTAGGTTCATTGAGTCTACAAGGATACTAGGACTTAAGACTAGGATGATGTCTAAATTAGTCACATGACACAAAAACATGGTGCATACAACCTAATCTCAATACTTGGGTGCCCTGGCCAGATATTCAATTATTTAAGAAATAGTAAGTATGGAACTATTAGATTATTATTTTTTTATTACTCTGATCAAATAGTCCTTTAGAAATAATCTGAAGAGCATAACAAAGCAGAAATCATGGTGCAAATAACTTAATATTACCTCAAGAGAAGATGAGGATTACATCATTATCTATCAAAACTTGAATTGTTGGTAACTATAAGAGAAATATATAACACCATGAAATCTAAATTTGAATACAAATAGGTAAAAGAGGAGTTTTTGAAGATATAATTCAAGAAGATAATAAAGTAAAATACAAACAAGTCTATGCTTATAAAGTGATTCAAGGTATGATATCCACATAAGATGGAGAGAACTCTAATGATAAGTCTAAAATGAGAAGATAAATGAGAACAATGACAAAGGAATAAGGTGGAACCTGAGTTAATCTCAGGCCAACCTATGTGTGTAAGAAAGTGTAAATGTAAAATAAGCATGGCATTTGAAAGAAATTAAGGAAGATGACCCATGATTAATGAAGAAAATGTGGAATATGATGATTTACATGTTGATAAGTGGTTGAAAAATATGATAAAATAAGAGAACATACCCAAGTGTGATAAATAGTCAACAAGGAAGGAGTAATGAGATATGTTAATCATGATTATTCCTATGCTAATGGCAAGGAACCCAAAATGAAAAGGGTAAAATGATACATAAGAAGTTGTAACTTGCATAATGAAAATATAATTGGTTACCTTTTTGCTAGTGACCCTTGAAAAATATTGCTATGATGTGGGAAGTGTGTTTCCCTTTGTGTCTTTCTTTTCTAGGGAACAACTTTCAAGTGGATCATTGCCACTTTGTATGTGTGGATTCGTTGTAAACATGAGGGTAGATAGATTATTATATAGCATACAGTTTTTTGGACTATGGTTCCAAGATCATAAATTTTGTGATGAGTTACTTTTGAGCCTTCCAATAATTAGGAAGACTCCTCTTATATGTCGTGATATTTGTTATGTTGGTAAAAGTGGATGAGATAAGGATGTGAGTTCCTTATAGCACATGAGGTGGATACCAAGGTAATGAATCCTAGTATCTAATATGTATCAACAATATGGGAAGTATGTGAAGGTTGGAGATGTTTATTAAATGAACATTCCAAGTATTCCTCTCCCTTAGAGAGAGAGTTGATGATGACCCTCTAAAGATTGTTTGGAAGGAAAAACAAAAGTGATTCTATAATGTTGTGTATGGTTCAGTGATTGTTGGGCAAGACCACTATCAAGGATAGATGGTTTGCTAATCAGTAAACATGTGCTATCGTGTTCCTTTAAGATAAAATATCCTTTAGACATAACAGTTAGAATGGATGACATAAGTTACATGACCATGGCGAGTTTAGGGTTATGTCCTTTAGACTAACCAATGTACTGATATAATTTATGAATAGGAGGAACAGAGTTTGCAGGTCATGTCTTACCTGTTGTGGCAAGCTTTGAATGATGACGTCTCAAGTTATTTTAGAGATGGTCAGTAACATGGTAAACATATTTGCTAAACCTAAAGAATGTTGAAGTAACTGTACTTATGTGTGACAAGTCTAGAAAGAGTGAGTTTGGGGTTGACTAAAGTATCTTCTTGGAGTTATGATACATCTATTAAGTGTGTTGTGGGAATCCTGATAAGATGAAGATAATGTCGTTGTTCTACCCCTAACAAGGTCAATCAAGAAGATATATTTGTTAACGGTTATAGACAAGTGTATGATTCTTCAACTAGATAGATGGTCAGTCCACCATTGAGATGATTGGAGAATCCTCTAAAAACATATTCCTCATATTTTTTGAAAATTAGGGGATGCCTACATTGTTGATTGAGTTGTTAATTAGAACAACCATTAAAGGAGTATAGAGATGAAACCTTGTAAAGTTACATATGATAAGAGATACATAATGTTCTATCTTTGATAAGAGCCAGTGAGTATGACTATTGAGTAATGTGTTGATACAATAGATATAATTTTAGGATGATAGCTAGAATTTAAAGTTGAAAATTACTATTAGATTTGTACAGGTGGCACAACAAGTTTCTATGTTCCATATTTGCAAATGTCTTCTTATGTGGGGGTTTTGTGCTGACCCAAGATAAGATATGTATGAATGGAAAGAGAAGAACATGGACTCTATAAGAGTGAGGTGACATTGCCATAATATGGAAGTAACCATGTGTAATATTGAGTGTGACATGCATGAGAAGTGTCCATCTATGTGTACCTTGGATTTCGGGGGCTAAATCCCTGTTAGAGGTTTATGGTTGTGAGACCCCTAACCTTGCTTAAAGTGTTGAACAAGATTAATTACCATAATTTAATTCTTAGAATCTTAATATAGGCTTGTGATATGTTTTGGTATCTTGTGACAAGCTTACAAGTTTGGTCCAATTTGGACAGTGTTTGTGCAAGTTATGCAATTTTATGCAGATTTTGGACTTTTCTACAATTTACCCAATTGAGAAGTTTTCTTTTCAATTTATCACTTTCATTATGTTTTTATGGATGTTCTCTCATCATTCTTGAGCTTTTTGATCCATGGGGCTCCTGGTTAAACCTTGGTTTGAAGGTGTTTTCTCCAAGGGTATTTTAGGGTTTACCCCTTCATGGATGAGCTACTTTTAGTAGCTATCAACTAAAGATCTATTTGATTGGCTTGTAAATTCAACAAAGGAGATATAATTAGGTCTATATGGATGGTGTGGAAGCTTCTTGTGTGTGTTTTTGTATATTTTTAATAGTTTAAGGCCATGGACACATGGGGAAGCTACTTTTACACCTCATGCTTGCTTCCATCCTTATCCATGGGCTATATTTACCTCTTCCCTGCCCAAGTACGAAACTTTTCTTGCTCTATCTTTCCTATAACCTTTAGCAACAACTCCACTCTATTTTGTTGCAGAACTAAGTGCTCTAAGGTAGAATACAACCTCTTTTTGGAGAAGAAGGTCTCCTAGAGCTCCATCTAGCCCTACCTAGGGTTTCCAAGGTCATCTTCTAGGGATTTTGACCAAGGCAAGTTGTTTTATTCCTTAATTCTCCTTTTCTCTTTCTCTTATTCTTCTTTAGACCTTCCTATGAGTTGAAACTTTGTTGTTCCATGGTATAAATTGCTCTAAAGCTCTAAAACTCTACCATTCTTGCTCCTTATGCTTAGGGTT
Organism: Alisma plantago-aquatica; assembly: GCA_963693085.1. Classification (NCBI taxonomy): domain Eukaryota; kingdom Viridiplantae; phylum Streptophyta; class Magnoliopsida; order Alismatales; family Alismataceae; genus Alisma; species Alisma plantago-aquatica. The sequence goes on along the minus strand of OY856412.1, from coordinate 1,274,713,837 downwards.
TGCTCATTTGATGAAGAAAGGTGCTAAATGGGCGAGTTCATAAGTTATGCTTGGATTTTCTACCCTATATGCTCGTGTTTTCTTATGCTTGGGATTTTATCTTCTAATTAAAGGCAAGTTGTATAACTTTTTCCACGTTTATTGCTTACCATAAGCTTGCTAGCACATGTTCTTGCTTTTAAATGATGATCCATGCACTAAAAAGCTATGCTTGACTTGGATTTCGATTTTAATAATGTTCCCTATTCTGATATCAGTTCTAGATGAACCTGTGATCATGTGTACGTAATTCCCAAGGTATAATATAATTGGTATCAGGTTGGTATGACAACTGATGGTGCTAAACACCTATCAACCAATGGTCAATATTAGAGTTTAAAGCTGATTTCTTCTATAAAACGCATGACTCAATAGTGGTAGTACCATTGCAACAACAGATGTGTTGTCTTCATGAAAACTGATGGTGGTAACCAAGGGTGTCAACTGACGTTTACCCTTTAGGTTAGGCGTTGGCTTTATTAGAAGCTTAGTGATTAACAACTAAGTACCCTAATGATGCTATAAACCAATAGTGATATTAGTTTGATATTCGACGGTGATTAATGAATATAGTACTGATCTAACAACCTATGGTGACTTAATGGTCACTACTGATGGTCGATTAGGTCTCCAAAACCTATGGTGAGTTAAGAATGTAGTTGTATCATCAATTCAGACTTAAACCAATGGTTTCTTGGGTCATTTGATGCAATGGTCGGACCTATACTCCAATTGATGATTTTGATATATGAACTTGACCTAATGGTTAAGATCTAATGTTTCTTCATCCAATAAATTGGAATGATTCCTAAATGCAATATTTTGGTCCTAATAAAGTGATTTAAATGGTTTCCTTTATGAGATCAACTTAAGAAGCCCATTTACTGATGACTTATTTTAAATAAACAATCACTTGTGGGTTTTACCCTACTCTCAATGGAACTTTTGATGTTGTTAATCAAGGGATGTCTAGGGTTAGATGGTGACTCTTTCTAGAGCACAACTCAATGACTTCATAGGTGGTTTGTTCAATATGTTTACTTATGTAAACAACCAATGGCCTTACCTTTTCAACATTTAATGGTTATAAGTGGATGCCTCAATATTCCCATTGTTTTGGATGAAGTGTGTAGTGTAGTGTTATAATTTTGATGATGAGAATTTAATGGTTCAATGCCTTAAACTTGTGGTCTTACCCTTTCCCCCGTATGATTATGATTTATAATCACCATAATGAATTAATGGGTAACCCTAATGAGGTATAGCTTGTTATACCTAGCTTTAATATAACTAAATGATGGTAATTGGGTATGAATAGTCCTTGAATGATTAATACAATCATGGAGTATTCTCTTATTGTTGTTGAAAACCTAGTATGCTATAACTCAATGGCTACACCATGATTTATTTGTGGGTTCATAGTTAAGAATAGTATGGAATGTGATGGTGATGCTTCACCTTATGCATCCATGATTCAATGGGGATGTTGTGAGTTAGGGTTTGGTTATAAGTGTTGATTAGTAACATTAATATAATTTATCTTGTTGAACCTAACTCTAATGCAAATAGATAATGATGAGCATTCATGTTTAACATTCTTATATGATGGAATGATGTTGAAATAACATCCTTAATATGATCATATCCTTAATATGTTAATTGGTGGTTATGATAGCCATGTGGTTGATACTTTCTTATGCTAAACATGTGCATTATGAATATGATGAGGGTTAATCATATCTAGATTCCTTGCATTTTGATGTAATAAAGGAATGTTCTTATTGTTAATATAACCTTGCTATGATTGTTTATGAATATCTCCTAGATCATTAATGCAAAGATAATGATGATCTTGCAGCAAATAGTACGATGGTCTTAATGACCTTTGGGCATGGTTAAGCCCTATATGAGGTATAATCCTCTTGTGTTGATAAGGTTTGATACCCTATGATATTGTGAAAAGGATTTATATATTGTGATAGTATGATGACTAGTGTAGTCTCATGAATGGAAAGTGAATAGTACCATGTGATGATGAGATGAGAAATTATGTTTCACATGTTTTATATTTTTTTGAAGTTGTGATATTTATATGCTTTCTAGAAGTGAATTAGGGTTTGCATGTCCACTTGTTTGGTGCAACCTTAATTCACCCAATTGGCATAACTAATCAAGTGCAACTCTAATCATGTAGTGACATGTGCCGTAGAGCCATCTTCAATGTCAAAACTTGTTGGATGGTGAAATGAGTATTCCTGAGGGAAACTCGGAGCACATATTATTGAGTATGTGGGGGTGGCAAGTTGAGGATATATCCTTGTCATCCACAATGCAGGTTATGGAGGATGGCTATGGTCATGCCTCAGACATTTGATGTGATTGAAGACAATTGTGATTGTACCTCAGATTAGAGGGTTTTGTATACCCTGGTTTCTAGTGTTGTGACCTGTACCAAGGGCGGACTAGTGGTTAGCAGCTTGACTATATGTCATTGTAGTGAAAACTTTGACTGATATGTCACTGCCTTTTTACTCGTACTGACCGAGGGGAAGATATCTTAGAAACTGACACTCCTAGATCTTGTATTGAACCGAATAGCCCTTCACAGGGGTTGGTTGCACTTTTGATGGTATGATTAAAATTCCACAGGGCATAATAAAAAGATGTAATACAAATGTATAACATATTTGTTTAGGGTTATACACGACACTTCACATTGGATGATAACCCTTGTTTGTTATCTTTACATAAAGATGATGCTTAGTGCAATTAAGAGATAGTAATATACTTATGTTGTGGATATGCTTAAGATTATAAATGTGTACATACAGTAGCCATGCTTATGTTGATATATATACTGCTATTGATGATTATAATTATGATGCTAGATGTATCATGTTGTAAGTTATGTCTAGCATGCTAGTCATACATCTGTAATTAGAAATGCATATACTGTTAATCATGCTTATGCAAATACTTCTTCTTATGTTGTTAGCTCTACTTATGATATTAATCTGTTCAAACTATTAGACATGCTAATGTTGTTAGATATGATTATGATGTTGTACTTATTCATGTTAATAGAGATAATATGCTACTAGACTTTCTTATGCTAGTTATGCATATGCTACTGAATCTCTTATATGGTTCATAAGGAAAATGACGATAGTCAGCTTAATGATGATAAGTGTTATCAACCCCTTTATGTATTTTGTTAATCATAAGTGTTGTTGATGTTATTTGTTAATTCTTCTTAAACTGTCTCATTACCTAAAAATGTTGGAATCAATAAATGTTGTTGGAGGTTATATCTCTTGTTGGGACATGGGTCTCACCCATGGGGTTCGCCACATTTTTTTGGTAATCAGAAGGGACGAAAACAACCATGTGGAAGCAAAGAGGAGCTATAATAATGAATCTGTGAGAAAAGTTGATTAGATGTCTAGTGTGTCCTAGAGTCATCCCTGTACTCTCAGGTCCGGGCAAGAAAAGTTTTTATATGGTGTTTCAAATGAATCAGAATTTTGTTAGCATGTTAATTTTTGTTGTGTGGCCTATATAAATATTGTTCCCCTGTGTATACATGGTGTGGCTAAGGCGATAGAACAATTTATATCAAATTCTTGGCATAGTATGGATATATGAAAGATGTTGGGCTCTTATGCAAATGTTTCTGAGCGGGTGCTGACGTTGAAATCGGTTTTAATTTATCCATTTTTTGGGTATGTGATTAATTAGTGATTGATTGTGCTTTATGTTTTGAGTAATCTCATTTAGTGTAATGGGTTCTCACATCAGGATGACAAGCACCCCACATACTCAACTGTATCCGCTTTGAGATTCCCTTAGGAATACTCATTTCACCATCTAGCAAGTTCTGACACTGAAGATGGTTCTATGGCACAAGGCACTACATAATTAGGGTTTCACTTGATTAGTTATCTCCATTTGAATGAATTAAGGCTGAATCAAACAAGTGGACAAACAGACCCTAATTCATCTCTAGCAAACATTGCTATATAACAACTTCAAAAGATATAAAATGTATGAGACATAATTTCTCATCTCAATATAACATGGCACTATTCACATGTCTATCAAAACACTATACTTGTTATCACATCATCATCACACGGTACTATTCATTTCCATTCAAGAGACTACACTTGTCATCACACTATCACATGATATACATCCTTCACAATATCACAGGGTATCGACCTTTGTCATCATAAGAGGATTACACCTCATTCAGGGATCAACCATACCCAAAGGTCATTAAGACCATCAAATCATTCCATGCAAGTTCATCATTATCTTTCCATGCCTTATAACAAGGCTCAAAAAACATCACCACACATGTGATTCACAAGCTCGACATGATATTGCATTTAATAACTAAAAGATGTTTACAGGATAACATGGTAGGGTTATCTTAGCATTTAAGAGAATTCCTTTATTATATCACATATAAGGAATCTACATGATTGTTAATCATCATACTTATAGTGTACAAGTTTAGTATAAGAAAGCATAAATCATAAAGCTATGATGACCACTAGTTAACAAATTAGAGTTTCAATCATTCATTAGAAAGTATATTCGATCATTATATTAATCATTCAAAGAAAGATAACATGATTAAACATCATAATCTACTTGCATTAGGGTTAGTTTTAGCAAGGTACGTTACATCGGAGTTATAGTTCAGCATTCATTCACAAACCTTAACCCATTGCATCCCCATATAATCTTGGATGCATAAGGCACAACATCATCATCACATTCCATACTATTCTCAAGTATGGATCCACACATATGTCAAGTTATAACCATTAGGTTATAGTATACTAGAGGTCGACAACAATAATAGAGACTCCATTATTCTATTATTCCACAAGGAAGGATGATCATAGTTCATCAACATCACTTGAGTTCATTAGGATTAAGTGTAACAAGCTATATCCCATTAGGGTTACATATCAACACAATATGGTCATTATCCATTCTATTCATATGAGGGAAAAGGTAAGACTACCTTATTAAGGTCAAATCTCCATTGGTTCCAACATCATTCAACCCATATCACCATACCACAACATCACCCAGAACCATTGGATGTTGAAAAGGTAAGACCATTGGTTATTTACATAAGTAAACACATTAACAAACCATATGTAAAGCTATTGAGTTGTGACCTAGAAAGAGTCACCATTAAACCCTAAACATCCTTATTTAATAACATAAAGTGGAAGCATAAGTTGTGGGATTCAAACCCATAACCAGTTGTATATTTTAAGCAAGTCATCATGTCAATAATCAAACTCCTTAAATTTATCTCATGAGGGGAACCATCAAATTCATATTATTAGAAATCATATGTAATACTATAGGTTTCAATACAAACCAACAGATGTTAAAGAATCCAATCTCAACCATTAGATCAAGTCTATTATTCAAAACTATTAGATGAAGAAGTGTTAGATCCTAACCATTGGATCAAGTTCATATTTCAAAACCATCAATTCGAGTATAAGTCTAATCATTAGATCAATTGAACTAAGAAACCATTAGTTTATGGATTAATTGAAGCTACATTTAAAGCATTGACTCCTCATTAGTTGTGGTGACCTGATCTACCATTGGTTGTGACATCTTAGGTCACCATCTATGGATAGGATCAACACTATATTCATTTAATACCATCGGATAAAGCTAATGTCATCATTGATTGATAGCATCATTAGAGTATCAAACCATTTCTCATTTAGGTTCCAAGTGAGCCTAACACTGACCTAAGGTGTGACTATTAGTTCACTCCATAGTTCATCATCCTTGGTCACCACCTTCGGTTGTCATGAAGACCACACCATCGAATCATGTGTTTAGAGAAGAAAACAACCTAGAAACCCTAATATGGACCATCGGTTGATAGGTGCTTAGCACCATAGGTGGTGATACAAACCTAAAATAAATCATATCCTTCCTTGGGAAGAATGTGCAAATGATTACAGGTTCATCTAGAACTAGAAACACATCTGGAAACACCATAAAAATCAAAATCCCAAACAAGCTTATCTTCTTAATGCTTAAATCACCATTTTAAGCAAGAACATGAGCTAACAAGCTTATAGTAAGCAATATAAGCAAAGAGGGTTATAAAAATCACCTCCAATGAGAAGAAAAGACTTCTAGAAGCAATAAACTAGAGCCAAGAAGGTATAAAACCCAAGAAGAAGCTCTGATCTCGTCCAACTAGGCACCCTTCTTCACAAGGAATCAAAACCCTAGAAGAAGAAACAAGAAAGGTAGGATCTTGAGATCTAAAGTAACTTTTACCATAGAACAGTAGAGTTCCAACCTGGAGGAAGGTCTAAGGAAGAAGAAGAGAAAGAAAAATAGATAAGGAAGGAAGAAAATAACTTGCCTTGGTCAAAATACCTGGAAGATGACCAGGGAAACTCTAGGTAGGGCTAGATGGAGCTCTAGGAGACCCTCTTCTCCAAAAAGAGGTTGTATTCTACCATAGAGAACTTGGTTCTACAGAAAAATAGAGTGGAGTCGTTTCTACAGTTTAGAGTAAAGAGAGAAAGAAAAGGCTTCGTACTTGGGCAAAGAAGAGGTGAATATAGTCCATGGATAAGGATTGAAGCAAGCATGAGGTGTACAAGTAGCTTCCCCATGTGTCCATAGCCGTAAACTATTAAGGATATACAAGCAACCACAAAAGAAGCTGCCCCACCATTCATGGATACCTTATTAGGAACCATTTGTTGAATTTACAAGCCAAGCAAATAAATCATTGGTTGATAACTCCTAAAGGTAGCTCATCCATAAAGGGGTGAACCCTAAAATATCCTTAAAGAAAACACCTCCAAACTAGGGCAAAATTGAGAACCCCATGGCTCAAAGAGATCAAGAATGATAATATAACATTCATGGACCATAATGCAAGTGAAAATTGCAAAGAAAATCTCTCAATTGGGTAAATTTCATAAAAGTCCAAAATGTGCATAAAATTGCATAACTTGCACAAACATTTTCCAAAATGGATCAAATTTGAAAATTAAGATTGTATTACAATTCCAAAGCATATCAAAAGGTTATATTAAGGTTCTAAGAATGTAATTGTGGTAATTAATGAAGTTCAACTATTTAAGCAAAGTTAGGGGTCTCACAACCATAAACCCCTAACAAGGATTTTGCCCCCAAAATCCAAGGTACACATAGATGGACACTTCTCATGCATGCCATCCTAAGTCTTACACATAGTTACTTTCATAACATGGTGATGTCACATCATTATCATAGAAGACATATTCTTCTCCCTCAACTCTTGCATATGTTACCTTGGTTCGACATAAGAATTGTTGTGCCACATGTACAGGTCTGGTAGTACCTTTCAACTTGGGACTCTAACCATTATCCTGGACTATACTATTTGTTGTACCACACATCATAGGTCATACTTGCTGGTTCTTACCAAACATAAAACGTCATGTATCTATGATCATATGTAACTTTAAAGGATCCATCTCTATGCTCCTTTAACGATTGTTGTAATTAAAAACTCAATAAATTAGGTGGGTATCCCCTAATTATCAAGAACTATAAGGCATATGTTCTTAGAATATTCTTCAATCACCTCAATGATGGACTGGCTATCTCTCTAGTTGAAGAATCATACACTTGTCTACAACTGTTATCAAATATAACTTCCTAGTTGATCTTATTAGGGGTTGGACAATGAAACTGTCTTCATCTTATTAGGATTCACACAACCTACTTAGCATATGCAACATGACTCCAAGAGGGTACACTAGTTAACCCCCAAGTCAATCTTGCTAAACTTGTCAAACATAAGTATAGTTGCTCCAACATTCTTAAAATTTAGCAAATATGTTAACCATGCTACTGACCATCTCTAAAATACCTTAATATGACATCATTCAAAGCTTGTCACAACTTATGAGACATAACCTTATTACTTTCTTCCTCCTATTTATGAATGCTATTGATGCATTGGGTAGTATAAACGGCATAAACCTAAACTTATCATGGTCATGTAACTTATTCCATCCACTCTAATTCTTATCCATTGATATTTTGATCCTAGGTTTATTTTAAAGGAACACGGTAACACATGTTTGTTGATCAACAAACCATCTATCCTTGATAGTGGTCTTGCCCAACCATCAGTAGACCATACATAACATTATAGAATCACTCTTCTTTTCCCAATCAACACTTGGAGGATCATCAACTCTCTCCCAATATTGGAGAGGAACACTAGATAGATCATATAATGGATATATTTAACTCCTACATGATTGATACACTTTGGATACTAGGATCCAATCCCTTGGTATCCACTACATGTGCTATAAATAATGCATACCCTAGTCTCATCCACCTCCTCAACATCATAACCAGCTAAAAAAATATAGGAGGAATCCCCCTAACTCTTGGAAGGCTAAAAAAGCATTCTCATTACAAAACATAAAGATTTTGGAACTATAATCCAAGACAACAACACATCATATCAAGATATCCATTGCAGGATTATAGAGAATCCACATGTACCAAGTGGCATGAGATCTACTTAGAGGCTATACCTCAAAAAGAAGAAATGCAAAGGGAAACACACTTCCCACATCACTACAACATTATCTAGGGTCACAGGTAAAAGGTAACCAATTCTATTTTTCCCATGAAGGTTACACTTTTTATGCATCATCTTACCTCTTACAGCTTGGTTCCTTTCCATTAGAATATGAATTATTAAGATTATCACATCTCATTGCTTTTTTCTTATTAACTATTCATCATTCTTGCATATGTCCTCTCATTTTACCATGTTTTCAATCACTGATCAAGGAATAGGTCATCATATTCCATATTTTCTTCATTAAGCAAGGAGCTTCTCCCTTGATTCTTTCCAATACCATGCATATTATAAATTAACACTTTCTTACACACATAGGTTTGTCCACAATTATCTTAGGTTCCATTTTATTCATCTACTATTGTTCTCATTCATATTCTCATAATTTCCTTATAACATGACCTCTCTCCTCTTATGTCAATTTCATACCTTGAATCACTTTATTAGCACAAACTTATTTGTCTTTTACTTTATTATTTTCTTGAATTACAACTTTAACAACTCCTATTTTGCTTATTTTTATTCATACTTAGGTTTGATGGCTTTGTATATTTCTCTTACAGTTACCAAATATTCAAGTTTTATAGGTTATGATGTAATTCTCATCTTCTTTAGGGTAATATTGAGATATTTGCACCATGATTTCTGATTTGTTATGCTGTTTAGATTGTTTCAAAATGACAACTTGATCAAAGTAATCAGAAAAAAAACAATCTAAGAGTTCCGTACTACCTTTTCTTCAATAATTGAATACCTGGCCATGGAACCCAAATACTAGCCAACTGATCGTTCCGCATAGTTTCTTATTCTGAATCAAATTGGTAATCAATGGGCGATTAATGCTAAACATGACATCAACATCAATCCTTGTTCCAACCGAATTGGCAATTGAATCGGGTGACCCAGATGGTGAATTGGTTGGTTCACATAGTGAAATAATCATTTCACAAGTGAAATGGTCATTTTACATGTCCAGTTTAGGCAGAGTTCAACCAATATTGATTATAATTGACCTGACACTCCAACCAATTGGTTCAATAGTTGAATTGGACAGTTAAGAGTGTAGTCGGTCAACTTTAAACCTCACTTATTTGACTGAATACTTAAACACTTTTTGTAATCAAGTTAAATATCATTCATAAATATACTCCTATTCCAAGTGCATCCTATGTGTGAGACCCTATAGGTCCCAATTACGTTGGCAGTGAATGTCCATAACCAACTTATGACATCACAAGCAAAGAGTGGCATCTAGAAAAACATCATTGCTACCCAAGTAATTTGGAAAGTTGGAGAACAACTTCAACCTACAATCAATGATCAGTGTTACTGTGATCCTATAGTTCCTTTGTCTCTGATATCCAAATTGAACTTGAGGCATGGAATTGTCATCCTCTCAGTGTTCAATCTATATTCCTTGTGATTAATCTAGTTCTAATTTGACCAAAACCATTCCAGTTAATTGTGTCTAATGTCTCTACTTGAGTGATTTCATATTAGGTATAGACATACTCCAAATTCCCTAACTTGTGCATCTCAACTTGGAGAAAAGACAAGCCAAAGTCAATACAAGTACACATTTTTGGAATTTGATGTAAATCTATTATAATCATGTTGTAAATCACTTGTAATGATTTTATGACTTATAATTAAGCTTACAAAAAACAAGGAGCACTTAAATCAAATATTTAAGTACTTCAATGACATTTTCCAAAATTTATTACAAGTTGTTAATCAGTCGAGTTACAAAATCAATTGATCCCTTGATGAATTTAAAAAATGTCTTGGTTTGGTCCAGTTACAAACTTGACCAATCCATTTGATGGAGTTACAAACTTAGACGATTCCTACACTATACAAACTGAATAGTGCAATCAGACGATTTTTCGACACGTAGAACTCAACCTATCACATTGTACAGAAAAGTGCTTCTAGACGTTAGAATTTCACAAAACTTGAAAAAAGTATCAATTGCAACATTCCAAACGAATAATATTCTTTGTTAAGTGTTCCCAAAGTCTTGTAGGCATACTTAACTGTAAATAGGACCCCTTGGGCTTCATCCCTTGGTTAGCCAAGCACTATGAAGGTCCATATTCTATAGTTGAGTGATCATACAACCTCCTCTCTCTCTCTAAGCTTAATCACTTGCATCATCCATTAGAGTGAGTAGGAGATTTGTAAGAGATCTAGTCCTACATGTATATCTTGTGAGGCTCTCACTTCCACCACCTCCCAATATCTCATTCAACCATGAGGATGAAGGTTATCTCTCTTGGCTAAGAGAGGTGAAGAAGAATAAGGGAATGAGTCCCTTGGTGAAGAACAAGGCTGAAGACTTGGAGCGAGAGTGGGTTGTGAAGGTAGAAGACTCCTTGCTCAAGTGGGTAAGTCCTTTGTGAAAGCTTCTCTGAGTGAAGGTGAAGTCAAAATCTAAAGATCCAAGAATAGTGGGTAATTCCTAGAAGGCTAAAAACTTGTGCAAGAGTGGGTAAGTCCTTGGAGAAGGTCGAAGGCTCATTGCAAAGTGGGTAAATCCTTGGTTAGGTTGAAGACTATTTATATTGGATAAGTAAGTCCTTTGGTGAGTCATGTGTTGTAACTCTTATAAGTGAATATATATAGGAAGACACACTAATAAATCCTAGAGGTTGACCTCTCTAGGTAGTGTACTGTCATACTCCTAGTTTGGAGTGTTGAACCACTCGACATATCTTGTCACTTGGTGTTTGTTCAATGTCTCTCTCCCTTTCTATGCATGCTTTAGTTGCACTCAAATTTCTTTTTTAGCAACCTTATCTTGTGATATAACTTGAAGGTCTAATGAATGTTGTTTAAGTGCCTTCAGCTCTATTCACCTTCCCCTCTAGAGAACACAATCACCCATCCTAGATCCAACAATTGGTATCAAGGTAGGTCATCTCCAAGCATACTTCCACAAATAGGATAAGATGGGTGACTACCATAGAGGGAGATATTTGATCAACCTTCCAATCATTGATGGGACCAATTTCCTCTATTGGAAAAGAAGGCTACAATTCTACATCCAAGGATCAAGTCTTGAACTATGGCAATGGCAGACCATCCATAAAAGGTACCGGAGACAAAGATAGAAGAATGGGGTGAAGCTACAATGAAGAAATCTACCTTGAATTCAAGAGTGATCAACATCCTCTATGCCACCATGAACCCCACTGAGTTCAAATGGATTTCATCTTGTGAGACAGCCTATGAGGCATGGAGAAATCTATGCATCACTTATGAGGGGACAACTCAAGTGAAGGAAAGAAAAGTCTACATGCTCAAATGGATGCTTGAGAACTTCAAGATGGGAAAGTAGGAGAATATTTCCAACATGTACTCAAGATTCAACACAATTGCAAATGGTCTTTCCGTCCTAGTTCATCCTATGAGTAGTGTAGATATCAACTCTAAGATCCTTAGAACGCTCCCCAAGAAATGGGAATCCAAGGTGACTTCCATTGAAGATGCAAGGTCGCTTGGTGATATTTCTATTGAAGAGCTCATTGGAAATATACAAGCCCATGAAGTCACACTTGAAAAGAGATAAGAAGTTGAAATACAAGAGGAGAAAGAGATAAAGAGAATGAAGAAGGCTAAAACTAAGGCTCAAATTGAAACTATTGTTGATCAAGCCTCTCCATACTCTAATATTAAAGAAGATGTCATGCAATCCCATAGACTCTACAAAGGCAATAATTCCTCCTCCATTTGTGCCTCAAGTGTGGAGAGAAGGGTCACTTCAAGATAGATTGTCTACAAGGAAAAAAGACCCATCATCACAAGTGAAGAGATGAGAAGTACAAGAAGAAGGAGAAATGGCACAAAAGCTCAAGTGACTCCTCCAACTCAAGCTCAAGTGAAGAATCAAGAGGAGTATCTAGCTCAAGCTCTAGTGATGAAGGACAATGCCATTTTTCTGTCATGGATTCTACAAGAAAAGACTCAAATGAGGTAAATCTAAACTCTTTAGATAAAGAACCATTAATTGCTATCATTATCTACTCATGCCTCTCTTAAGTCTTCTAAAAGGAAAAGGAGAAAGCTTGCTAGAATTCTTGATAATTTTCATATAGAATTATATGATCTTGAACATGCTAATACTTGTTTTCTTGATAATAAAAATGCTTGTATTAGTAAATTAGATTCTCTTAAACTTGAAAATGATAACTTGATTGATAAGATTAGATTTCTAGAAGATCAACCTCTTATGCATAGTGCTAATGTAGAGAATAGTAACATTGTGGATTCTCTCATGCATGATATTGTTGTTCTTAAATCTAAAAAACAAGAACATATTTTTGACTTTGTAAGGTTTAGAATCTGAAAATAGGATCTATAGTTCTAAGATTGCTATGCTTGAAAATGAAAATACTTCCTTGCTTTTCAAAATCAATGTGCTTGAATCTTGTTTCAGTTCTACTAGTAGAGATAATACTATTGTTTCTCTTCATATTGATAAAGATTCTTATTTGACTAAATCTATTTGCCTAAAAAATGATCTTTTGCGTGCTAGAGATAATAGCAATCTTTTGTCTTCCACTATTTCTTCTCTTAAGCATGATAATCATAGTTTGAGATCTTCTTTGCAAAGATTCTTAGTTGGTAAAAAGAATATTAATGAAATCCTACACTATACTACTTAAAAAAATGGTAGACATAGTTTAGGGTATGATGGTAGTCAAAGGAACAATAAAGGTAAAGGACCTTCAATCTTTCATGGAGAATCATCTAGTTGCAAGACTATGGGCACATGCAACTATTACAATGAAATTGGTAATTATTCTACTTGTTGTCCTTTTAGGAAAGCACCCAAGAGAAATCAGACTTGGGTTTCTAAGTTAACCCTTCAGACCCAAAAACATGATTGGGAACCATTTCATTCTTCTTGTTGGTACTTACAAATGGATTGACTTGAGATATTGAATTGTAAATTGACTTATCAATCCACATGAAAGAAGAAATGTGAGACGTGTATGGGGTGGCAACAAGTGGAAAAGGAATGGTAATAACAAAGGTAAATCTTTTCTTTCTTATAACCAATCCTAACTTATTTTTGTCAAGTTAGTGTGCACTATGCATATGGGTTTTGAGTCAAAAGTAGTTTTTTTGTGATTGTCTTAACACTCTTGCTCAAAAACTATTTCTAATGCTTCCATAGTGTATTACTAACTTGCATACACGTGTTTGGATATGGTATATATTTTTGTCTTGCATTTATATATATATATATATATATATATATAGCTTTTTGACAGCAGCTTGATCGGTCGACTTCATCGTGATAGAAACTCAATCGACCAACACCAATGGGTGTTGCCAACAAATTTCATCAGTCTAGTAGTCAATTCAAAGAACTCGACTGACTTCGATGTGCATAGAATATATATTTGGCTTTTTGGATGAGAATTTCTCTCTCAACTAGATTTTCTCAACCAATTGCTTTATTCTTTGGAACTCTATTTGGTACATTTATATATGCATATTCCCATATTTTTAAATTGTCAATCTTTCTTACAACTCCATTAGTGGTATTCCTATATCTTACAATTACTTGCTTTGATTTGTTTTGTAGGTTTTGATGATGATATATTGGGATCTCTTGGTTGTGTCTTAAAATGCTTCCATTGTTCTATAACTTGCTACATCTATATAGTTGTATATCGTGTTTGGATACAACCTTGAGGTTCTTAGCGGTAATCATCTTTTAGTAATGATGCATATTTGTTAGTGAGTTATATCCTTACTTGTTTCTAAAATTACGTATCTCCTTGTTTAGATATTTCTCTACATCTACTCATAGCTTGATTTTTAACCTGTATATCATTTTCTATGATCTATATCCTACTAGTAGTCCTAACTTGTAATATCATCTACTAGTAGTTCATATACATGTAGTTCTAACCTTGTTCATCAAGTGGTATTCACCATATGCTATGCTTGTATCTTATTTATGCTTGCTCAAGCTTGTTCCTTGAATTGTGTATCTACTATCTGGAGTTGCTTACATAGCATTGTGATGAAGAATATATAGAGGTACATTGTATGTAGATATTGGAGCATCTTTGCGTTTTATGCAGATTTTTCTCTAGTGTCAGATTTTGATGCAAGAGTAGTGTTTTTCATGCAGAAATGGCCTTTTGAGCAAGACTCATTGCTTTCCGATGAGACTTGATGCTTTTTGGGTGGATTCAGTCATCTTGAGGGTCAAAATTGTAATTTATTGCTTTTCAGTATCATTTTATCTTGCATTATGGGTTGTTCAAGTCAATGCATTAACTTGCTTTTCTTCTATGCTTGAACAAGCTCCTAGATGTGCTCTTCTACTCTCCTTTTATTAATTTTGCTATCTCCTTTCTTTTAACAAGTGATGTTTCTTATCTCTTCATACTTTCACCTTTTTGAAATGACAAAGGGGGAGAAGGTATGTCTTCCTTTGACGAAAGGAAGGGATGGCATGTCTTACATAAAGAGGAGAATCTTGGCTCTATGTAAAGGGGAGAAGGTAAATCGAAGAAGACATATATGTCTAGAACATATATGAGTAGAAAACATAGTATTCTATAAATGTTATGAAAGCTAACCATGCAGAAGAAATATAATCAATTGAGGGGAAGTATGAGAACTCTACTAGCATCAATTGAGGGGGAGCATATGAATCCATTCTATTGAAATCCCTAGGTTTCTCCAAAGGTATGACTTTACTTAAATGCTTTCCATGCATTAATGGAATGGTTTGTCATCTTCAAAAAGGGGGAGAATGTTGACTCTAGTTCTAAATTGACCAAACCCTTATTTTGATGGTGACTAAACCATTCCAATTAATTGCATCTAATGATACTTGAGTGATTTCATATTAGATATAGACACACTTCAAATGCCCTAACTTGTGCATCTTAACTTGGAGAAGAGATAAGTCAAAGTCAATACAAGTGCATGTTTTTGAAATTTGATGTCAATCCATTAGAATCATGTTGTAAATCACTTATAATGATTATATGACTTGTAATTAATCTTAAAAAGAATTAGGATCACTTAAATTGAATAGTTAAGCACTTTAATGGCATTTTCCAAAATTCATTATAGACTGTTAATTGGTCGAGTTACAAACTCAACTGATCCCTTGATGGATTTTGAGAATTTCCAGGTTCGGTCCAATTACAAACTTGAATGATCAATTTGTTCGAGTTATAAACTCCACTAACCCATGCACTAAATAAACTGAATAGTGCAATTGGTCGAGTTTTCGACACACAGAACTCGACCAATCTCACTGTACAGAAAAGTGCAGAAAAATGCTTCTAGCCGTTGGAATGTTGCAAAACTAAAAAAAATATCTATTGCAACATCCCAAATGGCTAGTATTCATCCTTAAGTGTTCCCAAAGTCTTGTAAGAATCCTCAACTATAAATAGGATCCGTTGGACTTCATCCCTTGGTTATCCAAGCACTATGAAGGTCCCTATTCTATAGTTGAGTGATCCTACAACCTCCTCTCTCTCTAAGGTTAATCACTTGCATCATCCATTAGTGTGAGTAGGATATTTGTAAGAGAGATAGTCCTACATGTATATATTGTGAGGCTCTCACTTACACCACCTCCCAATCTCTCATTCAACCATGAAGATGAAGGTTCTCTCTCTTGGATAAGAGAGGTGAAGAGGAGCAAGGTAAGGAGTCCCTTGGTTAAGAACAAGGCTGAAGACTTGGAGCAAGAGTGGGTAAGCCCTTGGTGAAGGTAGAAAACTCCTTGCTTGAGTGGGTAAGTCCTTGGTGAAATCTTCTCTGAGTGAAGTTGAAGTCAAAGGCCTAAGATCCAAGAAGAGTGGGTAATTCCTAAAAGGCTAAAGACTTGTGCAAGAGTGGGTAAGTCCATGGAGAAGGCTAAATACTCATTGCAAAGTGGGTAAGTCCTTGGTACGATTGAAGACTCTTTGCATTTGATAGGTAAGTCCTTTGGTGAGTCATGTGTTGTAACTCTTATAAGTGAATCAATAGAGGAAGATACACCTAGAAATCCTAAAGGTTGACCTCTCTAGGTAGTTGATTGACATACTCCCAGTTTGTAGTGTGGAACCACTCTACATATCTTGTCACTTGGTGCTTGTTCAATCTCTCTCTCCCTTGTTATGTATGTTTTAGTTGCACTCAAATTTCCTATTTAGCAACCTTATCTTGTGATATAACTTGAATGTCTAGTGAATTTTGTTTAAGTACATTTAGCTCTATTCACCCCCTCTAGAGTGCACAATCACCCATCCTAGATCCAATACCTTGAACTAGAGTAGACTGTCTGAGATGCATGTGAGTTTACATATCACTTATTGAATAACATGTGTATGACTGCACATTTCTTCATCTCGCTTATCAAGTGGCCTGGATAGCAATCTCTTATAGGAGGGAAAAATCCCATCTACACCACTCACACTCAATCCCATGTGTCACAATGCACCCAAGCACCTCCTTTATGACAACCCTTATTTAGGATCATAGTGGATGATGTTAAAGTACATGAACGACATGTAATGAATGTAGTGACTTTAGGTCTAAGAACCACAATCAACACAATCTCTATGAGAGCTGATTCCGACCACCATTCCATGGTATCCATGTATCACTCTCATGTTGGGTCTATCCCAGACAATATGCTCTAACACATACTTGTGTGCTTGACTTGATATCACATATCATGACTGATGAGATTCTGTCATCAAACAACACACACTCTAATCTTATGTATTATTATTGTCTATTTTGCTTCCACAATAATATCTGACTAGGGATATAATTAGAATGTATGTTCTCTTAACATTTGTATGATTCACGCACTTGAAGACAGACGTCATTGAGTAACATCATTCTTTAGACATCTACTATGTTTGTGTCATCATCTCATGCTGAGACAAACATAATAGACAACTTTACCTATATTATTATCAAATCAATTAGCTAATGTCATATTCCAATCATCATATGATTGGATCTATGGGAATACATACCAACAAACCCCCACTTTCACTTAGAGAAAATCACCCAAAAATCTTATACCAAGTGATTTTAACATGTCCATCATGTTTCTAATTTGCAAGCACTTCTATAGCAGGTTAGAAACATTTGCTTCAAGTCAGTATATGCAAGTTTCACATCTCTTTGTTGTGCAACTTTCACATGAGATGGAAGTTATGTAGTATGCTATCTGAGATTCCCAACCTATCTAGTAGCTCCATTATTGTCATATTATCTCTATTATGTCATCAATGGTTTGGAACCTCTCACAAGTTCATTCACATGAACTTCTTGATCCATATAGTATCCTTAGTTGTTCTCATAACACCAAGATACTCAGTTTCTATTATAGATTTAAACAACTGTGTCTTTCTCAGAACCCTTTCTAGCTTATAGTTCTCATTTTAAGGTCAAACACTATTTAGATTGTGATCATTAATTTTATTTGTCATTTTATAAGCTTTCATCAGTTAATCTTTTACACCCAACTATTCCTTATAACCATAACCAAGAAATCGATCATTTTCGTGATCCTCAAGCACTTAAGGATGTTCTTTATGGTAGTCCAATGACCTTCATTGGAATTTGACAAACATCCACTTGTCATGTCTAATACATACGAGATGACTTGGATGGGGATATATCCATTTGTCATTTCCATTACATACAAAATAATGGGATAAGCACATAACATTGCATACATGATAGATCCAATTACAAATGTGTATGGTATCTATCCATGTGTTCCTATTCTTCATAAGAACTGAGACACTTTGCTCTTGAGAGACTAATTCCATGGAACATGGACAAGTTTTCTCTCATTGAATCCTACATGCTAAACCCCTTCATCATATTGCCAATGTATGAGCTCTTTCTTAGGTTGAGAAGCTTTCTAGATTTATATCTATGGATCTCAATTCCTATCACATAGTATGATTCACCTAAACCCTTCATAGAGAAGTTACTTTCCTTTCCAAGTTTTAATATTTCTAGGATAATGATGTTATTACCCATCATTATGTAGAATATAAATATGCTCCCACTAAATCTTTTGTAATCACAGATTCCATCTTCATTATGAGTCAACTCAAACCCTTTGAGTGTCTTGTCAAATAGAAGATTCCAACTCTGAGATGCTTGCTTCAATCCACATATTGACCTTTGTAGCTTACAAATTTTATTTGTAGTATTGGATTTATAAAACCTTTAGGTTGTGTCACATACACATCCTCATAGTTATTCTAGTCAAGAAATGTGGCTTTAATATCCATATGCCAAATCTCATTAGTCATAACAAGCTGCAACAATAAGCATGATCCTAATGGATCCAACCATGGCAGTCGGTGAACCGGTCTATTCTTATAGGTTTGTATACTACTATCCATGTTGGTATTTTTGTAAAGACCCAAATGTACCGAATGGGTTTTACCCCTTCAGGTGGATCCATCAAGGTCATACCTTGTTGGTTCACATGGATCTCATCTTTGGTCCCATGGCCTCAAGTCATTTCTCAGATCTGGTTCCTTAATAGCTTTTAGGTACGTTGTTGAATCATCATGTATGATCAACTCACCACCTTTTGAGTCATAAGATATCATAATCTTTCAAACTCAAGGCATGTTCTTCTTAGAACTATAAGGTTTTGTGTTGCATATGGAAGTTGAGATTCCACAACATATGTGATTCTCATTGTTCCTTTTATACTTCTTTAGGTTCAATGTTTTCTCATTTGTCTCAAACATTTTGAGTTCTACTTCTACTCACATTGATTTCCTTGGAACTAAGTTCCCTTTCAAGAATACAACCATTCTGATCAACAAATAACATTTTTGTTGGATTGGGATAAGAGTAGTATTTTAACAAAAAAATTTATGTGATTTATGGACAAAATTTTTCAAGAAACTATTTTCTTACAATAACTTTTAATCCCAATCATTATAGAAGACATATAGGGACACCTACGAAGTAAAATCTCATATGGTGTTTTTCAACCATTTTAGACGATACATTATTTTAGTGCAAATCATGTGCCTAAAAGAAATTGGAAGATCGACTAGATTTTATTGATAATTGCACCATGATGAACAAGGTGTGATTCCTTCTTTTTGATACACTCTTATGATACACTATCATTGTGTTTTCGGTGGAGTTCATCACGATACATTATCATGATCTCCTAGAAGGTTCTCAAACTCTTGGTTAAAATATTTCAACATCAACCATATCGAGGAATCTTAATACTTTTTTACCAAATTGGTTATGTACCTTATTCACAATCTCCTTGAACACTTCAAGAGATTCATACTTGTATTTCATGAAATACAAATTTTTACATCTACTGATAACATCGGTAAATATAATGAGGTACTGGTAAGTACCTTTAGCATTTATTCTAAAAGGTCTATATACATCATTATGTATGAGACCTAATAGAACAGTCACTCTCCCACTACATCTAGTGAAGGTTCTTTGGTCATTTTGCTGAATAAATAAGACTTGTATGTCTCTATTGGTTCAATAACCAAAAGAGTCTAGATAACCACCATTATGGATTCTAGAAATGCAATTCTCATTTACGTGTTTTAGATGACAATGTTATAGATGTTTAATGTTTGAGTCATCAAGTCATTCGGTATATGCTTCATACACATTTGTCTCTTCAACTATAAAGTATAGATCATGAGACATAGGACACTTCCATAAAATGTCAATTCTTGTCCATACAAGATACATGATGTTTTCATCAATGCAAGGCATGTAATAGCAATTCACTAATTCTACTACATGCCTATGAATGACATATTCCAACTGTAGTGACAACAACTCTTGCTCCATATAGTTCTAACTTAGTTCTTATTGGGTCCTGAAGTAGAGATCTCTATCTCCGTTCTTATTACCCTTCTCCTTGTCATGAGTGTTGAAGACATGGACTTTAGCTTAGCCTTAGAACCCTTATTGGCCTTGCATTTGCCCTTGGACTCACTTCCATTGATCACCACCATGGGTTTGTCCCTCTTCAATCTTTCTTTGGCATTCATATCATGCTAAGAAATTTAGACAATGGTTTGCCTAAGTTACTCAAGTGATAGTACTTTATAAACTGGATATATGATTCCAGAAACCATTGTAGAATCATATTTGTGGTTAACTCTTGACCTTAAAGAAATCCCAATCACTCCCCATGCCCAATAATATTGAGCAGAAGGGGCTCTACTGGATCTCCCATTGTCAGTTTACACTCAAATAATGCCTTAGAAACATTATACCTTACTTGCTTTACATGATTCTTAGGATGAGTTACCATCTCAAGAATGTCCATGTTTTCATGTTGCTAATGCATTTCATAGTTCATACAACACAACATAAGGTACTCAAATGTATATGGCATCATTAGTATGCTTCTAGTAAGCATCCATTTCAGCCTTAGGCGCATTTGGAGTGGGTTCCTCTGGCTCTGGTCTTTTAAGGACATAGAGATTTTTCTCATTTATGAGAACATTTCTCAATTCTTAAATCATATGTGGAACTAAATCTCGTTTATTTTGTCCCACTCAAGGACTGGTCTCAATTGTGTTTGTTATTAGATTCTATAAAGACACATTACAACTTTTCAAAATATTTTTGATTTGTTTGATATGGTAATTTAACTCTATAAATTAGGCCTTTAATTAATTTTTTTCTCTCACTATTTTGTTCAAATTTATAACCCTCATGTATCTTTTCAGAATATTGCAGCGTACAATCTTCTAGTGAGCCAAGATCCATATTTCATCAAATCATGACTCAGCTTTGACTAATCACCCACAACTTGACTATTTAGGTAGACAACATTTTTCAATTGCATCTCATACAAATCTTGGATAGATGGTGTTCACAACTCTTTGTCACAATCATTTGTATGCTTCTAGATACTTAATCACATTAAGATCACCTAGTTAAGCCAGACCCAAAAGCCAACACGATAGAGTATGTACCCTTCTCTGGGAAAATAAACATGTCTACCATCACACTTCCATGAGATAGACGGTGCACCATGCTTTGTCGTAATCTAAGATTGGTCGTTCAAGATTTTCATGTGTGTTGCTTATGGAAAGCATATTAGACTTAATATTGTATTAGGGGCTTTTATATATAAATACACATAATATCCAGTCACCACATACTTATAGTACGTTTCATATACATGCTATAACCACAACAAAACATGCAATATAAAACACACAAGTGATGGTTATGCCCATTATATTATAATTTCTTGGAGCCACAAGGAATTACTACCACCTAAGTTCTACATCATATGCAACCCGTTTTTTATGAAAATCTATGCCAAACCAATTTGGATTGATCGGTTCAACCCTTAAACTGGTTGGCTTGCCTCCTAGTCACTCAGTTGGGCTCTCGAAATAGTTGTTTGGTCTTTAGGTTCAAGCGACGTCTGGACTCCTCCAACTAGTCAGTTAGACCACCAATTGATTGGTTCATCCTCCTCTTGTTTGGCCTCCTCGGTCCTCCATTCGATCGGCTCGTCTCATGAATTGGTCGGTTTGTCATGTCTAGAACGTCTTCTCATAAGGAAACATAAATTAAAACTATCATATTTCTTACTACATTGTATAAGGGAAAACTTTTAGTTAGATTTGAGGGGGAATAAGAAGAAGAGCAATAATTTACATTTGTAAATGAGAGAGAGGCTTGGTGTGAAAATCGAGATATAAATAGGAATAAACAACCACAATCATGTACACACAACTCTAGGGTTATTGGCTAAAATCATGTTAAACATCCACCATCAAAATCAATTTTAGGGAGATGCATGTAAATTGCATATATATATAGACACACACACACACAGATATATATATATATATATATATATATATATATATATATATATATATATATGCACACACACATATATATAGAGTCAGGCTAGAATACACTCGAGTGTACAGATCGCATGCTACAGTCAAGTGGTGTTTGCATATCAAGACTATTTTTTTTGCAACATGTAAACCATTGATCTTCATTGTTACACTATAATTAGGCTACATGAAAATTTTAAGCTCATTTGGATGAGTATAAGTCACTCATACGAGGGCAACAAAACTGATGCACAAAACTAATTTGAAATGAATAATTTTTGTAGTCTTCATAACATGACCTGTAAATGTCAAAATGGTCTCAGATTTTATATATCAGCTATTCACATGATGTTAAAGAAGATCAATGGATTAGATTTAAAAAAAATATTGCATCATGGAAAACTACTTGAGTGTATTCTACTCCGAATACACTCCAGTGTATTCTAGCCTGACTCTCTCTCTCTCTCTCTCTCTCTCTCTCTCTCTCTCTCTCTCTCTATATATATATATATATATATATATATATATATATATATATATATATATATATAGTTTGAGGAGTCATTTGTGGAATTTAATCAGATATGCACTTCAACCAATTTAATATTCACATCGTTTGCAATAAAATAAATCCAATAATATCGATTTAAATCCAAATACATCTAAAATTGACGTGACTCTCATACCACTATAGGAAAATCAAGGCGACATATAAGGCAGTGGAAACAAAAAATTTAAAGCATGATTACCCTTAACAGTAAGCATGCGTCAACAACAATGTATCTAGAAAGGAAAGTAATAAGAATTATACCTAGTCATGCAACACGTCCAGTGACAACTCTTGATGATGTATCATGCTTATTCTCCAGGAAACACACTTCTACTTTAGGAAACAACTTGCTTCTTCTTCAGAAGCACTCAAACAGTCGTCAAGAATGACCTCCTGGTCTGGTAACATGGATGACGGTTATAAGTTTTCTCCCAGTGGTAGACAACAGTCTCCCACCTCTAGAGTAGTCCACGTGAACCACCAGGAACTCTAGGTTGTGTTACCAGAGACAATGAGAAGGAGTTGTTCCTTTCGAACGTCAACCTACTAGAGTTGATTTCGTCTCCCATTATTATCTCTCTCTTGCTACCCTCCTTTTATGGAGTAGGACTTGCTCGAGCTCTCAATTGGTTACCAGAACCATAGAGGACAACAATTGTTAGAGCAACTTTTGTGTCTGAGAAGCCCCTAGTACCCCTCTATTTATATGAGAGGTCACGGTTAGGATTCCCAATCTGTGCAGGAGTTGAAAGGATGGAGTTTATGAATTTTTTGGAACCTATGCATGGAGAAAGGTCATTTTTCATAGCCAACTGGTCGCTTCGCTCATGAACCGGTTCTTTCATGCAATTTCTTAGTTCTGAGTTGAATTGGTAATCAATGCCCAGTTAATTCTAAACATGACATCAACATCAATCCTTGTTCCAATCGAATTCACAACTGAATCGGGTGACCCAAATGGTGATCTGGTCGGTTCACATAGTGAAATGGTCATTTCACACGTCCAGTTTAGGAAAAATTCAATTAATACTGATTCCAATTGCCATGACACTCCTACCGACAGGTTCAACACTTGAATTGGTCAGTTTAGAGCCCACTCAATCAACTCTGAACCTCACTTATTTAATTAAATGCATAAACACTTTTTGTAATCAAGTTAAAAATCATTCGTGAATGTACTCCTATTCTAAGTGTATCCTATGTGTGTGGCCCTATAGATCCCAATTACGTTGGTAGTGAATGTCCACAACTAACTGATGACATTACAAGCAAAGAGTTGCGTCGAGCGACACATCATTACTAACCAAGTAATTTAGAATGTCGGAGAACAACTTCAACCTACAATCCATGATCAGTGTTATCATGATTGTATAGTTCCTTTGTCTCTGATATCCATATTGAACTGGAGGCATGGAACCATGATCCTCTTAATCTTCTATTTGTGTTCCTTGAACTAGAGAAGACTATCTGAGATGCATGTGAGTTCACATATCACATATTGAATCACATGAGTATTTCGTACATTTCTCAGTATCACTTATCAAGTGGCCTGGATATCAATCTCTTATAGGAGGGATAAATCCCATATACATCACTCACACTCAATCCCCGTGTGTCACAATGCACCCAAGTACTGCCTTTATGAAAACCCTTATTTAGAATCATGGTGGATGATGTCAAAGTACATGAAAGACATGTAATGAATGTAGTGACCTCATGTCTAAGAACCATAATCACCACTATCACCATGAGAGTTGATTTTGACTACCATTCTATGGTATCCATGTATCACTCTCATGGTGGGTCTGTCTGATACACTTTTCTCTAACATGTACTTATGTGCTTGACTTGATATCGCATATCATGACTAATGAGATTTTGTCATCATTCAACACACACTCTAGTTTTATTTATTATTGTTCTCTATTTTTCTTCCACAATAATATCCAACTAGGGACATAACAAGAATGTATGTACTCTTAACATGTGTATGATCTCATTGTTCAATTCAAGAATCTGAAGACATACATCATCGAGTAACATTATTCTTTAGATATCTACTAAGTCTATGTCATCATATCATGTTGAGACAAACATAATAGATATAGTTACCTTTATTATTATCAAATCAATTATCTAATGCCACATTCCAATCATCATATGATTGGTTCTCTACGCATACATACCAACATTTCCACGTTGAGCTAGACTTTAGTGGTAATATTTTATTCATCCAAGATTCTATTATTTGCAGTGTGTAAGGTGACTGTATAGGGCATGATAAGTTGTATCTCTTACACTATTAAAGTCTAGTTTTTCACACACAATAAAGAAACATTACTGGGATGATTGATCTAGAAAAACATTAAAACACAACTGTTTCCCGCCACCAAAGACATGAAGTTTCACAAGCAATCTAAATCATAGTTTAGTTGATTCATCTAGACAATGTTAATAGATACAACTGAGGTACAACCATAATCCACCACCAAAGGTGAGGGATTTCTTTGATAATAGGTAAACAATACTTGAATGATTAATTTGGAGACGATTAACAGATAGAACATTTTGTTACTTCCAAAGGCAAAATCAAGTTACTAGGGAGACACCCACTACTAGAATAAGAATGGTGGAGTGTGAAACTTCTTTTTCATCCCTTCATCCCTATAACATAATAAGCAAAATCCACATATAAATGAAACACTTGAGATAAGTTCCAAGAATCATGCATGCCAACCTTGGAAAATTCTTTTTAGATTATCTTTTATATAATTTAGAAACTATATACTTTGATGTATGTATGTTAAGACTATTACATCTCCTCTGTCATAGGAATTGGAGAGGGGGAGAGAATGCCTCTCTTAATCCCATGTTGAGACATTTCTTATGCAACACATGGGATCGCATGTTTAGATATGACAATATTTCTTGATGAGGACAATGTAATTTACATGTTGTATTGTAGTTCATTGAATATAAGTTGTGGCTAAACTGAGCTACAAACCTCCGTATGTATGATATTTATCAAGGGTATAGAAATCAACATCTTGATGTAAACATATTGTTGCAATACTAATATGGTGTATTTCTTTTAGTTATTATACAAAGAACATGTCATGTGAATGTCTCAAAGTGATTTTATTTGGTCTCTGGTGTACAACATACTAAGTTTATGAACTTGAGTCAAATATAGGTCCATACAAAAGTCCTTATGGTACATGAAATAAAAAATGTTGAATAAAACTAGATTGAAGGGTTTTTCAATCATCCATTTGTGATTCAAAGCCCGAGATACACCATTTTCTATATCATGTAGAGTAGCGGAAGTAACCTAGTACATATGTTACAACCCATTGATTGGGTATCTTGTGGTCATTCTTACCTCTTACAATGGTTGATTTCACTTGCAATTGCTATAATGTGGTTCCTACTCTAAATTGGCTAGTGTATTCTTTGGTTTGTCGATGTTGTGATGAGGAAATGGGAGTCAAAATTACACAACCCACATCCTTTTCATTTGTTCCAATGGAAACCAGGACAGTAAGTTCTCTTTACATTATTTCTTTCATATATTTTTGTGAATTTTAGCTATTCTAATATAGGAATTGTCCACCACCTAGTTCTTTCCACAATATGTTTGTGTGATTCTCATTCGTGAAATCTGATGAGTTCTCTCTTCTCTTACAAGAGATCCATGAAAATGGCTATTACAATGGAATGTACATGCTCTTTCTCTAGGGTAGTGAATTGGTAGGTCAGTACCAAATAACTGCCA
This sequence comes from Alisma plantago-aquatica, assembly GCA_963693085.1. Classification (NCBI taxonomy): domain Eukaryota; kingdom Viridiplantae; phylum Streptophyta; class Magnoliopsida; order Alismatales; family Alismataceae; genus Alisma; species Alisma plantago-aquatica. The sequence goes on along the minus strand of OY856412.1, from coordinate 1,274,686,919 downwards.
CACACACCCAAGAGGGTAGAGTATGGACAAATATGATCTATATCCCTCACCAATTTACTCTCATGAAAAATGACAGAGTAATGAGAGAATTGATATTGTACCTGCATCAACCATTTACTATTTAGTTTAGGGTTAATAAAAAAACATAGTCATAATTTATTTCCATTAACATGTGATATTAGCTTACCGCAATACTTGATTAAATAACACATTAAAGGTCTTTCAATAATAGTCTTAGGATGAACAATGATCTATGCACAATACTTTTTAATCATTTCTAATACATATGATATTTCCACTAAAGTAAATTTTAGTGCTATCAAATTAGGAATTCTATACCATGATAAACATGCAAAGTATTACTACTAAATTTTAGATTTTAGTAGTGAAGTGTGATGGAGTTATGGAATGTCATATGAATATCTTTCTAAAATAATATGTATCCATGTTGATTTTCTTTTAGGTATATATAAAGCATACAATATGCTTTTCATAATAGGAAATGTCTACATTGTAACAGCCACACAAATGTTTTTATGGAATCGGTAATGCCCTACCTATTACATTCACATGTTCTGGGGATAACAGTATAACCAACCCTTACCTTATACCACATGTTTACATTTCTAGTTTCTTACATGGAAACTATCGCACCACATCCCGCTATCACACGGACAATGAAATGCCACACAAAAATGTGCGGAAACACCATAAACCACATATTACTGAAAACACAGGTTAATTAAAATTGTTTGTGGAAAATAGATAAAAGAGAACTATTACATTCATATCATCATCTTGCAAGGAAACATGTCATATAAACATTTACAAGCCTTGATATATGTCCACATCTTATAGGAGCCAGCTATCCTGTCGGCACAAGAGTTCATCACCTGTTGATACATACATAACGGGCCACATCAAGTCAGCAGTAGGATATGTAAAACTACATCAGCTATATATCATAAAACATCGTCAAAACACCTCTGAGGACCTGAGAGTACATGGATGACTCTAGGACTCTACTATAAAACAACCAAAATGGCACCATACCCATCTCTTATCTCCTACTTCTCTTCTTACTGCTCGGCCGCAACCGCACGACCACCACTGCATCTAGCATGATCACCTAAAAAGTTTGTAAACCAATGGGGTGAGACACACAGTCCCATCGAGAAACAAAACTCCCCGCCGAAACTATAAAACTTCAGGAAAAGTAGGTAAAGTAGATAATTGATATCAGCAGCATCTTGAGCAGAACTTATTTTATGAACAATCTTACTAGATATCCAGGAGGCATATGACCAAGTATTTATTTATGGAACATGATTGACAAGATAATCTTTATAATAACTTATCACAAAATATAAGGAGCGTACACATAACTACAAGGTATAACTAGATCAGCTATATAAGAAAGACCTCAATCAATGTTCTGTGTTTTGCCTTAAGCAATATATTCTATGCGGATGGATTATGATTTATTATGCCCTGAGGAAGTGAGCCATCCTGCTCAAATCTAACCTTTGGCTACGAAGCCCAAAACTAGTGTCATACAAGGTCATTGGGAGAGCAGGACTCCATGACCTCACATCTTCGTGGTTAGTGTACGAAAACCAAAGAAGGACCGTGGTCTCTTGCTTGAGTGGCCTCAACCATAGGGTCAACTCTGCAGGATACCCTTCTATAATACTAAGCCATGGGCATGTTCACCATGGTCAATAATCACTGAGCCATGGGCCTGTTCACCATACTCTAAACAAAATTGCAGTTGTTACTCAAATCCTCCTATTTTTGGCTAGGAGAAACCCTGCATATTCAACAATATGCGCTCCAAGTAATCCCACAGGATAAACCTATTTCACCATCACCTGCTACTGACGATGATGGATCTATGGCCAGGGCAAACTACATGAAACGTTCCACTATAATTAATTAGTATATTTTAAGTGGATTATTGGGGCAACCAAGTTGTAAGACATAAACAACATTGAGTTACATTAATACTGTCATTATCACATTATCATGGGATCTCAATCCCTCATCACAGAATGCCACTGCCTCTCAAGGCTTACATCATCACCATGGGATAGCAATCCCTTATCTCAACATAAGAGGATAACACCTCAACTAGGCACTCATCCTTTATCAGGTCAACAGCCCCTTTTCACATCATAGGGGTGATACACATTATCCCATCAACAAGGATTATCATCATTGCATGTTATATAGAACACATACACCTCATAGATCTTACCTGGCTATGAATTCACTTGATTCACCTGCATGGTTAGTATGCATATCAAGAGAGATAACTGAATCACAAAACATAGATCTTTATGATTATCATGCTATTAGGGTTGAAGGTACATGATTGGATCAACATCCATGATTATAATTACATGAAGCACAAAGAAGTATATTGTAAACAAATTACATTAAAATCTCATGAGCATGATCATTATAAAGGAATATGTCCCTAAGGATTACACAACCATAGCCTAGTCATACATCATTTGTCACAACCTTTCATCCATAACCCATCATCCACAAGGTACAAGAAAGTAACTACTAGGGTTTCTCAAGTTAAGCATAACCCTCACCAAAGGTATTGTCTTCCCTCGCTAGAGATGTGGAGGGAAGCACCATCCCTCATCCAAAGGTGGTAACGGGTAGGATCATAGCCCTCACTAAAATTCTAATGGCTAGGGAACTTAGCCACACATATTGGCCATCCATTTCATGCACCCATGCACCAAGGGTATCGTGCAACCAGGGCTAGTGTTGTGTCATGCAACCTGATCCAAGAGTATGTATCGTGCACCCAAAAAGCAAGGGGGGTGTATCGGGAAACTAGATGTGTCGGTCAAGACCCCATCGCCCATTAGGGTTATGGTTCATATCGGACAGCCATCTTCACTATAACGGCCAAGGTCATGGCACCCAAGCTCAACAATGTATCACCCAACAAGCCCACCACAACAAACGACACTAAGGCACCACAAGATGGCCTATTGTCCAACTAGGTTAAGCACAACATCTCTATCACCACTAAGGAACCTATTAGGGTTTCACTACCCAAGCATCATATCGGGCAACACAAAACCACCCTATGTCACCCAAGGCACAAAACAGAGGTATCTACTCCCAAAACCATCTCAGGCAACCAAGCCAACAACACTCAACTTAACATATCATCCAAGACAAACCCTAGATGAGGGGTATCGTGCAAAGCACCAAAAAGGATATCATGCAAGGGTACAAGAACCACATTAGGTTGGTCATCTTCAACCTCAAGACCAACATCATTAGACCCTAAAAGATCAAGAGAGTCGGCTCACCTCTCAACAACCAAGAGAGAGGGGTTTTGCACAACCTCCATCACATATCGGGTATCAAGGTAGGTCATCCATATTGGTCAAACCTTAAACCTCAACTAGGTCATCAACAACCAAAGGCTCACCTCTCAAATCCATGGTGAGAGAAGGGTGTCGTCCAAGCAACTAGAGTATAGATTCACCTCTCAACGACTAAGGAAGAGAGGGGTTTTGCCTACACCACTAGAGCTCAAGCCCACTTCTCAAAACCAAAGAAAGAAAGGGGTATTGCCCCAAAGGAAAACCCTAAACCATAGGTTCGGCCAAAAAGGTCTAAGGTCACACAACTATCAACAACATAACCACTAATTCCAACAAGATTAAAGGTACAAACTAGAGCAAGAAACATATCCAACAAGATGTAAGGTCAATCAAGATCATATATTAACATGCAACATAAAAGAAAGTAGTATAGCTACGATTCGGAGTTATGTAACCCGCCTCAAGCAAGCTCCTCAAGCTCGAAAGCTCCAAGCACCAAGATTTAAGCTCTTAGATCCAAAGCACCCCACCTTCAACCACCACAAGAAAAGAAGCAAAGCTCATAACCACCATGGCCGAAGAACAAGCAAGAATGAGAAGAAGGTGCTAAGGAGGGAGAGGAGATGCTTTCCAAGGAAGCAAGACCCTTCTAGGGTTTGGCCACCACCTCGAGGAAGAAGAAGAAGAAAGACTCCACCAAGGAGATCAGCCACCAAGCTTTCTCTACCAAGGGAAGATGTATCAGCCATCAAAGGAGAAAGGAGCAACTAAAGGAACTAAAGAGCTAAGAAACTAAAGAGAGGGTTGTATATATAAGAGGGTCTATGGGGCGCCCACCTTGGTGTTGCTCCACATGTGCACGTCTACGGCACCACTTTTCCAAAGCCATGCCACCTTGCTAAACTACATGCTCAAGTCATGCCACCAACTAACAAAGGATCGGCCACTTGTCCAAGGTATGGTGACACAACAAGGCAAGGTCAAGGTGGTCACATGGGCGACACACCCCACCTGGGTGACACACCCCATCTAGGCGACACAGGTCACCAAGGTTCTCTTTGCATGACACAAGGCCTCAACAAGGCCCGAAACTACTCAAGCTACAAGCCTAACTCATCTTCTCAACCATAGAGGATGCAAGGAGAGAGAAAACATCTCTCAAGGTGACAAACTTGCACATCAACCCTAAAACTTGGATAATTTGCAAGTTGAACCTCCAACTCACAACAAAACACAACAAACCCTAATCACAACCTCAGGTGATTAGCAAACTTCAAAACACAGGGTTTAGGCAAAGCAAATAGGGTAAACCCAAAATGAAGGTCAGGGTCCTTACAAACCATAAACCCCTACAAAGGGATTTTGTCCCCAAAATATGAAGAGAAAAGTGAGGAATACTTCCTCCTCATCTCTTCCTCGAGCTCCCACGTGGATTCCTCAACACCACGATGATGCCAAAGAACTTTCACAAGCACCAAGTCCTTCCTTTTCAACTTCTTCACTCTTCTATCAAGAATCATCACTGGACCTTCCTCGTAGGTCACGTCTTCATCAGGCTCAACCTCAACTGGTTGTATCACTATCCCTATGTCTGGATGACTTTTCTTCAGCATACTAATGTGGAACACCGGATGTAACCTGTACAACTCTGGCGGCAGTTCTAACTTGTAAGCTACCTTGCCAACACGTGCTATTACTAGATATGGCCCCATATACCTGGGTGCCAACTTGCCTTTTTGTCCAAACCTTAGCACGCCTTTCCATGGTGAGACCTTGAGATACATTGTCTTCCACCAGGAACTCTAAAGGTCGTCAACGATTATCTGCATATGACTTCTGTATGTCATGTGCCGCTTTCAACTATTGCTGAATCACTTTGATCTTTTCTGTTGTCTACTACACTAACTCAGGACCCAAAAGCTGATACTCACCCAACTCATACCAGCATAAAGGAGATATGCACTTCTTGCCATATAAAGCCTCTTAAGGAGCCATGTCGATGCTTTGCTGGTAACTATTGTTGTAGGCGAACTCTATCAAACTGAGATGCACGTCCCAACTACCTAGGAACTACAAAACACAAGCTCAGAGAAGATCCTCCAAAGTTTGAATAGTCCTTTCAGACTATCCATCTGTCTACGGGTGGAAAGCAGTGTTTCCAAAAACGACTCGTGAACTGGGGTCCTCTGTCAAAGACTATCGTTGCGGGCACACTGTGCAAACGCACTATCTCATCCACATACACCTGAGCAAGCTTCTCTGCTGTATACGTTGTCTTCACAGGTATGAAATGAGCAGACTTTGTCAATCTGTCCACTATCACCCAGATGGAATCATGATTCTTAGTTGTCCTTGGCAGACCAACTACAAAATCAATGGTTATATGATCCCATTTCCACTACAGTATCGGCATGGGTTGCAACGTACCTTCTGATTTCTGATGCTCAACCTTGACTTTGTGGCAGACCGCACACCTAGCCACAAACTTGGCTACATCTATCTTCAAGCCGGGCCACCAATACAAATCTTTCAGATTATGATACATCTTGGTGACACCTGGATGCATGGCGTACATCGATGTGCGTGCTTCCTCAAGCACTTACCTCCTCAAATCATCAACATTGGGGACCACCATCCTATCATGATAGCAAACTAGTCCATCCTCAGACTCATGGAACCCATCACGCTTTTCACTGCCAAACTCTCATCTTATCAACTGAACTGAAGCATCTGCCTGTTATGCGTCTTTGATCTGCTGTCTCAATGTAGGCTTTACTTGCATATGTGCCAACAAGGAAACTTCTAACTGTACATTCATCTGCCGCAAAGAGACAAACATATCCCGCCTATGGCATACCAAGGAACTCAAGTGAGCCTTCTTCATAGGAAGATAAGAAGAATTCCTACTAAGTGCATCTACTACCATGTTCGCCTTACCAGGATGATTATTACAACCCCAATTTCTGGTTTCATTTGGTGAGAAATGTAATTTCTCATATTAAAGATATTTGAACAAATAATGATATAATTTGCTTCAAATAAATGGATTTCGTTTACAATAGCCTTGATGTTTGTATTGTGGGCTTTATTGGCTATTGGGCCCAATAACAAGGAAATAATAAAGAAAATTCAATGGATGATTGAATTTTTAAGAAAAGAAATATGTAGAAACCTCTAGAAGGAAAATCCAAAGAGGATTTCGTACCTCTTGGATTCCTTGGGTTCCAAGGAGTCCAAAGTTATAAAAAGAAAGCAATGAGAAAAGAAAAGATTGATTATGTCTTTCTTTATTAAGAAATAAACTGAAAATGATGATAAAATGTGGAAAAGGAGGGGAAATAGGCATGGATGAGTTTTCTTGGTGAAAATTTGTATCCATGAGGTTTCTAATATTAAAAGGAATGCTAATGAGGAAAATAAAAGAGAAATAAAAAGATATCCTCAAAAAGAGATATTTAAATGAGAAATAAACAAGAATGTGAAATATTGCATAAAAATGCATCTAGAAGGATAATAAGTATCCTTAAAAAGTAATTTCGAAATAATAGAGTTTCTTGGGGTACAAGGAGTCCCAATGAAGGAAGAGGAAAGAGAAAATACCAAAAACTTGCAAAATAAAAGATAATAAGATACTTTATTAATGTTTTTGGTGGAATTATTAATAAGGAAGTAATTTCTATTAAAGGAAATAGAAATTTCATGTCTAATGAGATTAAGAGAGAGGTTTTTCATATTCCTATTTATCCATGGAATAATGTTTATCAAAGGAGATATTTAGGAGAGAGAGAGAGAGAGAGAGAGAGAGAAGCTTGATTCTCATGGAAGGAATAGGATTCCTTATAAGAGAGGTCTTGTCCCCTCTTATATGATCGTCTTAGGACGTGGAAACAATCCCCTATAAAAGGGAAGAAACCCGGGATTCAAAGATTAGAGAAATCCCATCCTTATATCTCTCTTCTCCTTCTTCATGACATGAAAACCCTAACAAGAAGGTTTGGCGCTAATCCTGGACAGCGGGGATGCGTGGGGTCACCACGATCATTGAGGGAGGTACTGCGATGTCAGGGAGATGCTCTGTTGTCGTCACCATGCCCAAACCTAGGCTCGACCGTCGCAGCTTGGCCGTGAAGCTGGCAGGTGGTCGTGGACGTGGCCTACACGAGCTGCTACCCTTGGACCCCATCCGAGGGCACCCTGAAGTGCGGCAGAGGGTAGAGGATCGAATTGGACCGCCGCCGGTCGCTGAAAGAGTCCAAGACGAGGGCTGGAGCCGTGCCTTGGGCGGCTAGGGTAGCCGTGTCACGGCTGAACCAAGGAGGAAGACGACCGACTTTCACTGGAAGATTTGCCCCTTCGTGGGCTGAACAAGAAACAACTTAACCAGGGGTAAAAGAGTAATTGTGTTATGTTCCAAAGAAGGCAAGCCGTGCCAACGTTGCATGGGTTGGTGATGTGGCGATCTACTATTGGTCCAAAAGGTAAATCTTTGCTAAATTCATATCTTAAGATTGGTAGCTCCGATGGTAATGAACAAAATATGAAAATTGATCAGGAGAATACGTAAGACGCAATAAAAATATATTTGAAGACTGATTCTTATTGCAATTCGAAAAATAGTATGATTTACCAACTTTAATGTATTAATGCTTGAAGAACCCTATTTCGAGTAGATTAATTTATTTAATAGGGTTTAATGAATGATTAAAGTTGATATTAGCCTGTTAATGATAAAAAGGAACATTAGGAATAAAAAGGACGAACTCTACACATAATTAGTTAATTTAGAGTTTCTTGTGCATAAATATGTTTTAATGGGCCTTGAAACCTTAATGTTGGTAAATTCGACTCTTAATGGCTTTAATTATTCGATTTCATGTATAGAACTGAGTTTTCATGGTTATAAGATAATTTGAGCATTAAAGTTCCTAATTTGTGGATAAATACCCTAAATGTAGTAATTAGGGTTTTGAATGAATAAAGAATAGAATTAATGGCAAATCGAGTTCATATGTGAATTGGACCATAATAAACTATGAATTGATGATAAATGTGTATAATGATCTTCTCATGGATTAAAGAGATAAAAATAATAGCTTTAATGTAAAAGAGGCTTAATGAGCTTAATTAATGGTTAATTATGCCTTTAATACAAAATTGAGGATTAGATATGGAAATAATTAGGGTTTGTGTTCAATTGTGCTAAATTAGGGTTTAAGATAGTAAAAGATGAAAGGAAATCCTAATTGTAATAGAAACCCAAAAAAGTGGACTAGAAACCCTAAGAAACGAGTTAGATGTAATAGATCTTAATGGCATGCGTAATAAAAGGAAATTATACATGTTTTCAGGATCAATGTTTGCTTGATTGATTGGTTAGCTTGCTTGATTGGACATCTAGTTGGATTTGGATAAATTGTTGCTTGAGATATCCAAGACAGGTATGTGGTTACAATTATGAATAACCGCTTTAGTTTCTCGATGGACTCTCGGATGTTTAATCGCATTGAATGCAACTAAACTGTTGAATGTTTATTTATTTCTTGCAACTATAAAGTGACTACGATTATCACATAAGATATGTGCCTACTAGCTCAGATCTCGGTCCCCTCTGTGTCGTAATGGCTGACCTAGTACATGGCTACCTAGAGGGTAGGTCCATCAGGTCATGAAAGACTTTGGTTGCCCAGAGGGTAGGTCCATCAAGTCACCTTTATAGAGGTACCATATAAGTCCTTACAGGGACAACACAGAGTTGTGGATAGGTATGGATTGAGTAGTTTGGCTTAAAACATAATCTTGATTGTTAAATGATTAATTGAGTGATTACATTGTTACCATAATTGCATGTTTATCTATTTCCTCCACATACCAGCTACGGCTAACCGACGTTTTGTTTGTCGGCGTTTTAGGTACAATGAAAAGAACAAATAGTAAAGTGGCACATGTGGTACTAAATGAGAATTAAAGTGTAAAGGAGGATTAGATAGATTAGTATCTGTGTGGATAGAAGTGTAGATATCCAAGTTTTCAAAAAGGTATGCAAAATTTTATTTTCTTATAGCTTTCAAGATAGTATGTTAACATTTGATAATTATTCTTGGTTAATTGCCGAACCTTTGATCCGAAAGTCATGGGTGCGGCTTCGGCCTCTCGGTCTCCCTTAATTGGGGGTTATCGGGAGGTGGGGTCGTAACATTTGGTATCAGAGCCTGGGTTCCTCAATTAACCATTAATAATTATTCAATTTTACAAACTCCATAGAACCCAAGGGAGTTATTAGAGGATTATCTGAAAGACGGAGGTGTCTAGAAAAGGATCACGACTGGGGGCTGGCAAGATTTTCCTCCGCACCGCTAGTCAGAATACGAGGACTCCCGGATCCGTGTGACTGTCTGGCCAAAGTCTTAGGGTATGAATCGAAATAAGATACCTTTAGGACTTCTCATCTTATTCATCCCTTCTCATCATAAAATTCTGATAAGGACCTAAAGCGTTAGGGTTTTCTTTCTTCTCTTCACCCTCTTGAGGTATGGGTAAGGTTAAAAAGGTTTAAGGAATCCTCCACTAAACTAATGAAAGGCATGTAAATAAGATGTCATGGACATAATCTTAATAGAGTAAGCACAAAATAAATAATAGATACATGCTTAGGACGTATGACATAAGATGTCATGTCCTCAGATGAGACCTGAGGCTAGACCTACTTGTCAGGAGGATAAGTTAGTCTTGGAGATAGAGATCTCCATTGCAAGTAGAGACCTGGCACATCCTCTGAGGATGATGCTAACCCTAACCCTAAGAGAAGGTTAGAGAGAGATGAGTTGGGCCAGGTGTTTGAAATGACATGCCTTTGGGATGCCATATGATCCATGGGTGACCTAGCATCTTTGGAAACCCAACCCTGGGAAGGGTCGTGCATGTTAGGGTAAAGGATAGTTCCTTAGATGATGATGTTAGTGAAGGACCATAGAAACCCTATGGTCTTGTACAAAGTAGGGCATAGCTGGAACCTAGGGCACGTCATAATGCTGACAGTAGGATGAAACCTTGGATACGGAATTATGATGGAGCATAAAGGGTTATGGATGATCTTGAGGAACCATAAGTTCGAACCTAGGCTTCACCCATGTAGAGCATGCTTTTGGAGGTTGATCCTTCATGAAGAAAGGACCTCTAATGGTGAGGCTGGATGTGGGGTTAGCTCTAGAGAGAACATGAATCCCAGCAAGAAGGTTGGAAGCCAAAAACCCTGAACAATGGATGATAGTGGTTGCCTCATGATCGGTCCCTGAAAGTTGATGATACCTTGGTTGCCTTAAGAGGGACCAAACCCTTGAGAAAAGATAAAGCGTCTGGTACCTACGTTCCTATGGTAGAGATGTTTACCTTTCGAGGTAGGAAGAAGAGTTCCTTAGACCTAGAAAAGTGTAGTAGCAGGTTATGAGGCCTTGTACCTTGTTGGTTGTCCTTGAGGAGGACCCAACCCTAGGTGTTGCTCGAGTTAAAGGATGACAAGAAGTGCATGTCATGCCTTTTGCATGCTTGGTTTGTAGTTAAGAGATAGAGCATGCAGTTGGACACCTAAAAGTGAACCTAGGGTTCCTAGGCCTAAGAGGGGAAGTGGTGTACCTAATGCTCATGATGAGAGGTTGAGGCGAGCATGGTACTCCTCATGTATAGAGGAAAAGGGAAGACCCTTAAGTTTAAGGTATGTTTGATGAACCCCTCACAAATAGGATAATGATAAGGGAAAGTATGATCTTGATCCAGCATCGAGGAAAGAGGACAAGTAAGACCTAGCATGGTACAGTAGGTGATCTGCTTATGCCTTAATAGCTTACTAGGGTTGACTAGGCTCATGTGGATGTAAACCCTAGACCTTAGAGATTTTGTGACCTTGTTGTCAAGAGATAGTTTTCCTCCCATCCTGGGAGAGGGACCCCTTTGGTAGGGTGTATATCAGTTTTTTTGGTTTAAGGTGACCTGAAGAGGTCTCACAGGATCTTGAGAAGTTAAGTGAAAAGTACATGGTATGAGAATGAACCTGTATACCCATAGATATCCATCTCTATGTGCATATGGATGTGTTACCATGGAGGTAACCAGTATGGGGCTTGACCAAGGTAGGTAGGTTGCCATGATGCCTATGAACAGATGAGAGTCAGCCCATGAATGTAGAAAGAAAGATGATGAAGACTTGGGTAAGGTTCTAAGTGAATATGTACTGTAATGGAGAATCCTAAGTCTATCCTAGGGTCAGGTAGGGATAAGACCGATGAAAGTAGGAGTTGCCTAATTCCCCAGTTGCACATGACCATAGGGTCGGGAGGTAACAACTATCATTATCTGAGGGCCATGGGTTAGGAGATTGATCACCTTCATGAACTCATGGGACCCAAAGGGCAGATGAGTAGGGCACTCTCTTGATGCATGAGGGAAGAGGGATGACCCCAAAGGAGTCGGTACCCTATAGACCTAGAGGAGATGACCAAGGATATAAACCTCAGTAGGTTCAAGGCTAGTTTCCCATCGAGGTAACTTTGATATCGAAATGATTGTGATGAGGAGACATATGCGACATGTTGCAACTTAGATGTAAAGGTGTATTGGCAAGGTGGGATGTACCATCTCTACTTATAGAACATGAAGAACTATGTATTTGGACTGCAGCCAAATGCTTATTTCCTCTTGTTATGGGAGTGAGAGATAGGACATTACGTATGACATACATCAAGGATAAGAGATGATGTAGGTTGGAACGTTGCCACGAGAAATGGGGATAGAGAAGATATCTACCCTGGTAAAGTGAATGATACATGGATGGTTTGTAAACACTAAGAGGAATGAGGTAGTACCCTTATGAGGATGTTTTTATCATGAGCTATGTGGAACTTACAAGTTATACCATGTTGAGTTTGATCACCATGATGATGGAATCAGAGAGTGTTCTTATGAAGATAAACATATAGTTTGAGGTGACATGATAAGTGAAATACATGGAAGTGTAATGTTACCTAATACCTAAGGATGTGAAGTGGTTGAGATACATCTGACTTGTTTGACCAGAAGCTAGAAAGGGGTTGATTGGCTAACCTTAAGTTCGAAAAGGAGAGGTGTTTGGATAACACTCAGATGTAACAAGATACATTGAAAAGTTATGGTTGTTTTGTTAGCCAGTCTAGTCTTGGATGCAATGAAAGGATGGCGGTAAAACCTCATATGTACTTCTTTGGAAGAGAAGGTGATGAAACCCCTACTAGAGTGGTTTAGGGTTTCAGAGGAATTGATCTTGGAAGAATCATGACATACAGGAAATCATGATACACCATGGAAAATGGCAATAGCACTTTAGATGCTTAAGATGAAGTTGCATGTGGTTTATGACCATGCAAGCCAGGAGGTAAAGGATGAACCCCAGTAACCCAGTGTATCGATATAGAGGACAAAAGAATCCCTGAGAGGGAATGAGAGCTCAACACTATGGATGTTGTAATAGGTCTTCCCTGGACCGAGGAAGGTTGAGATGCAATATGGGTTATGGTAGATCGCCTTACCTAGATGACATAAGAAAGAAAGAGTTTTGTCAAGGGACAGATCTAGTTGGACTACCCATGAGGGAGATGGTTCAACTACACCATGAAGCGAGTTCAAAGGTTCTTGAGTTTGACCTAAAGGTTCACTTCCATAAAGTGGAAGTAGGTACATGAAGAACTCAATGTTAGTATAGTTTATCACCCCTAACTATGGTTGGTATGATCCAGACTTAAGGGTCTGATGAGGGCATGTGTGCTCATTCAGGGTGATATCTAGAGACAGTTCTTGTCCTATGAAAGATGTGACAATGACCACCATAGCCAGTATTGGGTTTTATATGAAGCTGTGTAAGGGAGGTTGTGTCAGTCACCACTTCAATAAGGTGATGTTGGTGAAAGGACCACATGATGGTTAGAAAAGTACCACATGATGGTTAGAAAAAGGGACCCCAGTGCGTGTAGATGAAGTCACTTTGTTTGTGCAAGGGCTGAAAGGAGCCTAGAGATGATGAGAGTCGTGAGAAGATGCAAAGTAGACTGACATACAAGTTACTGTGGGAGAAAATGTGACATGAAAATCCGACCCCTCTAAGTTATAACTAAGAGAGCTAAGTCCCCGATACATGGGTCCATTAGAGATGGATGGGTGGAGAAGGTTAGGTTTGACCTTGCCCCTCAGGATAAAGTAATGTGACATGAGTTCCATGTGTCAAATTTAGAGCACTATGTGAGGTACCCGACCATGTGCTGAGAAATGAACCTAGTGAGCCCCAAGGGAGGCTGACATGGCCTGAGTCACCTGTGCAGTTTATAGATGCCAGGATGAAAGAACTCAGAGAAAAGAATATGTGATAATAAAGGTTCTTTGAAAATTCCATGTGTACGGCAAAGCCACATAGGGGCCAATGATGGACATGGAAAAGTCTTATCCTGAATTGTTTGTTTGCTTGCCTGAATTTTGAGGACAAAATTCCTGTAAGAGGGGAAGGATGTTACAACCCCAATTTCTGGGTTCATTTGGTGAGAAATGTAATTTCTCATATGAAAGATATTTGAACAAATAATCATATAATTTGCTTCAAATAAATGGATTTCTTTTACAATATCCTTGATGTTTTTATTGTGGGCTTTATTGGCTATTGGGCCCAATAACAAGGAAATAATAAAGAAAATTCAATGGATGATTGAATTTTTAAGAAAAGAAATATGTAGAAACCTCTAGAAGGCAAATCCAAAGAGGATTTCGTACCTCTTGGATTCCTTGGGTTACAAGGAGTCCAAAGTTATAAAAATAAAGCAATGAGAAAAGAAAAGATTGATTATGTCTTTCTTTATTAAGAAATAAACTGAAAATGATGATAAAATGTGGAAAAGGAGGAGAAATAGGCATAAAAGAGTTTTCTTGGTGAAAATTCGTATCCATGAGGTTTCTAATATTAAAAGGAATGCTAATGAGGAAAATAAAAGAGAAATAAAAAGAAATCCTCAAAAAGAGATATTTAAATGAGAAATAAACAAGAATTTGAAATATTGCATAAAAATGCATCTAGAAGGATAATAAGTATCCTAAAAAGTAATTTCGAAATAATAGAGTTTCTTGGGGTACAAGGAGTCCCAATGAAGGAAGAGGAAAGAGAAAATACCAAAAACTTGCAAAATAAAAGATAATATGATACTTTATTAATGTTTTTGGTGGAATTGTTAAAAAGGAAGTTATTTCTATTAAAGGAAATAGAAATTTCGTGTCTAATGAGATTAAGAGAGAGGTTTTTTGTATTCCTATTTATCCATGGAATAATGTTTATCAAAGGATATATTTAGGAGAGAGAGAGAGAGAGAAGCTTGCTTCTCATGGAAGGAATAGGATTCCTTATAAGAGAGGTCATGTCCCCTCTTAGATGATCGTCTTAGGATGTGGAATCAATCCCCTATAAAAGGGAAGAAACCCGGGATTCAAAGATTAGAGAAATCCCATCCTTATATCTCTCTTCTCCTTCTTCATGACATGAAAACCCTAACAAGAAGGTTTGGCGCTAATCCTGGACAGCGGGGACACGTGGGGTCACCACGATCATTGAGTGAGGTACTGTGATGTCAGGGAGATGCTTCGATGTCGTCACTGTGCCCAAACCTAGGCTCGACCGTCGCAGCTTGGCCGCGAAGCTGGCAGGTGGTCGCGGATGCGGCCTTCACGAGCTGCTACCCTTGGACCCCATCCGAGGGCACCCTGAAGTGTGGCGGAGGGTAGAGGATCGAATGGGACCGCCGCCGTAAAAGGAGTCCAAGACGAGGGCTGGAGCCGTGCCTTGGGTGGCTAGGGCAGTCATGTCGCGGCTGATCCAAGGAGGAAGACGATCGACTTTCACTGGACGATTTTGCCCCTCCGCAAACTGAACAAGCAACAACTTAACCAGGGGTAAAAGAGTAATTGTGTTATGTTCCAAAGAAGGCAAGTCGTGCCAACGTTGCATGGGTTGGTGACGTGGCGATCTACTATTGGTCCAAAAGGTAAATCTGTGCTAAATTCATATCTTAAGATTCGTAGCTCCGATGGAAATGAACAAAATATGAAAATTGATCAGGAGAATGTGTAGAACGCAAAAAAAAAATATTTGAAGCTTGATTCTTATTGCAATTCGAAAAATAGTATGATTTACCAACTTTAATGTATTAATGCTTAAAGAACCCTATTTTGAGTAGATTAATTTATTTAATAGGGTTTAATGAATGATTAAAGTTGATATTAGCCTGTTTATGATAAATAGGAACATTAGGAATAAAAAGGACGAACTATGCACATAATTAGTTAATTTAGAGTTTCTTGTGCATAAATATGTTTTAATGGGCCTTGAAACCTTAATGTTGGTAAATTCGACTCTTAATGGCTTTAATTATTCGATTTCATGTATAGAACTGAGTTTTCATGGTTATAAGCTATTTTGAGCATTAAAGTTCCTAATTTGTGGATAAATACCCTAAATGTAGTAATTAGGGTTTTGAATGAATAAAGAATAGAATTAATGGCAAATCGAGTTCATATGTGAATTGGACCATAATAAACTATGAATTGATGATAAATGTGTATAATGATCTCCTCATGGATTAAAGAGATAAAAATAATAGCTTTAATGTAAAAGAGGCTTAAGGAGCTTAATTAATGGTTAATTATGCCTTTAATCTGACATTGAGGATTAGATATGGAAATAATTAGGGTTTGTGATCAATTGTGCTAAATTAGGGTTTCAGATAGTAAAAGATGAAAGGAAATCCTAATTGTAATAGAAACCCTAAAATGTGGACTAGAAACCCTAAGAAACGAGTTAGATGTAATAGATCTTAATGACATGAGTAATAAAAGGAAATTATACATGTTTTTAGGATCAATGTTTGCTTGATTGATTGATTGGCTTGCTTGATTGGACATCTAGTTGGATTTATCCAAATTGTTGCTTGAGATCTCCAAGACAGGCATGTGGTTACGATTATGAATAACCGCTTTAGTTTCTCGATGGACTCTCAGATGTTTAATCGCATTGAATGCAACTAAACTATTGAATGTTTATTTATTTCTTACAACTATAAAGTGACTATGATTATCACATAAGATATGTGCCTACTAGCTCAGATCTCGGTCCCCTCTGTGTCGTAATGGCTGACCTAGTACATGGCTACCTAGAGGGTAGGTCCATCAGGTCATGAAAGACTTTGGCTGCCTAGAGGGTAGGTCCATCAAGTCACCTTTATAGAGGTACCATATAAGTCCTTACAGGGACAACACACACTACTACATAACCTACCTTTAGTGTCGGTTATTTAAAGCCTTTAGTGTCGGTTTATAAGTGACACCTATGTGGGAGACACTAAAAGTCCAACCATTGGTCGTCGGTTCCATAACCGACACCCAAACTCTTCGCGCGCCACCAAAAATGCGCCATCATGGGACTATAGTCGTCGGTTATTAGGTAAGAACCCGACAACCAAACCCTTCGCGCCACAGAAAGGGCGCCATGTTGGGCACCATCCGTGTCGGTTATCAACAAATAACTGACAACCAAGCCCTTCGCGCCACACGAAATAGATGCTGATTATTTGTAAAAAAACTGACACTATAACATTATGTGTCGGTTATTTACAAATAATCGACGACTATTTTTTTTTTTTTTTGCTGTCAGTCTGCAGACCTGCTGTGGCTGGTCGCAGGATGAGAAACCTATTCAGTTCAGTTATGAACTGCAGGTTTTACGACATCCATTGATATCAGCTGACAACAGGCCGCAAACCTGCAAAATTAACAATAAAAAAGTAGCACATGCATATAGCAATGCAACCTGCAGTTCCATTTTATTTTCACACATTTATAAACATTCACACATGCTAGCAATCTGTAGTTCCATTGATTCACATTCACACATGTAGACTTCATATAGCAACCAACACTTTCATTCATTTTCATTCAAACACATGTAGAAACATTCACACATATATTATAATTCAGAAATTCATTTACAAAGTATCATTGTTTAGTCATTATTCTCTATTAGGATCCCAATTATATTTTAAAGCCCCCACTAATTGTATGGTTGTTGCCCATTCTTCTACTACTTCATTTAATTCTCCCATCGTATAGGGCTCATGTACATCTGGTAAGTCCTTTCCTGTATTGGGGTCCAGTTTAAACACCTGTAAAGAGAATGATGTATATATATAATTAATGAGCTATAAATAAGATTGATATATTTCATATTATCTCTTGTCGGCTATATAATACCTCAGCAATACAATCGATGTCCATTGCGGCATTTTTGACAAGTATGTGCATATATCGCATGACATAGTATCCACATGCCCATCCGTTGTCTTGTGTAGCACACTATAAATTCAAACATACAAAATATTAAAAAATACAACTAATTAAGCATTGTTCACATAAATAATATATACATATATTGCAGTAGGGAACTTACATTCACGTTCTTCCAAATTATTTGCTAGTTCTTTTTCATGGGGACCTTTCCTCCAGCCTTTTTGTACTCCTCAAAACCCCTACATGTTAATGTAACACAGAACATTGCAATTAAATAGTAATGTAATAACATATGTTAACGGATATGAAAAATGAAATATTTCTCACCGAAATATTTCCATTTTCATTTTGTGTTCAAATCTTGTATTCAATTTACACCCCTTAGGATCTAGATAATACACAATGAACGTCTCGGGGGCAATAACCAATAACTCCCAATGCTTACCACTAGAGGAAAAAAAGTTAAAAATTAATAACTCAAAATCCACAATAAAATGTAATTTTCTTAAGTCCAAATTATAATAAGCAAAGTAAACTTACTTTACATTGAATGGAGCCATTATCACCGTCTTCTTATTTACAGCAAAAACTGAAAAAGCCTCACAGCAGTATTGTTGAACTGATGTAGGGTCTTTAGCTACTAGACTAATCAAGGATGGAATCAAAAACCCTACATGTTCGAATCCAAAATCTGCACATATGTTGTCTAAGTAGCTGCAAAATGTGTATTAATTACGCATGCATTAATAAATAAGAAACCAGATCACCAGATCATACACAAGGTATATGGATGTATAAAGAATATCTCACCTTATCCATAGCTCTATCACAGATGTATTTAGCCAATCATTTCGAAACATCTCCAAAATATCTTGTATAAATATTTTTGTTTCGTATGACTGACCTGTAGAATCTGAATCAGAAGAAACAGTTATAGGGGAGTTTATATCATGTTCCCCTAACCATACTGCCATACCCCTACAGTTAGGACCTAACGGGATAGGTAGGTCCTGTGGAACCCAACTAGGTAATGCAGGAGGTGGAAGTGGAGGCCTAGATGTTATGGGTGTCTTCTTTTTAACCTGTATATATATATAATAATTTCAGATCAACTGCCAGCATATACACACACTAACAATTGAACGTAATGTAAATTTACCACACCTTTTCAGTAAAGAAGACATACACTTTTTCCCACAATATCACTCCGCCTACTGCATCACCAAGCGTTTCACAATCTGGGTGGGCATATGGCAGTTGAAGTTCCTGAAATTGGGGGAATATATGTATCAGGCTCACCCGAATCGAACCAGCTGGTACTGGAGACCTGTGACATGTTTCCCCTGGTACGGATGGGTAAGCCGACGCCTCTACCACGACATATTCTTTACTTTTTAGACGGCATGGCTTCAACCCCTACAAATTTTTGTGTAAAGAATGTTATATACATATATACATATCATCTTTTTTGAAACGACTACACTGTCATATATATGTATCATCTTGAATTTAAAAACTAGTTACTATGTCATAAAAATACTTACAGTGGATGTGCTAGGTGGTGGGTCTACAGGATTACTCCCAACCTCTGCAGTAGGAGTAGGAGTAGAGGTTGCAGTAGGTATTGTCTGGTAAGTGGCAATATGAGATGCCTGCCACTTTTGCATTGCTTCTTCGAGTTTTTCTTCGAGTTTCCTGTCAAATAGCTTATCCACCTATACATGGATAAAAGAAACGTCAAATTCTAATTTTTGAATTCTCTTTTACAGTAACATCTACAAGGAAAAAATATGTTACCTCTTCTTGTGAAAGTCCCGCTTTTGGGACATGTTTGCACTGGGATGGCCCAAAAAAAGCTTTGATGCCCACACCAGCGCCTGCAGCCCTAACACATCCAGGATGCTCTGGGTTACCCAGAGCAACTGTCAATTCATCCCTTGTGCCCTCAGGGATGAACTTTCCTTGTTTCCTCAGCTTGTGCAGCTCCCGCTAATCGCCAAAACAAAAATTTGTACTTAAGTAAACAACACAAATAATCAATATTCGAATGATTGTTGTAAGAGTTGTATTTTACCATTTTTGCAGCCGCCTCAGCAGTTGCGACCTTAGTTAATTCTCCCTTCTTATTTTGCCTCCCAGCTATCCAGACATCATGGCGAGGCAGAGGTGTGCTACCTATGGTAGAGGACTCCTGAGTAGCAGCAGATTGAGCAGCAGCAGCCTCAGCCTGTAGTCTTTGGCGAACACCTGCATATCCTCTTAGACCCATTGTGTGGTCATGCACATTCATCGCACACCTTGATCTTTGTGCATCACTGAGGGCCTAGTTAGTATGCACATTAATGATTTGGTTAGTAATACTAAATGTTAATCTTGAATAAGTGAATACAACATATATTAATTAATGAGATTGAGACTGACACCTAATACCTTGAATTAATCAGTTTGTCTTGAAGCGACAAATGCATCCCATTCTTCTTTGTCCAGGAAGTTCCACTGTTCAGTGGTTGTCTTCTTCCTCTTGTCGGCTTCTTTTATGTATTCTCTGGTGAGATTTGTCCTATAGTTCCTTAGGACTCTCCCACAACGTTGCATCACGCATGTATGATGCAGCTTTTCATCCAATTCAAATATACTCTGCAAAATAGAATTGCTATTAACTAGTATCCAAAAATTTAGTCATCTACAAAATAGAATTGCAAATTAATAATAACTCACGCATAAATCCCTCCATATTAAATCTTTCTTCTCCTTAGAAACGTTATGCCAAGAATCTAAGCGACAACCGCAATGGCTACGAGTAACATATCCAAGATATGAAATAAATGAATTGTGATTCACACCACATGCATTTCCTGCATTATCGAAATCCACAACAAGTTTGGGTCCATTGCCCTTTTGCGCAATTAACTTCTTCATCATAGTGATGCCCCTTCTCTTGTCAACTTTTTGGTGTTGTTGATCAAGTGCCTCAAGTGCTATAGATGGTACATGTGCATCATCAACCTAAAATTTGACAAAATAATTCACATTTACAAGATATAACTATAAATGGACATATAGATATAAATATATGATATATTTTTAAAACCTACATTGTGAGGCGGCGCATTGATGTCCTCACCCTCACGGTAGTCATCAAGACGGTCATCAGGAGAATGGTCAGCCATCTGCAAATTCACATTCAAATTGTAAAGTTCACAGTGTAAAGTAGTAATTCAAAGTGTAAAGCTCACATTGTAAAGTAATTCAAATTGTAAAGTTCACATTGTAAAGTAATTCAAATTCTAAAGCTCACATTGTAAAGTTCACATTCACATTGTAAAGTAATTCACATTATAAATTAAGCTCACATTATAAATTAAGAAAATTTCGGCAGCATTTGGACGGGTTTTTAGGCCAACAAATAATGTGTTGTCATTCTTATACCTAAAATCCTAGTTCTTCAAGTTAGGGTGATTATTGATGTCTTTAAAAGCATGATTGGAAATTTAGGGAAAAGTTCATCATTTACATTCCAAGCATGTCACATGTGTTTATTTATGTATTGATTTTGATATTATTTAATCATCTACTGATTTAACTTTAGTTAATTATCAACTATTTAACTTTAGTTATCAACTGATTTGTGTTTATTTATGTATTGATTTTGATACTATTTAATCATCTACTTATTTAACTTTAGTTATCAACTGTTTAACTTTAATTATCAACTGATTTGATTATATTATATTTATTCATCTACTATTTGTATTCATTTATGTACTAATTTGAGAATTGATTAATCATCACTGATTTATAATTTTATATTAGTTAATCAACTGATTTGTATTTATTCATCTACTTATTTGTATTTATTCATGTACTATTTTTTATTTAGCTATTTACTCATTTGAATTTATTTATACTGCTTCTGAAATTATGTAAGAATCTACTGATGTAACTTTATTTATCAACTGATTCATATTTACTTTTCCACTTATGTATTTATTCATCTACTTATTTGTTTTTATTTATTACTATTTTTATTTAGTTATCTATTGATTTGTGTTTATTTATGTAATAATTTTTATATCATTTAATCATCTACTGATTTAACTCTATTACTGTATTTATTGTATTTTATTCATCTACTATTTGTATTTATTTATGTGCTGATTTAGGAATTATGTAATCATCTACTGATTTATATTAGTTTACCAATTGATTTGTATTTAATGTATTTATTCATCTACTAGTAATGAAAATGGCTGTCTTTCTTTCTAGTGATATAAGAATATCAAACACATATACACGAAATCGCTACTATAGTTTCATCTGTTGTGTAGCCTACAACAAGGTATTCAACTTTAACATTGGATAACCATTATAGTTTCATTGACATTTTAAAGAACAATGGCAATGTATAATGCAAATGTAAAGATAGAAAAACTTGAGTTGAGTCTATTAGACAGGTAGTATTAAGCTAGGGGATGAGGAAGAAGGAAGAAGTCGGCGTACCTTGAGGTGAAGCTGACAACACCGGAGCAGAGGAGAGCAGCTGGAGGTGACGGCGGCGAGAAGAGGAGGACCAACAACCGGCGACGGCTCGGCGGAGCGGCGGCGAGGGTGTCGAGGAGACCAGCAACCGGCGACGGCTCGGTGGAGCGACGGCGAGGGCGTCGACAAGAACAGCAACCGGCGATGCAGCAACCGGCGGCGGCGGCGACGGCGACGACGGTGACGGCGACGACGGTGACGGCGACGACGGTGACGGCGGCGAGCAGCGTGCGACAGACGAACGGCGGCGCGGGGAGGCAACCGGCAACGACGGCGGGGGAAATCGCTAGACCCTAGCGCACGGCAATGAAACAGAGACAATGGGGAAAAGTTCTGTTC
Organism: Alisma plantago-aquatica; assembly: GCA_963693085.1. Classification (NCBI taxonomy): domain Eukaryota; kingdom Viridiplantae; phylum Streptophyta; class Magnoliopsida; order Alismatales; family Alismataceae; genus Alisma; species Alisma plantago-aquatica. Next base: position 1,274,664,345 of record OY856412.1, on the reverse strand, counting down.
GCACGGCTATTAAGTTGACAATATGTGTCGGTTATTTACCAAAACTGACAACTAAACCAACAGTGTCGGCTCTTTGAAGAAAATCGACAACTATACTACTTAATATTCGTCGGTTTATAAATAAAAGACAACCGACAACTATTCATGTCTCGCGCATACCCTTTAGTCATCGGTTATTTATTAAAGAACCGACAACATATGTCAAATTTTGGAGCCAATTTTTTCGCTGGAATTTTGGGTTTGGCGGTTGAGTTTAGGTGTCGGTTTTTTATTAAATAACCGATAATTATTGAAAGAGGTACCCGTGTCTGGTCGACCTTCACATATTGGATGTCGGTTTATGTTAAAAACCGACACAGTAGGGTTTATGTGTCGGTTTTTGTATACAACTGACACCTTGAAAACCGACTTTATAAGCCATTTCTGTAGTAGTGACAGAGTTGTGGATAGGTATGGATTGAGTGGTTTGGCTTAAAACATAATATTGATTGTTAAATGATTAATTGAGTGATTACATTGTTACCATAATTGCATGTTTATCTGTTTCCTCCACATACCAGCTACGGCTGACCGACGTTTTGTTTGTCGGCATTTTAGGTACAATGAAAAGAACAAACATTAAAGTGCCACATGTGGTACTAAATGAGAATCAAAGTGCAAAGGAGGATTAGATAGATTAGTATTTGTGTGGATACAAGTGTAGAGATCCAAGTTTTCAAAAAGGTATGCAAAAATTTATTTTCTTACAGCTTTCAAGATAGTATGTTAAAATTTGATAATTATTCTTGGTTAATTGCCGAACCTTTGATCCGGAAGTCATGGGTGCGTCTTCGGCCTCTCGGTCTCCCTTAATTGGGGGTTATCGGGAGGTTGGGTCATAAAATTGATACTCAATGGTGAAATCATAATCATTGATCAGCTCCATCCAGTGACATTGTCACATGTTTAGCTCACTCTACAAGAAGATGTACTTCAAGTTCTTATGATATGTAAAGATCTGACACACTTCCCCATAAAGATAGTGTCTCCAAATCTTTAACGCATGGACCACCACAACTAGCTCCAAATCATGTGTCGGATATTTCTCCTCATGTTTCTTAAGTTGTCGCAAAGCAAAAGAAACCACATGATCTTCCTACATCAGCACACATCCTATGCCTTTCTTGGAAGCATTGCAGAAAACTACATATCCTTTTCCAGGCTCTGGCAGCACCAACACTGGAGCACTAGTCAGCTTCTCCTTCAAACTTTGGAAAGCTTGCTGACAATGAACATCCCAAACAAAATTTACATCCTTCCTGGTCAAGTTTGTCAACAATAACGTAATCACACTGAAGTTCCTTATAAACATCCGGTAGTATCCTTCTAATTAAACCCAGAAAACTACAAACTTCAGTTGGCATCTTTGGTTGCTCCCATTCTGCAACTGACTCCACCTTCTTAGGGTCCACTCTAACTCCTTCTGCAGATATCACATGACCCAAGAAAGTTACTTCTTTCAACCAGAACTCGCACTTACTGAACTTGGCATACAACTAATGTTGGCGAAGAAGAGTCAACATTTGTCAAAGATGATGTTCATACTCTTGACTGTACCAACTATAGATCAGGATGTCATCTATAAAAACTACAACAAACTAATCTATAAACGGTCGGAACACCCTGTTCATTAGATCCATGAAAGCAACAGGCACATTGGTTAGCCCAAACGGCATAACCATGAACTCAAAGTGACCATACCTCATCCTAAAAGCTGACTTTGGTATGTCCACCTCCTTAATCCTCAACTGATGATATCTAGACCGTAGATCAATCTTTGAGAACACTATAACGCCATGCAACTGATCAAACTGATCATCTATCCTCGGTAGCAGGTACTTGTTCTTGATCATAACTTTGTTTAATTTCTGGTAATCTATGAACAAACATAGTGATCCACCTTCTTCTTTACGAACAGGACCTTTACCACGGTGATATGCTCGGTCTGATGAAACCTTTATCCAACAACTCATGTAACTACTTCCTCAGCTCTGCCATCTTGATTGGAGCCATCCTATACAGTGTCTGAGAAATTGGTTGTGTTCTTGGCACCAGATTGATCTCAAAGTCAATCTCTTGAGGTGGGGGAACACTAGGGAACTCATCGGGAAACACATCCATAAACTCTCAGACAACATGCACCTCCTCAAGGCTAGCACCCTTCACCTTGGTATCCACAACATGAGCTAAGAACACCTTACATCCTTGCCGCGGAAAATTCTCTGCCACCACAGCTAATACTAAACATGTAGGAAGAATCTTCCTATCTCCTTGGAAGATCCATCTTTCACCATCGTCATCAAATACTACTTTCTTGGAAGCACAGTCCAACACAACCTTATACTTCTCTAAGGTATCCATCCCAAGGATCACATTGAATCCATGCATACCAAGTGATATAAGATCCACTTGTATATTGTGTCCCAAAAAGGATAAAACACAAGATGGACACTCCTCTCGAAGCATCGAGGAACCATTAAGAGGGGTTTCTAACAACAAGCTATCTTTCTTATAGTTAACAAGTAAAAGACAACTATCAAGCATATTATATGTGATAAAAGAGTGTGTAGCATGTGGGTCAACCAGAACAAATATAAAGCAAGAAGAAGACAAATCAGAATGAAATAACCCGATCTGACCTGCCACCACACGCAGGTTGACTATCGCCTCCAGCTGACTCATAGCATAGAATCGAGTTGTTGCTTGTTGTCCAAGTCCTCTACTTCCTTGAGCAGACGATCTCGCTTGTGATGGTTGACCACGTCCTCGCCCTCTGTTACCACTAGACTACTATCTATCTGACCCTTGTTGATTCTGCCTCAGCTGCTGCGTCAGTTCGACATCTTTCCTTGGGCAATTTGACCTCAAATGCCTGATTTGTCCATAGAGATAGCATGGCATGTCCTCTAAGTATGGCCTAGATGGCCCTATTACTGCTACTGAAGCTGTGTTGTAAGCTCTAGACGGTGAAAATCCACGCCCTCTTCCTTTAGTTGGTGACCACTACGACCGTGCACTAGAACCTTACCTTATAGAAGGTGTAGAAAACCTCGGCTTCTTGAAGCCATCAAACCTCTACTTCTGAAACTGAGCAAGTCTTTTCTTGGTCATGGACTCCCTTGACAGACCGTTCAATCCTTCAGACAAACTCCACAAATGTGGCAAACTGCTCCCGGTTCTCCAAGGCAGCAACAGGTGTCGACATCTCGGCACTCAAACCTTTCTCAAACCGCCTAATCCTATCCTCATCTATTGTTGCCATGTGAGGATAAAACCTCAATAGGTCCATAAACTTGGCTTCATACTCGGTGATGCTCATCGATCCTTACCGCAGACGTTCAAAGTGGTTGATCTTCTCATCTAGATACGTCTTTGGGAAGTATCGATTGACGAACTCCCGCTAGAAATCATCCCAACAGATCACCTCACTGGGTCGCTTCTCCTCCTCGATGGCCCACTAGTGGCCAGCACTAACCTTCAGAAGGTAGGAAGCGTGCTTAACTTTGTCTGCTTCCGGGATGTCGAGGGTCCGGAAGGCCTTCTCTAGACCTATCAGCCACAGATCTGCATTTGCTGGATCAGTCGTTCCAGCATAATCTGAAGCTCCAACTCAGTGAAGCCACTCAAAGGTCTTCCGAATACCTAAAGATTCACCATGGGGAGCCTATTCTCTTGGCGGAGGAACTGGAAATCTATCCACTATGTGATCCATTGTAGCCATCAACTGCCCCATAAGTTGCTGATAGGAAGGGTTTTCAAGAATGACTGGGTCAAGTTGGGGGACCTCAAGCACCCAATCTTCATGTGCCTGCACTCTTGCTCCATAAACTGATGCATCATCACTTCTCTCGGCAGCATGTTCTTCATGGTTTCCAGACATCTTTAAGCTTTATCTTCTGCTGAGGACAAAAGGTTATTGTAAGAAAATCTAGAATACTCACAAGAACAGACACAAACCTAGTCCTAGATCCATGTAGACTCAGTGAACCTAGAGTTGTGATATCAAACTTGTGGTGCCACATCCCGCTATCACACAAACAACGAAATGCCATGCGAAAATGTGTGGAAACACCATAAACCACATATTACTGAAAACACAAGTTGATTACAACCGTTTGCAGAAAATAGATAAAAGAGAACTATTACATTCAGATCCTCATCTTGTAAGGAAACATGTCATATAAACATTTACAAGCCTTGATATATGTCCACAACTTATAGGAGCCAGTTGTCCTATCAGCACAAGAGTTCATCACCTGTTGATACATACATAACAGGCCACATCAGGCCAACAGTAGGATATACAAAACTACATCAGATATATATCGTAAAACGTCGTCAAAACACCTCCGAGGATCTAAGAGTACAGGGATGACTCTAGGACTCTACTACAAAACAACCAAAATGGCAGCATATCCATCTCTTGCCTCCTACTGCTCTTTTTGTTGCTCGGCCACAACCTCACGACCACCACCACATCTAGCACGATCACCTAAAAAGTTTGTAAACCAATGGGGTGAGATACACATTCGTAACGAGAAACATAACTCCCCGCCGAAACTATAAAACTTCAGGAGAAGCAGGTAAAAAGGATAACTGATATCAGCAGATCATAAGAGCAGCATCCTGAGCATAACTTGTTTTATAAACTATCTTACCATATATCTAGGAGGCATATAACCAAGTATTTCTTTATGGAACATGATTGAAAAGATAAGCTTTATAAGAACTTATCACAAAATATAAGGATCGTACACATAACTGCAAGGTATAACTAGATCAGCTATATAAGCAAGGCCTCAATCAATGTTCTATGTTTTTCCTTAAGCATTATATTCTATACAGATGGATTACGATTTATTATGCCCTGAGGAAGTTAGTTGTCCCACTCAAATCCAACCATTGGATGCGAAGCCCAAAACTGGTGCCATACAAGGTCATTGGGAGAGCCGGACTCCATGACCTCACCTCTTCGTGGTTAGTGTACGAAAACCAAAGCAGGACCACAATCTCTTGCTTGAGTGGCCTCAACCACAAGGTCAGCTCCGCAGGCTACCCCTTCTATAATACTAAGCCATGGGCCTATTCACCATGCTCTATAGTCACTGAACCATGGGCCTGTTCACCATGCTCTAAACACATCCATGCACATTTGTTACTCAAATGCTCCTATTTTCGGCTAGGAGAAACCCCTCATATTCAACAATATACACTCCAGGTAATCCCGCAGGATAAACCTATTTCACCATCACCTGCTACTGACGATGATGGATCTATGGCTAGGGAAAACTACATGAAACATTCCATTGTAATTAATTAGTATATTTTAAGTGGATTATTGGGGCAACCAAGTTGTAAAACATAAACAACATTGAGTTACATTAATACTGTCATTATCACATTATCATATGATCTCAATTCCTCATCACAGAATGCCACTGCCTCTCAAGTCTTACATCATCACCATGGGATAGCAATCCCTTATCTCAACATCAGAGGATAACACCTCAACTAGGCACTCGGCCTTTATTAGGTCAACATACCCTTTTCACATCATAGGGGTGATACACGTTATCCCATCAACAAGGATTATCATCATTGCATGTTATACAGAACACATACACATCATAGCTCTTACCTGGATATGAATTCACTTGATTCACCTGCATGATTAGTATGCATATCAAGAGAGATAACTGAATCACCAAACGTAGATCTTTATGATTATCATGTTATTAGGTTTGAAGGTACATGATTGGATCAACATCCATGATTATAATTACATGAAGCATGAAGATGTATCTTGTAAACCAATTACATTAAAATCTCATGAGCATGATCATTATCAAGGAATATGTCCCTAAGGATTACACAACCATAGACTAGTCAGACATCATTGGTCACAACCTTTCATCCATAACCCATCATCCACAAGGTACAAGAAAGTAACTACTAGGGTTTCCCAGTTTAAGCATAACCCTCACCAAAGGTAATGTCTTCCCTCACTAGAGATGTGGTGGGTAGAACCATCCCTCACCCAAATGTGGTAACGGGCATGATCACAACCCTCACTAAAATTCTAATGGCTAGGGCACTTAGCCACACATATCGGCCATCCATGTCGTGCACCCATGCACCAAGGGTATCGTGCAACTAAGGCTAGTGTTGTGTCATGCAACCTAATCCAAGAGTATGTATCATGCACCCAAAGAGCAAGGGGGGTGTATCGGGCAACTAGATGTATTAGTCAAGACCCTATCACCCATTAGGGTTAGGGTTCATATCGGGTAGCCATCTTCACTATAATGGCCAAGGTCATGGTGCCCAAGCTCAACACTATATCGCCCAACAAGCCCACTACAACAAATGACACCAAGGCCCACAAGATGGCCTATCATCCAACTAGGTTAAGCACAACATCTCGGTCACCACTAAGGCACCTATTAGGGTTTCACTACCCAATCATCATATCGGGCAACACAAAACCACCCTAAGTCGCCCAAGGTACAAAACAGAGGTATCTACTCCCAAAACCATCTCAGGCAACCAAGCCAACAGAACTCAACTTAACATATCATCCAAGACAAACCCTAGATGAGGGGTATCATGCAAAGCACCAAAAAGGATATCGTGCAAGGGCACATGAACCACATTAGGTTGGTCATCTTCAACCTCAAGACCAACATCATCAGACCCTAAAAGATCAAGAGAGTCGGCTCACCTCTCAACAACCAAGAGAGAGGGGTTTCAAACAACCTCCATCACATATCGGGTATCAAGGTAGGTCATCCATATCGGTCAAACCTTCAACCTCAACTAGGTCATCAACAACCAAAGGCTCACTTCTCAAATCCATGGTGAGAGAAGGGTTTTGTCCAAGCAAATAGAGTATAGACTGACCTCTCAACGACTAAGGAAGAGAGGGGTTTTTCCTACACCACTAGAGCTCAATCCCACTTCTCAAAACCAAAGAGAGAAAGGGGTATTGCCCCAAAGGAAAACCCTAAACCATAGGTTTGGCCAACAAGGTCCAAGGTCACACAACTATCAACAATATAACCACTCATTCCAATAAGATTAAAGGTATAAACTAGAGCAAGAAACATATCCAACAAGATGTAAGGCAGATCAAGATCATATATGAACATGCAACATAAAAGAAAGTAGTATAGCTAGGGTTATGAGTTATGCAACCTGCCTCAAGAAAGCTACTCAAGCTCCAAAGCTCCAAGCACCAAGCTTTAAGTTCTTAGCTCCAAAGCACCCCACCTTCGGCCACCACAAGAAGAGAAGAAAATCTCATAACCACCATGGCCGAAGAACAAGCAAGAAGGAGAAGAAGGTTCCAAGGAGGGGGAGGAGATGCTTACCAAGGAAGCAAGACCCTTCTAGGGTTCGACCACCACCTAGAGGAAGAAGAAGAAAGACTCCACCAAGTAGATCGACCACCAAGCTTGTTCTACCAAGGGATGGTGTATCGGCCACCAAAAGAGAAAGGAGAAACTAAAGGAACTAAATATCTAAGCAACTAAAGAGAGAGTTGTATATATATAAGAGGGTCTATGAGGCACCCACCTTGGTGTTTCTCCACATGTGCACGTCCAAGGTACCACTTTTCCAAAGCCATGCCACCTTGCTAAACCACATGCTCAAGTCATGCCACCAACTAAAAAAAGACCGACCACTTGTCCAAGGTATGGTGACACAACCAAGGCAAGGTCAAGGTGGTCACATGGGCAACACACCCCACCTGGGCGACACACCCCATCTGGGCGACACAAGTCACCAAGGTGTTCTTTGCATGACACAAGGCCTCAACAAGGCAAAGCAAAGCAAAGTAAAGCCCAACAAAGCTCAACAAGGCCCGAAACTACTCAAGCAACAAGCCTAACTCAACCTCTCAACCCTAGAGAATGCAAGGAGATAGAAAACATCTCTCAAGGTGACAAACTTGCACTTCAACCCTAAAACTTGGATAATTTGCAAATTGCAACTCCAACTCTCAACAAAACACAACAAACCCTAATCACCACCTCAGGTGATTAGCAAGCTTCAAAACACAGGGTTTAGGCAAAGCAAACAGGGTAAACCCAAAACGAAAGTCAGGGTCCTTACAGAAACACCTTACTAGATGAGCATTTTTAATGTGAGCACCCTCGACACAAGTAGCAAGATTATTCACAACAAAAAAATGATCACTGATCAGTATTATCACCATAAGAATAAAGAAAACACTGAATAAAAATTTCAATAATATTCACCAAATTTATAAAAGGCCAATACCTTTTCATTCATTAGCCACAAGTCCTTATAAGATGTTCTGTGAACTCATTAACACTTTGATCACAATAGATACACCATCCATTACAATATAACATGAGCATATTTGCATATAGCATTCCAGACAAAATACGAGTCGTAGATACAACTGATTTGAATCACCCTGCCCAAAGCTGAGAATAAAGGAGTGAGTCTAAGGCACAATAATAGAGAGAACCATCAACCTCTATGCTACAGTTGCACACTCAAAAAAGGCTCCTCCTCACTCAACCCCTGATCACATTGTTAGACACCTAAGATATGGATAACCATGTGGTGAGACATGTGTCGTAATTATATGATATAACAATTGATAACAATTTATTTCTTATGTACAATATATGAACAAGATAATTATATTAGAATACTAACATGTGGAATACTTTATACTCTTAATCATGATATAGTCTACAACATTATAAATTCTCTGAGCCATTCAGTTCTCCACTTGGAAGTAGCGAGTTCAAACTATTTTTGATGATATTATTAATTTTTTTTCTAATACATGTAAAAATAATTATTGGCATATATATTGTATACATGCAATTGAGACAAATTGTAAAATTGGTTTGTGGTGTATTGTATGTTGTTGTTCGTGGTTGTGTGGTCTCATCTTCGAAGGGGATATTTTTTTCTTCTTTCTTATTACTAGTTAGAATATGCAATGTTTATATCTTTATATCCTTAACGTAAGTTTTGCCTCACCCAACCATCACATTCTGGCTCTACCCTATACGTCGACTTCATCATTCTTAATATTGGGATAGATCTGGCGTGACCCTCGAGGTGGAATCTGATCACACTTGATTACTAGAACACTCTCTAAACCCATCTGATATGTTATCTAAAAGGTAGTCCTCTTTTGTCAGTTTCTACTTTATACAAATCACACACTCTTTAGTCATATTTTAGTGTATACATACACTAAAAAACACATATAAAATGATGTCAGCACCATGCTAGATACTCCAATAGGTTCATTCCATACCCCCCCAAGTATATGTGTGTGCAATGGAGGCAGATAAAATATATGGATGATAAGGATAAGTGTATGGTATGTCTAGTGCAATGGCTAATTAATCTTTGTCTTTATTCCCAAATGTCCTCACTAATTCAAATATTAAAAAAAAGCTTCATTTCATAAATTCATACTAACCCCCTCAAGCCACTTTTTTGTCAACCACCTGATAGAAATCTATTGGGTTGGTTTTTGTCACTCTATTCTCTAATAAGTTGTATGGTGATGAAAATGTGAGGATGTTGGGTTTTTATTCACTTTATTCTCTACTATGATGTATATGTAACAATATTTACATTATTGACTTGTACCATGTTAGAATTTCTTATGAAGATTTCATAATAATGTGAAAATGCCACATATTGCTGGAGGTCTTCAACATATTGTGCCTATTCAGTGTGTTGAGTGGTTTGTGAGAGAACTCTCAGCAAAAGAATAGAACTCAGGTCCTTTTATTATAAGGTGCTAATCTTGACCATCTGATCCACTTTTATTCTTAAATGTGTAGATTATCCATGTGTATCTTATTTGGAAATATAGTTATGATTTGGAGTAGGGATCACATTTAGTAAGTTTCAATCCATGATACTTTTTTTTGGACATTTTGGATAGTGAAAAATAGCGGAGAGCGTCAGTCTAGAATCATATCAGATCTGACTGATCTACACAAGACTGAATACTAAATCTTTTAAAAATAATGGGTTACAGACTGAAAAATTCTAAAGTAGAACCTATCAGGATCAAATGATATCGTTTTAATATAGGATCAGATGGTTTGGACCATAACTAGACTTTATATGTATTTTGTACCTTATTTAATAGTACAACTTCTCATGCTAACTACTTCTAACTTTAATATAACATCAATATCAATTACTTATGTTGGTATTTCTTATATATGTGAATTATTTTTACTTTTTTTGACTTAATATAGAATTAAATATAAATTTATTCACACAATTTAGTCATCTGTTTGGTTCATGGTCTAAGCTAGGGGTGTCAAAAAATCGGGTCTGGGTTGGTTTTGGGTCGAAGAATCTAACTCGGATTGTTTTATTGTCAAACATGGACCCAAATTTTATTCAGACCTCTCAACTCAGAACCAACCCGGATAGAAAATTTTAAACCCCAAACAAAATCTTGACCCGGATTTCAAGATAATTTTTTTAGAAAAAAGAAGTCTCTTATAGAACCACCACACAACTACAACTATTCCATATATTATACTAACACATATATCTTTTTGTAATATAGCCGACATCCCATAAATATATGTATATAAGTATTTCAAACCTGATTTATCTACTTTTGAAACCCAATTTTAACCTAGTTTAGATTCGGATGAGTAATCTTAAACCCAAAACTCACCTGAAGCACCATATATTTTTCTGAGCAGACTCAACCAGATTCACAGGTTCATACAAATTTTTACAATCCTAATCTAAACAGTCTTCGACCCGACCAGATTGAATACTAAACTTTTAAACTATTTTGGACCGCAGAACGGAGCATACCTGAATAGTTCAGGACCAAATGGACTAGTGTGTTCCATTCGGTTGGGTCCAATCTTGCCCTAGATCTTTACAATTCAGTTTGATGTACAGTCCATTTTTTAAAAGTTCAATTTTCGGTCCGCAGGACCAAGGCTGGATAGATCATGGAACAAACTAATGACTAACTTATGTATAAAATATATTTATATCTATATTATATTAAATCAAAAGAAAAATGATTGAAATGTATATACTATATTTTTTATATTTGTTGCATATTATTGTTATAAGTAGTTAATTGTTGGCTTTTAGGCTAACGAGTTTCAATCAAACTATTGATCTTTTACCCGGTTAAACCAACTCCGCAAGTATACGTAGGTGATGTAGTCGGGATCGAACACAAGGAGCTTAAGCAAATTAATTGAACGCAACAGTCCTAGCTTTCATCAATCTAGATCGGTTTTAAAGGGCAGAAAGATTTGTTTCCAAAAGCATAAAGATTAAGCTTTAACTACAAGAGATTTCAGATTTTAATTAACAAACTAGGATTAAAAGGAAAATCCGATTTCAGAAAGTTTATGAATCTTGGACATTAGGATTTCAATCATATGCCATAGCAATCAAAGAACAAAGCAATTTAAACATACATAAGATCGAGTTTCAAGGAAGAGATGTGTTACATTTCACCTCCCGGTGTAGATGTAACGATCATAACTCAAAACAGCACTCTTGTGCATGAATTTCATCTATGATCACAAATAGATCCTCAACTTATTCTTCTCTACTCTCGTAGAAGAAGAAGAGTTGTCAAAAAGAGTGTCTCCATAAAACCTACTTGTTTTCTCAAACTAAGAAAGAAAGCAGAATTCATGCATATAAAGCGGCCAACGATACATGCAAGGAAATGAGTTACCGACGCCTTCAAGGTAGAGAAACAAGAAGCAAATGCATTTAGTACGAAATTACTTGTTCATTACATGCTATGACATGGGAGTTACTCTCCCATGCCCAAGAAAACGGATCTACTCGTCCATAACTATGTACAGCAGAATTTCCACAGAATTCTCAATGCTAGACATGGTTTTGGAAAGAAAAGACAAGAAGAACCAAAGATGTAACCACAAGGAGTAAGAAATCCAGCTTTATGACGAGATTCCCTTCCTTTAGCTGCTCCAAAACGGACTGACTCCTCTCCCGAGAAGCTGCACGGAGTTGGAGAAGCTTGGCTGCACTTTGGGGAAGACAATGGAGAAGTGGAGAAGAAGAAATGGCTTCTTTGCTCAAGAAACCACCTTAGTTCCTCCAAAATCACCTTCCTCTGCTCTCCTCTGCCTTTGGGACGAGAGAAAACTTCCAAAATGGTCGAACGTAACCGTCCCATTCCTTCCCTCTTTCTTTTAAAATCGTATTCTGAAAATTCAAAATTCTGAAACTGCCAGGTGCACGTCGTGCACTTTGGAGGTGCACGTCGTGCACCTGCAATGCAGTTGTAACCGGCTGATCTGTGCACAGCGTGCGTTGAGGAGTTGCACACCGTGCAACCTTACAGGTTGTTTTTAGCAAATTTCATCCCAGGTGCACGCCGTGTCTTTTCGATGTGCACGCCGTGCATTCTCTTTTCTGGACTGAACAGATTCGTCTGGAATGTTGCACGGCGTGCGTCTGGATATTGCACGCCGTGCACTTTGCTGCTTCAGCCAACTGATCCATCTGGACAGGTGCACGTCGTGCATCTGTGATCTGCACGCCGTGCATTTCTCTGTTTCTGTAGAAAAATCGTCTGAAATTAGTCCTTTTTGTGGCAATTTTGCAATACAAGTTATGGAACTCGTAGAGAAGCGAAAAGATGGCAAAACTAATATAAAAGAGACTGAATTATGCTAGAAAGAACCAAATTTGTGTGTGATAATATGTAGAAAAGATGATATACAAATCACACAACAAATCCCCCTAAGCTTAAACCATTGCTTGTCCTCGAGCAAAAAGAGCATGGAAAAACAATTGAAGAATTGCGAAGAACATGAATAAGTCAAATGAAATGAAAGATATGCATAAAACCAAACCAACCATGATCAACACGTTTATGCTCATAGCCATCAATTCAACTCAAACACCCAAGAAAAAGATTTTAGTTCAGCAGGGTTTGCATCAATTTCAATGAAACAATCAACCGAACAACACTAGGTAGAGTTTGGATGACCAAGCCAAACAATCAGTAGATGTGCAACTCCAACTCTCAACTATTAAGGATAACAAAAGATGAAATCTTAGTTGAAAAATTACAATTTTTGCTGCACTCTCCTTTTCCCAGAAATGATATAATCAAAGATTGGGGGCTCCGACACTCGGCTGCTAATGTAGGCTTATGCACACGAGGAGTGTCGGTTGGGGTATTTTACCCTCTTTTAAGACATACCACCTAACCATCGTGGCCAGATCGGACTTACACTAGGCTAGCATGATATGTGGGCAAGTTAGCCATCTTTAATGGGGTATCTTTTTTTTTCTAAATTTTTCCAGAACTTTGGAGAGTCAACTAAAATGCAACAATAACTAGATTTCATTCATCTGCTTTGAAAATTTTTCATTGAAAGAAAGTTTGCATATGCACTAAGAGCTTGGCAAGGTCATCCCGTATTCTAAATGATGTTGTACAGTTGATTGTATTCACAAAAATTGATACCATTACATGTTTTAAACAATCAGGGATGTTAAAGATGAATATTCAGGCTAGAAGCATAAACTTGAGTTAAACACATGTTGATGGTCTCAAGGTTTCATTTGATAATGCATGATTTTCACAACTTCTTCAATTGAAATTTCTCATCAAGGGAGGACGAACAGTTAAGCATAGGAGTTCTTTCCACATAAAAAGGATGAATCTCATATTGTATTAGATTTTTCCATCAGAAAAGGGGAACTAAAAACAACAACTAAGAAGTGACAACAGAACAAAAGTACGAAAACAAATGACAAGAAGCAAATAACATGGAAAATAAAAGCTAACTAGGATATCGTCCGGATGCTCCCCCCTAAGCTTGAAATCAGCAGTGTCCTCACTGCTTTATCCAAACTTTAGGAGTTTACAACTGGATACTTGTCAATTGTGAGATCAGAAAAATGATCCGCCGCCTCCCTGGTCCAGGAAGAACTGACTAACAATGTCTTGGATCTCCATTGGCGTCGCGGCGGATGAACCAGGCTACTGCTGATCATGCTGGTGTTGTTGTTCCTCGGGAAACTCATGTTGTGGGGCATCGGGGGCTGTCGTCTCCTGGTGGGAGGGGGACTGGAAAGACTGTGGCGCTGGGTAGTGGCCCTGTAAGATATGCCACACATCCATGTGGTTTACCATATCGTACATAGCGGAGTACTATGCACTCAAATGGTCAAACCTGGTTTCATTAATCGCACCCATCTGGTCCAGGCGGGTGTCCAAGTGATTGAAATGCCGCTCCACGTATGTGAAGAGATGTTGAACATCTGGCATCGTCCAGTTGTACTTAGTCTGAGTACCAGTGGACTGTGGCTGAGGAGTGGGTGCTGTTGGAGTAGGTGTTGCTGGAGTAGGTGCTGCTGGAGTAGGTTTCGGTGTAGAACTGCTGGCACCCCCGGCGGGTGTTCCCTCTTCATTCTCTGGCTGAATCTGTACTTTCCAGGTTGCCTTGTCTTTGATATCGTTACGGCTCACATCGGGGATTATGATAAATTGCGTCTTTGTGATATAAACCTTGAACCTTGACTCGCTGTTGCCATGTCTGGAGATCAGACCGCAAGAAATAAGATAGGTAATATCCACGAGATTCTTTCCCAGTGCAGGTTCAAGGTCACCTATCTGCAACCCCAACTGCATAGCAAGGATGCTAATTACCCCGCCACACATGATGTCACCCGCTTCCCTTTTCTTTAGCTTCTTTGTTTCAAGCAGCTTGTGCACTATGTAATAACCTGAACTGATGCGCTCATTTTGTACCACACACCACAAAAAGAACAGATCAGTCTTCCCTACAACACCCTGCGTTTCATTCTTTGCAAATGGTCCCGTGCTGAGAAGGCGATGAAGTACTCGGAAAACGGGGTTATGGATGCTGGAAGCCCTTGCATTCCGTGCCTTATGCATCGTATCAGAAATGATTTCAGACCAAAACAGATCACTATTGAAAGCTGTAGGATAATCAGTATAACTGCCAAAATTGCATTTGAGTAAAGTACATAACCGCTCTAGATTCATGCAAAACGGTTTATCCAAAAGACGGAAACTGATTTTCTGAAACGTGATATGAAAACGATCACCCTCGGCTTTGAGAGTAGTAAGAAACTCGTATACCAAACGGGGGTAGGTTTTCGTAACCCGAGTGCAGAGATATTCAAGCCCCAAGAATTGTAAATGGCGTTCTACCTCATCCTTGAATCCCAGTTTGGCCACTTCTTCTTTACACATGTACCTTGAGGGGAGAACACGCCTTGTAATGAGAAATTGATAATCGGCATCTTCTTCTGGCTTGACTGTGAATTGCGTGGAAGGTACAAACGTCTGCGGTCTTGATGCAGAAGGTCCTACTTCAGCTGCAATGTGGTATCCTGGACGGCTGCTAGCTTTGCGCTTGGTTGGTGCCATGAGATGAATGCACGAATGGACCGGAATCTGTCTCAGGCAGATAATTGCATGGCGTGCGATCTGCAGTGCATGGCGTGCACCTGCAGATTTTAGGAGAAATTGAAAATCTGCATATTTTGGGTCGGTTGTTCGTCTGCTGTGCAGTGGCGTGGACGACTCTGCTTTGCAGAAACCTTGCGGTGATGGGACGGAGTGATGGCGACTGCTGCTGCTAGGACGAGTTGTAGATAGCGTCGGTGGCACTTGGCCTTGCTGCTTTGCTGCTGGAGAAGATGCACGGGTGTTAGATCTGACGGCGGAGGCTGTGCTGCTGCGTATGGGTAGCTACGGGCGGAGTGGATGGGGCTTGGCGGCGTCGGAGGCTGCTTGCGGCCGGAGAGGGCTGCTTGTCGGCGACGATGGCTCGGGGATGGGTGCTGCTTACGCACGGCGGCGTGCAGCGGAAGGTGCAGCGGATCTTGGCGGAGGCGAGTTGTGACCGGCGGTGCTGAGCGGCAACGTCGAGGCTGTTGAACGGTGAGCACCTACTGCAGCGGGGAGGAGAAGAAGGAGGTGATCGGCGGCATGCGGATTTGCACGACCGAGAAGAGGAGAGCTGCACGGCTGCTGGCGGCGGAGGAAGGCTGCTTGTGACTGTTAGAGCTACTGGGGTAGAGGGTGCACGGCTGCTAGGGTTAGGGTTTTAGGCCGTGCACTCGGGCTTTTTATATTTTGAATTTCACTCAAAAGTGCACGGCGTGCATTTTGAGGGTGCACGGCGTGCATGGTTCCAGGTCTTTGCAGATCTTTAAGCGCCCAGGTGCACGACGTGCACGTTTCCAGACAAAATTCGGGTCAACATAACTCCAGCTGCACGGCGTGCGTTTCTGATGTGCACGGCGTGCATGCTTCCTGTAGAATTCACATACCAGATGCACGGCGTGCAGCTTGAAAATGCACGCCATGTCTGGTTCCAGAGCATTCCTTGCTGAACTTCGTAATGGTGTGCACACCGTGCATATGAAAATGCACGCCGTGCACTATGCGATTTCTGTAGAAAATTGCAATTAGTCAGCATAAAATTATGATGGATTGAATGGAGATCAAGTCTAAATTATTACATTCATCCATGACGGGTTATTAACAAAATTAAAGTGAGTTCTTGACTCAAAAAAACTTGAAACAAATCTATCCTAATGTGGGGTCAACTCCCACAAGGTCCTCCGTTTAGAGTCCAGAGTAAGACTCTTTAATCTTTCATGCATCATGGAGGGAGCAAGAGGCTCCCTTGTCTAGAATCTCAGAAGATGAATACAGCTTGCATCTTTGTCCATACACTTTGAAACTCCCATCTTTTCCTTGTAATTCCACAGCTCCATATGGAAAGATCTTCAATACAAGAAAGGGGCCAGACCACTTTGACTTTAGCTTTCCCGGGAATAACTTCAGCCTTGAATTGAACAATCAAACATGGTCTCCTTCTTGAATATCTTTCCTGCGGATTCTTTTGTCATGCCATGCCTTTGTTCTTTCCTTGTACAGCTTTGCATTTTCATAAGCATCGAGGCGCAACTCTTCAAGTTCTTGCAATTGTAGAAGGTGTTTCTCTATGGCTTTCTTCATATCAAAATTTAAGAATTTGATAGCCCACAATGCACGGTGCTCAAGTTCAAGCGGAAGATGACAAGACTTCCCATAGATAATCTTGAAAGGAGTGGTTCCTATGATGGTCTTGTAAGCTGTGCGGTATGCCCAAAGTGCATCATCAATCTTCAAAGCCCAGTCTTTTCTTGAACTAGAGACGGTCTTCTCAAGAATATTTTTCAGCTGCCTATTAGAAACCTCCACTTGCCCGGATGTTTGAGGATGATAGGGCGTAGAGATCTTGTGAGTGACACCATACTTGGAGAGAAGGTTGTTGAATTGTTTCTCAGCAAAGTGTGTCCCTCCATCAGAAATGACAGCACGTGGAACACCAAACCTAGGAAAGATGATCTTTTGAAAGAGCTTGATTACTGATTTGGCATCGGGTGATTGGGTTGGAATGGCCTCAACCCATTTAGACACGTAATCAACAGCAACAAGAATGAAATGATACCCGCATAAGGATGGGAATGGTCCCATGTAGTCAACACCCCATACGTCAAACACCTCAACCTCTAGGATAGAGTTGAGTGGCACGTCATCACGGTGGGATATCCCTCCAGTTCTTTGGCATTTGTCACAGGATTTAACAAAAAGATTTACATCCTTGAAGAGCGTAGGCCAATAGAAACCGGCTTGGAGTATTTTTGCAACAGTCTTTTCTCCTCCAAAATGGCCTCCATAAGATGAAGCATGGCATTCAGCAATGATGTTGGGAATTTCTTCTTCAAT
The DNA here is from genome assembly GCA_963693085.1 of Alisma plantago-aquatica. Taxonomy (NCBI): domain Eukaryota; kingdom Viridiplantae; phylum Streptophyta; class Magnoliopsida; order Alismatales; family Alismataceae; genus Alisma; species Alisma plantago-aquatica. The sequence continues at coordinate 1,274,646,503 of OY856412.1, read as the reverse complement.
CACACAGCGGCGTATTAACCCATCACTCCCATGTTTGAATAGGAAAGGATCATCCTAATAATAGAACTTTACGTCATGAAAGAATTTCTTCTTTTGTTGATATGTCAAGCTGGGTGGAAGCTGCCCTGTAGCAAGAAAATTTGCAATGTCGACAAACCATGGTGCTTGAACGGATGATAGAGCATAGAGTCTTTCAATGGGAAGATGATCTTCAATAGGTAATGAGTCTCCCGCTGTAGTGGATAATCTAGAAAGATGGTCAGCAACATTATTTTCAGTTCCTTTCTTGTCCCGAATCTCTAGATCATATTCTTGTAGAAGCAGCACCCAACGAATAAGGCGTGGCTTTGCATCCTTTTTGCTCAAAAGATATTTGATTGCAGCGTGATCAGTATAGACTATCACTTTGGAACCCACAAGATATTGTCGGAATTTCTCAAAAGCATACACAATAGCAAGCATCTCCTTTTCTGTAGTTGTGTAGTTTATTTGCGCATCATTGAGGGTCTTGCTTGCATAATGAATGGCATGAAGTTTCTTGTCTTTTCGCTGTCCCAGAACAACTCCTACCGCATAATCACTTGCATCGCACATTAACTCGAAGGGAGCATCCCAATCTGGAGGTTGAATGATGGGGGCTGAAATGAGAGCTTCCTTGAATGTAGTAAAGGCTTTATGGCATTCTTCATCAAAGACAAAATCTGCATCTTTTGCAACGAGAGAACACAACGGTTTTGCAATCTTTGAAAAGTCCTTTATAAATCTTCTATAGAACCCTGCATGTCCTAAGAAGCTTCTTATGTCCTTGACTGAAGATGGGGTGGACATTTTCTCAATAGCTTCCGCCTTTGCCCTGTCAACTTCAATGCCCTTGTTAGAAATCACATGTCCTAGTACTACACCGGATTGTACCATAAAATGACACTTCTCCTAGTTTAGCACTAGGTTAACCTCTTTACATCTGGCTAAGACTAAGGACAAATTAGACAAGCATTGATCAAATGAATCGCCGTAAACACTAAAATCATCCATGAAAACTTCCATAATATTTTCAATGAAATTCGAGAAAATGGCCATCATGCACCGCTGAAAAGTGGCGGGTGCATTACAAAGACCAAAGGGCATGCGGCGATAAGCATATGTGCCATATGTGCCATATGTGCAAGTGAACGTGGTTTTTTCTTGATCGGGCGGGTAGATAGGAATCTGGTAAAACCCGGAATATCCATCCAAATAACAAAAATAAGAGTGTTTAGCAAGGCGTTCCAACATTAAATCAATGAAGGGTAAAGGGAAATGGTCCTTGCGAGTTGCTTTGTTTAGACACCGGTAGTCAATACACATACGCCAGCCTGTGATCATGCGTGTCTGTATCAGCTCATCATTGTCTCCCTTTATGACAGTTGTACCCCCCTTCTTAGGTACTACATGAATAGCACTGACCCAGGGGCTGTCACTAATGGGATAAATAATTCCGGCATCCATTAATTTTATAATCTCTTTCTTTACCACATCAAGCATGTTTTGATTTAAACGTCTTGGTGGTTCAACGGTTGGTTTTGCATCATCCTCCATATTTATTCTATGCATGCAGATTTTAGGATGAATGCCTTTCAAGTCATCAATGGAATAACCAATCACATCTTTATACAAGCGCAATTCAGCAAGTAATTTATTCTCTTATTCCTTGGTTAATTCATCATTTATTATAACAGGAGATGAAGAATTTGGGTCTAGAAATGCATACCTCAGCCCCGGTGGAAGGGCTTTAAGTTCTACCTTTTTCTTTAAAGCTTCTTCATCAACCTTTTCTTCATCACGTGGAGCTTCTTCTTGATTTGCTTGAGCTTAAAAATAGGAATAGCTCCAGAATTTTCAGAAATATCATTTTCAGCAATGATGTCATCACAATAGTTTATCATGAAATCTATCATATCATCAACATAATCATCCATTGGATCAACAGTATCAAATAAACAAATCTCCTTTACTTGTGCGGGTGCTTTCATGGCATCTGAAATAGAGAATTCAATTTCTTCTTCTCCCACACGTAGGGTCAACTTTCCTTCCCGAACGTCAATTAGACAACCAGCAGTCCTCAAGAAAGGTCTCCCAAAAAGAACTGGATTGCGAGGGGTTTCTATCATGTCAAGCACTACAAAATCACATGGTACATAGAATTTGCCAATCTGTACAAGCACATCTTATAATACACCTTTAGGGTGTTTAAGAGAATGATCAGCTAGTTCAATAACCATCTTTGTTGGCTTTAGATCCCCAAGATGTAGCTCTTGCCATAAAGTGGTTGGAATGAGGCTAATGCTAGCCCCCAAATCCACTAAGCCTTTTTCAAAAGTGACATCGTTGATCTTGCACGGCAATGTTAAAGGTCACATATCATCCAACTTTTCTGGAATAGAAGGAATGCGGTTTTGAATAATGGAGCTCACATGTTCAGAAAGTTTGACTGTTTCTACTTGATCAACTCTTCTCCTTCTAGATAAGATGTCTTTTAAGAACTTGGCATAAGAAGGCATCTCAGCAATAACATCAGTAAAAGGAAGATTAACTTGCAACTTGCTAAGAATGTCCATAAATTTCCTGAACTTGACATCATCTTTATTGTTGACAAGCCTATGAGGGAAAGGTGCGGTAGCTTTGAAAGAAGGCGGATTTTCAGATTTACCTTGCTCCTTGTTGCATTTAGGAATGTGAGATTCTTCCTCATTAAGCACCTCCATGTCCTTCTCCTTAGGTGGAGAAGGTCTTTCAATTTCAGCTCCACTCCTTAGAATAATGGCATTGGCTTGCTGTCTTGGATTCACTTCCGGCACGCTAGGGAGAGAACCTGATTTCTGTCCTTGTTGAGAAAGAGCTTGTTGAGCTATTTGATTCTCCAGCATCTTTGTATGGGTGGATATGTTGTCTACCTTGGCTGAAAGTTGAAGAATAGCATCCTTAAGTAGCTTATCATTCCCCCTAAACTCTTAGTTCTGTTGCGTTTGTGTATTAATGAATTTCTCCATCATAGCCTCAAGAGAAGATCTTTGGGGCTGTTGTTGCTGCCCTTGATAACCCCTGTTATTGTAACCCTGTTGATTACCTTGGCGGTTGAACTGTGGTTGCTGCGGTGGTTGTTGTTGCCCTTGCTGAAAATTTTGAGCATTGCTAGTATTCTTATAAGAAAAGTTGGGGTGATCCCTCCATCCTGGATTGTATTGATTAGAATAAGGGTTATATTGCTTGTTCCTCTGCATCTCAATAGCATTAACCTGTTCAAGATCTCCCTCCATAGTGTTGGGAGCAAAACATTGAGAAGAAACAGGCCCGGATGTCCACAAGCTTCACATGTGGCTTCTGTAGATTGAACCGACAATGTAGTCAACTTCTCAAATTTTTGAGTGAGAACATCAAGCTTTGCTGCAATAAGATCAACGGCGTCAACGGTGTATTTTCCTCCCGGCTTTGCACTAGAAGAACTTGCATTTGATGATGAATTAGCTCTTCTATCACCTCCCCATTGGCAATGGTTAAGTGATATATCTTCAATGATGTCATAGGCTTCCCTATAAGATTTGGTCATAAGAGCACCACCAGCTGCAGCATCAAGCGTCATCCGGGTGTTATAGAACAACCCGTTGTAGAAAGTATGAAGAAGTAGCCAATTAGTAAGACTGTGGTGAGGACAAATACGTTGAAGGTCTTTGAACCTCTCCCAAGTATCATAAAGAGTTTCACCATCATTTTGAGAAAAGTTAGTGAGCTGATTTCTCAAATGAGCAGTCTTGCTTGGAGGAAAATATTTGGAAAGAAAAACATTAAGTAGCTGGTCCCAAGTTTTTATAGACTTCTTCGGAAGAGACAAAAGCCAAGTTTTGGCCTTATCCCTTAGAGTGAAAGGAAAAAGCATCAGTCGTACTCCATCTACAGATACGCCATTAATTTTGAAAGTGTTCAAGTACTCCAGAAATTCTACAATGTGAAGACTTGGGTCTTCATTAGCGGTACCCCCAAAGCGGTTTTGTTGGATCATCTGCATCATGGAAGGAGCAATGGAGAAATTGTTCGCTTCTATGGCTGGTAGGTCGATGGCTCCACATATGTTTGTGGCCACCGGCATAGCAAAGTCCTTGAGCGGGCGGTCGTCTTCGATGATTGGAAGGCTTGGTGAAGTTTCCTCAACGGATGAAAAAGACGGCGTGGATGATGATGGAGATGGTGATGGTGGCGGAGTAGTATCCTCTAGCGGTGATTGTTCTTTCCTCCTTGATCTTCTCAAGCTTGAGAGGCTTCGCTCTATCTCAAGGTCTAACAACGGGGTTGTTTGAAGACCTCATTGCGAGCGACGCATGCAACCTGAAAATAACGAGAAGAATGTAAGAACACAACTAGAAGATATATGAAAATTTCGAAAATGAGGATTGTGATCTAGTCTCAAATACTTGTTAGTTCTTATTACTCCAATTAATTTACCGTAGCTCCCCGGCAATGACGCCAAAAACTTGTTGGCTTTTAGGCTAACGAGTTTCAATCAAACTAATGATCTTTTACCCGGTTAAACCAACTCCGCAAGTATACGGAGGTGATGTAGTCGGGATCGAACACAAGGAGCTTAAGCAAATTAATTGAACGCAACAGTCCTAGCTTTCATCAATCTAGATCAGTTTTAAAGGGCAGAAAGATTTGTTTCCAAAAGCATAAAGATTAAGCTTTAACTACAAGAGATTTCAGATTTTAATTAACAAACTAGGATTAAAAGGAAAATCCGATTTCAGAAAGTTTATGAATCTTGGACATTAGGATTTCACTCATATGCCATAGCAATCAAAGAACAAAGCAATTTAAACATACATAAGATCGAGTTTCAAGGAAGAGATGTGTTACATTTCACCTCCCGGTGTAGATGTAACGATCATAACTCAAAACAGCACTCTCGTGCATGAATTTCGTCTATGATCACAAACAGATCCTCAACTTATTCCTCTCTACTCTCGTAGAAGAAGAAGAGTTGCCAAAAAGAGCGTCTCCATACAAACCTACTTGTTTTCTCAAACTAAGCAAGAAAGCAGAATTCATGCATATAAAGCGGCCAACGATACATGCAAGGAAATGAGTTACCGACGCCTTCAAGGTAGAGAAACAAGAAGCAAATGCATTTAGTACGAAATTACTTGTTCATTACATGCTATGACATGGGAGTTACTCTCCCATGCCCAAGAAAACGGATCTACTCGTCCATAACTATGTACAATAGAATTTCCACAGAATTCTCAATGCTAGACATGGTTTTGGAAAGAAAAGACAAGAAGAACCAAAGATGTAACCACAAGGAGTAAGAAATCCGGCTTTATGAAGAGATTCCCTTCCTTTAGCTGCTCCAAAACGGACTGACTCCTCTCCCGAGAAGCTGCACGGAGTTGGAGAAGCTTGGCTGCACTTTGGGGAAGACAATGGAGAAGTGGAGAAGAAGAAATAGCTTCTTTGCTCAAGAAACCACCTTAGTTCCTCCAAAATCGCCTTCCTCTGCTCTCCTCTGCCTTTCAGACGAGAGAAAACTTCCAAAATGGTCGAACGTAACCGTCCCATTCCTTCCCTCTTTCTTTTAAAATCGTATTCTGAAAATCCGAAATTCTGAAACTGCCAGGTGCACGCCGTGCACTTTGGAGGTGCACGTCGTGCACCTGCAATGCAGTTGTAACCGGCTGATCTGTGCACGGCGTGCGTTGAGGAGTTGCACGCCGTGCAACCTTACAGGTTGTTTTTAGCAAATTTCGTCCCAGGTGCACGCCGTGTTTTTTCGATGTGCACGCCGTGCATTCTCTTTTCTGGTCTGAACGGATTCCTCTGGAATGTTGCACGGCGTGCGTCTGGATATTGCACGCCGTGCACTTTGCTGCTTCAGCCAACTGATCCGTCTGGACAGGTGCACGCCGTGCATCTGTGATCTGCACGCCGTGCATTTCTCTATTTCTGTAGAAAAATCGTCTGAAATTAGTCCTTTTTGTGGCAATTTTGCAATACAAATTATGGAACTCGTAGAGAAGCTAAAAGATGGCAACACTAATATAAAAGAGACATTACGCTAGAAAGAACCAAATTTGTGTGTGATAATATGTAGAAAAGATGATATACAAATCACACAACATTAACATAATCTAAGTTGTACTATTAAGTAAGTTACATGTCACATGTAAAGTTGATTATGTTGGAATGCTCTAGCCGTTCATCAAAATAGTCTGGTCTCGTTCGATCCAACATCATAACTGTCCGACCTACAAACCTTTATTTTCTACTAATTCGTTCATCGGTTCAATCCGATTTGATCCTACTCCAAAACAATTTGGTCTACATTTTGTTAATTTTGTCATCAACCGGTCTAGTTTTGGCCAATCCGATCTGATTGAATTATGAACTGATTGATACTCACTGATATGGAGCGAGCCCATTAGCGGCTCTACTAGATAGGGGGTTCCTTCATTCAATAAAAATGTTTATCGTATTACAAAGTTATAATTCATTAATAAAATAATATATAATATAATATAACTAATGCTACAAATACACACACGTCATTAGAGATTGGGACGAAAAAGAAAAACCAGCCTCCTCAAACTTCTGTTACGACGGCTAATAGAGAGGTCTTTAGCGTGGGTGGGTTGAATTTGTCTGAAATGGGGTGTTTTCTAGAATGTTCATGTAAGTGAGGGTATATTTGGGATCTTTTCACAATTCTACCTCTACGCGTTATATATTGTTCTAATTTTACTTCGTATCATCATATGTCCGATTATATTTGCCATCATGCTGATAATTATAATACAACTTATTTTGTAATTATAACTTTGATGTGTCACCGTTCCTTTGGCCCTATCTGGCTTTATAATTTCCCTATTCCTACGGTTTTGCTTTTTTGCATATGCTCTTAAAATTGAATAGATCGTACCAACTCAACCGGTTCTAGAATTGATACAATGAGTTTACTTATACGTCCCATCTTTAATATAGTATCCTAGACCCACTGTCGAAAAAATGCAAACCAATGGAATGCAAAATTTATGATTTTTTAGTATTTCCTATTATATCATACAGTAATCTCAAAAACATATGAAATGAAAAGAAAAACGGACTGACGGTTTCTTTTGAATGACAAAACTAATATCCCAAACGCATGCGTAGAAAATATAAAAACACATTAAAAACACATCAATTATATGTGAACGCATACAAAATGACTACTTCAATATTAACTTTTTAAATGTCATTTTATATCTGTAGTTACTCTATTTATTCCTCTCCATTTAGTTTCTTAACCTTACTCATTTATTTCCTACCCTTCTCTTTTTCCATCTCTTTCAGATTCGTAGAATCTAAATGAATGTCCGATATTAATCATCTCTCTTTCTTTTTACAGAAATAGTTTGGTCACGTGCATGGCTACTCTTGCACCTTCACGCGCAGGGGGAAAGCAGTTTGATGGTGGGTGGGAAATAAATGTGTTTTGCTTATAACTTTTGAACCGTAATGAATTTTTTAATGAAACAAAGACCATTGGATTCGTCATGAAAAATGCATGCAAACAAAACTAATAATTTTTTTTAAAGGAAATTTCTCTATTTGGTGTCGTTATTTGCGGGCGTCGTTATGATTTTAAGTGTCAGTGAACCATTTTAGGCGTCAAATAACCATATTTGGGTGTCATTAGCCATTTATGGGTGTCATTAGCCATTTTTCGGCGTCGTTATAATTTTAGGTGTCAATGAATCATTTTAGGTGTCAGTGAATCATTTTTGGCATCAAATAATTATATTTGGATGTCATTAGTCATTTATGGGTGTCATTAGTTATTTGTGGACGTCGTTATAGTTTTATGTGTCAGTGAACCATTTTAGACGTCAAATAGCCATATTTGAGTGTCATTAGCTATTTATGGGTGTCATTAATCATTTGTGGGCGTCGTTATAATTATAAGTGTCAATGAACCATTTTAGGCGTCAAAAACCATATTTGGACGTCATTAGCCATTTATAGGTGTCATTAGACATTTGTGAGCGTCGTTATAAATTTAGGTGTTAGTGAAACTATTTTAAGCGTCAAATAACCATATTTGGGTATCATTAGCCATTTATGGGTGTCATTAACTGCTTGTGGGCCTTGTCAATTAACCTATATATATCATTTTTTTATTTTTTATTTTAAAAATATATCAATATTAGGTTTGTTAGATTGCATTTTTCGTAACGAAACTAACGGTTTTTGTTTCATTAAAAAATTTATTACGGATCAAAAATTATAAATGAAATAAATTTATTTGTCTTTTATATAATTTTAAAAAATCGGGGTCATGTGTCCAGAGTTTGATAGAATGTTACTTCTTCTATCGTACTTCTTCTTCTCTCTCTCTCCTCTTTTGTCTCTCCAATACCAGCCTACCTCTATCTGTTCCTTGTTCGGCGCCCTACGTAGGTTCCATCTGTCAATATAGATGCCCCACTTTCACCAATTCGTTGGTGCGGGGCTTAAATGCACCACCACCCGTTGTTACCGGAATGGATGGAGCATCGTCTGAAAACTGAACGTCGTCGAGCCGGAAAAGGTATGCCAGCAGGCGAGGTATATTTGCCGTGCTCTCCAAGCAAAAGAGGAATGGTGGCTGCCGTCGGATTGTGGTGATCGGGAGACCTGAAACCGTCGATGGACCTGCCACAGGCCAGCAGCTGCATACGTCGTTGAGCGCCTGCTGATCTGCAGACTGTAGCGACTGCCGCGCGTGCTGCCATTGTACGAGCTAGCACATCCTCTTTCTGGGTAAATAATGCTATTATTAGTCGTTCATACATAATGGTGATTTGTGTAACCGTCATGAAAATTACATTCTTGCTACTTGCTCACGACCGGGCTTTTTAAAGGGACAAGCTCCGAGTCTCTCGACTGTGCTTCAGATCCTCTTCCTGTTCTCCATTCTGATTTCCCCTTCTGGTTCGTTTACTGACTAGCTAGGGCTAGTAAAGAAACAATGTCGGACGTCGTCGACCTTGTTGATGCTGGCTGTAAGCTCCCTTCTGAAGTCCTCGCCAACATCTTTCACCGACTGCCGCTGAAAGCCCTCGCTGCGTGCTGCTGCGTTTGCAAAAGATGGAACGCCGTCGTCAAGTCGGCGTCGTTCCTGGCGACTCACCTCGCCAACGCCCTCGCCTCCTCCACTACACCTACCTCTTCCGCCCCCAAACCTCCGCTGATGCTGTTCCGCCTTTGCCCCGACAGCTCCCGGGAGCAGTACACCCTCCACCGCATACCGACGACCCTGAGCACCGACAGCGGTTCCTCCTCCTCATCTTCTTCTCCTCCTCTCCCCGTAGTCGGCTCTATCTCTCCACCACCGCTCACCGCACACCCCGAGAACCGCTTCTTCCGCGTGGCGGGCTCCTGCGCCGGCTTGGTGCTGCTGGTCGACGATCTCCTGCACTTCACGCACAACGTGGCGCTCTGGAACCCTACAAACCGCCGCCTTCTCCGCCTCCCGGACCCTCCCATCCGTCGCGAGACGCACTGCCCCTACGAGTCCTGCTTCGGCCTCGCGTACGACGCCGCGGCGTCGGACTTCAAGGTCCTCCGCATGGTCTTCATGATGCAAACCGGCGGCCGCGTCCGGGCGGAGCTGTACTCCGTCAAGGCGGGGAGGTGGCGGAGCCTGATGGGCCCCGCGCCGCGGTACGGCCTTGGGTTCCCCAGGGGCCCTATGGCGTTCTGCAACGGGTGCCTGCACTACGCCGGGTGGAGCGCGGACGAGGGCGGCGTCAACAACGTGGTGGTGGTGTTCGATGTACACAGGGAGAGGTTCACCAGAACAATCCGGTTCCCGTACTCCATCACCGGTTTGAAGAGCATGACGGCGACCGTATTCACTTACCACGGCCCGGCGGCGCCGAAGGCCTCGGCGTCCGCACCGACCATCGCGGTGGTCCACGTGCCATTCCGCATCCCGCTCCGGTGGGACGTGTGGGTGCTCACCGAGTACGGCGCTGGGCCGGAGGCGTGGGTGCGGCTAGCGCGGGCCGATGAGCCGGCGATCACGCACCCGTTTGCTATCCTCCCTCCGGGTCTCCTACTTGGCGGGTCCCCAACTGGCGACGTCGTTGCAGTGGAACTACCTGGGCCGCGGCGTCCCATTATAGAAGTCAAGCTGGAGCTTGAGGGATTGGGGTTTATCTACGGTAACGTTGACGGACTCTTCCGAACCGCTGTTCCTACCTCCGGCGTGGCGTACGTCGAGACGCTGGCCCTTGCCGATGTCGTCGATCCGGAAAGGCTGGTGGTCTATGAGGCCTCCCATCCAGCTCCTTCTCAGGCGCCTGCTCCTTCCTCAGCCGGCACTTCTGAAGAGCTCGACGCCGATGAGATGGTTTCCCTGCTCCAGGGACTTCTCAACCAACACGGACACGCGATCGCCAGGACGTTCGATTTCGACGACTAGATCCCTGGCAAATCCTCGCTCAAGTGACCATGGAACTCAGTTTAATTCGCAAGTTCAGGTGCTGCTACCGTGTTATACAAGTCCTTTAGAGTGGGATAGGCATCTTACTTACTAACTAATGCTTCATTTTGATACACTGTGTTAGTCCCTTTGTTTCGCATTCAGAAATATAGCTTAGCCCAGCTCCTTGGCATTTCGTATCACACCGAAAATGTCGGGGCGCCAAATCCCTGTAGTTGTGAGTCTGATATGAGACGTCTACATGTAAGGAAACGAAAGAAACTTCAATTATAGTTGCAGAGTTAAACTTTGATGGCAATTAAACCAAAAAAAAACGACATCATGACAGGAATTCGATATGTTGCATTATAAAATAGTCAAGATATGTTCTTCAATACGAAATGTGTGATTCTCCCATTTATTCGATATCTATTGTGTCTTCTTTTATTTGGTCGAAAATCTTAGGATTTTATTTCTACACATCATAATAGGACTGCATACGCAGTTTATGCTAATCATCGTTGTGTTCTGCTGCAACATAAAACATGTCGACAGTTTCAGTTGACAACTACAAGTACCATGTATCATTGATAAGTAACATCTCGCAAATTATCATGTAGTTAAGCAAAAACAACGATCCCTCCATATTTTCCCTTTTTTAACTAGATAGGTTCAGAAAGAAACCCTAAGAAATAATAAATTTGGTTGCATAGAAGTAATAAAAATCACGTCCATCACAATAACCAAAGATTTGTAGTCCGTTTACGTCCCAAGATAGAAGTCAATGAAAGTCACTCCTTAATGGTGGTGTTACATGACTACATTGACAAAACCGAACTAAAAGCGAGACTAGGAACTTATGATCTTTTCCAGAGATGTAATCGTGAGGCTAGAACATGCTAAGCTTCTCAATCTCATATTGATATCCAAACTCTCCTCATCTTGGCTATAGATAATACCCCAAGTATATAAAGCACATAGAAAGGAATATATATTAGCAATTATTCATATGACATATTCCACTTTTATATCAAGGGTAAGGAGAATTGCTTGCACAATAAAGTAAATAACTATATAAGAGAGAAAAGTACATTAATAGGACTATAGAAATGCTCCATATGATTAAAAAAATGGAAGATCAATATCATATGTTTAATCGAAAATTTTGGTGGTTCAAAATAGAATCAAAATCACAATCTTACTCATATGATGTATTCAACTTTTAATTCAAGGGTGAGAAGAACTGCATGCATAGTAACTACACGAAAGAGATAAGCATATTATTAGGATAATCAAAATGATCGATTGATTCAAAAGATGGAAGATCAATATAATATGTTTAATTGAGAAATTCTGTTGCACAAAGTAGAATCAAAATCACAAATAAGTAACATTGCATTAGAGAAGGACATTGGCCCACTCCAAACAATAATATGTCAAATGAAACCTAGTAAAATAAGCAACATTTCTTGATTACCACCATCCCTAAGGATTTTTCTCTCTCCTATTCCCATGTTGACTGAAAACCAATAAAATAGGTAAACACAACCATGGCAAGTACCAACTAGAAAAAGTCACCACGATCGACACCTATGTATGTATACAATTATGTATGATGACCCCCTGCTATCCCCAATTCAAGGCCAACCGAGAGGGCAATGATCATCATCCAAATTCTAGGCTCATGCTTTAAGAAATGATCAATAATTTTGAAACATAGCACGATTTGTTAACAAAAGGAAGATAAATGCTCCTTGAAGGAGTTACATGAAATCTAAAAATAGTAGGATCAAATAACATTTTAAGATGGAAGATCAACATACTAAGTCTAATTGAGATTTTTCAGGTTTAAAATAGGATTATATCACAATCTTATCGAGAATAATACTATATTATAAGAGGGAATAAGCCTACCCCAAACAACAATATGTTGAATGAAAACTAATAGAATAAGTAACACTCCTTGATTTATCACCCTCCTGGGGGAAACATTTCTTTCTTGATCCCATGTTAAATGAAAACCAATAAAATAGATAAACACAACTATGACAAGTACCAACTGGTAAAGGTCACCACCAATACCTATGCATGCATAGAGGTAGCCATGATCGTATGTCTCGAGTAAAATTGAGTAGGGGAAACCATGGCCAAACCACCTCACAATTTTTTTGGGATGCAACCATGGCAAACCCTGATCGACCTTACACCAAATATATGTTGAATTATAGCATGCTTAATTATAATATTGCTATATACAACATGTAAAGGGTTTTAGGTCACACTTTGTTAGATACAGGCGGTTGTGGAAGGTGTAGGGAAATATGACGACATAATAGGTAGCAAAAATAATTTTTTTACTACTATATTCACATAAACCGACATATCATGTCAACAACTATATAATGGAAAGGATGGTTTCTAGGATATACATGGCCCTGAAGCAAGTCTAGTGACATCTCCTCATCGTTGTAGATGCACAATTGTCTACTAGTTGTATTGGGACATGTCTGTTGTGCCTTCTGCTCTAACCACAAACAACAAGTTGATGTTGTCCTCCTAGCGACAGACAAAGACCTTCATGTCTCTCCTAGAACTCTTGTTGTCCTACTAGAACGTACATGAAGGAGTCATCCCTTCTGTTGTGTACTAGTCATCAATTTATCTCTCCATAATTATTCTCTCTTGCTATCCCTCCCTTTATAATATAGAATTTTCTCGGGTTCTCTCAGTTACCACAACTAGAGAAGACAAAGAATTGTCAGAGGCAATTGATGTGTTTGAGAAGCCCCCCAGTACCCCTTTATTTATAGGAGAAGTTAATGTCAGGGTTCTCAATCTATGTGGGAGGGGAAGGGATCAGAATCTCAAATTTTCGAAACATGTGAGCGGCGAAACAATTGGTTCGCTAAACAAATCAGTCGGTTGGCATGCGATCAGATCAGTTTTCATAGCAAACCGATCATTTCGTTATGTTTCCCAATCACATATGAATTGGCAATCCTATTCAAATTAATATACAACATGACATCATCATGAATACTTGATGCAATCAAATTATACTCTGATTCAGACATTTCACTAAGTGAAACAATCATCTCGCACCACGAACCGATCGTTTTGCTCCCCAACTTAGCTAGAATTCAGCTAGTGCAATATCTAATTAACCTGACACTCCAACTGGTCATTTCATCAAATGAGCCGATTGGTTTGGAGTCCAATTAGTTGATTTGTTGCTTGATTTGAACACTAAACATGTTAGTAATCAATCCAATTATCATTCATGATAAAAACTCCTATTCTAGGTTAGTTCCTATGTGTGTGACCCTATAAATCCCATATTACGTTGGCAGTGAATATTGATAACCAGTTATGACATCATAAGAAATGAGTGGTTCCTAGTCGCACATCAATGCTACCCAAGTAAATAGAAAGTTGAAGAACAACTTAAACCTACATTTTGTGTTTACAATGTTTGTATAGTTCTTGTGTCACTGATATCTATATTGAGCTGGAGGCATTGAGTAATCATCCTCTTTAACACTCAATCTATGTTTCTTGAAATAGAGCAGACTTTCTAAGATATATGTAAGCTTAATATCACATATTGACTCACATATGCATATCCATACATTTCTCAGTCTCACTTATAAAGAGGCCTAGGATATCATACTCCTGTAGGAGGGACAAATCCCATCTAGATCACTCACAGTCAGTCTCCATGTGTCACATTCATCCAATCATCATCATTATGGTAGCCCTTATTCATGATTACGTTTGATGATGTCAAAGCATAACAAGAGACATGTGATGAGTGTAGTGGCTTCATGTCTAAGGACCACAATCACTACCAACACTATGAGAGATGATATGACTACCATTGTAATGATTTCCATCTATCACTCTCATGGTGGGTCTGTCCGATTCAGTGTTCTCTAACATGGATCTATGTGTTTGGTTTGATATCACATATTATTACTGATGAGATTCTATCATCAACCAACACACAGTCTAGATTTATGTATAATTTTTGTCTACATTGCTTCCATGGTAATAGCTGACTAGGGACATAACAAGAATGTATACTCTTGATATGTGTGTAATCCCATTATCTAGGTCCTCAATCTAAAGACATACATCATTGATTAAAATCATCCTTTACACATTTATTATGTTACATCATTATCTCATAATCGAATAGAACTATATTACTTTTTGGAAATTTTCCTTTATTATTAATCAAATAATTTATAGTTTATGCCAATGCAATCATCATATGATTGGCTCTCTGGGAATACATACCAACAAAAGGAACATTATAATCACATGAATAAGTAGAAAATATAAATTCAATAGATAAATCCATATGAAGAGATTAGTTTAAAAGCTAGAATATTTTAACTATTACATCTCAACATGATGGAAGTGCTAACATTTTCAAATGTGGCCATTATTTTTAAAAATGAGTGTTATTAAGAATTGAAGTTTTAATGTTTTAAAAACTAAAGGAAAAATATCTAAATCTTTCCACCAATATCATAATCATTTTGATGAAAAATAATATCTATCTTTCACATGTCTATGGAAATTAGATTAACTATCATGTAATTCTTGATATACATTTATGTTATTTTGTAACTACAAACCTCTCATGACTCAGTTAAAATTTACATCATTGGTTTGATATATAAGATATTAGAATTATACAAAAAATTCTATGTTTCAAATGCACCAATACCTAACTTGAATCTATTTTTTGTGTAACGTGTGTTACACATCCGTTAACATGTGTATACATTATGAAAAACTATACATTTATACAACTTGTGATCTATCTAATCCAGATATTAAAGTAAATCTCTATATAAAACAACTAAATAGAACCCATAAGTGGATGGGCTTATCATAGCATAGTTGAGGTTTGAACCAAAAAAATTTATAAGAATAATTGGATTAGTTAGTAGGATTAAGAACCATAATTGATGCAATATGGTTTATTGTATCAAATATAATTATAAAGTTAGGAATTTAATAAAAAGATATCAAATATATAAAGAAAATTAAAGCTTATGTTTCACCTCACTACCAAATTTTCTCAATACATATAGATTAATATTTGGATGGAAAATAAAGAAAGATCAACTAAGTTAGCCATTTGTTTGTTCTGACATAAGATTACATTAATGGAAGAATATCATTTCATGACATGGTTGTGATATTGGATAAGTCATGTACTGACTTCTCTAGAACACTCTATACAATAGTGCATATACCATATGTATCACTGATTATTTTAAGCATACGATGTCAGTTTTATACTGATACCTAAGTGAGTGACACTGCAACAAAGGATTTTTTGAAATCAATTCTAGAGTGAGAGACAATTGGTGAGAGAAATGCATTGCTAATTGCTAATAAAGGAAAAAATGAGGTAATAATAGTTGTGCACTATCAGTTTATAATAAAGAACCAAGTGACAAAATCTCATATCAGCAACAATTAGGATTGTATAGTGATTATACTCGTTGATTTTTCTTTGCGCAACTGATGACGTAGGTCTATGTCATTTATCTTCTTAGGATAACTAACTTTGAATAAAGGCCTGCATCATCAGTCCTCTTAATATAACTACATTGTACTTCCTTATTATTTAAAATTTTGTAGATCATGATGCATTTTTTGTCTTTTAAAAAAAAATGAACACACATTTAAATTGTCATTTTTAAGAAAATTGACTTCACAAATATGTTTTTTTATGGCAAGTCTGCAGACTTGTAGTTTGTCTATTCAGTAGGATGGAGCCTACAATTTATTAGAACTGTAGGTTTTGTAAGTGTTCAACTTAACCTGTAATAACAAATACATATAAGAGTCCACATCGACGTAATTCATTCACACACATGCATTCCCTTCTCATCCACACTTCATTTGTTTGTGTGATAAAATGTTCATGCATTTAAAAAGCTAGCATAAGTCAGCTTAAAAGCACAACACATCTACAAGCTTTCAGATAGAAAAGAAAATTGAAGGACATCTATTTGGGCAACTACAAGGATGTGGACCAACTTCCACAGGAAGAAAAACACATGATGAAACTAGAATATATTGTTCTTGGGGGAGGCACCCCTTAGACATGTCCTCAATAGTAGGAAATAAAGAGATCTAAGTTACTAGAGTATTAGCAACTCAGAAGTCTAATTCATTTGTGATGATTTCCTCCAAAGTGTAGTAACCACCTCCGTCCTTTCCTCCAAAGACCTTGTCTGAGTTTTCTTCAGCTTGGTTTATCTGGGTAGAAGTGGAGGTACGTCCTGCATGTTAGTAAAAATGGATAAATCTAGTAAAATGTTAGAGATCAAGATTTGTGGCTGTTTATATATATAATTGAATTTCCTCTGGTTTCTGTCTTTCCAAATATTCCAAAAGACGTTGACGATGATGTCTTTAGATTGAAATTTTGAATGTTGTGTGATGGGTTTTATTCTATAAGCAGATGTTGGTACAAGAAGTTTGTGTAAGTCAGATGTGTTTGGAAAGAAATTATGTAAAATGTGTGTTGTGAAGATGCATTTAGTGAAGAGATGTTATGTGGTTTCTTCTTCTTCTTCTTCTTCTTCTTCTTCTCTGCATAGGTAACATCTGGTTGGTCTGATGAAACCTCTTCGAGTAATGTTGTGATCAGTAAGGATTTTATCTTATGTGATCAACCAGAAAAAGATTTTCTATTTTTGTGGCCATTTTGCCTTTCAAATCAAACTAAGGTTTGACAAATGGCCCCTGTAATATAGGAAAGTATATGCTGCTTTGGGGTTATATTGAGGTCCCCATTTCCATGAAATTTTATTACCGGTGTTGAATTCTAGTTCTAGGATGATGTCCCTCACAACATTGTTGATGACATAAGTTTGAAGGTGTCTTTTTTGTGCGTTTTGCCTTTAACTGGTGAGGGATTTGAGGGCTTTTGCAATGTTGACGGAAAGCAATTTAGGTGAATGAAAATCTGGGGTGTAGGTTTTAAATAGTATTGTGGTTGTACCATGGGTCACTCCAAAAGTTTATCTTCTGATCGACATGCCGGGGGGGAGGGTAGATGAGATTTTTTTTATCAAGTTTATGTTTTTGTTTATGTATTGCCAAAGTGGGGAGGTGATTCTATGTTTGGTTTTATGCCATGGTGGTGTTTCTATGTAATATTTATGATGAATTAAATGGCTCCAATTTTATTCCCATTTGAAGAGAGGATGTTTATGACTTTTTCTATAAGACATAGAGAATGAGTTTTGATATTTATGATGCCCCATCCCCTATATTTGGTTGGTGTTGTGATGATACCCCTGTTGACCAGATGAAAATGTTTATTATTAGTATCTGAAATGTGGTTGTTCCTAAGGAAGTTTCTCCTGATTTTATCAATTATATTTTGGGTTTTGGTGGGTAAGGGAATACAACTCAGATAGTGAGTAGTGATGGGGGTGATGAAACTATTGAGAAGGGTGAGTTGACCTGCCAGATTGAGAAAGTTATTAGTCCATGAGTTAAGTCTGCTATTTATTTTATCGATGATTGGGTTCCAAATGGTGTGAGTAATGTGCAAGGAGTTATCGATAGCCCATGGTAGCTGATGGAGATGTTTTCTGATTTGCATTTGAGGAGGTCTTTGTATTTACTGATGGTTGCCTGATTTGTATTGACACAAAAAATGGATGATTTTGAGAGGTTTATTTTCAGACCAGAGATGTATGAGAAGAGTCCTATTGTTCGGATGGTATTGAGGATGATGGTGTCTTCTGGAGAGTTAAGATGATCATGTCATCTACAAATTGTATGATGTTTTTGTGACATTCCTGTGGGGTGCCTATAAGACCTTGAGAAGTACTCAGTTTTATCATGTTTGTGAGAAAGGAAGTAACAATGATGGATAGGTATGAAGATAGAGGGTCTCCTTGTCTGAGCCCGTTAGTGTTATGAAAGTGACCAAAAGGTGATCCATTTATGATAGTGGAGATGAAGTTTGTGGAGATGCAAGCATGGATTTAGTTAATTCAGGTGTCCAGGAAACCATATCTTATCATGGATTTAGTTAGACAGTCCCAGTTGATGAATTCAAAAGTTTTTTCAAAGTCGCGTTTGATGGCTATAAGAGGTGTTTTGTTTGTATAGCAGAGATGAATGGTTTCATTCACCATTATGTAGGCATCATGAATGCTATTATTTTTTAGGAAAGCATTTTGGTTAAGTGATATGATGTTGTCCAGATATAGTTTGATCTAATTTGCTAGAACTTTGGCTATGATTTTGTAGGAGGTGTTGATCAGGCTGATGGGTCTAAATTGAGAAATCAAATCTGGGTGGGTGACTTTTTTGATGAGGGCGATGAAGGTATGGTTTAAGGGTTTGAGGATGTTGTCGACATTATTGTTGAGGTGAAGATACTTAAGTAGCACTGGAAAGTCTTTTTTGAAGTGGTTCCAGTTATCTAGGTAGAATTCCACATTGAGGCCATCAGTTCCAGGTGATTTGTTTTTACCTAGAGAGTGAATAGCCAGGTTGATAACACCAAATTTTGTGATGTTTTTGCCCTTTATTCCGTTATCAAAACTGCCCTTTTCTGCTATTTTCCTCTATTTTATTAGCATTTTCGCAATAATTGGCCAAGCAACGCTCTTACTCCAATTTTTCCTATCTTCTACAGAGTTTTCCTCATTTTTGTGCAATAAGGCCGTTCAGGCCCACAATAAGTCTAAGCCCGTCTTGGCCTTCCTGACGCCCGATACAACCCCAGCCCGATAGGGGCTGGGCGACACAAAGATGCTCGGCGGACAAGGGCGCTGCGCGAAAGGGACGTGCCGGCCGACACACCTTCTACCCGACAGGGAGCCAAAGCCGCATCGATGACCCAGCTCGTCGGGCGACACAACCACCCACCGGCAGGCGTGCTGCCCGCCACGTGACCGATAGCCGGCACCTCACACTGAGATATACCTGTATCGGCCATCCACATCCATCGACCGGCGTATGAAGGAGCTACGTGGCGCTTCGAGCGCCATAACTTCTTCAACCGCTGCCTATAAATAGAAGCTACAGGAAGCCGAAAAGACAGTTTGGATAGTTTTTGATAGTCAGAGAGTTCGGACAAGACGGTTCGAACAGTTCACACAGTTCGGGGAGCCACCTTCGAAGGAAGCTGCGAGAGCAAGAGTATCGCGTGCTAGCGTTTGTGCCGGGCGACACTAGGTGAGCTTTTCCTCATCCCGAGAGGGAAGGAATGGTTCACTTAGTGTTGTCCCGGGCGACGCTGCGGGCCGATATCAGCCATCGATGATGAGCGACACGAGTGCCCGACAGTAGACTTGTAGCTCTTTGCCCGACATGATATCGAACCTGATACGCTTCGCCGTCATGCGTGTCGCCCGAGAGGGTGCGCCGCCCGACATGAGCGTATCGGCCAGGGTCCTGGAGCGATATAGTCAGTCGTCAGTCGGTGCTGCCCGAGAGGGGGTGCCGCCCGACACTGCTGTATCGGGCTCGGCTCCTAACCGATATCGGGCTGGAGAGCTACAGTAGTATGTCGTTCTTCTGCATCAAGGAGGCGACATCTATCTTTAATTCTATTATTTAAATTCTTCGCTTATGCATTTTATTAAAACCTTTATTGCTTATGGAAATATGGAATCTTAACTGCTTGTTGTTTAATGTTTGGTGCCTTATGATTGGGTGACTGCTATGTTGGATATCTGAACTCTAGCTTGCATGTTTTGGATCGCGTTTCGCTTAGCTACCGAAGTTTTCCCATCGCAACCACTTCGAGAGTTGGGTTGTGGCTCTAGTGTTTGGTCCGATTTTGGAGTACGAGAGTGCCTGGAAGGGAGTTGTTTTAGTATCATTCGACTCTAACTTAAGTCCAGCAACCTCGAGAGGGGTGTTGATGCTTGGTTAGAGGCATCCACTCTGAGAGGAGGGGTGCAGGATGTTACTGCTACCGCTTTTCTTACTGAAGTCTTATCCCTTGCACCTTGCTTTAAGCTCTAGTTTATCTTTCTATTTCTGTTGCATGAAAACCCCTAAAAACTGCTAAATGACTAAAACCTTAAATCTTTCTTGTAACTCCAGTTGGAGATAGTTTTCTTGTTTTAATCGTGACAGCTTGTTGTTCCCCCTTGGGGAATTTTACTATCTCTTTCTACCCAGCGGAGTGTAGAGTGTCGATTCAGAGCCGTCAACACTACCCACCTTGTCCCTGTGTTCGACCCCGTATGACTACTTCGACCCCGTAAACAAAGTTGCAGGGGCCTAGAAGGATTCAGGTTATAAATGTAAAAGCTCGACTACCTCAAATACGCCTCCGATTTTAGGACGCGCGATTTAGGCCGGTCAACTTTTTGGCGCCGTTGCCGGGGACAAGGCAAATGGTACTGTTGACGAATCCGAATCCACTAACTACACTCCCGTGCCTCAAGCTTAGAAATGGGCTTGACAACACTTCTTTTTCTTTTTCTTTAAAGCATTATTCTTTGCCCAAACTAAATAACTCCGTATTCTAACTTGATTTCTCATGATATTTCAGGTACCCTGCAAAGCCGTGACCTGTTCCACCGAGATTCGACACCATGTCTCGTTGTGAGCAGTCCCTCTCTGAAGGCGAATGTCAGGACCAAGGTGAGAGGGCGAGCCGGCCTAATTGGGTTGGTCAGCTTTCCGCCTACATAAAAAGACAGGACACCATTATCAACCAACTGGTACAGGGGACACTTCCCAACCCTGGATCTCTGAATTCCATGCAACACCAGATGGCGAGTCTGCAGATGCGCCAATGGGAGGTCGATCAACGGCTGGCTCAGATGGCTGCTCTGATGAAGAACCCTATAGGAAAAACGCTCTCTCACCCTGAAACTGCCGTAATGGCAGTGCTTAGATCAGGAAGGACGGTAGAGTGCGCTGATGAAGCCCCACCAGAATCTGACCAAGGGCCCAAGGATGCTATTCCAACAGGAGACGAAGGTAGGCCTGCAGAAGCCCAAGAGCCTGCGCCGAGACCGTCCGATGAGCCATCTGGTGGGAGGAATCCTTATGCTCCCAGGTTACCGTTCCCCTATAAGCTGATCAAGGTGAATCTGAAAAAGCGGCACAAAAGGTTCATGGACTCGATCAGGAAACTGCATCTTGAAGTCCCCTTCCTCGATGCTTTAGAAGAGATGCCTACCTACACCAAGTTCCTCAAGGACCTGATCATGAAGAAAAGGAGGGGAGGAAGGGTAGAGACAGTGTACCTAGCTTCTACTTCCTCTGCCTTTGTGAAGCCCGATTTACCAAATAAGAGGAGGGACCCTGGAGCTTTCACAATCCCATTCGCCATCAGGGACAATGTCGAGCGGAAAGGTCTAGATTTGGGGGCAAGCATTAGCCTCATGCCCCTGAGCTTCGCACGAAGGATGGGTCTGACCGACATGGTTCACACCAACATGCGGATTGAGCTGGCAGACCACACCTTTAAGAGACCTGTGGGCATTATCGAAGATGTGCCGATCAGAGTTGGTGATTTCTTTATTCCCTGCGACATAGTCGTCATCGACACAGCTGAAGACCCCAGATGCCCGATCATCTTTGGATGTCCTTTCTTGGCAACAGGGAGAGCGTTGATTGATGTATCTGAAGGGATAATCACCTTGAGGGTCGGAAACAACCATTTGGACTTCAAGTTGAAGGAAATCATGAGAGGTCCATCCCTGCCTGAATCGACATGTTTCGTAGATAGCTACAATAAATTCTGCGAGGAAATTGAGGAGGATATCCGGACAATGGACCCCCTTGCTAGGGCTTTAAGCTGTCAGGATCCCGACCTCGAAGATCCTGAAGTCATGAGGCATCTCGACCTTTTCAACCTTTCTGATGAAGACTTGCAAGAAGAGGTTGAGGCGGTGGAATCTGCAAAGTATGCCTCTCTCGAGGAAGAGCCTCGAGAGGAGGCACCCAGAGCAAAGCCGGATTTAAAAGCATTGCCTGAAGGCCTGAAGTACCAGGTTTTGGATGAAGAGCAGAGGAACCCTATCATCGTAAACACCGATCTTTCAAGC
Organism: Alisma plantago-aquatica; assembly: GCA_963693085.1. Lineage (NCBI taxonomy): Eukaryota > Viridiplantae > Streptophyta > Magnoliopsida > Alismatales > Alismataceae > Alisma > Alisma plantago-aquatica. Next base: position 1,274,623,964 of record OY856412.1, on the reverse strand, counting down.
AATCAGCTAGACCGACTCCTTGAGGAGTTAAAGCTCCACATGGGGGCTATAGGATATTCAATAGATGACATCAAAGGCCTTAGCCCCGCCTTATGCATGCATCACATCAACTTAGATGAATCTGGCAAGCCTCTGGCTCAACCCCAGAGGAAGCTGAATCAGATTCTCAAGGAGGTCGTCAAGAAAGAGGTAATAAAGCTTAGGGATGCGGGGATCATTTACCCAATCAGCGACAGCAATTGGGTAAGTCCAATCCACGTAGTACCCAAGAAGGGCGGAATGACTGTGGTTAAGGGTGAGAAGGGTGACGAGGTGGCGGTAAGGACCGTCACCGGTTGGCGAATGTGCATTGATTACCGAAAGCTAAATCAGGCTACAAAAAAGGATCATTTTCCGCTACCTTTTATTGACCAAGTTCTTGAAAGATTAGCGCATCACAATTTTTTTTATTTTCTTGATGGCTTTTCAGGATTTTACCAGGTACCCATCTTACCCGACGATCAGGAGAAAACGACGTTCACCTGCCTTTACGACACTTATGCCTTCAGGAGGATGCCCTTCGGACTCTGCAACGCCCCCGCCACCTTTCAAAGATGCATGATATCAACGTTCTCGGATTTTCTAGAAGACATCGTAGAAGTTTTCATGGACGATTTCCCTGTCTATGGAAAGGACTTCGATAGCTGTCTGAAGAATCTGTCGTTGGTCCTTCAAAGGTGCGAGGAGAACAGCCTGGTCCTGAATTGGGAAAAATGTCATTTCATGGTGCGGGAGGGCATCGTTCTAGGGCATAAGATCTCAAGGTGTGGGATTGAGGTGGATACAAGCAAAGTCGAAGCTATATCTAAACTTCCTCCACCAAAATCCGTCACGGGAATAAGAAGCTTCCTCGGGCACGCCGGGTATTACCGAAGATTCATCAAGGACTTCTCGAAGATTTCCAAACCGTTGTCCAATCTTCTGGTAAAAGATGCTAAATTTGTTTTCTCTAACGATTGTCTCAGTGCTTTTCAGGCCCCGAAAAATGCTTTAATATCACCGCCTATACTTCAAGCACCAGATTGGGGTTTACCCTTTGAGCTGATGTGCGACGCCAGCGACTACGCGGTTGGAGCAGTCCTCGGGCAAAAGAAAGACAAAAAGCACCATGTGATTTGCTACGCTAGTCGCACATTGGACGAAGCTCAGGTAAACTACACAACAACCGAAAAAGAGATGCTAGCGATCGTCTTCGCGTTTGATAAATTCAGGTCGTATCTCATCGGAGCAAAGGTCAAGGTCTACACGGATCATGGGGTAATAAAATACTTGATGCAAAAGAAGGACGCAAAACCCAGACTGTTGAGGTGGGCCTTGTTGCTCCAAGAGTTCGACCATGAGATTATCAACAAGAAGGGCGCGGAAAATGTGGTCGCTGACCACCTATCAAGGATCATGTCTGAGAGACAGAGAGGACCACCTATCAACGACGACTACGCTGAAGAGGCTCTGATGTTAGCCGAAGCTCAAGAAGAAAGTTTAACCTGGTTTGCAGATATCTGCAATTATCTTGCTTGTGGAGAACTGCCTCCCGACATCACGTACAATCAGAAAAAGAAGCTATTTGCAGATGTCAAGAATTATTACTGGGATGATCCTCTCCTGTTCAGAAGATGCGCTGACAAGTTATACAGGAGGTGCATCCCGGAAGAAGAAACCGCAGACATCCTGAAGGGATGCCACGCCTCCCCCTATGGTGGACACCTGGGTAGCGAAAGAACAGCGGCAAAAGTGCTACAATCAGGTTTCTACTGGCCCTCCTTATTTAAAGATGCTGCACAATTTGTAAAAGTCTGCAAAGAGTGCCAGTCAACGGGGAATATAGGGCAGAGGAATGAAATGCCGATGGCAAGCTTGATCGAAGTGGAAATATTCGACGTATGGGGGATTGATTACATGGGGCCATTTCCCCCATCCCGGGGGTATCAATACATACTCATGGAAGAGGACTATGTATCGAAGTGGGTAGAGGCGATAGCCACCCAAACATGCGATGCCAAGTCGGTTATCAAGCTGTTCGAGAAGACCATCTTTCCCCGTTTCGGTGTACCGCGCACTGTAATAAGCGACGTCGGGTCACACTTCGGAGAAAGACAGTTTGAAGCACTCCTACGTAAGTATGGAGTGAAACATAAGATAGCTACGCCCTACCACCCACAGACGTCGGGGCAGGTAGAGGTTTCAAACAGACAGATCAAGCAGATCTTAGAAAAGATTGTCAGCCGCACGAGGAAAGATTGGTCTATGAAACTTGACGACGCATTGTGGGCCTACCGTACTGCTTACAAGACGCCCATTGGAACCACCCCCTACCGGCTTATCTACGGAAAATCCTACCATCTGCCTTTGGAATTGGAACACAAGGACCTTTGGGCAATCAATTTCCTAAATATGGACCTCGACAAAGTAGGAGAGAAGAGGTTTTTGCAGCTTCAAGAGCTCGAAGAGCTGAGAATAAACGCCTACGAGAATGCAAAGATCTACAAGGAAAGAACAAAAATGTGGCATGATGCCCACCTCAGGAGAAAAGATGTGAGCGAAGGGGATAAGGTCTTGTTATTCAAGTCTTCCATTCGTCTTTTCCTTGGGAAGTTACAGACAAGATGGTCGGGACCATTTACTGTGTCAAAAATATACCCCTCAGGGATGATGGAGCTCTACGACAAGGATGAACCGACCAAGGTCTTCAAGGTGAATGGACACAGAGTAAAAAGGTTCTATGAAGATGACGCTTTTGCCAGGAGAGCAGAAATCGACTTGTAGGATATGGGTACAACCAAAAAGCCTACACTGGTCGAGCTGGCGACGGAAACTTCAGCGCTCCTCGGGAGGCAGCCCGAGCAGTAGATTAGGATGCATTTTCTTTTTATTGTAAAAACAAACATTATGGACTGTAATAAGGCCCGAGTCAGTGCATGCGCACGTGTACTGACTCTTTTTGTTTTATGGGCCGCCGCTGTGTTTCACGAAGCATTGAGGAGTAATATCATCTGAGGTCGGAGATCGTTCTCTATACCGATGATGTTTTACCCTGCAATGGCCTTTTTTTTCTTCACCCAGCTTTAGTTTTGGCCGCCCGTTTTAAGCCGTGTCAGGCAACAGCTCAGCTAGCGCGCAGGACGGCTCGTATCGGGCAATAAAATCTTGAGCACCGCAAGGGCCGTGACAGATGGCATTCCCGGGCAGCGTGCATATGAGTAATTGCCCTTAATAAGACTGATGGGACTGCGCGTCTCGAGAATGGCCTGTCTAAAACGCCCGACGTGCGCCCCATAATGCCCGTTTTACCCCCAGCTGGGTTCGCTATAAATAGCGAGGAGGGTTCTCCATGTCAGGCTATCGCTTTCCACCTTTTAGCCACCTGGAACGCATGCAGTGATCTGCCCTTATTGCTCGTGTGTCGGCCATCTCGCCTTCACCCCGGTATTGGGCGATGTCTCCTATGAGCAAGGGTATAGCCCGACACACTTTTTGCCCGACACGTTTTCTTTCGCCCGACACAAGTTTTGTATCGTGAGAGGCGTATCGGCTGGGTTGTTGTTTTCTTATTGAACGAAATGACTTGATGCCCGACAGGGTTGTAGACCGACACGCTTATCAGCCGATAGCCCTGTTGCCCGATGCAAGTGTCTCTTATCAAGCCGCTTACCGGGTTTACTTGACTTGCATATTTTATATCGCCCGACATCTTTCGTACGAATAACGACCGATTTTGCTTGCCCGATACGCCATATCAGGCGACAAGTTTTCCTTCGAAGCGCCCGGTCGCTCTCTTGAGAACCCATCGACCGATGCACCATATCGAACGACAGGGCGTCGGCCGATTCTTTTGTATCGCTCTGTCGCCCGGTATTTTCTTTCGATGGGCAACACTCTAAATTTTGATATAAGTAGAATAGTTGTATAATTTTAGTTGTCCTAACATTTCAATAATTATTGAACTTGATAACAGGAATGGTTCTCCTAGATAAAACTACCAGCAACGACTGTCGGGCAGAAACGGCGACAATAATGAAAGGGGAGATTTTCTTGATTTGGTAGCTCTAATAGAGAGTCACCTAGTTATCAGCCTGTCTTTGGGGTGGCTTGGGACCATCTCCAGAGACAGCAAGAGTGCGGCAACCAAGGCCTTCGAACAAGTTCGAGGCACCCCGGTTCCGTCCTCTTAAGGGAGAGGGCCCACCCTGACTACACACTCCTGGGAACTGAACTAGGGACTGATGATCAGTCCTTTTGTACATGTTCACAATGGAGATTTGGAGAAGGGGGGGGGGCAGAAGTGAATTTTGAGGGTTACGCTCAAGCTCAACCGCTACATCGCCAAAGCGAACCCGCTAGACAACCTCCCAATGGCATCCTGCAACTTCGTAGGAGCATTTTGCAGTACATCAGCGAGCTAACCCTCACTGGCTAAACTTTACCCCACTTTTGCTTTCTTCTCTACTCTGGGACAGAGTAGGAAGTAAGTTTGGGGGGGGGTACATGCCAGTGAGGGAGGTATAAATTTTCTTTTAACTCTTCAAGCTTTCTACGCTGATGTACTCTTATAGCTTCTTGTATATTTGATCTACGCATGTATGCCATATATATAAAAAATTTTAATTTTCAAAAATCTTTCCTTTGCAAATTTCTGTCCCTATGCATATGTACAAAGTTGCTGTTATAATAAAAACCTGTTGTGACTTCTTGCAAAGTTTTGCTTTCTGTATGCTTAACAAGTTACAAGTTTTGTCATATTTTTCTGATAATGCTGCCTCAAACAAACGAAAGATTGTGCCTTGCCATGCCAAAAATTTTCGAAAAATAATAATCTCGCAAACAGCTAAGAGACGAGTATGGAGAAGGAAAAAGCTGCCCAAACAGCAAAAATATCTTTTGTTTTCCCTTACCCAACAAAAATCCCAAAAAGAGAAAGAAGCCTTATGAGTGTGAATAAAAGCATGAGAGTTATGCCCAAGAAATATATATATATATATATATATATATATATACACTCTTGTTTTCCAAAAGTACCCATATTTAGGCATGGTAGATCTGGGGTAGTGGTATGTAGGATGTGAAATCACTGCTCTAAAGCCAACTGGCTTGGACTACAGGGACCACTTGCCCGTTAACGGACCCTTACCTGGATGGACTGATGGGAAACAAGAAGAAAAACCCAAAAGCCTTAGCCTACCCTATACACAACTTTCTGCCCTTAAAATAAAGTTGTTTGGTGCGGAAGCTAACTTCAGAATCATACACTGAAGTCTCACTGAAGCTGTAGAGAATTTTTTTAACTTAAATAATAAGGCAAGTAGGGCAAGGTCTTTTGTTCGCGTTAAGGCAGCATTACCTTCAAGACATCGAAATTCTTGTTTTACCCTTTAGCCTTAAAGCTTTACTGTGCAAGAAGAAGCATCACAAAATAAAGTTTAAATATTGATTGAGGACAATCAAAAAACTAAGTTTGGGGGAGTTGATAACACCAAATTTTGTGACGTTTTTGCCCTTTATTCTGTTATCAAAACTACCCTTTTCTGCTATTTTCCTCTATTTTATTAGCATTTTCGCAATAATTGGCCAAACAACGCTCTTACTCCAATTTTTCCTATCTTCTACAGAGTTTTCCTCATTTTTGTGCAATAAGGCCGTTCCGGCCCACAATAAGTCTAAGCCCGTCTCGGCCTTCCTGACGCCTGATACAACCCCAGCCCGACAGGGGCTGGGCGACACAAAGATGCTCGGCGGACAAGGGCGCTGCGCGAAAGGGACGTGTTGGCCGACACACCTTCTACCCGACAGGGAGCCAAAGCCGCATCGACGACCCAGCTCGTCGGGCGACACAACCACCCACTGGCAGGCGTGCTGCCCGCCACGTGATCAATAGCCGGCACCTCGTGCCGAGATATACCTCTATCGGCCGTCCACATCCATCGACCTGCGTATGAAGGAGCTACGTGGCGCTTCGAGCGCCATAACTTCTTCAACCACTGCCTATAAATAGCAGCTACAGGAAGATGAAAAGACAGTTTGGATAGTTTTTGACAGTCGGAGAGTTCGAACAAGACGGTTCGAACAGTTCACCCTGTTCGGGGAGCCACCTTCGAAGGAACCTGCGAGAGCAAGAGTATCGCGCCCCAGCGTTTGTTCCGGGCGGCACTAGGTGAGCTTTTCCTCATCCCGAGAGGGAAGGAATGGTTCACTTAGTGTTGTCCCGGGCGACGCTGCGGGCCGATATCGGCCATCGATGATGAGCGACACGAGTGCCCGACAGTAGACTCGTAGCTCTTTGCCCGACACGATATCTAACCTGATACGCTTCGCCGTCATGCGTGCCGCCCGAGAGGGTGCGCCGCCCGACATGAGCGTATCAGCCAGGGTCCTGGAGCGATACAGTCAGTCGTCAGTCGGTGCTGCCCAAGAGGGGGTGCCGCCCAACACTGCTGTATCGGGCTCGGTTCCTGACCGATATCGGGCTGGAGAGCTACAGTAGTTTGTCGTTCTTCTACATCAAGGAGGCGACATCTATCTTTAATTCTGTTATTTAAATTCTTCGTTTATGCATTGTATTAAAACCTTTATTGCTTGTGGAAATAGGGAAGCTTAACTACTTGTTGTTTAATGTTTGGTACCTTATGATTGGGTGACTGCTATGTTGGATATCTGAACTCTATCTTGCATGTTTTGGACCGCGTTTCTCTTAGCTATCGAATCGTGTTTTCCCGTCGCAACCACTTCGAGAGTTGGGTTGTGGCTCTAGTGTTTGGTCCGATTCTGGAGTACGAGAGTGCCTGGAACGGAGTTGTTTTAGTATCATTCCACTCTAACTTAAGTCCAGCAACCTCGAGAGGGGTGTTGATGCTTGGTTAGAGGCATCCGCTCTGAGAGGAGGGGTGCAGGATGTTACTGCTACCGCTTGTCTTACTGAAGTCTTATCCCTTACACCTTGCTTTAAGCTCTAGTTTATCTTTCTTTTTCTGTTGCATGAAAACCCCTAAAAACTGCTAAATGACTAAAACCTTAAATCTTTCTTGTAACTCCAGTTGGAGATAGTTTTCTTATTTTAATCGTGACAACTTGTTGTTCCCCCTTGGGGAATTTTACTATCTCTTTCTACCCACCAGAGTGTAGAGTGTCGATTCAGAGCCGTCAACACTACCCACCTTGTCCCTGTGTTCGACCCCGTATGACTACTTCGACCCCGTAAACAAAGTTGCGGGGTCCTAGAAGGATTCGGGTTATAAATGTAAAAGCTCGACTACCTCAAATACACCTCCAATTTTAGGACGCACGATTTAGGCCGGTCACAGGTCAAGTACTTCGGAGGTGAAGGGACTGATAATGGTTTGTGGTGAGCTGATGTATCAACCACTAAGCTTATTATAATCGATGGAGTTGAGAACGATATGTTTGTGGTTGGTGTTAAAGATGCATTCAAAGTGTTGGTCTTTGTGGCCAATGATCAGATGTTTGTTTCCTGTGAAGCTCTATTTATGTTCAGTTTTGCAATGATGTTCTTTCTATAGTTTTTGTTGCATATTTGGTGGAAGAATTTTGTGTTTTTATCTCCCTCTTTGGCCCATTGGATTTTGCTCATTGTCCCCATTTTGTATCAATGCAAAGTTAATGTAATCAAGTTCTGATTTAATTGTGAGGACAAGAGCATGATCAACTGTTGGGTCACTATCTACATAAAGGTGTTGTTGTTCTAGGTCTCCGAGTTTATGAGTGAGGCTATCAGATGATCCTTTGTGCCACTCTTTGGGTTTTCTCCTAACATTTTTGGTGTTGTTTTGGATATGGTGGCCTAGGTTCCTGGTATTGATGTCAGTTGGTACCCAATTGTTTCTACAAAGGTTTATACAATTTCGATTTTTGGTCCAAAATTTTTCAAATAAAAATGGTTTATCCCCCCATTTCTCAAGTTTTGTATTGATAATGATTGGGAAGTGATCAGATATGGGTCGGTGGGCTACCATAACAAAGGCTAAGGAATATTGATCTTCCCATTTGGTAGATCAAATGAAATGATCCAATCTAGCTTGAGTTTGTTTTTGAGTTTAGGTAAAATAGGCGTTTGATGGTGGGATATGCATCATGTTGTGTTTGTTGAGTAGTGCTAGAAAGGATTTGTCTGAAGAAGTCATGTAGCATTTATCTGAAGAGGAGTTCTATCTATCTACAATATGTGTGGTGAGATTGAGGTCACCTCCGAGAAGCTAGGGTTTGTTTGAATATAAGCTAATGATTTGAAACATTTCTATCATATACACTTATTTGTTTGTACTAGGTTCTCCATAGATACTTGTAAAGATCCAATTGAATTGATCTATGATATTTTTGAAATGAAGAGTTATGGACAAAGATCGATACTCAGAGTGGGTGAGATCAAAAAGATTACTGTTGAAACCCACTAATAAACCACCCTTAAGTCCAATAGGTGGGATTTGATGCCAAGCATTAATGAGTTTGCCACCTATAGTTTTTGTCGCAAAAGATGAAATTTATGGTTTTGGTTTCCTAGATGGTGATAATGTTGATGTAATTTTTGTATATGTGATTTTAGATTTCTTTTCGTCTATGGGAGTTTGAGGCTCCACAGACATTCCATGAGGTAATCCTCATTTTTTATATCTAAGAAATGATGACAGAGATATGAAGGTTTAAACAATGTGCAACATCTCTGTTTTAGAGTAAGCTTCATGGATGTTTCTATTGTTTTTCTAATTCCTAAATTTTTCTAATATGTCTAGCACTTGATGAGCTGAAGTATCAACTTCAAAGGTGATGCCTATCTTATCTACAAAAGTGGTGAATGATTGTATATCTAGCCAAGAAGATAAGTCTTCTATGTTGTCAATATCATTTTCTATTAAAACAGATGATGTAGCATCTATAGATGATGTAAATGCTTTGGAAGAAGTGTGAGAAGAAGATGCACCTATCTCTGAGGTGAATTAGTTCCTTATGGGGTGGTTTGAATGTTGTTGATGGATTGGATGATGCTCGAAGCCTTTCCTTTTCTCTTCTATTTTGGACTCTATGAATATATTAATTTCATCAATAATAGCTAACTTTAATTTCTTTATAATATCAGAATCTAAGTTCATGGTTGAGTTTGTTTCATGATTTTGAAATGGGAAAGGTTTGTATGTGTTTGTCAGTGATTTGTTTGGGCTGTTACTGACAATGAGGAGGTTCTAGGTCTTTTGTTATTGACTGATGGATTTGTGTCTTCGGAGGACTTGGTGATGATGTTCTTCCTCTTCCAGACCATGTTCCTCTCATTTGGTTTTCTAGAAGCGTTGAAAGGATTCTTGGCATTGATGGAGAAGTACCACAAGGGGGTGGACAGTAATGTTCAATAAAGTGGTTTTGAGGGTTGAGGGGTTTTCAGCTGCAAGTTTGATTTTGTAAATCTTCTCGCCCAGCCCGATTTTGAGTGACGCTGGTAGAGTAATAACTTTTTTCATAGAGAAGACACTAAAAGATTTTATAAATTGGGTGGGTGTAGGGTTTCCTAGTTGATAAATTGAAGAGTGGAACCTATAGAGTGAGTAATGACTCTAAAGAATTCAACCTCCCAGAGGTGGGGTGGTAGATCAGTTATAGCAACTTATCTCGAGCCGCATGAGCCAACCAAGGATGAACCCTGTTCAGGGGTCCATCTGGTGATGTTGGATTGGACAAAGCTAGAACCACAAGGAATAGTCATGATCTTCCTGATCAGATGATCTAGTTTAGTACCTTCTAAGACCAAGTAGAGAAGTTGGGACGGTGATACAATTTTAGGTTTCAAGACAGTATGAACCACGATAAACAACACTATGGATCTTATTACATCAAGGATGTTTACAGTGTTATTATCTGTGTTGTTGATGATCGAGACAAGAACACTAAGGATGGTGAAGACATTTAGAAGCCTCATAGAATTGGCTGGGAGATCAAAGGGGAACTCATTTTCTAAGTGAAGAGCAGGGGCCATCAGGAAATGTGATGGGTTAACAGGTAGTTCCAAGATGGAGGATTTGCATAGGTTGTGAGGGGTAGGTTTGGAGAGGTGGGGTGGTGGTTTGTGGCCTTCAAGTCAATTTATAGGGTGAGGACGATGGTGTTGGACATGTGCATGTGAAGATGGTGGTAAGAAGGTGTAATCCTCCACTGTGGCGAGGCATGCAAAAGTGTTTCTGATGTAAATCCCATTATCATCAGGTTTTGGTCGCCGACTAGATTTGTCAAATCTATGAGAGTGTTGTGATCTATTGGAAAGTGTTGCTCGTGCATGGTGTGAGGTCTTTTTCCTATAAAAGTGCATGTGGTTATATGGGAAAGAGGATAAGCGATGTTTGTAGTTTTGTTTGATGTGTCCAGGCTTATAGTAGTGATGACAAATCCTATTCTCAGAGCATTGGGACCAAGAATGTTGAGTGTTGTTGCATCTACATCAATGTAGGGAACGAAAATGCTGTTTGGGTGGGGCTAGGTGCCATGTCAATGGTTTTGGAGGTTGAATGAGGCTTTTGATAGCAAGATCAATAGTTGATAGTTGCCCTGATGGTCAGAAGTTAAATTCACACTGATGAGTTTGAATAAAAGAAATTGGCAGAATATTTCTTTGAAAATTTGAATGATCATGTATCAGGGAGAGAGAATGTTCAGGTACAGTAGGTTTATCATACCTAGTAGCAATAGTGTTCACTTTACCGTGAGATGAAGCTGTATCTTCTTCCTCTGTGCTCAAACTGGAGGACTTGCCTAAAGGAGCTCAATCAGTTTGTCCTTTGAACCTTCTACAAGGTGGTGTTTCTCTGTGATGAACAGTTGGTCTGCTAAGTTAGATCTCGAAGTAGAGATGTGATCCTATTTGGAGAAGAATAGCAAGTACAATTATGTAGATGTTTCTTTATTGAAACTAGTCACCCAAGCCATCAAGTTTTTGTCTGTGATTGGTCTGATTAAGAGAGTCCATTCTGGTTTGAGATGGAGCTCAATGATCATGTCGACCAATCCCTTGGTACTGAAGATGTTTGATTTTCTATCATAGTCGATGGAGGCCTCAAAGTAGTTCTCTGGGTTTTATAGTTGGTAGTCCTGAATGGAAAATGAGAATCCACCTCGAGGTTTAGGTGTGGAGAACTTAGTGAGAGAGATGATGAAGACATCTTTTTATACTGGAGGGCTTGTCACAAGTGGTGTGAATTTCCAACCCTATGTTTGAGGAACTTGCTTTTTCTCTTTGTTACTGTTAGGTGGCCACCTATTTTCATATTGGGGGACACAGTTTATACTGTATGGGCTAAATATTAAGTCCAGAGCAAGATGCGCCATCCTAATATGAGGGATGAAACATGATGTGTCGAAATAACTCTGTTTGATGTTGGAAATGTCTGTTATTATTAGTGCAAAGGTTCCCGCTAGTCTTGTGGTGATCAGATGGGAAGAAAGTTAAAGGACGGCTAGGTGTTGGTGGTATTAGATCTGTTGATGCAAGCTTTCTTGGATTTTTTCCTCTAGCACTGGTGATAGCTAGCCAGATATAGCAAGAAGCTACTATTTTTAGGGTAGTACCAGTATAAAAAATGTTCCTCGCCAGGTGAATCAAACATCACCTGAAGTAAAGATGGCTAAATCAATATTCATTATCATTTGCATGTTGCTAGTAGAAAGATACTGGTAGTAGGGTTATCTCTACATCTTCGATGTGCCTCACCAAAAAAATCAGGCAACACATGTGAGTAGAGTATTGTTTCTAAAGCATCACCTTCTTCCTAGTCAGGGTAGGAGGAGAGATACCTTGGTTGTTTTTAGAGATACTAGGTGAGGAATTTAGAGAAAATGGATCTCACTAGGTGTTACTCATATCCACACTTCAATCTATTTTGATACACATATGCACATAAACAATTCATTCACACATATCCAATTCTATTCTTATACACATGTACAAGTGCAATTCTCATTATATTCATTTCTCTTCACATTTCATACATACATGCATACATACACACATCATTTCCATATGCACCAATAATTCATGTGCATTAAATGTAAAGTTGCAAGAAGTCATTATCATTACATGTATATAGAAATTATGACATCAAATTTAAAAAAGATCATAATTTATCCCAATCAATTATAAATGTTGACTTCCCAAATGAAGGACTTTGTCTACACTTGTCATATCTAGGGGTGTCAAAAAAATCAGTTTCGGGTCATTTCTAGGTCAGACAATAATCGGGTTGATAAAAAACAGATCAACCCACAACCAACCCAGAACCAATTTTTTTACGAAGTGATATGTCTACAATCGGACCCAGTTTCATAATTTGGAACCCAAAAACAAACATGGATCAAATACTTTAATTAATTAGATGTGAGATATAAAAACTTGTACATAATAATACCTCATATTTTTCAAAATTTTCAACCCAGATTCAATCCAGGTTGGACAAATCTCTACCCAAAATTGACCAAAATTTTACTCAGACATGAATATCTAAACCCAGAACCAACCTAGATTGAAAAAAATCCAAAACAAAACCCTTTTTTTTGGTCGAACGAGACCGAGTTCACAGATTTGGGCAAAATTTGACAGCTCTACTCGTATCTTATTTAACTTTTCTTGTGAGTAGGGCATTATTGTGTTAAAAACTACATTGAGACTGAAATAACTCAAGAGTTTGACTTTATTTGTTTATACCATAAAATGTGACTATTTACTCATGATTCAAGACTCTATATATTATCTTTTGTATACAATGAATGTCTTATGACACATGTTTGACTATCTGTTCATATACTTCACCAAGTATTATCTTCATGTCCATTTTTCCAATTAGTGCACTACCAATTCATAGATTTGTGAAAACATTAATAAAAAATAAGCATAGATGAAATATATATGCACTGGACTTAGAAAACTACATTTACATTCTTCCAAGATATTATCTTTTTATCTACATCTCCTCCAGTTTATTTGAATTCTTTTATAACCCTATAACTTAAAACATTACATTTCGTTTTATTAATAAACAACCATGTAATAATGCAAACATTAATATATGTTAATATATGAGATAATTTACTTACACTACAATTAGCACTTTTAGTGAATGTCCCCCAGCCAATAGTTTGTTACCCAAACAATAAAGATAATATTGGTATTTATGCCCAGAGAGCCAATCATATGATGATTGTAATGCTGCATCATAAACTTGATTTGATAATAATAAAGGTAATTATGTCTATGATGTTTGTCTCAGTCATGAGATGATGACACAAAAACATGGTAGATGTCTAAAGAATGATGCTACTTGATGACATGTGTCTTTAGGTTGAGGACCTACACAATGAGATCATATGTATAATAAGAATACACACATTCTTATCATTTCCCTAGTTGCATATTACTATGGGAGAAAAATAGATGATAGCAATACTTTATACTATAATGTGTGCTAAATGATGATAGAGTCTCACTAGTCATAAATATAGGATATCAAGTCAAACACATAGGTACTTATTAGAGAACAATGTAATGGACAGACCCACCTCGAGAATGATACATGGAAACCATGGATTGATAGTCATAATCAGATCTCAGAGTGATAGTGGTGATTTTGGTTCTTATACCTAAAGTCATACACTCATCACATGTCATTTGATGAAATTTGACACCATCCAACGTGAACTTGAATAAGGCTTGCCATAAAGGTGGTGCTTAGGTACATTGTGACACATGGAGATTGACTATGAGTGATGTTGATAGGATTTGTCCCTCCTACATGAGTTGATATTTAGGCCACTTGATAAGCAAGAGTAAGAAACATATGGCCCTACTCCTATGACTCAATATGTGATATGTGAGATCACTACATCTCATACAGTATGCTCTAGTTTAAGGAACAAGGATTCAATATTAAGATGATGACCAATTCCATTACTCGAGTTCAATCTAGATATCAGAGATAAAGGGACTATATGATCACTATAACACTAATCAAGGATGTAGGTTGAAGTTGTTCTCCAACTTTCTAATTACTTGGGTAGCAATGATGTGTTGCTAGATCCCAATCATTGCTTGTAATGTCACCATCTAGTTATGGACATTCACTGCAAATGTGATTTGGGAGTTGTGGGTTACACACATAGGATGCACTTAGAATAGGAGTTTATTCATGGATAAGAATTTAACTTGGTTACTAAAGTGGTTAGGTAATCAACTTAACCAACACTGGTTGCCAGTTGGCTGATTGGAGTGTCTATTTGATCAAATGGGAATGCCATTCAAACAAATGGTGTATCTAGTTGGTCAAATGAAAAGTCTAATCAACCGATTGAATGATTAATATGATTGGATGAAGAATTAATGTTGACGCCATGATGTGCATTAATTATCAAATTAAAATCCAATACTTTTACAATAGGAAAAATAGTCGATTGGCTGACTGGAGTGTCTAGTCAACTGACTAGTAGTATAGTCCACTGACTAATAATTTGTAGCATCTAAAAAATTATGAAATCCATCCCATCGTATCCCTAGGTATGTGGAAACCATAGCCCATTCACTCATACATAAGAGGGGGGGTGGCCAAGGCTCTGTATACTCTTGTATGATAGGACCTCACATCTCAATGTTATGGTAACATGACAGCTAGAAGCATCTTATCCATAAGAGGGAGAGATAGACAAAGGGGAGAAAAGTTGACACTAGCACGTTAACAACATGAAGGGGCAACTTCTTCCTACCGAATCTAGAAGAATGATGTGGAGTTTCTAGTGATCTGCGTAGACTACTTAGAGGCGTGGAGTCTATCACCACCATACCAGGAGGGCGTCCTCAACCACCATCCATGGTCTACACTAGGAGGCCACCACCAACTACTGTCTGGGTGTTTCTTGAGAAAGAAACACAACTCTGGAAGGATTATTACTAGACTTCCTCCGATATCAGGTATGTGTATTGCATGTTCATTCCCATTCATAGTTAGAGAAATCCATTGGTTAATGGGGAACATGGAAATATTTTTTTTGTTTCCACTGCCATCTCTGTCGCCATATCTATAGAGTGGTATCAAAACCACGTCAATTTACTATATTTTGAGATTTTATTCATATGATCAATTTATTTCTATCATTTATTTTATTACACTTGATGTGAATATTTAAAATGGTTAATGTTCATATCTGATTATATACCACATATGCTAGGAGATGTCCTATAGATCCTATATATATGATATTATATGCATGTAATTTCTAAGCGTTGCCCTACTTTTTTTTATTGATGGATGTTTGCATGGTTATGGCCAATACCCCTTTGGATGTGTGCTTGGTTGAATTATTTAATTCATGTCTTTTAAATTTAGTTTGTATATAGAGCCTCTCTATTTTTCTCCATATGTAAATTAATTCTTTTCTCTCTATACTCCCCTCGTATGTAACTCGAGGTTTCACTTTTACAATGTATTACATAATAGAATAGGTTTAATTCTTATTTTGTAAAAAGAGAAGATATTCTGCATCAGGCGAGTCAATCAACTGGGAGTCAAGTTGATCGAATGGAGGACCGAAGAGGCTATAGACATGAAGGAGTAAATGGATTGAATGGAGGAGTCTAGACAATTGCTTGAGCCAGGAGCTAGTCAACCGACCAACAGAACCCAATCGACCAATAAGCGAACGAATAGATTGACTAGAAGAGTCCAATCAAATGACCGACTTGTTTCCAACACAACATTTTTCCTTTACAAGTTATAACATGTGAAGTATAATTGCATATTTCATTTGTGGATGTAGTATGTATATGATACATATTATAAGTATGTGGTCATTGGATATGGATATATATATATTTATATATAAAATCCCTCAATAATTGTTAAGTCTTAGATTCTTTCCATAAGTAGCACACATGTAAAGATTGATCGACTAAGCATAGGTTACACTAAACCATAGTGTTCCGTCTATCTCGTAGAAGTGCGATGGTAGATATGTGAGTCTATCAAACTAGTGTGCATATTCTATTGTTGTTGGCTTTTGGGTCAAGCTTAACTAGGTGGCCTTAATGAGATTAAGTGACTAGAACCATACATATGGAATGCGACAAGGAGTTGTGCACACTATCTATCTAAGAGTTTCATTAGATGCAATTTGAAAAGTATCCTACCTAAATAATCAGGTTGTGGGCGATCAACCAAAGCATACTCATGATTTGATGAAATATGGATCATGGCTCACTGGAAGGTTGTACACAACAATCCTCCAAGTTGATAGAGTGTTATCAATTTAAACAAAATAGTGGGAGTGATAATTAAATAAAGGGTAATTAATATCATCAAACTTTTCAAATCAAATCAAATCATAAGTGTTTTGACAAAATGTGAAATTTCTTTTGTAGAATTAAGTGGCAAACACCAACACATTTTCATTGTGATTGCTCCTTGAGAAGGACAAGATGAATAAGAATAGCATCCAAAATTGGTTTAGGACGTTGATAATTGTTCTCACTTAAGAGCGCAAGCTCTATGCCCTAGAGATATGAGAGCCAGATGAACCTTCTCTCACTAAGACTAAGGCTGAAGGGGATGCTTACTAGATGCATTACGAACATGGCATGGATGTCAAGTGCCTGATGCTATGCTCAGTGAACTATGAGTTAGACAGACATCATGAAAACATAGAAGTCATCTTTTGACTCTGGGTCAATGTTGACTCAAGGTCTAAATTGAGTAAACCCTTATTTTGATGATGAGTAAATCATTCCACTTTTTGTGTCTAATGTGTCTACTTGAGTGATTTCAGATTAGGTATAGACACACTCCAAATAATCTAACTTGCACATCTCAACTTGGAGAAAAGACAAGTCAAAGTCAATACAAGTGCACATTTTTGGAACATGATGTAAATCCATTAGAATCATGTTTTAAATCACTTGTAAGGATTGTATGACTTGTAATTAGCTTAGAAAAAATTAGGAGAAATTAGATCGAATAGTTAAGTACTCAAAAGCCATTTTCCAAAATTCACATCAGGCTGTTCATTGGCCGAGTTGCAAACTGGACCGATCCTAATAGGATATTGTAAATGACTTTTGACCGGTCGAGTTTTCATTTCACAGAACTCAATTGAACCATCTAAAGACCATAACTCATTTATGTGGATCAGTCGAGTTACACTAGGACAAACTTGATAGATGGTTTAAATTTGTCATGTCTCATAGTGGGATAGGTCGAGTTACCTTTATAGAAACTAGATCGATTATACTTTACGAAAAAGTGTAGAAAAATGTTTCTAGCCATTGTGGATTTGCAACAATTGAAAATATATCCGTTACAAGCCAAAAAATGTCTAGTTTTTGTTCTCAAGTGTTCCCAAAGGCTAAGAGGCATCCCCAAATATAAATAGGACCCCTTGGGCTTCATTCCAAGGTTGAGCATTCAATGCAAAACTCTATATGAGGTTCCTATTCTATAGTTGAGTGTATCCTACATCCTAAGCTTAATCACTTGCTACATATGTTAGAGTGAGTAGGAAATCTATAAGAGAGCTAGTCCTACATGTATATCTTGTGAGGCTCTCACTTCCACCACCTCCCTATCTCTCATTTCAACCATGAAGATGAAGGTTCTCTCTCTTGGCTAAGAGAGGTGAATAAGAACAAGGGAAGGAGTCTCTTAGTGAAGATCAAGGCTGAAGACTTGAAGCAAGAGTGGGTAAGACCTTACTGAAGGCATAAGATTCCCTACTCAAGTGGGTAAGTCCTTGGTGAAAGCTTCTCCAAGTGTAGGTGAAGTCAAAGGATGAAGATTCAAGAAGAGTGGGTAATTCCTAGAAGGCTGAAGACTTGTACAAGAGTGGGTAAGTCCTTGGAGAAGGATGCAGACTCATTGTAAAGTGGGTAAGTCCTTGGTAAGGTTGATGACTCTTTGTATTGGATGGGTAAGTCCTTTGGTGGGTCATGTATTTTAATTCTTATCAATGAATATAAGAGTGCAATGGTTAAGAAGTCCTAGAGGTTGACCTCTCTAGGTAGTGGATTGACATACTTCTAGTTTAAAGTGTGAAACCACTCTACATAGCTTGTCAATTGGTGTATGTTCTCTCTCCCCCTTGCTATGCATGTTTTAGTGGAACTCAAATTTCCTATTTAGCAACCTTATCTTGTAATATATCTTGAAGGTCTAATGAATTTGTTTAATTGCATTCAACTCTATTCACCCCCTCTAGAGCATCCAATCACCCATCTAGGATCCAACATCATCAAGATGGCAACACATCTGAAGAACATGTTTCATGATCAAGCATGACAAGAGAGATATGATATCAGATATGCACCCATCTCAAGAACATGTTTTAGGACTAGGCAAGACAAAAGAGAGAGAGATATATGGTAACACCTCTTATTACATTTCCCATCAATATGTGGAATCCATATATGCTCCAACTAACCTTTTGTAAACACATGCTTCATCTTCATTTTGATTAAAGTCAAACTCTTTAACAGCCTTGTCAAATTAAAGATTCCAACTCTGAGATGCTTGCTTCAATCCATAGATTGACCTTAGTATCTTGTAGACTTTATTTGCATTATTTGAATTTATAAAATCTTCAAGTCGTGTCAGTAACATATCCTTATGATTAGTCCTATTAAGGAATGCAGTTTTAACATCCATTTAACAAATTTTATAGTCATAATAAGATGCAATGGCAAGCATGATCTGATGGATATAACCATGACAACTGGTGAAATGATTTCATCATATCCAACAACTTGAACTTATTTGTAATCCTTTCAACCAATCTACCTTTATAGGTTTGTACATTACCATCCATATCAGTCTTCCTCTTGAAGACTGACTCGCACTCTGTGGGTTTTACCCCTTCAGGTGGATCCATCAAGGTCATACCTTATTGGTGTACATGGAGTTCATCTTAGACCCAATGGACTTAAGCCATTTCTCAGTCTTTAGTCCCTTAATATCTTCTAGGTAGGTTGTTGGATCATCATCTATGACCAACTCAACATATTCTTAAATCATAAGATATCCAAATCTTTTAAGATCAAGGCATGCCCTACTGTGATTTATGAGGTCCTTGTGTTACATGAGGAACTTGAGATTCCACAACAATTTATGATTATTCTTATTCCTACTGTACCTCTATAGGTTCAATGTTCTCTTGTTGGTCTTGAACTTTTTTAATTCCATTTCTCTCCACATATTTCTTTGGAAATAAATTCCTTTTTCGAAATACATCTGTCCGGGCATTAAATACTTTGTTGTTAGATGGAATATAAAAGTAGAATCCTCAAGTTTCCCTGGTATATTCAACAAAATAACATTTATCTAATTTGGGACAAAGATTTGTTAGAAATTGTTTTCTCATATAAGCTTCTCATTCCAAATCTTCATAAAAGACATATTCATATGGTGTCGTTTGAATTACTTCAGATGGTACATAGTTTAGTATATATATTGTGGTTTATAAAGCATATTCCTTGAAGGAAGTCAGAACATTAGCTTGACTTATCGATGATCATTATAGGGTACGGTTCCTTCTTTCTGATACATTATTATGTTATAGGTGGAGTCCATTGTGATAGAATATCACTGTATCATAGATGTTACTCAACCACTTGGTTTAAGTCTTATGCACGTCAATAACATCAAAATGTTTTAATACCAATAACCACATTTAGCATTTGTTCTAAAAGGTCTACATACATTAGTATGTATGAGTCCTAATAGATCACTTTTTCTCTCATTGTTTCTAGTGAAAGGAGCTTTTGTCATCTTACCCAACAAATATGACTCACATCTCTCTACTGGTTTGAAACCAAAAGAGTTTAGATGGCCATACTCATGATTCTAGAAATGAGTTGTTTATTTATGTGTCCTAGATGACAATGCTATAGTTATATCTAATTTGGTTCATTGAGTCATTTAGTATGTATGTTATGCATATTTGTCTCTAAAGCTATCATGAATGGACTATGAAACATTGGGTCAATGCCATAAAATATCTTATCTTTGAAATAAAACATGAACCATTCATGATACTCTTGTCCAAACAAGATACATATATGATGTTTCCATTAATGGCATGTACGTAATAGCAATTCACTAATTAAGTTATAGGCCCACTGGGCTTAAAAAATGATATGTGTCAACTATAGTGGCAAAAACTCTTGCTCTATGCAGTTCCACCTTATCTAGCTTTATTTCTTCTCAGATTTTGAAGTGGAGATCTCCATCTCCTACTTCTTCTTCATGAGTTCCTCTACATAAAGAGGATTGTTCCCTTTCCAATGTACATGCCGATGATAGTGGTGGCACTTCCCTTCCTTATTCACTCGTCCCTTTGCTTTAAGTGTAGTTCTGGATGGCTTTAGAACTCTTCTTGGTCTTGCCTTTTCCCTTAGACTTCCCTTTACCTCCACTAATTGTCATCACCAATTTAGCATTGTATTTCTTCATTTGCGCTTCAGTAGTTCTCAACATGCCAAGCAATTCTGACAATGACTTGTCAAAATTATTCATGTTGTATGTGGTGCCCCATGACACACAAAATGAGATTACTCAATCCAAAAATTGAGGAAGAGAGATTAACAAATTTATTAGCAGAAAAAACTAAAAATTAAAACCTTTTCCATAAAGTATCCATATAATAAGAACCTTAACACATGAGTCCTTTCATGCCTTAAAGCATTCACAAGGCATACTGTCAACATGTTACAAAAGCACTGTTCCAAAACATATATACAAGATTCCATCATATCTGATATACAAGGGAACATAAAGATAGCATGTCCGCAAAACATCTACAAAGCGTTCCCAAATACCTGAATGTACATGGACGACTCTAGTACTTTACCAACAAAAAACACCCAACATCATCTCCAACCTTATCAACTACTGCTCCTCTAGATGCTACTCAACCTCCTCTGCACGATCTCTACCTCTTTGTTCTCATCCATCTAAAAAGGTTGATTAACCAACGAGTCTCAGTGAGAGATATAACTCTCAGCCAACTCTATAATTATCACAGATAAGATAAATTGAGCATAAGTATAAATAATAAGAAGAACAATTATTTTTGAATTGTGAACATATTAATAATTTAAAAGGAATATGAAGAACATGCATATTTTCTATCAAGAACATTGTATAAAGATCAAGAAAGTATTCAACCAATGTTTTCATATTTGATCCTATACAATTATACTATGCGGCTGATTACGTGTTTCATTATGCCTCGAGGATTTGAGTCATACCACCAAAATCCACTTGATAAGTGGAATTGGATGCCACAAAAGGTCTAATGGATGAGCTAGAATCCACGATCTCACCACACCTCTTGGTTAGTGGAAGAGAAAATGCCACAGAGACATATCAGTCAACTGCAAAAATAACATATAGTCAAGATCAGGGTTTGGCTCACGCATGGCCATCCACATATAATCATAACTAGCCCATGTTGGTATAGGTACAATGCTATAAGAACAGTCTCACACATGGTCATTCTAACAAAAGGAGTGGCTCATGCATGGCCATCCATATCGCCAAGAGATCAGCTCACTCATGACTATCTCACACATCATATATTTAAGGATACAAGAAATAACTTGAATTTTACCCAACATATTCAAAATATGCAATCCGATTTAAACTTGTTTCACCATCCAACAATAAAGCTGATGCTGGAATGGATCTATGGCACATGGCAACTACACTATTAGAATTCACTTGATTAATTAGATCAATTTTACATCTTTAAGCATCAATAAAGTTACAACGTATAACCTCCAAACAAGATCTACATAAACCGGGCATGACTCATCACCAAAACATATTGAATCACATTAAGTGTGATCTCATCACATCATGTCTCTTAATGCTTACTATTCTCCATATGTCCATCACAAGGACCAATATACATCACAAGGATCGATGTCCATCACAACATAACCACCATAGCTCATACTTGGCTATGCACATAAATTAGAATCACCTGCATGGTTAGAAGCTGATAACAAGAAGACAAAGCATCATCTTCTCATAGAACTCATGCCATACATTTACTCCATACATTTTACATCATAGCAATTTGAGTTTCAATTTTCTCGATTAGGGTTTATAAGGTTGGATCATCAACCACCCTTAGGTTATCACTTCCTTCATTATTATAAGATGTGTTATGAGACATAAAAGCATGTTTCTCATTATCATTATAAAACATGTTATGAGGTATAGGAACATAACCCTCACATCACACGTACAACTGTTCCATAGGATATCATATCATCACTATGAGACCCTATCATCAACATGGTATGTCCCAACCATCACCATAGAGTATCAAGTCCCACCATATGACCCTAGCATCAACCAGATGCATCACTACACATCAGATAGGGTATCAGTTTGGGTTAGGGTATCCGTTAACCCTAGATTTTGGGAAATCAACCTAGTTAGGGTATCAGCCTACCAACTCAAGTGTGAGTATCAATTTATCATCACTTTGTATTGGGCTCAACACCTCAATGAGAGGGTGTCGGCCAAGGAAAAACAAAGGATATCAATCTAGAGGTACATGAGAAAGTGTATCGGTCACACCGTCTCATAAGGTATCGACCACACCATCCATTAGGGTATTGACCTCACCTTCAACTAGGGTATCGAACTACCCACTCAACTAGTGTATCAACCTATGTGCCCCTTTGTGTATCAGCCACATAGATCTCCATAGGATATCAGCCACATATATCTCCATAGAATATTGACCATTAGTGTTTGGTTGTATCGGTTGAACCTCAAGGTAGATGTTTCTCACCTCTATTCAATATGTTTCAGTCTAGAGGGTATCAAATTTCAAGGTGTGTTGGATTACATGTATATCGATTTAGGGTTACCCATGTCAACTTCCATACTCAACTAAAAGCATGGATGTTCAACATTTTTCCTCCCTAGTCATCACTAGATCATAACAAGCCGCATCATAAGACATATGTTGGTTTACATAGGAACATATCGGTCTAGCATGTCATATTGGTTTAACACATCATATCAGCTTAGCACATCACATCGGTTTAGCACATCTTATCAATTTGGTCATCTTCTACCTCATGATGATGATACTAAAAAGGCAAAGAAAGATGCATCTCATGGCAATAACTTAGCAAAGTTTCTATTCTCAGAAATAAAACGTAAGGCTACCAAGAAAAGCTACTAACTAGCAAGAAATAATCAGCAAGAACACTAGAGAGATAACAAGTAGAAAGGTGATAATACCAAAGTAGGGTTAGAGTTATATAACCCACCTCAAGAACAACCACCAAGCTCTAAGCTACAAGGTCAAGCTCCAAGCTACGAACTCAAGGTAAAGGAAGAAGATCCTCCTAGTTTGATCTCCAGAACACCCTCAAGAAAGAAGATATGACCATGGTTAAGAAATTAAAAGAGAAGAAAGAAGATACCAAGGTCCATGGCCGAGAAGAAGAAAGAAGGAGAGAAAGAAAGCTAGAAAACCATGGCTTACAAAGGAAGAAGATGAAAGAGTGCACCACTAGCTTTGTGTGAGGAGTGTGGGATCATCCCCTTACTAATTTTTTTTGAAGAATTAATATCCATTCCAAACACACTCAAAGGTATGTTGGAATAGGTATAGATTTTCCAAATTCATTATAATGGTATTAAAAAGACCAAAGTTTAACGGAGGAATACAAATAACTAACTATATTCAACTTTCATAAAAGATTACAAAAGTACATCATAATATCCCGTAAGGGTTTACATGTATGATACAACCTAAGGATCTAGGTAGAGGGAAATCTAAACCATAACATCTTTGTCTCCAAGCTTTAACTCCTTAAGCTAGTTCAAAACTTCATGCCTTATCATCCAAGTCCTTCACCTAGGGTTGGAAGCATACCCCAACAAGAAGAGAAAATAGATGACATCTGCAATGGCTGGTATGTTCATACTAATTGAATAGGAAATTGAGCAATATATGGAATAAAGGACATCAAATATAAAACACTTCCCATACAAAGGATAAGGACCACCCAAATGGGTATCAAGAGAAAGGAATTGAAATCATATGATAACAAAAGAATACTTGCCATTAATAAAACATAAAGATTGTGCCACACAAGCACATGTAAATAATTAGGGCACACACCCCATATCATCAACCTGCATGCATGTGAGATAAACATAGCCCTAGAACAATATAAACACAAAGGCGGACAAGTCTCATAAACTTGAAACCTGATAGAGAAAGGAAAATTGCCAATATCCCAAATATATAAAGCATGGGAGAATCACACATCTTGCCCTGGGTATGAGGTTCCTTTCCATCCCAAAAGAGCAGGAAATATCACATTTGTTCGGCAGGAAATAACACATTTGCCATAAAAACCAATGCAATTGCACTACTCTAGTTCTACTGAATCACATGGCATGTTAAATGGAGAGGCAAGTACAAAGTATAATCTAAATATATAAACTACTCACCACATAAGTGACCAACATATGCATCCACCTCATAAGTGGGTAAAAGGCATCACGTGTCATCTTTTAGAGTTTCATCATGAACAAAGCATAAGATAAGATTTCAAAAGAATATCCATGATCATATTATCAATATCAAATAAGGTAGTTTACATGAACCATGATTTTCAATTAAAAGACAATGTGTATAGGCTACTTTCCATAGGATAAAGAGAATGAATAAGCATAGGTGAATTGCTCAACATAGAAGAATAGGGGATATATCATACCTTAACTTCAGAGTCTAAACAGTCCAAGTCAGTCCTAGATCCAAGACTAGGCCTCAAAAGAACATATAGGGAAGGTGGAAAGGTCTAATATGTAAGGTTACCAAGTTTAGTGAGGTTGGTTTCTCCAACAAAGCTCCTATCTCGAGCAAGAAGCACCTTCTCCACTTTAGAGGTGAAAAACCCTAACAAAATAACATGGAGATAAGGTGTTTATGCGTTCTAGGTGGGGTTTCACCATGGAAGGCCATGGTTATGACCTAATGGAAGGTGGAAGAAAGACTAACAACATGAAAATAGGGAAGGAAAGGATGGAGGATGATACTTACTGTTTTTGGTCAAAATCACCAAGGAGGAGCTTAAGAAATCCTAAATAGAGAAATTTGGAACCCTAGGAGCCTTCTTCACCAAGGTAGGCACCTCCTTTTACCCTGGGACTGAACCTTCATGTAAAAATAGAGTAGGAATGATGCTCTAAGCTAGAGGGAAAAAAGGAGAGTAAGAGTTTTTGAATTGGGAGTTGGGAAGGGGTAGATATGGCTATATAAAGAAGGAGGTCATGTATGAGGTGTCTATGAGACTTTCCATGTGTCATGTATAAGGGTGTCCATGGACATGCAAGAATTTATGGATAAGAAAGAAGTCAATCATAAGGTTTCAAGTTACTTTCCATGTGTCCAATGCTAATGTTGCCCATGGACATGCAAACCTTTATGGATAAGGAAGAAGTCAAGCATGAGGTGTCCATGGAGCTTTCCATGTGTCCTTAGCCTAGGGATTTCATGGCCATGCAAGAAGACAACTCATAGAGGCTTCTTGAATATCAAATGTCAATTTATGGACACTTATAGGCCATCCCAATCGACTTCCGTC
Organism: Alisma plantago-aquatica; assembly: GCA_963693085.1. Classification (NCBI taxonomy): domain Eukaryota; kingdom Viridiplantae; phylum Streptophyta; class Magnoliopsida; order Alismatales; family Alismataceae; genus Alisma; species Alisma plantago-aquatica. Next base: position 1,274,598,292 of record OY856412.1, on the reverse strand, counting down.
AAAGAAATAACCCCATTGCTTGATAGATTCTAAAGATAAGCTCATTTATAAAGAGAGTAATCCCTAAAATGCCTTTGGAAAGAAACACCTTCAAACCAAGGTGAAACTAGGTTATATATGGTTTGAAAAATCAAGAATGGTAAGGGAATATATAATAGTTATAATGCATGTGACAATTTGCAAAGAAATCCTCCCTATTGGGTAAATTGTAGAAAAGTCCAGAATGTACCTAAAATTACATAAGTTGCACAAACAACATCCAAATTAGACCAAAATTCATACACAAGTTATATTTGATGTGTTCAATATGAATTTGCCATTATTTCAATATCTTGAGGTTATATAATCACATTATTCATTACTTATTCATTTTACTCATTTTTTCTCTCCTAAACTTATCCTAATATTTCAAGGTTGTCCAAATTAGATGAAATTTGACATGTAGGCTAGTTTTGATGTGTAGATTTCGAATTTGAAATTTGTTTCCACTTTTGAGACTTATTTTTATGAGATATGTCATATGGTCCATTAGCAACTCATTATCTAAAGTATTTATCCAATTAAGTTTCATATCTTCATATTACCACCAAAATGAGTTATGTGGCATATTTTATGTATCCATTATAAACCTAAGATTAATGTTAGAATGTTAGGTTACATTAAGGGGATCTATACATGCGTTAGCTCATTGGGGTTATACCAAAAATCTATTCAGGTCTAACCTTCAACCTTTGTTTGGCTAAGTCCAAAATATCAAATTTCAAGGTAGGGTACGCAATCTAGTATGTTACACTTTGGCTCTCCCACTAAGCTCCAAGAAAGTGTGCCCTTCAAGCTCATGGTCAGCCACCAAGGAGAGAAAGAAAATATCACCTAAAAGGGTTCTCTTGCATGGGAATATAGGAGTATATATACATGGCTGAAGAGAGAGAGAGAGAAAGGGGAAGGTGTCACCACCTTAGAACCCTAGAAGACACATGCCCAAGAAGAAATGACACATGTAAATACCATGCAACAAGGTGATGGGATCTATGTCTCGCCCACTTGGTCACTAAGGAAGGTCGAGGTCGACACACTCATCCACTACCTTCACAAACCGATAGGGATGAAACCCTAGGTCACAAACCGATATGGTACTCCTCTAAAGTCACCACAACCTAACATGGTGATCCTCAAGATACCACAAAACCTATAGGATGTCCCTCAAGACACCCTCAACAAATACCAAGCCTCCCTCAAGGCAACCACAAACCAACACAAGGTCTCACCTAGGCTCTCAATCCCGAGACAACACTCTTAAGAGAAAATCACACCTCAAACATGTGCCTAAAACATCACTAAGGATGTCATCACTCAACCAAGGTCAAAATAAGGCACCCAACACTTCCTCTCTCCTCTATATGACGCCAAGAGAGAGAAAAAACACTCTAGAGCTGGCAAACTTGCACATCAACCCCTATTCCTGGTGAATTACAATTTGCACCAAAACCTCTCCACAAAATACAAGCATCAAGCAACAAGCTCAAACAAGGAGAACAAACCTCCAACATTCCCTAATTACATCTTAGATGATTAGAGCAAGGAGCTAAGAAACATACTCAAGCAAAACAAATAGGCTTTGCCCACAAATGTGGGTCAGGGTCCTTACAAGCCATAAACCCCTAATAGGGATTTTGCCCCTAAAATCCGAAGAGAAAAGAGAAGGGTACTTCCTCCTCATCTCCTCTTCGAGCTCCCACGTGGCTTCCTCAACACCACAATGATGCCAAAGAACCTTCACAAGAACAACATCCTTCCTCTTCAACTTCTTCACCCTCCAATCAAGGATCAATACTAGACCCTCCACATAGGTCATATCCTCATCAAGCTTCACCTTCATAAGTTATAACACTAACTCTATATCTGGATGGCACTTCCTCAACATATCGACATGAAACACTGGATGCAACCTATGAAACACAGGTGGCAACTCCAACTCATAGGCCACCTTCCCAACTCGAGCCACAATTGGGTAAGGTCCCATAAACTTGGGAGCCAACTTACCCTTATTCCTAAACCTTAAAACACCTTTTAAGGGAGATACCTTTAGATATACTTTGTCTCCCCTTGAAACTCCAAGGGTTTGTGATGATTGTCTACATACAACTTCTTCCTGTGCCGTGCTACTATCAACGACTGTTGTATCACTTTGATCTTCTCTATCGTCTGATAGACAAGCTCAAAACCCAAAAGTTGATACTCCCCCATCTCATACCAACACAATGGAGACCTACAACATCTCCCATACACCGCCTCATATGGTGCCATGTCAGTACTTCTCTTATAGCTACTATTGTAGGTGAACTCTATCAAATTGAGGTGTATTCCCTACTTCCTGTAAATTGAAGAACACAAGCCCTCAATAGATCTTCCAAGATTTGAATGGTGCTTTCAGACTGACCATCTGTCTGGGGGTGAAAAGTAGTGCTGAACTTCAACTGCGTACCCAGGGCTATGTATAGTTATTCCCAAAATTGACTTATAAATTGAGGGCCTCTATCAGATATAATAGTAGCTGTGACACCGTGCAAACACACCATCTCATCAACTTAGACTTGAAAAATCTTCTCTTCTATGAACATTATCTTCATCGAAAGCAAATGTGCTGACTTGGTCAATCTATCAATGATCACCCAAATGGAATCATAACCTTTGGATGTCCTAGCTAAATCAACCACAAAGTTGATAGTCATGTGATACCGATTCTGGTACGGTATAAGCAACAGTTGCAACATTCCTATAGGCTTCTGATGCTCAACTTTGACTTGCTGACACATTACATATTTTGCAATGAACTCATCTACATCTTTCTTCAAGCTTGGCCACTAATTCATATCCTTCATATTGTGGTACATCTTAGTACTACCTAGTTGCGTAGTATGCACAGATGTATGTGCCTCTTCCAACACCATCTTTTTTAGGTTATCCGCATAAGGAACTACCATCCTATGATGATAACATACTATACCGTGTTCTGTCTCGTGAACAACATCATACTTCTTGCCACCAAACTCTGGTCTAATCTTCTATGTCAAAGTATGTGACTGTTGAGCTTCTTTGATATGTTGTCTCAACGTAGGCTTTATTTGTAATTGTGCCAACAAACTGGTTAACAAGGAGACTTCTAACTTGACATTCATCTGACACATGGAGACAAACATGTCTCACTTGTAACACATCAAAGAACTCAACTGACCTTTACTACAGATGATGACTTCATGCTCAACACGTCTGCTACAACATTCGCCTTTCTTAGATGATAATCAATCGTACAGTCGTAATATTTGATCAACTCCATCCAACGACGCAACCTCATGTTCAACTATTGTTGTGAAAAGATATACTTCAGGTTCTTGTGATCTGTGAAGATCTGACACTTCTCCCCATACAAGTAGTACCTCTAAATCTTCAAGGCATGAACCACTATAGCTAACTCCAAGTCATGGGTTGGATAATTCTCCTCATGTTTCTTAAGCTGTTGAGAAGCAAAAGAAAGCACTTTCTTGTCTTGCATCAACACACATCCCAAACCATTATTGGATGCATCACAAAAGACATTGTATACTTTTCCTTGCTCGGGAAAAACCAAAATTGGTGCACTTTCCAGCTACTCCTTCAACATATGAAAAGCACGTTTACATCTGTTGTCTCAAATGAATGACACATCCTTTTACATTGACTTAGTTAGGGGTAGGACGACAACACTGAAGTCCTTGATGAACCTTCTGTATTATCTTGTCAAACCTAGAAAATTACGCACTTCTATCAGTGTCTTCAACTGCTCCCACTCTATCACATATTCTACCTTCTTAGGATCCATGTGTACTCCTTCTACAAATATAATGTGCCCCAAGAAAGCTACCTCCCTCAACTAGAACTCACATTTGCTAAACTTAGCACAGAGCTAATGTTGTCTCAACACCTGATGTAGATGTTGTTCATGTTGTAGACTGTCTCGACTATATATCAAAATGTCATGTATGAAGACAATCACAAACTAATTAAGGAATGGTCGGAACACCCTGTTCATCAAATCCATGAACAATGGTGGTGAATTGGTCAGCCCAAACGGCATAACCACGAACTCGTAGTGACCATACCTCGTCCTAAAAGCTGACTTTGGTATGTCATTATCCTTGATACTCAACTGATGATATCTTGATCTCAGATCTATCTTTGAGAACACCATCACTCCACACAACTAATCAAAGAAATAATCTATCCTTGGTAAGGGATACCTATTATTTATCATGACCTTGTTTAACTATCTGTAATCTATGCAAAACCTCATAGACCCATCCTTTTTATTCATAAACAACACTGGTGCACCCCACAATGACGTACTCATCCTGATGAATGGTGCACCCTACAGTGATGTACTTGGCCTGATGAAACCTTTTTCAAGCAGTTCTTGCAACTATCTCTTCAACTCTTCCATTTCTGGCAGTGTCATCCTATACAGTGTCTGAGCTATGGGTTGTGTGCTAGGAACCATATTGATCTCAAAATCAATCTCACGGGGTGGGGGAACACCTAGAAACTCTTTAGGAAACATGTCTGTAAACTCTCTAACCATCAACACTTCCTGGATACTAGGACTCCTCACCTTTATATCCACCACGTGTGCCAAAAACACCTTGCAACCATGTCTCCAAAGCTTCCTTGCTACCATAGCTGATACAAGACACGTCAGAAGAATCTTCCTATCTCCTTGGAAGATCTACATCTCACTACTATCTATAAACATCGCTTGCTTGGAACTACAATCCAAGCCTACTCTGTACTTCTCCAAGGTATCCATTCCAAGGATCACATCAAATTGATGCATGCCAAGTGGTATGAGATCCACTTGAATGCTGTGTCCCAAAAAAAGAGAGAACACATGAAGGACACACATTGTGCAACACTACTGAACCGACCAATGGTGTTTCTAGCAACAAGCTATTCTTCTTACGACTAATAGACAAAGAATAAAAACTAAGCACTTCTCATGCGATAAAAGAGTGTGTAGCACCCTGGTCAACCAAAATAGATATAAAGCAATAAGAAGACAAATTAGAGTGAAATAACTCCATCTGACCTGTCACCACTCGCGGGTTGACCACCACCTCTGGTTGACTCATGGCGTAGAATCTAGCCGTTGCCTATTGTTGCCCCACACTCTATTTCCTGGAGTAGACGATTCAAATTGGGACACTTGGCCACGTGCTCATCCTCATCCTCCTACGCCATTGCTCTGCTGTCTCTGCAACTTTGCTGATTCTACCTCGGTTGTCGAGTCACTTCATCCTCTTCCACTGGACAGAACTGTCTAGTATGGGCAACTTGTCCACACTTGTAACACTTTTTGTTCTCATACCATAGCCTAGGTGTACCTATCACTGATGTTGATGCAACAGTATGGGCTCTTGAGGGTGGAAAACTATGGCCTCTGCCCTTGCTTGGTGACCACTGTATCAAAAAATTAAACCTCTACGACGTTGGCGGTGTAGAAAACCTCAACTTCTTGAAGCCACCTGACAACTACCCTTGAAACTGTGCATGTTGCTTCTTGGTACTTGTCTCTCACTTATCCTTTAGTGAATGTTCTATCCTTCAAATAGACTCCACAAATGCAGCAAACCTCTCTCGATTATCCAAAGAAGCAGCTAGAGTAGACAACTCAACATTCAACCCCTTCTCAAAATGATGAATCCTCTCATATTCTGTCGTAGGCATATGAGGACAGAACCTCAACAAATCCATAAACCTTGCCCCATACTCATTGATCTTCATAGACACCTGTCGAATCCTCTCAAACTGATTGATGTTCTCTTCATGATACGTCTGGGGAAAGTACTAACTTATGAACTCTCGTCAGAACTCCTCCCAACCAATCACAACACCGAGTCTCTTCTCCCCCTCTATGGCCCACCAATGGCAGGTACTCCCTCTCAAGAGGTATACCGCATGCTTCACCTTATCCTCTTTTGGGATACTCAGGATCTTAAAAGCCTTCTCAAGCTCAGTCAACCACAGATCTGTGCCCACTGGGTCAGCTGTTCTAGCATACTCACTGCCCCAACATGGTGAAGCCACTCAAAAGTCATCCCAGTACCCAAAGATTCACCATGGGGAACATGTGCCCTAGGCTGAGGTGTAGGTATCATGCCCGCCATATGAGTCATCGTGGCCATAAACTTCCCAAAAAGTGATTGAAAGGCAGGGCTTTCTATCATGGCTGGGTCAAACTGGGGGACTTTAGGCACCCAATCTTCATGTGCATGATTCTATTCACCACCACCCGGTGCAGTAACGCTACTCCCGGTAGCATGTCCTTCATGTTCTCTAGACATCTTTTAGCTTTAATTCTTTTTCTACATAAGCAGAAGTGACTATAAGATAGACTAGAGGAGACTAGAATAGACACAAATCTTAGTCCTAGGTCCCTGTAGACTCAGCAAACCTAAATCTCAGATACCAACCAAAATGGTGGTACCCCATGCTACGCAAAATGAGATTACTCAAAACAAAACTACAGAAGAGAGATTAAAAACGTTTTAGCAAAGCACTAAAAATTAAAACCTTTTTCATAAAACAACAATACATCAATAACCTTTACACATTAGTCCTTTCATGCCTCAAGGCATTCACAAGTCATACTACCAATATGCAACGAAAGCACTATTCTAAAACATATATACATGATTCCATCATATCTGATATACAAGGGCACATAAAGATAGCACGTCCACAAAACATCTACAAAATCTTCCCAAAGACCCGAGTGTACATGGATGACTCCAGAACTCTATCAACAAAAGACACCCAACAACATCTTCGACCTTATCAGCTTACTGCTCCTCTGTCTACTGCTCAACCTCCTCTACACAATCTCTACCTCTTCATGCTCATCCACCTAAAAAGGTTGATTAACCAACAGGGTGAGACACATAGTCCTAGTGAGTAATATAACTCTCTACCAACTCTATTATTATAACAGATAAGGTAAATAGAGTAGTAGTATAAATAACAGGAAGAACAATTACTGTTGAATGGTGAACATATTAATAATTTAAAAGGAATATGGAGAACATGCATATTTTCTATCAAGAACATTGTATTAAGTTCAAGCAAGGCCTCGACCAATGTTTACATATTTGATCCTGTATAATTATACTACACGACTGATTATGTGTTTCATTATTCCCAGAGGACTTGAGTCATACCACCCAAATCCAACTGACCACTTGATAAGTCAAAAATAATGCCACACAAGGTCTAATGGAAGAGTCGAAATCCACGACCTCACCACACCTCCAGGTCAGCACAAGAGAAAAAATCATAGAGATATATTAGTCAACTATAAAAATAGGATATAGTCAAGATCAGGGATTGGCTCATGCATGGCCATCCACATATAATCATAACTAGCCCACCTTGGTATAGGTACAATGCTAGAAGAATATGCTCACACATGGCCGTTCTAATAAAAGGAGTGGCTCACACATGGCCATCCATGTCACTACAAGATCAACTCACGCATGGCAGTCTCACACCATATATTTAAGGATATAGGGAATTACTCAACTTGTACCCTGCATATTCAAAAATATGCACTCTGAGTTAAACTTGTTTCACTATCCAGCAATAAAGCTGATGCTGGAACGGATCTATGGAACATGGCAACTACACTATTATATTTCTCTTGATTAATTAGATTCAATTTAACATCTTTAAGCATCAATCAAGTTACAACGCATAACCTCCAAACAAGATCTACATAAACAAGGCATGACGCATGACCATAACATATTGAATCACATTAAGTGTTAGCTCATCACATCATGTCTCTTTATGCTTACTATTCTCCACATGTCCATCACAAGGACCAATGTCCATTACAAGGACCAATGTTCATCACAAGGACCAATGTCCATCACAACATAGCCACCATAGCTCATACCTGGCTGTGTACATCAATCAGAATCACCTGCATGGTTCGAAGCTGATAACAAGAAGGCAAAGCATCATCATCTCATAGAACTCATGCCATACATTTACTCCATACATTTTACATCATAACAATTAGGGTTTCAATTTTCTCGATTAGGGTTTATAAGGTTGGATCATCAACCACCCTTAGGTTATCACTTCCTTCATTACTATAAGATGTGTTATGAGACATAAAAGCATGTTTCTCATTATTATTGTAAAACATGTTATGAGGTATAGGAACATAACCCTCACATCACACATACAACTACTCTATAGGATATCATATCATCACTATGAGACCCTATCATTAACATGGTATGTCCCAACCATCACCATAGAGTATCACGTCCCACCATATGACCCTAGCATCAACAAGATGCATCACTACACATAACATAGGGTATCAATTAGGGTTAGGGTATCAGTTAACCCTAGATATTGGGCAACCAACCTAGGTAGGGTATCAACCTACCAACTCAAGGATGAGTATCAATTTATCATCACTTTGTATGGGGCTCAACACCTCAATGAGAGGGTGTCGGCCAAGGAACAACAAAGGATATCGATCTAGAGGTACATGGGAAAATGTATCGGTCACACCGTATCATAAGGTATCAGCCTCACCATCCATTAGGGTATCGGCCTCACCTTCAGCTAAGGTATCGACCTACCCACTCAACTAGTGTATCAGCCTATGTGCCCCTTTGTGTATCAGCCACATAGATCTCCATAGGATATAAGCCACATAGATCTCCATAGGATATCACCCATTAGGGTTTGGTTGTATCGGTTGAACCTCAAGGTAGATGTTTCTCAACTCTATTTAAGATGTGTCATGTTAGGGGGTATCAGATTGCAAAGTGTGACAAATTACATGTATATCGGTTTAGGGTTACCCATGTCAACTTCCATACTCAACTAAAAGCATGGAGATTCAACACTCTTTCTCCCTAGTCATCACTAGATTGTAACAATCCAAATCATAAGAGGTATGTCAGTTTACAGAAGAACATATCTTTCTAGCATGTCATATCACTTTAGCACATCATATTGGTTTAGCACATCATATCAGTTTAGCACATAATACCGATTCAGTCATCTTCCTCCTCATCATGATGATACTAACAAGGCAAAGAAAGGTGCATCTCATGGAAACAACCTAAAAAAGTTTCTATTCTAAAAAATAGAATGCAAGGCTACCAAGAAAAGCTACTAACCAATAAGAAATAATGAGCTAAGAAAGCTAGCAAGATAACAAGGTGAAAGGTGATAATAACAAAGTAGGTTTAGAGTTATATAACCTGCCTCAAGAACAACCACCAAGCTCTATGATCCAAGGTCAAGATACAAGCTCACAAACTCAAGGTAGAGGAAGAAGATCCTCCTAGCTCGATCTCCACAACACCTCCAAGAAGGAAGGTAGGACCATGGTTAAGAAAGAAAAGAGAATAAATAAGATACCAATGTCCATGGTTGAGAAGAAGAAAGGAGAGAAAGAAAGCTATAAAACCATGGATTACCAAGGAAGAAGATGAAAGAGAGAACCACTAGATTTGGCTCGCCCACCAAGCTCCAAGGAAGAGTGCTCTTCAAGATCAATCTCAACCACTAAGGAGATAAAGCAAAGATTACCTAAAAGGGTTCTCTTGCATGGGAAGAGAGGAGCATATATACATGGCCGAAGATAGATAGAGCAAGGGGAAGGTGTCACCACCTTAGAACCCTACAAGACACATTTTCCAGAAGAAATGACACATGTAACACCATGCAACAAGGTGATAGGATCTATGTCTCACCCACTTGGTCACAAAGGAAGGTTGAGTTCAACACACTCATCCACCCCCTTCACAAACCAAGAGGGCTGAAACCCTAGGTCACAAATCGATATGGTACTCCTTTAGAGTCACCACAACCTGACACGGTGATCCTCAAGATACCACCAAACTGATATGATATCCTTCAAGACACCCTCAACCGATACCAAGCCTCCTCAAGGCAACCAAAAACTATAACAAGGTATCACCAAGGATCTCAAGCACGAGACAACACTCTTAAGAGCAAAGCACACCTCAAACATGTGACCAAAACATCACCAATGATGTCACCAATCAACCAAGGCCAAACAAGGCACCCAACACTTACTCTCTCCTCTAGATGATGCCAAAAGAGAGAAGAAACACTCTAGAGGTGGCAAACTTGCACATCAACCCCTATTCCTAGTGAATTTCAATTTGCTCAACCCCCCCCCCCCCACACAAAACACAAGCATTAAGCAACAAGCTCAAACAAGGAGCACAAACCTCCAACATTCCCTAATTACATCTTAGATGATTAGAGAAAGCATCTAGGTAACACACTTTAGAAAAACAAAAAGGGTTTGACCAAAATGTGGTTCAGGGTCCTTTATTGTAGTTCATGACAAATTGATATATGATTCTAACAATGACCGGAGAATCACATCCATGACCAACTCTTGGCCTAAGGGAAACCTCAGTCTCATTAGGTTCTACACATACCCAATCAACTTGAGCACATGGCACCCCATGATATTTCTCTCTTCCATATTGCACTTGAATAACGCCTTCGAGATATAATAACTCTCTTGTCTTGCCTAGTCTTGGAACATGTTCTTATGATATGTTACCATCTCGATGACTTCCATGTTTTCATGTTTTATCTGAAACTCATAGTTCATTGAGCATATCATATGAACTTGACATCCATGAAATCTACAATATGATTCTTGTAAGAATCTTTTTCAACCTTAGGTGCAGTGGGAGCATGTTTATCTTGCTCTGGTGTCTCCACGATCTAGAGCTTGTACTCTGGTGTGAGAACGATTCTCAATGTCCTAGCCCGTAGAGTGTCTTAGATAAAAAAGAAGTCAAAAATGAACTTCACCCCTACATTCATTGGATGGGCCTGGGCCAATGATGCTCGTGGGCCCTTGGATAAATAAGCAAATAGTGGGTTTGAGGTAGTTAGTGATAACCACTTATTCGATTGTCATGAAATGGTAGATAGCTTGCAACAGTACTTTGTCCTTCTAATTTGCTATCCCTGTGGGCAAAAAACAAGGTGGTGATTATATAGCCTATCTCTGCCTCAGACGGTGCTTCTCCCCCCTTCCCCTATGGTGGGTTAATTAGGGAAACTCATTTTCAAATCCTAGAGGTTTTGACTGATTATATTTTGCCATAACTAGTCGGAGAAGTTATCCCCATTCGATTTATCCTTCTCAAGGACTGACCACAACAAACATATGTTATTGTTTTCAATTCATTTCTACAATAAAATTTGTATTTTGTAAAAAACAATTTTTATTTGTTCTGATTTGAAAAACATTGGCAATATTATTTTGTCCTTTAATTAATTATGACCCCCACTATATTGTTCAAATTGATAGCCCTCATTATCAACTCTGAAGATTGCAATGTACAAACTTCTAGTGTGCCAAGATCCATATCAGTTGATTGCCCACAACTTGACTATTTAGTCGACAACTTTTTGCAACTACATCTAATGCAACTCTTGGATATGTTCTATCTACAACTCCTTGCCATAGTCCATATGTATGCTTCTAGGAACTTAATCTCATTACAGCCACCTAGTTAAGCCTGACCCAAAATCCAACATGATAAAATATGCACCTAGCTTTGGAAGACCCACATATCTACCATCACACTTCTAAGAGATAGACAACACACCAAACTTTTTCATAACCTACATTTGGTTGATGAATCTTTTCACATATTTCACTTACGGAAAACATCTTACACTTAATATAAATTGAGTGATTTTATATATAAATACATATACATATCCAATCACCACATACTTATAATATGTATCATATATATATTATATTCACAAAGAAAACATGAAATCACAAAACATACTAGCGATGGTTATGGCCAAACTAATATAATTCTATGGAACCACAAAGAATTGCTAACCACCAAAGGTCATACATCATATGCATGAAATATGTAATGGATAACGTTGTGTTGGAAATTGGCAGTCAGTTGATTGGACTCCTTCAATCAATCAATTCATTTGCTTGTCAGTCGATTGACCTCCGTCAGTCGGTTGACTAGCTCCTGGATCAAGTGTCTGTCTGGAATCCTCCAGTCAGTAGATTGGGCCTTCGGTCGATCAATTATCTCTCCACTCTTCTTCCTCTTTTGTCCTCTGATCGATTGACTTGACTTCTCAGTAGGTCGACTCTCCTGTCATAGGGCGTCTTCTATTTCCCCAAAATATAAATTAAAACAATCCTATGATGTATTACATTGTCAAGGTGAAACCTCAACTTACATTTGAGGTGAGTATATAGAGGAAATCATTAACTTACATATGGAGAAATAGAGAGAGGCTCAGTTGCAAACCAAATTTAAAAGACATATATTGAACCATTCAACCAAGCACATACATCCAAGATGTATTGGTCATTACCACACATACATCCACAATCAAACTGATTTTGGGGCGACACATAGATATCATATATATATATATATATATATATATATATATATATATATATATAATACTGGACATTCCCTAGCTTATGTGACATTTAATAAAATATGCACATTAATCATTTAAATACTTACATTGCAAGCAACAAAATAAAGATTAAACAAATCCGATCATATCGATTAATTCCCAAAACATTGTAAATTGACATGGCTCAAATACTATTATATGGAAATAGGGAGACAAAGATGTAGCAGGTACAAAATTTTTCTATCCATAATTCCCATTACCAACAAATTGCGTCAACAACTATGAATTGGGAAGGTTGGTTGTGAGGCACATACCTAGTCTTGGAGTAAGTCCAATGATAATCCTTGTAGAGTCATGCTTCTTCTTCAAGAAGCACATGACCTGTCATTGGCGACATCCTCCTGGTGTATCACCAAGGACTACTATTGAAGGTGTTCTCCTAGCATAAACTTTCTCCCCTTTGTCTATCTCTACCTTTTATGGGTGAGACGCCATAATGTTGAGATTAGGAGACTTCTCTAGAGAGCCTTCTCACTCCTCCTTTAAATACGAGTGTATGAGCTAGGGTTTCTACAATACCGGGGATACAAGGAGATAAAGTTCATGAATTTTCAGCTACTGCAAATCATGAGTTGATCGAATGGGATCCCAGTCAGTCGACTACCATGCCAGTTGGTCCATTAGACACTCCGGTGGGTCTGTTGGCTAAGTTTCCTATTCACAAACATATTGGCCTTCAATGCGATGATTAATGCAAGTCATGACATCAACATCAATTCCTTGTTCCAGTCATACAAATCATCCATTCATTCGATTGGACTTCCCAATCAGTTGATTGGACACTCCAGTCAGTTGACTTGGATTCCTAGTTAGTCGACTCACATTCTAGTCATCTTACTAACAACTAGTATACTCTAAGTTGATTACCAATATACTTTAGTAACCAAGTTAAACCTTATTAATTGGTAAAATCCTATTCCAAGTGAATCATGCGTGTGCGATCCTATAGGTCCCAAATTACGTTGGAAGTTAATATCCATAACCATATAATGATGTCATAAAGAATGAGAAGTATCTAGAAATACAACATTTCCACCCAAGTAATTGGAAAGTTGGAGAACAACTTCAACCTACAATCCGTTATCAATGTTACCATGATCATATAGTTCCTTTATCTCATATATCCAAATTGAACTTGAGGAATGGAATCATCATCTTATTAATATTCAATATGTGTTCCTTGAATTAGAGTAGACTGTATGAGATGCATGTGATCTCACATATGACATATTGAGTCATACGAGTATCTCCATATGTTTCTCAATCTCACTTATCAAGTGGCCAGGATATCAACTCCTATAGGTGTGACAAATTCCATTTACATCACTCACAGTCAATCCCCATGTGTTATAACATACCTGAGCACCACCTTTATGGAAACCTTTATTCAAGGTCACGATGGATGATGGAAAAACACATCGAATGACATTTACTGACTGTAATGACTTTAGGTCTTAGAAACACAATCATACACTTGATTGTGACTTGCATTCAATGGTTTCCACGTATCACTCTCAATGTGGGTCAGTTTGGTACACTATTATAAAACAAGTATCAATGTATTTGACTTGATATCCTATATCATTGGTAATGAGACTTAGTCATCATTCAACACACATTCAAGTCTTATGTATTACTATCATCTATTTTTCTTCCATAGTAATATCCAACTAGGGACATAACAAGAATGTATTTACTCTTTTCATACATATTATCTCATTGTCCAGGTCCTTACCCTGAAAACATATGTCATCAAGTCACATCATTCTTTAGACATCCAACATGTTTGTATCACCATCTCATGACTGAGAAAAACATGATAGTGACAACTAGTGGGCCCCATATTCTCAAGTTGATCGAGTACACGAAAAACCTAGAGATTGGGATTTACCTTAGGATAAGAGTTGGACATAGATGTAATTTTAAAATTGTTTCTTGAATCATATAATCAATTTGTCATGAACTACAACATGGACAATTTTGATAAACTATTGACTGAGTTGCTTGGCATGTTGAAAACTACCAAAGAAAAAATGAAGAAGGGAAACCCTGGATCTGTGTGATGATCAATAGAGGAAAGGAAAAGTCCAAGGTCAAAGGCAAGGCCAAGAAGAGTTCTAAAGATAGATAGAAACCCAAGTCTCCAACACTTAAATCAAAGGGAAGAGTGAATAAGGAAGGGAAGTGCTACTACTGTCACCATCCTGGACACTAGAAAAGGAACTTCCTTCTTTATGTAGAGGAACTTAGGAAGAAGTAGGATATAGAGATCTCCACTTTAGGATTTGAGAAGAGGTAAACTAGATAAGGTGGAAACACTTGTTTATTCCATAATTTTGACCTTAGCTCCATGGAACAATATGCTACTACTGAAACATGTAAGAATTTCAATCTTAGATCAGAACACTATGTATGGATGATATGAACTGCCTAGATGAGTATTCTTAAACGGCAAACAACCAGAGCCTATTACTCACTACATCAAACAATTTCCATTAATGAGACCATGTAAATCCATTGGAAATTAAAAAATACCCATGTCTGATGAAAAGGTTGTTTCTATCTTCTCGAATAACAAATAATTGGTTTAACTGAATATTTAAAGAAAATAGATAGACTTTACTCTTCATCTCAGGTCGATGGATCTTCTCAATTGAGGATCTCCCATATGGATAATACACATTCCAGTTGACCAAGCCTAATTGTTTTGTTCTGAAGCAAAGATATCCATGGGGGACGGTTCAGCCTATTCAGATATTCACGACCAAGAGGTACTGGATTCTCTTTCAGATAGGCCCTGAAAGGAAAAGGAATGCCAAGTCTGTCTATTCTATCTAATTCACCCGACCCAATAGTACCCATTTTGGGAACGTCCAGTGCCAAAGTAACTGAATGGGCAAGTCGCCAATCCCTAAAATGGACTATGTAATGTACTTTATCCACTGGGTTACAGGTGGGAATTTTACCAGAGATTTCTATCAATCTACCCTTGTATGACTCCTATTGAATCATATACTCGGGGGGGTGCAGGGCAGACGATTTCAAAATGGACTCCTCATTCATTAGATAGAGAAGATTTCATGATCCGCTGTCAAACCTATTCCAAGAGCTCGGACTCGAATTGTGGGGATCCCTAGAATACTTCGTATCAACAGATACTCAGTATATCAATATCGATTAGATTCGAGATCAATTATTGAATTGTTCATTCAATGAGCATTCTCCATATTAATATTCTATTATGCCTTGAAGAGGACTCAAACCTCCTCAGGTAGATTCCTCCTTTTGCTCCTGAGCCTACAGGGTATTAACAACCATTTCTAGTTGTTGTTCCCCTCCCAAGGGTAGGTTCTTACGCATTACTCACTCATCCTCCACTGGAAACACCACTTCTCGTCCGGCTTGCATGTGTTAAGCATGCCGCAAGCATTCATCCTGAGCTAGGATCAAACTCTCCATGAGATTCATAGTTGCATTACTTATAGCTTCCTTATTTGTAGACAAAGCTTATTCGGAATTGACTTTCTGTCCAAGGCATAACTTGTATCTATGCACTTCATATTAGCCTGGAGTTCACTCCCAGCAATATAGAGATCCCTACCCTATCACGTCAATCCCACAAGCCTCTTTTGTTTGATCACGATGGGGGACAAACAAAACAGAAAAACTCGCATTGGGTTTAGGGATAATCAAGCTCGAATTGAAGACTTTCACCACGTCAAGGTGACACTCTACCATTGAGTTATATCCCTTCCCCTATCCAGAAATAGAACTGACAAATCCTAAAGCAAGGGGTCGAGAAACTCAACACCACTATTCCTGAACAACTT
Source organism: Alisma plantago-aquatica (assembly GCA_963693085.1). Classification (NCBI taxonomy): domain Eukaryota; kingdom Viridiplantae; phylum Streptophyta; class Magnoliopsida; order Alismatales; family Alismataceae; genus Alisma; species Alisma plantago-aquatica. Next base: position 1,274,581,877 of record OY856412.1, on the reverse strand, counting down.
GGAACCAGGCCTTCTTTTCGCACTATTACAACTAGTAAAATAGAAAATAATGGAGTCCTATGGGAAATAGGATTGACTACGGATTCAAGCCATAGCACATTCATAAAATCCGTATGATTTTTTGATCTAAATCTAGCAAGTTTTCCATGAAGAAGATTTTATTCAACATGGTCTATTTGATACTGGTAGGAGAAGAGCTCGACTCGCTATTGTTAAAAAAAGGAAGAGGAAGTAGTACCAAGAAAGATGATACAGATCATCCCTTCTTCTTGTCTTTTGAATTTCCATTCAAGAGTTCTATGTGTTTCCGTGCCCTTTGGAACACATATAAGATTCGTCACTACAAAAAGGATAATGGTAACCCCACCATGAATTCATTTATGAATTTCATAGTAACAGAAATAGATGTCCTACCGAGACAAAATTTGTAACTTGCTATCCACTTGCTTAGCAGACAAAGATTGACCTCCATGGAAAGACTGATTCATTCAGATCGACATGGGGGTCCAACTACATTGCATTGCCAAAATCCATGTTGTATATTTGAAAGAGTTTGTCCTCCTTGCTTCTCTCATGGTACAACCCTCTTCTCGTTGAGCCCCCTTTCTCCTAGGTACTAAGAGAAAAAATGTGGGACTGGTGCCAATAGTTCATCACGAAAGAAAGGACTCACCAAGTTGGGATCACTAACTAATACTAATATAATATAACTAATACTAATATAATAGAAAATAGAAAAGAGCTTTCTGTATACTTTCCCCGATTCTGTTGCTACTGTGGGCCTTACACAATCGATCGAATCATATAGATATCTTTTCAACACAACATAGGTCATCGAAAGGATCTCAGATGAATCACCAAAGCATGAAAGTCAAGATCTTTATAAAATGGATTCCCATTTAAAGAGTGCATAACCGCATGGATAAGCTTAAACCAACCCGTTCATTTTGTTAATGGAAATTGTTTGATGTAGTGAGTAATAGGCTCTGGTTGTTCTCCGTTCAAGAATCCTCATGTAGGTAGTTCATATCATCAATACATAATGTTTTGATCTAAGATTGAAATTCTTACATGTTTTAGCAGTAGCATATTGTTCCATGGAGCTAAGGTCAAAAATATGGAATAAACAAGTGTTTCAATGACTCTACCAACCGATCAATTCAATTATGTTCCACTTAATCTGTTTTTCATGGCCACATATCATTACATCTAAGGAATAGGAAATTTTTCTCCTATTACATGAAATCTCTTCCTTTTTGTGTATGGCATCGCCACTCCCTTTGGCTGCATCTACTAATTCAAAACTTAATTTGAAAGCCATATTTCGACTTGTATGTTTTTGGGAAGCTACTAATAACCAACGAATGGCAATTGCTTTTCCTTGTGTAGATCCTATTTCAATAGGAACTTGATGAGTTGATCCGCCTACACGTCTTGCTTTTACTGCTATATCGGGAGTTACTCTATGTATGTCTTGACGTAAAATAGATAGTGGATTTGTTTGTATCTTTTGTTGAATCTTTTTTCACAGCTCGATATATAATTTTATAAGCCAATGATGTTTTTTCTGTGTTTCAGAATACAGTTAACCAACATGTTAACTAATCGATTATGATAAACTGGACCAACTTTTGTAGTTTTTTCTTCTACAGTACCTCGACGTGACATGAGCATGAAAGAGGTTCAAGAATCAATTTTCTTTTTATAAGGACTAAAAATGAATCACTTATTTTGGATTTTTGACCCCATATTGTAAGGTGGATCCCGAAAGATATGAAAGATCTTATAACGCCTGGGCCCACTGCCCAAGGCTCTAGCAATGTTTTAGGAATGATAACTGGCCCCACAAACAACCACTAGCCTTAACTGTGTGCTTTGTCCTTACTCACGTGCAAGCCGGGGTCAACTATGGAGTTCTTTAGAGATGGGATCTCTGAAAAGGAGGTGCACCTTGGTGATAGGGGTAGTCCAATCATTCCTTATAAGATCATTTTATCTGAGGCCTCAAATCCTAGGATGTAACAATCTCCCCCACTTAGACTCTTGACGTCCTCATCAAGGCTCAACTATAAGGCCTCATAATCTCTTCCCCGTTTCAATGCAGATCTAGAATAGTCCATGGACACCCAGCTCCCAATCACGGAATACCAGCACAAGGGTGTCTACGTCAACCATGGACAACCCTTTCCAACATTCCTAGACCGCACGACTCCAGACTGGCATGCCACATGCCCATGTGGGCCCCACCTACTGGAGGGTTTATGTCTCTGATACCATTTGTAACGCTCGGGCCCATTGCCCAAGGCTGTAGTAGGGTTTTAGGAATGATGACTAGCCCAACTTAGACTCTTGACATCCTCATCAAGTCTCAACTATAAGGCCTCATAATCTCTTCCCCATTTCAGTGTAGACCCACAATGGCCCATGAACACCTAGCTCCCGATCACAGAATACCAGCGCAAGGGTGGCTATGTCAACCATGGACAACCCTTTCTTACATGCCTGGACTGCACATCTCAAGATGGGCATGCCATGCCCATGTCGGCCCCACCTACTGGAGGGGTTTGTCTCTGAGATATCATTTCTAATACCGGGGCCCACTGCCCAAGGCTCTTGCAAGGTTTCAAAAATGATGACCGGCCCCACAGACCACCACTAGCCTTAACTGCGTGCTTTGTCCTCATTCATGCACAAGCCGAGGTCAACTTCCTAACTAGTCACCCATCCTAGTACTACTACAAGTCGAGCACGCTTAATTATGGAGTTCTTTAGTGATGGGCTCCCAAAAAAGGAGGTGCACCTTGGTGATATGGGTAGTCCAATCATTCATAATAAGATCATTTTATCCGAGTCCTCAAATCCTAGGATGTTACAATCTCCCCCACTTAGACTCTTGACGTCCTCATCAAGGCTCAACTATAAGGCCTCATAATCTCTTCCCCATTTCAGTGCAGACCTAGAATAGCCCATGGACACCCAACTCCTGATCACGGAACACCAGCGCAAGGGTGTCTACGCCAACCATGTACAACTCTTTCCTACATGTCTGGATCGCACGGCTCAAGACTGGCATGCCATGCCCATGTGGGCCCCACCAACTAGAGGGGTTTTGGCTTTGATATCATTTGTAACGCCTGGGCCCACTACCCAAGGCTCTAGAAAGGTTTCAGGAATGACCACTGGCCCCACAGAACACTACTAGCCTTAACTGCGCCTTTGTCCTCACTCACACGCAAGCCGGGGTCAACTTCCCGACTGGTCACCCATCCTAGTACTACTCCAAGTCGAGCACGCTTAACTATGGAATTCTTTAGTGATGGGCTCCCAGACAAGGAGGTGCACCTTGGTGATATGGGTAGTCCAATCATTCCTTATAAGATCGTTTTATCTGAGGCCTCAAATCCTGGGATGAAACCATCCCCGGAATTATCCCAGGATTTGAGGCCTCAGATTAAACGATTTTATAAGGAATGATTGAACTACCCATATCACCAAGGTGCACCTCCTTTTTCGGGAGCCCATCACTAAAGAACTCCATAGGTAAGCGTGCTCGACTTGGAGTAGTACTAGGATGAGTGACCAGTCGGGAAGTTGACCCCGGCTTGCGCGTGAGTGAGGACAAAGCGCGTAGTTAAGGCTAGTGGTGTTCTGTGGGGCCATTTGTCATTCCTGAAACCTTTCTAGAGCCTTGGGCAGTGGGCCTAGGCGTTACAAATGGTATCAGAGCCAAAGCCCCTCCAGTAGGTGGGGTCCACATGGGTATGGCACGCCAGTCTTGAGCCGTGCGGTCTAGGCATGTCGGAAAGGGATCTCCATGGTTGATATAGCCACCCTTGCGCTGGTATTCCATGCTCGAGAGATGGGTGTCCATGGGCCATTGTGGGTATACACTAAAATTGGGAAGAGATTATGAGGGCTTATAGTTGTGCCTTGACTAGGACGTCAAGAGTCTAAGTGGGACTAGTCATCATTTCTGAAACCCTACTAGAGCCTTAGACAGTGGGCCTGAGCATTACAAATGGTATCAGAGCCAAAACCCCTCTAGTAGGTGGGGCCCACATGGGCATGTGGCATGCCAATCTTGAGCCGTGCGGTCCAGGCATGTTGAAAAGGGTTGTCCATGGTTGACGTAACCACCCTTGTGCTGGTATTCCGTGATCGGGAGCTGGGTGTTTGTGGGATATTTTGGGTCTGCATTGAAATAGGGAAGAGATTATGAGGCCTTTTAGTTGAGCCTTGACAAGGAAGTCAAGAGTCTAAGTGGGGGAGATTTTAATATCACCAAGGTGCACCTCCTTTTCCGGGAGCTCATCACTAAAGAACTCCATAGTTAAGCGTGCTCGACTTGGAGTAGTACTAGGATGGGTAACCAGCCGAGGATGTCAAGAGTCTAAGTGGGGGAGATTGTAATATCACCAAGGTGAACCTCCTTTTCTCGAGGCCCATCACAAAAGAACTCCATAGTTAAGCATGCGTGACTTGGAGTAGTACTAGGATGGGTTACCAGTTGGGAAGTTGACCCCAACTTGCACGTGAGTGGGCAAAGCATGCAGTTAAGGCTAGTGGTGTTCTGTGGGGCCAATTGTCATTCCTAAAATCTTTCTAGAGCCTTGGACAGTGGGCCCATGTATTATAAATGATATCAGAGCCAAAACCCCTCTAGTAGGTGGGGCCCACATGGGCATGACATGCCTGTCTTGAGCTGTGCGGTCCTGGTATGTAGGAAAGGGTTGTCCATTGCTGACGTTGCCACCCTTGCTCTGGTATTCCATGATCGAGAGCTGGGTGTCCATGGGCCATTGTGGGTATACACTAAAATTGAGAAGAGATTATGAGGCCTTATCATTGAGCCTTGACGAGGATGTCAAGAGTCTAAGTGGGGCCAGTCATCATTCCTGAAACCTTTCTAGAGCCTTGGGCAGTGGGCCCATGCATTACAAATGATATCAGATCCAAAACCCCTCCAGTAGGTGGGGCCCACATGGGCATGGCATGCTACTCTTGAGCCGTGTGTCCAGGCATGTAGGAAAGGGTTGTCCATGGTTGACATAGCTACCCTTGCGCTGGTATTCTGTGATTGGGAGTTGGGTGTCCATGGGCTATTGTGGGTATACACTAAAATTGGGAAGAGATTATGAGGCCTTATAGTTGAGCCTTGACAAGGACGTCAAGAGTCTAAGTGGGGCTAGTCGTCATTTCTAAAACCCTACTAGAGCCTTGGGCAGTGGGCATGAGCATTACAAATGGTATTAGAGCCATAACCCCTGTAGTAGGTGGGACCCACATGGGCATGTGGCATGCCAGTCTTGAGCCGTGCAGTCAGGCATGTTGCAAAGGGCTGTCCATGGTTGACGTAGCCACCCTTGCGCTGGTATTCTGTGATTGGGAGCTGGGTGCCCATGGGCTATTCTGGGTCTGCACTGAATCAGGAAAGAGATTATGAGGCCTTATAGTTGAGCCTTAACGAGGACGTCAAGAGTCTAAGCCGGGGAGATTGTAACATCCCTAGATTTGAGGCCTCAGATTAAACGATCTTATAAGGAATGATCAGACTACCCATATCACCAAGGTGCACCTACTTTTCCGGGAGCCCATCACTAAAGAACTCCATAATTAAGCATGCTCCACTTGGAGTAGTACTCGGATGGGTGACTAGTCGGGAAGTTGACCCCAACTTGTGTGTGAGTGAGGATAAAGCGCATAGTTAAGGCTATTGGTGGTCTGTGGTGCCAGTCATCATTCCTGAAACCTTGCTAAAGCCTTGGGAAATGGGCCAAGGAGTTACAAATGGTATCAGAGCCATAACCCCTCCACTAGGTGGGGCCCACATGGGCATGTGACATGCCAGTCTTGAGCCGTGTAGTCCAGGCATGCTGGAAAGGGTTGTCCATGGTTGCCGTAGCCACCCTTGCGCTGGTATTCCGTGGTCGGGAGCTGGGTGCCCATGGGCTATTCTGGGTCTGCACTGAAATGGGAAAGAGATTATGAGGCCTAAGTGGTGGAGATTGTAACATATCAGGATTTGAGGCCTCGGATAAAATGATCTTAAAAGGAATGATTGGACTACCCATACACCAAGGTGCACCTCCTTTTCCGGGAGGTCATCACTAAATAACTCCATAGTTAAGCGTGCTCGACTTGGAGTAGTACTAGGATGGGTGACCAGTCGGGAAGTTGAACCCAGCTTGCGTGTGAGTGAGGACAAAGCGTGTAGTGATAATTTGCAAAGAAAACCTCCCAATTGGGTAAATTGCATAAAAGTCCAGAATATACCTAAAATTGCATAACTTGCACAATGAACATCCAAATTGGACCAATCTTGAAACTTAAGCTCATATTATGTTTTTAAATTATATAAAATAGTTAGATTAAGGTTTAAAGCACTTAGTTAAATGTAACTAAGCTTGTTTAATACATTAATCAAGGTTTAGAGCCTTGCACTTCTAGCACAAATTAATATACCATTGTTCTACGAAAGTGGTGATTTTACATTTTAGATCCTTAAATAAGATTTCACAGAGGTATTTGTGCATAAACCCTTCCATTGGTATAATTAGTGAATAAATGTTCACTAAACCACCATAATTTCCACTAATTAAATTGGTGATATGGGTAGTCCAATCATTCCTTTTAAGATCATGTTATCTAAGGCCTCAAATCCAGGGATGTTACAATCTCCCCCACTTTGACTCTTGACATCCTCGTCAAGGCTCAACTATAAGGCCTCATAATCTCTTTCTCATTTCAGTGTAGACCCACAATGACCCATGGACACCCAGCTCTCGATCACGGAATACCAACGCAAGGGTGGCTACGTCAACCATGGATAGTCCTTTCCTACATGCCTGGACTGCACAACTCAAGACTGGCATGCCATGCCCATGTGGGCCCCACCTACTGGAGGGGTTTTGGCTCTGATACGATTTGTAACGCCCGGGCCCACTGCCCAAGGCTCTAGAAAGGTTTCAGGAATGACGACTGGCCCCACAGGCCACCACTAGCCTTAACTGTGTGCTTTGTCCTCACTCATGTGTAAGCCGGGGTCAACTTCCCGACTGGTCACCCATCCTAGTACTACTCCAAGATGGGCATGCTTAACTATGGAGTTCTTTAGTGATGGGCTTCCTGAAAAAGAGGTGCACCTTGGTGATATGGGTAGTCCAATCATTCCTTATAAGATCATTTTATTTGAGGCTTCAAATCCTGGGATGTTACAGATCTCCCTCTAAGACATACATACAACTTTCATCGAATACGACTTGCTGTCAGAGTAAAGGATTGTCAACAAGGGTGTTCTAGTGCATTGTAGATTCTTATCCAAGACTTGTATCATTTGATGATGTTATGCAAATTGTTAGAAACATGTGAAGTGTATGGGTAACCCAATAATGAAAGTTTCATAAGGGGACTGAAGTAGGCTACTATAAGACAAAGTATCTTCTTTCTAAAGAGATTCGATTCAGAACTTTTCTATGTCCAAGGTCCAATATTGAAATCATTTTAGAGGTTTTCCCTTACTTTGTCTGTGTCAACAAATAATTTGAAATACCTCGAATTTTTAGAACATGTCCGAGTCAAATAGCAATGATTTGAAGCACTATTTTTACATTAAACAATTTCAGAAACCCAAGGAATCGATCGTATGGATATGTAAAATACTAGATTTCCAATCCTAGACGAAAAAGGAGGGAAACATATACTCAATTTAAAGTGAGTGAATAGAATTCCTTAATCGATCTCATAGATACATATAGAATTCTATGGAAAGCCATATTCAATGAAAGTTGTATGTACGACTTGGAGGGAGATCTTTCATATCTTTCGTGATCTACCCTACAATACGGGGTCAAAAAGACAAAATAATTGATTCATTTTTAGTCCTTATAAAAAGAAAACTGATTCTTGAACCTTTTTCACACTCATGTCACGTCGAGGTACTGCAAAAGAAAAAACTACACGATCCAATTTATCTTAATCGATTGGTTAACATGTTGGTTAACTGTATTCTGAAACACGAAAAAGATCATTGGATTATAAAATTATCTATCGAGCCGTGAAAAATATTCAACAAAAGACAGAAACAAATCCACTATCTGATTTACGTCAAGCAATACATGGAGTCTGCGTGGAGGTAGAAGGCCCATCGATCCTAAACTTCTTTTCTCAAAGAAGAAGCAATGACTGTATCTGAGGAATAAGCGTCGATTAACTCTGTGCCAGCAATCGCGGTAAGACAGAGGATGCAAGAATTATCCGAAATGATTGGGCGTAAAGCATCTGTAGGTGGCTTTTCAAGTCCACCATCAAATCCCAGGATTCAACCCCGGATTGGCGGTGGAAACTACTAAGCTGGACTACGGTAGGGGTAGAGGGAATTTATGGTGGAGCAGTGAAATGCATAGAGATTGAAAAGAACACCAATGGTAAAAGCACTCTACTAGGCCGACACTGACACTAAGAGATGAAAGCTAGGGGAGTGAATGGGATTAGATACCCCAATAATCTTAGCTATAAATTATGGATATTAGGCGCTGTGTGTATCGACCCGTACAGTGCTGTAGCTAACACGCTAAGTATCCCACCTGTAGAGTACGTTCGCAAGAATGAAACTCAAAGGAATTGACAGGGGCCCGCACATGCGGTAGAGCATGTGTTTTATTCGATACAAAGCGAAGAACCTTACCAGGGCTTGACATGCCACAAACCCTCTTGAAAGAGAGGGGTGCCTTCGGGAACACAGACACAGGTGGTTCATGGCTGTCGTTAGCTCGTGCCGTAAGGTGTTGGGTTAAGTCCCATTGGTTTAATCCTGTAGAATCTGACCCATTTTCTCATCGAGCAGAGGGCATGAAAAAAATTTCATTTTCGATCAAAAGTAATATGTGAAATCTTCAATTTTTTCTTCTTTCTCTATCCCAATCTCATAGGTATAATGTTTGTTCCATGGAGCTAAGGTCAAAAATATTGAATAAACAAGTGTTTCCACGACTCTACCATGACACTACAGTTGGAACCTACCATTTATCTTAGTCTAGTGGGCATGTAATAGAATTTGTGAATTGCTATTATGTACCAATTATTAATAGAAAGATCATATATGTATCTTGTTTGGACAAGAGTATCATGAATGATTGTTGTTTTATTTTAAAGATAAGATATTTTATACAACACCCTAATTATATTCTATAATTGATAGTTGCAGATATAAATATGTATAAAATATATACTAAATGACTAGATGCATCAAATAATATATACCTATAGCATCGTCATCTAGGGCACATAAATAAAGAATTTGCAATTGTAGAATCCATCAAGATGGTCATCTCGACTCTTTTAGTTTCAAACCAGTACAGACATGAGTTTTATTTGTTGGTCAAGATGACTAATGCTCCTTCCACTGGAAACAATGAGACAGTGAGTGATCTATTAGGACTCATACATACTGATGTATGTAGACCTTTTAGAATAGATGCTAAAGGTGGTTACCTGTATTGAAACACTTTGATGCCATTGATTTGGATAATACTTGAAACAAGAGGTTGAGGACCTTCTGTGAGACCATGATATTGTATTATAATGAACTATACAGGAAACATAAAGATGCATCAAAAAGAAAAAAAATCTAGCCAATCTCCTAACTTCCTTGAAGGAATATACTTTATCAACTACAATATTTACACTAAAGCATGTACCATTTAAGTGGTTCGAAAGACACCATATGAGATATGGCCTTGGAAGTGCTCTGACATGTCTTTTATGAAGATTTGGAATGGGAAGCTTATGTGAGAAAATAGTTTCTTGAAAATATTCTTCCCAAAATAGATAAATGTTATTTTGTTGGGTATCTTAGGGAACCAAAGGATGCTACTTTTATATTCCATTTGAAAATAAAGTGTTTCTAGGTCGGCTGTATTCCTAGAAAAGGAATTCATTTCTAAAGGAATCGATGGGAGAGAAGTAGAACTCAAAAAAGTTTGAGACCAACAAGAAAAACATTGAACCTATAGAGGTACAATAGGAAGAAGAATCACGAACTATTGTCGAATCTCAACTTCCTCATGTAAGACAAGGACCTCGTAGATATAGTAGGACACACATTGAGCCTGAAAGATGCAGACATCTTATGACTCAAGAAGGTGGTGAGTTGGTCATAGATGATGAGATAAAAACTTACCTAGAAGCTGTTGAGGGACTAAAGTCTAAGAAATGGCTTGAGGCCATTTGATGTATAATGGAATCCATGTACACCAACAAGGTATGACCTTGGTAGATCCACTTGAAGGGGTAAAACCCATATGGTAGAAGTGGGTCTTCAAGAAGAAGACTGACATGGATGGTAATGTACAAATCTATAAGCGAAGTTTGGTTATAAATGGTTTCAAACAAGTTCAAGGTGTTGAATATGACAAAATCTTTTCACCAGTTCCTTGGTTAAATCCATTAGGATCATGCTTGCCATTGCAACTTATTATGACTATGATATTTGATAGATGGATGTTAAAACTACATTACTTAATAGTAATATTCATGAGGATGTATACTTGACACATCATCAAGGATTTAATAAATTCAAATGCTACAAATAGAGTCTGTAAGCTACAAAGGTCAATTTATGATTGAAGCAAGCATCTCAGAGTTGGAATATTTGATTTGAGAAGATGGTAATAGAGTTTGACTTACATCAAAATGAATATTAAACATGTGTTTACCAAAGTTTAGTGGGATCATGTTTGTATTTCATATACTAATGGAGAACGACATCCTTATCCTACAAATGTTATAAACCTGGCTAGGAAATTATTCTCTATGAAGGATTCAGACAAATCATCCTATATCTTAGGAACTAAGATCTATATTGATAGATCTAGAAGGATTCCTGACCTAACTAAGAGAACATGCATTGGAAAGATGTTGAAGGGGTTCAACATTCATGACTCAAAGAGAGAGATTTGTCCATGTTCCATAGATTTGTCTCTCAAGATCCCAATGTCCTAGTTCTTGGGAAGAACATGAACACATGAGTAGGATGCCATATGAATAAGCTATTGGATCTATGATGTATGGAATGTCATGTTTACCTTGAGCCTCTGAATGATGACCTAAAGAAAATCTATGGAGAAGGTGTGATAACTTATGATGCTTTACACTGAGAGATGTTTAATTTATGTGTTATGTTGTTTTGGACCGTTAATGACTTTCTACCTTATGGAACTTATCTAGATACAATATAAAAGGAACTAAGGCATGTCCTTCATGTGAGGAAAATATTGATTCATAACTAAAACATGGTGGTAAAACTATATACCTTGGTTATTGAAGGTTTTTGTTAAAGGTGCATTCTTATTTAAAGTTGTGTAAAAGATTCAATGGATCAAATGAGAATGGAGTGCCCCTAAATCTACATCAAGGGAGGATGTTTATGTAAGAGTAAATAACATTGTAAATGATTTTTGTAAGACATCATGTACTACTCCCACAGATGAAAAGTCTTTATTCAAAAAGAGGTCGATATTTTGAGATCTTCCTTTTTGGAGTTCTTTGATAGTTTGACATTGTATCAATGTCATGCTTGTTGAGAAAAATGTTTGTGAAAGCATCATTGATGCTTTTTTCAATATAAAAGGAAATACTAAAGATTGCATCAAATCCAAAATGGACCTACGTGAAATGGGTAAAAGGAAAGAACTAATAAAATAAGTTACCAAGGGTCATTGCACATATTTACCTCCTGCTTGTTACACCTTGTCTACATAGGAGAAGAATAACTTTTTGTGAGTGCTTGCGTAATGTTGAGGTACCATAAGGATACTCATCAAATATCCTTAAATTGGTATCAATGAAGGATCTGAAGCTGGTAGGTCTTAAATCTAATGATCTCCACACTCTAATGCAACATATATTGCATGTGGATATTTGATCTATCCTTCTCAAGCATTTAATGTTTGCAATAACTAGGGTTTGCATCTCTTTAACACTCTATGCAACAAAGTAATTGAATATGAGATTCTAGATTAGTTGCAAAGAGAATTGGTGGTTACCCTGTACCAACTTGAGTAGTATTTTCCCCTTCATTCTTTGATATCATGGTATATTTTGTTGTCCATTTGACTAGGAAGTGAACATGCTGGGTCCAATTTTCTTGCATTGGATGTATCCTTTTGAATGACACATGAGTGTTTTTAAAGGTGATGTTTAGAACTGTTGTACCCTAAAGGGAGTATAATTGAGGGCTATGTTGCTAGGTTGGTTATGGACTTTTGAAATGACTTTTAAGTTGTAACAAAACTCATGATAATACTATGAATTTTGACATTTATTCTGACAAATGTACTTTAGGAGAACGATAAATACATATCAATAGTAAGGAGCTAGTGGGAACAAGCACTCTTTTATGTTTTATGAAACATTGATAATGTTGATATTTATATCACCGAATACACCAACGAGCTCAAGACAATTTATCTCCAAGCCAATTCAATGTGGCTTGCTAGAGAGCATGCTGAAACATTTATTAGGTGATCTGAACAGAAAGTATTCATTCAACTATCTCAAACACTTAATTAAAAGAACTATCAAATAGCTCATGTATAAGACAAAGACACACGTTACATCTTACGAAGGATTTTAAATAAATGTATTTTCATACTACAACAAAATGTCAAGATGATAAAAGTGTCATCCAAAATAGTGGGGTCACCATATAGACATCTTCATTGTTATTTTTCTAGTGACAAGGATAAGAGTCCACATAAACAAAAGATGTCTTCTTACAGTTTCATTGAAGACATGGGAAATTAGCTTCATAAAGTTTAAAGTTGCATTATTTAGGTGTAAGTAGATTGATAACAAGAAAGGAGTTGTAGTTGATGAACTTGGTTCCACAATAGGGAATTTTGAGTGGATAGGCAAGAAGGATGAACCATTCATCATGGCATCACAAGAAAAACAAGTACCTATATAAAGGATCTTGCAAAAGAAAATTGGTCTGTCTCTCTTCATGGGAAATGATACTTCATTTTAGATCATATTGATGAAGAAGAGTATTATGACTAGTATGATGACTCTAGTCCATTCTCTATTCATTTACCAACTGTACATGTTGAATCTAACACTAATGACTATACACATGAGGATCAACATAAAGGACATTAGTTTAAGGTATACTACATGTACTATTTCATATGCTATTTGCATTATATAACATATATTTTTTTTCAATGTGATCTGATATTTTATATGTGATCTGACTTTTTCATATGTTTTTTTATATTTTATAGATGACATTTGACCAAAAGCACAACAATTCCCAAGCTTCTATATCCTAAGAGTGAGGATCCTACTATTCATCCTGAGCAAGGTGATGATGGTGGTGATAAATATAAATACAAGAGAGGGATAACTTTGAAGAAAACTGCCTCAAATAGGAAAGGGAAGAAGGGCATTGTTGAATTTAATGAAGTAGACATGTTGATTACTAAAGAGTTTTTTAGATATTCTGGGGTCCTTTATCAAAACAAAGTGCCTCTCTATGTTAAGGATTGGATATAAGTGAGTAAGGTTAATGAAGACCTCATATGGAGGGAGTTAGAGATGAGATATATGCATTTAAATTTTATAGTCTTTTCCTATTCTTTCTTTTCACATTTCTAAAAAGTAGTGAATGCTGAACCTTTTTAAGGCTGGTATTAGCTTGATGAAAAGTTGCATTGCAAGTCTATTATGCAACTCGTTAGGAGAAGACATAGAGATTGGTAGACAATCCTCACAAGAGACTACATATTTGGAGACAAGAAGGTTAAAGACCCAACTATGAAATGACCTATCTGGATAAAAATATTGGCTGGAGTTTGTTGAGCAGAGAAAAATAGATGCTTTCAAAGTACCAAATTAATTATATTTTTATGTTTTCTTATGATTACTTAACAATATTTCTTATTGAATTAATAAGGCCATTCACGATGCTAAAAAGAATGGCGTGACAAGAATGTACACAACCACCGCTTGAGTTCAGATGGTTATATTGGATGTCATAAGTTGAGAAAGCAAGAGGAAGGGCCTTCTACTTCTACTTCTTCTATTACTAAGTCTTTTAGTGCTTTTGGATGGTTGCCTCTCTACATTAAGTGGATAGGTGTCAGGAATAAAAGCAGGGAAAATCCATGTCTAACAAACTCAGGAGGTGGCTTCAAAATTGGTAAATTTCTTGGTCTCATAGTATGTCCATGTTCTTTTTCACTAGATTGTTAACTTTTACTTATTAGCCGGTCTAGATGATGAATAATTGGATTTGGGTGAGTAAACAAAGGAAGGAATGTTCACCCCTCTGGACACACATGACAAATTGATAGTTTCTCTAGCGACAGAAGAGCACCCTGGACGTCTTAGGGCCACTGGAGCTGGGTTTGGTATAAAATATTTTTAGTGCATCTCAAAAAAGCATAAATCTACCAAGAAAGGGGGAATGGACCTGGATGATGTGCAATGATTGATAGCTACAATCTTGTAGGAGTTTAAGGCTTCTCATGCAGCGTAAGCTCCTCCATTACTCATGGAACCTGCACAACGTCACACACCCATAGAGTGTATTGGGAATAGTCCTTCGGACCCGCATGCCACGATTGGGGTAAGAATTAATTTAAATTTATTTATATACATATTGTGATAAAATAATCATTCAAATCAATATATATGTGCATCAATTTAAATGTTATGTTTCATAAAATTATAGTGGCTAGAACATTGCATCTTGCCATTGATGTTCCATCTACTACTACAAAAATGGCTTATAACGTCACATTTAGAGGCATCAGTTGTATCTAAGAAACTGACGCATAAACCCTACAACGTCAGTTACATAGAGAAACTGACATCTATATATAAAGACCGGCCAGACACGAGTATCGTTTTTTATTTAGCGTCAGTTGCTCAAAAAGAGACCGACACCTAAAATCTCCTGCCAAATCCAATTTTTTCAGTGCAAAAAAATTACCTCCGAAATTTCACATACGACGTCAGTTCTTAAACAAATGACCGATGAGTAAAGGTTTTTCGTGAGACGGAAATCGGGCCCATTTTTGTCGTCAGTTTTCTTGAAATAACCGACGCCAAAGTATTTCGCGTGTTGTCCCCGAGAAAAATTTTACCCCACTTTGGCGTCGGTTTTCCACGGCAACCGATGACTATGATCATAATTCGAGAACATTTTTTTGTTGGCATATGTAGATAGATGTCGGTTTTTCTAGTTGAAATCGATGACTATCATTGAACATAGGTGTCGATTTTTTTGTTCCGACGACGCCTTTTGTTTTAAGCGTCAGTTGTTTTGAATAACCTACGTCAATTGTTAACTTAATAGCACCCGCGCGAATCAGACTCTTCCCCTTTCTCTATTGTTTCATTCCCGAACATAGGTCTGGCGATTCCTATGTGATTCCTGCCACAGCTGCCACCTTCTGCCACCGCTGCTGCTCGCCGTCCTTTGCCCACCGCTTCTCCCCGCCTGTCGCTACTTGCTCGCCATCCTCCACCCACTGCTTCTCACTGCCGCCGCCGCTGCTCGCTGCCGCTGCCGCTACCACTACCACCGTCGCTCAGAAACTGTACTCGTCACCGTCGGACAGGTACCTTTCTCTACGCCAGCCTACTCCTCTTCTTTCTCCACGCTGGCCTACTAAGCAACTCTGTTCATTAGGTCTTATAGTTCATTAGGTCTTGCTGTGATCTCTGTTCCCCTTTAATCATAAATAAATATGTACTACTGCTCATCCTTAACAGTCAAATGGAGAAGGACGAAGACAACATCTACTATTTTCTTTTTTCACTTATCATGTGTATGTCTAGAACAGGGTTGGTGGTGGTTTATGACTGACTTAATGAAAAGAAAACTGGTATAGTTTTCATTTTTTTTGCTTATGATGTGTATGCCATTATAAGGTGAAGGGTATAGCTGACTTGATTAATTTTGACTTGTCTAATGGCTGATTACTACTCTTATAATGCCCTGTCAAAATAATTCCAAACTTAAAAATAGAAAAACAAATATAACTATCTCATTTTACATGATTTTTAATATGTTTTTCAATAAACCCCACATGACATTAATTTACCCCCTCTAGACTTGGTTCTGAGACAGATCACATAAGTTTGAATGAGAATATTCTATTTTAAAAGTTCAACTAATTCACTTTATTTCTTCCCTAATGACCTATTTTATACTAAGAAAATATATCATATGCATATTGCAAATTATTACTTCTATTTTGACCTTAATGAAATTATGTCGGTTGTTCTTCATGGTAAAAGATAGTTCATTGAAGATCCTGTAGATGAAGAAGAGTGCTATGATAAGTATGATGACTCCAGTCCATTCTCAGTTGGGTTGCCAGCACCACCAAACATTGAAGCTGGGAATCACAATGACTTATATGTTCACGAGGATCTCAATGAAGGATTGTTAATTGATAAAAGATCACAATATTAGAGGCATGCATGTTTATATTTTTTACATGTTTTATATTTTTGAATGTGAACTTTACAATGTGAACTTTACAATGTGAATGTAGACTTTACAATGTGAATTACTTTACAATGTGAATGTGAACTTTACAATGTGAATTACTTTACAATGTGAGTGTTTACTTTACAATGTGAACTTTACAATGTGAATTACTTTACAATGTCAAATTTATAATTTGAATGTGAACTTTCAGATGGTTGAGCATTCCCATGATGACAATGTTAATGATCACTGTGAGGGTGATGACGTGCCTGCGCCGCCTGAAAATGTAAGTTTTAAGAATATATCCCTAAGGTTTCCATCTATATGTTCATTTATAATTATATCATGTAAGTGTGTTTTTTTATCAAATTTTAGGTTGGTAATGTACCCCCTGAAGAAATTACAACACTTGATGAGAAGCAAAAGAAAATTGAGAAAGTGAGGGGCATCACAATGATGAACAAGTTACTACAACAAAGGGGCAATGGACCCAAACTGGCTATGGATTTCGATCATGCAGGAAATCCATGTGGAGTGAACTGCAACTCATTTGTTTCATATGTTGGGGTTCTTACTCGCTGCCATTACAGTCCTAACCTAGAATCCTGGCATAAAGTTCCTAAGGGGAAGAAAGACCTAGTATGGAAGGAACTATGCGTGAGTTATTATTATTTGTAATTCTATTTGTGTAGATTACTAATCTTTAGGATACTAGTTAATAGCAATTCTATTTGATTTGCAGAGCATATTTGATCTGGATGAAAAGCTGCATCGTAAATGTGGGATGCACTTCTATGGGAGGGTCCTAAGGAACTATAGGACCAATCTCACTCGAGATTACATACGTAATGCTGAGAAGAGGTTCTTGATTGATTTCCAATTCTAGACATTGGTAACTATTTGACTAACTCTACACTAATAATTTTTATTGTATTCTCTTTAAAAAATAAATTTAGACAGAAGGAAGCCACAAAGCAATGGAACTACCTAGAATCCAAAGACTGGGAGGAGTTTGTTACCCAAATAAAAATGGATGAATTCAAGATATTAAGTGCCACTCCCAATTTAATTAATATACGTTCTTATGTATTCACCTATTCAAGATTAACCTTTAGTGTTACTAACCAAATCAATGTGCTTACTAACTAGGCTATTAGTGATGCTCAACGAGCAAGGTGTGCACTGAATGTGCACAACCACATAATGGGTCCAAGAGGATATGCAAACATTTTCCAAAGACTACAAGCTGAGTCTGCTCAGCATGCTGCTACTCAAGAGATTGCAGAGTCCTCTACTACTGCTCCCGCACCTCTAACTTGCCATTCTATGTGGATAGATGGGAGGCAAAACAAGAAGGGAGACATACCAAAGCCCGCAACTACTGAGGCGGCTGCAAAATGGTAAAACTCAACTCTTAGAGCAATCGATCGATATTGACTATTGTTATGTTTACTTACTAATTTTTGTTGATGGTGAATAGCGGGAGCTACATGAGCAGAGGAAGGAAGTAAAGTTCATCCCTCAGGGCACAAGGGATGAACTGATAGTTGTTCTGGGTAACCCAGAGCATCCTGGAGGTGTTAGGGGTGCAGACACTGGTATGGACATCAAAGCTTTCTTTGGGCCATCCCTGCTCAAACCTATCCCAAAAGCGGGACTTACACAAGCTGAAGTAACCTATTCTTATTTTAGAATGTTATTGCGAAAGGGAATTCAATAATCAGAAGCTAGCATTTCTTTTATCTATGTATAGGTAGATGCATTTATTGATAGGAGAGTCGAGGAAGAACTTGATAAGAGACTCCATGATGCAATTAGAAAGTGGTGGACGTCTCAGATGGCCACTCAGACAGTACCTGTGACATGCCACACTTCTCCTACTACTCCTACTGCAGAGGTTGGGAGTAATCCTATATACCCACCACCTAACACATCCTCTATAAGTATTTTTATGACATAGTAGCTAGTGTGTTCAAGATGATATGTTTGCGTATATATGCATATAACATTCTTTACATAAATTTGTAGGGGTTGAAGCAATGCCGACTAAAAAGTCAAGAATATATCGTTGTAGAGGCGTCAACTGACTCACCCTTTAAAGGGTGCATGTTTCATGGGTATCCAGTATCAGATGGTGTGGTACATGTGTGCCCGATACATGTACTCCCCGACTGGAGGGATCTTCCGCTGCCTCATGCACACCCAGATGCTGAAACACTTGGTGAGGTAGTAGGCGGAGTGATACTATGGCCTGAAGCGGATGTCTTCTATACTAATATTGTATGATAAATTTCCATTACGTTAATTAGTTAGTGCGTATATATGAGTCAATTGATCTGAAATTATATATATAGGTCAAAAATATGAGATCCGCTACATCTCGACCTCCACCTCCTCGACTACTGAGTTGGCTTCCAAAGGACCTACACGCCTCGATAGGTCCTAATTGTAGGGGTATGACAGTATGGATCGGCGAACATGATCCAAATTTCCCTATAAATGTTACTATTCCAGAGGATGCTGCAGGTAAATCATACGATAACAATCTATTTATACAAGTTTATCAAACATATTAATGCATACATAATACAAGTTTTGCATACGTATTAATGCATCTGTATTAATACAAGTCAATCATATGAAAATAAGATATTTATACAAGATGTTTTGGAGTTTTTTTGTTATGATTGGCTGAACACATCTATGATTGAGCTTTGGATATGGTGAGATCTTGTTTATACATCCATATACCTTATTTTATATACAGTGATCTGGTTTCTTATATATTAATGCATATGTAATACATGTTTTGTAGCCACTTACACACGATATGTATAGATTTTGGGTTTTCCCATGTGGGATTTTTGGTTCCATATTTGATTAGTCTTGTAGATGCAGACCCTTCTTCAGTTACTTCATACTACTGTGATGCTTTTCAATATTTTGGTAAAAATAATAAGACGGTGATAATAGCTCCATTCAATGTCGAGTAAGTTTACTTTGCTTATAATTTAGACTTAAGCAAATTATATTTTTATTGTATATTTTGAGTTATTAATTTTATACTTTCTTACCTATAGTGGTAAGCATTGGGAGTTACTAGTTATTGTCCCCAAGACGTTCACTGTCTATTATCTAGATCGTGTGGTGAATGAGTTAAATACATTATTTGGACATGCAATTAAAAGGCCATCATTCTCGTGAGAAATATTTCATGTTTTTATATCTGTTAACATCTATCACTATATTACTATTTAATTATGCAATTTAATGTGTTGCAATAACATATGTAGGGCTTTACAAGAGTTCAAAAAAGTTGGAGGAAAGGTTCCCAGGAAAAAGGATCTGTCACTAATTTGGGAGAATGTGAAAGTAATTTTTTGACTCCAATGTATATATTATTTTTGTGATCTGTGCTTATTTGTATTTTTGAATATTTTGTATGTTTCAATTTATAATGTGCTACACAAGACAATGGTTGGGCATGTGCCTAATATGTGATGTGATTTATGGACCTAATCATCAAACATGCAGTAATGGAAATTGATACGATACAACATGTATTATACATAGTCTCATTAGATAATATGAAATATATCGATCTTATAATATATTAGTAATTATATATATACGCCATTCTCTTTGTAGGTCTTTAAAACTGTTGAATTTAGCACAGGTGGAAAGCTATTAGATGTACATACTCCCTATATGAGGGAGGAATTAGATGCTGTAAGAGAAGAATGAGCAAAAGCCCTACAAAGAGTGGGCATTTTTAAATATAATTTTATTGACAATGATGACGATGATGAATAAAGAATAAATTTGTTCTCATAATTATTTTTGTGTGAATGTGAATGACTTTTTATGAATTGTTATATGTGTGAATGTGAATGTGAATGACTTTTTATAATCAATACATGAATGTTTCTACACGTGTCTGAATGTGAAAAAGATGAAATGAACAGAATTGAATGTGTATGTAAATAACTTTGTAGATTTCTACATGTATCTAATCAATACATGTATCTAAATGTGAATAACGTTGTAGATTTGTGGCCTGCTGTATCACTGATATCAATGGATGCTATAAACATGCAGTTCAAAACTAAACTGTAGGTTCTGCATCCTACTGACCAGCCATACAGTAGGCCTGCAAACTGATAAAAAAAGCAAATGGGCATCAGTTGTTTATAAAAAATGGACACCAAAAATATATGACGTCGATCATTAGCAAAAAACTAATGTCTTTATCCTGTCCTGGTGTCGGTTGTCGGAAAAAATAGACACCTATTACCACGTCCATGTTGGGCACCACGACCGTGCTGGCAGTGATAAGGCGTCGATTATTTGCATAAAACCGATGACTTTATTGATGTTGAGAAGGATAATGGTGCCGATTCTTTTAATAACTGATGCCTTTAACCATTCTATAGTGTCAGTTTTCTTAAATAACCGACGCCTATAGTCCCTTTGCTGGTGCGTTTTCGATGGTGGGAAGTGTTTTGGCGTCAGTTAGGGAATCGATGCTGAACAGGTCGACCTTTAGCGGCGCCCACTTGGGTGTCGCTTGGAACCGACACTAAAGGCCTTAATTAACCAACGCTAAAGGCTTGTTCTGTAGTAGTGATCATACAACATCATGGCAAATGTCAAGGCTCATTCACTTGCTGATACGTCTCATGGTATTTCCCTTCCCGTTGATCGTGTTTGTGTGAATGTCATACATGTCTTTTCGACATGGAGAGACTCACCTCTTCCATACGAGCACCTGAATGCCACTCTAGTCTGAGAGGTAGAAGGCCGCATTATTGGGTGACCCAATATGACTCATTATATTTCTTGAGGTATGCAAATATATATTGAAATTTATATAAATAATCAAAAGATAATATGAGAATACATGCATGCAGCCCACAATAGCTAAGAAGCCCCTAGGCTTCAGAAGCCTCCTCCCCCACATTTTATTCCACAAGAGTTGTTGGACTCCTTAGGCCCAAACTGCAAGGCATTGACAATATGGTTAGACAATACAGAATAATATGACACCATGGTCACCGACCTTCGGGAAGAGGTCATTGGTATAAATCTTGATATTGTTATTATAATATCCCAATTTCCTAAGAATAATTTAAAACTTAGAGTGTAGTTATTCTTAAATAAAAATAGTGGAGGGCCTTAATGCAAAAATACCATAAAATTAAATTTCATAGAAGACAATGAAGTTAGTAAATTAAAATGAGACTCAAAATGCATTTCTTCTTTCATCTATTTAGTGTGATGCAATTAAACTGATTTGATAAACATTAATTTCTTTCTCCTTCCCTCACTCCCATTCTTAAAATCGTTTAAAAAGAAATAAATGAGAAATATAAAAGGAGTAAAATTTGAAAATAGGGGATATATTAACTTGGGCAAGAACTTTCCCTTTAATAAGAAAGTATAATTAGCCATTTTCTCTCTCCTCCAAAGAGGTTGCTCAAAAGGCATATAAAAGATAGAAGAAATAACTTTTGACTGGGTAGTAATCCATTTAATCAAGTTTTTACTCATGGGGTCACAAAGGGAAGTAGTTTATTAATTACCTAAAGTATTAATGCATTGCATTCAAGTTAAAATGACCTTTATAGAAATTATGAACCATATATGTGAAAATCCAAAATATAATGGGCTAGGAAGTATCTAGATCACTTATGAGAAGTGTGGTCCAATTTTGGTAGAGTTTTGACTTTATTTGACCCTCCAAATTGTATAAGAAAGATTTCATATAGTTTGAATAGGAATATGATCAAATATTCATTTGATACGTGTAACATACCTAAGATTTGGTTATTTTCCGCTTGCCATGCAATTTATCTTCCTATTTTCCTTTTTGCACACGCAATCCAACCATCCATCCTTGATCCCATGACCACAATATCATCTGCTTCCTCTGACTTCATCTCGAAATAGAAATGGGTTACAACGATTTACTTCTATGATCTCTCTCTATCATCACTCCACCTTACCTCACAATTTCTTTTCCAATGTGTTCTTGAGGCTTTTCCAAATAATTCAAGCTGTCACACACCCTCTCTCTCCCTCTGTATAAGAAACACTAGTACAAAACTGACCTTTAGTGTCAGTTAATTAAGGCCTTTGGCATCAGTTTCAAAGGGACACCCAAGTGGGCACCGCTAAAAGTCAAAACCTTCAACACTAGTTTTAACACCGACGCCATAACCCTTCCCGCCACCAAAAACATGCCAGCAAGGGCTCTGTAGGCGTCGGTTATTTAATAAAACTGACACTATATCCAGGTCAAATTCGTCGGTATTTCACAAAAATTGACGTCATAACCCTTCCCACCACCAATAAAATGCGCCAGCAAGGGCACCATCGACGTCGGTTTTTATATATAACCGACACTATAAATATTTGTTCTCAGTTTTTACAAATAACCGATGTGTATGTTCTGATTTTTTTTCTTATCAGTTTGCAGGCCTACTATATGGATGGTCAGCAGGATGCAGAACCTGCAGTTCAGTTCTGAACTGTAGGTTTACATCATCCATTGATATCAGCCAACAACATGCCACAAACCGAAAAAATTAACAAGATGGACAATATTATATATGGATCATGTGATTCACACACATGTATAAGCACATTTAATTCATATTATTTTTCCTCACACACATGTAGAAACTAGTAGTTCCATTTCAAATTTCCTCCACTTTCACACATATTTAGCAACCTACAGTTCCATTCATTTCATATCTTTTCACATTCAGACACATGTAGAAACATTCATGTATTGATCATCTTCACATTCACACATATGACAATTCAGAAAAATTCATTTACATTCACACAAAAATAATTATGATAACAAAGTTTAGAATTATCATTCTTTATTCATCATCGTTATTATCACCATCACTATCCCAATCATATTTGAAAATTCCCACTACTTGTAGGGCTTTTTCCTATTGTTCTCTTACATCATTTAAGTCTTCCATCATATAGGGAATATGTACATCTAATAACTTTTGACCTGTAGTGAAGTCAATTTTAAACACCTACAAAGAGAATGATATATATATATAATTAATAATATATAATAAGATTGATATATTTCATATTATCTAATGAGACTATATATAATACATGATGTATGGTATCGATTTCCATTGTGACATGTTCGATAATTAGATTCATAAATCGCATCACATAGTATTAACATGCCCATTCGTTCTCTTGTGTAGCACACTATAAATTGAAACATACAAAATATTCAAAGATACAAATAAGCACAGTTCACATAAATAATATATACATTGGAGTCGGGAAATTACTTTCACATTCTCCCAAATTAGTGGCTGGTTCTTTTTCTTGGGGACCTTTCCTCAAACTTTTTTGAACTCATGTAAAGCCCTACATGTTAATGTAACACATTAAATTGTATAATTACATAGCTATGTAATAACAGATGTTAACGGATATAAAAATATGAAATATTTCTCATGGGAATAATGGCCTTTTCATTGTGTGTCCATATAATGTATTCAAGTCCTACCCCGCAGGATCTAGATAATAGACAGTGAACGACTTGGGGACAATAACTAGTAACTCCCAATGCCTACCACTAAAGGTAAGAAAGTTAAAAATTAATAACTCAAAATCCACAATAAAAATGTAATTTTCTTAAGTTCAAATTATAAGCAAAGTAAACTTACTCAACATTGAATGGAGCTATTATCACCATCTTCTTTTTTTTTTATCAAAATATTTAAAAGCAGCACAACAGTATGAAGTAACTGATGAAGGGTCTTTATCTACAAGACTAATCAAAGATGAAACAAAAAATACCACATGGAAAAATGAAAAATCTGTACATATTGTGTGTAGGTGACTGCAAAACATGTATTACATATGCATTAATATATAAGAAACCAGATCACCATATATAAAACAAGGTATATGGATGTATACACAAGATCTCACCATATCCATAGATCTAATCATAACAAAAAAACTCCAAAATATCTTGTATAAATAGATTGTTATCGTATGATTGACCTACAACATCCTCCAGAATAGAAATATTTATAGGGCAATTTGGATCATGTTCACCTATCCACACTACCATACACCTACAATTAGGACCTAATGAGGCGTGTAGGTTCCTTGGGAGCCAACTTGGTACTTCAGGAGGTGGAGGTGGAGGCCGAGATGTAGCGGATGTCTTCCATTTTACCTGTATATAAATTTCAGATCAATTGACTCATATATACACACTAACAAATTAACGTAATGTAAATTTACCATACAATATTAGTATAGATGGCATCCGCTTTGGGCCAAAATATCACTCCGTCTTTTGCCTCACCAAGCATTTTAGAATCAGGGTGGGCATATGGCAATGGAAGATCCCTCCAATTGGGGAGTACATGTATCGGGCTCACACGAACCACACCATCTCGTACTGGAGTCCCATGAAACATTTTCCCTAGAAGGGGTGGGTAAGCCGACACCTCTACAATGACATATTCTTTACTTTTGAGATGACATGGCTTCAACCCCTACAAATTTACATAAAGAATGTTATATACATATATACATAAACATAACATCTTGAAAAGACTAGCTACTATGTCATAAAAATACTTACAACAGACGTGCTAGGTGGTGGGTCAACATGATTACTCCAACCTCTACCATAGGAGAAGAGTGACCACATGTACTATCTGAGTGACAGTCTGAGATGCTTGCCACTTCACCATTACTTCTTGGATTCTCCTATCAATTAACTTATTTTCTTATACATGGATAAAAGAAACGCTAACTTCTGATTATTGAATTCCTTTTCTCAATAACATTCTAAAAAAAGAATAGGTTACCTCAAGTTGTGAAAGTCCCACTTTTGGGACAAGGTTGTACTAGGATGGCTCAATGAACGCTTTGATGCCCAAACCAGTGGATGCACCCCTAACACGTCTAGGATGCTCTAGGTTACCCAGAGCAACTGTCAATTCATCCCTTGTGCCCTCAGGGATGAACTTGCCTTCCTTTCTCTAGTCGTGTAGCTCCCACTAATCACCATCAATAGAAATTGGTAAGTAAACATAACAATAATCAATATCGATCGATTGCTCTAAGAGTTGAATTTTATCATTTTTGCAGCCGCCTCAGTAGTTGCGGGCTTCATTATATCTCCCTTCTTATTTTGCCTCCCAGCTATCCACATAGCATGGCGAGGCAGAGGTGCGGGACCAATAGTAGAGGACTCTGTAGTCTCCTGAGTAGCATCAGACTGAGCAGTAGACTCAGCATGTAGTCTTTGGCAAATGTCTGCATAGCCTCTTGGACCCATTGTGTGGTCATGCACATGCAGTGCACACCTTGCTCTTTGAGCATCACTGATAGCCTTGTTAGTAAGCATATTGATTTGGTTAGTAACACTAAAGGTATATTGAGATTGGTAGCTTATTTCCTTCAGGAAGAATTTCTTTCAACAAAGGCAACAATGACGTGAAGCTTTTGTCTCTCCATCTATTGTTAGCTTTAAGCTTATACAATCTCAACACAGTGCTAAGCTTCATAAACTTAGTACAACTTGTGTATAATGGTATTTCAACATCATGCATAATATTTCTAAACATGGAATGTGGATCGGTGTGCTCTACCCCACAACTATCCAGCATCGCATCAACGATGTCTACTGGAACTGGTTCGTTCACATCTACATCATCGAAAATAATTTCTTCTTCCACACAAGCACTGCTATTGACATCCACGGATTTCAGGTTTGAAATCTCTCCATGCCAGTTCCATTCTGTATATCCTTGTACAATCCCATTGCACATGACATGAATTTTGATTTCGTCACCAATGCTGACTTTCAAGTTGTTACCGTAATGCCTACATGGACAGTAGAACCTATCTCCAGGTTGTTTCCTATGTTCCTCAGCAAATCTAATAAATGGATCAAGAACAGAAATAAACTCTGGGGTGCAACGATTTGGAATGGACATCCATGATCTATCCATTCTATGATCAAAGAGAAAACAAGTATATATTACGATTTAGGGTTAAAAGATTAGAGTCTAGGGTTAACAGATTAGGGTTTATGGTTAAAAATTTAGAGTTTAAGGTTTTATATATAATAAATGTGTACCACCTATCCCATTCTTGAACACCTAATGTCACTAGTAAGTGTATAATGTGTATTGGGTTTTCAAGAAAATTTCGACAGCATTTCCCCGCTCTTATCCATGTACATATGAACTTAGAGAACAAACGGGGAAATGCTACCAAAATTTTCTTATAAACCCAATACACATTATACACTTACATCCTAAGTGAGATTAAGTGTTCAAGAACAGTCCCAAATCGAGGACTATCTAAGATTTACTCCTAATGAGTAAATCTTAGATAGGTTTCTAGGCCAACAAATACATGTATGTTGTCATTCTTATACCTACAATCATAGTTTCATCATTCATATCCTAAGTTTTGTGTAACATCATTTAATCATTCTTGTCAGTAAATACTAAATAGTAAATAAACCATGATTCCATATATCAAATATTTGAATCAAAATGAAGCCTGATGGTACATTCGGAGAGTGATAATATTATACCTCACTTGAAGGCTAAATAAGAAATATATGCAAATCAACAACAAGTCAACAACACCTGCAACAACACAAATGCATGATTCAATTATGTTATAATGCATTAATTAGGGGTCAATCTTGAAGTTTTGACTAGAGATTCATATATCAACATACATAGTAGGTCATATTTGAAGTCAAGATTTAGGCATTTGATCACCTTAGTACATGATTCACAAGGAATTTGGGTGCACAAAGAATAATATATGTTACTGATTTAGGAGTTCACATAATCATTTTCGAAATAGAAAACCCACATGTGAGTTACGTTTGAGATTCAAGATCAATGTATCTTTAACACGCATGTTTCATGGTTCAAAGCACATAATCAAATCAAATTAGGATGCTAGAATGGACAAGTTTGAATTTTATTTCAACATGCATCAAAATTTATTGAATTAGGTCAAGCATGAGGATTAGAAGCACAAATATATGCAAGCACAAGATTTGTTCAAATCCTAGGTTGATTTACAATAGCAACATCTTGTAGTCTTAATCATACCCTAGTCTAGGTAGCGTATTCTATAACATTGATTTCAACATGACCAATGTACATGCATGTTCATCATTAAGATAATCATTACACACAAATGTAGGTATCCTATCATTCATAATTGAGAAATATAGTTAATACAAGTTTAGGGTGAAATGTGTACAAGATTAGGTCTCAAATATAGCAACATGCACATTAGGTCACATTTCATTTGGATTAGTTAATCAAGAGAGAAAGCAAACATTATCATCATCAATCTATATCATACAATATGAATTCATAGCACAAAATCAGCCACCACGGTTGTGCTACCCAGCACGGCCGTGCCAATGAATGAAGCATTGCCAGTGTCAGTTTCACTCCTAAGGTCTCAGATAAGTAAATAATGCGCGATATGGAGGCTTGTATTCTCATTTATTAGGAGGAGAAGCATAGTTAGGGTATGTGACACCGGAAAGGAGATGATCGAGAAGGAAGGGAGGAGGAAATAGGTTTTTATCTACCTCTTTACGCACACAAGTGGCACTAGGAATGGGTGAGATAGGATAAGAGAGCAGCGATGCTCCTTGCAACGGTGGCAGGCGACAGGCGGTGAGCACATCGCCTGAGACCTAGTGGGGAAGAGTCTGAAATCGTGATGAAATAGAGAACAAGGAAGAGTCTATTTCATGGGGGCTATTAAGTTAACCATGATTATCAGTTATTTCAGAAACTCACAACTAAGACCCAAAAGCGTCGGTTGCCATAAAAAATGAAGCCAAAGGGGGGGAAAAAAATTTGCGGGGCAGTGCACGAACACACATCTATGTCAGTTATTATAAGAAAACTGACAATAAAACTGGGGTTGATTTCTGTCTCACAAGAAACCTTTAGTCGTCGGTTACTTGGTCAACACCTGACACCCAATGTGAAATTTTGGAGGTAATTTTTTTGCACTGTAAATATTGATTTGGCGGGTGATTTTAGATGTTGGTTTCTTATTGAGAAATCGACACTAAATAAAAAGTGATACCCGTGTGTGGCCGGTCTTCACATATAGATGTCAGTTTGTGTTTACAGCTGGCGTTGTAGGGTTTAGGCATCAGTCTTTTGGTTACAACCGAAGCCTCTAAATGTGACATGATAAGCTAATTCTGTAGTAGTAATTAAATGCCCAATCTAGGGCTTTACTGCTCTCACCACATGAGTTGTATAGGACATCTCTCGCCTCTCCTACCTAATTAAGGTGCCAAAAGCACCACCACCACAAATTCCAATCTCCTCTACCCTCAATTGGATTGAAGGTACCCCAAGTCTCGACCACCTACCCATTCTCATTTTTCGGTAAGCACCATCTTATTTTAGCCACTATTGTCTCCTTGGGTGCAATTGTCTGCTCTGTAAGCACCACCAACAATTGTTTGATGTTTCCCAATCGGTAGTTTTCCATGGGTGAGCCCCAACCGTTGTATCTTGTAAGGGATTATACATGCTCTCGTTGGTTCTTGAGGCCATGGTGACTCAAGGACCCTCTGCCCATGGCAACCAATCCTCATCCATTGTTTGATCTTGGCAAAGCTTTCTCTGACCCCCAACGAGCTTCCTTTCAATTTCTTACAGTGGTTTTGCCTCATACACTTTCTCCCCTATCTCCATTTCTTTGTTAGTCAATCTAGGGCCATGGTTGTTCTTCTACATGTGGGCTTGTTGATTTATCCATGATGGATCCTTGCATATGCGCTCTCCTCCTTTTCCCTCATGATTTTAGTATGCTTTAGTATCTTGATCTTCTATGATTTTGGCTGCCATGGTTGTACCATGGAACCTAGTGCTCCAGCACACCCCATGGCATGAGATTAGGCTCGTTCACCTTGACTTGGAGCAAGGAAGACACTTCCAGTGTCATCCTCTTGTGAATGACTACCTTTTGCGAGCATTGATCAGAGTCTTCATCTCCTAAAAATGCTCCTCGTGCCATGACCGAAAGGAGAAGGATCCAGGTGATGTTTAGACCTTGGTACCCTTGCAAGGTCAGTCATATTATCAATGTCACAAGGTCTTTTCTAGGTTTTAAATGTGCTTTTTCTATTTGACATGCATGCTTACTGGGTTGGCTTCGATTCCAATAGTCGGTTCTTGATTGGGTCAACTGAGCACCAGATGACATCACTTATGTGGATAACCTACACACGTGACATTTTGGCAATTTCTGATGGGTTGGGTTTTTTAAATTCACAGTATATCACATGATGCTCAGAAAAATAAGCAAAAATATGTTTTGGAATAGTGTTTTGATTATCCATTGATTTGATTAGTTTTCAAATGTTATTTTCCATATTAATGTCCTTCAATAATTCAATGAACGAAATTTGGGTTTTGGGACTATGAATTCATATATATTTTATGATTTAGCCAAAATACAGGTGGTTAGAGTCTCAATCAAGTGAGAGGACTTGACCTTAAGGTGACCTACTCTAGGTAAGAGGGCCATGAATGTTTGGCACAAGTACTCTTGGTTTAATGCATGTTTATTTAATATATACACATTACTTGATTTCATGAATTCTGCTTTTCTCAAGAAGACATCATGTATTAGTATCATTGCTTGATTGATTGTTACTTATAGTCAATGGAATAAACTTAATTATGATTATGATTATGATTAATGAATCATGTTTAAGAAGGGAAAACCCTATTATGGTTTAAGAGGGAGAAATCTGATCATGGCATTAAGAAGGAGCAATCCCATCATGTTCAAGATTAAGACTAAGAAAAGTTAATGTTTAATTTAAGACCTAAGTTAATGATGAAAATTAAGGAATTGGCTAAGTTTTTATATGTACCTCATTTATGTACCTAAAAAGGTTGTTATTGGATTTCCTAGCATTATGGGATTTCCTTGCAGTCATGGGCTCCTATGGAGCATTAAGAGAGGTGGCATATATCTACTTTTCTAATTTATCATGTTTAAAGCTATCCAATGAATGCTTAAGATAATCCATGTTTAAAGTTATCTCAACTATTTCATGTCAAGTTTACTCATGTCAAGCTATTATTTTCCAGTCATATAAAGTGTCAGATACCACTTACTGATGTGTTGTTTGTTTTGCATAGATGCAGATGTGATATTCACAGGATTTGGAGCAAGTGAAGGATGAAAAGGATAATCAAGGACTAGGGGACTCTCAAGAATAGCGCAATGGGGTGCCATTTACCAAGTCAATCTAGAACTTCAAAATATTTCCATTATGTTTAGTTATGATACCAAATAGACTGCATCTAATAGATGCATGTGATGTAGTTTCCTTTATGCCAAGAACTATGCATGAATCAAGATTTTCAATAAATTCAAGGTGTTTCATTTATCTTATTGCTATGCTTATCATATTTTGTAATGTTCCTCCAAGACAAGTGACTGATGTTATGGATAACATAAGCTTTTCTTCCATTGTCTTGTATGTACTTGGGGGGGGCATTACAATATGATATTAGAGTGATTTTGGTAAATAGTCACTAGGTAGAGTATGATTCATACATTCAAACCCTAGGTTTATGTGACCCTTTTCAGATTCCCCCTAAGAGAAAGACAAGGGAAAGGATAAAGATGATAGTTCTAACTCCTCTAGTGATGGAAGTGGATGAAGAAGAAACCCTAAGCCAACCCTATAGGATTTGGTCCAAGCCCTCACCAATGCCTTTACACAAGGACTGCATTAGCCTAGACATCATGAACTAACTCTAGTGGACTTCCTAAAGATAAGGCCTGACTCTTTCTTGGGTGAAGGAGAGATTTATGTAGTCACTAAGGTTGAACAATGAATTAGAGGCATGAAGCATTGCTTCTTAGACATGGACTGCCCTCAACACTCTAGGGTTTGCTTTGCAACCTACACGCTCAAAAGAGCAGCTTGCACAGGATGGGAAAACTACCTCAACTCAAGGGAAGCTGAAGCACATCCACTCATGTGGGAAGGATTCATTCAAGCGTTCTAGGAGCATTATGTATCCAAAGCCATGATTGAGAAGAAGTATCTAGAGTTTCCCAACCTGTCATAAGCGGGTGACATGACTGTGACCCAATATGCTGTGAAGTTTAGGGTCTTCCAAAAGTTTGTCTATGATTATGATGAATATCGAAGGACAAAGAAATTCATCTGAGGACTCAAGCTTGACTTGAGCTTTGCCTTATTACGAAGAGGCCATAAAACCCTCCAGGCTTCCCTGATGAATCCCTAGAGATAGAAGATCATCCTAGGAGATCCTACAAGAAGGAAGTTCCTCAAAAGAACAACCAATATCAATCTCCCAATAACCATGATGTGAAGAGAAAGGCATCTAAAGAAGAAGTTGAATGACCCCAGTGCCTGACTTGTAGGAGACATGATGTAGGCCCATGTAGGAAGCGTAATGGAGCATGCTAGTACTATGTATAACTAGGGCATATCATGCCAAATTTCCCTAAGATCTTGAAGAAGGAACAAAACCAGAACAAGGACCAGAATCTGCCTCCTAAAAGACAAGCTAGAGTTTTTTCCATGATATATGAGAGTGAGATGATAAGATTGAGTCAAGTTTAGTAGTGTAGTACCTTTCCTTTTCAAAACTTTTGTTGCATGCATATGTTTAGAACCACATATTCACATGATAATATTAGTATATTGAAGTTTTAGCACAAAGGATATGGAAAGTCCTAAGGTGGGTAGTTTAATGAAATTTCAAGAAAAAAATTTATTTAAGGTGGGTAGAATTTTAACATCCCAATTTTCGAAGAACGATTTAAAACTTAGAGTGTAGTTTTTCTTAAATAAAATAGTGGGAGGCTTAATGCAAAACTACCATGAAATTAAATTTCTTAGAAGATAATGAAGTTGGGAAATTAAAGTGAGACTTAAAATGAATTTCCTCTTTCATCTATCTATTATGTGTTGCAATTAACTCGATTTGATAAACATTAGTTTCCCTTTCCTTTTCTCACTACCATTGATGAAATTGTTAAAAAATAAATAAAGAAGAAATGTAAAAGGAGTAGAATTCCAAAATAGGGTATATATTAACTTGAGCAAGAAGTTTCCCTTTTATAAGAAAGTATAATTAGCCATTTTCACTCTAATCCAAAGAGGTTGCTCAAAAGGCATAAAAAGATAGAAGAAATAACTTTTGAGTAGGTGTAAGTAATTAAATCAAATTTTGACTCATGGGGTCATATAGGAAAGTAGTTTCTCAATTACCTAAAGTATTAATGCATTACATTCAAGTTAAAATGACCTTTATGGAAATTATAAACCATATATGTGACAATCCTAAATATAATGGGATAGGAAGGATCTAGACCACTTATTAGAAGTGTGGTCCAAATTTGGTATATTTTTTACTTTATTTTGACCCTCAAAATTAAATAGGAAAGATTTCAAACTGTTTGAAAATGATCAAATATTCATTTAATATGTGTAACAGACCTAAGATTCAATTATTTTCCACTTGTCACATGATTTATCCTCTTGCTATCCTTTTTTCATGCGATCCAACCATCCGTCCTTGATCTGACGGCCACAACATCATCCTCTTCCTCTTACTTTCTCATGAAATAGAAACGTGTTATAATGTTTTACTTCCACGATCTCTCCCTCTCTCATCTCTCCACCTCACCTCATAAATTCTTTTCCTACGTGTTTGTAAGGATTTCCCGAATCATTCAAAATAACACACACCCTCTCTCTCCCTCTATATAAGAAACACCCAATCTAGGGCTTTGCTTTTCTCACCACCTGAGTTGTAGAGGACATCTATGTGCTTCTCTGACCTACTTCAAGGTGCCAAAAGCACCGCCACCACCAACTCTAGTCTCCTCCACCGTCAATTGGACCGAAGGTGCCCTAAATATCTACTGCCTACCCATTCTCCTTTTTTGGTTAGCATCATCTTGATTTAGTCATCGATGTCTCCTTGGGCACACGTGTCTGCTATGTAAGCACCCAGAACGATCATTTGATGTTTCCCAATCAGTAGTTTTCAATGGGTGAGCCCCAAATGTTATATCATGTAAGGGTTGATACATGCTCTCATCTGTGCTTGACACCGTGGTGACTCAGAGACCCTCTATTCAAGGCAACCAATCCTCAAACCTTATTTGATCCTCGTGAAGCTTTCTCTAACACCCAATGAGCTCCCTTTCGATTTCTAATGGTGATTTTGCCTCTCTGACTTTCTCCCATATCTTTGTTGATTCGTTGGTCAATCCAGGGACATGGATATTATTCCACAAGTGGATTTTTTGATTTATCCATGATGGATCCTCGTGGATGAGCTCTTCTTATTTTCCCTCATGATTTTAGTATGCTTTAGTATCTCAATATTTTGTGTTTTTGGCTGCCAAGGTTGTACCATGGAACATGGTGCTCCAGTGCGCCCCATGGCCTAAGCTCATGCTCGTTGACCTCAGCTTGAATCATGGAATCCACTTCTAGTCTCATCCTCTTGCAAATGACTGCATTTTGAGGGCATTGGTTGGATTCTTCATCCCCTGGAAATGCTCCTCATGTCATGATCAGAAGGAGAAGGATCTAGGTTGTGTTTAAACCTTGGTACCCTTACAAGGGCAATCATATTATCAATGTCCCAAGGGCTTCTTCGGGTAGGTTGACTTTGATTCCGAAAAGGCAGTTCTTGATTGAGCCAACTGAGCACCACACCACACCACTTATGTGGATAACATACACACATGGCATTTTGGTGATTTGTGATTGGTCAGGTGTTTTGAAATAATCATAGGATGCTAAAAAAAAGTGAAAAAATATGTTTTGGAACACTCTTTTGATTATCCATCGATTTGATTATTTTTAAACATTGTTTTCCATATTCACGTCCTTCAATAATTCAATTAACGAAATTAGGGTTTTAGGACTATGATTTCATATATATTTTATGATTTTAGTCAAATTGCAGGTGATTAGAGGTTCAATCAAGTGAGAGGACTTGACCTTAAGGTGACCTACTCCAGGTAAGAGGGCCATTCATGTTTGGTACAAGTACTCTTGGTTTAATGCATGTTTAGTTGTGATTATGCACATTACATGATTTCATGAATTATGAATGATTTTCTCAAGAAGACATCATGTATAATTATCATTGTTTGATTGATTGTTACTTACAGTCTATGGTAGAAACCTAATTATGATTATGATTTTGATTAATGAATCATGTTCAAGAAGGGGAAACTCTATTATAGTTTAAGAGGGAGAAATATGATCGTGACATTAAGATGGAGAAATCCCATCATGTTCTAGATTAAGAATAAGAAAAGTTAATGTTTAAGTTAATACCTAAGTTAATGATGAAAATTTAGGAATTGGCTAAGTTTTTATACGTGCCTCGTTTATGGACAGAAAAGGTCATTATGCTCTTTCCTAGCATTATGGACTTTCCTAACAATCATGGGCTACTATGGAGCATTAAGAGAGGTGGCATATATCTACTTTTCCAATTCATCATGTTTAAATCTATCCAATGAATGCTTAAGATAATCCATGTTTAAAGTTATATCAATTATTTCATGTCAAGTTTATTCATGCCCAATTGTTATTTTCTTTTATATAAAGTGCCAAATATCTCTTACTAATGTGTTGTTTGCTTTGCATGGTGAAGTATCACCATTTACCAAGTTTATCTAGAATTTTAAAATATTTCCATTATGTTTAGTTATCAAAACCAAGTAGACTATATGTTATATATGCATGTGATGTGGTTTCCTTTATGCCAACAATAATATATGAATCAAGATTTCCAATAAATGCAAGGTAACTCATTTATCTTATTTCTATAGTTATCAAGTTTTGTAATGCTCCTCCAAGACAAGTGACCCATGTTATGGATTACATGGGGTTTGCTTCCGCTATCATGGATGTACTTGGATGGGTGTTATAGTTATAGTGATGATAGATGTATCTGAGCTATTTCTATATTAGCGGCTGAACACATCAGTGATAGAACTTTGGATACGATGAGTCTTTTTGACATATTTGAAGAATATATATTTTGTAATTGTTTCCTATATATTAACTTATTATTTCATATATATGTTCAGTCATTTGTACTATGTGGTTGTTGAGTTTGGATTATCAAATGTGGCATTCCTAATGCCATCACTAATTAGCAATGTAGTTAGAGATCCGAGTGGTGTCAAATATTATGTGACTACCATGATGAAGGTTTTTTGTGCTTCCAGGAACATGATCATAGCAGTGTTCAATATTGTGTATGGGCTTGATGTTTATATTTCTAACTTAAGAATGCAATTTTTGTGGAATTTAAATTTATTTTATTTGCCTTCTATTCACTCACAAATAAGCATTCATAATTGTTAGTTATTGTTCTCAAGTACTATAATGTATATTTCTTTGATCCTTTAGGTATAAAACTAACAATAAACCTGGGACACCCAATGAAATTGGCAATTTATGTGTAAGTAAAGTTTTTCCAAGCTCAAGATATTCAATAATTTTTGCATCATATGATAGTTTAACAATGCAACATATTTGTTAATGTAACTTATAGGGCTTCGAAATCATTCTATAGTGGTAGAGGGAAAGTAGATAAAAAAAGAAATCAGTAGCTTGGAGGAGGGTTGATGTAGTCTTCTCATTCCAATGCATGTATATTACCAACTCTGCTTAATTACATTTATTAATGTAATTGTAAATCTACCCTGCCCTGTACAAGACAATGATTGGGCATGTGCATATTATGTGATTTTTTACAAGAAGATGATTTCATGCATGAGGCATAGGTCAAATGTATAGAGAAGGTAATGCTAAAGTTTTGGATTATAAATTAATGAAGTAGTCTCATTTCATAATACAAATAATCAGATATAATTATAATTGTGTCTCATTCTCTTTACAGTTATTTGACACTACTGAAGCCAATAAATTAGATTAGTTAAATGACCTATGTGAATACTAGGTAGACTACATCAAACATGTGGACTTGTCAGATAATTGGGAGGGTTGATTGGCATTTTTCTAGTTCAAACTTTGATGTCAAATTTTTGTTTGTTTTATTATTATTATGCATTTATGGACTTAAACTCTATGGGAGCTGATGTTTGATATGTATTCATGCATATGTGTGTGTGAATCTAATTTGAAGTGCATGAGGAGGAGAATGATTTGTATTTGTGCATATGTATGAAATTGAACATGTGGTTGAAAAATGAATCAATTGAGTTGTGAGTTCATGCATAAGTGTGATCATTTGAAGTGAAAAATGGATATAATGTTGAGGTTGTATGGTCTATTTGTGCATATTGTATCAAATGCATATGCATTTGTATTATCTATCTTTCTATTTGCATATTTTCTAACCTATTGTTAAGCTACTATGCTTGTAGATGCTTGCACTTCTGATGAACTTTCAATTCTGATGAACTGCAAGTAGCAAACAGGCTAGCAGACAAACATCAGATATGTAGACCTGCTATATAAAAAACATAGACATTACTCGTCAGTTATTTCAAAATAATTGACCAGATACATGTACTACATCATCTTATTGTAGTAAACCAACAACATATACCATAAATTTCACTATTCATTCACTGATGAAACCAACAACTTGCTATTAGTCGTCAATTAATTTTCATTAACTAATAAAGAGGAATTGTTAAGGGAAACCATTTTCTGTACATAATTAGACTTAATTCATGAATTCTTATTTAAATAAATGATGAGGAAAGGTCAAGGGAAACTACAATTTCAGCGCACGTCGTCAGTTTCACTGTAATACTGAACCCACAATATACATGAGTATCATCAATTTATTTAACTAAGGAAGTATGCCCTAGTTTTAGCATCACCCATTTAATAGTCAGTCGGAACGCAAGACATATGCTTTAAATGACCAATGAGATATCCCATTTTTGTAATACTGTATCCTTCCATAATATTACAACACATTTTACATTGCAATTTTTCATCAAGGTCAAAGATGCCATGCAAAAGTTCATATACTTAAAGGCTGGATCTTTAAAAATAGTATTGTGGATATATCCAAAACATACTTGTTCACATCTTTAAAAATAAGATATTACACATATATTTCGTTCAAAATGAGGTCTTCAATGACATGATCAACTTTATTCTAAGATTATACAGTTATTGCCACTTTGCTACAAACCAAAAACCTTATATTGTATGAAAGCACTACTATTGTTCCCAATAGGATTTCCTACTACCTTAAAGTCAATGGATAACTTCTGACCTTTTCCCCTTTATGCTAATAACGTGTTCATCAAAGTGATGCCTCTTTCTTATGCACGATCGCCCTGCTCCTCAACAATCCCATCAAGATCCTCAGGGTGCTCATCCTCAGGATGCTTAACCTCATGGTGTTCATCCTAAAATAATCAAGAAATATAAAGTGATAAAAAATATAAAATGTACATCTGGCATATGAAATATGTATATTATGATAGAGAATAAAATGCATATCTACATATTAAAATACTATAAAAGTTACATAAGACTCATACTAACGGGGCACAACTAAAAAGTGTCATACTAATATAGTGAAGTAACATATATACATGATAAATAATGTCAAATGCACATCTTGCATAAGAAAGACATAAACTGCGTACAGAGTGTAAACACACATAAAGAATATAAAAAATTGATGTGATAGATAATTTGAAATGCATGCCTCTAGTATTGGTTGGATCAGTAATCTTTTTAATACTCCTTCTGTGTGATTTCCATGTATATATTCATCAGTGTTAGCTTCAATAATTACACTTAGCAAGCTAACTGAGAATGGACTAGAGTCATCATACTTGTCATGGTTCTTTTCTTCATCTATAAGATCTAGATTGGACTACTGTATCTATGAAGAATGACATGCCATTTTTCATTTGAAGGATCATCAATAAAGAATACTTGCTTTGTGTATGGGGATAAAGAGAGGCATTCTCTCCCCCTCTCCCACGCCCGTGACGGAGGCCGAACGTCCGGGAGGGTGGTAAACCAAGGCGGCAACTGGGATTCGAACCCGGGTCCCTTCGTGAGGGGACACCGTGCTTGACCACTTGAGCCACTCCTTGTCAGCGAATACTTGCTTTGTGTATGATTCCATGATGAATGGTTCATTCGTCTCACCAATCATTTCAAAATACAATAATATGAAACCCAATTCATCCACTAAAACTCCTTTTTTCTCAACCCAATTGAACTTAAAGTATGCAAATCCAAAATTTGTGTAGTCAAATTCAAAAATGTCTTCCATGACATGGTAATAAGACATTTTAGCTTCACATGAACTCTTATCCTTTGTGTTAGAAAAATACAATGAAGATGCTTGAAGGGTGAGCCCACTATTTTGAATGACGCTCTTATCATTTTGTCATCTTGTGTATTAAGAAAGTCCATTTATGTCAAAATATTTGTAAGATATAACATTCATTTTTGGTTTAAAGGTGAGACATTTGATATTTTTAGCAACATTATTTGGTGTTTGAGATAGTTGATTGAAGACACTTCAAACCACCAGAAAAATGTCTAGTTATGCTCTCTAGTAAGCCACATTGAACTAGCTTGAGGATATCTTGTCTTGGTAAAATTTGTGAGTTAGGTGATATATATACCCATTTTGTCGATGTTTTGTAAAACATACAAGTGCACTTGTTCCCACAACTCATGACTATTTAATTTCACTCGTGCTCCTGAATTCCCTTTGATAGAATAAAAGTCAATGTTCTTTGCATTGGAATGAGTTTCATTATATTTCACAAATTCATTGCAAAACCCATAACCTCCCTAGACACATAGCCCTTAATAATACTCTATTCATGTTGATGACAATTCTAAAAAACACCTTTAAAAACACTCATGTACTATTGAAAAGGATACACCCTTACAAGAAAACCAGATCAAACATTTTTACTTGCCCAGTCAAATGGACACAAAATATACAATGATATCAAAGAATGAAGGATGAAAAATATCTCAATGTGGCATAGGGTAACAACCACTTCTCTTTGCAACTTATCAAGATTCTCATGATCAATAACTTTTCTACATAGAGTGTTGAATACAAAATAAATCCTAGTGATTGCAAACCTTACATTCTTTGACAACATAGATCAAATAGCCACATGAAAGATTTGCTACATCAGAGTGTGATATTCATTATATTTAAGACATATAATTTTTTAGATCCTTCATTAATACCAATCTACATATATTATAAGAGTATCCATATGATATCTTAACATTGTGCAAGCACTTAGAGACAAATCTCTTCTCCAATCTAGATAAGGTGTAAAAAGTAATTTTATATATGTGTGATGCTCACTGCTAACATCTATTGTTAATTCTTTCCTTATACTCCTTTCACATAGGTCCATTATGGATTTTATGTCGTATTTAATTTTACCTGGTATATTCAGTAGAGTACTAATGATGCTACCACATGCAATTTCCTCAACATGCATGACATCAATACAATGTGTAACAGTCAAGGAACTCCAAGAAGATCCCAGATTATTGACCGCTTCTTGAATAAGGATTTTTCACTCTATGTGAAAATAGTACATTTTAATCCATTACTAAATACATTGGCAATGTCTTTTACTCTTTCATAAACATCCTCCACTGATATAGGTTTAGGGGCACTACATTTCTCAATGAGACATTGAATGCTTTGTGAAACTTTTGGCAAGGATTCACTCTTGGAATAAACCTTTGGTGACCAAGATATATAGTATTTCCACCATATTTTGGTCGTATGAAATTATTGGTCTCCTCACACATAGGACATGATTCAGATCCTTTTATGCTATATCCAAACAAATTCTCATATGCTAGAAAGTTAGTATTAGTGCAAAACAACATAGCATGCAAATGAAATGTCTCTCTAGGCAAAACACGTAGGTCATCAAACATTCTCCCTAGAGTTTATTCAAGGCAGCACTAAGAGATTTGAGAAAACATCAATATCATTGTCAGGATATTTTAGGCCCGATATCAACAAGGACATCAAGAGATACTTAATTTTCATACATAATTAGTGAGAAGAATTGTATATAAAAATCAAAATATCCAAGTGCCATGTTGGCTGCTTAATGTTCCTTATGGATTCATCCCATCGATAGAAATTCCAAGTCTTATATTCTTGACTTCTTCACCGAATTTAGGGTACAATATATTAATTTTTTTATTGTGGGAAATCAGACATATTTTATAGGATCATATCCTTATTTTTCTTTACCTCTACATGCAAAGATAAATTATACACATTTATAGTATTTGAAAATAGGCATTTGAATAGTGGTAGTATAGGTAGATACCACATCACAATGGAAGGGGAGCCAACTTTGGCCTTACCCAACATCGTTATTTTGTACCTTGATGCCCCACATTTTGAACAATATTTTAGATCAACATAGTCCTTTTGAAATAAAGCACAATTATTTGGGCATGGATGTATCTTCTTAGCCTCCATTTCCATTGGGAACAATATTTTCTCTATTATATGTTGAAATTGGAAGCTCAGTTCCTTTAGGAAGAATTTGTTTCAACAAAGACAATAGATACATGAAGCTTTTGTTACTCCACATATAGTTAGCTTTTGGATTATAAAACATCAACACATACTTCAACTTTGTAAACTTAGTACAACCTAATTATAATGGTTTCTCATCATCATGGACAATGTTTCTATATATGTAAGGGGGATTAGTAAGATTTTACAACAACTATATAGTATCTCATCAACTATGTCTATTGGAATAGGTTCATTCACATAATTATTGTTAGAAATTTCTTCTTTAACACAAGTACCATTATCGACAACTTATGATCTCATCATAGAATATCTCCATGCTAATACCACTTTAAAAGCCCTATACAATCCTATTTCACATGACGTATCTTTTGATTTCATCAACAGTGTCGACTTTCAATTTTTTATTACAATTCCAACATGGCAATATAATCTATATCGAAGTCATTTCATGTGTTCCTCTAGAAATCGTATATATTGATCAAGATAAAAAATAATCGTTGAAGTGCCAAAATTTAGAATGGACATCTATGAACAATCCATTCCATGATCAAAGGAAAAACAAGAATTGAATCAGGTGTTAGCTACATCAATTTTTTTTTAAATTTTTTTGAATTGAATCACGTGTTAGCTACATATTGATAAATGCATACGACCTATCCCATTTTTGAACACTTAACCTCACTAGTAGTTGTATAAGTGTATTCAATTTTCAGGAATATTTGACAATATTTCCCCATAGTTCTCCAATTACATTGATGTAGATGGGTAAATACCCACCTACTTATGTACTTAGAAAACAAATATAGAAGTGCTAAGAAAACTCTTGAAAATCAAATACACATTGTACACTTACATTCTAAGTAAGATTAAGTGTTCAAGAATACTCTCAAATTGGATCCAGGATGTACTCCTAATGATTAAATCTTTGATGGGCTTCTAGGCCAACACAATATAGCTAATAGGTTTTTGAGATATGGGTTTATAGTTTAGGGTTTAGGGTTTAGCAAAATTTAGCTAAATGTAATTCTAAATCAAGTTAATTCAGATAAATTTATTTAAATTTTAATGTGTCAATTTCAAGGTGTGATTATTTAACCATACTACACTAAAATCTCTAACAATAAAC
This sequence comes from Alisma plantago-aquatica, assembly GCA_963693085.1. Taxonomy (NCBI): domain Eukaryota; kingdom Viridiplantae; phylum Streptophyta; class Magnoliopsida; order Alismatales; family Alismataceae; genus Alisma; species Alisma plantago-aquatica. The sequence goes on along the minus strand of OY856412.1, from coordinate 1,274,539,570 downwards.
AATATCACAATTTTCATACTAATTGTATGCATGATAATCTGTTGGACCTTATCATTCATCACAAGCATCATGAAACTAAGGTTATGAAAAAATATATGGTGCATCATAGAAGAGGAGGAACAACAACTGTGTGCATGAATAGAGAGACAAACAAAGAGAGAATATGAGGGTGTGCAGTAGTGGATAGGGTTCCAAGGTCCTTGTTCATTCTCCTAGTTCCAAGAAGAAGTTACAATGATGTTGGTAGCATCTTAAAGAAGGAGCAGAGGGGGTGATGTCATCTCCAAATAGAAACAGAGGTGGTGGCTCATCAAGAAGTACCAATATCAACACCACAAAAATGAGGGTGGCAATGCATACAAGAGGAGGGATAGAGGGTGGAGAAAGGACTAAGAAGTGGAAGTGGAAGCAACAATGGCTAGAATAGAAGTGGAAACAATCGCTAGAAGTGGAAGCGATACTGACACTATTGTCGTCGTTGCTAGAGAAACCTAGCAAGGTCGCATGGGTTGAAAATATAGACAATGGGGGCAGAGTAATTTTGGCTGGTGCTATTAGTCACTACTCTACCATTGGTTGTGCTAGAAAATTGATGACATAGTTTGAGTTGTCAATTCCATATAAGAAAACTAGAAACATAGGTGAATACCTATTGTTAGTCTCGCATTAGAAATTGATGACATACATCCTTATCCCTATTAAAAGGACACCCTCACAAAGAACTATAGTGTCAGTTTTTGAGACCAAAACTAACGACATAAATCAAATTAAAAGAAAAAAATATGGGGCTTGTGGTGGGAATCCTCCATTGTCAGTTTCAGAAGAAGGGACTGAGACCACATGATTTTTAAATGTAGAACTTTTTGTAGGAAACATGACCTTTGTTGTTGGTTTCTTTAGACAATAACAATTGACGATTTGTTTTTCAAAATCTAATTATGTTTATGGGAAGGGTTGCATCATCAGTTCCTTGTCAAACAACGTGACATATGCTTAATTAGTTTGTTTCGACAAATTAATTTTTTTGGACTTTTGATGGTGTTGGTTCTCACTCAATAAATCAATGTTAAAGCGAAAGTGGCACCCATGTTTTTTCCTAAACAACAAGAAATGACCGATTAGATGTTTGTGCTTAGCTAACCAATGTCATATGTCTTTTGTGTCAGTTTCTTTTGGAAACCTATGTTAATAAAAGTGACATCAAAGTTTAAAATGTACTAGTGATAAGGGTTAACGAAAAACATCTACAAATCCATTGATATGTGGTGAGTAGATGTAGATAAAAGTTGTTTGTATTTGGAACAATCATATTCTAAACTCATCCGTACTATGAACTTCTAATTTCATAAGAGATGATCACAAAATTATTTTATGAAAAAGCACAGGTTTAGTTATACCAGATTCGAGTATCATTTGTAAGGATTGAGGGGGTATACCATAAAACCTACCTATATTATATTATCTGTCTTGATTCACAATTATAAAAATTATTTATGAACTAAGAACTATAAAATAATACGAAGATTGAAAATTAATTAAAAATCAAGGTGATTTCACAAAAAATGTTTATTACCCAAATATCGACTCCCCCATCAAGAAAGTCAGTGGAAAAAAGTATGTGACCATATGTCCCTTGAATGTCTCAAACCACTCAACATATATATGAATAAAACAACAATGACAACATTCTTTATGTCCTGAACCATAAGGTTTATATATAACATCCTGTGGATGAAAAAAGGGAGATGCATATCAAGAAAACTATCTAACTTAAAGTGTAACAACCTCCACTTTTGAGTATCACCAATTAAAAGGGACCACAAAGTTGCGAGTCATTGCCTTAAATTTCCATGATTCATATTCAAAAAATAATAAATAATAACCAATAAATACCATTAATTAAAAATATTGGATACGAGATGTGTAATGAGGCTATTCTAAGAAATTATATGAATTTTCAAAGGAAACTGACATATATGAAAAGAAATACTAAGACCATCTAGACAATCCTCCTTGTGACTTAAATTTAGTATCCTCAAGTGATTTCATCTGAATGTTTGGGTCTTTGTATCTTCATATACATGGAAGTTACCTAAAATGTTAACAAATAATAGCCGAATCAATATATTTCTATTGTCTATGTGGGGTGCATACAAAAGTACACATGTATAATAGCAATATATATTGCATCTATCAAGTATTTGCAAATATGAATTGGTATAACCCATGCTTGGTAATACCATCTCGGGTGTAATCACTGTCCATCCTTGGAATTATGTACATTACTCATTGATAAGTGTAACCCAGGGTTCAGAATATTCTAGGTTACATTATGAGATACACATAGTGGAATTGTAGATGAACATTAATCAAATAAACATCTAACAATTTATTATTCAATTCAATACTCAAATGATCTGGAAATACGCCAGAATTTGACATGCCTATTATTCATAAAGTGACCATGTACCTTTATGTAGAACCATACAATATACTCAATTACTTTAATCATGTAACCACACAATCAACATACTCAATTAGCATTATATAAAATATGCTTACTACCAATGTGTCATCATATATTTATATGATATTAAGTAAACCTTAGTTTGGCCCTGAACTAGGGTTTAGGGGCAACTTGGGAGTGGATAAGTAATAAGGGCATCAAACCCGACTTCCACTATATCATGGTTTCTTAGGGTTACAAGCCCTAATAACATATCAAGTGTAACCCTAATTCACAGATTGACCATAATATGTCCTTATAAACACACATATCCAATCATTCGGGTTAAGATCATGAAAACAAGATATAATAGTTGGGGCCATAATTATATTTTCTTATAAGTTAGAAACCCCAAAAGATCAGCATCGTCATCCTAATCCTTACTAAGATCTTTAAATCTTCAAATTAAGTAACAAAGTAAGTATATTCTATCCCTTCTATCCCTTCATTATGTAAATCTTCAAATATACATGTATTAGCTTCATTTTTATAACTAAAATTAAATATAGTCCATGAAACCATTTTATTTGATATTGACATATTTGTCTGATAAATTTCATATGTAATTTACCCGATCTAAAAGCCATTGACTAAAATTATTCTTAATTTAACATAAATGGGGAAATTAGGGATAGACACCTCAAACACCAAGCATGTTATCCATTCCTATTGTGGGCCACACTTGAGCCAACTAGCCTACATCATTTTAGTTCCTAGATCCACACCGTCGATCCTTCATGACAGATAGAATGACCATGATACTCATACATTGTGACATAACATGTCACACAATTGAGGGTATCTTGGTCATTCACTAGCCATGATTAATATTCCTCAAAGGGATCCTCCACATGCCATGGAAGAGAAACTAAGGGGTCAACTCCCTAGTTGAATCCACATGTGAGAGTGAAACAACACACTCATAGGATTTTCCTCTCACTATAAAGCCTCTCCAAACTCCTTGAGTTACTTGGATCTTGGCTTGGTTGTTGGATCTATAGGTGCATCACATGATCATTACAGAAAGAGGGCCAAAGATAGAAATCAATGAATTACCTTTGTAGGGTCGATATTGAAGATCAAGGTAGACTTTAGAAGTCTCATTCAAGCTTCTTTGCTTTATGTGGTAGCCAGAGGTAGGCTAGATCCTCAATCATTGATAGCCACCCTTCTAGTACTGGGGTTCCGACATAGGGATAGGTCTATAGGGGTCTTCTCACACTTCTTTGGGGATTGAAGACTCCTCACCGAAGTCTAGTGATGCTATAGGGGCAATGAATTTGTCAGCACTTGATGAGTGTACGTTTAAAGGTAGAGGTTGTTTATGATTATAGTTGAGTCCATTGAAGGGTTTAGGGTGTTTAATGAGAAATTGAAGGGTTAAGGGTGCTCAAATCCCTTTATTATTCTATTTCAACCATTATTTCATAAGTTCTTATATTCCTTGAATCTACAACTCATGTACCATTAGCCTTAACCATTTTATAAAGGTCATTATGGGTATTGGTTACTTTGGAGTGATATAATTTTGACACCATGGGCCTTATGTACATATGGAGTGCCTTTCACATTGGCACATTGGACCTAATTTACTTATGGAGGTGGCCATTCTCCTGACCCCATGGGACTTAAGTACTCATGCATGGCTTTCTCATGACCCCACCTACATAAGGCATGATCACCTCATGACCCCCTGGATCTTATGTACATTTAAGCATCCCTACTTGATCCTAGGGTTGACTTAGTGATCTACCCTAACCTGGTTTATTAAGATGTCATAACTTCACTTCTCTCATTAATTACACTTTTTTAGGACAAGGGTCTCTATTATCATTATATTTCTATATCCCATGACCCACCCTTCTCAAGGATAATCTATAACATAGATCTCCTTCAAAGGATTAATTTTGATGTGTTATTGTTCTGTTACACATTTTACTTGAGATTTATCTAACTAAAGTATTCATACATATATATTTATGAATCGAGTGCATTAATCCAAATGCAAACCATCTTTTTGAAACATGGTGGCAATAGGGCTTAGATACCTTAGATTTATGATTATTACATTCCTTTCAATCCACTTTACTTGCCTTCACATACTCTACCTGGGATTTCTTTAACCAAGGTACTCATATCAAAAACATGTTGGAATTATATTTCCCATTTGTTAAGGAAAACTTATTTTGTTTAGGTAGTGGTAACAAATTTCATTCCTTGTTCCCAAAACACCCTATCATATCCCATTCCTTGAGGTTTATATCCTTTGGGGACGTTCAAGGTTACCTCAAATCTTAGAATGAGGTTGGTCAACTCACCCTTCTAGGGAAGGTCCTAATCTAGTATGTCTTCTTGGCTTATAGGATGAGGTTAGGCTTTCTAGACACAACCTGAACCCGAATGTTTAGGATTATGCCTCTTCTCATAGGTCTTTTACCATTATTGGGTTGACCCTCCCTAGGCCAAGAAACAACCCCTAAGAGTTAGTTGAGGGTCTATTCTTATTCTTATGTAACCATAGATTATCTATATTTCATATTTATATTCGAAACCCTTTAAGTGTATCAGGCATGCATCACTCAACATACTTGCAAGCATGGGAAACGAGGATATGTAATTTGTGGTACCCAAACTAAATTACCCAGCCCATTTGTATTTTCTCTTTTATTTTTACCTAATAGTAGTTTTTTGGATTGGTTTATAATTAATTCTTTATGCATAACCATACAAAATGAGATGACAACAACCATGCATCACCAGTTTTGATATTCCCCATAGGGTTTCTGATTAGGGTTAAGGGATAACCACTTCATATCACTGTTTTATTTCTTCTTTAACCCACTCAAGTTTAGAAACCACTAAGATATCCAAACCCAAGTCCATCTTGAATAAATGGGATATACCAACCCATTCTAGGTGTTTCCATGGTCAATCCTCTCTAGTGGGACATACATACCATGTCACATCTTTCTCATCTATTTCTCTAATTAACATTATACATACTTTAATTGGAAGAGGATGCCTGAATCCTACTTCTTATCAAAGCCCAAACTTGAGATGAGGAGGGAATTACATTTTAGTGTTGATTAAGCAAAAATATGGGAGGTGGATGAAATTAGGGATTAGAAAACTTAGTGAAGTATTATTTTAGGAAACCCCAAATTTTGGCCAAGAAAGTATCACATTGTCTAAGGGAGTTGTTGTATACCAACTTAAAGGCTTGGAAGAAAATGTTACTATCCCACAAAACTATGATCCTTTCTAGGCACCAATACCCTTAGTTTATTCCCTAATTATTTTCCTTATAATTGTAAGGATTATTTGAAATTATCAACTAGTAAATATCATTTGTTAAGTATGGGATTCGATACCAAATATAGTGACCCATACCTTTGCGTATTCCCAATTAAGAGTGGCCTAAGTCAAGAGTTATTACCTAAAATTTATAGGATCAAGATTCAACATATGATAATAAATGATAACAAATAATATCCATTAATTGATTAAATATTAGACATAATATGTAAAACAAGGTTCCTCTAAGGTGTTATATGGATTTTCCAAGGAAACTAGCATATATGAGAATAAATACTGAGACCATCTATAACGACCCCGCCTCCCGGTAACCCCCAATTAAGGGAGACTCAAAGGCCAGAGCCATTATTCAATTAACAGGATCAAAGGTTCGACAAATAATCAATAACAATTATGAAATTCTACTAACTAACTGGAATTTGGTATAAAATTAAAACTTTACTTACCTTTGAAAACTTTGGAAATCTATTTATCCAGGTCTTGAATTATTCTATCTAATCCTCCTTGCACTTTCTTTCTTATTTCCACAATGTGTCACTTTACTATTTGTTCTTTCAATTGTTGTTCCTAAAACACCGACAAACAAAACGTCGGTCAGTATATTGAAATATACTGGTATGTGGGAACAACCAAAATCTTGCAAATAAGGATAACAATCTAATTATCACAATCAAGTTAATTAACAAACCAATTTACACTTTTCAGTATGACATTCTCCACCGCTTTTTCCCTAACCCTGGCATACCCACCTTAGGGTTTCCTTTTCCAATGACTTAAGGCCACCTTCTCAATCCCGAGCTTGGTGCCTGGGGGTCACCACTCATGGTTCCCACTAGTCATGCAATATCATAGGCCACCTTCTCATTCCCGAGCTTGGTGCCTGGGGGTCACCACTCAAGGTGTCCATTGGTCTACCCATCTGGGCCTGACCTTTGGCATCATGCATCAGGGTGGCATGTAGGTGCTAGAATACATACTTCTATTTTTAATGTGATAATCATAGTGACTTTATAATTTGCAAGTATGAACATCCAATATATAATTTGCCTTCAATGCGATTAACCATCCAGAAAATCCTTGAGAAACTAAGGCGGTTATTCATAATTAACCACATACCTGATCTGACGATTTGAACAGAAATATCCATGCAAGTAAGAATCCAAGCAAGCAAGCATTTTCAACAAGATCCTAAAATAATCATTCTCTTTTTATTATTCATGCCATCAAGATCCATTAGACCTAGCTCACTTCCTAGGGTTTCTAATTCACTTTTAGGGTTTCTATTGAAATTAGGGATTCCCTTCATCTTTTACTATTTTTAACCCTAATTTAACGCAATTGATCACAAACCCTAATTATCTCAACATCTAATCTTCAGTTCCAGATTTAAGGCATAACTTACCATTAAATAAGTCCATTAAGCCTCTTTTCATTAAAGATACCATTTTTATCCTCTTTAACCCATGACAAAGTCATTATTCTCATTTATCAACACTCTGTAGTTCATTATGTTCTAATACTCATATCAACATTATTTATCATTAATTCTACCTTGATTCATTCATAAACCCTAATTTCTATATTAAGGTTATTTATCCACAAATTGGGAACTTTAATACTCGAAATAGCTTATAACCATGAAAACTTAGTTCTATACATGAAATCCAATAATAAAAGCCATTATTAGTCCTAATTACCAACATTAGGGTTTCAAGGCCCATTAAAGCCTATTTATGCACATAAACTCTAAATTAAACGGATTACGTGCAAGGATTCATCTTTTTCAATCTTACTGTATCTCTTTATGATTAACGGATTAATATCAACTTATTACCTTCTTTACCCTAGATTAGGGTTTCTACATGCATTATCATGGATTCGTGGATTAAAACCCTAAAACAAGCCCAACACTATCTAAATTATAATCAAACCTCACTTTTTTTCTCAACATTTCGAAAATATGCTTGTACTTCTCTCTCTAGAACATAATTTCTTTGAAAAGAAATAAGGGAAAACGTTCCCATCATGTTTAACTTTCTTTTGCCAAACAAAATTATATACAAAAGATTAAATGGTCCGAATATGTCCTTTTATCATATTCCTTACATATTTTTCTCCTTATTTGACTTTATTGGTATTTTCTCTTTCCTCTTTCTTCATTGGGACTCCTTGGATCCCAAGAAATTCTATTATTTCGAAATCCTTTTTATTGGATACTCATTATCCTTCTAGATGCATCTAAATGCATTATTCTTCATTATCATGTGCATTTCTTATTAAAATATTTCTGTTTGAGGATTTCTCTTTATTTCTCTTTTATTTTCCTCATTAGTATTCCTTTTATCATTAGGAATCCTTGGAATACGAAATTCCACTAAGGATAATTCAATTATACCTCTTTTCACTTGTTTTCCACATTTTACCATTGTTTTCAATTTCTTTCTAATTAAAGAAATACTTGATTAATCTTTTCTTTTCTTATTGCTTTTCTTTGCAACTTTGGACTCCTTAGTCCCCAAGGAACCCATATGGCACGAAATCCACTTTGAATTAAGTTCTTTTGCCTTCTAGAGTTTTCCACACCTTTCTATTCTCAAAACTAAATTATTCATTTATTAATTGGATTTCCTTGTTATTGGGCCCAATAGCCAATAAAGCCCACAACACAATCAACAAGGCTATTGTAAACGAAATCCATTTATTCAAAACACATAATATCTTTACTTTTTTTCAAATATCTTTTATGTGAGAAATTACATTTCTCACCCAAAGAAACCCAAAAGTTGGGGTTGTAACATCCTTCCCCTCTTATAAGAATTTTGTCCTCAAAATTCCATCAAGAAAACAACAAATCAGGATAAGCCTATCATATGTCCATCATGGCTCCCATGTGGCTTCACACTTTCCATGGTACTTCCCATGAACCTTTATCATCTCATATTCTTCCATCTGAGTTCTTTCTTACCTTGGTATATTGTACCCTCATAGGTGACTCAGGACATTTCAACCTCTCATAAAGCTGAATAGGTTCAGGGCTCAGCACATGGCTTGGGTACCTCACATAGTGCTCTAGATCAGACTCATGGAACGCATTACACATCATGTTATCCTGAGGGGTAAGGCTAAACACAACCTTGTCCACCAATCCATCTCAAATGAACCCATATATCAGGGACTCAGCTTTCTCAGCTGTAGCTCAGAGGGGTCGGATTTTCACATTATATTCTCCCACAGTGAATTGCATGTCAGTCTGCTTTGCATCAGCTCGTGACTCATGTCACCCTTGGGCTCTCTCTCAGCCATTGCACGATCAAGCGAATTCATCTGCACACACTGTGGTTCTTTTCTAACCTTCGTGAGGCCTCCTTCACCAACATCATCTTAATGAAGTGGTGACCGACACAACCTCCCTATAGAACTTCTTACATCCTGATAAAGGCTACGGTGGTTTACATCACATCTTAAGAACTGTCTCTATGTATCACCCTGAATGAGCACACATGCTCTCATCAGACCCTCTAGTCTATATCATACTGTCCATTAGTATGGGGTGATAGACTGTACTATCATCGAGTTCTTCATGTATCCACTTCCTCCTCATGGAAGTGAACCTTGGTCATACCCAAGAACTTTTTAACTCGCATCATGGTGTAGTTGAACCATCTTTCTCCCTTAAGTAGTTCAATCGAATCTGTCCAGTGATAGTACTCTTCCTTTCTCATGTCATCTAGGTAAGGCGATCTACCATAACCCATATTGGATCTCGACCTTCCTTGGTCCAGGGGAGACTCACGACATCCACAGTGAAGAACTCCCATTCCCTCTCGGGAACTCTTTATACTTTATACCCATGTACTGGGTTACTGGTGTTCGTCCTTCGCCTCCTAGCTTGCATGGCCACATGCTACATGTAATTTTGTTTTCATCCAAAGTGCCACTATCACATACCATCCTGTAGTTTCATGGTGTTTGGTGATCTTAAAACCATGATCTCCTGTATGTCATGATTCCTCAATGTCGATTCCTCAAAAACACTAACCCACTCTTAGTAGGGTTTTATCACTTTCCTTTCCAAAGAAGTACATCTGAGGTTCGAAGTCCTTTCATTATATCACGGACTAGGATGGCTATCCAAACAACCACTAATCTTGTTCAACAAATCTCTTTATATCTGAGTGTTATGCAAATTTATCTCTTTTTCTCAAATTAAGGTTAGCCTAACAACCTCAACTTCTTCTAGCTTCCAGCTAAACTAGGCACTATATCTCAACCAGAGCATTCATTACCACTTCTTATCCTTAGGTGTTAGGTAACATACACCTCTATGTATTATTCTTATCACCTCATCTCAAACTCTAAGTTTATCTTCATCAAGAAACTCTGAGCTCATCCACCTGGTGATCAAACTCAACCTTGTATAACTTGCAAATTTCACAAAGCTTCTACTACGAACATCCTTACAATGTGATTATCTTAATACTTTTATCGTTTGTACCTGTCCAAGTATCATTCATTCCACCAAGGTATGTTATCATCTCTAGCAACGTTCCAACTCACACCATCTTTTATCTTTGGTGTATGGCATGCATACTGTCTCATCTCTCCCTCTCATAACAAGAGGAAATAAGCATTTGGCGGCCGTCCAAACACTAAGTTCTTCCTGTTCCAAGAGTAGAGATGATACATCCACATCGCTAGTACACCTTCATTTCTAAGTTGAAACGTGCAACTTATGTCTATACATCACAAACATCATGATATCAAAGTTACTTCCTTGGAAAACTGGTCTCAAAACTACTTGGGTCACCACACAATCCTTGGTCATCTCCTCTAGGTCTATAGGGTGCCGACACTTTTTTTTGGGTCATCCCTTTTCCCTTATGCATCCAGAGAGTGCCCTACTCATCTGCCCTTTGGGTTCCATGAGTTCATGAAGGTGATCAATCTCCTAACCCATGGCCCTCGAACAATGATAGTTGTTACCTCCCGACCCTATGGTCATGTGCAACTAGGGAATTAGGCAACTCCTTCTTCCATCGGTCTTATCCCTACCTGACCCTAGGATAGACATAGGATTCTATTGTAGTACATGTCCAACTTAGAACCTTACCCAAGAATTCATCATCTTTCTTCCTACATTCATGGGCTGATTTTCATCCTTTCATAGGGATCATGGCAACCTACCTACCTTGGTCCAGCCCCATACCGATTACCTCCATGGTAACACATCCACCTGCACATAGATATGGTTATCTATGGGTCTATAGGTCCATTCTCATGCCATGTACTCTTCACTTAGCTTCTCAAGATCCTATGACACCTCCTTAGGTTACCTCAAACCAACCAAACTGGTAAAGTCCCTACCAAAGGGTCCCTCTCCCAGGATGGGAGGAAACTACACCTTGATAACAAAGGTCACAAGCGTCCTTAGGGTTTACATTCACATGAGCATGCTTAATCCAGCAAATACTAAGGCACAAGCGTACCTACTAAACCATGCTAGGTCACACTTGTTCCCATCCTCAACATTAGACCAACTTAGTTGTGAGGGGTTCATCACATGTACCTTTAACTTAAGGGGTTTCTTTTCCTCTACACATGCTTGAAGCTATAGAGACTCAAATCTTATCATGAGCATCGGCTACACTACTTCCCCTCTTAGGCCGAGAAACCCTAGGTCCACCTTTGGGTGTCCAACTGTATGCTCAACCTCTTAACTATGCATCAAGCATGTCCAAGGTATGTCATCCTTTCATTCGAGCAACACCTCATAGTTGAGTCCTCTTCCAGGACAACCAACTAGGTACAAGGCTTCATAACTTGCTACCTCATCCTTTTCAAGTTTAAGAAACTCTTATACCTATCTCAGGAGGTAAACACCTATACCCTAGGCACATAGGTACCAGCAGACTCATCCTCTCTCTAGGGTTTGGTTCCTCTCATGGCAACCAAGACATCATCAGCCTCCAGAGGTCAAGCATAAGGCAACCACTATCATCCACTTAGGTCGCATCATCCTCAACTCCCCACTGTTCCTCATATCTCGGGGTTTTAGGCTTCCAACCTCCTTGCTGGCTTCTTGCTTTCTCTCTCTAGAGCTAACTCCCCATCCAGCCATACTACTAGAGGTCCTCTCTCCATGAAGGCTCATGCTCACAAGCATACCCCAATGTGGTTGAAGCCTATGCTCAACTCATGTTTGGCTCAAGATTATCCATATCTCTTTATGCTTATCTTATAAGCCATCCATCATGCCCTTCTGGCCAGGGTTTCAACCTACTATCATACCACTGACATACTCTGGGTGCATGATATCCCATACTTGCATAAGCCATATGGTTTCTATAGGTCCTTCACTAACCTCATCAATGAAGGAGCTATCCTTCACTCTAACATTCCCGACCGTTTCCAGGGTTGGGTTGACAAAGGTGCTAGGTCATCCAACCTCTCATGGCTCGTATGACAATCCAAAGGCATGTCCATCCAAACACCCAGTCTACCATGACATCTAATTCATCATGTCATCTCTCTCTAACCTTCACTTAGGGTTAGGGTTAACATCATCCTCAAAGGATGTGCTAGGTCTCTACCTTCAATGGAGGTCTCTACCTCTAAGACTAACTCTCTCTACTCATCCTCCTAACAAGGAGGTCTATCCTCAGGTCTCTCTTGAGGGCAATGACAACTCATGTCATACGACCTAAGCATGTATCTATTCTTTAGTTTGCGCTTAATCTATTAAGCTTATGTCCATGACATCTTATTTACATGCTTTTCATTAATGTGGTGGAGGATTCCTTAGACCTTATTAACTTTACCCATACCTCAAGAGGGTGAGGAGAAGAGAGAAAACCCTAATCCTTAAGGTCCTTAATAGAATTTGAGTTGAGAAGGGATGAACAAGATGAGAGATTCCTAACGGTATCTTATTTCGATTCATACCCTAAGACTTTGGCCAGGCAGTCACACGGATCCAGGAGTCCTCGTATTCCGACTAGCGGTGCGGAGGAAAATATTGCCAGCCCCCAGTCGTGATCCTTTTCTAGACACCTCCGTCTTTCAGATAATCCTCTAATAACTCCCTTGGGTTCTATGGAGTTTGTAAAATGTAATAATTATTAATGATTAAGTGAGGAACCTATGCTCTGATACCAATTGTAACTACCCCGCCTCCTGCTAACCCCCAATTAAGGGAGACTCGAAGGTCAGAGGCGTTATTCAATTAACAGGATCAAAGATTCGACAAATAATCAATAACAATTATAAAATTCTACTAACTAACTGGAATTTGGTATAAAATTAAAACTTTACTTACCTTTGAAAACTTTGGAAATCTATCTATCCAGGTCTTGAATTATTCTATATAATACTCCTTGCACTTTATTTCTTATTTCCACAATGTGTCACATTACTATTTGTGCTTTCAATTGTTGTTCCTAAAACACCGACAAATAAAATGTCGATCAGTGTATCGAAATATACGGGTATGTGGGAACAACCAAAATCTTGCAAATAACGATAACAATCTAATTATCACAATCAAGTTAATTAACAAGCCAATTTACACTTTTCAGTATGACATTCTCCACCGCTTTTGCCCTAACCCTGGCATACACACCTTAGGGTTTCCTTTGCCAATGACTTAAGGCCACCTTCTCAATCCCGAGCTTGGTGCCTGGGGGCACCACTCATGGTGCCCACTAGTCATGCAATATCATAGGCCACCTTCTCATTCCCGAGCTTTGTGCCTGGGGGTCACCACTCAAGGTGTCTATTGGTCTACCCATCTAGACCTGACCTTTGGCATCATCCATCAGGGTGGCATGTAGGTGCAAGAATACATACTTCTATTTTTAATGTGATAATCATAGTGATTTTATAATTTGCAAGTATGAACATCCAACAGATAATTTGTATTCAATGTGATTAACCATCCGAAAAATCCTCAGGAAACTAAGGCGATTATTCATAATTAACCACATACCTGATCTGACGATTTAAACAGAAATATCCATGAAAGTAAGAATCCAAGAAAGCAAGTATTTTCAACATGATCCTGAAATAATCATTCTCTTTTTATTATTCATGTCATCAAGATCCATTAAACCTAGCTCGCTTCCTAGGGTTTCTAATTCACTTTTTGAGTTTCTATTGCAATTAGGGCTTCCCTTCATCTTTTACTATTTTTAACCCTAATTTAATGCAATTGATCACAAACCCTAATTATCTCAAAATCTGATCTTCAGTTTCAGATTTAAGGCATAAATTACTATTAAATAAGTCCATTAAGCCTCTTTTCATTAAAGCTGCCATTTTTATCCTCTTTAACCCATGACAAAGTCATTATGCTTATTTATCATCAATCTGTAGTTCATTATGTTCTAATACTCATATCAACGTTATTTATCATTAATTCTACCTTGATTCATTCATAAACCCTAATTTCTATATTAAGGTTATTTATCCACAAATTAGGAACTTTAATACTCGAAATAGCTTATAACCATGAAAACTCAGTTTTATACATGAAATCGAATAATTAAAGCCATTATTAGTCCTAATTACCAACATTAGGGTTTCAAGGCCCACTAAAGCCTATTTATGCACATAAACTCTAAATTAAACAGATTACATGCAAGGATTCATCTTTTTCGATCTTACTGTATCTCTTTCTGATTAACGGATTAATATCAACTTATTACCTTCTTTACCCTAGATTAGGGTTTCTACATGCATTATCATGGATTCGTGGATTAAAACCCTAAAACAAGCCCAACACTATCTAAATTATAATCAAACCTCACTTTATTTCTCAACAGGTTATTAATACTCGAGTTAACCCATTAAGCATCTTTGATTTGATCTCCAACTACAATTAGGGTTTTTAAACATAGCTTAATGCATTATATGATCACTTTAGATGCTTTTGAAATTAGATGTAGAATTAGGTTCAAATATCATTTTTATTGAGTCCCTCTCGTTCTCCTGATCAAATTTCATGTATAAAATGCATCTATCCGAGCTACGGTTATTTAACTATGATTTTTGCAAGATTTCACTTACCCGGACCAATCGAAGAGTGCCACGTCGCCCCCTTCATGCAACGTTCTCGCTCACTTTGGAAAAATAACCAAATGATGACTTTGCCCTCATATAGTTTGTTGGTTATTCAGCCTGCGGAGGGGCACATAGGTCCAACGCCTCTCCACCCTTCTTCTTCCTCACAAACCCAGCGTTGCCGCTAGGGTAAAGCTTTTTTGCCGTGTTGCTTCCCCTCCCTGGGACTTGAGGAGCACCGACGAAGGTTCTTCTACCTCCGCCCTCGTCCCCCACAGCCACGGAGGCCCTTGGTTGTGCCCGAAGAGGCCGAGTGCTGATCTGCTACTACTTCTTGTCCGCCGGCCATGTAGGCAGGGTATAGGTGGCTGGGTGACGAGATTGCACATCTGGGCATCTCCCTTGTTGCCGTTCTGACCGGAAGAAGATGCTACCACTCCACGAATCAGTTCCACCACCAGCTGTCTCCTTAGGAACCACATCGTCCCTTCCTTTGTGGTCAAGAAAGAGGCAAGATTGGAGGAGGAACGTGCACTGTCACAGATCCTTCTGATCTCGGTATCTTTGAATCTAGACCTTATATATGTCGAGGGTAGCTAGGAAGAGGCGATGGTTTGGTTGGGTTTAGAGCCCATAGTTCCTTGGGGAAAAAGAAAGTTTCTTTCCAAAGAGATATAGATGCTTGGAAGTAAGAAAAGTTTCTTTTCAAAGAGATATAGATGCTTGGAAGTAAGATAATTCTAAAAATATGCTTGTACTTCTCTCTCTAGAAAATATTTTCTTTGATAAGCAATAAGGGAAAATGTTCCCATCATGTTTAACTTTCTTTTGCCAAACAAAATTATATACAAAAGATTAAATGGTCCGAATATGTCCTTTTATCATATTCCTTACATATTTTTCTCCTTATTTGACTTTATTGGTATTTTCTCTTTCCTCTTTCTTCATTGGGACTCCTTGGATCCCAAGAAATTCTATTATTTCGAAATCCTTTTTATTGGATACTCATTATCCTTCTAGATGCATCTAAATGCATTATTCTTCATTATCATGTGTATTTCTTATTAAAATATTTCTTTTTGAGGATTTGTCTTTATTTCTCTTTTATTTTCCTCATTAGTATTCCTTTTATCATTACAAATCCTTGGAATACGAAATTCCACTAAGGATAATTCAATTATACCTCTTTTCACTTGTTTTCCACATTTTACCATTGTTTTCAATTTCTTTCTACTTAAAGAAATACTTAATTAATCTTTTCTTTTCTTATTGCTTTTCTTTGCAACTTTGGACTCCTTGGACCCCAAGGAACCCATGTGGCACAAAATCCACCTTTGAATTAAGTTCTTTTTCCTTCTAGAGGTTTCCACACCTTTCTTTTCTCAAAACTCAATTATTCATTTATTAATTGGATTTCCTTGTTATTGGGCCCAATAGCCAATAAAGCCCACAACACAATCATCAAGGCTATTGTAAACGAAATACATTTATTCAAAACAAATCATATCTTTACTTTTTTTCAAATATCTTTTATGTGAGAAATTACATTTCTCACCCAAAGAAACCCAAAAGTTGGGGTTGTAACACCATCTTTCTAATACACCTTGTGATGTAGATTTAGTTTCTTAAAGTGAATTCATTTGAATCTCTAGGTTTTTGTATCTTTATATACATGGTATCTACCTAAAATGCCAAAAAAGTTGGATTAGTATATTTCTGTACGTGTACGTGGGGTGCATCCACAAAAGTGATGTATAATAACATATCTTGTACCAATCAAATACTTATGAATATGACTTACAATATTCATTACATATTCTAGCCCATGCTTGGTATACCATAATATGAACTTGTATTTTCATTACATATTCTAACCCATGCTTGGTATACCATCTCAGGTGTGGTCACTATTCATCCTTGGACTTATATGTATAATCTCTTAATAAGTGTAACCCATGATTCATAATTTCTAGGTTTCATTATTTGATACTCATAGTGGAATTAAAATTTTAACACTAACTAAATAAACATCCAACAATTATTAATGGACTCCATACTATTGATATCATCTGAATATACATTAGAATTTGATATTTTGAGTATTCTTAGAGCACCCATGTACCTTAATGTAGAACCATGTAGTATACTTAAACTACTTTAAGCATGAATCCAATCAATCAACATTATCTAAAATATGCATACTACCAATGTGTCACATATATTAATGTGATACTAAGTAGAGCTATGTTAGTTCCGAAACTAGGTTTTAAGGTTGTCAGGTGTTTGGATTTTGAATGATGGTATTAGACTCTAATTCCCCTATATCATGGTTTTTAAGGGCTATAAACCCTAATAAAGTATCAGGTGTAACCCTAATTCATATATCAATCCTAATATATCGGTATGAACACATAGAGAAAACATTCATATTACGAACATAAAAATAAAATATATTAGTTTCAAATAATAAATATATTGTTTATAACATTGAAACCCCAAACGATCACAATTATAATCCTCTTCCTTACTAAGATATTTAGGTATCATTATTATTTAATAATAGAAGTTGAAATTAAAAAGTAAACATATTCTATACCTTCGATTTGTTAATATTCAAATTTAGAGTTACCATGTATTAATCACCTTATATACATGATTTATCTAAATTGTTAGAACTACAATTATTTATAGCACAATACACCATTTTATTTAGAGTCCACACATTTTCTTGATAAATTTCATATGTAATATTGACATTGTCAGAGCTATTAATCATTTAGTGAACTTTTGTAAATGAAACATAAATGGAGAAAGGAGGGATAGAAACCTCAAAAACTAAGCCTATTATCCATTCTTGTCGTGGGCCACACCTAATTCAAGTGGCCTATCTCATGTTAGCACCTAGCTTCACATGGTCGGTCCTTGATTAAATAGAGAATGACCCTGGTCCCAATACATTGTGACATAACATGTCACATGCTTTGAGGGTGGATAAGTCATCCACTCATTGGGATTCATCTTCCTCACATGTATCCTTCCCTCACCATGTAAGAGCAACTAGGGAGATCAACTCACAAGTTTACTCCCAATATGAGAGCGCAACAACACAAACACATGCTTTTCCCCTCACCAAAAAGACTATCTGAACTCAATGAATTCCTTGGATCTTCGCCTGGTGTCAGAGTTATAGGTTTAACATCTAATAATCAAGGAAAGATGGTCAGAGATAGAAAGCAATGAATTACCTTTGTGGGGTAAGTCTCAAAGATTGGGGTAAACTTTAAAAGTCTTTGTGGAGTTTCTCTGTTTCATATAGTTGTTAGAGGTAAGCGGGACTCTTGTTCTCTGATAGATATCCTTTTGGTGATGGAGGTTTGACTCAAGGACATATCTAGCAGTTTTCTCACAACTCTTTGAGGATTGAAGACTCTTCACCGCAATCCACAAATGTTGTAGGGCCAATGAATTGTTCGAACTTGATTAGTCTGCATCTCGAGGTGTAGTTTGCCAAAGATCATGGTTGAGCCCAATTGAGGGCTTCAAGGTGGTTCATGGGAAATTGAAAGTAGGGTTAGGTTTCTAGGGCCACTATGGAGATATCTAACCCCTTAAATTGTCAAGGGGATTAGGGCCTATTTGGTGGTTAGTCACCCTTAGTTATTGAGGTTCGGAAAAAATGGGAGTTATTGTAAGGGGCATAGATGATGGTGATTTAAGGGTTCTTTAGATTTCTCATCTTTTGTAGATTCCTACAAACTTGAGATCATCGAAAAAGGTGGAGAGAGACCAAAGGGAGACCGAATTTTAGCCAAAGTCTTGTCCATGTGGGACTCAAGCGTGAGGTTCAAGACAACTCAACATTCATCCGATCATGAGTTAAAGGATGAGATCTATTGATCAAAGCCACTGACACATGCCTAAGGCCCCACATTGTTTAGAACTTAGGGTGACAAAATCAAATAAATCCATTCAGTAGGATAATTGCCAAATGCTATGTTATTTACGAAAATCTTCTAAAAATCTTCTATGCCTTTGATATTATCCAATTAACCCCAAATTTTAGAGATATGATTATCATTATCATAGTCTCTGATCATGAAAAGACAGGGATCAAAATTCTAAAGATAAGTATCATCTTCTTCTCATTCAAGTATTTACTTAATTAAGACACCTAGGATAATAATATACATATTAGTATATCAAAACATGGATTTATCTTCACATATCAATTATCTCATGGTGAGCAAGATGTTCAATCAAATTATCCTTATTTGATACCTAAATACTTGGAATGCAAGTAAAAACTAAACAATAATTCCATTAATTATCAAGTTTTTATCTTCTTAGAATCTTCTAGTAGTTTTCCAATTATCTCAAAATGAATTTATTAATCATTTTTAAATATTGTTGGAATCATATTATGCATGAAATTAAAATTCCTTTATTCTCTCTTTCGATGGGGTATTTTCTATACAAGTATCTCATTTGAGCTTAAATTGGATTATAAGGCCCATGACTCAAATCTAGGCCTTCTAATTTATCCACCAACTTTGTTATTCTCTTAATTACGAAATTAAAGCTTGAGATAATAATGATAGCTTAATTGAAGCCTCATCTTGATATACACGCTCAAAATTACATTAATTACCTAAATTAAAGACTCAATGTGGGCCTGTATCTTAGATTGATCTTCGTAATGACCCCCTCCCAATGTTATCCCCAACTAAGGTGGACTAAGAGGGCAAGGGCCATTACCATTATATAGGATCAATGGTTTAGTAATTAACCACGAATACTTAATAAATTTCATTCAAAGGAAAAGAGTTTGATACAAGATGAAGACAAACATTTCAATATGGAGTTACATGAATTAAGAAATAGTTATTTGCATCTAGAAATAAAAACTATCTTGCTAAATCCTCCTTGGTTTCTTCACACATATTTCCTTTTTGTGCCTTCTTCTCAGGATGTTCATTGTTTAGAATAACATCAGTTTAACCTAAATTGTTGTGAAACAAAACAATAATCAATATAAAAAGTTATACTGGTATGTTGGGGAAAAAAAATATTCACATCTAGGTGTAACAACATACTCAACCATATGAACAAATATGATTTCAAAATTGAACATGTATTTTCTTTATAAGTTCTCAACATTATCTTGGTGGTACACTCCTTATTCGGAGTACTTATGTGGGGAACCCTCTCTCTAGGGTTTAGTTCATGCAGTTAACTTCTTATAACCTCCCATTCTTTGGCTTGGTTTGTTGTGGCCTTTATTTCTTGCCCAAGCCTCTCATTGGCCATCCTATCCCTGCTTGGCCACATAGTGACCATCCTACCTCGATATATTATTATTAATTATCATCCTATCTCAGCTTGATCACTCCTCATCATAATGACATTTCTTACATCCCACATGTATCCTTTAAATTCACGAGAGATAGTTGAACAAGTTATACTTATATAATGTGATACTCAGAGGCTTTAAAGATTATAGGAATTAAATAAAAAAACCAATAATTTATTTGCAATCAATGTGGAAAGCCTCAAAAACAACAAAAAGTCATTTAAGTCAAGTAATCATAGGCTTAACCACATACTTTTCTTAGATTAGATCAAAAGTCCACAAAATGAGAAGTTTTGAGATCAAGCAAGAAATCATCCTCAAATTAGTTCATAACACCCATGTAATACTATTTTATCCAAAATCTATCATTAAGACTGACTTGGGTTCCAAGTTAGGGTTTAGGGGTCAACTTAGGGTTTCATTAGGCTTTTGTCTTCCCAAACACTATTTTTTAATATCCTTTTTAACTTACAAACACTAAAATTGATGTTTTATGCATTATGAATCCCAAATTAAACCAAAGATGTCTCTTTTATTCAAAAGACCCAACTTTATCCATTAAATCCTTTTGAGCATATTATACTCATTGAACTTAAGAAATTAGGATTTTTATACATTTAATACATTAAAGATAGAAACTTCAGAACTTTTAGAATTCAAGACATAATTAGGTCTTCAAACTATTTTTATTTCATTCCTTACACTTTTATGATCAATTTTCATATATAAATCATTATCATTGGATCTTCTTATGAATTAATAGAATTTTTATAAGATTAAATGATTTTGACCAATCACAAGTTGCCACCTAGGCAGTGAGCCCAGGTCCCGAACTTGCCAACTAGGTTGCACTGAGCCAATCCCATTGAGTTGGAAGACAAGTGAGAAAAGAGTGAAAAGGACCAATAAGTCCTTACCTATTCTGAAGGGGAGACAGGGGTAAAGGGGTAAAATTCCTAATTGTATTCTTCAACCTCTAATCCTTCTCTTGTGTGAGTAAGTGGTCAACTTGTTGGTTGACTCCATGATCTAGGCCTCATGCACAACAAGTAAGAAGGTTGCCCCCTTCGCCTTGCTCTGAAGAACTCGACGAGGGATGCAATTGTCAAGGAGGTGGCTGAAGTCGAGAGGACAAAGAGAGGAAATCTTTGATGAGATAGTAGGGAGAGATAGAGGTGAAGTAAGAGGTTGAAAGAGCAACTGGAGGCAAAGATGTGTTTTAGGATTCTGGTGCAATCTTTGTGAACACATGAGGATTTTGCAGAAGGATCATTCCCCTCTATATAGTTTTGGGTTGGGCATCCTTGACTCTATGGTTTGGGAAAACCCTAGATAGCCTCCCATAGGTGGAAAATCCTAGATTAGGTACATTCACATTGACCTCACGTATCAAATGGAAATATTTTCAATCTTATTCATGTATTGAGTTGTGAGAAAATCAATCAAGAAAATGTGCCTTAACTACTCCAACTTTCCTTGTACGTCATGAGCTAGAAGATGATCTTTTGATCATCAGATCCTGATCCAAGGGACAATGATGTACACGACAATATAAATTTCCATGGTAATTTTTTCCAAATAGGATATATGTATGATATTTCATGTACATTCCTATTTATTCATTCACTTTAGGATTGCTACAAAAATTCATATCTTTTTCCAATTTTATCCTGTTAAACTAAAATTTTATAGGAGTGTTTTCAATAACTTAATCTAAGAGTCGGTGAGGTTTGAGATCAAAACTCAAAAACAAAAGATACTTTTTTACTCCCCAAGTCTAGTCCTTTATTTCAATATTTAAGGTATCAAAGTAATCCTTTTCTCTTCCTCTTTTTTCCATATCCTTTATTTTCATTACTTTTCTCATTAGGAACCATGTGAAAATGTAATGAAAAGATTAGTGGCATACAACACCACTTTTGTAGAGGATTCTACATGATTCCATATTAATTACACATCATCTTTAGTAATTTATTTATTTTTTTGGATTTTCTTTCTTCCTTTTCCCTTTATTCATTATTAAAATTTTGAAATCAGTAAAACCACAAAATCTACTACAAAGGGATATTTGCAAACTAAATACATACTTTTAAAACAAACACAACAAAATTCTAATATATCCTTATTATTCAAATAATTGCATTTCAATTACGCAAATACATGTGAAAAACCATGTTATAACATCATTTCTCTTTTATAGGAAGTTCGTCCTCAAAATTCAACTAATCATCTAAACAAATCAGGATGAGACTTGTCCATGTCCGTCTTTATCTCCCATGAGGCTTCATCCTCTCCACGGTGCTTCCAAAGAACCTTTACCATCTATATCTTTTTATTCCTAAGCTATTTCACCTTGGTATCCAATATCCTCATAGGTGACTCAGGGTATGTCAACCTCCCTTGGAGTTCAATAGGCTTAATATTCGACACATGGCTAGGGTCCTTAACATAGTTCTTTAGATTGGAGACATGGAACAAATCATGAATCATACTCTACTGTGGCAGTAAAGCTAAACATAAGCATCCTCGCTAATCTATTCCAAAATCTCAAACAAACTAACATATCGCGGACTAAACTTTCTTATGTTCTTAGCTATAGCTTGGAGGAGTCACATTTTTAGAAACACACAGTCACCTATAGTAAATTGCAAATCTATATGCTTTGCATTAGCATACAACTTCTATTGATCCTGGGTTCCCTTCAGCCTCTTCTTGATCAAAGAGACTTTGTCAGCATACATCTGTAATTCTTCTAACCTAAACAAGGTCCTTTCACTGACATCATCCCAATGAAGTGGTGATGACATGACCTCCCATAAAGAACTTCATATGGAGGCATCCTTATACTAGTTTGGTAACTATAATTATAGGAAAACTTAGCTAAGGTCATGTATGGCTCCCATCAATGACCCCAATTGAGCACACTTGCTCTCAACAGATCTTCCAAGGTCTAGATCTTTCTCTCTGACTATCCATCAGTCTGGGGGTGATGCAATGTGATGAATTTTAACCTTGTACCCAGTTCCTCTTAAAATTGCATTCATAACTTTGAAGTGAACATAGGGTCATTATTGGAAATTATTGAGCTCAGAACACTGTGTAAGAAAACTATTTCTCTCATATAAAGCTCAACTAAGTTTGAAACATTGGTAGTAACTTTCAGGATAACGAAGTGTCTTGACTTGGTTAGGCAGTCCAGCACAACCCATGTTGCATCATGACCTCTCTTTTCCTTGGGAAGAACCACCATAAAATCCATGGTGACCTTGTCTTGTTTCCACTTAGGATTCTCTATTAATTACAGCAACCCACCGAGTCGATTGTCCTCACCCTTTACCGTTTGGCATGTGAGACAACTGGCCACATAAAAATCTATGTCTCTCTTCATTCCTAACCACCAAAAGTATCATTTTATGTCCTTAAACATCTTGGTAGTGTTGGGGTGAACTGTATACTTTGACCCATGAGCCTCTTACAAGATAGAACTATTTATGGGTGAATCTTCAACAGCCCAAATATGATTATTGTATTAGATTTCATCAACTACACCCATCGAGAGGTGTTTTGAGGTTTTTCCATCAAACCCTTCATCTTTTCAAACTATGGACTGGCTAACTGGGCTTCTATAAGCTCAGACAACAAGTTAGGCTTGATCTAGATATTGGAAAAATGAATCCCATTTTCTAATGGTTGAAGAGCCCATTGAGAAAAGTATTCTACTCTCTTCCACTAGCTAACCACACCAGTTGTGCAACCAAGATGTTTTCTACTAAGATCATAAACAACCACATTGGCCTTACCGGGATGGTAAGCTATGGTGAAGTCAAAATATTTCACGTATTCCATCCAATGTCTTTGTCGCAAGTTCATGTCCTTCTGGGACAATAGATACTTCAGGCTTTTATGGTCGATGAGGATGTTGAAGGAAGCCCCATACAGATAATGTTTCCAAATCTTCAAGGCATAGACAATAGGTGTAAGTTCCAGATGGTGGGTTGGACAATTCAACTCATTGGGCTTGAGTTGTCTGGAAGCAAAGGTGGCCACATGCTTGTTCTATTCTAGAATGTACCCTGATCCCATCTTTGATGCATTTGTGAAGATGATAAATCCTTCATTACCTGAGGGTATGGTCAAGATGGGGGCAAAGGTAAGCTTTTCCTTCAACTCCTCGAATCGTGTTTCACACAATTTGAACCAAACAAACTACTCATCCTTATGAGTGAGTTTGGTTAAGGGCAGAGCAGTCTTGGAAAAATCCTTGATGAATTGTCGATAGTACTTAAACAATCCCAGGAAGATGTGAATCTTAGATGTGTTCTTTGAAGTTGACCATTTCTCGAGCAGCATCTACCTTGACAGGGTCCACCAAAATGGTTCCTCCATTTATAATGTGCCCAAGGAATATATATTTGTCTATCCAAAACTCACACTTCTATAATTTCCCATAAAACCTCTCCTTTCTCAGGATATCAAGGACCTTAGCTAGGTGTTCATGGTGTTGTTCTAAGTCATCAAAGTAAACCAGGATGTCATCTATAAACACTGTGACAAAAGTATCATGGAAGAGATGGAACACACTATTTCTTATTTCATGAACACTCTTGGAGCATTAGATAACCCAAAAGGCATAACCCAAAACTCATAGTGGATAGTAGGTTCAAAAAGCAATTTTTGGGATGTCTTTACTCTTAAATCGTAACCGGTGGTAACAGATCTCAGGTCAATCTTTGAGAAAACTCAAGCAATTTTGAGCTGGTCAAATTCTATATGGGGTAGAGGATACTTGTCCTTAATGGTGTCCAAATTTATCTTTCTGTATTCTTTGCACATGGAGAGTGATATATCCTTTTTCTAGACAAAGATGACCAATTACTTCTATAGGGAAGTACTAGGTCAGGTGAAGCCTTTGTGTAATACTTCCTACAGTTATCAACTTAAGTAACTCAGAGGAGTACATCCAATAAGGTACCATGGAAGTTGGGCTTGTCCCAGGAGATGTCACTATTTAGAAGTCACTTATATCTCTAGAGGTATGCCTAGAAAATCATCTAGGAACACATCAACATAGTCCCTAACTGCCTCTATTTCCTCTAAGGGCCGCATCTTTGACTTTGGCTTGGTAACTACATCTAGGAACATTAGACATCCTTTGCCTACCATTGTTCCACTTTCACACCTAAGACATATAGGTTGGTGGTAGCATCATTCCTACCTTTAATGGTAAAGGTAGCATGACATGGTCTATCTATTCTTATTTTCTTTTTCCTATAGTGTATTTTTGCATTGAAGTTATAAATGCAATCCATTTCTATAGTAATGTCAAAATCTTTCATATCAAGCATGATAAATTTAGTAGGGAGTTCATTGTTCATATATTAAATAGGTATGACTGGTGTCTTAAGGTGGGATGAAAAGTTTTGACAACTAGGGGTAGTGACTTCTAAAACATATCCTAAGTCCTTGAATTCCAAACAAAGAATGGTTGCAATATTTCTCGATATGAAAGTATTAGTAGAACCAGAGTCAAACAAAGCCTTAACATTATAGCCCATTATATTAAGCAAGTCTATGTTGTATATATAACAGTCAAACTATGCCTGTTTTGGTAAGGTTAGAAAATGGTATTCTAAGAATGGCTACCTTCTATAATCTGGTTGGCATTAGCCTTAGCTTCTTCATTATCAATGGTGAAAACTTGAGCATGTATTCACTCTCATGTAGGTGGTGCTTCTCTTGGAGGTGTTTTAGCCACTGGTTGGGCCACTGGGCCCAGACCTTGGGGGTTGGGGAGTGGACAATTGGATATGAGATGTCGCTCCTGCTGACAATAAAAACACACCTACTTCTCAAAGTGACACATTCTAGGGTGCTTCCTCCCACAAGTATGATAGAAGAAACTACAGTCTTCATGATTGGGATTTCCCTTTCCTCCATTCCTTCCCTTACCATTGTTACAACCTTGCCCTTTTCTATTGTCATTCCTTGGGGTAGAAGTGTCTTTAGTGAACCCAAAATATCCTTTAGGCACATTCTATGCAGGCCTGACCATTTTCTCCATGTCTTGGGTGAAGTTAAGGGCCTCGAAGAATCTTGTGGATTTAGTTGCCATCACACAAGACTTGATTAGAGGGTGCATGCACTCTACAAAAAGTTCTACTTAGTGTTCCTCAGTCAACATATATCTAAAATGTTGTAAGAGGTGAAACTTCTGAGAGAATACATGACTGACATATTGCCTTGGTGAAGGAACATGAATTTCTTTTCCTTCTCTTTCTTGGTAGAGGTGGGTATTAATAGGGGTGGGTATGAATGTTTTAGAGAACATAGTATGATAGTCTGTCCAGGTCATTGGTACCTCATTCAAATCTTGGCCCATGATATGATTTCCCACCATATCTTTGCTGCTCCTTCAAGAAGATGAGCGACAAAGAGAACCTTTTTGTTTGGCTACACCTCTAGAATGCAAAAGCTATTCTCTACTACTAGGAGCCACACATCCACCTTATCAACCACCTCAGTCTTGGCTTCATCCAAAACTTTTCTATTTTCAACTTGACAAAATTTATAATGGTGGTTCTAAGACGAGGGTGGAGATGTAGAGGTGCACCATTCTTGCCTCTGGCAACCTCCTTGAGCACAAGGGCACTAATAGCTTCAACGAGCTTCTTTTGTTGTTCTAGCCAGAGTGCATCAGGGGTGTGAACGAATACTTGCCTAACTATCATAGTGGAACCGACTGCATGGTCAGGGTTGACTCAAGGCTCTTCTTCCATCATCGATTCACCTTTAGGGTTAAGTCATCCTCAAGGTTCAACATGCAAAGTTGTCTGCCTCGTAATCAGGGACTTTATCTATGGAGTCTCGCCTTCCCTTTTCTACTTCTTGGAGGACTCACCCTCCATGGACCTCCTCTTATTCTCTGAGGAGAGTCTCTTCTTGTAGGAGGACCTTGGTCCAGGGTATTTCCTAGTGGTGTTGTCAGGGATGACACTATCCTTGACGTGGGCCATGATGTTTCACACAAGTTAACTTTATTATCTCAATTCCATATTTAGGACATTTAAAGAATCATAAAGTTATGTCAATAACAACTTATATACATGTACTTTATTATTTAGTGGAGGGTGCCTTAGTCCCTAATATCGATAACCATAAACCTTCACAACCCTACTTCTCAAAAGGGTAGAGGAAGCAGTTATCAGGCCCCTAGGGTTTTGGTAAGTGGAGCAAGGGGTAGAGAAGGGATGAAATTAGATGAGAAGAAATCTAAAGGTATGTTATTTCAAGTAAAATCCTTTGACTTTGGCCAGGAAGGATACACAGGTCTGGGAGTCCATGTAAGCCTACTAGCAGTACAGAGGAAACTTTTGCTAGCCCCAAATTAGGGTCCCTTCTAGAAACCATCGTCTTTAGAAAGTTCTCCAATAATTCCCTTGGGATCTATAAAGTTCTTAAAATTTTGATAATCAAGGTTAAATGGTAAACTATGCTCTAATATTAAATGTGATGACCCCTTCCCCTGTTATCCCCAATTAAGGTTGAATGAGAGCACAAGGGCCATTACCATAATACAAGAATGATGGTTTAACAATTAACCAAGAATAATTTATAAATTTTACTAAACCGAAAAGAGTTTAATACAAGATGAAAGATAAACTCTCCAGCATGTGTTACATGAATAGGGAAAATATAGTCTATAACTAGAAATAAAAGCTATCTAACTAAATCCTCCGTGGTTTCTTTCGATATCTTTCCTTTTTGTGCCTCCTTCTCAAAATGTCCATTTTGTAGAATAACAACAGTTTAATCTAAAACACTATGAAACAAAAAAATCATAAATATAATAAGTTATACTTGTATGTGGGGGAAACAAAATATTTTCATCTAGTTGTAACAACATACTCATCCATATCAACAAATACTATTGAAAAATTGAACAACATTTTGTTTCTAACTTCTCAACTTAATCTATGTGGTACACTCCCTCTATAGAGTACTCATGTGAGGAATCTCTATCTAGGGTTTGGTCCATGTAGTGGACTTCTCATAACCTCCTATTATTGGGCTTGACTTGTTATTGCCTTCCTTTCCCGGCTAGGCCTCTCATTGGCAATCCTATCTCGTCTTGTCATCATAGCAACCATCCTATCCCATCTTGGTCTTATTAATGATCATTGTATCCTAGCTTGATCACTCATCATCATAATGACATTTCTTGCATCCCACATGTATCACATAAATCCATCAGAGATATTTGAACAAGTTATACTTATATAATGTGATACTCATAGTGGCTTTAAAGATTGTAGGAATTAAATAAACAACCAACATTTTATTTGCAATCAATGCAAAAAACCTAAAAAAACATAGAAGTCGTTTAAGTTGAGTAGACATAGGTGTAACCAAACACCTTTCTCAAAAGAGATCAAAAGTCCAAGATATGAGCAATTTTGAGATCAAGCAAGCAATCACCCTAAAATTAGTTTATAACACCCAAGTACTACTTTTTTCTTTCAAAATCTAATATTAAGACTAACTTGGGCTTCAAGTTAGGATTTTGGGGTCAACTTAAGGTTTCATTAGGGGTTTCGGTTCCTAAACCCTAATTATCACTTTTAGTGTCCTTCTTAACTTACAAAACCCAAAACTTTATTTTTTATGCATTATTAATCCCAAATTGAGTCAAAGATGTTCTTTTATCCAAAAAGACCCAAATTTATCCGTTAAACCCTTTTGAGCGTATTATGATTACTAAATTTAATATATTAATGTTTTATACATTTAATTCATTAAAGATAGAAACTTTAGGCACTTTTTAAATTTGAGATAGAATTAGGTTTTAAAACTATTTTTATAGCATTCCTTACATTTTTCTTATCAATTTTCATATATAAATCATTATCATTGGACTTTCCTATGAAATTACTAGGATTTTTATAAGATTAAATGTTTTACCAATCTCAAGCTGCCACCAAGGTAGTGATCCAGTATCATGGCCTTGGCAACTAGGTTGGGCCAAGGCAATGGGCTCACGCCAACTTGTCTCAGCTTGCTTACATGGACACACAGTTAACATATGAGAAAAGTGGGAAAAGGACTAAGAAATCCTTACCTATTCTGGAGAGGAGATGGGGGTAAAGGGGGTAAAATCCTCAGTTCCCTTCTTCAACCTATGCTCATTTTTTCATGTGGGAAGGTGGTTAGCTCACTAGTTGACTCTATAGTCTAGGCCTCTTACATGACAAGTAAGAAGGATGTCACCTTTACCTTGCTTTGACGAACCCAGGAGGTGTCTGAAGTCGATGGGATGAAGAGAGGGTAACTCCAGTGAGATAGCAGGGAGAGGTAGAGGTGAAGGAAGGAACTCCAGTGAGATAGCAGGGAGAGGTAGAGGCGAAGGAAGGGGTTGGTAGAGCAATTGGAGGCAGAGACACATTCGACGAGTCTAGTGCAATCTTTGTGAACACATGGGGATTTTGTTGATGCATCATACCCCTTTATATAGGCTTGGGTTGGGCATTGTCGGCTCTATAATTTGGGAAAATCCTAGATAGCCTCCCATATGTGGAAAAATACTAGGTTAAGTAGGTTCGCATTGATCTCACAAAGCCAATGGAAAGATTTCTAGTATTACTCATGTATTGAGTTGTGAGAAAATCAATTAGGAAAACTTGCCTTAACTGCTACAACTTTCGTTGTTGGTTGCGAGCCCGAAGATGATCTTTTGATTATCAAAACATGATCCAATGATCAACAATGTGCACGAAAATATTAATGTCTGCGGTAATCTATTCCAAATAGAAAATATGTGTGACATTTAATATATATTCTTATTTATTCATTCACTTTAGGGTTTCTAGAAAAATCCATATCTCTCGCTACTTTTATCCTTTTAATTCAAAATTTAAAGAGAAGCTTTTTTGTATCATATCTAAGTGTAGGCAAGCTTTGAGATCAAAACTAAAAAATAAAAGGTATTTTTCTCAATCTCCAAATCTTCTCCTTTATTTTATTATGTCATGTGCCAATTTATCCTTTTCTCTTTCTATCTTTTCTATATCATTTATTTTGATTACTTTTCTCATTAGGAACCATGTGAAAATGAAACCAAAAAATCAGTGGCCTTCAACATGACTTTTCTAGAGGATTCCACACAAATCCATAATATTAACCCATTACCTTTAGTAATTTATTTATTTTAGGATTTTCTTTCTTCCTTTTTCCATGTATTCATTGTTTGACTACTAAACTCAATAAAATAATGAAAACAATTACAAAGGAATATTTTCAAATTAAATCCATAATTTTGAAACACAACTCAATAAAATACCATTATATCCTTATTATTTAAATAATTACATTTCAATTATGTAAATACATGCAAAAAACCTTGTTATAACATATTCCTATTAGTTAATATTATAATATTGTTCTCATCATTCTAATGTTACTCTTACAATCTTAAGGTCAATGTCAATACATTATAATTTAATTCATTATCATAGGATCCAAATTCACAAAAGTTGAGGATTTTACATGAAGATAAATGATAAACTATACTCCCTTTTAATTTTACACAAACCCCAAATAATTAGGTTTGGTGTTACATTTTTGTAGTTCTCAATAGACTTTAACATAGTGTGAGAACAATATGAGCAAGTTATCATTATATACTAGTTATACCTAAAACCATAAAAGCACACCCTATCAATACAAATGCATTGGTACACTTTAAGAAGATATAAACTTGTTGGTTTAATGAAACAAATTAGCTTCTATAAGACTTATATAAAGCCAATAAACCTTGAAAACAACTTTAAAGACTTTCTTTTGAACACAAAAATATCATTTAAGTATATTTCCATCATATCATACAACATAATCATAAGACCTTTGACCAAATTCTCAAAGGAAGGGTTTGTGAGGGACAACAAAGCTAAATGCCAAGAGTTACCTCTATTTTAGGTTCATGATAAACCTAAAGACACAAACACCAAGAGCAAACCCCATTTCTAAGATCATGCCCTTGCTGAGAAAAACAAGTAGGTGCATTGAGCCTTGTTCCCTTATGTGGAGAATATAGGAGAGTACAATAGGGTTATATAATAAACATATCTGATTATGTTTGTATTTTTGTCAATGTAATGTTATCTAAATAAATCAAAGTAGTTTCATGGAAATGTAACTTAAACAATACACATAGCTAAGTATAAGGATTCATACATATACAATGCACACTGTATTATTATAATCTAAGTAAGTATGAGGCAAGGCATACATTGGAACAAGAAAACTTGATAAGATATTTCAAAAGAGTCCATCAAAATGGTCCTGACAAATAATCAAGTGTGGTTTGGTTAAAACCAATAACAAACTAGTCACATGAGCATTATTGTGAAGGTTGGATGTTTTCCCTAGTCCAAGTATTAAATCTTTTGATTATTTATTCCATAATATCAAAAGGTGCATGAAAGTTCACCACATCCCATATTACATAAAAGGTCATACTTGAATTAGAATAAAAACCATCAACATGATCAGGAATTTTGAGGTTTGGGTTCCCTAATTTTGTAGGTAACTGATAAGATTTTATAAGATTAAATGAATTAATCAAAGGTGCTTATGTAGTCCTATTTCATGTCACATAATCATTAATAGTGTACAAGATTGATCAAGCTTAAACATTGGTTAAAAAAGCATCAAAATCTATTGATCAAGAGTCACAACATTGAGTCATGATTAGATCGAGATTACTCAGGGAAGTCCATTAATCAAATTCAAAAGATTAAAAGAAATTATTTCTAGGAAATTTGTCAAAACTCAATGAGTTTTAATTCTTTGATCTACTTATAATGGATGTTTTACATGTTTATGATAAAAATTGATCACTTATATGCTATTTTTTCCATGGGAAACATTTTCTATGATTCAAACAAGATCATGTCCTATTTTCACTATTAGGATAAGGGGGAAAGATGTACCTTAATATAAAAAAAAATTTAAACCAGTGACATCGGTGTTCCAGGAACAAATGTGTGTGTCTCCTACTTATCTACTCCACAAGTGTGAGATGTTGGGCCTCAACTTGACCTCACTCGTGGATCTTGGTTCCACGATGGACTGAGTCACAATCAAGTCTCACATCCGCATACCCCACTTTGATAGAGAGGGATAAAGAGGAAGAGAAGAGGGATTTCATGCATGATTAAGGACTAAGAAATTAAATCCTTCCTTGGCACACCCCCACACAACTTAGGGTTTTACCCACAATGTTTATATCATTGGATGAAAGAGGGAAAAGAGGATGGTTTTTGGGAAAGTAGAAAAAGTTTGGGGAGGCTCCAATATGTTGGAGTCATATTAAATCTAATCCTAGATCTTATCATAGTAACTCAAAGCCTGGAGAATGACAAGCTTGTATAAAGGGCAATTCGAGTGAGGGAAGAACATGAAATGGGTGGGAAAAGAGAGACTATAGTACAATCAAGTCAAGGGAGGAAAAGAGAGGGTCCATGAGTGACATGCATGCCTATTATGCTACGGGAAACTGGCCACCATGTAGCCATGCTCGTAAGCCTCCAGAAAATGGGGAAAAGGAAGATGTCCCAGAACTATTGGATCTGGGCTAGGATCCATGGCCCAACTATCGAAAAGCTATTTTTGATCCTCAAATCATGCCCATGGATCACCACTTCCCATTCATGGTTTGACTATAAGATCATGATAGAATGGTTCTAAAAGTTTGAGGTGAGAGAAAAGGAAAAAGGAAAGAAAAAGGGAAAACAAAATTTTGAGAGGGTTCACATCAAAAATTCACATCTCTTAAACCATAAGTCCGATTGACATGAAATTTTCATAGTTGGCACTAAAATATTTTCCTCTTCTCATAGAAAGTTTTTGGGTTGGATTTGGTTATGTTTGAGGATGTAAAAAATGCACATTATTTCCTAGAAATTAATGCATTTAAAATTATAAAAAAAGGGCATACAAACTACTTGGTATATGCCTCCAACTATTTTTGGAACAATTCATACTTAGTAGGTGGAATGGTAAAGGAAAGGGACAAGCACGGTCGTCGCTTGATGCAAAGGGTTTGAAAAGTGATTTTATCATACATAAATTTATCATCAAGGTATATGTGATCCAAATTCATCCAAGTTATGAAGAGAGATATCATTGAGTGAAATTGAGCATGTTATAAGCATATAAATACATATAAGGAAGAGAGAGAAAAACACACTTCATCACATCTTCCCCACATTGAAAAGTAATTCATCCCCAAATTTTAATAATTCTTTAAAACAAACATGGATTTCAAATTCCACATCATAATATATCCTTACTCAATAATTAGTACCGTTACCTCCTCCTCATTCTCCATATATACCAAAATCATCTTTAAAATTAGTCATAATGATTATCCTTCTGTCACAAAAGGAAAGACCATCCTGTGAATCAAAAACCATCATTGATGGCTTCAAGTATAAAAGATGACTTTCAAGTCCAGCATTAGGGTTTTAGGCCTTTACATTGGATCTATGTGTGGTCATTCATGATTGAGGTTTCAAGAATCATATATTCTAGACCAATATGATATTTTGACATTGTATTTCCTTATCAAAATCAATGGACAGTCCCAAGAGCTTAACCCTAAAACATAATCACATTGGTCTACATGACCATTATCCATGGTTCCAAGATCTGATATACGAATGTCATAAAATGTATATATCAAGGGTGATATGGAGATCTAGATAGGATAATTGTCGTTCCCTACCCAAAAATGAATACAATATAGATATTCATGCATAGAGATCTACCCTTTTAGTGAAACATCACATAAAGAAAGTGTCGAAGTCCCCACCAATTTTTATACAATAAATGAGAAAAGATAGATTGTGAGAGCCATGGTGTAAAGTGAGTGATTATCCACGGTTGATAAGAAAATAGAAACTAAAATCAAAACCACAGATTAGATTCAGTGATCTAATTATGAGCGGGTAATGATTAGCACCCCCATTTCGTTGGTAAACTGGAATGAAAACATTATCAGGTTGTGAGGAGATTGATTGATTCAGGATGGTTGAAATAAATAAAATATGAAAAGAAAATAAAACAACAATTTTTATTGTGAGCATGATTTCATGGTTGATGGTGTATGTGGCCTTCCTTTAATGGCCCCAAGAGTCCTAATTTTAGGTGTATTCTGGTCTAGATCACCTCAAAACATCCCATGACAAAGATCTGTCATTGCTGATCAAGATTGATGCACATCATGATAGAGGCTGACTAATAGAAGTATGCTTAGAAAAGTAGATATGGTTTTTTAAGAGTACTAAAAAAGTAACAATTGTAAGAGTGACATATTAGTTTTAGAAGATGATACATCAAATGTGGCAATAGATCAATTCTGGTGCAGCAGTTATAGATTAGACAGAAATAGACAACAAATTCAATATTTAGGCACAATAGTTAAAGTAGTTTGCCCATATATAAATCTAGAAGAGTCAGTGATGTCATAGAAAGGATCTTCTAATAACAGATAGAAAGTAAAAGATGGAGATAGTGATTTCTATAGTTTCAGGATAGACAAGAGGGTCTTGGAATACACTAAGTACGGGGTCCATTTGTAGGTGGATTTTAGGGTCTGGGATTCTGAGTAGATCTTTAGGAAGAGGTAACAGAATGTACTGATGCACCCCACAATATATGCAGAATGGGGTGAATCTTCATGTGGCATGTGGAGGATGGCTCTGATCTTCCCAATGTCCCAGGGTGAAAAAGAAGAAATCTCATCTATCCAATAATTTTAGGAATATTCTGACAAATATTGGAGAAACTTCAACATAAAGATAAGTTGGAGTTATCTCTCATATTTTTCTGGTGTACCAGTTGAAAAGAAGAAGTATTCTATTTGAGAAAATTTAAATGGGAAAGTTGTGAAGAATAGCCTATATCAGATAGAATTGAAGAATAATTTCATTTTCGATCTGAAAGAAGGTTTCTTTGCAAAAGACACCAAACATGGTGAAAATGAAAAAATAGGTCATTTAAATAGGCAAAAAATATGGAAAATTGTGGGATAAAGGCATATGTTGGATGTGGATTGGATTTCATTATTATCTAGGGGATAAAAATTAATAATGAATTTCTAGTGAGTGAGTAAAATGGGGTGTTAACAGTATGCCCATATCAAGGTGAGGTCCGAGATAAGTGTCAGATTCGCAGGTTTGAGCCAAGTCTGGCCTCAAGTTTTTGTCACGAAAGGCCAAAAAAGTTGGACTCATCAAGGATGTTCTGACAAACCTTGTGGAAGATAGAAAGTGAGTGTGGTGTATCTTCCTTCTAAGACCGAATTAGTGAGGAAAATATTGGGAATAAATGATTTCTCCATAGTGGCCACCTATAACTTTGGTAGTTTCCTATATCTAACCAATCATTTGATCCCCTTATGTTTCTACGAGTGTCTCCTATCATAGATTCATTCTAAAACTAGCTCATGTTTGTTTCTCTCACAAACTTGTGCCTTAGTGAGAAAAAGGTGAATGTGAAAAAGCAACTATAGGTGTAGTTTTTCAGTGAAACATTATGATCTAGAGTCATTGATTTCAAAATAGTGGTAACCACTATGCCTGAAAAACATAATCTAGAGAAAGAAAGAGTAGTCATCCTTCTTCTGATGCATCTTTAGTATTTTTTTATTTTTTAGTATCTTGAGTGGGCCAATTGAGATTAAGGACTAGAGCTCTTAAAAGAAACAAATGAAGAGTTTGCTTATTAAAATAAGGACTGGGTCATCATATTGGTTATTGCATTCTAGACAAGCATTTCGATTTTAGGTAATATTTCCATCCAGTGAATGTATTGATTAGCTGTCTTGTTGATTAAGGCATCTAAGATTGTACTGAGATTGGACGTTCAGACTATCATCTAATGAAAGGTAGCCTTATGATGTGTTCACTTATTGGTTTTGCTCTGTCATCTAGAGCATCGATGTTCCTTGAGTTTCTAGGTCTCATTCTTAGAAATCAAAGATTTGAGCTAAACTCAAGGTTGTGAACTCAAGGTTGTGAGGAAGAATCTACAATTCAATTCATTTTTGAGTCATGATCCAAGAGTCGAAAGTTGTGTGCATGAAAGCAAGCTTATAACAGTAGCATTGATCCATAATTAGTCAAAAGGGTTTTTATTTAAATGAAATCTACATTTTTATTATAAGTTTGCTTGGATGAGGCTCATGATCTAGTTTAAGATCTTGGTTCAAGACCCAAACAAATTTTAGAATGGATGCATGATTTGGTTTAAGTTAAGGTCTTGATGTAGGAATTGGAAGATATTTTTAAAGTGATGCATGATTTGGTTCAGTTTAAGGTCCCGATTGGGGACCTTAAAGAGATTTTGAAATTTATGCATGATTTGGATTAGTTAAGGTAATGAGCCAAGACCTAAAGAGATTTTGAAATTGATGAGGTATATGGTTTTGGCCTACTTTTAGGTCATAGTTAAGGACCCTAAAGATTGTATGTAGATATGGTAGTTACTTCTCTTTAAGAAAAATAGATTTTGGTTTTTGAATCAAGATTCGACATTATCAAGTTTTTATCCATATTTTTAGGGTTTTTATGGTCCTTGAAATTTTGCTAAAAATCTGGACCATTTGTAGTTTTTACATAACCTTTTTTGTCTTTAATAGAGAGGAAAAGCAAGGTGGGTCGAGCACCCTTCCCTGTCTTCTTCTCCTATAAAGGTAGTAGATATGGCAACCAAATCAAAGCATTTTAGGTGAGGATGGTAGTGAGAGGAGAGAGGAAGAAAGGTGATGGATTGTGGGGATCTACTAATTCTAGGACCTCAAATTGTGGTGTTCCACCATATCGGGTGGTGTTAACCTGGGAGAGGCATTGCAACAGTGGGGAGCTTCTGGTAGTAATCTCTAGCAGTGTTTTAGTGTGGTTTTCAACTACATCTTTCTCAGGGTAGGCATAACTTTCATTCTTGCACTGTGGTTTGATAGTTTTATCTCTTGATTGATAGATCCAAAGTTTTACTTCCCAGTGTTCTTTGTGGTCTGGAGGTTGAAAAGAAAGAGGATGTGTGTTCTATTTTGTGATTGAATTGATTTTATCATTTCTTTTCATTTTCTCAGCTGTCTGTTGCCTGATCAAGTCACCTTCATATGTTGTAGAAATCTCTTTATATTTATGTCATTGTTGTGAAGATGGCTTCTCAAGATTGGCATGGGGCAGATCCCTTTGTATATGAGCTAGATGCTTAGATGGACCGAGGCTACCCTTG
Source organism: Alisma plantago-aquatica (assembly GCA_963693085.1). Classification (NCBI taxonomy): domain Eukaryota; kingdom Viridiplantae; phylum Streptophyta; class Magnoliopsida; order Alismatales; family Alismataceae; genus Alisma; species Alisma plantago-aquatica. Next base: position 1,274,502,044 of record OY856412.1, on the reverse strand, counting down.
GTATGAACGTTTACCTTTCTGATTGAATATTTGTCTTCTCTATTAACATTCTGACTGAAGTCTTTTTGAGAAGACATCATGGCAGTGTGAATATGATCAAGGTAGAACCACTTCCTATTGAGAGATATTTCAATCATCCAGTGTTGTTGATGAATCTGCATCATTGAGAATGTTGAGTAGGCAATGAGGTAGAAACTTAAAAACTTTAATCATTTTTATTTATGGTTTGTCTTAATACACATGAATTGGGCTTTCTCACCATGTAGAAATGATTTTGATTTTGTCTTTGTATTTATTCCTTTAGGGTATCCAATTTTTGAATATTCATTAGAGCACCTGATGGAATGAGCTACAATATATGTATGAGAGCCTGGTGGCAGAGGAGGTGGAATTGTTGGAGAGGACCAGATTTGGTATCATAAGTGAATGTGTGATATCAGATGGAACCTATCTCCTTCCTTTGATTGAGCACTTCCATCTAGAGGACAATAATTTTCACTTTGATTTTTGCAAGTTGGCTGTCACCACGAGTGAGGTTTTAGAATTACTAGTTTGGGGATTGGATGGAATCCCATTAGTTCTTTTTATTAACCAACTAGAGTGGGGTCTCTACTTCCTAGATGTGATTATAGGACTGAACCCTATAGATATTGAGTTGATCTCAAAGTATGAGGTCAAGTTTACTTGGTTGAGGTCCACCTTCTTTCATGAGGGAAAGCAATGAGGTGCTAGTTATCCTTTGTATGTAATCATATTGTTCTAGGTGTTTCTGTTTGGCTCGATCATCAGTTTCCTGTTGAGCAACTAATTTTGAAATAGAGGAGGTGCGTGTTGGTTGTCCTTTATACTGGATCCAGATGCAATTCCTTCTTTTTGATGGGGTGGTGGCATGTATGCCCATCTACTAATGTGTTTTTGATGATGTCTTGTGGCAACTTCAAAGGAGATACGGTCCAAGCTAAAAAAGGTTGTGGAGTCTTTTTAGGTTTGATTATGATGAGCTTTTACCCATTAATTTGCATTTAATGCCTTGAAATAACTGCAACAAATAATTTTCTTTGACACATTTTTGTAGATGTTGGGCTATGAGCACTTATGACTGCATAGACATGTTACATTGAGTGGTCTAGAAGGCTATCTGTATGCCTCCCTTCCTAATTGTCACAATTGGGTTGGTTTTGCCAGTACGATGCCAAATGAGCAGTGGAGATGCGAACTGGAGATGGTGCCCACAAATGAAGTATGCATAGTTCATTGAACATTGTATTTTATTGTGAATATGCACTTTATATGAATTCAATCATTGTTCGTCCTAGCTGTGATTCATCATCTTCTCTAGGCTTCAGCATGGTGAGGCAGCCATGTCTTGTGCAACCTATATTGAGGCGTTGGCTCTGTATGCTTGCCAAATCTAGTTTGAGTCTCCCTCTAGGAGTGTGTTTTATGTGGAAGAGTGTGATTTTTATCTGTGGGTTGGTGGATATCATATCCCTTTTGACCCTCTACCTGAGTTAATACTTCCTAGACTTGGTATTTTTCAAGTTACTCGGGAGCTGATGTATGGGAAGATGACACGTGAAGAGTACCTAAGGTGGTTCTTTGTGCATGATCAACCTATTTGTTGACTTGAGAGTTATACATTGTCCATATTTTGATAATGACTTAACCATTCCATTCATATGTATCTAATATGTCAATTTGAGACTGATTTTCAGAATTAGGTACATTAGAAGGATGAATCCAATCAAGCCCCAGCTTGATCTAGTTCTAGTCAAAAGCAATGCAAATGCACTTTTTTTGGAAAACACCCTACAACCCATAAAGTGTTTTTTGTAATCATTTGTATTGGTGTAATGACTTATAACTAAGATGATAAAAATTAGGAGCCCTAAATTTGAACGTTTAATCACTCCAATGAAATTTTCCAAAATTCATTACACGGTATTTTTTCAATCGAGTTTTGTTTATTTTAAACTCGACTGATCCCCTTGATGAATTTTGAGAAAGTTCAGGTTCAGTTGAGTTTACCTTGCATAGAACTCGACCGATCCCTACACTGAGCAAAATTGATTTAATTGGTTTGGTCAAGTTTCATCCTGGATTAACTTGACCAGTTCTTTAAATTGGCTTCCTCACATACTGCAATCTGTGGATCTATCTTTATTGAAACTTGACCAACTGCACTATACAGAATGTGGAGAAAAAATGATTCTAGCTGTTAGAGTGTTGTAAAACTCAAAATTATATATGTTGCAACCCTCAAAATAGCTAGGAATTGTTCCTTAGTGATCCTACCCTCTAGTGGACACCCCCAACTACAAATAGGATCTCTTAGAGTTCATTCTGAGGTTTCTCTTTCATGCTATTCAAGCTCATAGATATAGTTGATTGCATCCAGTCTACTAGTACCCCTTTCTCTCTCTTATTTGCAAATCAAAATGTCCATATGAGTGAGATAGGATCTGTGTGAGAGAGCTACTTCATGGTATGATTGTAAAGATATCAAAGCTTCCTTTTCTCCAACCCCTTTCTTTAAGATCAAGTTGGCAAAATCTTCTCCAAGTGAAGTAGAAGGTGTAAGTTTCTTCAAGTTCTAGAAGAAGGTGCAAAAGCTTCTCCAAGGTGAAGGATAAGGTCAAGGCTAAAGATCAAGGAGTAGAAGTGGGTAAATCCTTCAAGGCAAGAGACTCTATGCAAGAAGAGGATCTTCTTGTTGAAGGTATCCATATACTTGCAAGAGTGGGTACGACCTTATAGAGGTAGAAGACTCTATCTCCTCCAGATAGGTAAAACCTTGGTTGGTTATTGGCTCCGTTGTCCTTAAAGGGAAGGTTGGGTATTCTTGACCCAGAAAAGGAAGGTCATATTGTATATGTTGTAATGGAATATAAGTATACATTGGTTGCAAAATCCTAGGGCTTGACCTCTCTAGGTAGTGGACTGACTATCTCCAAGTTTGGGGATTGGAACCACCCTAAACATTTTGTTTGCTTGTGATTGTTCAATTTCTCTCATCCTTGCTATGTATGTTTAGTTACACTATAAATTCAATATTAGCAATCCCATACATAGTTGTAACTTGAAGGTCTAATGAATTTTGTGCCAACATTTTTAGATCTATTCACCCCCTCTACAACCCATTTGATATAACAAGTGGTATCAGACCCACAATCTTCTTTGATAAGATCTCCTACAAGATGAGAAGATGGGCAACAACCTACTTGGGTCCCTCTACCTAGAGGTTCTTCTTCATGAGACCCCCAGTCTTGGACGACACTAATTTCCTTTATTGAAAATGATGGATGCAATTCTACCTTCAAGGAATGAACTATGACATGTGGAAGGTGGCGATCCTTCCATAAAAGGAGATGATGGGGAAGATATCCACTTGGGATGAAGCTACGGTTAAGAAGGAGCAATTGAATTCAAAGGAAATAAGCATCATCTATGCAACTCTCACCCCCTCCGAGTTCAACCACATCTCCTCTTGGGGCACAACCCATGAGATTTGGATAAGTTATGCATCACCAATGAAGGCACCAAGCAAATCAAGGAGTCTAATATATACATGCTCAAGGGACTTCTTGAAAACTTCAAGTTGGGCAAGAAGGAGAGAGTGGCAGAGATGTACACAAGGCTCAAAATCATCATCAATTGACTTGCTCAATTGGGCCACATCATGGGCAAGGGGACCATCAACTCCAAGATCTTAATGTATCTCCCAAAGAGATGGGAATCCAAGGTGATTTCTATTAAAGAAGTTAAAAGTTTTGGTGAAATAGTGCATTCAAATCTTAAATGTAAGCACTTCTCCAACAACAAGAAGGATGCCAGCCTACTTCTCCTTCTTCAAGTGAAGATGAAGCCCCAAGTGAGCATGAAGCTAACTACTCCAAGGGTAAGCACTTCAATGAAAAGGCTTTCTCCTCCTCCACTCTAAGGTGCTATGGATGTGGGCAAAAAGGCCATTACAAGAATGAGTGTCCCAAGGCTGAGAAGTCCTACCACAAGAGAAGCTCCAAGAAAAGGGATAAATAGAAGAAGGATGGCAAGTACAAGAAGAAGGACAGGAGTAAATATGCAACCCATACGGCATGAGAAGACACCTCTTCTAGTGATGCAAGATCTAATGCGGGAGAATGACATCTTGCACTCGTAGACTCTATAAGTGAAGACAATGGTGAGGTAAGTGAGATAAATGGAAAATAGATTGTTGATAGTGGTTTCTCAGAGCATATGACAGATGAAATCAACCACTGCAACCAATTCAAAAAGAAGAAAGGAGAATCAATGACATTTGGTGACAACAATAAAGGTAAAGTGATAGGTGAGGGCTATGTAGGTGATTTACTATGCATCGAGAATGTTCTTCTTATGGATGGACTAAATCATAATTTAATTAGTGTTAGTGAATTGTACAATAATGGATATCTTGTTCTTTTTTCTCCCTAGAATGCTTGATTCTAGATTCCCTCTCCTATAATGTTATATATAAGGGAATTAGAAATGATAATATTTGTGTTATTGTTCTGGACTCTATTAAGCCTATTGTTGGTAGATGTCTTGTTTCCAATTCAAATGATATCTCCTTATGGCACTGTAGGCCTAGTCATGTAAATATTCATCAATTGCAGAAGTTGAGCAAAAAGGACTTAGTCAAAGGACTTCCTGCATTGGATTTTGAAACAGATGAGTAATGCTAAACTTTCACACAAGGAAAGAAACCAACTCCCCCTTAAAATTTAAAGAAGTCATTAGTACCAAGATAGCTCTTGAACTTCTTCACATTGATCTATTTAGACCAATGAGAACTCAATCACTTTGTGGTAGCAAGTATTGCCTTGTGATTGTCATTGAATTTTCCCATTATACTTGGACCTTCTTTCTTGTTTCAAAAAGCGATAATCTTGATATTTTCTCGACCTTTTGAAAATAAGTTGAAAATGAAGCTTCTTACTAGATCGTATCTATCCACAGTGAACATGGGGGAGAATTTGAAAATGACTTGTTTGAACAGTTTGGTGAGGAATCTGGATCTGCACATAACTTTTTTTCACCTTGAACGCCTCAACAAAATGGGGTTGTAGAGAGAAAGAATATGTAACTATAGGAAATGGCTAAGACTATGCTTCTAGAGTATGATACTCCAAATAAGTTTTTTGCTGAAGTTGTTAGTCCTTCATGTTTTGTGCAAAACTGGGTTTTCGCTCATCCATCTATGAAGAAAACCCCATATGAGCTATAGTGTGGTAGAAAGCCTTCCATCGATTTCTTTCATGTTTTTAGTCATCCTTGTTTTGTTTTGAACACCAATGATTCACTCGACAAGTTATCTAAAATCTTACAAGGATTTCTTTCTTGGCTATAACACTACTAGATAGGCTTATAGAGTGTTTAACATTGAATTGTCTAAAGTAGAAGAATCTATCAATGTAAAATTTGTTAAGACTAACCACTCTATTTCCAAGAATAATGTTAATGATGATGTTGTAGATGAGCTGATCCCTCACATGAAAGAGCTCAACATTGTTGATAAAGGAAAAGAGGTGTTAGTTTATGAAGAAGGGAAAGATGAAGAAAAGAAGGATCCAACTCCCCAATTGCAAAACATTATCCAAAAGAGCTCATCATAGGTAATACCTTTGAAACAGTGAATACATGGGATGATTACAACAAAGAGCAAGCCGACAACACCTTGATCGATCAACTTGAGCAAAAGAATGTCAAAGTAGCTCTCAAGGATGATGAATGGATACTAGCCATGCAAGAAGAATTGGAGAAGTTTGAGAAGAACAAAGCGTGGACCCTAGTACCAAGAACAAGCGATAGAAAGATCTTTAACACCAAGTGAGTCTACCACAATAAGCTTGATTAAAGTGGAAAAGTGGTAAGGAACAAAGCAAGGTTAATAGCCCAAGGTTACAAAAAATAAGAAGGTATTTATTTTGATGAAACTTATGTACCAGTTGTTAGACTTGAATATATTAAATGCTACTTACTTTTTCTAGTTATAAGAATTACCCTCTTTATCAAATGGATGTCAAAAGTGCATTTTTGAGTTGTACAATAGAAGAGGTAGTCTATGTGGCTCAACCTCCCAACATTGAACACGATAAATTGCCTAACCATGTTTATTTGTTATAAATCTCTCTATGGACTCAAAGAAGCACTAAGACCTTGGTATGAGAAACCAAAGAACTTTTTGCTAGACAATGGCTATATCATGGTCAAAGTTGATTTTACCTGGTTTCTAAAACACACTTCTAGCAATTTTTTCATTATTCAAATTTATGTTGATGATATTATCTTTGGCAAGATGGATCTTGATCTTTTTAAGGAGTTTGTCTCTTTTATGTAGAGTGAGTTTGAGATGAGCATGATGGGGGATCTTACTTTCTTACTTGGATTCCAAATCAAGCAAACCAAGGAAGGTACGTTCATCAACCAAGGCAAGTACACTAGCAAACTACTTATGTTCTTTGGTATGAAGAACACATAGTTGATGGAAACCCTCATGTTAAACACTGCCAAGCTTGACAAAGATGTAGAAGGTGAGAAAGTGGATGAGAATCTCTATAGAGGTATGATTGGAATTTTACTTTTTTTAACTACCTCTAGACCTGATATAATGTTTAGTGTTGGCTTAAATGTTCTCTTTCAATAAAGCACAAGAAAATTATGTACCATAGAAGTTAAGAAAATTCTAAGGTATCCAGCCAAAGCTCAAAATTTTGGACTATGGTATCCCAAGTTAAGGGACTTTACTCGTAATGCCTATAGAGATGTTGATTATGTAGGTTGTTTGCTTGATAGAAAGTGCAAAAGTGGCGCTTGCTTCTTACTAGAACCATGCTTTGTTTCTTGGTTCTCTAAGAAACAAAGCATAGTACCTCTTTCAACTATCAAAACTGAATACATTGTAGTTGAAAGTTGTTTTGCCCAAGTCCTATGGATGAAGCAAATGATCCAAGACTTAAAATTCATTTTGATGCTTCTCCTATCTATTGTGACAATTCTAGTGTGATTAATATCTCTGAGTTTATATTGCATAGTAGAGCAAAACATATAGAGGCCTATCATCACTTTCTTCGTTACCACGTTACCAAGAAGGATATATATATATATATATATATATATATATATATATATATATATATATATATATATATATATATATATATATATATATATATATATATATATATCACGCATGTGGATAGAGAGAATCAGCTTGCAGACATTTTGACTAAACCTCAAGATAGAGGGCAATTTACTTTTATTAGATCCAAACTACTTATAACTTTTCTTAATGGCATTGACATGGAATCTAGCTAGATTTTACATACCTATATGTCTTACTCACCATATGCTTGATAAGTTCTATATTGACATGTTTTCATACCTTGTTTTTTTCCTTTTTTTTGGCTACTTTTTTGTAAAAAAATGCTTTATCACAAAATAGTAGCCAACGATGAGTGAAATGTGTCTCAATATATTTAAAATACATAATAGGCTAGAAAAATAAATTTATATAGCATTCTAGAGGCTTAAAATTATATTTTCTATGTTTTGGATAGGCTGACCAATCTGTCAAGCTTGACCTGATACAGCTCGATCGATCCCTGACTGAGGACAAAGCTGAAATACCCAATTGGTCAAGTTTTTTGAACTTAGAACTCGACCAACATCGGTAGTGGACCAAATTTATAGAGGGTATTAGTTGACTTTTCTCCCTCTCCAGTAGATAAAATCTGACCAAAGGACTTTCTCCAAAGCTCTCCCTCCAACCATAGGCTAACCCATCCCCCTCCTACACCCCTCCTAGTCGTAGATCAACCTTCCTTGCCCCTCTAACACATGACCTAGGTGATTAAGTGACCTACCTTGTGTGTTTCTATTCTTGTTAGGTGGTTGTCTTCTCTATCCTTGACCTCATGGCCTCCAACCATAGGAAGAGATTTGCCCCAACTAGAGAAACCTCCTCACCAGCTGCTCCAAGGCACATTTCCTTCTATGGTACCTCATTCTTCTCAACTCAAGCCTTAAATAGGTATAAGGAACTCCTTCCTAGGATTCCCTTTCCATTTTGAGCCTTGTTTGAACATTGTTTTGTAGCCACTGAGGTGATTAAAGAGGTATCTAGGGTGTTCAAAGCACATCATCTAAGTGCTTTGTGTGTAGAGCGTTTGTGCTTCCAAAATGCCATTTGAAGAACGAAAGTTATCCATGAATTATATGCGAATTTGATGTGGAACTACACCACCCTAGTCTCACCACCTAATACCCAAGTCATCTTGACTTCAATGATTGTCGGTGCCAAGACAACCATATTTGAGCCTTCTTTAAATAACTATTTTTCTAGTACCAATGTCATTGCTTATTGGGTGGCTTCCCACTACAATTCCATGGCCATTTGGACCCTGAAGGTTTCTACAAGAGCTTTGATCCTCCTCTTACCCTTCCTAACATCTATAAGTTCCTAAAGAAATCAGTTGTCCCATTTTGGAAGAAATCAACCCTAGCCTACTCTTCCCTTGATAATAAGACAAGACTTATCACCCTAGTGGTAAATTGCAATATCCATCCCAAAATAAATCAAACCGATATTGCAGAGAACTTGGCGGTGATCATTTATTGTCTCTTGAAGGATAATGGGGTTAAGTGGGCTCGTTACATTATAAATCATATGATCTTCTTCGAATCTGGGAAGAACAACATAGGCAAGCATTTCTCTTATCCAAACTTGATTTGTGGTGTGTTTGGTCACCATAATGAAAAATTCCTCATCCATGACCTTGGATACAAGCCAAGTCATAGAGGTTTTGTATTACTGAGACAACCATCAAGAAGACCTTTCTACCCACCTCTTCTTCCACCACACTTGGTGCCTCTACCTCCACCTAGGCCCCTCCTCAACCACCACCACCTCAACCTGGCCACACATCATTTTTCGTGTCCAATGAAGCCCTCATGGGATAAATGATACATCAACATGTGTATAACCTTTATATTTAGGATCATCTCCACCAAGACCTCTATGAGATCATGTCAAATAAGAGCATGTCCTGTGGCCAGACCTACCCATCCTATCAAGCTTACCTAGGAGTTGACTATGACTCCTATGCATACAATCAGTTCTACCCTGACCCTGTTACAACCCCAATCTTTGGGTTCATATGGTTGGATATGTAATTTCCCCAATAAATGTAGGATTATGGAAATTGTATGAATTATATGAATTGAATGGATTCCCTTTGCAATATTATCTTTATGCATGTGATTTTGTGGATCATAATATATTAATGAGTCCAATATGATTAAAAGAAAAAGAAGAAATCAAAATAATGCATCTTTAAGAAGGAAATTTGAGATAATGATGGAAATATGAGATATATGTGGGAAGATGTGTGATTGACTCATCATAGATGAGATTTTGAGTCCACATGGTTTCTAATGGTAAAAGGAATCCAAATAAATGATATTAAAGAATAGGAGAGAGAAAATATGCGTAAAATATCCCTTAATAAGTAATGACTTGCATATTAAGAAAAGTGTCTCATACTTTCGTATTTGAGTCCCAAACTTGGCACACAAGTAGTTTAAGTAATTATGAAATTTCCTCAAAAAATTGGGATTAAAAGAATAAATGGATTAAGGGACACAAATTTTTAATGAAATCCTAAAGCGAGAGGAATATATACATGTCACGTTATTTTCCCAATTTATTAGGTAATAAATCCTAGATTTAACCAACAGGCACGACACGATAGTCATTGGATTAAGGTCCAAGGGCGTCTAGGTCATCTCCTACCTCAGGTGGAATAGGAAATCAGAGAAGTTTGGTTCGAGTTGGATTCTCTCACAGCATGCATCGTGTAACGACCCCGCCTCCCGGTAACACCCATTTAAGGGAGACCGAAAGGTTAGAGCCATTGTCCAATAACCTGGATCAAAGGTTCGACAACTAATCAATAACAATTATCAAATTTCACCAACTAAACTAAAAACCGGTACAAAATAAAACTTTGCATACCTTTTTCAAAACTGGGATATCTACATCTATCCGCATCAGGAGTCTATTCTAACTAATCCTCCTTTATACTTTAACTCTTAATTAATTTCACATATGCCACTTTACTATTTATCCTTTTCAATCTTGTACCTAAAACGCCGACAAACAAAACATCGGTCGGCATATTGGAATATGCTCGTATGTGGGGACAACCAGAAGTTTGCACATATGGATAACAATCTAATTATCACAATCAAGTTAATTAACAAGACAATTTACACTTTTCAGTATGACATTCTCCACCACTTTTTCCCTAACCCTGGCATATCCACTTTCAGGTTTCACTTTTGCCATTGACTTAAGGCCACCTTCTCAGTCCCGAGCTTGGTGCCTGGGGTCACCACTCATGGTGCTCTCTAGTCATGCAATATCATGTGCCACCTTCTCATTCCCGAGCTTGGTGCCTGGGGTCACCACTCATGGTGCCCATGGGTCTTCCCTCCTAGGCTTGACCCCTTTGCATCAGCCATCAGGGTGTCATGTAGGTGCAAGAGTACATACTTATAATATAATTGTGATAATCGTAGTGACTTTATAAATTTGCAAGTACGAACATCCAACTGTTTAGATTGCATTCAATGGGAGGAAACATTCAGAAAACCCTCAGGAAACTAATGAGATTAACCATAATTAACCACATACCTGTCAGGCAGACTCAGGTGCAGGAATAATCCAAACAAGCAAGTAATCCAGAATCAAGCAAGCACACAATTCAGTCCTGAAATTACATTCGATTCCTTTTTATCAAAATCTATCCAAACCATGTTGCTACTTATGGTTTCTATTCCTTTTTAGGGTTTCTTCCTCTTTTTAGGGTTTACTTTGCAATTAGGATTTTACTTCTCTTTACTCTTTTTAAACCCTAATTTTCTCATCTATCCTTCACGAAAGTTATTAAGGTTACCTTTTACAAACACATAACCTTAATTTCAGAAAAAGCATAATTAATCATTAGTGAAGCCCATTTAGCCTCTTTTACATTAAAGATACCATTTTATCCTTTTAATCCATGACAAGATCTTTATGCTCATTTATCATCAATTCATAGTTCATTATGGTCTAATTCACATATGAACTCTATTTAACATTAATTCTACCTTTATTCATTAGAAAACTCTAATTTCTATATTAAGGGTATTTACCCACAATTAGGAATTTTTATACTCAAAATAGCTTAGATTCATCACATCTTAGCTTTATTCACGATTTTGAATAATTAAAGTCATTAAGAGTCGAATTTGCCAACTTTAGGGTTTCAAGGCCCATTAAAGTATATTCATGCACATAAACCTCTAAATTAACTAATTATATGCAAAGTTCATCCTTTTTGTTCCTAATGTTCCTTTTTATCATTAACAAGTTAATACCAACTTTAATCATCCATTAAACCCAACGAATTTCATTAATCATCTCAAAATAGGGTGTCCTAATCTTTAATTCATTAAAGTTGATAAGTTACACTACTTTTAGAATTACAAGAGGGATTAGCTTCTATATGCATTTTTATTGGATTCCTCTCATTTTTTTGAGCAATTTTCATATTTTTCATGTACTAATCCGAGCTATGAATAATTAACTACGAATTATACAAAATCCACTTACTTCGGCCAATGAGAGGCTGCCACGTAGGCCTTTCCATGCAACGAACTCGGCTTGTTGAAGAACATTTAGAAATTATGAAGATATCCTCGATTAAGTTGTTGGTGCTTCTTACCCCAGAGGGGTAAAATGGACTAACACCACCCTGCTCCTTCTTTCTCATGCAAACCCCGGGCCATCGCCCTAACTGTCGACCTATAGCACTTCACAGGCTGCCTACCACCACTTTGAGGCTCGTACCTTGCCGGAACTTCTTTCCTATCTCTGTCCCCCCTGCCGTAGCCAACCAGGCTGCAAAGCATGGCCAAGTTGGCCCGTGTCGTGAGTGCCAAGCTCCCATGACTTGCTGCACTGTTTGTAGGCCTTCGGTAGCTGTTGCGTGAAGACAGGAGGGTGGGATAGATAGACAACTTTTCCTGGGTGGTCGTGGGAGCCTCATGCCTCCCTTGAGCCCCATCACAGCTCCCTTGTCATCCTGAGATAGCATTACCTCCCACTATTAGGGTTTACACAAAGAGGAAGATGGGAGAGAGAGAAAGGACTTGGGATTCTCTTAAACTCGAGCCATAGGCTCTCCCCCTTTTATAGGGGAGGGTGTCCACACCCCAAGACGTTCATCCAAGAGGGAACAAGCCCTCTCTTATTAGGAATCCTATTCCTTCCATGAGAATCAAGCTTCTCTATCTCTTAAACAACGTCTTAAAACAACATATTCATTGGATTTTTAGGAATACGAAAATCCTCTCCCTTATCCTCTTTAGACTTGCCTTTTAATTCATTAGCCACGAAATTCTATTTTCCTTAAGTAGAAAATACCACCTCTTTAGCAATGCCACCAAAATTCATTAATAATGTATTACCTTGCTCTCTTATTTTTCTTTATTGGTATTCTCTCTTTCATTTCCTCCATTGGGGCTCCTTGGACCCGAAGAAACTCTAAGATTTCGAAATTCCTTTATAAGGTTACTTATTATCCTTCTAGATGCATCAATAATCATTATTTCTCATTAACCTATTTATCTCTTATTAAAATATCTCCTTTTGAGGATTTCTATTTTTCTTTCTTTTTATTTTCCTCATTGGTATTCCTTTTAACCTTAGGAATCCTTTGGATACGAAAATCCACCAAGGATAATTCAACTATACCTCTTTTCACTTATTTTCCACATTTTATCATTGTTTTCAATTTCTTTCTTAATAAAGGAATATTTAATTGATCTTTTCTTTTCTTATTGCTTTCTTTTTGTAACTTTGGACTCCTTGGAACCCAAGGAACCCAAGAGGCACAAAATCCACCTTTAGATTAAATACTTTCACCTTCTAGAGGTTTCTACATTTTTCCTTTTCTCCATTTCTTATTAAATATGGAGTTCCTTTTGTCTTTTCCTTGTCATTGGGCCCAATAGACAATATAGCCCACCAAACAATCATCAAGGCTATTGTAACTAAAATAAATTTATTCAAAACAAATTATATCTTTATTTGTTCAAATATCTTTAATATGAGAAATCACATTTCTCACCAATTGAACCCAAAAGTTGGGGTTGTAACATCCTTCCCGTCTTATAGTAATTTATCCTCAAAATTCCATCAAGCTAATAAACAAATCAGGATGAGCATTTCTTATGTCCATCAGGGCTCTCATGTGGCTTCACCCTTTCCATGGTGCTTCCCAAGAACCTTCATCATCTCATATTCTTCCATCTGAGTTCTTTCTTACTTTGGCATATCGTACCCTCATAGGTGACTCAGGACATTTTAGCCTCCCAAAAGCTGAATAGGTTCAGGGCTCCGCACATGGCTTGGGTACCTCACATGGTGCTCTAGATCGGACTCATGTAACACATTATACATTATGTTATCCTAAGGGGTAAGGCTAAACACAACCATATCAAATGGACCATGCTACCAGGTTTCAACTCTCTTAGATATAACTTAGAGGGGTCAGATTTTCACGTCACATACTCTCCCATACTGAACTACATGTCAGTATGCTTTGCATCATTTCATGACTCATGTCGCCTATGGGCTCTCTTTAAGCCATTGCACGATCAAAGCGACTTCATCTGCACACATTGTGGTCCTTATCTGACCTTTGCGAGGTCCATTCACCAACATCATCTTAATGAAGTGGTATCCGACACAACATCCCTTACATAGTTTCTTTATATCCTGATACTGGCTAAGGTGGTTATCATCACATCTCTCATAGGCAAGAACTACCCTCCATGTATCACCCTGGATGAGAGCACATGCTCTCATAAAACCCTCTAGTCTAGATCGTTCTAACCATCAATTAGGGGTGATAAGCGGTACTAAAAATGAGTTCTTCATGTACCTACTTCCACCTCATGGAAGTAAACCTTTAGATCATGCTAAAGAATTTTTAAACTCGCATCATGGTGTAGTTGAACCATTTCTCTCTCTCTCTCTCTCTCTCTTATAAGTAGTTCAACCCGATCTGTCCCTTGATAATACTCTTTCTTTTTCCTATCATCTAGGTAAGGCCATCTACCATAACCCACATTGACCTTCCTTGGTCAAGGGGAGATTTACCACAACCTTCATAGTGATGAACTCCCATTCCCTCTCGGGGACTCTTTATCCTTTATATCAAAGAACTGGGTTACTGGTGTTCGACCTTCACCCCCGGCTTGCATGGCCACATGCCACATGCATCTTCATATCTAGCATCCAAAGGGCTTCTATCACTTACTATTTTTGTAGTATCATGGTGTATGGTGATCTTAAAACCATGATCTCCTATATGTCATGATTCCTCAAGATCGATTCATAAGAATCCCTAAACCACTCTCATCAGGGTTTTATTACCTTCCTATCCAATGAAGTGTATCTGAGGTTCTACCACCATCCTTCCATTGCATCAAAGACTAGGATGGCTAACCAAACAACCATTATCTTGATCAATCGGTATCGTTGCATCTGAGGGTTAGCCAAACCTATCTTCTTTCCAAACTTAGGGTTAGCCTAACAACCTCTTCTAGTCTCTAGCCAAACTAGGCAACTATATCTCAACCAGAGCATCCATTACCACTTCACATCCTCAAGTATTAGGTAGTGTTGAAGACATACACTTCCATGTATTCCACTTATCATCTCATCTCAAAATCTAAGTCTATCTTCATTAGAACACTCTGAACTTATCCTCTTAGTTATCAAACTCAACCTTGTATCACTTGCAAATTCCACACAGCTCATGATAAAACATCCTCACAAGATTATTACCTTAATACTCTTATCATTTGTACTTATCCATGTATCATCCACTCCACAAGAGCACGTTATCATCTCTGTCCTCATTCCTCATGGTAACATTCCAACTCACATCATCTTTACCCTTGGTGTATGGCATGCGTACTGTCCTATCTCTCACTCCCAAAACAAGAAGAAATAAGCATTTGGCGGCCGTCCAAATACAGAGTTCTTCCTATTCTAAGAGTAGAGATGGTACATCCCACCTTGCTAGTACACCTTCAAATCTAAGTTGAAACGTGCAACTTATGTCTCTACATCACCAACATCATGATATCAAAAAAAATTACTTTCATGGAAAACTGGTCTCGAACCTACCGAGGTTTACACACAATCCTTGGTCATCTCCTCTGGGTCTATAGGGTGCCGACACTTTTGGGGTCATCCGTATTCCCTCATGCATCGAGAGAGTGCCCTACTCATCTACCCTTTGGGTCCCATGAGCTCATGAAGGTGATTAATCTCCTAACAAATGGCCCTCAGACAATGATAGTTGTTACCTCCCGACCCTATGGTCATGTGCAACTAGGGAATTAGGCAACTCCTATTTCCATTGGTCTTATCCCTACCTGACCCTAGGATAGACTTAGGATTCTATTATAGTACATGTCCAGCTTATAACCTTACCCAAGCCTTCATCATCACTCTCTCTGCATTCATGGGCTGACTTCCATCCTTTCATAGGGTCATGGCAACCTGCCTACCTTGGTCAGGCCCCATATTGGTTACCTCCATGGTAACACATCCACATGCACATAGAGATGATATCTAAGGGTCTATAGTTTCATTCTCATACGATGTACTTTTCAGTTAGATTCTCACAACCCTATGAGACCTCTTTAGGTTTTCACAAAACCCACAACCTGGTACACACCCTACCAAAGGGTTCCTCTCCCAGGATGGGAGGAAACTACAACTCTTGACAACAAGGTCACAACCATCACTGGGGTTTATATTCTCATGAGCATGCTTAACCCAACAACCATAAGGCACAAGCAGACCACCTACTAAACCATGCTAGGTCATACTTGTTCTCTTTCCTCAATCATTAGATCAACTTAGTTGTGAGGGGTTCATCAAACATACCCTTAACTTAAGGGGTTTCCTTTACCTCTACACATGAGGAGTACCATGCTCGAAACTATAGAGACTCAAATCTCATTATGATCATCAGATACACTGCTTCCCCTCTTTGGCCTAGGAACCCTAGGTTCTCCTTTGGGTATCCAACTGCATGCTCAATCTCTTAACCACGAATCAAACATGTCCAAGGTATGTCATGTACTCCCATGATCCTTTTATATGAGCAACACCTCAGATTTGAGTCCTCCTCAAGGACAACCAACTAGGCATAATGCCTCACAACTGGTTACTTAAACCTCCTCAGGTTCTAAGGCAATCTTTGTCTCATCTCAGTAGGTAACCACTTATACCATAGGCACATAGGTCCCAGAAGCATTACCCTCTCTCTAGGGTTTGGTTCCTCTATAGGCAACCAAGATATCATCATCCTCTAGGGGTCAAGCATAAGGAAACCACTATCATCCACTTAGGTTACATCATCCTCGACACCCCACTATTATCGGAGTCTAGGCTTCCAAGCTTCTTGCTTGGGTCCTGCTTTCTCTCTCTAGAGTTAACTCCACATCCAACCTTACTACTAAAGGTCCTTTCTTCATGAAGGATCAAGCTCACAAGCACGCCTCTATGTGGTGAAGCCTATGTTCAAACTTATGTTTGCTCGAGGTTATTCATAGCTCTTTATGCTTATCTTATCATCTATCCAACGTACTCCCTTGGCCAGTGTTTCAACCTACTGCTCACACTACTACTGTACTCTGGGTTCCTACTATGCCATGATCATATAAGCCCATGGGGTTTCTATAGGTTCTTCTCTAACCTCATCAAAGAAGGTGCTATCCTTCACTCTAACATGCACGACCCTTCCCAGGGTTGGTTCACCAAGGTACTCAGTCATCCAACCTCTCATGGCTCATATGGCATCCAAGGCATGTCTATCCATTCACCCGGTCTACCACGACATCTTACTCATCATGTCATCTCTCTCTAACCCTCACTTTGGGTTAAGGTTAATATCATTCTCAGAGGATGTTCTAGGTCTCTACTTAGAATGGAGATCTTGCCTCCATAACCAACTCTCTCTACTCATCCTCCTAACAAGAAGGTCTAGCCTCAGGTCTCTCCTGAGGGTAAAGACAACTCGTGTCATGCGACCTAAGCATGTATCTATTCTTTAGTTTACACTTAATCTATTAAGCTTATGTCCATGACATCTTATTTACATGCTTTTCATTAATTTGGTGGAGGATTCCCTAAACCTTATCGACCTTACCCATACCTCGAGAGGGTGAGGAAAAGAGAGAAAACCCTAATCCTTATGGTCTGTAATAGAATTTGAGTTGAGAAGGGATGAACAAGATGATAGGGTCCTAAAGGTATCTTATTTTGAGTCAAATCTTGAGACTTCGGCCAAGCAGTCACACTAATCTGAGAGTCCTCATATATTGACTAGCGGTGCGAAGAAAAATATTTCCAGCCCCCGGACGTGATCCTTTTCTAGACACCTCAATCTTTCGGACAATCCTATAATAACTCCCTTGGTTCTATGGAATTTGTAAAATTTAATAATTATTAAAGATTAAGTGAGGAACCTATGCTCTGATACCAATTGTAACGACCCCGCCTCTTGGTAACCCCCATTTAAGGGAGACCGAAAGGTCAGAGCTGTTATCCAATAACCCAGATCAATGGTTCGACAAAAAATCAATCACAATTATCAAATTTTACCAACTAAACTGAAAACCGGTACAAAATAAAACTTTGCATACCTTTTTCAAAATTGGGATATCTACATCTATCTGCATCAGGAGTCTATTCTAACTAATCCTCCTTTGTACTTTAACTCTTAATTAATTTCACATATGCCACTTTACTGTTTGTCCTTTTCAAGCATGTACCTAAAATGCCGAAAAGAAAATGTCAGTTAGCATATTAGAATATGCCAGTATGTGGGGACAACCAAAAGTTTGCACATATGGATAACAATCTAATTATCACAATCAAGTTAATTAACAAGCCAATTTACACTTTTCAGTATGACATTCTCCACCGCTTTTTCCCTAACCCTGGCATACCCACTTTCGGGTTTCACTTTTGCCATTGACTTAAGGCCACCTACTCAATCCCAAGATTGGTGCCTGGGGTCACCACTCATGGTGCCCTCTAGTCATGCAATATCATAGGCCACTTTCTCATTCCTGAGCTTGGTGCCTGGGGTCACCACTCATGGTGCCCATGGGTCTTCCCTCATGGGCTTGACCCCTTTGCATCATCCATTAGGGTGGCATGTAGGTGCGAGAGTAATATACTTATAATATAATTGTGATAATCGTAGTGACTTTATAATTTTGCAAGTATGAACATCCAACTGTTTAGATTGCATTCAATGTGAGGAAACATTCGGAAAATCCTTGAGAAACTAATGCAATTAACCATAATTAACCACATACCAGTCAGGCAGACTCAGGTGCAGGAATAATCCAAACAAGCAAGTAATCCAGAGTCAAGCAAGCACATAATTCATTCCTAAAATTACATTCAATTCCTTTTTTATCAAAATCTATCCAAACCATGTTGCTACTTATGGTTTCTATTCCTTTTTAGGGTTTCTTCCTCTTTTTAGGGTTTACTTTGCAATTAGGGTTTTACTTCCCTTTACTCTTTTTAAACCCTAATTTTCTCATCTATCCTTCACGAAAGTTATTAAGGTTACCTTGTACAAACACATAACCTTAATTTCAGAAAAAGCATAATTAATCATTAATTAAGCCCATTTAGCTTCTTTTACATTAAGGCTACCATTTTTATCCATCTAATCCATGAGAAGATCATTATGCTCATGTATCATCAATTCATAGTTCATTATGGCCTAATGCACATATGAACTCTATTTGACATTAATTCTACCTTTATTCATTAGAAAACTCTAATTCCTATATTAAGGGTATTTACCCACAATTAGGAACTTTTATACTCAAAATAGCTTAGATTCATCACATATTAGCTTTATTCACAATTTTGAATAATTAAAGCCATTAAGAGTCGAATTTGCCAACATTAGGGTTTCAAGGCCCATTAAAGTATATTCATGCACATGAAACTCTAAATTAACTAATTATATGCAAAGTTCATTTGTTTTGTTCCTAATGTTCCTTTTTATCATTAATAGGGTAATACCAACTTTAATCATCCATTAAACCCTACTAATCTCATTAATCATCTCAAAATAGGGTTTCCTAATCTTTAATTCAGTAAAGTTGATAAGTTACACTACTTTTCGAATTACAAGAGGAATTAGCTTCTATACGCATTTTTATTGGATTCCCATCGTTTTTCTGATCAATTTTCATATTTTACACGTACTAATTCGAGCTACAAATAATTAACTACGAATTTTGCAAAATCCACTTACTTTGGCCAATGAGAGGCTGTCACGTAGGCCTTTCCATGCAACGAACTCAGTTGGTTGAAGAACATTTCAAAATTATGAAGATACCCTCAATTCATTTGATGGTTCTTCTTACCACGGAGGGGTAAAATGGTCCAACCCCACCCTACTCCTTCTTCCTCTCGCAAACCCCAGGCCGCCGCCCTAGCTGTCGACCTGCAGCGCTTTGCGGGCTGCCTCCCACCACCTCAAGGCTCGTACCTTGCCGGAACATCTTCCCTGTCTCCGTCCCCCCTTGCCGCAGCCAACCATGTTGCAAAGCACAACCAAGTTGGCTTGTGTTGTGAGTGCCAAGCTCCGGTGACCTACTGCACTACTTGCAGGCCTTCGGTAGATGTTGTGCGCAGACAGGAGGGTGGGACATATAAACGACTCTTCCTGGGTGGTCGTGGGAGCCTCATGCCTCCCTTGAGCCCCATCACACCTCCTTTGTCGTCCTGATATATCATTACCTCCCATTGTTAGGGTTTACACAAAGAGGAAGATGGGAGAGAGAGAAAGGACTTGGGATTCTCTTAAACTCGAGCCATAGGCTCTCCCCCTTATATAGGGGAGGGTGTCCACGCCCAAGACGTTCATCCAAGAGGGAACAAGTCCTCTCCTATTAGGAATCCTATTCCTTCCATGAAAAGCAAGCTTCTCTCTCTCTTAAACTTCTTCTTAAAACAACATATTCATTGGATTTTTAGGAATACAAAAATCCTCTCCCTTATCCTCTTTAGACTTGCCTTTTAATTCATTGGCCACGAAATTCTATTTTCCTTTAGTAGAAAATACCACCTATTTAGCAATGCCACCAAAATTCATTAATAATGTATTACCTTACTCTCTTATTTTACTTTATTGGTATTTTCTCTTTCTTTTCCTCCATTGGGGCTCCTTGGACCGCAAGAAACTCTAAGATTTCGAAATTCCTTCATAAGGATACTTATTATCCTTCTAGATGCATCAATAATCATTATTACTCCTTAACCTATTTATCTCTTATTAAAATATCTCTTTTTGAGGATTTCTCTTTTTCTTTCTTTTTATTTATCTTATTGGCATTCCTTTTAACCTTAGGAATCCTTTGGATACAAAAATCCACCAAGGATAATCCAATTATACCTATTTTCACTTATTTTCCACATTTTATCATTGTTTTCAATTTCTTTCTGAATAAAGGAATATTTCATTGATCTTTTCTTTTCTTATTGCTTTCTTATTGCTACTTTGGACTCCTTGGAACCCTAGCAACCCAAGAGGCACGAAATCCACCTTTGGATTAAATACTTTTGCCTTCTAGAGGTTTCTACATTTTTCCTTTTCTCCATTTTTTTATTAAATATGCAGTTCCTTTTGTTTTTTCCTTGTCATTGGGCCCAATAGCCTATAAAGCCCACCAAACAATCATCAAGGCTATTGTAACTGAAATCCATTTATTCAAAAAAAATTATATCTTTATTTGTTCAAATATCTTTAATATGTGAAATCACATTTCTCACCAATTGAACCCAAAAGTTGGGGTTGTAACAGATCGTGTGCAGATTTGGAAATAGCCTGAATGGCTTTAGGAGTGTATTTCATGCCCCGTTGACCTGGGATTGGGGACCTTTCATGGTCTGTGCAGGATTCCCCCAAATCGGGAGGGGGGACGCACAAGTGACCATCCCCTATAAATAAGGGGCCACATGACATGTGAAACATCCCAAAGCACACCCTTGAGTTCGCATGAGTAAGGCAGGTATTTTTGCACAATTAATTGTGGGAAGAAACACGACATGCACCCCTGACCGCAATGTTTCTCATTGGATAGGAACTGCTTTGTCCCAACAACCTAGGCGAAAACTGAAGCAATTGACCTTGCATTTGAGTTTGGGGAGGAGAATCGAAGAAGATTTCATAGGAACTTGTCTCCCAATGATCCAGTTGCAGGGAGTCAACTCGACAGTTGACCAACCCAACATGCTGTTTCTTATGGGGCTAAGGAGGGGGATATTGAATATGACTTAGGGAGAAAAGACCCCCTGCCCCTGATGTTCATGAAGGAGATCAAGGATAGAAGTGTACAACTATTGATTTGAAGGCCCTGCTCACATGGAGAGTGTGACTGATGCGGTGAAGCCTTATTCACAGAAGTCGATCTACGTGGAAAATAAGGTAAGGTTCTTTATGTTGACGTGTTAATTCTTAATTGGCCCAATATTTGTTATTTTGCAAAAATTATAAAAAAATATTGGTAACTCTGATTAAGAAGTATTATATATCAAAATTGATCATAAAAATACAAGGAATTCAATAAAAGTACATTTAGGGCCTGAATCTAATCATAGTTTGAAAAGTTCCTACAATTGCTAACCTTAATGCTTTATAATGAGGAAAAACCCTAATTTGACGATTCTATGAATTGAGATGAGTAATATGGATAATATATGGACATATTAACTTGTTATTAATAAGAAGATGTTTTGATGCCTTAATAGATGATCCATGTGCTAAATAGCTTGATTTAGGGTTTTTATATGGTAATATGCATTAATAAGCTTAGAAACCCTATTCTAGGGTTAATGATTGTTAATGAGATAAACTTTAAAATCCTTTGTATAAAAGTGATATTAGATTAATCCTAAGTGTAATATAGGATAAGGAGTTAATATGATTAAGCTGAATAATTAGGGTTTTGCACCTAGAACTGTTGTTTTAGGGTTTTATGGACATAAAAGAGAAAAGTTGTAAATAGATCTAAAGGAACCCTAATGAAACCCTAATTCAGATTAGAAACTCTAGAATGTAATCCCAATTCAATAAAGTAAGTTCTTGATGAATATAGGTTGTACATGCTTTTTAGGATTCTGTTCTTTTGTGTGATTGGCTTGATTGCATGCTTGGATTACCTAATTAGATTGGACTGCGCTCATTTCTTATGAAATCCCCTAATTAGGTATGTGGTTAATTATGAGTACAAACTTTAGTTTCCTAATGTTTTCTCAAATTTTTATCAATTGCAACGGAAATAAACTGCTTGGATTATTTTATTTCTACAATCTTTAAAGTGAATATGATTATCACAATTTAAGTACATATATGACTTGCTCGAACCTACATACCATTTGTGGATGTAGGATAAGAGACCAAGCCCTGGAGGGAAGGTCTAGGTGGTCAAGCTTTAGAGGGAAGACCATAGGGCACCCAGAGAGGTGACCCCAGGTACTAAGATCATGATGGAGAAGGTAGCCTTAAAGCCACTTGCAAGGACTTAACCCTGGAGAGGGTATCCCAGAGGATGAGTAAAATTGGTTGGGAAGTCATATTTAAAAATATGTAATCTTGCATTCTTAACAACTATTTGATGTGAGTATGTTGTTAGAAGATATGTGCAATATTTTGGTTGTCACCACAAACCAGTATATTCATTTATACTGACTGACATTTTGTTTATCGGCACTTTAGGATTTTCTGATATTGGACAAATAGTAAAGTGGAACTTGTGAAGAATAAAGTTAATTCATGAAGGAAGATTTAGATAGTTAGAATTCTACTGAGGGTTGAAGTTCTAGTTTCCTATATTGAAATGTATGTGAAAAGTAATTTTTATTCCAGTTTAAAGTTTAGTCTTTTATAGAATTTATTAATTATTTTTTATTCATGGCAAAACAATTGCTCCTATTTTTGGGATAATACCTCTGACTTCTTGATCTTCCTTAGTTGGGGGTTATCAGGAAGCGGGGTCATTACAATTGGTAATAGAGTGATGGTTTTTGATTTAATCTCTAATAGTTATTAGATTTTACAAACTCTTTAGAACCCAAGGGAGTTATTAGAGGATTTTCCAATGATGGATGAGTCTAGAAAAGGATCACAATATGGGTGCTAGCAAGATTTTCCTCCGTCCTGCTAGTCGGTCTGTGAGGACTCTCAGATTCTATGACTGCCTAGCCAAAATCAGAGGATTTGAATCGAAATAAGATACCTTTTGGACTTTCTCATCTATCTTCTTTCCTTATCAACCCTAATTCAAGTATCACTCTAAGTGCTTAAGTTTCTCTCTCCACCTCCCTCTTATTGTTGGAATAAGGGTAATAAGGATTAAGGAATCCTCCACCAAATAACAAAAAGCATGTAAACAAGATGTCATGGACATACGTTTTAATAGTTTAAGCGTAAACTAAAGATTAGTTACATGCTTAGGTTGCATGGCATGTGTTGTCATGCCCTCAGGAGAGCTATAAGGTTAGACATTCTTGTAGTATGACAAGGAGAGAGTTATCCTTAGAGGAATAAGCCTCCAGGAAGAGGAAGATACCTGATGCATCCTCTGAGGATGATGCTAACCCAAACCCCAAGTGGTAGTTAGAGAAAGAGATGACAAGATGAGTTGGATACCTTAGTCTTCTATACCTTCAAGTACGTAGGTTGAACATATATGATGTACATAAAGGTTTTGAGTACCCATGAGAAGCATGAGATATGGAAGGTTGTATGACCTCTAGTGCCTTGTGGCAACCCGACCTAGGGTGGTCGTGCCTATTGAGGGTGAGGGATAGCTCCCTCATTGAGAAGGTTAGTGGTGGCCATATTGGAACCCTAATAGAAATATCTATGAGTAGGAAATAGGCATGTAAATTTATAGAAGAGAGTGGCAATAAGGCTGGCAGTGGGTGTTAGACCAAAGCTAGATAGGTGATGACTAATGTTTATGAGATGAACATGCAGAGCTTTGGATAATCTTGGTCAGACATAGGTTTTGGATCATACATTTCACCCAGGAATGTGTAGACATGTATCCTTAAGAGCTTGACCAATCTTCTAAGATATAATTTCTAGTTGTATGACCAGTTATAGGATTATCTCTAGAGAGAGAGGGCGAGACCTGATTAAAAAGGTTGGAGACCTTGACTGTGAGACATGAGGAATCATGAGAAGTTGGGTATGATATGACATGGTTTAGATGAAACTGAGTAGAGAGATGTGGTTGCCTCATGCATGATCCTTAGAGGCTTGTCATACCTTGGTTTCCTATAGAGGAACCAAACCCTATAATGAGAAAGTGGCTTCTTGAACCGATGTAAAAATGTTATAGGTGCCTACCTTTTAGGTGTAGAAAGGAGAGTTCCTTAGACCTTGAAGAGGTAAGGTAACAGGTTGTGAGGTCTCTCACCTAGTTGGTTGTCCTTGTGTGTGGGACTATAGGGTGTTGTTCACGTGTAAGAATGGTAGGAAGTATATGCCATATCTTGTACATGGTTGGTTCGTGGTTGAACAACCGATCATGCGGTTAGATAGCTGATGCATAGGACGTGAACCTAGGGTTCCTAGAACTAAGAGGTGAAGTAGTAGTACCCAATGCACATGATTCTCACAAGGCTATATATGTTCATGGAAATCGAGCATGGCACACCCATGTGTTAGAGCAAAGGAAACCCCACTGGAAATGAGATTTATGTTTGATGAACCCCTCACACATGTTGGTGACATATGCATGAGATTGGCCAACTTCGAGGAATAATGAACATGTATGACATACCAAGGATTTCAGAGTGGCTTAGTGGGTTGTCTTCTTACTAGATATGTGTATAAGTAGCATGGTAGGGAAAAGCATGTGCAGATGATGTAAAACTTGGAAGTAAGAATGTTTGTGACCTTTTTTACTATCAAGATATAGTTTTCTTACATCTAGGGAAGGGACCCTTCATGTAGGATGAGTGCCCATTTTTGGTTAGGTTTGAGGTAACCTAAAGAGGTCTCTCATAGGAGCTTGATGAGCTAAGTGGAGAGAACATAGTATGAGAATGAATCTATAGACCCATGTGTGACTATCTCTAAGGGCAGGGAGATATGTTGCCATGAAGGTGACCTGTATGGGGCCAGAACGAGATAGGTAGGTCATCAAGATCCCTACGAAAGGATGTAAGTTTAACCTTGGGTGCCCAGAGAGATGATGAAGATGTGGGTAAGGATTCAAGATTGAAATGTGCTATGATAGAATCATAAGTCAATACTAAGGTCAGGTAGGGATAAGACCAATGGGAGTAGGAGTTATCTATTTCCTAGATGCAAAGGACCATAGGCTCAGGAGGTAACAACTGTCTTTTCCCAAGGACCATGGGTTAGGAGGTTGACCACCTTCATGAGTTCATGGGGCCCAAGGGAAAATGAGGGAGGCACTCCCTAGATGCATGAGCGAAGAGGGATGACCCCAAAAGTACCGGCACCTCAGGGACCTTAAGGAGTTGACTAAGGATGATATGAGTAATATGAAGACCCAAGAGTGTTTGGGAACAACCTTTCCATGGATGTAACATAGATTTGAGATTTTCATGAGGTGGAAACATGTGGTGAATGTTTCAACTTACATTGGAAAGTGTAATGGTGATGTGTGATGCACCATATCTACTCTTAGAATGGGATGAACACTGTATTTGGACTATAGCCAAATGCTTATTTCCTCTCATTATGGTTGGGAGAGATAGGACAAAGTGCATGCCATATACTAAGGATGAAGGTGATATGAGTTGAAACTTTCCTATGATATTTGAGTATAGAGGAAGTACCACATCCTTTTGATAGTACATTGAATATGTGGTTTCAAAACACAAAGAGAACAAGGTATTATGAAGACATACCTCTCCAGATGTAGTTTGGAATCTATAAGTCATAAGTTTGGGTTTCATTACCGACATGATGAGTATGCAATTTTCTTGACTCAGTTGATGTAACTTTGAGATGAGGATGTTGGGTTGAGTATATAGAGGTTTATGTCTTCACCTATAAGGAAGCTTATGTGGTAACGAGATGCTCTCAAATGAAAACAACTCAGGCATACATATTTCTTATTTATCCAATAGAGGGATTGGAAGAGGTTGCTAGGTGAACCCTAAGTTCGTTAGAAGATGAGACCTATATGGCTAACACCTACATACAAAAGACCCATTGGTCAAGTTGGTGGATACTCAGTTAGCCAGCCCAGAGCTTGATGAGATAGAAGGATGGTTGTTAGAACCTTAGATACACCTCTCAGGAAAAGGAAGGTGGTGAAATCCACTACTAGTGTGTTTTAGGGTTCTGAGGAGTCAACCTTGGGGAATTATAACATGTAGAAGCTCACGATTCTAAGTACATCATACACTGTGGTACTACTAAGATGGTGAAGGTTTGTGGTGGTACATGGAATAAGGATATAGAGTTGCATGTGGTTTGTCACCATACATGCTAGAGGGTGAAGGCTGAACACCAGTAACCTAATGAGTTTCTACAGATAATGAGGAGTCCCTGAGAGGGAATGGGAGAAGATCACCATAGAAATTGTGGTGGGTCTCTCCTGGACCATGAGAGGTCATGAAGCAATATGGGTTATGGTATATCACCTTACAAAGATGACCTAATCCCTTTCCAAAGAGAGGGAACTGTCAGTGTGACAGATCTAGTTGAACTATATATATGAGCGAGAGATAGTTCAACTACACCATGATCTAAGTTCAATATCTATGTGACATCAAGTTCACTTCCATGTGGTGGAAGTAGGTGCATGGAGAAATCGATACAAGATTAAAGTTTCATGCAACATATCACCCCCTAACTGATGGACAATCAAGAGAGTATGATCTAGACTTTAGAGGGTATGATGAGAGCATGTGTGCTTGTTTAGGGTGATACATGGGAGCAGTTCCTACCCCTAGTAGAGTTTACTTGTCATGATAGCCACCATAGCCAGTATCAGGACGTAAGAAGCTCTGTAAGGGAGGTCATATCGGTCACCAATTCATTAGGATAATGTCAGTGAGAGGACCTTGTCAAGGTCAGAGAAACCACAAGTTATGCATATGAAGTCACTTTGATCAAGCAATGGCTGAGAAAGCCCAAGATTGATAGGAGTCATGAGTTGATGCTAAGCAGACTGGCATGCAGTTCACTGTGGGTGAACATGTGTTATGAAAACCCAACTCATCTGAGCTATAGCTGAGGAGGTTGAGTCCCTGATTCATGGTCCATTTGTGATGTATTGGTGGAGTTTCTTATGTTTAGTCTTACCCCTCAGGATAATATGATGTATGAGATGTTCCATGTGTTTTATATAGAGCACTATGTGATCTACCTGAGCCATGTGCTGAGCATTGAGCCTATTGAGCCTCAAGGGAGGCTGACATATCCTGAGTCACCTGTGAGGATTCTAGATACCAAGGTGAAAGAACTCATATGTTAGAATATAAGATGATAAAGGTTCTTTGGATGCCCCATGGAGAGGATGAAGCCACATGGGAGCCAATGATGGACATGGAAAAGTCTTATCCTGAATTATTTGTATGTTTGGTGGAATTTTGAGGGCAAAGTTCCTATAAGAGGGGAAGGATGTTACAACCCCAATTTTTGGGTTCATATGGTTGGAAATGTAATTTCCCCAATAAATGTAGGACTATGGAAATTATATAAATTATATGAATTGAATATTTTCTTTGTCCATGTCATTTCATGGATCATAATATATTAATGAGTCCAATATGATTAAAAGAAAAAGAAAAAATAAAATAGCGCATCTTTAAGAAAGAAATTTGAGATAATGATGGAAATATGAGAAATATGTGGAAAGATGTGTGATTGACTCATCATGGATGACATTTCAAGTCTACATGATTTCTAATGGTCAAAGGAATCCAAACAAATGATATAACAGAATATGAGAGAAAAAATATGCATAAAATATGCCTTCATAAGTAATGACTTGCATATGAAGAAAAGTCTCTCATACTTTCATATTTGAGTCCCAAACATGGAACACAACTATTTTAAGTCATTATGGACTTTCCTATAAAATTTGGTAATAAAAGCATAAACAATTAAGAGATACAATTTTTTAATGAAATCCTAAAGTGAGAGGGATATATGTAGGTCATGTTGTTTTCCTGATTTATTTGGTAATAAATATCCAAGCAATTGACCTCATATTTGAGTTCGGGGAGGAGAACTGAAGAAGATCACATAGGAACTTGCCTCCCAATGATCCAGTAGCTAGGAGTCAACCATGGAGTTGACCAGCCCAACACGTTGTTGCTCACGGGGCTAAGGGGGGCGAGATTGAAGATGACTTAGGGAGAAAAAACTCCCCTACCCCCGACATTTGTAAAGGAGATCAAGGGCAAAAGTGTACAACTTCTGATTCGAATGCCCTACTTGCACGGAGCGTGCAACTTATGTGGTGAAGCCTTATTCACAGAAGTCAATCCGCGTGGAAAATTAGGTAAGGTTCGATATGCTAAGGTGTCAATTCATGATTGGGCCAATATTCATTATTTTGCAAAAATCATAACAAAAGATTGGTAACTCAGATTAAGAAGTATTATATATGAAAATTGATCAATAAAATGCAAGAAATTCAATAAAAATAGGTTTAGGGCCTGAGTTTGATCATAGTTTGAAAATTCCCTAAAGTTGCTAACCTTAATGCTTTATAGTGAGTAAAAACCCTAATTTGACGATTCTATTAATTGAGATGAGCAATATGGATAATATATGGGCATATTAACTTGTTGTTAATAAAAATATGTTTAGATGTCTCAATAATGATCCCTGTGCTAAATAGTTTGATTTAGGGTTTTATATGGTAATATACATTAATAAGATTAGAAACCCTAATCTAGGGTTAATGATTGTTAATGAGATAAACTTTGAAATCCTTTGTATAAAAGTGATATTTTTGATTAATTCTAAGCCTAATAGATGATACGAAGGAGCTAATAAGATTTAAGTTGAATAATTAGGGTTTTGCACCTAAAACTATTGTTTTTGGGTTTTATGGACATAAAAGAGGAAAGTTGTAAATAGATCTAAAGGAACCCTAATGAAACCCTAACTCAGATGGGAATATCTAGAAAGTAATCCCAATTCAATAAGGTAATTTCTTGATGAAAATAGGTTGTACATGCTTTTTAGGATTTTGTTCTTTTGTGTGATTGTCTTGATTGCTTTCTTGGATAGCCTGATTGGATTGGACTGTGCTCATTTCTTGTGAAATGTCCTAATCAAGTATGTGGTTAATTATGAGTAGACACTTTACTTTCTTAACATTTTCCCAATGTTTTATCGATTGCAATGGAAATAAATTGCTTCGATGATTTTATTTCTACAATCTTTAAAGTGAATATGATTATCACAATTGAAGTATATATATGACTTGCTCAAACCTACATACCATCTCTGGATGTAAGATCAGAGACCAAGCCCTGGAGGGAAGGTCTAGGTGGTCAAGCCCCAGAGGGAATACCATAGGGCACACAGAGAGGTGACCCCAGGTACAAGGTCAGGATGGAGAAGGTAGCCTTAAAGTCACTTGCAAGGACTTAACCCTAGAAAGGGTATCCCAGAGGATGAGTAAAAGCGGTTTGGAAGTCATATTGAAAAAAAAATGTAATATTTCATTCCTAACAACTATCTGATGTGATTATGTTGTTAGAAGATATGTGCATTATTTTGGTTGTCATCACATACTGGTATATTCATTTATACCTACCAATGTTTTTTTGTCGCTATTTTAGGATAATATGAAATTGGATAAACAATCAAGTGGAACTTCTAAAGAATGAAGTTAATTCATAAAGGAATATTTAGATAGTTAAAATTCTACTGAGGGTAGAAGTTCTAGTTTCCTATATTGAAACGTATGTGAAAAGTAATTTTTATTCCAGTTTACTGTTTAGTCTTTTGTAGAATTTATTAATTTTTTTATTAATTATATAACCATTGATCCTATTTTTGGGATAATGGCTCTGACTTCTTAGTCTTCCTTAATTGGGGGTTACCTGGAAGCAGGGTCGTTGCACCCTCTACCTCCTACTACTTCTGCTATAGCCCCTGATGTTGTTGATGGTGGACCTACCCCTGGTTCTCTTCCTCTTCTAGCTCTTTCTATTGCCTCTGCTGCCTCTCTATTTGTTGGATATGATGGAGTGTCCACTCCCACCTTTCCGCAAGAAAATGCATTATATGCATGTGGCATGTTCTAGGATGAGCAGATTGCCAGATGGCCTGATATTCATGCTTTTAGACCTCCTACTAATGTGGAGATACCTAACCATGATGTTGAGGAAGAAGCTGAGTGATGGTGAGGATAATAAGGGTGATGATGGCTCTAATGATGGTGATGTTAGATCTTCTGATGGTGATGATGGTGAGGTTGCACAGGTTGCCACTATGCACCATCTGATGATGATGAGGAATACTATATCGAGGCTGAGGATGATGGTGAAGACATAGTTTATGTAGTTAATGTTGTAGATGTTAGTTATGTAGTCTATTATATATATATATATATATATATAGACTACCATACATTAGACATTTTGACATTGTATCAGAGGCATACTATTTTATCAACTTGTCATTTTTTGCTGGTTTGTAGTATTTTTTGAGAAAACTTGTTTCGTGTTGTAATCTTACTCTTATGTACCTTAACTCTATCTTATGAGTTCTTAGGTTATTCCATATTTTGACTATGACTCTACAAAGCTTGTTACTCTCAGTTTCATCTCAGTTTGGTGTGTACTATGTGTGGTTTCATGTGTAGTTTGTGCTTGTGGAAAAGACTCGTGCTTTATATCTCTTCTACCCTCGTTCCATTTTGAAATGACAAAGGGGGCGAAGAATCTGAGCTAATCGTGTATTGTATGTACTATAAGGGAGAAAGGAGTTCAACCATATGGAATTTTTTTGACTATGTGATCCTTTTCTTGTCAATTATCTATAATATCATGTGAATTGCTAGAGGACCATATAGTATATATATGTGTTATGGTTGTTTGTGGAATGACTAACTATGTAGGTAAAAGTAACACTACTATAGAAAATGCTTTTTACAACAGTTCCTTTTCTCAATTTACAACAGGTGTTAACCGTTGTATTAGATCGAGTGGTCTTATTGGGGGGTGCTTTACACAACATGTGATCGCATGTTGTAATAGATGTATTTTATACAACAGTTGAAACATGTTGTCTTTTAAGGAATGGCCTGTTGTAAGATGGGTATTTTACACAACATGTGGTGCACCTGTTGTAATATATATTATACAATAGTTGAACGACGTTGTCTTTTGCTAAACACACCTGTTGCAATAGGGGTATTTTTTACAACATGTGGTTCACCCGTTGTAATATATATTATACAACAGTCGAAGCATGTTGTCTTTCACTAAACACACCCGTTGTAATAGGTAGGTCTATTACAACATGCAGTGCACCTGTTGTAATATACATGTTTATACAACAGTTGGAGTATGTTGTCTTTCGATACATTTAACTATTGTAATAAGATTATTTAGACAACATGGTGTGTGTTTGTTGTATTATACACAATTTATACAACAGGTTATGCATGCTGTTGTTCACTAGAAACACCTGTTGTAATAGGTGTATTTTTTCATGACAAACCTATTGTAACAGGTGTGGATAACACAACTGTGTTGTTTGTTGTAGAATCATACATTTTACAACATATTATTAACTGTTGTCTTTTATTAGAGTTTTAAAGGTCATATATCGAACCAATTGTATTGATAAAATTAACCATATTATTAATAAATTATAATAAATATGCAATTATACTTTTTTATTTCACAAACATACACATAGTTGAACAAAATTTCCATCAAACCTTGAAAGAAAGTCGTACTAAATTTAATTAATATTAAATCATCCATACAATGATTCAATAATACAAAGTACTGAGTATCCAATCTAGAATCGAACTAACAACTAACTAAAAAAGTTTCACACATTGGTCTGTGGTAAAGAACAAATGTCTCCCCCACGTGTCACATGTGTTGCCCACTCATTTCGGAACTCATCGATTTCTTCTTGATTGAAGCAACGACCAATATACTTCGAATAATACTGCAATCATATGACAAATATATCAACATATTGTGATTTTTTCAATTTATTTAGAAATTTGAACAAACTAAAAGAATATAATGTTAAGTAGATTACACATTCAGGAATATTTCTATTTCTCACATCAATGATGTCTTTCATATACTTCAGCACATAATACCCGCAATCTATATTGTTCGGATGCTTTGGACACTATACAAAATAAATATTAATTTGTTATCCAAATAATTGTGAGAACTTGTTAGCAAATAAGAGGATGGAAAGGTATAAATAGCCAGAAAACTATGGAATATGAAGTATGTTACATGTAGTCTGTTATTTCTCTTGTATTTATGTGACAAGGTGTACCAAGAATGTGCA
Source organism: Alisma plantago-aquatica (assembly GCA_963693085.1). Taxonomy (NCBI): domain Eukaryota; kingdom Viridiplantae; phylum Streptophyta; class Magnoliopsida; order Alismatales; family Alismataceae; genus Alisma; species Alisma plantago-aquatica. Next base: position 1,274,469,357 of record OY856412.1, on the reverse strand, counting down.
ATAATAATAAATCTCGACTGAAATCCTTGATTTCTTTTAGAGGACAAGACCAACACCTACATTTATCCAGCATCATGATACTAATATCAAGTCTTTGTTAAAGTTAGGTGACAGAAATGTTAAAGAAAATTATCTAATTAAACAATGTGATAACATATAGTTTTATCACGAAATAGCTTACTAAGAGACCAAAAACAATTCCTTCAAATATTTTACTCATCTGACCAAATAACTTTTTGATGGCCAACTGACTGCTGCTGCATTTGTTTATTATTGGAGAAAGACCTTCCCACCAAGACAGGAATTGTATGGTCAGAACATGATGTCTGTGAAGGTTGTGTGCTTTTAGATACAGTAGCAGTTTGAGAATGAGAGCTTGAAGGAGCATACACATCTTTTTCGACAGCAAGAGCTGAAACACCATTTAGATCAGATGATTGTGATGCCGAGCACTTACCCACAACTCCAACTTGACGCCTACTAGCACCAATAGTTCCAACCGACCTAGGTACCGGACTAGGAACATGAACTGGATCCGAAGAGGAAGAATAGACCCCTATGGTAGAACTAGAAGATGCTGGTGAAGGGAGCATTTTAGTTATTTGTGTAGTCTCATTTGGTGGCTGCACTGTGGGATTTGAGAGTGTACACTTTTCCAATTCAGACATTTCAGTATTTCACTTCAGTTCCCTCCTCTATATGAGCTAAGATCAAACCTCATGGCTTCTATTACCTTCACATTAACTCAGGAAACTACACGAATTGCCATCTCTAGGCTTAATGAATAGATGGGAGTATGCTACTATAGATTGTTGAATGCTCCATGTAGTATAATTCTATACATGTCTGAGAAAATTGTTTACTATTTGTCAGAAACTATTTTAATGAAGGTTTATTCAGACAATCCATGGAGCATCTTCTCCCTTGTTCTTCCTATGGTAGGGTTTATTCCTATGGTAGGGTTTAATGAAGGTTTATTCCAAACAAGCATAACAGACTTGTAAAGGGGAGCGCCTAGGCAGCAAGGTGCCCTAAGGTGGTGCGCTTTGACCTGCGCCTTGGCCAATACGACGCCTTAAGTATTTTTTATGGACCCTTGACCCTATATATATGTAATTATTTGCTATACACATGTTGTAATATACAAATGAAGTATATGTATATATGTTTGCACTATCATTATTTTCTGGATAATACTCTTGATATTTATGTTACTATTTCTTTGATAGTTGGATGAATCTGATCTTTATGTTGAGGTATTTTCATCCCCTGAATAGCTAGCCAATTGCAATATCAGTATATTGCTACTTATACTACATCCCTTCGTGCTTTCTTTAGGAACTTCAAGAAGCCATATTAGCTGAAAAAACTATGTATATAAGCTGAAAATAACCCTAAATTAATGAAAATTATCTACTAAAACAAAATTATCTACTGCTGCTTTTTAAAGCACTGCTCTCTTTAACCCCTTACTAGGTGTAAAACTGATGTATAGTGAATTACATAACTTATATAAGAGTCTGTCTGTGTATTAGTGGAACCTCAAATACCCCTATTACCACAGTTACGTATATGCATCCAAGTATAACTTTTACAATTTTGTATATATCTACGTATGCAACAATAAAATTGTATATATCTAGGTTTAGTTGTGTTTCTTCAATGTTTCTTCAAGGGGGTGTCACAGCCGTGCAGTTTCTTGGAGAACCTTCCAATACATTATGGGTGAATATTGTGAATTTCCTACAAGTGGGGCTCCCCTGGCTTTGTGGTAGGCGGGTTTGGGCCAGCCTTTCTACCTAGGGTAAGAATTCTTGTAGATTGTGAAGACCCTTACTGTTGGTGTTGTTCATGGCTGGTTTGTGACTGTATTGAGTTGTGGGTGGGTCAATCTGGTTTAGTGAGACCCAAGTTGTACTAGTAGCTACTAGCCAGGGTTGTTGTACCCCTTGTCTTTAAGAAAGAGTTTTAGACTATCAAACAGGGAAATTATGGGATTTATCATGAAACATGGCATTACGAAATGCTTAATTTGAACTCCCTAAAAAATATTCTATGGGCCTACTTATTACAATTGAACCTTTTTTGAAACTGCATCATTCTATATTAAAATGTGTGGTTGGCCATTAATATCGATATATTATGGAATTTATTAAGAAGCAATCTGGGATTGCTCGATGCTTAATCTGAATTCTCTAAACAGTAGATGTGGATGAGATATAGTAGGAACCAAACTCAAGAACATTTTTTGAGTGGTCTTGAGCGAATAGAAACATACAGTTGCATGTACACCTTATATGTTGTGACTGTTCGTCAGTTTACTGACATTACAATTTACAAATTGTTCATCTTTTTTCCCTCTATCATGTCTAACAAACTTTCCTTTTTGTTTTAATTATATACATCAGACATATCAAGAGACGACCGTGCGGATCCTACTCTTGTCGATCTTTTAAAGGTAACCTTGATTATTTTGTATTTGATTCAGACATTTTAGTGATTTTCAAAAGCTTCACAAATGTTTCACTTACCTTGAATTCACTTTGTTTATGTTGCATTGTTGAATTTATTATGTGGTCATAACATGGAAGATTGTAGATATATTAACTCTGCTCCATTCTTTGTGAAGTCAGTTGGTCGAATTGAAATAATTGATATGCTTTTTAATATCCAGCTCTCAGTTACTAGGTCAAACTTCTCAATGGCATTTCCATATGTTAGAAAGTCTGATGTGACAAAATCGTTGGAAAATTCCTTGCTTTTTGCCATTTTAAAAGATTGTGGGGATGGGGCCATAGAGGGTCGCACTATTGATGTTTCAGAGGCATGCTCGGTACATGGGGATGACTTTGTGAAGCTACATGACCGACAATCTGTTCAGGTGACTATCTCAGACATTGCTGTTTCAGAGGCATGCTCGGTACATGGGGATGACTTTGTGAAGCTACATGACCTGCAATCTGTTCAGGTGATTGTCTCAGACATCTTCCAACTATTCCTATACATCTTTGTCTAGTTTATGATCTCACAAATAAGGGACACATGATTATCTGACATCGAAGGTGGCACTCAAGGCAATGGGTCAGGCTGATCTTGTCTTATTCTGTAGTGATGGGTCGTTTAAATCTGAGCATGCTCAATCTGAAGGTATTGAGTGTTCATGTCTTTTAGATATTAGAGAGGCATAAATGACGTGTTATTAGGGTTAGTTTTATTCTAAATGTGTCAATCTATACTTAGATGTGTGATTTGCCAAATTTCCTTGAAGCCATGTGACTTTTCTAAATACATATCACTGAGTATAAAAGTTCTTAAATATATGAGTAAATAACTGATCAGTAATTTTGTGAAGTTTTCAAATCCCACATTCTATCAACTCCACATGTTGAATCTATAATGGATTGAATTTGTAGCCTAATTTAATCCTAATTTCCCCTATCATCATATGCTTACCTCTACACCTATACCATTCTCTTTGCTATTGTGGTTGTTTTATACTGCATGATCTTTATCTGATACTCTTGACCCTCCCTCATGTAGGTTAGTCTTGCTGTCATCATTCACATTTTGTTGGTGTTGGGCCTTGATGCCATCACATTTGTCAACACTATCAACACTATCAGTTAATCACAATATATGTTTGTACAGTTTCTAAGTTCTGATTGTAATTTTCTCATTGAAAGACTTCAGAGATTGGAGTATTATACACCAATCACTATTTACTTTGAATAGAGGGAATTTGTCTTGACTTCCTTTAGTTTCCCTTCATAAACTTGTCATATAAATACTCTTCTACAAAACATTTTTCTTCAATGTTTCTTCAAGGGGGTGTCGCAGTCGTGTAGTTTCTTGGAGAACCTTCCAATACATTATGGGTGAATATTGTGAACTTCCTACAAGTGGGGCTCCCCTGGCTTTGTGGTAGGCTGGTTTGGGCTAGCCTTTCTACCTAGGGTAAGACTTCTTGTATATGGTGAAGACCCTTACTGTTGGTGTTGTTCATGGCTATTTTGTGAGTATATTGAGTTGTGGGTGGGTCAGTCTGGTTTAGTGAGACCCAAGTTATACTAGTAGCTACTAGCCAGGGAGGTTGTACCCCTTGTCTTTAAAAAAGAGTTTTGGGCTATCAAACAGGGAAATTATGGGATTTATCGTGAAACAGGGAATAGCATACATACTACTTATCTTGCCACTTTATTATTTTTGAAGTAACCAAATATATTCTACACTTGAAGAACAATAATGAAATGATAGTTAGTTTTTTTTCTCTTATACCATATACTTACACTGTTGTAATTAGTTTATCTTCTAGTGCATAATATATTGTATGATTAGTACTACCTGAGCTGCCACTATGCTTAGAAAGACTATTATCCTTATAAACAACAATACAACTCCCATATATTGTTTCATTGTGTACTTGGAATACATGTATTCAAATAAAGAAGTTCGACTTTGTAAATGACTAAATCTACAACTCAAACTAAAGAGGAATGTGCACAAAGCTAAATCTATAAAAGGGTGTCACCCTCGAGACAATCCAGAGAATAGATCCAATCAGTAGATCTCCATTTTTTATCTATGGAGTACAATGAAATCATAAGGATCTAGTAAAATAGAGGGCTAGACTAACAATGTTATTAGTAAGCTTCTTTGTGTTGTAATACCCAGGTTCTAAATTTCTGAGAGCTTATCATAGCATAAAATTAGTACAATTGATAGGGAAGATGCATGAATGAACCTACTGGGGATTTCACCAATATATAGTACAATTGATAGGGAAATAGTTCACCAATATATCATCACTCTCATATCCCCTTTCAAGGTGAGCAAGGTTTGGGTATCCTAGCTGCTCTTTAGGTGGATTAGTTGGAAGATGCATGAATGAACCTACTGGGGATTTCATCAAATTTTCTAAAGACTGCATTGTAGGCCCTTGTCCTGTGGACTCAACATCCACTCTGTATACCACATTCACAAAGAGATAGCTCATTTTGTTGACATAGAGCCTATTGTTCCAGCAGTGGAGTTTAATGGTATTATTCTTTGATGTGATCACTAGAAGGGAAAGATATTCTATGGAAAGATAGTGGAGTACACTATGGATGTTGAAATCCTATTTTGAATGAACCGAAGAGTGATGCAATACCAAAACAATTGTGATACCAGAAGAAAACATAAAGAAGTGATAGGACACTTGATAATTTCCTGGTCGTCCTATGAAGTGAAGGAAGAAACACCTAAGAATATCACATACAACAATTAACAATTGCCCTTGGATGCCGTTGATGATATTGACCCAAAGAAGATCTAATCAATATATTTAAAAATAAGAGCATTTGTAAAAATAACACCATATCAAATCAAGTAGCAGAATTTGAAGAAACTAGAACAACACTTCTATTGGTGAATCAGAAAGCAGTATTTTTCTGGATCAAAATGGTAGATTACCTTGATAATTTCCTATTTCAAATTCTTCCTATATTGCACATCTCTCTTTTGATAAACTTTATGAGTCCTATTCAAATTCATATCAAGAATTCTATGCATTAGTAACTATATATGGAACTTTCAATACATGTATTATGTAATTGAAATTATTTTATGAAGTACTTACAACTCCATGAGTTTTTGCATGTTACCACGTAATTTTCCTCATAACGGATCAAGATAGTGGCACTTACCCCACATAGGGTCTAAGACGCAAAGTATCCAATGCCCCCTACGCATACATGAGTATTACATTTTAAGATTAATGTATTTTTATGCAACATTTAAAGTAAACAAATAACAGACAATCGACAAAATGTATGCGTACCCCACATTATAAGGTATAAAGAACAATTCTAATCTTTGTTTCTTCCCTCTAATGAACTGATCTGCTATGTATTGCGCCCAAGTCTCCACTTTATCATTGTATAACGGATCTATAAAATGTGGACATATAAATCCAAATATATTAAGTATATTTCCGGATGTCACTTTGTTGAAAAAATGCCTACAAAAAACACATATTTAGTCTTTGTACTTGTATAGAAACACATAATTAGTCTTTGCACTTGTATAGAAACTTGTATAGAAACACATATTACTCGTATAGAAACTTACTTTATGTACACTGATATGTGCGAGGCTTCTAGTTGGTGTTTATCATGGCATATTTTAACCAATTCCGGTGTGATAATCAGCTCATGTGTGTAACCTACTACATCTTCAAACATCTGAAGAGAGATGTTATGATTCTCATCATCTTCCACATACACCATCAACAATTTCAGCTTCATTGGAGGCTTTTTGCCTGTTGGCTTGACGGGACTTGAGACTTCATCACAATTGTTTCTAGTTTTTGAATTTCCTATATGTGTGCTTATTGATTCCCTCACTTTTCTTTGAGACAATGAGTCTTGGGATTCCTTGCATATGATTATAAAAATAAAAAATATAGTTTATTAGTATACATGATTCATTTCAATAAATTAATAAAAACACTATCAAGTTATCACATATACCTTCATATTTATTTTGATCAATTTTGTAGGCCAAGGAAGGTAGGTTCCTATGCCTTGACAAACTTGATAAACTTTAGCTATATCTAAAGGTATTGTCACACTTTCTTCAGGCATCAATGGGGTATCTATTATCACTTTTTTGTGTTTTGGATCCAATGCCACATTGTGAAGGATAATTGGCTCATTTGTATGAGATATATACACCCTTCCATCAGCTACTGAACGTAATGGATTATCCAACATCAAAATACACTTGTGATAGCCCTACAAAAATCAAATATAGATATTGTCAACATGAGAAATCACTATCTCTAACATTTACTACATAACAGACTTGTTGATTACCTCAGGTAGATGTGAGAATTGTGCAAGTGGACAATTAGATTTGGAAGTAGAATATTGGTTTGTATCCCCAACATTGTTGAGATCCTTGCTCGTATTCTTCCCTTCAAGATACTTGATCTTCATAGCCAAAGCTTTAATGGTCTGTTGCATTTGTAATAGCATATGGGATGGTTGATCATCTGTTCGAGCCACACTTTGACAATATTTTGTAATTGTTATTCCTGGTCTGGTTGCTCTCGCATGTCCTGGGTGATCCTTTTTCCCAATGCCATTGTTAACACATCATTACATCACTTCTCACTAATGAGTCCCTCAGAAACTTCCTGAGATAGAGCATCCTTGCAAAATATAAAACATACATATGTAAAAATAATAAAAACTATATATTGTGATGAAAAATCAACGAGATGAAAAATTAAACTTACAATCTTGTACACCAATTCCTTGACCTTGTCACTAGTAACAACACCAGTTTTGTCCATTGTAGCTCTTTTCCATAATTCTGCTCTAGAAATCTTTGAAATAACTGGATCTAAACTATTCTCACTGATCTGTTTATGATATGATAAAACCACAATCTTTTATACCTCTATATGAAATTTCACAAATCGCTTTAAAATGGATCAAATCTTACAATTTCTTGCTCTAGGCCAACATATCCCTTACGAGAAATTCTAGGTCGATACTCATTCTTTGACGATAATTCTCCTCCAGCCTTACTTCTTCTCTGGTTATTTTTACAAACAAGAAATATGAAAATATATTTAAATGTCTTACAAGCAAAACAACAAAATTACACTAGTTTATATTATCACTTTAAATTCTTCGGTCAATCGACTCATGACAAAATCCTCCCATTGATCTGCAGATATAAAATTATATTCTTTGGGTGGGTGTTTGCATATGTTTCCATGTTCGTCCCTCATGAATTTTCTTGATAACTGAGATTTGAATTCCCTCCATCTATCATTGGCTCTTTGTAATATCCACTGCTTTCTGACAGATCCAATCGAAAAAACACCCTACAAATAACAAAATCACATACACATAAAATATAATATAATATTTTTATACAAAAAATATACAAAAAATATTAACGTCTACATACTCACCTCAATCTCTTCCCAAATAAGGTCCTTGAGACCTTCTCCCACATCATTCCAAGTATCGATGTTGATTGGAACTCGCTCTCGGGATGCGACTCCAATATAGCTGCTGAAAATGTTTTAGGTTTTCCCAATTGGTTGTCCTTCTGAATTCCATTCCAATTGAACTTTTTGTCCTTTACGTCTCTTTCTCGAAACTTTGGGCATTGTGGTATGGCCTCTACTAATCATTGTGGTCTTTGAGTCATCTTCATTGGAAGACATCTAAAATAAAATTTGGTACAAAAAGATATTAGCAAACTGCATATAAAACAACATAATAAAATCTTACAAAATTTAAGACATATTTACATTCATTACAGAAAGATATTAGTGCACATCAAGAAAATGATAATACTTACTCTCACTTATGTGTATCCTATTTTTTATTTTTATGCACACTGACATCATCAACAAATTTCCCGTCATTATGATCTTCTCGAGCACATATCTCTTCTTCTTCAACAACAAGATCATCATTTACAGACATAGATGGAATGATTGAAGACAAAGAAGTTTCTTCTTCTAAAATGATGTCATCGTCATCATCATCTCCTTCATGGGGCCTTCTTCTGTGAGATAAGACAACAAACCAGCCCTTGTTAGCTGTGTCTATCACATAGAAAACTTTTTTTGCCTATAATTGCATTATAAATGGATCGTGTTACATCCCTCCCTATCTAGGTTCACTAAGATCAATCCATCTTTTGTGCGTACACCCTTATCATTTTCATCCCACTTGCAACGAAAAATAGGAATCCAAAACATGTTGTAGTCCAACTCATATATATCTTGGATCACACCATAATAGGACATGTCACACTATACTAGATTTTTGTCTTTAGCACTAGCAATGTGCAAAGCTTCAAATACCAAGGACACCCCACTATTTTGCATCGTGATTTTGTCATCTTGACATTTTGTATAGAAAGTGTATCCATTTATAAAATAACTAGCAAATGACAACACGGTTGATTTAGGACGCACAGATAACCATTTCAAGGTCTTTGCAACAGAATTTGGTGAATGATCAATCTGTTCACTAATACGATTCTTTAACAATTCGGCAAAACAACATATGTGTAAGTTCATTATATCCTTATCATTCTTAGATCGGTAACGAGTTTGTAAATAATCAATGTGTTCTTTAACATATGGTTCAACCTCGGTTGTATTACGAAGGACATACACATGCGTTGTGTGTAATTCATCAGTTGAAAGTCGTACAAACTTGCATCATGTACTGCCTTGTCCATCAATTTTTCTGACATGTCATGATTTAGGAAGACCAATGGCTTCAACATTGGATAAATGTTGGACACAAAATTCAATAGCCTCTTCTACTATGTAGCTTTCCACCATACAACCCTCGGGTCGATATCTATTCTTTACATACCCCTTTAATATCTTCATATATCGCTCGAATGGATACATCCAACGTAAAAATACCAGACCACATAGTTTGACCTCTCTAACCAAGTGCACAATCAAATGAACCATTACATCAAAGAATGAAGGAGGGAAGTACATCTCAAGCTGACACAAAGTGATGATGATATGATTTTGCAATGAGTCCAACGTCTCAGGGTCAATGACTATTGAGCATAAAGCATTGAGGAACATACAAAGTTTAGTGATTGCATTTCTAACCCGCTTAGGCAAAATGGAACGGATATCCAATGGAAAAAATTGTTGCATTAAGATGTGGCAATCATGTGATTTCAAGCCCAACAGTTTCAAATCTTTCATATCCACAAATCTACTAATGTTTGAAGAATATCCCTCTGGAACCTTAACTCCATTTAGGAACCTGCAAAATATATCCTTTTCAGACTTTGAAAGTGTGTAACATGCTGGGGGCAAGTAGGTCCGACTTCCCCTCATTTGTGGAGCCAATCTATCTTGAATACCCATGTCAACCATGTCCAATCTTGCCTTGAGGCCATCTTTTGTCTTCCATGGGATATTAAGTAATGTTCCAATCAGACTATCACATATGTTCTTTTCTATGTGCATCACATCTAAACAATGCCTCACATATAAAGACTTCCAACAAGGAAGATCCAAGAATATATACCTCTTCTTGTAGAGACCTTTGAGAATTGGAGATTTATTCTTTTTTTTATTTTTACTTTCAACTGTTTCACCTTAGTGAAGATTTCTTGACCGGTTAATGGTTGTGGAGCTCTTCGTAGTTCTACTTTTCCGTTAAAAGCTTTCTTCACTCTATGATAATGATGATCCTTAGGAAAGAACCTGCGATGGCCGAGATAAAAAGTTTTCTTCCCATGTTTCAGTTGGCAGAAAGAGGTCTCGTCTTCACAGATAGGGCAACCAAGATGTCCTTTGATATTGTACCCAGATAGATTTCCATATGCCAGGTAATCATTTATCGTACAAAATAGCATTGCCCTCATATTAAAATTCTCTTTGCGGTATGCATCATACAACTCAACACCCTTGTCCCATAGAATCTTTAAATCTTCAAAAAGTGGAGCCAAGTAAACGTCAATATCGTTTCCAGGCTGTTTTGGTCCTAAAATCAGCAAAGTCAAAAGCATATACTTGCGTTTCATGCATACATCTAGATCAAAATTATATATAACCAAAATTATAGACCATGTACTATGACTTCCAGAATTATTGGGATTCATTCCATCTGCAGAAAGTGCATGTCTTAAGTTTCTAGGATTACCACCAAATTCTGGAAATATATTATCGATTGTCATCCATTGCGGAGAATCTACAGTGTGTCTAAGAAAACCATCTCTTTTCTATCCTCAGCATGCCAAACCAACTTTTTCACATCATCAACATTATTGAACAAGCGCCTAAATCTCGATATTATTGGTAAATACCACAACACCTTACAAGGGCTGCCATCCTTCTTGTATCGTGGTTCTCCACAGACTGGACCACTGTTCTTCAAAGCATGATCATTTCGATACAAAATGCAATCATTGGAGCATGCATGTATCTTTTCATAATCAAGGCCCATGGATGAAAACACTTTCTTTGCCTCGTAAGTGCGACAAGTAAGCACATTTTCCTCGAGAAGCATATCTTTCAAGAGATTTAGCAAGGTCGTAAAACTTTTATCAGACCAACCATTGCTCGCCTTCAGGTGATATAACTTTAAAACAACAGATAATTTTGTGAACTTGACACAGACATTGTATAATGGTGTTTCAAAGTCTATCATTAACCTTTCAAACATTTTAGGACAATCTCGTATATTTTCTTCTACATTGTAAGCCATGTCCTGCAATGTGTCTCCTTCACCTCCCTCAAATTGTTCACTCTGATCTACAATATGAAAATCTTCCCTCTCGCCATGATGTATCCATCGCGTGTAAGTCGTATCAATGCTGTCTCGAAATAAGTGATGACGCAATGCATCTTTGTTAATCTGCTTACTGAAATCACACCTTGTGCAAGGACAAAGAAGTCTAGTATCATTTCCTACATGTTCAATTGCACACCTTACAAATTCATCCACTCCTTTTTCATACTCTTTAGATAAGCAATTTGAAGACATCCACTTTCGATCCATTGCTGCACAATGATAAAAGGGGTGAGTACAAATATGTGGATAGTTCTTGTAGGGAACGCATAGTTGCAAGCAAGATGCATGGACTGATATTCAGATCCATGTTATGGCGCATGGGGCAAAATTTCAGGAAGGCATAGTTGATATTCCAGTTCTTAACCTTGTGCTATTTCAAATTTCTAATCATCCCCTTAAGTTTTTAGTCTTCCCTTCAAATTATTACTTTCCTACCAAATTTTCAAGTTCTATATAACATAGAAATCAATGATCAGTGATAACCTGGCACATTTCAACCATAAATATATGGTACTTGAATTTTGTCATACTATTATGTTGTTTTTATATTCTCATCTCTGACTTCTAATGTTTCTTTTTATCTCTACTCTGGAATTCTGTCATACTATTATGGCTTCTTAGTTATTCATCCTGAGATAAAACACATTTGAAAGCGCCAACAACGGGTTACTTTTTAGACTGGAAAACTAATTTGTTATTATTGTAATACTTATTTTCTTGTGATTATGTACTACTATTGCACTTGGATTGTTCCTTTACAACACAGTATGAGTCTTAGTCAGTATCAACCGCCTAAAAATACTGGTGCAGACTGAAACTTATTATGTAGAAGCAACTATAATTTCTTTGGTTATCTTCTGTTGAAAGAATGAGAACTGAAGTGACCTATGAATATATGAGGTCAAGGGAAAATTTGGTTACTGACTTATGATGCATATGATCCTTCTCTAGCGGAAACTTCCTACAATCATTTCTTTTGTTCTGTTCAATTTCTCGTTGGACAATTATTATGCAGGAAACATCCATCTTGATTTCCAATGTAGTAGCTTTTTCCAGAAATTTATTGTCAGACTAGTAGCTAACTAAAATATAAGTAACTTGTTATCTGTTGTAGGTAATATTTAATCCTTTCTAGTTGAATCAATGTTCATCGACATACATTTCTTTTTTTATTTTTTTGTTGTGAATATATGTTGAGGAATCAATGTTTTTTTATGTATTATTTCTAGTAAATTTTATGTTCTTCATGTGTATCATTACATTAATGTCATAAAGTTTTAGAATGTCAGGGATCACATACATCATCTCATCAACAATGCAAGTGGTCGGTGCCCCTATCACAGTGACCAGACCCATACAAACACAAATATGACATAGATTGTTAGAGTTCTCCATCTCCATAGCCTACTATGTTTTTGTGCCTACACATGGCAAGGTTCCTAGTTCCTCTAGTTAATATGTGGAATTATTCTTCCTAGGATCAATGGTTTTGTGAGAGATGTCCATCAGATATTTGATTGTAGGTAATTTGGTTCTGGATAGGTAGTTCGAATAGGCATTCTGCATCTTAATTACAAAATTGTTTCAATCTGTTCTGATCTCAAATTGGTTTCTATGACTCTTTTTAGATGTTGTTCTGATCTCAGATAGGTTTCTATGACTCTTTTCAAATTAAGATTCAAATGATCATTGATAAACTAAATCTAAAATGTTATAGGAAATTGTAATTCTTTTAAGTTGGCGATTAGAAAGTGACCACAACATCTAAAACATGTCTTCTTTAAATGAAACAAAAGCTTGTGTAATAAGTGGTCCTCCTTACAAAATCTTCTAGTTCTCATTAACTAGATCTGTTTATTTGCTAAGTTGGTATCTTTTGCTGAATGTTATCAACTTTTCTCTACAAGTGGGCCTCCTTACAGAATACTCTAGATCCCATTAGTGTGCAAGATTTCTCTTTATTGTTGTGAGGGTTGAGTAGCCTTGATGTTAGTTTCTTGGCTTGGAAACAATTTTGTCTATTTTTATGTCTGATGCATCTTTAAAGTAGATTAATCTATTATGTGCTTTCCTTCTATGCATACCTGAGTTACTTCCTACACACATAACAAGATTTTCATTATTGGCATTATTCTGTTAATGGCTCCTACCCCTTTGCTTAGTGAAGAAGGATGCAGGGAAGCTAAAATGACTAATGAAAAACTACACATTAGGGAAGTAACTTTAAAGAGTCTGAACATTATTTTAGTGGCATTGTTAATGAATTCCAATCAATATTTTGTTACCTCTAGAATACATTTGAGGTACTTTTATATATGATGCTAATGAGCCTGTGGTCTATAAAAAACTTCACCTTTAGGAGGAATGCTCGAGGTATGGTTGTATGTTGCATGTAAGTGAATTTAAAATATGTTCAAAGTTATTTAATGGTGAGCTAAATCTATTAAATGTACTTCACTACTCCCATGTTGCTCATGTGTTCTTACCTCAGTATCTTTGAAGCTCTGTGTTTGGGTTTTTGCTATAAAATTTTGAGTCCTGGTGAGTTATTTGTTGAGGTAAGTTTGAACTTCTCCTCCTACCATTCACTTTTAAAATTTAGCCTATCATTTGTCTCCTTTGAATTGAACTAGTCACGAACTTATGAAGTGCAAGCCCTTATCTCTTTGGATGAGTTGAAGGCAAATAAAAAGAACCCAACACAAACTTGTATGCCAATGATGTTCTCTCAACAATGACCTAACTTAGCAAGTTACTTGTGATAAACCCCATGCATATTAAGATATACAACTTTGATCTTTCTTAACCAATAGAAAGAATAAGGTGGATACCATACACAAATCTTTCTCATAATCTGTACATGTTAATTTTTTTCTGAATCTATTTAGTGTATCATATGCCCTCCACAACCCACTCAATAGGGTATATTAGAAACTTATTACTTTTTTCCAATACATTTGCACTTTTCAAATCTTTAAAATGCCCTCTTCAATGCATTTTCACTCCTTTCCATACCCATTACTTGCATAGTGTTAGAGTCAATCTAGAATTATCAAAACTGGTTATCTATTATTTGGAACTTACCAAATCACAATCAAGATCCTACATAATGTGGATCCATCTTAATACTACCATAATAATGAAGGTCATTGACATGTGGCATCGACATGGTTGGAAAGTCTGGACAAGAATGAAGTGGATCTCTATGAAACATAATATTTTTGATATGTGTTGCAGCATAGTTCATAAAGAACAATTTCCCTTTCCTAAATAGAGTAGTATATCACATGAATTGTTTGTTAGCTGACTTGTGTAGATCTTGTATACTCTAGCAGTTTCCTAGAATCAAAAGAGGCAAAGGACAAGGAGTATGAATCGACCATGATGCACAAAATAGAGGTTGATCATGGTCTACACACCCTGGGCCCCTCTACTTGCATTCAAGATCAACATCGAGCTCATGGCCTCATGGTACCAAGATCCCCAACCTCTTGCTTTCCCCCTGCTATATAAAAATGACACCAATGTAGCTAACTATTACAACATGAATTGATTGTTTGAGAGGGAGACAAACTCCTATGATTTAATCCCACAAGCAAAGGTTGAATCACACTATGTGGACAACTACTCCTCTTCTCTCACTCAACCAGTCAAATTAGATAGATCTAGCCACTGGATCAGTTGCTGCCCACCGTGTGTCCAGTTCCTACCTCTTTGGGGCTTCCTCTCTCAAAGATTAAGGGATGTAAAAGATAACAGGTTATGATCTCCCTGTCATAGGATGATAGGTCAAGTCCATGATCAGCCTCTCCCTTGGTATTATTTCTAACCTTCTTTATGACATAATTGAAGGCCATGAATGAAGCAAAGATAGTTTTTTCTTCATTGAGCAGTAAAATAGAAATGGAGATCAAGATGAAACTCGAATGTAGATTCTCAAAGCATATAGCTCTACTTATGTTTGTATCTTGCTACATGGATATTGATTGGCACTTTACTTAATTTACCCAGGGCTACGAGTCCTTTCCGTGTAAGAAGAGGTTACCTTGGATTGAAGGGAGCTCAAAGTAGAGGTGGGTGTGAAATGCTTTCTGGCAAAGAAATTGCAGAGGACAGCGGCGCTTTCTGGTGAATGAGGAGGCATTGTTGGTGGTCTCTCCAGGGCAGCAGAGTCAAGTCGTCGTCTGTCTCTCCAAGGTAGAACTTTTCAGAGAAGTAGTACGAATGCTCTGGGATGGTGGCGATGTGAAGGCAGTCGTCGTCAGTCTCTCCAAGGTAGCGATGAGCTCTGGGATGGTGGTGATGTGAAGTCCCTCTGGGACGGCGGCCGTTTGCGGTGGAAGGGAATTTTGGGGGAAACAGGCGCGCGGAGGAAAAGAGGAAGCACGGGTGTTGAATTGTTTTACCATTATGTGACACCTTTTTATTAATTAGATCTATACATGTATTATACATGTACATGTACATATATGCAATGTATAAGATTCATGTAGGTTAATAATTATTCTGCAATAATATCACATTAGGGTGTTAAATAATTGTTAGTTCTAGGTAAAAAAAATGAACCGGCCCAGTCAATCTCGGACCCAATCTAAATTTGAATTTTTTTTAGCAAAATAATTCAAAGGCTATTTTGTATGTAAAATAGTAGATACATATGTATACCATGTAAATATAGAGGTTGATTAGTTACTCTATTATAATATCACACAGGGTGTTCAAAATTGGTTTCGAGTCAGTCAGTTTTGGGACAAAACATGGCCCAGTTAGAGAGTTCAATTGTCAGTGTCGGACCCAAATGCAAAACTAGATTTTAATTGTTCGAATGGTGTCTCAATTGAGAACGACCCAGATTGAAAACATTAGATTCGAAAGAAAACTCGGAGCTAGATTTGACAATGAATATAAAAAAATATATCTGATTAGATGTTCATGATTATATTTCGTGTGATATAATATTGGGTGGTCGGTTCCGGGTCAAAACATCTACCCAGAGTGAAAAATTGTCATTCCCATGACCACACAAAATCAAATTTTTTTCAATCGACCTCTCAAACTGAAACCAACCCATATTAAAAAAATTAAATCCCAAAAAGAACTCGGACCCATATTTGACAATAATGTTATATGAAAAAATAATTATTTGATTACGTGTTCGTGATAAAATTCTCTAATAAGAAATTGGGTTTATCTCGGTTCTGGGTATATAAAACAAGTCAGAGTCTATTGTATAATCTTGGCATATAATAATGGATTATAGCATACATGTAGTTATTACAACGGGAGACCAGACAGATGAAGACTTACAGTGGCACAAGAAGAGGGAGTGCTTATTCTGGTTTTGGAGGCGGGACTTTGGCGTCGTTCTATTTTCGAAGCGGGAGCGAGAGCGAGAGTGAGGGTTTGGCGCCGTTGTTTTGTTTTCGGAGCGGTAGATATAGAACGGAAGGGAGGCATGTATTGGAAAGTAATCCACCATATAAATGAATTAGGATTCAACAAGGTACAAAAAAGGAAACTACAATTGTTGTTTAAAATCAACGGCTGATCCATTTAAACAATTATGATTATCTAAAAAGAAAAGGATAAATGTCCACAATCAAATGGATCCTCTTCACGGAAGTAAAAGAGATAATGGTTGGTTTAATATAGTTAATATTGGTTAGGAAAAAAGTTAATGAGGGTCAGGAGCAATCCTTGGGTAAATTAAATAATAATCTGGGATACATTTCCATAAGTTCAGGGATAAGCCTTTGGGAAAATTTAATATACTCATCAAGGATAGCATCACAAGGGTCAGGGATAAGCCTTTGGAAAAATTAATACACTCGTCAGGGATTATGTCCTTGAGGAAAAAATCCTTCGGCCTTGTTGAGTTTTGTAGTAGTGATTGAGGGGAAATAGTCTTTAGAAAATATTGAAACAGGAAATAATGCTAACTGAGTATTTTTTAAATAATTCACAAATAAATTGTTTTGTTCAGGATAATACGTGAAAAATGCATAAATGACAAATAAAAAACGAATAATTTATAAAATTCGGGGAAAATACAGGTTTAATACAAAATTCAGGCGTACCATACGTCTAATAAAAAATTTGCATGTTATACGCGAATAATTGAAAATTTCAGAGAATTATGTGAATATGATGTGTTGTTTAACTATGGTCTTTTACAATATGTAGCTAGTACAACAGGTGATATCATGTTGTGTAATTATAGTATATTACAATGGTTTAGTTTACGTTGTGTAATGGAGGTCTATAACAACGATGTTTTATGTGTGGATATTACAACATGTTACAACATGTTGTGTAATTATTATATATAACAATAGGTTGGAGTCTGTTGTCTCATGTTGGGATATAACAATGAGTTTTAATATGTTGTATTATGGTGGTCTATTACAACATGTACCAAATACAACATGTAAAGGCCTATTGTATAATTAATACATACTACAACGGGTGAGTCTGTGTTGTGTAATGATGGTCTATTACAACATGTGACTATTATAACGGGTCAAAATATGTTGTGTAAATAACATCTTTTACAACGGTTTTGAATATGTTGTGATACTACAACCTATTACAACACTTTAGCAGTTGTTGTAGTATCCCCCTATACTACAACAGGTTTGGCATGTTGTAAATGACTTGTGTTGTATAAAATATACAATATACAACACAAAAATGGGCTTGTTGTGATAAGTATGCTAACTACAACACAATCATCAAAACTGTTGTCTATCTCCCATTGTAAAAAGCATTTTCTGTAGTAGTGTAAGAATGAATTGGAGGGGAGAAATTAACATTATTCATGTATCCCTTTGCAATTCAAAAGGTAAAGGTTTAACTTTCACATCCTTCTCAAAGTTAAAAGTTTAAATTTTCATATCCTTTTCAATACGTTGAGGAATGGTTTGCCATTGTCAAAAAGGGGGGGATTTTTTACCTGAGAATTATACATTGTCCATAATTTAATATTGACTTAGCCATTCCATTCATATGTATCTAGTATGTCTATTTGATATTGATTTCATGCATTAGATACATGGAAAGGATCAATTCAATCAAGCCCTAGCTTGATCTATTTCAAGTAAAAAACAATGCAAATGCACTTTTTTGGAAAACACCCTAAAACCCTTAGGATGAATTTTATAATCATTTGTATCGTTGTAATGACTTGTAACTAAGATGAGAAAAAATGAGGAACCATAAATTCTAACATTTAATCACTCTAATGACATCTTCCAAAATTTATTACAAGGTTTTTTTCTTGTCGAGTTTTACATGTGATAAACTCGACCGATCCCCTTGATGGATTTTGAGAAAATTTAGGTTTGGTCGAGTATACCTTACACAGAACTCGATCAATCCCTGCACTGAGAAAAATTGATTTAAGCATTTTCTTGAGTTTCATCCAGGATAAATCGGCCAATGCTTTAAATTGGATTTGTCGCATAGTGCAATTTGTCAAGTTACCTTTATTAAAACTCAATCAACTGCACTATATGAAATGTGTAAAAAAGTGATTCTAGCCATTAAATTATTGCAAAACTCAAAATTATATCCGTTACAACCATTAAAATGGTTAGAATCATTCCTTTGTGCTTCTACCCTCTAGTGGACACCCCCAACTATAAATAGGACCTCTTGGAGTTCATTCCAGGGTTTCTTTTTCATGATATTCAAGCACCTAGTTATAGTCATGTGCATATAGTCCACTGGGCCCCCTTTATCTTTCTTGTTTGAAAATCAAATGTCCATATGAGTGAGATAGGATCCATGTGAGAGAGCTACTTCATTGTATGCTTGTAAAGATCTCAAAACTTCCTTTTCCCCAACCCCTTTCTTTAAGATCAAGTTGGTGAACGCCTCTCCACATGAAGAAGAAGGTGCAAGCTTCTTCAAGTTGTAGAAGAAGGTGCAAAAGCTTCTCTAAGGTGAAGGACAAGGTCAAGGCTGATGATCTAGAAGTAGAAGTGGATAAATCTTTCAAGGCATAAGACTCAGTGCAAGAAGGGGTTCTCCTTGGATAAGGTGTCCATATGCTTGGAAGAGTGGGTAAGACCTTGTAGAGGTAGAAGACTCTAGCTCCTTTGGATATGTAAGACCTTGGTTGGTTATTGGGTCCCTTATCCTCAAAGAGAAGGCTGGGTATCCTGGACCCAGAAAATGAGGGTCATCTTGTATGTCTTATAATGGAATATAAGTATATATTGGTTGTAAAATCCTAGGGCTTGACCTCTCTAGGTAGTGGACTAAATATCTCCTAGTTTGGAGATTGGAACTATTCTAAATAGCTTGTGCTCTTGTGCTTGTTTAATTTCTCTCAATTCTTTCTATGTATGTTTAGTTGCACTACAAATTCAATATTTGCAATCCCATAAATAGTTGTAACTTGAGGGTCTAACAAATTTTGTGCAACTATGTTTAACTTTATTCACCCCCTCCAGAGCCCATTTGATCCAACACTACTATCTTTTATAGATATGCATATGATCGTCTCTGATGTCCTCATGTGGTGAGGGCCTGAGTTCAATCCTACTTTTGTTCCTTCTTGCATTATATTTGGCATGCATTTTCTTTTAGGTGGATTGTGATTTGGCTGACAAGCTAGATTATTAGGGGTATGAATTTTGTCATTCACCACCTCTTGAAGTAGTTCCTTTGCTTGAGATAGTATCTTCACCCTAGGTACCACCTTTTCTGTTGGATGATGCTCATATCTTTGACAACTTACCCAGGTTGTAGCCTCATCAAGATTTTGGTGTTGGAGGTTCGTGTCACTTCTCAGGTGACTTTGGCTGGACCTCATCTTTCGCAGACATGAATGAGGTTGAGGATACAGTAGGAAGATTCTTTGGCTTGATTATCCCACTAGACTTTGGGCATATTTAGCACTTTAGAGAACATTCAGGTGCAGGGGGAATTTCGTTAGATGTCACCATTTAAACTGTGGATATGTCTTCAACTGGTGGAGGGACAAGTTCTTCCCATCATAGAGATGTTTTCAGGTTGTTAAGGTGACTTCTAGGAGTTCCTCTTCTAATCATCAGTGATCCACCAACGATATTCACTCTAACACTATCTACAAGAGTAATTCTTTAGGGTCTTCTTCCATTCATAATCAACCCTTAGACAAGCACTTTACTGGGTGGTTGAAGAATAAGTTGAAGAAATAACTATTTGCTTTTAGCATCTCATTTTCTTTTGATGTTGTATTTTTCTTTTCTACATAAAAAATCATGTGTTAGTCATGAGGGTATTGTAAACCCTTCTTAATTTTAAATAAAAAATTGAGTTTGAGTTTAAAAGGATTTTGAGTTTTTTAATTCTTGATTCAAAATCATATTTCTAACTTTGATTTTTGGGAGATATTTGGTGGATTGGTAGTTTTCCTTATTCCACGCAGTGATTAGTGGTAGCCACTGGCTTGGACTTGGAGTGCTTCCTACCTTGGAATGCAAGTCAACATTGGCCACCTATGTAGTATGAGTTAAGGAAAAGGACACAAATCCCCTATTTCGGAAGACGTGTTTCTCCTATAAATAGGGTTGTACTCCTCAACTTTTAAACACAGATGGATCTCTCATGACTTATGGAACTGGGAGAAAAGAGGATATGGGAGATCCCACTCTTGTGGCATCCTCTCATCAACTTGTCTTTTTTGTGATGTTGCATTGTTGATCTTTATGAAATAGAAGAAGTCGAGCTGACAAGATTTAGCATGAATCATCATTTTCATCATCTAGTGTATATCCTTGTGGCAAGGGAGTTGATGTCAGAAGCGATCCACTTTAGGGATCCCCCGAGTCACACCTTTTGTTTTGGTGATGTCATTCTGACATCCACCTTGGAGGATGTAGATAGAATCACATAGCTTCCCCTTCATGACCAATGGCATGTAGTGCTGAGAAAGTCAAGCACGGCTTTTGAGCTGGGGAATCTTCTTGGCTTGAGGAAATCCAAGCAGTTGATGGTTGACTGGTGGTAGTCACTTGAATCAAATGGCCTTCCTATGTATAATGCTTTCAGATGGACCCTGATACCAAATGTAACGAACTCACCTTTCAGTGTCCCCCAATTAAGAAAGGGCCTTAAAGTCGACACCCATTACCTAAATTCCCATTTTGTGTCCTTGCAATGAAATTTAGAAATCTGAAATGATCATATCTTATTAAGCTTATTTTATAAAGTATAAGCCAACACCAACTAGAGGAAGTGTTTGGGTTAGTCAGCTTGAGGACACTTAATGTGCATGAAAATATTATTTTATCTGAGACTTGTGTGAGACGATGAGGTTTTATCCCAAACTAACCAAACAACTAACAAGAACTTACATGAGATTTTTAGAAAGAAACCCTATGGTTACCCAATACACAGGTTGATAGGAAAGGGACATATCCTAGATAAGACAGGCATTGTCTCTTAATCATGTGATTCCACCCACCTATCATGACATTTCATACACCACCATAAGTTGATCAAGTAAGCAAATTGTTTCCTCTTGATTGCATTGCATAGCATCATATGTAGCATGATATCTAGTTTCTTTATAGTTAATTAGTTAGAAAAGAAAAGAACAAAGATATAGATGTGCATAAGAATTAGTTTCATAACAGATTTCATATAGATTACATTTTTCTCATGCATCATGATTTTACATCGTTCTCTACATCATGTATCCATGTAGCGTTCTCCTTAAATTTAAAGTGAAAGGATACACATTCACATCCCTTTCAAAGAACTAAAAGAAAAATCAATAATATATATGCTGAAGTAAGCCGAAGTATAAATCATGAATCATTTTAAAATAAGAGGGCATAGAAGAAAAATGAAATCAAATAAACAGGGTGAAAAGGATGCCTTAAACTTAGACTGAAGTTTCTTCATAAAGAGGATGAAAATAGTAACATGTACGTATGATTTTACCCATATTCATAAATCAGATGAGACTTTAAATGCTTTCATCATTCCACCATTTATAGGCATTAGATTCATGTGTTTTTCATTTCCTACATTCTATAGGTTCATCATATTTTGTTTTTGCTAAACGATTTGCACTTGTGATTCCTATTCATAGACACCTATTTCATTTCCAACCATTGATCTTTATGGTAGGCTACATGAATAATTGAACCCCTAATTCATTTCTATATGGGAAACATCTTGCAACATAGCGTGATCGATAGGCAAGTGCAATGTAGATAGGGAATCACATGGTGCATCAAGTGTATACCACATTGTCTATAATTTTAATTTTTCTATTTATAGTGTTTCATTGATCTAAGGGTGGACAAATTTAATGAACATTTTGGTCACTTTAGAGTAGTTATCCGTTCAATTGTTGGTAAGTACCGATTTGGGACCATCAGGTTAGGGTATTTGAGAAATGTAGTTTGTATTATTTGTACTCTTGCTGACTTATTTAAAATATATACAAAGGGAATGCTGCTCAAGGACGAGCAACATTCAAGCTTGGGGAATTTTGATGCATTGAGTTTTAGTTATTTTTCACATGCCATTTTTTCCAAGTATTTAGTGCATACTTGCTCATTTTGATATTAGTTATGTAGTGTTTGTCATTAGCATGTGTTTTGCATCGATTAATAAGTATTGTAATCGATTATGTTAATTTATCAATTTTTTTGGACTTATGTTGGTTTTTCCTTGTTTTAGGAAATTTGAACACTTTCAACGCAATTGGGTGCTACCGATACTAAAGTCAGTGGTACCGACATTATGCAAAATCTAATAGTGAATTATGGAAACTACCGAGACTGCACTCAATTCTACTAGGATCACATTCAATGCTACCAAAAATATGAGTCAGTGTTAGTGACTTATCTGCCCATAAAGAATAGTAGCATAATTTATGGCTTTAGCACCACTAACAAATGAGTTGATGGTACTGACTTTTGTATCTAAAGAAACTTAGAACTCTAAGAACAACTTATTGCTATTGATATTCTAATTAGTAGTACTGACACTTATCAAGGGTTTCGAGTTAGGTGACAAATCGGTGCCACCGACATCCTATTAGTGGTACTGAGTTTGAGTGATCTATGCAAGCTAAAGATAACAACAGATCCAATGACTATGACTTAATGTTAGCACGAGTCTCACTTATGACCTAAGGGGATTTTGAAAAAAAATCACATTTTATCTTATTGCAAAAGAGCACATAGCTGAGAGAGGAGGAGACAAATGTCAAGGAACTATTTGTTACCCTCATCCTACCCCCATTGACTATAGAGTCAGTGACAGTAGGGTTTGGGCACCCGTCCATAGAATGGAACAAGTACTTCATAGAGGCAAAATATATGTAAAAGTAGTAACCACATACAAAGATACTAAAATGTGTTAGAGAAACATGTATCCATCTCTACTTCTAGCATCCCATTTATGCCTCATTTCAGTATAGAGTATCTGCATTTAGTAACTAAAAAATCAATAAACAAAACATATTAATGCTAAAGCATTTAGTACGCTATAAAAGGCATGTAAAAGTTTAAGGGTAATACAAAACTTGCTTGGCTATGAAACATGATAACAAACAAGACATGGAAATAACTCGTGCAAACTTAATGATAGCACTTAATACAAAGTATGTTTTCGGTGTCTTGATCCATTTGATCAACATTAGGTTGTGTAATGGATTAATATATCTTAAGTTCGAGCTACAATTAACATATTATAACTAAACATGAAAGTAGTATTCATAGGAACAATAGTTCAATGAAGTACTTAACTAGCCTCAAATTCATATGAGAATACATACAAGCAAGCCAATATCGTAGTAGGGTCAAGAGGAAAATATACCTTGTGAGCTGAGGTCAAGATGAAGCATTGAATTTAGAAAACTATATGTAGTAAGCTTGACTAGGTCTTGGCATTTAGATCATCATAATATCCTAACATTACAAATAGGTATATATCAACAAGATTAGGTATCATTGATCATTATAGTTGTGGTTGGATGTGTCACCTAGATCTACGTACTCATTTCCTTCAACATTGTTTTCAACATCTCAACCAGTCATGAAAGTTCATTATCAAGTTACATCGTACATCATAGACTCATCTATAGATTAAGGTGACACACCAAAACTAATATTAGGGATCAGAAGATTAGGGTTATAATATCTTAAAAGGGCTAACATGGGGTTTGAGCAATATTAAGCAACATAAGCATCAAATTCATCATACTAGTAATTCTTGAATCATAATCATTAAAGATTGTCATTATTAGAATGTAGATGGGGTTTACTTGAGTTATTTGTCACCTAGATTAATAAGTTACTGATTTGAAAGTATAATATAGCATGGTCCATCATTAGAGAAAAATTGGACAACATTTGACCTCTAAAACAATATATGCACTTTAATTCACATTCATGTCAAGATTAGGTTACTTAGTCATAAAGGTGCACAAGAATGGCACATAAGGTAGGTACAAAGCATGATAAGCTTATGATTTAGAGGTCACATAATGGATTCAAGTATCATTTGATAAAAAACACATGAGTTAACATCCATCATAAAAGTACACACAAAGTCATGGTAAGATACACAAAGTCACAAGATCATTGTTGGGGTTCAAGAAGGATCATGATAGAAAAATATTTCGTTTGAGGATGAATCATATTGATTTAAAGCATTCATAAATAATTGAAGCACACTTGAACAAGTCATAGAATAAAGAGAGGATGTTTTGCATAAAAGTCCATTTTAGGTCATAAAATCCACATTAGACTATTCTAGGATAGAAACATGGATCAAGTTCGAATCTTTATGCTTAAATATGTACAAGGTACTGATATTAGGCTAACATAAAGTTTTAGGGACATAGCACATCAAGATCATGCATGCAAAAAGGATAAAACTCATAAAAGGACTTCAAAAGTATGCTTTTAGGGATAACAATAGAAATATAAGAAGATTTAAGTTCTGGAAATATTTTTATTGGAATGATCTCATTTTTTTGATAAAAATTCATATATCATATTACTCAAATGGCTGAAGGATCCGTTTTTTTAATCAATTTTGTAGGAATTGCCATTTTTCGTGAATGTTGAGAGAGAGAGAGAGCCAGACCTCATAGGTGTGGAGGTGGCGTGTGCGAATCAGATGCTTGGGCCATGTGGGTGAGAAAACAAGGTGCAAAGTTGAGGTTAGGAGAACCAGTCAATGAGAAGGGGGGGGGGGAGAGAGCACTGAAGATAGGCTTGATCCGAGCCCTTCATGCCCACTAAGATCCCTATTGCATCCAACGGCTCTGTGGAGCCCTTCCTTCACACGTTGTAGGGTTGCTAGTTTACTAGAGCCAACAACGCTTGTGCTCATTGGAGACCTAGCACGAGTGGGTTAAAGGGTGTAAAGAAGCTATGAAGGTGGTCGTCTAGTTCTGCCTCATTGTCATGAGGTCGATGGTAGCCTTAGCTGCACTCGAATGAGTTCACAGTTCACTCGCCTAAAGAGGGCTCGACAGTGGTGCCATAGCAGGTCAGAAGGAAAATGAGAGGGAAAATCCCCATGTCTGGGTTTGTGAAAGAAGAAATAGAGAGGGGAAAGAAAATGGAGGGAGGGAGGAAGGGACTGGTGAGGTTATTTGGCAAAAAGGTAGAAGGAGAAGGGGCTGATTTGCTAGGCGCAAAGGTGGATTAGGTGAGATCGGTGTTGCTTCCTCTGGTGAGAAGTATAGAGGAAGGGTATGAGGTCCTAGCCATTAGATTTGAGTCTTGATTTGTGGTAGAGATATCAAATGATCCCTTTTTGCTTCCTCATAATCTAAGCCTCCTGATTGGTTGAGAGAAAGATAGCCGAATAACTCCCAAGTGGAAAGGGGGTGCTATCCCAAAATGGGTCGTACAATGAATTGGCCCATTAAGGCTAGAAAATTGATAAAGTCCAATAATTAAATAGAAAAGTTTAAAGTTCATATCTTGGGCTAGGATGGTCCATTGAGACAATTTTTAAGCCATCAAATTTGTAATTGAATCCTCTACATCATGAAAAACATTTTATATCAAGGAGAGTTCATCTAATGGTTTCAACTTTGATTGTAAGATGATGACACATAATAAGTATGGAACTTATTTCAAACTCAATTTAAAGTCATATATAAGTGCAAAAAGATGTTTAAATCAAATCTAGCTCATCAATTGAGCATAAAGAGACTTAGAGTCATCAAATTGAGGGTGATGAACGTTATTGGGTTTAAAAGAACATCTAATGAGTCAATATGTAAATTAATTGAATGATAGAAAAATTGAGGTTATCAGAACAAAGGAGATAGCCACGTTGCAAACATTCTGGTCATTTTGTGGAGGCATATTTGCAGCCGGAATGCTATGGATCAAGGTGTCTACTAGAGGCGATCATCATGACCGCTTTTCCAAGGGTTTTCATTGACTCTTCTATTGTTTTTCTCATTTTTTGTTTCTTCCTCTCTGTACTCATTTGTACAAATCATGCGGTAATGTCCTTTTTCCTTAGGAATCGGGAGTAGCCCAAATTTTATGTTGTATTTTAGTTACATAAATTAATAATATATATTTCCTTTAATTTTACACAAAAATATATGATTGCTTCATGAATTATTTGTGCTTAACACCGCAAATAATGCATTAGATTGTCAATTCTAAGGGAGAGGGATTAAGGGCAGGAAAAGTTTTAAATTTACACAGCCAATAATGTACCTTGGGAGAGTGCATACGGATGCGAAGGAATTGACCTAGAATTATCATTAATGCACCTATATGATTCCTAAATCACTATGAATGTGGGGTTTGTCTTAGTGTGGGCAATGTATTATGCAGTGGGAGTGGGTAATACTTGGTACATGTCCTTAGTCCAGGGTTAAGGGTAAATGATTATTGATTAAAGGGATATAAATGCAATGTATATAGTGGTGAAACTGTAATCCTATGGAATCCATCAATTCCTGATCATATTCCATATAATTCATATTCTATCTTTCACTTAGTCATAAAGCAAACAACCAATCACTTTTTCTAAGACTAGTTGATTTGGTAATTCTTAATTGTAGTTTTTGTAGAACATTTCCCTGATTTTGACATTCACAACTTATAGGACTATACTACTCGACTTGTATACTTATGTTATGCACATATTGTTTAGGTGTGCCAGCATGCTTCATCCAGAATAGGTGGGCCACCCGGTGGATGTAACTGGTTTGGACAATGAGAATACTTTCATGGCCATCAACGATGACACCATCATCAATTGAAGAAAGTATCAACATGATTTTTAATCCCCTTCCATTTTGTATCTAATTCAACTAAAAATAAACCACTCCTCAAATTGGCTCCAAGAATGTCCCACTACTAAACATGATGGTTGTATGTTTAGCCATTTTGATTAGCCTTGATCAAGTAAAGAATAAATGCAAAAAGCAGGTTGTGGATATCACCAGGGAGGTGAACAGAGAGAACCAATCAACCACCAACTTAGTTTCCATGACACTAATGAGAAAAAATGGATGACTAAGGTGTCAACCAATAATCTTGTCACCCTCTTTGCATCAATTACAACAAATATATCTACCTAGAATATGCAAGGTGCCTATAAGGTTCACAAGAATACAATTAGATAAATAAAATAGACCTAGGTTTAAGATGATGTCCATTCTGATCCTCCTTGTAGAGGACAGAGGGAAAACAACACTATTTGGAAAATTAAACTTTATTCTTCCCATTGACTCGAGGAACATGTCTTCTTTCATGTTATTTTGTGCTTTTAATAAACCCAAATGTTACATCAAGATCATGTTTACAACCACAACCAATACATCCATTTTAGGGTGAATGGTGAGTCGTTTGTTATTGTTGTCCATCCTAGCCTTAACCCGACCAAACAAGATTCCCTATGGGTGTGATCATGTGATATTCCAACACCTTGATCAGTGAAGACTAGATGGTTGTATGGTATTTCAACACCATGTAGAATCCAACTATAGAAGCAAGGGAGACACTACTTTGGTTATCGCTCCAACATCAAGTTCAATGACACTCTAGTTGACACTGACCCTCAAGGATATGAAAACAAAGGGCCAACAATACACTATCTAATTTTTTTCATCCTAGATAAGCCTGATATAGTGATTGCCAATGAGATGTGGTCAGCCTTCAAGGTTATTTTATGATCATGGTCTTATTGAGAGTATCCTTGAAACACAATCATCTTCTCATCTCCAAGCTTAATCTGCCTCCCGAAAACATACACATATTCAAGATGTAGCCAGTATGGAGCCTCCTGATATACTTCAGGGGTCATTTATGAGCATATTAGGATTCCAGCAAGCTCCTCCTCTCATTCAACATGGCTTTTCTTGATTAAAAATAAAAATTCCATATCAACCAGGCCCACCGAATGAGAACCCTGCTCTCCAAGATTAACATGTGTTAGGTAAATCACAATCCTTCTAATATCCTTGCTAATCCATTGTGTAGTATGCAATTTCAAGAGGAGTACCAATGAATCCTCTTAAACACCAAAATATCATGTCCAATGGATATACGATGGAGATATAAACACAACCTTCTTCTAGTCCATTTTTAAGGCCATGAAACACCAAAATTGTATCCCAAAACTAAAGGATGTAGCTAGACACTAAATCACTAGTGGGGATCTCATCAAGGACCTTGTACAAGCATACTTCTATGACATGATGGTCACTACCACAATGATTAAAAAATACACAATGTCATACTACACAAAGTCTTTCCCAATCTTCCTTCTATTGTGTGTGTTGACCTTGCCACCATTCTCCTGGAGGAAATTTGGAAATCTTTCTTCCTCATATCTTAAACCCAAGCACATGTCCTGATGGAACCCACAACAACTTAATGCAGGAAAATTGCGATGTGGTTGGGAAATCCTTTTTCAACACAATGATCAAAGCCTTAATGAAAGAGTCCACCAACCCAGAGTTGTTCAATGCTTATGTGATCCCATATTAAGGTGTAGGTCCCATAAATATGTAATGGACTTCAACCCATCTCTTTTAACAACATGATGTTCAATATCATCTCAAACATTCTCATTAAAGGAACCAAGTGTATGAAAAACCACTAGAGGGGGGTGAATAGGGTTTTATGGAGATTTTAAAAATAATTCAACCAAATCAAGAAACCACAAAGATATTGTACAAGGGGACAAGGATTTAGAGTGGTTCCACCCTTAGCAAATACTAAGGGAGTCAGTCCACTACCCGGTTGCATACCGAACCGAGATTTTGAAAGCACTTGTATTTTATTACCACGCAAGGATGTTATACAAAATACAACTACCTTTACCAAACCCTTTGGACAACCTTCACCTAGAGGTAGTCTCACCAAACTCGAAGCAGCCTTCCTTGAAGTAACCTCAAGCTCCCCTAGAAGTAGCCTTCCTCTTAAAGTAGCTTCCCGTTGAGACAGCCTTCTTGAAGTAGTCCAAAGTCCACCTTCTCCACCGAGAAGACCCTTCTCCACCTGAGAAGTCAAACCCTCTTCAATCCACAGCCTCTAACCCTTGGAGTATCAAGGAGAGTACAAACTATATAAAGGAACAAGAAGGAAAAATAGAAATTACAATACCGTTGTAGCACAAGACTTGATTTCCTATATCAAACATTTTGATCTCCTAACCAATGTATATGGAAGTGTGAGTGTAGTGGGTAGGAGATGCTAGCCTATAGGACACGAATTTGGAGCAATGTAAATAAGTAGCAAATGTTGGAGTTGCTCAATTGCTCACAAGAATGGATTCTCAATTGCAAGTGTGAATGCTCAAGTATTGCACAAGTGTTTCTCAAGTGTGTGTTGGGTGTCCTAAGGCTTGTTCTATTAATAGGAATGGCCTATGAGTGCTTAAGAACGTTCTAGACACTTTCTAGGGGGTTCTAAGTGCTTAACTAGCCGTTAGGCATCCACTAGTTGCTTTAGCAATGACTAGTTAATTAATTCTAAAAAGTGCAGTCAGAGTTCATCTCGGTCGACAATTTGTCGATCGAGAGTCCTTCTGGGTCGACAATTCTTCGTCCGAGAGACTGTCTGGAGCAAGTGTTTATAATGTTCTAATCCAACTCCCAACTACCCTGTCTGCTGGGTCTAACGGCTACTTGGGTCAATCTCAGTTGACAAATTTGTCGACCGAGAGTGTCTCGGTCAAGGAATTTCTCGACCGAGAATGTCCCTATTTCAATGTTTTGAACTAGGCACTAAGTGTGTGTATGAGTGTACAGTTGTGACACTATTATAGGGAATGACCTATCTAAGTGTTGTGAATGGCTAGGGAAGATCTAACGCTTGATTTACATGATGTCTAAGTACTTGTACATTATATATCTTGTACAAGTGTTTACATTTGATTACAATCATGAAATTATATCATTTTGAAGCATATAGATCTTCCAAAGGTTTGTCATCCACCTTGTTCCTGCAACACTCAAGTAGAACATTAGATCCACAAGAATGAAATGTTTGTCATCATCAAAACAAAGGGATTATAATAATGTCCAATTTAGCCAACAATCTCCCCCCTTTTGAAGATGACAAACATTTCTTAAATATAAAATAAGGAGATATAAATTATATGAGTTTCATACCTGAAGTTTACCTTTTGTGGCCATTCTCATGTTTGCAAGTGTGTGCTGGCCCTAGATTTATGAAACTCATTTTACTTTATATTTTTGGATGTATATTATTTCTCCCCCTTTGTCATTTCAAAAAGATATCCAAGATAAACACTTAGTATGACTTTTATTTCTCCCCCTTAATTTTATACTATACTACCCCTTAATAAGATATTCAATTCAAAAGCAAGGGATTAATATGAATGCAAACTATTTATTGTCAAATTTAGCCATAATTTGTTTCTCAATCATTTGCAAAGGATGTTAAGCCTTGAAATGATATGAGATCCTTTTAGATCCATGGCATATGTATTTTGATTTCTCATCCATTTTACACGGGATGTTAAACCCTAAAAATGACATGAGAATCCTTTAAGCTCATGAATATATTTAATAGTTTCTCAACCATTTACAAGGGATGTTAAGCCCTAAAATGATATGAGATTCTTTTAAGCTTTATAATGAATGTATCTCTAACAAAATGCACAGGATGTTAAGCCCTGATTTGTTTAGAGAATTCCATTAAGAACAAGATATATATCATATTCATGAATATTGTAGATTCCTCCATAACAAAGATTACCTTAAAGATACTACGGTCATAGCATGTTTAAATTTTCTTTAAGATGTTTAAAAAGTTTTTGTGAAATCCCCCTTAATCTTATAATTAATATAATTTAAGGATTCTAAGGTCATAATTGGCATTAGATCATTATGTATTAAAGTCTTGTTTACAATATACTAAGATTGATTGCAATAAAATGATTTAAAAATAAGCATTTTGTCAAGCTTATTTTAGGTCGACCTTGACTTCGACCAAAGCGCCCCTTGGTCAAACTTAATTTCAACCAAGAGGCAATTTTTGCAGATTTCAAATTTATGCATTTTCAATGATCTACTTAATTGAACACAGCTTACAGAGTATTAATAATATATGACAAGAATGTCTTTTTCCATAGGATAAATACAAGATAATAATTTAACTAATATGTCAAGATGCATTTGTGCAATAGAGATTTATCTTAATGAAAATTTCATTTACAATGACAATATTATCTTATAGCCATTCATGGTTTATATAAAGATCATTTTAAGTAAACCAATGAAAAGATGTAACACAATGATCATAGTAAAGACATTTGCAAATTTCAAGACACATGATTTCTATATAGATAAACCAAGGAATACTTAGGACAGACCATGTGAATTTTTGTAAAATAGTAATTTCCTTACTTAAATCAGCATGGTTCATAGTTTCCAGTGTTAATCCAAACCATGTAAGAGATTATATCAAAAATGAACTTGCAATCTATGCTATATCTGTATTGATTTGTTTTTGCAAGAAGGTATGTCCAATCTTTGTTTAAAAGAATCAATCATTAATAGCAAATTTGATAGCTAACTGAATTAATTAAGTTGGTTCAACAAAACTTGATTCGGTCAAACTTTTCTTCGATCGAATTTATCTTGGTCGAAGATTTTCTCGACCGATTATTCTGCTGTTTGTACAGGTCTTATCAGATTTTTGCAAGCTTAAAAATAGTAACCTGCTCGGTCGACTAATTTTCGACCGACATAGTTCTCGGTCGAACATTTTCTCGACCAAGAATGTTTCTATATTATTTTTCAGTAAAAAGTGATACAATTTTGCAAGAATGTAAATATTGAAGCTCAAGTTTTGTTGAGATAAGACATTTGAATATCAAAGAAACGTTTTAGGTCAAATCTCAACTAATCAAATTCAAATCTCTAAGTTTTAGGAACCCACACTAGATCATCAATCTTTTTTTTTTGTATGGGCATGGAAAAGAGTAGTGTCCAAGTCGCAAGCAATAATGACAACTAATAGTGTCAATCTCATTTCTCTTTCTAGGAATTGAGTTATTCTTGGGTACATACATAATCTTGGCCTTGGGTGCTTGTGTTCTTCTAGGTTTAGGTTCATAGGATTTCCCTTTTGAAACATATCCTAAACCTCTCCTTCCATTATAGCTAGAAGATTTATTCAGAATTTTATCAAGAACATCATTGTTTCTCAAACTATTAATTTCTCTTTGTAACTTGATAATTTCATCCATCTTCTTTTTGATGTCTAACTTTACTTGATCTAGATTAGATGATAAGGCATCTCTTTCTTTCACAATAGTATCATAATCTAGATGTGTACACGAAATAGGTTGTTTTTGAAGATCATTTACTTGAGCTTGCAAGTTTATCTTTTCTATGGAGAGAAGATTGCAATTTTCTTCTATGGATTTCAGCTTAATATCATGATCTTCAATAGCCTTTTGGAGATCTTCATTTTCAGATGTGAGAGCAAGAATTTTAGCATGTAACTCATCATTTACTTTATTTGATTTATTTAATTTCTTCTTGCACTCAATATATTTTTCATGTGTTTCTTGAAGACTAGTAATTAGATCTTCTTTTGGTAAATCAAAAAGGCTTACCTCTTCTTCTTCTTCATTTGTTGTAGCAATAAGGCACTCTACTTTTTTTTCTCCATCTTCACTATCATCCCATGAATCATCCCATGCAGCTCTATATGCTCTTTCTTTCTTCTTATGAGATGATCTCTTACCCTTCTTAAGTTTTGGACAATCACCTTTTAGATGTCCCTTTTTGCCACATTCAAAACACCTGGAAGAGGAAACACTAGAAGTTTTGTTAGTTTTAAAACTTTTATACTGCTTACCATTTACAATGAGAGTTTCTTCTTCACTATCATCTTCTCTTGAGTCATGATTATTATTGGTTGATGCTTTGAATGCAATGTCCTTTCTTTTCTCCTTCTTGTGTTCAACCGCCAATCTTTCTTCTTCCTCCAAGGTTGCCTCATGTGCTTCTAGGTTTCCAATGAGTTGCTCCATCCTTAGTCGAGTGAGGTCATTGGCTTCTTCTATTGCAGTCACTTTTGGTTTGTACTTTGGAGGTAAACACCTAAGGATTTTAGACACTTGATCCTCTTCACTTATTGCTTTATCTAAAGCATTTAAACCATTAACAATAGAAGAAAACTTTACATACATTTCACTAATAGACTCATTTTGATCCATACGAAACTGTTCAAACTTTTTCTTAAGCATTCCAATTTTGGAATTTTTAACTTGAACAGTTCCTTCATATGTTATAGACAGTCTATGCCATATTTAATATGTCGTTTCACAATTTGATATTCTATTGAATTCACTAACAGAAATTGAGTAATAGAGTATACTTACGGCTTTTGCATTCATTTGGGCTGATCTTACCATGTTAGCATCCCAAGTTGCATACTCTATTTGTTAAAAGTCATATGGGTTGGACACCATCCGCCAAAGATACCAGCTAATTCCTTGGAAGTAGAATTGCATCGTCCTTTTTCAATAGGTGTAGTTGGTGCCATCAAAAGGTGGAGGACTAGCCACGAGTGTCCCTTCCAAGTTGAGGTTGTTGAGTACCCCGTCACCCATTCTTCAAGACTTTGTTAGAGTTCCTTGAAGCCCTGCTTTGATACCAACTGAAAAACCACTAGAGGGGGGGTGAATAGGGTTTTATGGAGATTTTAAAAATAATTCAACCAAAACAAGCAACCACAAAGATATTGGACAAGGGGACAAGGATTTAGAGTGGTTTCACCCTACGCAAATAATAAGGGAGTCAGTCCACTACCCAGTTGCTTACCCAATCAGGATTTTGAAAGCACTTGTATTTTATTACCTCGCAAGGATGTTACACAAAATACAACTACCTTCACCAAACCCTTTGGACAGCCTTCACCTAGAAGTAGTCTCACCAACCTCGAAGCAGCCTTCCTTGAAGTAACCTCAAGCTCCCCTTGACGTAGCCTTCCTCTTGGAGTAGCTTCCCGTTGAGACAACCTTCTTGAAGTAGTCCAAAGTTCACCTTCTCCACCGAGAAGACCCTTCTCCACCTAAGAAGTCAAACCCTCTCCAATTCACAGGCTCCAACTCTAGGAGTAGCAAGAAGAGTACAAACAATATAAAGGAAGAAGAAGGAAAAATAAAAATTACAATACCGTTGTAGCACAAGACTTGATTTCCTATATCAAGCATTTTGATCTCCTAACCAATGTATATGGAAGTGTGAGTGTAGTGG
Organism: Alisma plantago-aquatica; assembly: GCA_963693085.1. Classification (NCBI taxonomy): domain Eukaryota; kingdom Viridiplantae; phylum Streptophyta; class Magnoliopsida; order Alismatales; family Alismataceae; genus Alisma; species Alisma plantago-aquatica. The sequence continues at coordinate 1,274,434,272 of OY856412.1, read as the reverse complement.
GTAGGAGATGCTAGCCTATAGGACACGAATTTGGAGCAATGGAAATAAGTAGCAAATGTTGGAGTTGCTCAATTGCTCACAAGAATGGATTCTCAATTGCAAGTGTGAATGCTCAAGTATTGCACAAGTGTTTCTCAAGTGTGTGTTGGGTGTCCTAAGGCTTGTCATATTTATAGGAATGGCCTATGAGTGGTTAAGGACGTTCTAGACACTTTCTAGGGGGTTCTAAGTGCTTAACTAGCCATTAGGTATCCACTAGTTGCTTTAGCAATGGCTAGTTAATTAATTCTAAAAAGTACAGTCAGAGTTCATCTCGGTCGACAATTTTTCGATCGAGAGTCCTTCTCAGTCGACAATTCGTCGACCGAGAGACTGTCTGGAGCAAGTGTTTATAACATTCTAATACAACTCCCAACTACCTTGTCTGTTGGGTCTAACGACTACTTGGGTCAATCTCAATCGACAAATTTGTCAACCGAGAGTGTCTCGGTCGAGGAATTTGTCGACTGAGAATGTCCCTGTTTCAATGTTTTGAACTAGGCACTAAGTGTGTGTATGAGTGTGCAGTTGTGACATTATTATAGGGAATGACCTATCTAAGTGTTGTGAATGGCTAGGGAAGATCTAACGCTTGATTTACATGATGTCTAAGTACTTGTACATTATATATCTTGTACAAGTGTTTACATTTGATTAAAATCATGAAATTAAAGCATTTTGAAGGATATAGATCTTCCAAAGGTTTGTCATCCACCTTGTTCCTGCAACACTCAAGTAGCACGTTAGATCCACAAGAATGAAATGTTTGTCATCATCAAAACAAAGAGATTATAATAATGTCCAATTTAGCCAACAGTGTAATGTCCCAAGATTGAAGGCCTCAGATAAAATGATCTTAAAATGGAGTGATTGGATTAGCCATATCACCAAGGTTCACCTCCTTTTCAAGAAGCCATCAATAAAGTAGTTTGTGTTCAAGCTTGCTCAGTCCACAGTAGTACTAGGATAGGTGACTAGTTAGGAAGTTTATCTTGGCTTTTACGTGAGTGAGGACAAAGCATGCAATTAAGGCTAGTGGTGGTCTATGGGGCCAATTGTCATTCCTATAACTCTGCTAGATCCTTTGGCAGTGGGCCCATGCATTATAAATGGTATCACAGCCATAAACTGTCTAGTAGGTGGGGGAACTTGGGCATGTGGCATGCCAGTCTTGAGCCATGCAGTTCAAGCATGTTCGAAAGGGCTATCCATGGTGATGTAGTCACCCTTGCACTTGTATTTTGTGATTGGAGCTGGGATTCAGTGGGTCATTCTGGGTCTGGACTAAAATGTGGAAATATTATGAGGCCATATAGTTGATCCTGGATGAGGTCATCAAGAGTCTAAGCGGGGGAGATTGCAATGTCTTGTGATTTGAGGCCTCAAAAAAATTATCTTAAAATGTATGATTGGACTATCGATATAATCAAGGTGCGCCTTCTTTTTAGGGAGCCCATCACTAAACAACTTTGTGGTTAAGCATGCTCAGCCCAGAGTATTACTATGATGGGTGACCAATGGGAAGTTTATCTTGGCTTGTACATGAGTGAGGAAAAAACGTGTAGTTTAGGATAGTAGTGGTCTGTGGGGCCAATCATCATTCTTGCAGCTCTCCTAGAGCCTTGGGAATCAAGCTCCTCATTGTTGGATGAATCTCACCCACCTTGTCAAGATTTATCCCTAACCACACACTCAATAATAATAATGTCCAAGTCTAGGAGGTATTAACTTGCTCAATATGAAGAAGAGTAAGAAGAATTGGTTGGAGATTAAGATGAACCTATTAAAGGTGTTCCATAGAATGAGATAGACCTTTGGTAAGGACACCCTTCATGAAGGTAACCTCTCGCTAAAGGGGTTTACATGATCATGCAAATCATCATGGGTGGAAGAACCTTGATCCTTTTTAAGGGCTCATTCTTGAACCCTTTAGATCACATCAAGGAGTAAACCTATGAATCTGATCAAGCCATTGGTCTGCATTTTCTCCATTGAGTGACTAAGCCACACCATCAACACTAAGGTTGTGAGGTGCCACTATCGACTGATCCACCTCTACAAGGATATCCTCCCCCTCACCACATATACTTTGCATATGACATTCTCCTAAAGTGCAAGACCTCCATTGACCGTATCTACACAATGAAGAAAAAAATTTAGGTGTTCTCCAACACTTCAAGTTAGGTCATCTCCATAGATAAATCATGTTGTTTCTTCTCAGCTAACACATTCAGGAGCGAACCACACACCATTAATAGAGAGCTTGGATTATTCATCACCATGGACCTATATGAATATCTTGGTGTCCCAGTTAACACCACCAGGTCAACACATCACATGAAATGATCCTTGACAACACCCACAAGAAGATGAACAATTAGATTGTTTGTCACTTATCCTTGGACAATATGATCATTCTAGCTTATTTGACTCTTCAAGCCATCCCCACCTATACAATGCAACAAGTTTGCTGGTCACCCACCCCATGTGATGATATTAAAAAGGAGTTGAAGCAATTAATATAGTTAGGGGTTGGAAACAATGAACGACTCACTATCTCTTAGAAGAAAACTACCATGCACAAGGACTATTGAGGGCTTGGCATCCATGATGATTTCCATCAAACTATTGGTCTGATGCTTAAATTGTGTGGCACTTCTTGTAATGACATGACAAGATTTGGGTGTAGGTCATGAAAGAAAACCATATTGGTGATAATGGAATTACAAAGAAACATTTGGGTGTTCATCGACAAATATCTTGACCATTTCCAACAAAATTTCTATGAAATGATCAACAATGGTGCCTCCACCAAGATTTTTGTATAGTTGGTGGCTGGAAGGGAAATCAACCACCAAGCTCAACCATAACATCCACATCCCTACATATCTTTAAGGCTCCTTATTAGATTAGTCATAGATCGACATGGAACTGGAATTGGGTGATTCATCAACACACATGCTCTTAGCCTAATTAAGGAGACCATTATGTTCATTCTGACCTGAGATAAACTTGGAGTGTTGACCATTAGATGTGCCCATTTGAGATAAATGGGAAGCTCACCACATTATCAACTTATAGATGGGCTCGTTATGATGTGAAACCCAAATCTTGGGCAACTTGAAACAAATTTGGAATGCTAGACTTCCTAAAAGAATCAAATCCATCTATGGCTCCTCTGGCATAAGGATCTAATGACAACCAATGAAAAGCATCTTCAACATATGGGTATATACCCACCAACACCCAATGTAACAACAAAGACAAAGATATGCTACATTGCATTAAGGACTGCCCTCACAATAGGTGTGTCTGCATGCACTAGAGAATGAGTGATAGTTTCTTCAATGGAAAATGCTATGCAGATTGAAAACATAACCTAAAGTTGGACCCCTTTTGTATTTATTTATTTATTTATTTATGCATAAAGACAAATGGACGAGGGATTTATTTTGTTACATTCCTCCTCCTTTTTCTTTATGCATGAATAAATACAAAAAAGATATAGCTTTGAGTATTCTTATATTCCATATAGAGAAACCCTTCTTCAGTTTGGATGTAGATACACGGATCAAAATTATCCTAACTAATAACACCTTTGACAAGGACACTAAGTTCTTATCTCCATAACTTATTGGCATGTTTGATACTACCACAATCTCTTTTTCTACAAATGGAACAGAATCCCCCCCCCATAGATGCAATGGTGAAGTTCATTCGTGAATACACCAAATCCATCCTAAACCTAGAATGGGCCATAGAGAATACATTGCAAATCTATACCACCAATTCTGTACAACATCCCCACTATCCAATAGAGAGATACATGCATGTTGATACAACCTCCTAACATAGTTGTAGATATAATGGCATCAATGCACACATAGTCAACAAGAAGGAAGACTATATCACGGGCATAAACTACCCACGAAAACATCCTCAGCCATAGAAATGGATCTTAAAGACCTACTTCATGCTTCTTGTGTTAGTTTAGAGAAAGGATGGAAGGATACCCTAACACTTAATTATTCACAAATGAGCCTATTTTACATCCATGAGGTGACAAACACCCCAAATCCCATTAGACTACGTCAAGTAAATCATGATTACCATTGCTACACAAAAGATACCTTCTTGTCCTACATTCCTTGAAAGCATAACATGATTGTTGACAACTTTTCCAAATAGATGTTCAGGTTCACATTCCCTATTTACTTCCACAGTTTCATCCCTACTGGATTACAACATAATTTTATTGTTCACCACACCTCTTTGGAAAATTTACTATTTAAAAATTTAATTTTACTAGTTTAATTTTTCACCTTACCTCTGTGGATAGTTCACTATTTTAAAATTTAGTTTTATTAGAGATCATATTTTAATGATGTAATTTTCTTATACAAATACATTCATAAATAGATTTTTCATGATACAATATGTGAATTTTTAAATTTAGAAGTATTTTGTATGAATTTATAATATTGGTACCATGATGGAATGGAACTCATTTTATGACAATCATATGGTTTTTATCATACGCGTATTGCCTTACTTCTTCCTTTTCTCTTATGTTCTATGCTTGATGTTGGTCAGGAAAACAATATACCATCGACATAATTTCTATTTTTTCATTATGGTTTATGGGACTCTATTCATCCCACCCATGTGTGGGTGCAAAAATATTGAGAAATCAAAAAATAAAGAAGAGAGGACACAATGGTTGTTACATAAGAGACTTTCCCACCTAAAGTCCCTCAACATTATATATCAAAGTAGTTATGTGTCTCTATCACTCATGATAATTTACGACTCAATAAAATTGTAAGACTACGTACTATGTAATGTACAACCATACTACATAAAACATGAAAAATACTGAGAAAAACATATATAAATTACCAAAACTACTATGTACTCATCAAAACTAATAACCACGCTATTCACCTACATTTTATACATGTTTGATCACCTAAAATTGAGTGTCTAAAAGGAGAGGAACTAAAGTAATCAAACTTTGAATTTATTACCAAATATTTTGGCACCCACAATAATAATAACTGGGCTCGATGTAGTAAATTGGGGTCGAACACAGAGATAATGGTGGTAAGTGTTAAGAATCTAAATCCTTGCTCTAGTTATGCTGATCAAAAAGCAATATTAGTGTTCCTTATGGAATGGTGATGTCGAAACAACAAAATAAATAAACAAGGAAAAGTAAACTAAAGAACAATACAACAAAATAAATTTGCAACAATAACCTTTAACAACAATTTCATATAGATGGATGAAACTTGGAATGGATTTCACCATCTAATATCTCTCACCAAAATGCAAAATATATACCCATTATCCCTAACAAGTCTATAAGAAATCATCATAAGTGAATATCCCTTCCTATCTCAGGCTTAGGATATATCTATATTATAAGGTTATCTCTCTCTCGAGATGGAAAACAAAAATCTACATAAAATTGTATACATAAATTAACGTAAAACTATATGATCATTAGCTTTATCATTCCAACATTTCATGCATTCATGCTTGTACATTATCTTAGATATAGGTTAATACTACTCTCTTGAGGTATTAACAATAATACAACACAATATGGTAGCTAATGTGAAGCAATAAAATAAGAGTATGGATATACACCTTACCAAAGGTAGATACATTAATGTATATAAGTATTTACATGTTTGAAGAGCCTTAGTGGCCACTACCAACTTAAGATAATGGATTTTCCACTCATAGTGGTCAGTAACATGGTGGAGTCACAATGGAATGACACCATGGAGGATGGACAAAATGGGGACAAACTGGAAGGACAGAGGCAGGGAGGAGTGGAAATACAAGAGGGCTATTTAATCTTGGGGAAGACCTACTTATGGACTTCGACGACAATGATATCAAGGTGGATGGTCAGCTTCTACTTTGTCATCATTCTTCTATCAAAGAGGGCTACATTAACTGCTTTGTGATTGCAAAGGTATGTTGGACCCTTGGACTTTCATTCTTGGTTGTAGTGAACCAATGGTTCTGATTAAAGGTTGATGGTGAATGGGCATATAGGCGTCACTTTGTTTTCAAGTTGAGAGATGAGAGACCCCTCTCAACATAGCAAGGGGTGATCTATTTTGTAGGCACTAGTATAGGATTTGAGGCTCTATTCGATGAGCTTTTCTGCGCCACAAGTCCCTAGGGCACATGCCTCAGGGCACACACTTAACTAACATGAAGAACGGTGTAGGTACTATCACCATCGATAGGTGAAGATCACTAGGAGAACCATGAATTAGGATAGTCTCCTTGATCTTCGATTGATGGACACTATAGATCCATCAATAGATGGTTGGTCTATTGAGTCTTCATAAGGGTGATTCTCAATGGAATCATCGGTAGGTGAGACCAAATGTCATCCTTCAGTTGATTATATCCAACTATACCACACACATGTAGATGTATATTTGGAACAAAAGGGTTCGTTGAGCCTTCAGTAGGTGGATATCATCTGATCCATCAAAAGTATGGATCTTGGCTCACCTTAGGTTTGTGGGTCTATTCTTCCTTTTGAAGGCTAACTGAGTGGGGCCTTTAATTGTCATAACCAAAGGGTGATTAGGTTAGTTGTCACCTCCAATATATGGAGCAGTTGCTGCCTTTGGGAATTGACTAAAGAATGAGTAATCCTACTTCAAGTGAACTCTTTAATCGAGGCCATCGATAGACATGAAAAGGCCATCATTCATGATTTTTTTTCACAAGGAAGTAGTTACTACTAAATCAGGGAAAAGTCTGAAGAAAATATATGAAAGTTAGAAAGATTTCATACTAAGGAAGGGAATTAATGAAAAAAGTAGGCATGAAACATCCAAAAAAAATGAATGTTATCAACCCCCCAAACTTTTAATATAGCTTGCCCTCAAGCAATTAAATATAATAAAAGCATCAAATGAATTCAAAGGGCTTTATTAAGTAAGAGTTTTTGTGATAAAACATGTTCTTATGTCATCTTTATGTCAAGATATATGTGTATATGCTTAGTATGCTCGTATAATACCAAATTTATTCTCTTAGATTTAGAGTTGCATTACTCCTTTTTATCTCATACAAACTTCTTTAATGAAGGGTTTCTCCATCATGATATGCTCAAACTCTCATCTCTTAGCCATAATTGTTCAGGATTCTCAGAAGAGTTAGATTTCACACCCAATTTTGATGTTTTTGTGTATCCTACCTAGATGTTCTATGGATAAGGTTGTGGTGTGTTCTAGTTTTCCTTAGGGAGACTCAACCATGGGTTCTGCTTTAATAGAGTGTCAATCAACTATTGGTCCTAATGTAGTCTTAGGTGGTCATATGAGATTACCTTTGAAAGATAGGTGGAGAACATTTTGGCTTTCAATTTCTACTACAGGGAACACCATATTTGCAATATTGAGTACAACACTATAACAATTGGGCATAGCCCTTTAACATTTTATGAGGCACAACTCTCATGATTGTTTTCCTCTCAGTCGGCTTTTACTCTCCTCACCATGCTTAGAAATATAGGATTTTTTAGGATGAGTGGGTGGCCAAGCCTCTTTTGATCCCTAACTGGTTAAAGACTATGAGGGTAGCTATTTCATCCTATGAGATGTATACATGTTCCTACTTATACATAGAGGTTAGAGAAATTGATCAAGAGTGTATGGAATTGAGTCCTCCTTATTTTATAGAATATTTTTGTGGGAATGAAATTCTTTTGCACTTTATAGGGTCCTAAGACAAACATGGCATAAAGACATGATTGATGCGACTTTTAAATGTTTTGTAGCAAAGATTGATCACTCTTAAAATGATTATGCTAATATTATGTTGAAGGCATGGATGTCTAAAGATGGGAGTGAGGACAACATCCAAGAAAATAGAATTCGAATTTTTTCCCTATATATCAAAACATTTTTGTTTCATACGATAAAATATGCACAAAATTTTAAATTTTTTAGCAAATTGGGGAGATAAGGAAAAAGTAAAGTAGAATATGTAGATGAAAATTTTAGGCACAAAGACATACCTTGCTCACCTATTCATCTCCCCCAAAAATATATCATACACTCTATCCTTTGGGTGTCAAAGAATGAGGTTTGGTGTGATCATGCGAGCTAGAGCTTTGAACTTATTAATGATCACTAGAAGGTTAAGATCTCTAACGTTTAAGTTCCTTGTAGGTGGTGGTAATAGTATTCCTAAAAAAATCCACCTTCTTATCAAATGTTCCTAGTATTTAAATCCAAAAAAGGCATAGAAAACCGCAACCATTAGAACTCACAGCTTGTTGTGGAATCCTATGACATAATTGTGGTTTCTCAAAGTTCTAGTCTACATTTAGAGGACATCTTACATAATTCTTTATTAAATCAATACTGTGTATGGCAACTTGTGCAACCTTCTATTCAGTCATGCAATTAGTTATTGTGTTTATCTCTCAATAAAACTATGAAGAGACTTTAGTGCTCAATCACTTTTGATCCTGAGTTTTCTTTGTTTCAAGATCTCTGAATTAGGACAAGAATTGTTTTGGAAATGAAGGACCTATCAGAATATACTACCTGGATGTGCCACAATCTACTATTGCTCTGCTACCTTCTTTAGTAATTGGTCTACAATGGTACTACCGTCTAGGACATCCTTCTGCTACAAAATTGTGATGCCTATTTTTTTATTTTTCTAATTAACAAATTTTGTTTGAATCACACCAATTTGGAAAATAGAGTTGGGTTGTTTTTTGTAAGAAGAAAGAAAATGGGTCTGAAAATCTTTTTCATATTGTTCATGCCAATTATTGGGGATCTTGTTATGTTACTAGCTCATTTGACTTTCGCTTTTTTATGGCTTTTATTGATGACTATTCTAGGGAAAGTCATTTCTTTCTCTGAAAGGGTCCTAGTAATATATTGAACACTATCACTACCTCTTTTACTGAGATCCAAACCCAATTCAATGCAACTATTAAATTCTTATAACTAATAATGCCTTAGAATTTATGCAACAATTAGTAGATTTTTTTGCATTGCTCGGGTACCATTCATCAAATATCCTACTCTTACACACCACAACAAAATGGTTTCATAAATAGGAAAATTTTCATCTTCTTGAAGTTGCACGCACCATTCTTATTCACTATCATGTTCTTAAATATTTTTGGCCTGAAGATGCTTCTATTGTGTGCTACTTAATTAGCCATATGCCTTGTTATGTGTTTCAAAATCAAGTCCCTTTCTCTTGTCTATATCTTGATGCACCTTTGTATTCTATACATCCTTGCATCTTTGGCAGCACTTGCTTTCTTAGGAATCTCCACCCCTAATATCTATACTTGACCCCTGCTCCACTAAACGTGTGTTTCTAGGATATTTAAGAACCTAAAAAGAATATTGGTGTTATGTTCCTGTCAATTGACAATGGTTTGCTAGTTGAAATGTTGTCTTTTTTGAAAACAAATCTTACAACTCTAAAAAGGGGTCTGCTTTATTGAGTGATTCATTGGATCCTACTCCTCTTCCTAAGATAGTTAATCATGGTAACGTCCTAGGATTTAAAGTCGTAGATAAAATGATGTTAAAAGGAATGATTGGACTACCCGTCTCACCAAGGTGCACCTCCTTTTCTAGTAGGCCATCACTAAAAAACTCTATGGTTAAGTGTGATCAGCCTAAAGTAGAACTAGGACAGTGAGCAATCAGGAAGTTTTTTCCGACTTGCGTTTGAGTGAGGACAAAGCATGCAGTTAAGACTAGTGGTGGTCTGTGGGGTCAGTTGTCATTCCTAAAATTTTACTAGAGTTGTGGGCAGTGGGCCCAAGTGTTACAAATGGTATCAAAAGTACTAACCCCTTCAATAGGTGGGCCCCAGATGGGCATGTGGCATAAGTCTAGGCATGTTGGAAAGGGTTGTCCATAGTGATGTAGCCTCCCTTGTGCTGGTATTCTATGATCAGGAGATAGGTGTCCATGGGTCATTCTAGGTCTTAAATGGGGTAGTATTGTGAGGCCAAATAGTTGAACCAACTATCATTCTATGATCTACTCTATTTATCACATATCTTGATAAGGCTCTAGACATTAAATCTAGATCTACTCTCTCTTGGGTTTCATGAACACTAACTACTCTATAGTGTGTGGGACACATTTTCATATTTACATGTATATAATAAAATATTATATAGTTTTACTTTGAGAAGACGGATGTCAGAGAAAACTGTCGAGGCTCGAGCCGATTGGAAAACAAAACCAAATCAACAAAATTGAGTGTCCCACACACAGTAGATAGTCTAGTGTTATGCCACCTAGTGAAATGGTGAGAACAAAGTGTAGACTAGTGTAGCTACCCCATACATATGAGCTCTATATGGAAAGGGTCTCACACACTTGTCTAAACCTAGTTCTCAAAGATCTAGGTTCTAAACAAGAGGCTAAGTCAAACCTATAATAATATCACGAACATCTATGAGATATTAAGATCTTGACCATCTATTCATCTTATATATATATTTTTAAGAAATGTTACACATTTAATAATGATGGATAATATAGAATAGATTCTTTTAATGAATCTATTCATTTTCATCCAAAAAAATTCTAACTTGTGACTAAGCATGTCAATCTTTTATTCTAGGTTTTGGTTGGTTCCCTCATGGGTAAACTAAAACCTTTCTCTAGATCTTAAGTGTGTTATCACAAGATGATATTTATTGAATTCATAAAAAGTAAGGTGGAATGAATGGTGCTTATAACTTTGGTGTTGAGTGTAGCATTTTTTTTACTCTATATTCCATGTTTCAATGAAAGATGTAGGTGTTCTATATTCTTAGCAAAGATCATCCATATCATGGTTGATTCCATCAATTAGAAATTGTTTCGTCCTCTTCCAATGTTAGATAATTTCTTCGATTAGAGAGTGAATTCTATGTGTGGTAGTTGTGTAATCCTTCCTAGTTGATTATTACCACAACATTGTCTCCAATATTTCCAGCTTCTTTTCAAGTTACCCAATAGCCTTGTGCCGATACTAGTTGAATGTATAGTGTAAGGGTGGGTGAATATACTATATAGAAAATTTTGCTAATAGTCAATAAAAATATAGTATAAATTGTTTTTTAGAAAAGCAATTGATGCAAAAGAAGGAGAAGGAATAAGGATAAACATTATTTTATATCATGGTTCATAAACCGCCAAGAATCCTCGATCCATGCCTAGTTGGATTTTTAACCATTAAAATTGGGAAAAAATAATTATTGATATTTGAGAGGTAATGTAATAGAAGATCATATATCAAACAAATAGAAATAAACAATTAATATATTCCTATCTCCTTTAGATATTGACTACATGAGATCTTCGTTATTCCTTATAGAGCATCTAGAAAACCATCACTCACACCTATAATTTGTAGATGCATGAGATCACCACTTGTTGTACTCTTTGCTCGTGTAAAGGAGTACCATCTAGCTTCTAGAATCATTGCCACTTCACCCACCTTGAAAGAGACTGTAGAAGACTTGATCACAAGTTAATCAGATTGAATGAAAGAAATTATAATAAGAACAATAGGATTTTTGATGAGTATCCCAAAAGAAAGGAATTCTTATGGAAATGCAGAAGGTAAAACTTGAGCACCAAAAAATTGATTCTAACGCATAACATTAGGATCCTTCCTTAAATGAATTCTATGACTCAAGTGTACCTTAAAGTGAATAATATGCTCCTTGTGTATATGAATGTATCCAAGTTGGTCCGTAAAATGAGTATTTTCAACCATCATTGGGCAATAAAGTGGCTGACTGGAATTATAAATAAAGAAGACAATGTGCTCATATTGCCTCTCGACGAAGATGTACTTAGACTGAGATTCACTACAATTAAATTATACTTTGACCAAAATGTATAAGGATGTGTATCATAAAAACACAATACCTAGAACATTCTACTGACCTAAAAGGTGCTAAGATTTTAATTTTGGTTTAGGACACTTAAGCAATAAAAAATGGTAATTTATAAGGCTTTCAATAGAACTAAATAAGACAAAATGATATTAGGACCATCACCATTGCTTCTTTTCCATGACATAAATAAATAGTACTTTATAATAATTTACTTTTTGTAAAAAAATAAAGATGAGCAATTTTAGGTAGCATGAAATTTTTCCATTTCAATTATTCAAACTCATATGATCATGTAACACCTAGGCTTTAAATAGTTTGTTGTAATTGGGCCAAAAAAGTAAGGAATTGAGAATCTAAAATAAGAATTTTGTGATTGAATTTTTGTAATTTCAATAAACAAATTCTCGAGATCTTTTTTATTTTTATCTATAAGGACATATACTACACACAATGCCTAACTATTTCTCAACCTAGTCGACAATGAAAAATTAGGTTTTGTGTTAGTAGAACGTGATATGGATGGTACTGATTGAATAATACACATTCTCTCACATAGTTTCTACTTGTTTTTATTGATCACACCCTGTTCAAGAAAAAAGATATATCTATGCTATCATGTTTCTTTTATATTACAAGGAAGAATTACTCATTGATCAAGTTTCGATGTTTGTGTTTCTTAGATCTCAAACCAATGATCTAAATTTCACTTTTAAGAATTGAAGTTATGTACTTGGAAAATGATTTTCCCACAAAATCCACCTACATGAAACCAATTAGAGTCTAGGAAAAATAGTTAGAACTAACATAAGTAGAAAATATCTAATTTATCAAAATAGGTTTATATAATGCCTACGGTTCAATATTTTTTTTGTATTTATTGTGATGAAAATCATGTTTTTATGGTTCCACCGATGTAATTATAAATACTAGGATGTCATACTTATCAAATTATTTCAATGAATGGTGTATTGTTTGTGATAGTTTACAAGTTTGGTCTTAATGCTATAGGTTTCCATGTGGTTATTACCTTTTGTTTCATAAGTGATACCACAATAGCAATTTTAGGTAAGTTTCTCATCTTCATACATCCTTAGTCTTTTAGTTGAGCCTAAAGATCAAGGAAGTCAATCTAAGGAGTTTTGAGTAATATTTGTGTTAACATTCGAGCTTTACATCACATTTGAATAAATATTATTGTTTTTGGATATAGAATGCCCTTACTCAAACATATGATATACCCCAATTTAATGATATACATTCTAGAAAAGGAATTAAAGGGATAGTGGGATGAAATATCTAATGATTTGGAAATGTGAATGGAGAACTTGTGGGTAGTGGATTCTATTTCTTAGACCGATTTTGGGGATATCCCTCATCTCTTATAAAAGTCTTACATCCATTCTATATAATTACTTACTTTTAATTTTTTCTTACTAATGATTTGGATTGACATTTTATTATGATTTGTGGGACTCTCATTTACAATTGGTCCAATATCATGTAAAAATACATTTTATTATAATTACAACATTACAAAGTTATTCAAGCTTATTATGGATCTCTAATTTTTTAGCTCTTACATAGAAGGATTTTAAAAAGTTATCTCTAGATTTCAGGATTGAATCAGATTTGTTGCAAACATAATGCAAGTCTAAAGAAGGAGATTATGGGTTGACTGATTCAATTTTGTGTTTCACAACAAGAACTTATAACTGGCTAGTTTCATCAAATCCAGCAAGTCTAATTTTGGACTCTATCAAAAAGGATTTTGGGACGTAGCGAAACACTAGATCTTGTGATACGAGGGGGATAAATGGCTACTTCCTTCCATAGGGAAAGTTTTTGAATGTTGATGCTTCACTGAATAAGAAGATGATCCACACTTCCACATGTCATACCCTATGCTTGGTGGTTAAAAAGGGATCCATAAGGAGTTTTTGAAGAAAAGGGTCATGAAGTGCTTGTTGTGGAACTTAAGGCCAATGTAGATGGCTTCATAGAACGTAGAGAAGTGAAAGTGGATATCCTGATAGCTTCTGAATATTAGTAGATGCCATCCATATGACCAAGTGGTATCATAAGGTTCTTGTCAAGTATAAGCATGTCTACAGTTCAATTGGTAACATTTTCTCCCAACAACCTCACATGGAGTTTTGCTTCTATAGTAGGAGGTGTAATAGGGATACATGTTTTTAAGTGGGTATTTAAGAAGGAAATCCCATGGGGGAGTGGATTCAGTGCCCATATTTTTTCTCAAGCATTGTTAGATAGGGATCTTCATTAGGTCAAACCAATTGTAAAAACAATTTGTTTGGTTTTTCCTTCATTGCGAGTGTGATATAAATATATATTCTCATGTATTCCACTAATATCAGTTTCACATTCACAAGTGCCTAAACAATTGTAGATCTTTCAATTTCTCAGGTGGCGGCAAGTTGATGGGCACTGCAGGAATGTGTGTGGAGATACCTGCGGATAAGGATCCATCCCAGGTGGGGTTGGTGCAAATGCCCAACGGTGACGAGCTGGAAATCTAGGTTCAGTATGAGGCTCTACCTGAGAGCTGTGATGCCTACAAGGTGTTCGGGCATAGGTCTGGGTACTGCCACAAGGATGCACAGGGGGCCGTCATATTGCTAACAATGGACGGTCCGCTAGCAAGAAGCCTAGTTGTCGGCGTCGGGTTTCCAAGGTTGCGAATGCCACTGTAGTCGATGCTACTGTCGAGACAACAACGTTGAGGGTCCCTGGTCATGATGATATGGCCTGAGTCCAGGTAGTAGATACTAATGGAGGCACTTCTGGCACGAGGACTACTAACTAAGAAGCTATTGCCACTACCCCGAGTGATGTGAATGGGGGAGTTCCAGGAGGTGAGGAGATCCTTTGTTGAAAGGGGCTCCCCTAGGAACAGGGTGCCATACCATAATGACAAGCAGTAGGAGGTGGAGGTAGGGGAGGTGCTGACTACAACTAATATTTTCTCGATCCTAGATGGTATGGGAGAGGACAATGGCCATACTCCTGTTACTCACAGTGTTGTGCGAGGTAGGGTGGGAAGGGGACAGAGAAACATAGGAAGAGGGGTAGCTACACCTGAGGAAGGGGTGGAGCATCAAGCTCCATTACATGAAGATACTTGCGTGGAATGTGTGGATCGCTTCCTTGCTGCACAAGTAGAGAAGAATCAGGAAGCTAATAAGGGAGATGGATATCTCAATTGTTGGGTGTTTGGAAACTTGCATCAAGAGAGATTATAGGGAGAGGATGAGCGGTTTGTTCCTTAATGGGTGGGAGTTTACTTCCAACCATGACCAGGTTGAAGGAGGCCGTATTGTGGTGGGATGGAATTTGAGTATAGGGGATATCCAGCCGATTCATGAGATGGACCTGATGATCACTCTGAGTTGCATAAACATAGGGGGTTTTCACTGCGTAATTTCTGCTACCTATGGTCTGAATGTGGAGGGGTGTCGTAGAATATTGTGGGACATGTTGGCCAAATCTAATCAACAGGCGCTTCCACAAATGGTGATTGATGATTTCATTCACATCCGTAAGGCTCATGAGAAAGTTGGCGGGCCGCCGATTCCTAACTATGTTCTGAGAAGATTTAATGAGGCGGTGGATGCGTCAAATCTGATGGAAGTCAATATGAGAGGAGGTGGTGTCACTTGGCACAATAAGAGGGTTCCAATGAATAGAATCTCGAGCTTCCTATATAGAGGGCTCGTAAATGTTGCTTGGCTTGATGTGTTTCCTCAGGCTATGATCCAACTTGGTGCCCATCCCAATAGCGATTACGCTTGGATGCTGATGGAGTTATGTGCCTATAAAACCGAACGATGCCTGTTTAGATTCCTCAATCATTGGATCAACTGGCCTTCTTTCAAAGGTACTATGGAAGATGCGTGGAATATTAATGTGGAGGGTAATCCTATATTTAGGATCATGACGAAGTTGAAGAACACTAAGGAGAAGCTTAAGGAGTGGTCTCGGTGTTGGATAAACCTCCCCAATCTGATCAAGTACGCTAAGGGTGATTTTGATGTTGCTGCACGGGAGCTAAGGTGTAACCCAACTTGCACTTGGCTCATGTAGCGGGAAACCCAAGCTGCTGATCATCTTTTACAGCTGGAGAAGGCAGAGGAAGTCCATCTATGGCTAAGAAGCTGATTGAGATGGATTAGGGATGGTGACAGGAACACTAATGTTTATCATACGATGATCAGGAGGAACGATATGCATGATCACATTCATGCTCTTATAGATGCCAAAGGTGAGTTGGTGGATGAATCAGATAAGATTGCAGATACAACTGTGAAGTTCTTCAAAGAGCTTTACAACCAAGTAGCTAGACTGATTATGGCTAACCCCACTCTCCCTGCTGCTAAGGTCACGTACGACATGAATAGGTTGCTACTGAAGCCTGTCACTGATGTGGAAATTAAGGATGTGGTCTTCTCTATCGGTGCATCCAAAGCACCTGGCCTGGATAGTTTCAATGGAAAAAAAATTCAGTCATGCTTGGATCTTGTAAAAGAAGATGTGGGTAGAGCAGTCATATGGTTCATGGTGGGTGGAAGGATGCTAAGACAAGCTAATCAAACCTTCATTAGGTTTATCTCCAAGAAGAATAATGTGATGTCCATGAATGAGTTTAGACCCATTGCTTGCTGCTCAGTCATTTATAAAATTCTATCCAAAGTGTTGGCGAGAAGGTTGAAAGGGATACTCCCCCAAATTGTATCTAATGTCCAGGGTGCGTTTGTCAAGGGTAGCTCGATTTCTGATAATGCTCTCTTGGTGAAAGAATTCCTTTTTGATATCAATGTGAATAAGTCAACCAAGAAGGTGTGTTTAAAACTTGATATCACAAAAGCTTATGATCACCCCAGCTGGCTACTCTGTGGCAGATTATGAGGGCCCTTGGGTTTAGCTAGAAGTGGATCAACATCATGCGGAAATGTGTGGAGACTACATCCTTCTTTGTACTGATCAACAGGGTGCCTAAGGGCCTGTTTAATGCTACAAATGGGTTGAGGTAGGGTGATCCATTATCTCCCCTACTGTTCACTCTAGCCATGGAGGGGTTGACTACCATGATTGATGACGTTTTTACCAGAGGATTGTTGAAACCATACTCTGTCTGGGGTGTGAAGGTGCTGCCCCACAAGATCTTTGATGATGACGTGATTATGTTCATAGAGGGGCACATCAAGTACATGAGAGGGGACCATGCTATTCTTGAGTGCTTCGGTAATCTTATAGGGTTGTTTATTAGTGATATCAAATCTAAAGCCTTTTTCTCCAGGTTGTGTGATGGTAGAAGAGGAAGGTTGAAGTATATGTGGTTGGCATTCAGGAGGGTCCTTTCCTATGAAGTTTTTGGGGATTCCGTTATCTGGGGGTCGGGGGAAGGGATCAGATTATGCTAAAGTGGTGGATGCCTTAATAACCAAGGTGGACAGATGGTCTAGGATGAATATGTCCATGGCTGGACATGTTGTTCTGACTAGAAGTGTGTTGACTGTTGTGGTTTTATTTTGGTGCAGGAAAACCTCCTTGCCTTGGTTCATCATTGACAAGTTTAAATCAATGATGAGTGGCTTCCAGTGGGGAGGGTGAGGGAGGGCAGTAGCTTGGGAGGTGGTGGCTCAGCCGTTCAAAGATTGTGGGCTTAATTTGAAGAACCCAGAAGCCATTGATGTTCAAGCCAATATGAGGAGAGTGGATAGATTCCTTTGCAAGCCTTCGACTATTTGGAGTTGTTGGTTACGCAACAGGTATGGGGCAGATTGCCTGGAGTTGCACGTTAAGAGGGGTGACCTTTCTAGGTGTATGGGAGCATGATCAGGAGTTGGGATGTTGTGAAGACAAGCTACAAGAACTTTAACAGCTGCTGGGCTCTTGCTGATCCTGATATGCACCCTTGGGCTGTGAAGAAGGTGAGACCGCAGGTGCCGTGGGCTAACGTTATTTGGTGCAAAGGTTTTCAACCAAAGTGGAACTTCAACACCTATACGACGCTATTGGGAAGGCTTCCTACCTGGGATAGGATTAACAAATGGGGGTTGGCATTCAACCCAACCTGATGTTTGTGCAAAAGAAATAATGAGACTGCGGGGCATGTCTTTTTTGAGTGTGAATTTGCTAAGTACTGTTGGAAGAGGAGCTCCATGAAGTGCGGGTTTGATGGTGCACCTCCATGTGGCCTCGAAGATGCCTTATTTTGGCTCCTCGACCATACTAAGAACAACCATAGCTTGATGAGATTCTATGGGATGATATTCTCTGTGGTCATTTATCACGTATGGGGCGAGAGGAATGCTAGGACTCATGGGAAAGGGGAGCGTGACCCCTTCAAATTTTTGATCTTATTGTAAATAGAGTCAATTGGGTTTTTAGATCTAAACCCAAGTGGCTCCGTGGTGTGGGTCTGCTAGTCCTCCTCATGTGGACATATTGAGCTTGGTTGTATAGTATATGGACTCTTATCCCTATACTTCTTTCTTTTAGTTTCATAAATGAGAATATTTTACCAGATCCAAAAAAAAATTATGATTTTTTTATTTCTTACATCAAGTCATTTTTGTTTACCAATAGTATATAGTGTGGGATGTAGATTAATCACACATTTACATAGGATACATTATGTTTGAATGATGAGTATACTTCTACTCTCCCTTCTTTAGGAACTTGTGAATGTGACACTGATATTTGTGGAAGTTTGAGAAGGGTATAGTAATATCTACAATCTCTAGATACTTATATAATTGAATATATTTCTTATAATTAGGAATTATCTTAAATAAAAATGCCTTATAAAGAATTAATGCTAGGATCCTAAGAATATGGCCATTTCAACCTCATGGTAAACAAAAAAAGTAGAAGTGTACAAACCATGTTTGATATAACTTTCATAGAGTAGATAATAAAATGGTGGGTTTATCATGACAAATTTGGTTGGGGTACCGCAATATAATAACAAAGAGAGTCCTTATTTTACATGTTTCCCACAAATCAATGCTCTATAATATATGAAACTAAATGGAAGAATGATATAATTATCTAAGAGTAGAAATTAAAACATTTAGATCTTGAATATGCTTAAATATAGAAACTGATGCAAAATGATCCTAAGGATTGATGGTTTGATTATGTACTATATTTATATATTCAAATATTGAGAAGACTCTATGTAATAAGATATATCAGGTCAAATTTTGAAGGAACAAAGATAATTATGATCGAGAAGGAATGTATATGAATGTATAAATTTGCAAAAATCTAAGTAGTATTGAGTAATATGAAGAATTTAATATATTATAATATTGAAATAAGTGATATGATGCTATGGGAGGTTAAATTAAATATACCTTTATTCTTCATGGTTTATTTTTTTGGGGAATATTGTGAGCATTCGTGAAACTGTGGATGTTAGTTAAGAATACATTAGCCCTTTCTAACCATATTATACATGGACAAAGGTTGGTGACCACATGTTCATCATAATTAGACTATTTAGTTCAATAAAAGTACTCATTAATGTTGAAGGTATATGATGTATTTTCCTTTCCTAATTTTTGATGTGAAACTCTTCATCATTTTGTTATCTTAGTTCATGGTAACATGATTTAAATCTTTAAACATTGAAATGGATGGGTTCTTGATAATTTACTAATGGAAATGTTTGATGGGTACGTGAATTGTATTATGATTAAGTTTGATGTGGTAAAGTTTTATTAGGAACATTATGAATAGATTCTTGTTGGTCTCTCGATGGTTTTTGAGGTTAGTACTATCAAAGAACATAGTGTATTGCTAATCAAATCTCAATAGTTGTAATGATATCTATGCTCTTCATAATGATGATATAGATAGGACCTGATAAATGTTTTTATAAGGTTTCACATAATGTTCACAAGGATAACAATGTATTTGTTGTAGGACAATAGATACATGAACCTTGGTTTTCATGGTCATAAGAACTATGACAGGTTGGACAAACATATAAAGAGTAGCAAAATTAGTACTAGAATAACTAAATAATAATAATTCTTGATGATATAATAATGCTATAATTTTATGGTTTATAAACCATTAGTTTTATGGTAAAAAAATCTATCCCAACTCCACTGGAGGAAAGGTACAAGTGGTTTTTTATCATGTTATAAATAGAAACTGACAATGCTTAAGGTGTGCATTATAATTCTGGTCAGATAATTGACACATGTAAACTTTTGATGTGGGGTTTCATATCACAAAAAATTCACCATGGTCGAGAATTGTAAATTGTACCTAATACAAATGAACAATATTTCTATCCAAAAGTGTACATTTTTTAATTGAGTATACTTTAGAAACCAAAAGGGTTATGTTTATTATAGTTAGCTGATCAAGATAAGAAGAATCTAGTATTTATCATAAAACCTTGATTTTATTTATTAAGCTAAATCACCAGAATGAAAATGGTTGAATAAAAGTATAGATTTATCAAATGATGAAAACACCAAGGTGGATGGGTTCAACACCACTGCCTATGTTTCCCTTTCAACACATTAGAAAAAACATGAACATAGAATTGTTGAATCTAGGTGAATTCAATTCTTTTATAATGAGGATTGAACCCCGACATATATCACTCTAGGCCTTTTTTCATGTTTCCATATAAATCATGTAACCATCACCTCTGGAAAACACATATTTGAAGTTCTCATCAACTAATATCTTGGATATTGGGTTCAAATTTATATATACCCAAGATCTTATAAACAAACATATATGTTGTCCAAACAAATGGAAGACTATAAATGAGTGATTCAAAACATAGCAAGATTCATGCAAGCATTGGAGTAGAAAACAACAAAATTGGGGAAAGGATACTCCTTGCACATTAGTAAAGGAACTACTCACTCCTAATTACATTAATGGGATTAATAGAGGAAAGGGAAGACATAACCATCAATATAAAATAATAAAACAACTAGACTTGGTGTACAATCATTAGTCATTGTACTTGGAAATTAGGGTTGTTCATGAAGCAATAGGAAACACATAGGACTTTCTTTGAGGTGACCCTGTTAGTATTTATCTTCCTATTAGGGTTTCTGATGAAGTACTAGGGAATACATAGGACTTTCTTTGAGGTGACCCTATCAGTCCTCCTCTTCCTTCTTTTCCTTGAAATGGATTGGTGAGAGAACAATTACTGATTGATGGATGTTAGTGGTAATGCAGAAACAAGGTAGAGTCTTCACAAACCTAGACTCTCTCTAGGTCAAGGTTAGGAACCTCAATTGTAGGATTTGAAAGAAGGATCACTAGGAGTTGATCAGGTGGTCAATTGATGATGAAAGGAGAGATTCAATATGAATTTTGGTGGCCTTTTAGCATTGCAAAGAGATTTTCTAGCAAGACGTATAGCAGTTGATATTTTTAGGCCAGAGGTTAGGGTTTGGAACCTCCAACCATGTGCAATAAATATTTCGATCACAATAATGGCATTAACGATGGTGTGGAGGTCAGGTAGGTATCTCATTAGTTTTCCTGGATTGTTGGTACTGTTAGGTACAAATTACATTCTCTGGAACAAAACAACGATCATTGTAGGTAAATCAGTCATGTTGAGGTGCAACCTCGTCGAGCTGGACTAACATAGGGTTATGGATTTTTTGAGTAGCTAGCCTCATCTAGAGTTTGACTTATTGATGGCCTCCATTAATTGTAGGTCTCTCATGAGCTAGTAGTTGCATCAGGGCCAAGCATGGTGTCGATCAATGATGACATGGATTGATCATCATTGGGAAAATAGCCTTCATACTTGATCTCTATTAGTCCAGATTTCTTTCAACCTAGAGATGTAATGGGCAGTGAGTATGTTAGAAAAAAATGAGTGTAGGGTCAATGAGATTGTTGGGTCAACACACATCGTACACATTGGTTGCAATTGGTGTGTAGAATTAGGGGGCATGCTTGAGAATGAATATTATGAGGGTTTGATGTGACACCTTGGCTGATGAAGACTTAAGCGTATTCAAATTTTCTTCTATTAACTTCCTATGTTGATGTGTAGGGATCAAACCATCCATGAAATATAATAAATTTCATATAAACTTTAACAAATTAAGATAAAAGTAAAGAAATATAATGGAAGCTAATTTAAAAGTAGAATGATAAATCTAAATGAAAACTAAGCCAAAAGTGAGACTAAAACTAGGATGAATATGCATTCATTACTTTTGGTTGGTAGTTGTTGATCGTCCTAAATCGAGCGTCCGAAAACGAACGCTGGAGAAAGGAAGGAATCAAGCTTTAAATTTATAACCCGAAACCTTCTAGCCCCCCGCAACTTGATTACGGGGTCGAAGTAGATATATGGGGTCGAACACAGGGATGCGGTGACGTTTAGGACGCCACAGATTTCTATTCTTGAGTCAGATAAGCCAAAATGATAGTCGATAAGAGAAAATTGCTAGAACTAGTCTAGCGGGTTGTCACGATTAAAATAAGGAAAAGAAAAGAAAACAAAAGCAAAACAAGACAAAGCACGAGGTTTTACTAACTAGAGAAAGAGAGTTCTTGGCTATGTAACCACAAAAGGGGCAGTCTATGCACTCGTTCTCGGGCGTAGACAACCCTCAAACACCCAAGCAAGCATCCAGTATGCACAACGGCATCTGTCCTGTGGGGTCATCCCACTCGCTCTCGCGATGCGTGACTAAAACCATCAATGACATGTCATTGACCCTCTCTCAATGGATGACATATCAACACCTCAGTATATGCTAAGTTCCCTCTCAGGTCTTAGGATATTATGGGGTGTTAGGAACAGAATACCTTGGATCGTCCTCCTCTCAGGTTCAGATCCAAACTATCGTCTCTTAGCTATTTCTACAACGGATCTCTCAATACAGGCAGAAATAGCAGTTCAAGCGAGTAAGAGATCAACCAAACTAGTAATCATAACCAGGAAAGAGAAAATAGAATATGTAACATACTAGATAAGAAATGAATCTACTTGCTTAAGGCAAAAGTACATATACATGCCCAGATCGGGCCACATAGCCAAGAAGGAGCTAACTAGCCATAGACAAGCATAGCTAACACCGAACAAAGATGGATGAACATCGTTTGTACAAGAAACAAAGGAATGCAGTAGAATGAAAGAGAAGAGGGGAGAGATATAGCCCGTAGAGGAGAGGTGACTCTCACTCCTTGGCCTCTGTGTAGGCCGGATCTCGCCCCTGGGGTCTTCTCTTTGTCCCTCTGGACTCCTCAGTTCTCTCTCTCTAGGCCGTATCGGTCGGCGCGGTCGTATCGTTCGGCGGCCGTATCGGGCAGCGGTCGTATCGGGCAGCGGCCGTATCGGTCGGTGCGGCCGTATCGGGCAACAGTCGTATCGGGCAGTAGACTTTTGGGGAACCCGACAAACTAGCTCCTTGGTCTAGGAACTAGCTATTACAGGGTCCTTCCTCCAGCCCTCGGCTCTCCAGAGCGTGTTCTTGTAGGTTGGCAGCTGATATTTATAGGCAGCGAGTTGATGGGAGTTGTAGCTTTTATTGGTCCACGTGTCCTTAATCCGTGGCTTTGATCTTGAGGCATCGGGT
The DNA here is from genome assembly GCA_963693085.1 of Alisma plantago-aquatica. Classification (NCBI taxonomy): domain Eukaryota; kingdom Viridiplantae; phylum Streptophyta; class Magnoliopsida; order Alismatales; family Alismataceae; genus Alisma; species Alisma plantago-aquatica. The sequence continues at coordinate 1,274,410,701 of OY856412.1, read as the reverse complement.
CGGCCAATATGACTGTCACTCGATGACCGTATCGGGCAGTCGTATCGGTCGGCGGCCGTATCAGTCGACGGCCGTATTGGTCGGCGCGGCCGTATCAGTCGACGGCCGTATCGGTCGGCGCAGCCGTATCGCCCAGACCATATCGGGCAGATATATCGGGCAACTGTATCGGGTGGCCGTATCGGTCGGCGGCCGTATCGGGCAGCCATATCGACCAGCTACTGGGATTCTTATCTTTTCCTGGTTTGGTACTTCAAAGTCCTAAAATTGGCCAGTTTCGGTGCCTGCAAGTCTAAAATTGGCTAATTAGCTACATTTATTGGCTATTTTGACTATTTTATCTAATGAGAGACAAAAATCCAAAAACATAAGCAAAATGGCGCATATTAGGACTAAAGTGATATAAAACCATAGGTAAAATGCATGGAAAATATGCGCTAATTTGGGTGTTATCAACTACCCCAAGCTTAAAACTTGCTTGTCCTCAAGCAAGACTGTGCTCAAAGAACAAAAAGATAACATCCAAATTAAGTTTGGCAACAGATGCTAAGGTTAAGAAAAAAATAGTTTAAAACATCAATACTCTTGATCCATGTCATTTCAGAACAAACCCCCACCAAACAAGCACAATCCTGCCAAAGCAAGACCAAAGAGTGTCCAAGCAAGATTAAGTGAATTAACTACAACCTGCCGATACTCATGAGGGTTTGAATCATTATTGTTTTATAATGAAAGAGTTGTCACTTAGGTGATCAAGCAGGTGATAATCAATGAACCATCACCATGAATCCATGCATACCAATCTGGAACAACGCGCCTCTCACTTATTCATGTCCTAAGAAATAATGCAAAAAGACTCTAATGACTTCTGAGGATCTCGATCTACGTCAGGTTGGTCCATGTAACGAGCAACAATCCCTGCAGTCCGAGCCAATTGGCCCAGACAAGTGAGACGAACTCCTCGTACTGCGCTCGAACCAACCCTGCTACTGAGGCATCGGGTCGGCCAATATGACTATCACTCGACGACCGTATCGGGCAGCCGTATCGGTCGGCGGCCGTATTGGTCGACGCGGCCGTATCGGTCGGCGCGGCCATATCGCCCAGACCATATCGGGCAGACATATTGGGTAGCTGTATCGGGCGGCCGTATCGGTCGGCGGCTGTATCGGGCAGCCATATCGACCAGCTGCTGGGATTCTTGTCTTTTCCTGGTCTGGTACTTGAAAGTCCCAAAATTGGCCAGTTTCGGTGCCTGCAAGTCTAAAATTGGATAATTAGCTACATTTATTGGCTATTTTGACTATTTTATCTAATGAGAGACAAAAATCCTAAAACATAAGCAAAATGGCGCATATTAGGACTAAAGTGATATAAAACCATAGGTAAAATGCATGGAAAATATGCGCTAATTTGGGTGTTATCAGTAGTTATGGTGAGAATGGAATACACTTGGGTAGTTTCTCATTCATGATCAAATTAAGTGTTTATATACTGATAACTCATGTACACATGATCTTTATAAAAAAATTAAGAATATTTATCTTGTGATACAAGGTTTATGTACTCAAAATTATATCACTTGAAAAATTGTAAACCTTGAATCTAGATGTTTTGTGAGTGTATTAAATTTTTTGAATTAAAATTTTATGATGACGGGATGATATCACATCTCAATTTTTAAATAATATTTTCACCTTAATATATAGTTTTCTTTTCCATTAAATAGAACTTTTGGGTAAAAATGATATTTTATCAGCTTAAAATTCTAGCTAGGTCATCTGAACATTTATAATTATATTTTATTAGGATGTGAGTAATTTACCCAATTTTTATTAAGTGGGGGAAGCAATATATACAAATATAAATATATGTGTCTCGTGATATTTCACCAGTTTAATGGTTAAAAATTTCAAATGTATAAGTATACATATGGACTATATTTATTTGGGATATGAAGAAGATTATGTTCAACATCAAATATCATTTGAAACTTCCTACATGTTATATAAAATTATGTAAAAATAAGCTTTGTTTCTTGGGAATAATTAAGTGAAGTCTTATTTTGAAAATATGTTTGAATCAAACAATTAAATTGACTTGAATTTTTGAGGAAACACATAAAATGGATAAATAAACAACCTTAAATATTTTTGGATGTCTTTAATAATTTTATAGGTGGTTTTCTAGATAAATCCATTACTATTATTTGAAACTTTTAGGAATTTGACTAATTTATATATAACTATATTGTAGGACATTTTTATATGTGATTAGAAATAAATATATACTCAAGGGAAAAAATTTCACTGGTTTTTTAGGAAGAAAGACACTTTAAATTAGGAGACAAATTAGGGTCATCTTCTAGTATGCAACAACAAAATGACCTTGGCTCATTTTTTTGTGGGTTACTAGGAGATTCTGAATGACCCATAGAAGAGTGTGACTCTCTCTATCAAATAAGGAAATATCATCGGTTGTATATAAAACAAAGGAGAACAAACCTTGGGTATTTTGGAGATTTATAAAAAAAGAGTTGAGGGAGAGTTAGGGGTTAAAAAGTTGAATTTGATAGAGCGAAGAATAAAGGAGAAGATGTAAGATTGATGAAGGAGAAGCTTGCACTAGTAGTATTATAGAAAGAAGGAATTAGGTTTAGCAACCTCAAACCCTGTTATGTCTTGTGGTAAGGTCATTGAGGTGAGTTAAGAGAGGTCCAAATGAAAGGCTTCAATCCCATGCTATGGGATTCCTCTCATTTAATGGCTTTTTGGGGTTGTGGATAGGAACAATATAGATTTGTAGGGAAGCCAAGTAAAGTGTGAAACAATATTGACTAATGGGCGAAAACTCCATGGCCAAAAATTGTTGTATTGTTGTATCTTTGGAAAAAATGTATCTTTAACAATATGTATACAATTTAGATATTCAAAGAACCCTTGGAAAGCTAATACACTCTTTTTACAATACATATTTGAAAAGAAAATCATTTTAGTTTATTATTACATAATTAACACCTAGATCTAAATCATTTTGGTGATTCCATTGTGAGTAAAAAATTAGTAAAATTGTTAGGAAACATAGTTGACGTATTAGCTAAGTAGACCCTAAGAAGGATCTTGAATTTGAGGCTGAAAACACACATTGTATTCGAATTTCATCTAAATTTGACACTTTCTTTTCATCCTTCATATAGTAATTCAATTGTACCAAAGTCTATTTATATATTCACTAACATCCTTGTTGTGTTCTTTTGTTTTTTTTAAAATAGTACTTTCTAGTTAAGAAATCAGTGTAAGGTATCTATTATCTTTTTTCAAGGAAGACAGTGGACCTTCGTGAATTAGCCTAATCTCATCATATTGATTAAAATGAAACTATGTAAATTATCATTATAATCATAGATAATTTCCCACTTTCCTAGGAGGTTGATTATACCTCCACTACTCCTTGTTGGTTGTTAGGTACTACTTTGCCGAGGCATGATCAATAGTTTTCTGAAGTTGGTTGATTTAAACTATTTCAACAAAAAACCCTCTCTGCATCAAAATCGTAACTCATTAACCCAAATTACCATTTCTAATTAAGTGGATGCAATATCTATGTAAGTATCCACCAAAATGTGTCTATCAAAGCCAACTATAGTTTGTCTATAAAACGCACCTCGGGCGTTCTCCAAATTAAAATCAGTTTCTATCATCTTCACATTTGGAATTGAGAAAACATGTGAGCTTCATACTCAAAAGAAAATTAGGTACCCAGTTGATTGTGCATAATAGTTTCTACTAATATAGAGCGCCTCCACACTACAAAATCACAACCAATTTTAATCCATTCTACATGAGGAGGCATTCATCATAGTTTGACTGAAGGCTTCTCATGTATCTCCTCTTGTGTATTGACCAACTATGCTCCTAAGCTTCTAAAATTAGTTTGAACTAACCCTCTAAATGCATAGGTTGGTGCTCAAACAATTCTGTTTTCCTTCCTTGAAAAATTACCCAATAACTCATGACAAATTGTGCACATTTCCAAATATTTTCTTTGATGTTCATCTTCAACCGCTCATATTCAAATGTATTGAAAAAACTAGGGAATCTCCATTACTCTCCCATAGCTTTCCCCAAAGGCCAAGCTCACTATATTATATCTGAGTACGTATCAAATACTCCACTAATTAAGTACACTTAACACATGTGGAGTTATTGATGAAATGCCTATACATGATTCATACATTCATCATCAAGGTATCGTTGTCACCAAGAAACATGAACATTCTCAGTTTCTTTGGGTCCCTTTCATTCCAAATAATATTCTAATGACCCATCTGATGTCTTCCTTTTCCATCCTATAATGTAGCATATGCAATACTTGTTGAGAACCATCCATCTATAGTCAACATCCATCACCAAATATCATCTTTGTCATTATTGATAGGCGGTGCTAGACTTGTGATATTTTACACTACAATCTCAAGGAGATAATGTTTAAGAAACATATATTATCATTCACCATTAAGATGATTTATATTGGACCCTATAGATCAATTATCTTTATATTGATAGGTTGAAGTGCCACATCCCTTAGGTTCTAGAAACTTGATACCCAAATGTCTTCCTAGGCCATGGTTATTTATTCATTCATGGTTCTCCCTCCTTCATCAAAGTTTCACAATGACCCGTAGGTCATTGTTGTTCTCAACAAACCAGTAGCATGTTGCCCTAATAATCTAATCCTTGATATTTAGGTAGTATAACCTGAGGGCCAGTCATATGAAGATTGTAATGACACACTTATAATTGATTTGATTACTAATAAAGGTAATTCTAAAATTATTGGTTTGTTTAGTATGAGACAATTATTTAATATAATAATGTATTAAGAATTTATGACTCGGTGACATGTAATTTGAGGTTGAGAAGCTAAAAATGAGATCACGTGTGTGATAAGAGTACACAGTATTGTCTACGTCCCTAATTGGATATATTGTGGAAATTAGGATGACAATAATACATTAAGATTAATATGTGTGTCTACTAAGGACTGCATCTCATTAGTCATTATATTAGATATCATAAAGTCATGTAGTATTTACAAAAAAGTATACCCCCTACTTGAGTATTATACATGGAAGCAATGATGGAAGTTAGAAACATATTTCAATGTCACCAAGGTAATTGTGGTCCTAAGACCTGAAGTCAGTACTTGCATCACATGTTGCTCAATTTACTTTAACAATTCTCAATGTGACCTTTAATAGGGGTTTCTATACGAGTAGTGCTACGACGCATTGTGACATTTGGATTATTGTGACTGATGTAGAAGGAATTCACTCCCTACTAGAGCGATATCCCAGCCAATTTATGAGTGAGATTATGAAATTCATGGTCATGCTCATGTGAGTCAGTATATGATATTAAGCTTAATGTATCTTAAATAATATACTCTGGATCAAGGAACAATGATTGAACATTAGGAGGATGATTTTTCCAAGTCATAGATTCATTCTAGATATTGGAATCGAATGGAGCATATGATTGTTGTAACATTTCTCACAACACTAGGTTGAAAATGTTCACCAACTTATCAAAATACATGGGTGGCAATAAAGTCTTACTAGATACAAATCATTATCGTTAAAGTCATAACATGATTATAGACATCACAACCAATGTAATGTGGAGTATATTTGGGTAACAAACATAGTATGCAAAGGGAAGAGTAGGATAATCATGGACACAAGACTAATTGGCTACTAAAAGATATAAGTAACTAAATATAACAATTATATACTATCTTGACGCCCAATTAGTTGAGTATCTAGTTGGTCGAGTGGGATGAAATCATCCCAATCAATCTACTGACCAACTTAGTACATTGATTGATAAACATTAGTCCAATCAGTAAATTGGTAGGCCTAGAGTATCAGTTAGACATGATGAATCCAATCATTTAGCCAGTCAGTCCAGAAGATCGACTAGAGAAGATTGTTCTGTCGGTCAACTAATTCTAGAATGTTCTTTGTTAGAATATGTACCATGATCAGATGTTATCAAAGTGTTAATTATCATACCAATGATAATTATGATTTTTAATATTTAATTATCTTGTTAAATAAATTATTTGTAATAATTTTAGCTAGGTTTTGTTATTAAATTGAAGAGAATTCAAATATGATAATGAGAAAATAATAATCAAATAAAATAGAGTTGATATGAGTGAGATACAACCTTTTCAGTTCTACTACAGACATATCCTCGGTTGACAATTGATGGGTGTAGAATGATGGTTGATCATGTTTGACAATTGATTGATGAACTTGATGGTTATGAATCAAAGGATTCACAAGTCAACCAATGATGGTTTTGAATTTATGGTTCCATGAAGTTTTAAACCAATGGTTTTGTTCAGAAGGTGTCTTTCAATGGCTTAGTATGGAACCACCTTCCAAATGTCTAGAAGGGTAGTTATCTACCGATGGTTTTGAGGAGGAATGTCTTCCCAAGGTTTTTCTAGGCACTATCAACCTAAGAATGGACATGTGAATTCCTTCCAATGAGTTGATTGATGAAGTCAATTGAAGGTAGGACTCGATGGATGGAGTCTACATATGTTTCGGAAGATATGCATCAAATGATGGTTTGTATGATAATCTTCAACCAAAGTAGGAGCAGAAGCAATGGTCATACATAATCCAGTAACTAATGGTTCGACAGTCAAAGGAAACAACTGATAGTTTCCCAGATCGAAGGCCTTGCCTTCTGATTGTTCCTCTATGTGCCACCCAAATGAACCAATCACAAGATCCTTAGATCTCTATAAATATCCAATGAGTACTGATGGGACGAGAAGTATACTTTTGTGACTATCTTCTATCCATCAAAAGATGTGGAGTGGAAACACATAAAGCAATTCTGGAGGCGATTTGAAGGTCAACGATGAGGAAGAAGGTGTTGGTCCATGGTAACCGAAGCATCTTTAGTGATTTTGAGTTGGTAAGTACTTTTTAGTGGTAGAGTTCTTTCCTATTCATATTTTCTTAACCTAAAGACCATCCTTGGTACTTGAACTGATTGTTTTGATCATCAACTTCTTCATCTTCCACCACCACCTGAGTTTCTCCAAGGTTGGCAACCTTCAGACGATTGGTTTTAGGCAAGATTGTGTGATCCGAAATTGGATTCAGAGTCGTGTAAGCTAAGATCCAAGCATAGTTAGTGAAAAGATTAATATTGGTGATTTTTGATGAAATCACTGAGTGGAAATCACCTTTTAAAAGTGATTTACAAAAATAAACTTGAAACAGTGTTGTTTCTCACCAATTCCTATTCAGAGGCTTGTTGCTATGAAATTATTTTATGGTCAATATACTTCAGTAGAAAATATATATCATTCAGTATACATCTTATCATGATGTTACATGCTTAGCTATTGTATTAATTGCTATGTGAGAAGGTGACTTTAGAGGCATTGGGGAAGATTGGGTTTGCCCATATCCAGATTGGAAGAATCAAACTACGAAAGTTGAAATGTAGCTAGATGATTACTTTGATTGTTCCAAACTATATGAATGATGAAAATAGGGCAATGATTAGTAACAATGATGACTCATGGTAGATCAATTAAATATCATTAGACATTAGATGCCATGGGCACTAGGTATCCTCACATGAGGCATGCACTGTGGGGAGAAAACATGTGTAATGTTTTCACATGTTTTGGTACACCTAATGTTTGTCCAGTGACATAATAAATGAACTAAAATTATGAGAATGAATTTATTATATCCTTTTTACTATGATCAATATCGGATCAAATGCCATGTTTTTTTATTTTCAATTATAAATGGCCATGCTTGTACTTACATGTTTGGTTGAATTAACAATATACATATGAAATATCATGGTTTCTTGTTGATATTATAACCACTGAGCCAGTAGCTCATCAACCCACTAAAACATTTTTTAGGTAAAGGACTAGCTCCACCAAAAGAGGTAGAAACTAGTTTTTATCAAGGCTAGATAAGAGGTCTTAAGAATAATAGTTAACTTATTTAGTCAATCTCATTTCCTTCCTCTGGACCCTAGCAATGAGTGAGTGAGAAATGAGAACAGTTTATTGTAAAACCAATTTTGTAAACTTAATTACATACCTAGCCATGTTAGGTTCATTAGGTCTCTTGGCATACACTTACTAGAAAACCCCACATTAAAGGCTTACATTAGCTATGAAATTGAGGATGTTACAATTCTACCCACCTTGAAATAAATTTTGTCCTCAAAATTTATCTAGGCTACTACCCACCTTAGGGTTCTGCTTACCTCTTAATTTATTGTAAGGCACATTTATGTTCAAACTTTTGCATGAAAAGAGATATGTAATGTATTTCACTAAATGATTATGTGAGCATTATTTGATACCTTGGTCTACTACCCAACTCGTACTTAAGGTCTATGGAGCTAAATTGGTCTCTACACTTAAGGCATCTGACTTAACCTTGTCATGAATTTCAAGCATTAAGTGTAGTTGACCGTCTAATCTTAGGTCTTCCAGGTGCCTGCTACATTACTAGATATGTGGTGATCAAGAACATGCCCAGAGATGTGAGATCATACCATGTTATCCCTCACTAACCCACTAACACATGTGTCCCATACCACATGGGCTAATAAGAAAGGAGAGATGCATAAAAGTCTAGCGCTTATGAAATTTCTTTTCAATTCTCAATTGGTTGGCCATAACCACTGAGAATGGAGAAGAAACCTCACTATCTAGATTTAGGTTGATACATTAGATCTAAACAGGGATGACTTCTATGTAATGAAATGTAAATGATGCATATTATATGTGAATCTCTTTCTTCTATGTAAAAGTTGAACTATGTGGTATCCTTACTGTTACGTTCAAATGAGATATTAATCAGAGCTTGTCGTATATGATGTTGTTAGTTCAGATAAGTCCATACTTTTGTATATGTTCTTTGTGTTTAATAAAGGAAAAAGTTGGGACATTGTACATCATGTGATAAAATGGATAGTTAGTTGTAACCCCACCTTGATGGTCCCTTATCCCGGTTAGTGGGTTTGTGTTGTGTTAGTTATAATACAATCTAGTCAAAAGATTGGAGTATCCCATTGGTCCACTAGCTTCTCGCCACCAAGACTCTTAACATGTTGCAACTTCCTTTTTTTTCCCATGGTTTTAGAAATCATACTTTATTTCCTCTCCAATGAAAAGAGATACGATGGATAAGGTTTTGGTTACACCTTTTGATGCTTGAATCATAAACATCATTACCAACAAGGGATAAGGAGACAAGGAGATAGAGTTTAGTTCAATCACATATATATTTAATAAAAAGGTTGCTCTTTTCCTTTCATCTCTTGAAATGTAACATGGAGTTCTCATCATCCACGTGGACTACATAGAAACCTAAATGCTTTTGTGATTGTATTGGCAGTATGTCACTAACATTTACCTCTGCTCTGCATATTCCCTATAAGAAACATCATTGAATCTGCTCTAAGACAAGGTGTACCAAACATTACTCGTTCCCAATACAACATTGTTGAAAAAATCTTCTTGTGTAAAACCTATTAACTTTATTTTTATTGTTCGCTCCACAATTCCTAACACAAATTGTATTTATTTCTCATATCCTTGCACCACAATGCCTTCCTACCATCCAATAATTGCCATGCACTTAGCACAAAAATTACTATGTTCCACTCAGGCATCGAGTTAATGTCTAGTTGTCCTTCTTCTTTGCTACCTATAACTTAGTCCCAAGCCACATGCAAATGGGTTGAGATGTCTTACCTCCTTTTCATAGGATATTTCAAATAATACAATTGTTACAAAAGGACTATTTAGGATCCAACTGGTTTGCATTCTATAGCTAGGGATTGAAGCATACTAACCAACTCAGTGAAACTCAATCCTCTAGCCATGAAAAAATTATGAGAAGACACATCATTGAGATAGCCTTCCATTCTGTTCAAAACCCCATAGTAAGTTGCCTTTTTCATATTCTAGTGTGTGGGTGAAACCTTAAGACATTTACCACGATCCTCCATGTCCTAAATTGGAGCTATTTGCACATGCCTGATTTTGGGGAGTTTGGTGTATTAGATAAGAAGAATTGTTTAGTATTTTTCCACCAAAATGAATGAACTAGATGATCTTTTAGATTCTTTGAATCATTTTGTCTATTAATTTCATTTTCCTAATCTTTGCCTTGGTGTCCATATACAGTGAGATTGACGTCCCTATTTTAAATATCTTCACTACTTTGCATTATGTAAGATTGACATGAACATCAGTTTGTTTATTGAGTAATTCAATACACATTACAAAAAGATATGAGTAGACCAGATCTCCTTGTCTTAGGTTTTGGGATGGTTTAAAGATATTCATTCAATCTCCATTATGAAAGATAATGGTCCTACCATCTTTAGTTAAATTCATGATCAATGAAAAAATTATGTCCTATTTCTTCTTTAGTAATTGCATCACTAATCATATAACACGATATATAATTATATGCCTTACTGAGGTCCACATTAATTGCAATATTAAGTGTGAAGGCAAGTTTTCTCATAATATGTATGACAACCTAAACCAAGGTGATGTTGTCATTTATGCATTGTCCTAGTCTGAAGTTGCTCTGGGTAGTAGAGATCCAATTGTGTATAAATGTATCGAATCATTCCACCACATCTTGGGGCATAATTTTGGAGTTGTATAGTTTAGGTAGATAGTTTGTAATTGAATACAATTAATGAGTTACTGACTTTGGAAATGAGTGATGTCACTTAGTCACATAGACCGATTGACTCACCAATAACCATCTTCTTCATCGGGTTTTAACTGTTGACCAATTATCTTTCATAAAACCATATCAATATTATCCAACCAATTAGATTCTTACCTCATATCTTTCCTAACACCTTCTTTATCTCCAACCCCTTGATTTCGATCAATCTTAACTCTTTGAACATTTGAGGTAGAATGTAAGCTCCTACCATGTGGACTGACTACTCACTGGAAATGGTTACTTGAAGTAGTTATGGACCATGTTCTTCAATGTAGTAAAGTGACCCAATAGCCACTCAAACTATAGTAATAGTGTTCTTCCTTCTTCTATCTTTTATATAGGCATTGAAATATTTGACTTATTATCTCCAATTCTAATTAAATTCATAAAACATGTTTTTCGTCATCCTTTCTTCTATAGACATTTATCTCTCATAATCAATTTGTTTATTCAAATATTCTACATCCAGGCAAAGATCATAGCTCACCTCAATGTTGATTTGTAGCTATCTTACGCATAAACTCATACCATATTTTCTCATTAATTTTGATAAAGACAATTGTATATCCCAAATAGGTAATTTTTCTTTCACCTTATTTTTGTTTGAACTAAACAATTTGACATCCTCCCCTATTTGGTTTAAGAAGGCATTAGAATCAATACTCATTCTACAACTCACCTTGGTTCTGAACATAAACTATTGATTAGTTGTTTATGCCACTAAGAATAATTGATCAATGGTTAGATCTGATTCTCAACAAATGAATAACTTAACATCCACTATTTTGCAGCTCTAAAGGTCATTTGAAAGGATGTGGTCAAGAGACTTTTATAATGCCCCCCTTTTGTATGTAAATCTCAAACCTGAGTAGTCCAATCCTTCCTTAACTAAGACTTTCTAGAAGTTTGCTACATCTGTGTACCTAAAGTGCTAACTTCTTTGTTTTTTATATTGATGAGTTAATAGCATATTGAAATTTTCAATAACCATCAACTCCATTGTAATACTTGTTCCAATCTAGATTAGGTGTATCCACGAATTTTTTTTTAAGATGGATTTTTTTTAAGGAAGTCGGGAAGCTATTTATTCATCTTGCCTTCCCCTGCAAGAAAATTTGAGATAGGAGTACAAGCACTAATAACAGAACTAAACCTGGTAGTACTACTACCATTACATGAGTTGGCCTCATTAGTTATTAAACTACTAAGGGTAGTAGGAGGAATACAGTAGGTGAATGTGCCTTCATTATTTTTGAGATGATGTTTAGCAAGGAGATCAGACCAACATTACAGGTTCTTTTTACATATTTGACGCAGTAGTCCTTCTCCTCCATTAGTTTATTTATTCGGGCAATAATATTAGCAAAAGACGGGCAGTTCATACCATCCTCCTGGATCATTTTTGTCACAATAAGGCTATCATTCTGAAGCCCAATAGTTCTTGAGAGATTTATGTTGGCATATTCCATGGCTTTGAGTATACCACTGAGTTCTACGTAGAGGACTTTAGTAGTAGCGACTTTTTCACCATAACCCCCCATCCAATGACCATGCTGGTTTCTAACCACACATGCAACAGCATAATTGCTTTTTATGATTGCAGCATCAGAGTTGACGGTGAACTTCCTGGTACTAGACGAAGACTAATGCAATTTATCCAAGTTTCTAGTCCTGGGATTGACGCTACCAATGGCTAATTCATTCATATTAATATGGTGAGATATACAGTTTATGATTCCGTTCATATTTTGTTTTATGTTGTTGACAACTTCTTCATTTCTGTTGCGCCATTGGGTGTGGCAAGTAATAGCAAAAATTTTGTCCTGGCAATTTTCTTTGCTGATATATTTGAACATCCAACTGATGTCGTCTACATCATTCCAAAAGTCATCATTGAGGTTGTTGTCCAGGACCGATCTCCATATGAATTTGTTCTGTCTGTAGTCCCCGAGTGCATGTAACACAGTTTCATTTTGAAGGTGGCACCTAGGACATAGGCTGTCAGTAGTCATATGCCCTTTGTTTCGTCAAACATTAGTAAGGATTGTATTGTGGCCGATCGTCCAGAGCAACATTTTGATAGAAGGTGAAACTTTCAGTTTCCATATGGAATGGATTTTGGGTGTGCATACACCACTATTAAGAAGATAATATACACACATCAATAGGGGTATTTTTTGTGACTCTCAATGATCTCTACTCAACAGCTTTCTTCCTATAATAACAACAAGATTCAACTTGAGAATCTACGAGAATATATTGCAATCGAGTAAAATCCAACATATAATAGTAGGATTTGTTTGTGAAGATGAAACTTGGGGTTCAAGAGTGAATATAATTATTGGTTTATGTGCATGAATCATCTCCTTAAGGGTTTTTAGGTCTTTTTATTCCAAATCCCATAAATTTTCCATCAAATCATACTAAAAATCAACATTTAAATAAAAGAAAGGGTAGGGTGAGACAAATAAAGATACTACTCACTCATATCCCCTTCCCTCTATAGAGTTTTAACTTCTTTTCTACTTTGCATATGACTCTTTCTAGTGTTGTCTTAATCTTCAAATTGTTTCCTCTTATTTTCCTTCCCACCTTCCCTACCTAGATAGTAGGGCTATAAATTTACATGGGTACACCCACATACCCTAAAACCCATACCCCCTATACCCATTTTATTTATAAACTTTTATAACCATGTAACCACTTACCCTTATATCCATGTATCCGCTACCAACTAGGTACATTTATTGTCACACCCTCATCCCATGATTACCACCAATCACGACATTAGGGCATAATTTGGAGGATTATGCTTAATACAAAGTTCACTCCCAACTATTACTTTTTTTTCTTTATTTCAAACTCGTTGTTTTCTCACATCCAATCACATAAACAAACTTTATAAGAGAATTAAACTTTGATTAGTCTAATATGATATCAACATCAATGATACACATCCACACATTCATTCTATTTCTCACACTTCCATGTACATACGACATGACAATCAGATGCATTCTCTCTTATCAAGGAAACAAAGATACAAAACATCATTTATAACTCTCTCATATCCATACAAGGACCTAGAGTGACAGGGACCAATTGAACTTAATAAATTTCATACTTAACTCATGTGGTAGATCTAGTCTGATGCTTTGACCTTCTTCAAGTCCATGTGGTTTCCCTAAAAATTGTGAGTAGAGGGGTGATCCTACTCTCTTAGTAAATGAGTACTTCAAAAAAAAAGTTTAAAGCACTTATATAATTATAGATATATTGTTGAGCAACTGATATCAATTGTAACAGTAGTAAGCTTTAAAGAGTTTAATTGTTGACAATTATAAATATGGCGAGATACTCTAGATATCTACAAGAGTGAACTAATTTATGAACATGCTTGATTGATCATAAAGAGAACTAATAATTTAGAAACATAAAATGAATAATTAAATAACTACACATACTTGTTTAACCTCTCATTCATCTTATTATTCCTTGAACCCACATAAGGTGTACCACAACATGTGAAAGACTTACAACAAGATATGATCTCACTATACAAGGCTTAGAAGCATGCCCGGGTTCCTAAACCTATCTCTTGAGTAAGACCCCGTCTGCAACAGGCCTCAGCACATCTGCCTCTTGATGGAAAATGGGAGTGGTCGGATATCTCAGACTCCACCTCTCAACTTGAGTACTCAGGCGGTGAGTCAAAGCCCTCAGGCTTATTCTGCATCAATGGACCTACTGACCACTGATCACTAAAAATGTAACATAGGTACCACCGACATCCCTGGTTGGTGTTGGATACCACACAATTATAAGGAGTCTTTCCTACTGGTCAAGACCCCCGCACCCTACTAGTTTGCTCTGGCTTATCGGGACACTATTTCCTCCTCACAGTGCATGCCTCATCCTGTGAGGATTCTACAATGTTCAGGTCATCTACATGTCTAATTCACTCTTTAAATTCACAATTCAATCATCACATCAACATATCTTTGTTTAGCTTTGTAAACCATTCATTTCATAAACCATCTGATAACATTTACCACAACTGAACTGTTAAGCATCACCACATCTAAAACTGAGAAACATTGATATCACAATACTTGTTTCAATGAATGCCCTATCATTAGGGTTTCATTTACCTCATTCACTTATCACATAGCTCACATAAGGTTTGAATACATAATAGCATCATTCAATAAGAATTGCTCTCAGTAGTTCACATATAATCAAATATATATATATGAAACAATGTAATGAACTAAACTAAGGTTTCACGCCATTTACTTAACATCATACATATAGATAACATTGAATCAAGATGTTTATTAGCAAACCTCCAACTTTCCATTCATTTATGGTTCCACCCTCCTTACTGATATATCAAGCAAACATTGATATCATCGAATGAAATCTAAGATCTTATTTGACATATATGTAATCTACATACAAATAAAATAGTCATTCGTAACCAAGGAGATTCAACTAGGCAAACTTCTTTATTCAATTATATAACAATTTCAGTCATAGCCGAAAATCATAGATTTTAGTATATTCATGTAACCTTTACAATTACTCTAAGAATTCTCATTTAGATAGATTGCAATCATTTCTAATGTGATTTTATAATCTGAATTCATCACAATAGAGAAATAATCCATTTCATATCAACCTGCAAAAGCTAGATCAAATAGATCATTTAGGGTTGTACTTGCATACTAAGAAATTGAAAATTATCAATGATTCAACTCATTTTCATGCATTCTACTATTTAAAGGAAGTACCCACTCACCCTAACGTGTGAAAATACCTTAAAAATGCAGCCCATCTCTGAAACTCTCGAATCCATATCAAAACTCTAGAAAAATTAGTGGTTTCCTCTTCCTTTCAACCCTAAACAAGGTCTGCTGTAGGTAGAAGATGAAGGTTAGAGGTTAATACAAACCTTAAAATCACTAGATTAGGGATCTCAAGTAAGGGAAACCAAAGAGAAGGAAGAATCAATGGTTAAACCTACTTACCAAGTCGAATCTATAGAAACCCTCTTTGGATTTTCACTATTCTTTACGTTCTTCCCCAAAAATCACCCCACAAATTTCCTTCCATGTCATCCTCTCATAGAGCAGGGTATCTGGAATGATATAGGATTGAATCAAGGTTCCATCACACTTTGTTTTGTAGAAAATAGATAAGTATAGCTCGAGATATAATCATTTTACGATTGGTTGTCTTGGGTGGCATCAGTCGTGGTCGCGGCACACGACACAGTGTCGGTCGTGGTCGCGGTGTCGACTCAGCATTGGTCACATTGTTGGTCATGGTACTCAGTACATGTTTACTAAAAATGTCATAAATCACTCATTTTAACTCCGATTTGGTTCTTTTTTTTGGATTCATAATTAAATTGTCTACAATCCTACAATATTATTTTAATAATATTCTCAAATAAATAATTATTTATTAATTATTTCCTCCAATGTCATTAACTCTCTTCTTGCATACATGTATGGGTTAATGCTATATTAACTCCAACTTGGGTCTTTATAGTAAGATTAAGTCATGATTATGAGTTGCCCAAACAAGTATTTAAGGTTACCAAAGTTAAGATAAAGCACAACATAGAATATTACTAACAAAAGCATGACAAGTATTAAGATTATCTTAAATCTCTAGGATTATGAACAAAGCTAGGAACAGGTTGTAACAATTCTCCCCCTCTAATAAAAATTTCATCTCAAAATTTCTAAAAGAGGAAAAGATACTTGTTAAACATCTTCAATTCTACTTTCCAAGTAACTTCTTATATACATGATTACTCCAAAGAACATTTACTAGGGGTATCTCTCTCCTTTTATGCTTTCAAATACAACGGTCTAGAATTTTATTTTCAACATTGTGTCATTTGTTCCTCTTCAGATCACAAATTTTAAAAGATATAAAATGTGTGAAACATAATTTCTCATCTCGTCATCACATGGTACTATTCACTTGCTATTCATGAGACCACACTAGTCATCATACTATCACAAGATATATATCCTTTTCACAATATCATAGGGTATCAACCCTTATCAACACAAGAGGATTACACCTCATTCAGGGCTCAACCATGCCCAAGGGTCATTAAGACAATCATATTATTCCCTGCAAGATCATCGTTATCTTTACATGCCTTATAACAAGGCTCCACAACATCACTAACATATAATACACCAGATCAACAAAAATATTGCATTAATGAGCTAGGAGATATTAATAACCATACATAGCAAGGTTATATTAACATTAAGAACATTCCTTTATTACATCAACATGCAAGGAATCTATATATGATTAACCCTTATCATATTCATAATGCACATATTTAGCACAAGAAAGTACCAACCATTTGGCTATGATAACCACCAATTAACATATTAAGGTTATGATCATATTAAGAAGGTTATTCCACCATCATTTCATCATATAAGAATGTTAAACATGAATACTAATCTTTATCTATTTGTATTAGAGTTAGGTTCAACAAGATAAATTATATTAATGTTACTAATCAGCACTTATACCCAAACACTTACTCATGGCATCCCCATTGGATCATGGATGCATAAGGTGAAGCATCACCATCACATTCCATACTATTCTCAAGTATGAACCCATACATAAATCAAGGTGTAACCATCAGGTTATAGCATACTAGGGTTTCCAAAATAGTAACAGAGTACTCCATGATTGTATTAGTCATTCAAGGGCTATTCATACCCAATTACCATCACTTAGTTATATTAAATCTATGTATAACAAGGTATACCTCATTAGGGTTACCTATCAATACAATATGGTTATCATCCCTAACATTGAAACATTCAAGGTAAGAATGGATTATTCATCATTCTTTCTATCACTATAATAATTTATTTTAGATTACACTTTTCTCATGTTCACTTCTCCTTTTGTTCAAATCACACCTCTTATATTTCAAATCTATTTCTTATCCTTTGCTCTGAATCATTTCCATATTGTTTATCTACCTTTCAAATTTTCTATCTTTAAACCATGGATTACTATTTGTGTTAGTTTACTTATAATAGTGCTAATATCATGATCTTATTTTATAGAGGTGCTAGCATTCAAGGTCAAATCACTAGTGACCTCCCTTGAACTACTAGAACTCTAAACATTCTAGGGTTTGATCCTTATCAGTAGCATGATGTTATTGTGATGTGACTTTGCTCCCTTAATTTGAAATTCAAACTTTGGATCTCACAAGTTTTACTAAAGTCTTCCTTATCTTAACAATTTAATTTCCTTTCTCTTACTTGGCCATTTAGATAGATTACATTCTCATTTTACCCTAATAGGGTTTCATCATCATATCGTGTGTCATTATTACATACACTAGATGTCTCTACCACGGTGGTTATGCATCATATATGATTCATTTTCTTATCACTTCATTCTCACCTTGCTCTCATTAAGTAATATATGAAAGAGAAGATGATTATGAGACATAGAATTCTTATCTTCAAATATTCCCCTAATACATTTCTCGTATGTAGGTTTAATTGGTTATCGACAAGGACATTGACTAATTAGTACTTTCTTGAATCTACTAACCTCTTTCTTTTATAATATATATTACTCCATCATGTTCCAAACCCTTCCTTACATTCCATAATCCTCTTGTCATATACTACTCTTCCACCTGCATTCTTTAACTTCAAATTGTTCTCTTATGATCATGTTGCTTATTCATGTGTATGATCATGTATACCATGTTGCACATATTTCTATTTATCCTTCTACTAATGTGAAGTTGAAATTCTAAATCAATAATCTCTCTATTAGTTTCACCTCATGTTTAATACATTACATATCCTTCATTTTATATCAAATAGCTCATGCAGGGTCAAACTTAGTTTCTCTTTCAATTAAGTTCTTCCTTCCTAAAAATAGTCTACCTTCGTATGATTATTTGTTAAGCAACACTTTTTTTCTTATTTTAGAAACTAGTTTGTTATTCTAGTAATAAGTAATGTATTAAACTTCATAAAGAAGGTATACATTCCATGCTCTCAATTATTTCATAACGCTCATTTCGTAATCAAGCTCATCATTTATAACATTTCTCTTTGTTTCAACTAAGTTTCTTATCCTAGTCTTATCATTTACATGTTCATCTAGTTTTCTTCACTTGAACTCTTCTAAAAACTCTTCACTTCTATGTACTTATTGTATACTTAACCCTTTCATTCTATTTTCCCTTCTTTGGAGTACATAAAAGAATTTTACTCAATTATATGATCCATTTCTCATGATTGATTCTTAGTATCTTGGCCCTTACATACTTTTCTTATATCTTTTCCATATTTCATATTTAGAGTTCATATAATACTAATCATTAAACTTAATTTGAACCTCATGTCATGTTCCTTTATTCCCAATTAAGGGTTTCTCGTATGAGGCCCCAAAGTTGGATCTCAGATATCAGTTCTAACTAATACTTAGCTATTCTAATCTTTACATTCTCACTATGATGTGGGTCTAATTTATCTATAGTCTACACTTATTTGATTGTTAATAGGAGTCATTAGATCCTAGTAGCACACCCTTTCACCCGGACCAGGCCAAACTTATAGTCCTCAAGCCAAGAGCTACACAGTATTAACCAACTCCTATTAATCCCAAATATGTGGAAAGAATATCCACTTAGGGCATACTCATTTAAACATAACTACTAGTCTACTTGATACAAAGAATATAAATAATAACTGAATCACTTCATGATACACAATAATATAAAATAACCATATATATTCTACAAACTGATAATCTAAATTCATACATATAAGAACATTTCTATTGATCTCCAATCAAAGAAGCAATATAAAGCAAGATTTGTATCACATTCTATTCTTATGCTAAATCCATTCATTTGTTTCTAGTCTTCTAACCCTAATGTTTCTATAGTTTCTCTCTAACCCATCCTTCCACTACATGCCTGGCCAGGGCATCCAGAGAAGAATAGATAGAGTAGCTTGATATTGGTCAATCTAAGTATTCAGATATCGAGCCAGGGTACCTAAATACTCGGACCTCCCAGAGCTACTAATACATTAACTCGTAACTACCACACTTATAACTATGGCTTTATATCCTAATGGTCCATGATGACTCAACCTAAGCTCTAATACCAAGATGTTACACCCACATCCCATGATTACCACCAATCATGAGATCAGGGCATAAGTTTGAGGATTATGCTTAATACAAAGTTCACTCCTAACTATTAATTTTTTGTCTTTATTTCAAACTCTTTATTTTCTCACATCCAATCACATAAACAAACTTTGTAAGAGAATTAAACTTTGATTAGTCTAATATGATATCAACATCAATGATATGCATCCATACATTCATTCCGTTTCTCACACTTCCATGTACGTACGATATGACAATCAGATACATTCTCTCTTATCAATGATACAAAGATACAAAACATCATTTACAACTCTCTCGAATCTATACAAGGACCTAGAGTGCCATGCCCCAATTGAGATTAAATAATCTCATACTTAAATCATGTGGTAGATCTACTCTGATGCTTTGACCTTCTTCAATTCCATGTGGTTTCCCTAAAAATTATGAGTAGAGGGGTGAGCCTACTCACTCGGTGAATGAGTACTTCAAAGAAACATTTTAAAGCACTTATATAATTATAGATATATTGTTGAGAAACTGATATCAATTATAACCGTGGTAAGCTTTAAATAGTCTAATCATTGAAAATTATAAATATGGCAGGATACTCTAGATATCTACAAGAGAAAACCAATATATGAACATACGTGATTGATCATAAAGAGAACTACTAATTCACAAACATAAAATGAATAATTGAATAACTACACATACTTGTTTAACCTCTCATTCATCTTATTATGCCTTGAACCCACATGAGGTGTACCACAATGTGTGAAAGAATCACAGCAAGCTAGAATCTCACTGTACAAGGCTTAGAATCATGCCTGGATTCCTAAACCTATCTCTTAAGTAAGACCATGTCTGCATTGAACCTCGACATGTCTGCCTCTCGACTATTAATGGGAGTAGCCAGATATCTCAGACTCCACCTCTCAACCTGGGTACTCAGGCACTGAGTCAAAGCCCTCAGGCTTATTGTGCATCAGTGGACCTACTGACCACTGATCACTCAACATGTAACACATGTACCACCGGAATCCCCGATTGGTGTAGGGTACCACATAAATGTAAGGAGTCTACCCTATTGGTCAAGACCCCCACACCCTACTGGTGCACTCTGGCTTACCTCGATTTGGACTACCTCCATTCAGGTCATCGTTTCTTCCTCACAGTACATGCCTCATCCTGTAGGGATTCTACAGTGTTCAGGGCATCTACATGTCTGATTCACTCTTTAAATTCACAATTCAATCATTACATCAACATATCTTTGTTTAGCTTTGTAAACCGTTCATTTCATAAACCATCTGATAACATGAACCGCAATTGAACTGTTAAGCATCACCACATCTCAAACTAAGAAACATTAATATCACAATACTTGTTTCAATGAACACCTATCATTAGGGTTTCATTTACCTCATTCACTTATTACAAAACTAGCATAAGGATTGAATACATCATTACATCATTCAATAAGAATTTCTCTAAGTAGTTCACATATAATCAAATATATATATATGAAACCTTGTAATGAACTGAACTAGGGTTTCCACGCCATTTACTAAAACATCATACATGAAGATAACATTGAATCAAGATGTCTATTTGCAAACCTCCAACTTTCCATTCATTTAGGGTTTCACCCTCCTTACTGATATATCAAGCAAACATTGATATCATTGAATGAAATCTAAGATCTTATCTAACATATATGTAATATGCATACAAATAAAACAATCATTCGTAACCAAGGAGATTCAACTAGTCAAACTTCTTTATTCAATTATACAACAATTTCAGGCATAGTTGAAAATCTTAGATTTTAGTATATTCATGTAAACTTTACCATTACTTTAAGAATTCTCATTTTGATGGATTGCAATAATTTATAATGTGATTTCATAATCTGAAATTCATCACAATAGAGAAATAATCCATTTCATATTAATTTGCAAAAGCTAGATCAAATAGACCATTTAGGGTTGTACTTGCATACTAAGCAATTAAAAATTATTAATGATTTAATTCATTTTCATGCATTCTACTATTTAAAGGAAGTACTCACTCACCCTAATGTGTGAAAACACCTTAAAATTGTAGCCCATCTCTGAAACTCTCGAAACCATATCAAAACTCTACCAAATTAGCATTCTTCTTCTTTTCAATCCTAAAGGAGGCCTTTTGTAGGTAGAAGATGATGGTCAGAGGTTAATCCAAACATCAAAATATCTAGATTAGGGATCTTGAGTAAGAGAAACTGAAGAGAAGGAAGAATCAAAGGTTAAACCTACTTACCAAGTCGAATCTATAGCAATCCCGTTTGGATTTCTGTTGTTCTTTACATTCTTTCCCAAAACTTGCCCCATAAATTGCTCTCTTGGTTTTCCTCTAATAGAGAAAGGTATTTTTAATGATAGAGGATTGAATTGTGGTTCCAACGCACTTTATTTCGTTGAAAATAGATAATTATAGCTGAAGATATGATCGTTTTATGATTAGATATCCTGGGCAGCATCAACCGCGGTCATGGCACATGACACAATATCGATCACGGTCATGGTGTCGATGCAGCGTCGGTCGTGGTGTCGGTCGCGGTACTCAGGACATGCTTATTAAGAAGGGCATAAATGTCTCATTTTAGCTTCAATTTGGTTTATTATTTTTTTGTTAGATTTATAATTAAATTCTCTACAATTCTACAATATTATTTTGATAATATTCTTAAATGAAAAATTATTTATTATTATTTTCTCCAATATCATTAACTCTCTTCTTGCATACATGTATGTGTTAATGCTATATTAACTCCAACTCAGATCTTTATAGTAAGCTTAAATCATGATTATGAGTTTCCCAAACAAGTATTTAAGGTTACCAAAGTTAAGATAAAGCACAACATAGAATATTACTAACAAAAGCATGACAAGTATTAATATTATATTAGATCTCTAGGAAGCAAAGCTAGGAACGGGTTGTAACAGTTATGGTTATGTATGTACCCATTCCTTGTATACCCATTTACCCATTTATTATATTTTTATACAAATATATCATTTTAAAATTCAATGGTTATATTGTAACACTCACATATGTCAAGTATAGGTACCTTAGATTAGTAAAACTTTATAATAGGGTGTAATGATCCATACTGTAGGACTCATATCTAGTAAATATAAGTACCTTACAATAGTAAAATAAACAAATCTATTGAAACTCAAGCACCTTCATAGCCACACATGCACATTTCATCAAATTAAGAACATAAACTCATACTCTCATTCTTCTCATCTTTCTTCATTGTCTTGAATGAAATTTCTCCATAACATATTTAGAGATATGTTACATATTGTTGGCTGCACTTTTTTCCCAATCTTAAGGCAAGCCAACATATTTGTCATGGTAAACATTAAGTGTCTAATTTCTATTAATAGTATTGACAAACCATGTAAACATATACAATAATCATCATTTCCTTTTTCACGATTACAAGATGGCATATTATTTGTTTATCAAATGTTATTGCACAAAAAGAATACATTTGTTTCCATAATAATACCAATATCACCCATTTAATGTGGTAGTTTTTTGTATCCCTAAGTTCATAGCGTGTTATTGTAGCAATTCTATCCTATAACCGTATACCCACTTATCCATCCATAGACCTTGCGGTTATGTGGATATGTGTATGGTGTGGGTATGGCTTTTGAAAAAAAATGGGTACATACCCATACTCATACCCGCTTAAATAAATGGTTAGGTTATGGATATGACCATAGCTGTGACACAAAGGAAGATTACTCAAAACCAAACACAGAAACAATACTAATCAAGCGAATTACTTAAAACACTAAAAATTAAAACTGATTGCACATGGCACCAATATCAAAAAACTTGTTATGTAAAGATCCAATAACCTGCCATATTTATCATATATATAATAAAACCTCATGCTTACATCATGTTACATAGACATATCTATTACACATAATATCTGCTTCACTTGCATATACATATAAATCAGCCAATTTTATACAACAAGGGTGTATAAACAAAAAAACTCATTTGATAGCACAGCCACAAAACACACCAAACTATCCCCAAGACCTAAGTGTAAAGGGACAACTCTAGGACTCTAACACCAAAAGACCAACAAGCGTCACACTCAACGTTATCAGCTATTGATCTTGTTGCTGCTCCTCCTCAATTGAACGATCACCACCACGTCGTAAACGGCCACCTAAAAGATGTGGAAACCCACGGGGTGAGACCAAACATCCCAGCGAGAGATCTCTCAGCCAATGCTATTAAAGCACATGTAAGGAAACTAAAGAATAGAAGTAAAGATACAACTATGTTAAGAAGATTCACATACTGACCTGGGTAGGGCAATTATTATCATCTAAGCAGATCAGGTTGCTATAACAGAGCATTCAAACATTTTATAGATAAAGAGGAATATGAATAGCATGTATTTTTTTTACCAACCAAGCTATACAAAAGCAAGCAAAGACTCATCCAATATTTCAAATTCAATCTTATGAAAGTATCACTACTAAGTCCTTATTGGTACCACACATGGTCAATGGGAGAGCCGAATTCCATGACGTTTCTAACACCTCCCAGCTAGAACAAGACTAACACTATAGTGTCATATTAGTCAACTTGTACAAGTGATAATCTTCAACAAATGGATCGGCTCATGCATGACCATCCATATATCCCAAGGGAAATGGCTCATGCATGGCCATCCCAAAAGGAGTGGCTCACACATGGCCATCCATATATCACAGGGGAATCA
Source organism: Alisma plantago-aquatica (assembly GCA_963693085.1). Lineage (NCBI taxonomy): Eukaryota > Viridiplantae > Streptophyta > Magnoliopsida > Alismatales > Alismataceae > Alisma > Alisma plantago-aquatica. The sequence continues at coordinate 1,274,385,874 of OY856412.1, read as the reverse complement.
TCGCACGCATGGCCATCCCAAAAAGGAGTGGCTCACGCATGGCCATCCATATCTAGCAAGGAAATCAGCTCATGTATGGTCATTCCATATATCACAACGAGATCGGCTCACACATGGCCGTCTCTTAATCACTACGAAAAATGGTCTTTAACTATAAAAAAAATGTAGCGAAAACCCCATGTTTTTTAGCTAAAGGCTTTAACTACATATTTCTTTACTCATACAAATTGTAGTATATGCTCGTATAGCTAAAGCCTTTAACTATATTGTTCAACTATGTAGTTATATAATCTATTCGCTACATATTCATATGTATCCAGAAGCGTAGCTAGATATTGTCCTTACATATTTAAATATAAGTATAATTATAGCTAAATGTATGACTACAATTGCATATATAGTTAGTATGTAGCAAAAACATGAAGTTGATACATTTTATATTTATTTAATGTGTAGGGAAAGGTGGCAGTTACTATATACATATATATGTAGTTGATTATGCATCATCCAGCTACATATGTAGTGCCATTTAGTACACATACATATATGCTTAGCTCGACTATATATTCATATATATATATATATATATATATATATATATGTATATATATATATATATATATATATATATATATATATATATATATATGAATATATATATATAGGGCTTTCATTCATTTCCCGTGCGGGTAGCCTGCATTTTCGCTACCCTACAGCCAAAAAAGTAACTCTCCTGGTCAAAAAAGTAACTCCGCTATCAAAAAAGTAACTATGGTGATAAGAAAGTAACTACATGAATAAAAGAGTAACTCTGTACAAAATATACATCAGATATATATAAGGATGGGTTTTTTTATTTTGGTGGGGCAAATGATATTATTTTTGGATGAAATTTTTTGGGGAGGTTGACAAAATAGTCCTCTACAAATGTGAATTTTTTTTGAAAAAATATGGTCGGAAGGGTGGGCGGGTAGCTACCCACGCGGGCAATAAAGATGGGCCCATATATATATATATATATATATATATATATATATATATATATATATATATATATATATATATATATATATAATTTTGTTAGTACATAAGCTCTTTTAGAAACACAATTGTAGTATTTAGAGCAAAATCTGCTCATTATGCCAACAATCTTACTTTCAATTATAATGAAGCATTGAATATACATGGGGAGGACGTATACCTTGCCCCTATTACACAATGTGTACAAAGAAAAGTATATACATATATCAATGATTTAGTGGTCTATTAACATCTTAGCAAAAAAGTTGTCTTTCTCAGCCAGTTTTAACATCCTTATTGTCTTCTTCTTTTGGTCGAGCTCTTGTTGTTCGGCCAACATCATCCAAAAGCTCCTGAGATAAGAATCTGAAAGGAACCATCCAAGCAGAGATAGAAGGAATATCATCCCTATGAAGTTGTTCACTATGTTTGTAGCTGCTGACAGTGGTTGTTCAAATATATACATAGGTCTATGCAATGCAATCTTCTCATAGCAGCAAAGAGACATATCAAATTTCAACATATCATGATACGTTGTTGCGCCTGTGGTAGTTGATGTAGCTATGACTGGGTGGGCCTAGGCTTCAAATGGAGCTTCATCGGCATGTTTCACAAGAGAGCACATTTTTCGCCTGGTCTATCTTAGATACTTCTTATATACGATGACTAAGATTGTACTTCTCTTCATCCTAAAAATAAGGTTTTACAAATGGGGAGGCAATAAAAATTATCAACTATAATAACTTACAACTCGGTCCTGATATACAATATAGCAATTATTTCAGCAACTTTTGAAATTTTAGATGTCATTATAATTTCCTCTCAGATTTACATAAACTTTTTCAAGGGAAGATGTGTTCTCACCATGACATATTCAATGAACTTCAATTCAGGCTTGGTTTGAAGTGCCAAGTTGTTCTATGTAAAGAAGTTTCTGCCACCTTGAACCTTCAACATATGATTTAACAGATACAAGCATGCAAAAGGGTACATGCGAAATATGATGGTGAGATAGGTTGTGGCATGGGACCATTATTCCCATTGTATAGAGGTGCAAAAGATACTAGCTCGATTTTGAAATCTACAAAATTTCATGAGTAGTTAAATTTATAACCAATACCAAACAAGAAGAGAAAGAGGAGTAACATGAATATCGACATCCAATGCAAACACGAAAAAATTCTCCAAAATATCGTTGTTTCAATTAACTAATGAGAGTGTCTAACACACATAATATTTCAACTAATGTGAGCTTAGCGATTCTATAAAAGAGGGTTTACAAAATAGAAAACAAAGCAATAGGGACAAACCTCCAGTAACCAAGAAGGCATTTGTAAGATATTGAGCCAATAGAAGTGAAGACCAAGTCCTCAATCATCCATGATAAGAGATTGTGAGAAGGCAAGTCATGTGGTATTCAAATGCACATTCTTCCCATATGGGAAATTTGATGCAACCATTAACATATATATCAACTGGTTGTGATCTTGTGCATTGCACGGGCCTAAAACAAATATCTCTTAAACTATTGGACAACAAATACAAAGATGACATTATTAGAAACAAACAGTCACTTCAATTACTTTTCTTAAAAAATTCTACTTCATACAGTTGACACCGCTAGCAACAAATGTTGTTAGTGTTCAGTAAGATGCAACCAAGAATAAGCAAGTTAGATATCGAATAGAATGGTAAATAGAATGTTATTTTTTGTCCAATCTTGACACAAACAAATAGTGTCAACATGGTATTTTTCTCTGAATCTCTTAATTTCACACGACAAAAATAATGACATGGAATACATTCTAAATATTGTTCTTAATATTGCTACGATAGACAATCACATTAAACACATTCCAAAGAAGTCGATAACTTTCAACTTTTTTGTCAAAAACAAAGGGAATAATTATCCATTACTCTTAAAAAAAATGCCTGCAATTGCAATCTGATGCTCAATAGCTAGAAAAATATTTTTCATACCAACTCAGAGAGTGTTAGTTATGGGACTCCATGTGCCATTTCATTCACACAAAAATTCACCTCTAATAATATATTCTAGTTATGCTTTCACTCTGAATTTCAGTAAATGGTATTCTTCTAGCACATGCATTCAAAGTGACACGCCTTCTGAATAACCTATTGATAAAATTTCAAATGGAAACATCAATAAGTTGATACAATCTTAGTATACACATCTTCTGGAAGAAGCATTCAAAGTGAAAGATCTCTACATCTATCTTGTCCTGGAATTTCATAAATCGAATTTGGCATTATAGCTCCCATACCTTCTATTATCCTAACTAATTAACTTAATTAATTTTAGATAGTACAACTTCTGAAGAGATCCTAAACTATATAAATTATATGACTGACATCTTTCTAAGGCCATATGAAAATTTCAAAATGAAAAGCAAATCATAATTTGTAATGCAATTATGGGACAAACAAGTGGATCTACAACATATGTAAGAAAAAATAAATACATTAGTAAGTTGTTCATGAGATACAGGGTTGAGAAATAGGCATTGTTAAGTTAAAAAAGATTTCCTGGACCTCGTATTCAATTTTCTCACCATTTGTTTGCTAGATGTTGCTGAACTCCTAAGAAGATTATGTCATACTATAATATTCTCTGTGTCTAGAATTAATTCTGTCAAATGGAAAAGTTGGGGAGAACACAAGAGCCTATTTTATTTTATAACAATTTGTGCTTCAATCCCCTACCAAGACTCAAGCGTCAGACTGTAGACCGTCCACAACCAAAAAAAGGGAGGTCATGGCTGGTCAAAATAAATCCAAAACAACTCTGAAGATAGCTTGGCCGCTAGAGTTAATCAATCCTAAAGAGGAAGGGAGGGAAAAAATATCCAATAAAGGTAGTGGTCGTTTACCTAGTATGGATGAGGATGCTACTAAGTGAGGTGCTCATTTCCTGTTCTATGCTCGTTCTCCACTATGTGTGATAGGTTCCTCTTTGTAGCACGTGACAGAGTAACGGCTCCTTCACAGCATGCGGTGACTCCTCCACTACAAGCGACAACTCATCCACTATATGTGGTGGCTCCTTTGGTGATGACCCTAATAACGATCAGCCGGAGGTGAAAGTTCATTTCCAACTAGAATAGTTTGTTTCTAACTAGGGGCAGAGTTTCAAGCAGCAACAACGCAAGCAATTGGTGAGTGGTCATAGAATGGGGGAAGGGAGATTAGGTATCATATAGATGACGGTTGAAGGTCAGTGGAGTGAATGTCTGGTTTCCAGTGTCCCTAGAGGCATTTCTCTGTAAGGATGTCAAGGATGAGAGGTTACCCATCCACTTTGGGTACACAAGAGAGCATGGACAACCACCTCATGAAGATGGACTACCAGAGGATTCCACGGACAGCAAAAATTTCTCCTCCTTCCGTCTATAGCCGTCATACAAACTATCCACACTTCATCGGCAAGCCAAATCCTAGCAATCAGACAAGCGATTGAGAAGACAGGCTTGATCAAACCTCTCAGGGATGCACTGTATTTGAGTGCAGGGATGTTCATTTAGATAGCTCATTGTCCAACAAGACATGAAAGAGCACAATATGCCATGTACTTAGTTCAAGACAACACATCCCACAGAAGCTCCAAGCTGACATGAAACAAGTACACTCTTTTTTTTCTAGAGAGAACTAACAAACAAATCAAGCCATATTCAGAAATACCAGAGCATAAAACCATATCTTGAATTGACTAGCAAGGATTGACAAACAAAGGAATTCATATTCAGAGCTCCAATAAAAACAAGCAGCAACAATTGCAGTAGGGAACTAACAATCATTAACTAAACCATCAACAACAATAAGAATTTCATTGACTTACTGGCCTTCAACGTCTACCATTTGGTTAATCAATATTGGAAAAGGTTGAGGTACTATGAAGGGATATGTTGGTAGTAAATGAAGAACAAACTAGAGGGTTCCCCTATTTCTGAATTGGCCATTATTTGTACAGAAAAATAGTTGGTGAAATGAGTCATTGCCGATGATTCATGTGTTAGTGTATGGTCCCCTAGGCTAACAATGTTGGTTACTGAGACTACAAACTTTCCCTAATCTATCTTGTTCCTCCCTTTTCCTAGATACATTATACTTATAGGAAAATATCCAAAACTATCCAATCAGAATGCAAAATATCAGTAGTTTTTTCATGAGTTCAGTTTTTGAACTTTAAGTCATCTACAGTTTTATCTAGGTTTTTAGTTGATACTTCCAAGCCTTCATGTCTATAATTAGTATGATTGTTGGTGTTTGTCTCTAGAATAGTAGCTAATACATTCTTTTCTAAGATCATCAGCTAGGAATGAGATGTTGATGATCTCATAATAACAGTAGTTCACTGGCATCCTCTTTGAATATTCTATGTTCTTACTATGATTTTTGTTTAGGATAGATTTCGTCGACATCATTGTTTGAGAAGTGCTATGAATTGTTTCCTTAGTTCTAATAGATCTGGAATCCTTTATTGCAAAAATTTGAAATACTGATGTGATTTCTCATCAGGTAGAGTAGTGGTCGGTTAGAGCTGCTAGGGTTATCTTCATGATTGTTGAGAGGTTTATCTAGGAGAGCATGCTTATTTCTGCCATGCCCACATGGGTTGGAACTCTGGCATTTTCCAAGAAAATAAGTAGAAGCATCCATTATTTTGTGAGAACCTGATGAATAATCATTGACCATACTGATATTATCAGAGAATAATTAAAATTTTCCATCTCTTACTTTACGTTTTGTAGAATAATTAGTAGATCCAAACCCTAAAATGGATCTCTTCATTGCAATGTTTGGTATAATACTCTTTAATATGATCTATAATTTTCTTATTATCATAGAAACCAAACCATAAATCTATAAAATTATTTTTGCTCCTAGATCTCAAGCTTGTACAGAAGTGTAATAGAGCTTGCACCCTTAACTAAAATTTTATCAATAACTAGTTTATTTATGGCTTGGCTCCTTTATAATGTTGTAAACTTGAAAGTGGTCAGTGAAATGGACGCCAATTGTAGTTGGTCACGTAACTTTCTTAGATTTTATGGTGTATCCATGTGATAGTGGATCAAAGGAGTCCCATATCTTAGAATATATTAAAAATTAACCACAGAGATATTTGTGGTCATAAGAAAAACTCTACAAAGATAGTTACGAAAAGAAAGCATATTGCTTAAGTGGTTACTACAAGGAGAAGAATCTATTCAATAATCATTCAGCAATTATGCTTCATTAGTAATCAAATTCATTTAACACTACATAATATATGACTAGAAAAAGGTAGCTATGAAGTAGTTTTCTTACCATGTAAGAAGCAAATTTAATTGTGCTGATGAAGATGAAAGGGTTATTGAAAAATCACTACTCTTTCCATAGACCCCCACTTGACTTAAGAAATGCTTTGAATTGTTCTTCCACAACACCAAATATGTTGAAAAATGAAAGACAAGTCCTTTTGCTTCAATAATCTCATTTGGGGTTATGAAGTGTACTTCACTCTTTAGAGGAGAACTCATTTTCACAATCACTTCTTGAGGTAGTGACTTGGTAACATGTTCAAAAATTAAATGAAGTCAGTATATGAAAATATGAGAATAATTACAAAGTGCATATTGTTTACAAACTAATAAAATCTAACCTCAATCTCTTTCAACCTAACATTTTTGAAACATGTACATAGGTTCATTTTAACTTTTGTACTATCTTAATTTCATTTAATAACAAATATTCATGACTAAGTATGGAAGTCAGTATGAATTTTTTACAACCTCTTATAAATGTACAATATGTTTGGTTAAGAGCTAAAGACACTAGTAGGTGGTATGAACTAAAGCCTAAACCACATGTTGTAGTCCAAATGGAACTTCGAAGATGTACTTTCTAGGAAACCATTGCCAAACTGAATAAAAAAAAGCATAATGAATAATCATAACGACATTCATTCATAGACTATCTTAGATTTGAGTCACTATGATCTGTAAAACCAAGGAAATGAGTGTTACTTCAATTATTCGAGTTATGACCATGATATTCATTTGGAACATTAAAACTTGTACTACAGGTTGTGTTTGATTCAAAATAAAACATTGATGGAATTTTTTAACATTGTGTTGCTTCTAAAGTTTAGCTATAGGATAAAATTGTTACTCCTAGATGTGAACAAGTGAAGTGTAAATGATATGACATCCCAAAATACAATAGACATGTTAGTACAATTTGTAGCTTGTTTGCCCGAAAGTTTGCTCCCTACACCCTGCATCTTTTGTTGCACCTAGCACCTAATGTTTGTTCTATGGCCAATGTCACGAGAATCTAAAATGTGTGAGTTTTCAGAACATTTCTCAACCTATGTTACAAACATTCTTCACACATGCACTATCACGTTATATGACAATATGTTTATTCTGCAATTTAAAAAATGCATGTGATTAATCAGAACATGTAATAGGATAGTGGTTGGAGGGAGGAAAGGGCAATTCAACTTTATCCTTTGCTTGAGATGGAGAATATAATCACAAAGTAGAATGGCAAAAGACACATTGTTTAGTAGTATCTCTAGTTGCATGAGTTGGATTCATACCACCGCAAGGAAGGCCTCAGAAGTAAAGGGCACAAAAAATTGGAAGGTTCACCTCAGATCTGTCAACAAAAGATGGAAAAGAACCAATCGACTGGTGGTGTAGCAGGTGGTTACTAAGTTATTAACTCACTTCAAGATTCACCTCAAGCTTTCCATGACAAATAATGAATTATTTAAAATGTAACTAACCATCAAACATTCTAAGCAGTTACATAAACATTGGAAAACCTTCCTACACTCAATGCCACCACAGTTTTTATGGTCTCTGGTACTCACAGCAGCTCCATATTTTGATGTCTAGCTGAGCCTACAATATGATGCTTATATGGAATTGGAAAAAATGACTTTTAGAATAGAACTAATGACAACTTCCCCAAATATCAATAAAGAAATTACTGTTTACCTTCATGTACTTGATGGATACTTGTGGATATTGATTATGTATGATAGCAGCTATAGGTGATTTTTGTGTTTGTATGTCCTCTGTAAAGCTTTTGACTGAGTTTTTTCTCAATCTAGTTTGCATTTGTTGTACCTGTAGAGAACGAATCATAGAAATTACCCAATAGTACAAATATATATTTGTCATCAATTGAATTATATATCAACATATCCAAACATCTATAAGAAGGCCCATAACATGAACAACAAGAAAAGCTTCTCACTTGTCTCATTTCATCAAGGTCTAATGCATGAATATTTTAGAAATTCTTTAATATATGCAGTTTTAGTTAACCATTCATAATAAAGTTTCTCATTAGTTGGTACTTGGTAATTTGTTCCATCGATGTTCCACTATGGCTCATCAGATTAATTCTATCAATACCAAAGTGCTAGATATCCATTGTTCCTTGCATAAGTATATCTAGTAATCCATGAGCTGATTGCAGTATATATCAAAATGTCAAAAAACACCCCCTCATGGTAAAATGAATGTGGGTGTGGATTAAAAATCAAATTTCACTGTAGATGACGTAAGAAGAACTATTTGTATTGTAATGAATAAAGAAACTACATAAGGTGTAAAGGAGGCAACATCATGCTACTAATACTATAGATGTTGAGCTCAAGTTAGTCTTAGAAGGAATCAAATAGGTTTCCACTGCAAAGATAGAAAATTGTATTTTGAAATAGATTCAAAAGAAGCATGTGCCTGGTAAGGATGGTGGTGCACTTGTTGGTCAGACTGGTTCCTAAAGATATGGAACTCAGGGGTATGGATATGGTGGCTACATCAAACATGATGTGCAATATCCAAAGAAAGGTTGTTATGGTGTAGTAGGGGGCGTGTTGGTGGTATAGGGCCCTCTAGTGCTGCAACTAAGTGTGTAGGAAACCAAGGTTAAGGTATTGGATACATATGAAGTGGAAATGGAAATGCAAATGGATCCTCAACATATCCTAATTAATTGAAGTTAATCCTTCTCAATGTGGGGTCTACAGAGCTAGTCAAGAAAATGCAGCTTCTAGTAGCTCAACTACTTACGGTGGTTATGGTTCTGCTCAGACAAGTCAAGCTCAAGACTAGAAATGCATGGGTTCCTGATGATGCTTTGACTAAGTGTGATTATTACTTTCTTGGGATGGACACTTGCAATTTAGAGTCACCAATTGGTTAGGATGCTTAAAGTAGTAGTTTAATTAGTAGGTGTTACCTTCTATAAGTCAAATCAGTAGTTGTCATTGTAGAAATGATATCCTTGTGTTTCTCTTTTTTCATTATAGAAGACATTATGGGGAAGAACCAAGTCCATTCTAAAATAAATAACACCTTGTAGTTGGAGGGATCATAATAAGTAATCATATTTTAGTAGAAGAAATAGGGGAAAGAGAAGAAAGAGGAGGACACAAAGTCTAAATGTAGTAATTTAGGTGGGGATCTAGAGAGAAGAAAGTGCATGTTCTGATAACAGGTGCTTCCATAGTCAACGGTTGTGGTTTCAAGTACACAAAGAAAACGTCCTTGTATAATTGTATTTGCATAAGTGTAAAGAAGTTTATTCAAGACCTTTCATCTATAAATCAAATAGGAAATAAGAGCAATCTAATATAGTGTAATGTGCCACACCAATCATACCAAATGCACCTTCAACGGTAGGTGGTGACTCAACCCACTCTATGAAACAAAATAAGTGAAAGAATCTGACATAATATAAATAATAAAAACCTTGTTTATACATTTTACCATGTGTATCTTTCCCAACCTTCCTGACATAGTCACTGCATTGTGAGGGGATATATCCACCATTAAGAGGATATGCAATCCTCATTTTAGTAACATGCACACTTCCCACCTCTGCATGTCAAGCATGCTTAAGAAATAGAACATAACAATTACAAATGGAGAAAAGAATATAAGAACTTTCATACGTTTCAAAACTGAGGTGTTGTTACTTTCTAGCTAAAGAATACTTTAAGGTAGGCATAAGGTGAGAAAGGTTGGTTGACAAATTTTTTTAAGGGTACTCCATATTTTAATACTTTAGGCAGGTTTTCAAGACAACAAGAATTGTACCGTTTGATGTCCTCAACAAACCAATTGGAGTACACAACAAGTTGATCATAAGAATAGAAAACTTTAATGGCATCCTAAGAGTAACAAAAAAGAGTCAACAACTAACAACAACTCGAGCTTGCTATCATAGAACAACAAGTCATAAAAACTAAAAGCTAAGGGTTTATAACAACTATGAACTGCAACTAACTAGCATATGAGCCACCAAAAATCAACCGCATGTGAAATCTTACATTTGTCCATTACTCCAAAAAATACAGACCACAAAGGCCATCATATTGTTAGAGAAGAAGGATCATTTCCAGAAAGCGAAGAACATAGAAAAATGCATGCTACCAATTGGGAATAAGGATCATATTTTCATGTTTCTATATATGATATTTTAGAAAACAAGGATCATGTTTTGTAAAGGTTTCTACCAACTTCTGAGTGGGGACTATGCAGGGTATGTGATATCTTACCGTTGTCTTCAGTGAACGGGTTAAAATGCACAAGATAATAGACCATTCAAGTTAAGGGTGATCAAAGGGAAATTAAAGAAATCACACCTTATAAACAAACACACATATACTATTAGTAATCACTAAAAATGAGAAATAACTAGAATATAGGCTATAGTAAAAATAGTAATATATGTACCATTAATATTTGAGAAATCATAATGAATATGAAAATTTGAAACATAATAATTCATAGTTATATATGATTATGAAAGAATCAATACCCATAACTGAATCCTTACTGACATAGTCTATAATAGGAAAATAAGGAGCAATTTGCCTCACAATTTTAGAAGTACCGATAGTCATATGCATTATTGGTGGGTTTTTTTAGGGCTACTGTAGGTGTGAGCAATGAAAGCTACCTAATTTCAGCATCCATGTTAGTAAGCAGAACAGCTGCCATCAGACTAAATGTAGTGTTCTGAATCTTATTGATACTAGCATGATTCAGATCTCTGGAAATTTGTTAGTGTAAATACCAAACCAATTATAGTACCTGAGTGTGATATATTAATCTACATCAAATTTATATGTCACTACCAAAATTTGTGAAGGTGCCACCCAAACGTCTCTTTAAGGAAAGACAAAAATGCATTCAAATGGAATTGCATTCTACATCCCTCTCTATTTGTAGTCATTCAATGACATGCCTTAGTAATAGACCTTCATCTAGGGGGATTTATATTCTTACATAGGCCTATATTTTAATCTTTTTTGGATTCTCTTTACAAGCCACAGTCTCCTTCATGTACAAAGGAAAATGAGGAGATATTAAAAAATCAGTTGCAAGATTATATATAGAGTTTGACTTGTAACTAAGATGTATACGTATCACATAAATAGTCAAGGACCTGAGTATAAATATTGAAGAGCAGAATAATAAATATTCCAAGTAAATTGATCATGCCCTTCATATGCTCATAGTAACATACCTTACTTGGTGCTACTTTGTATGCATAATGTACTATTTTGAGTCATGTTTTACTTACAAAACTACCATCAATTTGAAAGTAAGAACTATCATGACAAAACTTTCATCAAGGAGTATTGGCACACATTTCATATACTTAATTTCCTATTTACCAGTTGTTCCAACAACAACTTATGCCCTTAGTAAACCTCCAGCTACAATATGAATCATCCCATATTGTAAACAAGAGAACTAGCTAATTGAATCAGTAAATATCAGGTGTCTGGTGAAATATAAAAGTGATCAAATTAATGGTAGTGTGTATCACAACTTTGATATATATATTATCAAGTAAGGTTTTATGTAGTTGGTAAAAACATTCATCAATTAAATAGTAGATACGAGATTCATTGGTTGGATTTCCAACAGATTGAAGCAGAAGGCTTGCATTATTGTCAAAACTTGTAGTGAATCCTTATTAATGTTTACTCATGAGTCTACCTATAGTCTTGATGAAAGAGCAAAAACCATTGTGATGATACTGTGAGAAATATTGTAGGTACTACAAGAACTATTGTCCAGACAATCCATCAACAAAACATTGACATATTTGAAGCTTTTGAATCAACTGCCTATCACACACTGAAGATTCATTTCTTGACGACAACAACAAGAATCTCTCAGATCTTCTCCCCAATGGTAGCCAAGAAACACCTTACTTACCCATTGAACCATTCAAATGCATAGAGGGTATTTTTATGATGTCATGGCATCTGCCAGCATTGGAAATGTTGGAATTCGTGAGTCAATGGAAATCTTCATTTATGAACTAGCTCAAAAATTAAAAGTACACACTTCAAATTTTTTAGTAACAACTTGATCATAACATCTTTACTAGATAAAAATGTGATCTTAGCTTCCTTTATGAATATGACTAGACCTATATTGAATTGTTCTCTTTACTCCCTTGAAAATTTGGTCTAGTGAATATAATCAATTGAACAGTTCATTGGAACCAAGTGGATAAGGTTATGAGATTAGTGGTGCACAAAATCTATTGAACACTTCATTGAACCAATTGGACAAGCTATTGATATCAGTGGCTAATCTTTTGAACACTTTATTGTAACTATGTGGCTAAGTTGTTGTCTACCAAGACAATGATGATGGTGGGAATCCAGAAAATAATGAGTTAATTAGTATCAGGACTGTACTACAATGTTAACCACAAACATAAGCATTTAATTTCTAAGTAAAAAAAAACATTACTAGTATGCACTAACAACATCTTGAAGAAATACAAATCGATAAAAAATAAAATTCTTACTTGGAAATCATCAATTTCTTATTAGTATTTCCAACATTGTGATGATAAAATTATGCTCAATCAAAAATATGCTTAACATTTGTGGATCTGATTTTATACTCAAAGAACAAGATAGATGGTGGACATACTAACCAGAGTCATAGATCTTTTATGCATAATTCATTTCTCAATCACTCTCAACACAATTAACATGACAGTTTGTCCTTTGGTGAAAATACACTGGCACAATATTGTGTAATAAAATGCATGCAATACTATAATCTATACATGTAAAACTAAGAAAGATGTTAATTAAAATCCCATCACACCTATTATAGAGGCATACTCTACAACAAAAATCAAGGTTGTGATATACGTGATCAAAATCTCCATGGTTTCTCTTGAGCACTAGAAAAAGAACAAGAGAAATCAGTAGTGATATTGAAAAAGTATTATATTAAATATGTACATTAAAGGCCTTCAATGGGGCTTCCTTATCACAAACTTTGTACTATATCAAAAATAGTAACTCCTGGCTACGATTTTTAGCTGAAAAAATAAGCTTACATATGCTATCTATGAACTTGAACTATTATAATACTATGAGTAAGAAGTTAATAAGCGAGTAGTATAGAAAAATCAAGGTATCACAAATTTCACATAAAATAACTATGAGAGATTGGAGAAATGCCTTCTTTGGTGTGTTTTCCGTTTGGTCCATCACATGGTTCTGGTGAATTTTCTTTCTGTTCAATAGGCTTTGCTAGGTAAATCAGTTATAGGGATGCCCCACCAGCAATTTTTAGAGAAATTTTTCAATTTATTTGCCAAAACTATCTAAGATAATAAATATGTCGGTCCATAAAAGAGTATAGGTTGGAGTTCTTACATAATGAGAAGAATATGTGATTAGTCGTTCTCGGTGGAGGTCAGGTTGGTCAGCCACAGGTCCAATCTGACTCCCAATCAATAGAAAACTATGTACTACAGATGACAAAATCCACCTGCATCATATTTTGTAGTACTACTATAGCAATTTTCTCTGCATATACAGCAGCAATCAAAATATTTTACTTCCATACTTCTCATCTCTACTGCGCACTAACACTTTGTCTATATGTCTCCACAAAACTCATACTAACAACACTTGTGCATGGTTGCAATATCTAGTTAATGATGTCTCTAGACTCCTTTGTTCATTGTTGCAGACATGAGAAACAATGACTAACTAGGTTTTCATGTGAGGGAAACGTCCAACCTCAACATTTCCTCAAACACCAAAAGTGCTTCATCAACTTTTCCAACATTGTAATTCTCCTTTATTAGGCCATGTAACACTTTGAAATGGGGGAAAAGTGACTTGAGAAGCATGTACACAAGGTAATTACCAACCTCTTTTAGAAACCCCTAGGCTCATTATCCATTGACAAGGTTTGTATAAGATACACCGTTCAGCAGGCAACCCATGTCTGTCATGTCGTCAAGCACTTTGAAGCATCTAGAGGGGGAGCTTCCCTATATAATTTGAGGATGACTGTGTTGAAATGCATGATGTTTGGGTTCTTGAGGACGAAGAAGAAAAACATGGACATTGAGAGCTGAGCGTACAAGGATCAAAGACGGTCAGTTCCTAAAATGGTGCCTCCTACACTAAATACAGCTGGGGGTCTGCCTAGAAATAGTTGCAGTTCCTTCAGCATAGAAGCACAACATCGTCCTTTATAAACACCATTCAACTTTCATTTAGAAACATGAACAAACTCAAAATAAGGTTGAGTGGCATTCTCTATACGAATGCCTTGTCAAAATAATTGTGTTTTCATGCTATCAGACATGAGTTTGGGCACTACATTAATAAATTGGACAAAATCATATCAAGGGATATGCTTGATCTGGGTAGAGTAGGTACGAGTTAGTGTACTCAAAACTTCTTTTACCATAATAATCGATTGGAGCAAGATGGTGATTGTGTCTACTAGAAGGTGGTGAAGGCTTGATGAAATAATCAAACTTCTCCTACATGCCCTCATCATACTTACATGATGAAGCACAACTGTCAACTGGACGAGATGAATGCCTCCCACCTTCAGAATGCACCTATTGCAATGTTGTTGCAGTAGCCTCGCCCACCAATAAAATCCACACATGCTACCACCACCCCTCAAATCCGGTGGTGTAGGGAAGGGGGAAGACAACCAGTTTCCCTAATTACGAAAGGGGTGTGAGATGGGCGTGGGAGGGCAACAATGAATTTAATATTTGGACTTGGCGCGAGTGATTTGAAAATTATATTTGTGATGTTTGGTGTAAGAGTGTTTGAAAAAGTGTATTAGTACTTGTACCTGTTATTTAATTTTATTACCAACTCCACTTTTTTAAGTACACTTCGATAAAATGAAAACAAAACAAACATTTTACTATATTATTTCTAAATATAGCTAGAGAAAATGTAGCTAATTCATAGTTTTATCGTAGTGAGTGATTCCAATTAAGTATCTTTGAGCATCATTCATGTTACGTTGTACATAACCTAAGCAAGTACTACAAAGATAAGGGCATGGCACAACTTTCAACTATATAAGACATAAGGTGTGAGTTTGTCACACTATCACCACATAACGTATGTATACTTCCATTTATAAGGCCATCATTATTGTTGCACATCCACCCAAGGCTATTACTAATGCCACATCATTATGGGATATCAATCCCTTAATCATAGCATGCACTAGCTATGATATTCAATTTCATATCACCTGCATGGTTAGAAATTGATAAATGAGAAATAAGAAACATCCTAAATCCATGTGTCACATCATTATCTCCACATGCCTAATTTACACAACCATCACCATAGCATACCCAAGAATGGCATGCATTCCTCTTGCTAGGTTAAAGGTTCACAACAAGAAAAAGACATCATCATAATATAATAGTCGTTCCAAGAAGGAAAAGCAATCATGTCATCATACTCATCATTAGGGTTAGGGTATTCCATTCATAGTCAATTATATTTTTGAAGCTAAGTTCAATCACCAATCATAGTTTCACCACCTCCCACCATATTGGAGTGTATTAGGGTTAAGGGACATCATTTGGGTTAACTAGACATTATTCTAAATATCACTCTACATGGCTTATACATTACACATGCAAGAGTATCATAAAGTGTCCAAGCATACCTCTCACCACCACCATTATCATATATCTCGACCACTAACCTCATCATGTGTCTCGACCACATAAACATATATGTCATGACTACTCAACCTGTCCAAGTCATGACTGTGACACCTAAGGCATCTTGACACATCTAGGGTTAGGGTTCCACCTACTAAAGGCTCATGTCACGACCTCAAGGAGCATGTTTATCTCATCCTTAAGCCATGGACTTATGTTGTGACCCAAAACCACATGTCATGACCTCTCTCAAGGTAATGTCATAACCAAAACTAAGGCAGTATCAAGCCCCAAAACTAGGGCAACAACCTCACAAAAGTAGGGGTCAACATGACCATCAATCCTCAAGTGTTGTGACTTCCATTAAGACTAGGTACAACACATCAAAAGGGAATCATCTTGCCCAAGATGAACTATGGTCGCGACCAACATGGGGTAGGTGTCTCGACCACCCTAAGTGATGATGTCAAGGTCTCAAAATAGAAACAAGACTAAGGAAAAACCATGATCAACATGAAGGAAAAGGCTCATGCAAAATGATCACCATAATCCCTAGGAATACATCATGATACCACATGGAAGCATCTTATCTAAGAGAGAGGAAACAATGAGTAAGGTATACAAATAGAACCTAAACATCGCTAAATCATATAGGTACACAAACATCATGTAGGTGAGCAAAACTAAGATTAAGAGGATAGAGGAATATCATCATAACACCACAATCATCAAAATTGGGTATTTGAAATTAAGGTTTCAGATTTTAGTCAAACCAAGCAAGATAATCACCACAAATCAAGTTCTAAATATTATCCTAATATACAATCATGTTATGGGAACTTTTTAGAGAGGACATAGTAGCTTTGTAAGTATGAAAGAGTGCAAGTAATAGAGAGGGCAAAGTGCTGCATAACCCGCCTTAAGATGATCACCACCAAGAGCTCCAAACTCCAAGATCAAGAGCTCAAAGAACACAATCTAAAGGTTTAAGAAGCTTCACCAAAGGCTCTAAACTCAGCCACAAGATCACCTCAAGAAGAAGAAGACACCAAGTTTAGAGCTAGTGTAAGGAAAGAAGCAAAGAAATGCTTGGATGAACCAAAAGAGAAAGGGGAAAAGAGAGTAGAAATCCTCCACAGTTGGGTCTACCTTGTAAAGACATGGTCTATGACCCTTGTGATGAGTAGTTTCTCTACCAAATGAACACCATGGAAGAACCATGGCCTAGGTCCAAGAGAGGAAGATGAAGGTAGGAGATGAGCTCAGATCACCACCACCACCATATGCAAGAGGAGATAGATCCCCTAAGCTCCAAGGATGAACCTCCTTGTTCCACCTAGAACCAAGAACAAGAAAAGAAGGAGGGACAAGATAGATAGTCAAAAGGGTTGCAAACAAGGAGAGTTAATGGGTATATAGATGAAGGATGAGAGAGAGTGAGATCAAGGGATAAGGTGTCAACATACTAAGGAACCCAAGGGACACTTGTCCTTGCAAAAGACCAATATGTACCCACATGCAACCACTTAAACATGACATGCAAGACATGTCATCGCCCATGGTCACAGTCATGGACATCCTAGGGTGCACCTCCCATGGTCGTGACACCGCTATCTAGGTCAAGACAAGGTACCACCATCAACCCTAGATCTATACAACACATGCTAGGTCATCCATCTCGACCCAAAACCACCCTAGACTATCTAGGCCATAACACTACACTATAGAGGAGGTCTCTAGACTATTACACCCTCCAAAATAGACCTTGATCGCGACCCATGGTCGAGACAAACCAACATACTTTATAGGCCGAGACATCCAACACACATGGAAACCCTAATCACCCTTAAGGTGTGAACTCCTCAACTAGAGCTCAAACAAGGCTCTCTCATATTTTTCTATCCTCTATATGATGTCAAGGAAGAGAAGGAACACTCTAGAGGTGGTAAATTGCACATAAATCCCCTGCATTGGGTAAATTGCAATTTGTAGCAAAACTATCATAGAAAACACAAACAACATCCAAACAAGCTCAAACTTGAAACTTAAGCTCTCCATAAGACATAATAACATATCAAAGGATTAGATAAAGGTTATAAGCAAACGATTAAGAAAAATTAAATAAGGATACCCTAAAACTTAGGTCTGGGGTCATACAAGCCATAAACCCCTAATAAGGATTTTCCCCCCAAAATCCAAAGCAAAAAGAGATGAGTACTACTTCCACATCTCTTCCTCAAAGTCTCACTTGGTTAACCCATAATAAATATAAATAGATTCAAACATATCAAAGTGAAACAACTTTGTTTGACCTGTTTCAACTTGAGGGCTGACCTCTCCTTCTGGCTAACTTAAGGCATAAAGTTGATTCATTACCTGTTGTCATACTCATCCCTCACTAGCATTTCCAGTGGATGCAACATGCAATGCATGTCCATGAACCCTCCCACCACTATTATACCATTGTCTATACAAGCACTACTGGTTCTGCCTCGACTATTGGGTCACCTCATCATCTTTTACATGGCAGAATGGTCTAGTATGTCCAATCTATCCCAACTATAGCATGCTTTGATCTCATACCAAGGCCTAGGCAGCTGTATCATAGACACTAAGGCAACACTATGGGTTCCTACATGTGGAAAACTATGGATCTTGTTCTTACTTGGTGACCACTGCATCGGTACACTAGACCTCAATTGTGCTGGTGTTGTTGTTAACATTGTTCCTTATATCCACCTGACGACAGTCCTTGGTATTCAATAGACCTCTTCTTGGTACTTTTCTCTCTCTTTACATCCATAAACCTCTCTATTCTTCAAACTAACTCCACAAATGTGACAAAATGTTCTCTATTTTCAAATTAGCCACCGACGTCAACAACTTAGTGTTCAATCCTTTCTCAAAATGTTAGATTTTCTCCTCATCCATTATAGCCATGTGAGGAAAGAACCTCAACAACTCCATAATCCTTGCTTCATATTCATTTATTGAATGGATCCCTTCTGAATCCTCTTGAACTGGCTGATCTTCTCATCCAAATAGGTCTGAGGGAATTACCAACTTATGAACTCATGTCAAAATTTCTCCCAACCAACGACAACTCCATGCCTCGTTTCCTCCTATATGGCCCACCAATGGCCAACATTCCCCTTTAGATGGTACACAACCTGCTTCACTTTATCTGTCTCTGGGATATTAAGGATCGTGAAAGCCTTCTCTAGCCTTGTCAACTAAAGATTCACATCTACTAGATATGTCGTCCCAAGATATTCTATTTCCCAACACGTCTAAGCCGCTCAAAAGTCTTCCTAGAGATCAGGTATCCCACATTGGGAACTGGTGCCCTAGGCTGAGATGTGAGCATCATGTCTGCTATATGCGTCATGGTAGCCATGAACTACCCAAAAAGAGAATGAAAGGTTGGATTCTCAAGCATGACTTTATCAAATTGGGGACCCTCAGGTACCCAATCTTCTTGTTCCTGGTTCCTTGCACCCCCACCTAGTACAGCTACACTACTTTCAGTAGTGTGTTCTTCATGTTCTCGAGAATCTTTGAACTTTTCTTCTTCTTCTGCACAAGAAAAAGTCACTATAAGAATGACTGAAGGACACAAGAACAAACACAAACCCAAGTACTAGGTCCATGCAGACTCAGTGAATCTAAACCTCTGATACCACCAAATGTGACACAAAGGAAGATTACTGAAAACCAAACATGGAAACAATACTAATTAAGTGGATTACTGAAAAACACTAAAAATTAAAACCAATTGCACAAGGAACCAACATCAGAATACTTGCTACATAAAGATCCATAACCTGCCATATCATATCTCTCATAAAATGCCATGCTTACAACATCTTCCAAAGAGATACCGATTACACATGATATCTATTTTACTCGCATATACATATACATCAGCCAGATTTATACAAAAAGAGAGCATAAACCAAAGAAAATCATTCGATAGAACAACCACAAAGCACACCGAACTATCCCCACAACCTGACTGTACAAGGACGACTTTATGACTCTAACACCGAAAGACCAACAAATAGCACATTCAACCTTATCAACCACCGATCTTGTTGCTCCTCCTCCTCAACTGCACAATCACTACCATGTCATGCACGACCACCTAAGAGATGTGGAAACCCACGGGGTGAGACCAAACATCCCAGTGAGAGATATCACTCTCGACCAATTCTATTAAAGAACATGTAAAGAAACTAAAGAACATAATTAAAGCTACAATTTTGTTAAGAAGATTCAAATACTGATGTAAGTAGGGAAGTTTTTATCATCTAAGTAGATCAGGTATCTATTACAGAGAAGTAGAACATTTTATAGCTAAAGAGGAATATGAAGATCATGTATATTTTCTACCAACCAAGCTGTATAGAAGCAAGAAAAGCCTCATCCAATATTTCATATTCGATCTTAAGAAAGTACCATTACTATGTTCTTATTGGTACCACACATGATCAATGGAAGAGTCTGATTCCATGACCTTTCTAGCACCTCCCGGGTAGCATGAGAGCAACAATATAGTGTCAAATTGGTCAACTTGTACAAGTGACATTTAGTCAGCATATGGATCGGCTCACGGATATCCCAAGGGAATTGGCTCACACATGGTCGTCCTGAAAAGGAGTGAATCATGCATGCCATATATATATCACATAGGAACTGGCTCATGCATGGCCATCCCAAAAAGAAGGAGTGGCTCATGCATGGCCATCCATATCTAGAAAGGAAACCATCTCACACATGGACACTCCATATATCACAACGAGACCAACTCACGTGTGGTCGTCTCTTAGTTATGCCATTTAAGTATCTTTTAGCATCAATCAAGTTACAACGTATAAAACCATAGCAAGCACTACAAGGATAAGGGAATGATACAACATTCAAATATATAAGACATATAAGGTGTGATCTTGTCACACTATCACCGCATAACACATGTATACTACCACTCACAAGGCCATCATCATTGTTGCACATCCACTCAAGGATATCACTAATGTCTCATCAGTGTGGGATATCAATCCCTTAATCATAGTATGCACTAGCTATGATATTCAATTTCATATCACCTGCATGTTTAGAAATTTACAAACTTGAAAGAGGAAACATCCTAAATCCATGTGTCACATCATCATCTCCACATGCCTTAATATGCACAACAATCACCATAACATACCCAATCGTAGCATGCATTCCTCCTATAAGGATAAAAGTTCACAATAAGAGAAAGGTACCATCGTAGTATAAAATCCATTCTAAGAAGGAGAAGAAATCATGTCATCATAATCATCATTAGGGTTAGGGTATTCCATTCATAGACAATTAGGGTTTTAAAGCTAAGTTCAATCACCAATCGTAGGTTCACCACCTCCCGCCAGCTTGGAGTGTGTTAAGGTTAAGGGACATCATTAGGGTAATTAGACATTATTTGGAACAACATTCTACATGGATTATATATTACACATGAAAGAGTATCATTAAGTGTCCAGACATACCTCTCACAACCACCAATAACATGTGTCTCGACCACTAACCTCATCATGTGTCTCAACCACATAAACATCTAGGTCACGACAACCCAACCTGTCCAAGTCACAATTGTGACACCTAGGGCTTCTCGACCCATCTAGGGTTAGGGTTCCACCTACCAAAGGCTCATGTCGTGACCTCAAGGAGAATGGATGTCTCATCCTGAAGCCATGACATTATGTCGTGACCCTAGACCACATGTCACAACCTCTATCAAGGGTGTGTCACAACCAAAACTATGGCAAGGTCAAGTACCAAAACTAGCACAACAACCTCACCAAAATAGGGCTCAATAAGACCATGAATCCTCAAGTATCACGACCTCCATCAACACTAGGTACAACACATCAAAAGGGAAGTATCTTGCATAAGATGAACTATGATCACGACCAACATGGGGTAAGTGTCTTGACCACCCTGAGTGATGATGTCAAGGTCTCGAAATAGAAACCAAACTAAGGAAAACCATGATCAACATGAAGGAAAAGGCTCATGCAAAATGATCACCATAAACCGTAGGCCATACATCAAGTTACCACATGGAAGAATCTTATCTAAGAGAGAAGAAACCATGAGTAAGGTACCCAAATAGAACCTAAACATCCCTCAATCATCTAGATACATGAAAATCATGCAAGTGAGAAAAACTAAGGTTAATAGTATTTGGGAATATTATCATAACACCACAATCATCAAAATCGGGTATTTGAAATTAAAGTTTTAGATTTCAGTCAAACCAAGCAAGATAGTCACCACCAATCAAGTTCTAGATATTATCCTCATCTACAAGAATGTTAAGGGAAATTTGTAGAGAGGATACCGTAGGTTTGTAGGTATGAAAGAGTGCAAGTAATAGAGAGGGCAAAGAGTTATTTAACCCACCTTAAGATGATCACAACCAAGAGCTCCAAACTCCAAGATCAAGAGCGCCATGCACATGATCCAAGGGTTGAAGAAGCTTCACTAAAATCTCTACACTCAGTCACAAGAGAACCTAAAGAAGAATAAGATACTAAGGTCTCAGCAACAACAACATACCATGAGCACGCACTTGGAAAACATCAACAACATCCTTACACACCTCGTCTGCCGCCAAGAAGAGTCGTCGAATGAAGAAATAATTCAGCTTCGTGCACAAGTGAAAGATCTTTCTGCACGACTCTTTTCTATCGAAACACATTATACAGATCTTAAAGAAACCCATGACGTACTGCTCGAAACACACGAGCATGTGCAAGTGGCATTCAATGAGCTACAAGCAATCCACCGACAGTACAAGAACACAACGACAAAGAAAACAAAAGATAAGGCATCAAACGATGAGGAAGATGAAGACGAAGATGAATACGATGAGAATTCTGATTCATCGGGTGACTCCAATAATGATAGATCCTCCTCAGACGATCAACATGATGACCCAGGCAATGCTGGAGAGGGCACCAATTGAGGAGTAGAACCCCAACAGAAGGAAGATGACAAAGACCACCAAGATGGTGGAAAAGATCCCAAGTCCCCCGATAACAATGACCATATAACAATGTCATATGGGGACCAATTCTATAATTATTATGCTATGGGATCTCTGGGGGAAGCTGCCAAAGAAGCAACTTTTGCCGAATTCCAACAATGAATACTGGAATCCAACATCAGCCAACCAACTGCAGCAGCTAATCAATTCTTTGCACCAGAGCTATCTATGCCCTTACCCCCAGAGCATGAAGAGTCAGACAAAGTGAGTCTAGATACAGATGACAGACTCAATTCTGATTTTGAATCAGAAAAAGATGAAGATCTGCCACGTTAAATGGATGACTTTGAGCAGACTTCTCTCCCTCCTCTACAAGATCTTCCCCCGTCGCCACCTCTACCTCACAAGATGCATGATCTATACATGGTGGCCATCTCTACACTAGACGCTTAGGACATCTTCATCTTGAACACTATTGTAGACGATGCCAAAGAAGGGGGGACATCATATACACAAATACAAAGACAAAGCACAAGATGGCACGAGAAGACTTCTGAACCATCCTTCGACCTCAATCGATGGTGTAGATGGAAATCTTCCGTATCCTCGTTGCCCACTCAATCGAGATATACAGGAGCTCAAAGAGGCCACAGCCAGTTTTCAACGCTTCACCAGCTCTGACTCTAAGCTTAATTTACAAAGAATCACAAGCTAAGTCAATTGAGCGGTTGCGTGCTGGTATTGCTCAAAATGCACAATACATCACGGTGCCCTTTCAAGTCTCAGGACACTGGCTTCTTATGATCATAGACACCAAGGCTCATGACGCCAAAGTGTACAACTTTTGTGCCAGTGAATTAAAGGTCGATACCATCAATTTTGTGGATTAGAAGCCGGAGATGCAAGATGCATCCCCTTCCGGATTCTCAAAATAATATGGGCTGCCTGCCCTTCTCTCTGACATGGTTGGAACCAACCTTAGCTCCGAATCATCTCTCCAATAGTCCAAGATCTTGAAGGATCTGGGGATTGTGCCTTCTGCACCATACGTTTCATAACTGAACTGGCCACAGAGGATTTTCACTCTTTAAGAGGATGTTGTGCCATGGATCTCATATGCGACAGAAGGTTCTTCAAGGACCGAATAATGGAACCCAACGACATACCTTGCTATCTATTGTTGGTCATCCAACGTCCACAAAGACAACCTTTTAGACAAACCTTAAAGGATTTGGAGAAACAACATCAAACTGCTACGGCTCCTGAGAAAAGACAATGGGACCTATACACTTTTGATATGGCGGAAGACAAAGGGGACATCGACTTGATAACAGGCGTCACTATCAACAAAGCTTTCCAACCAATGGTACCCCTATCTTCCATAGAACCAACCTTTCAAAATTCTGACCTTAATGCATGCAAAAGCCTTTCTGACAATGAACTCTGACTCATCATGTCTAGGATATACGTAGAGAATGATGGGTTGGTTTTCTTACAGGGAGATATTCTAGTAATGGCAGATTCTCTCTGTGAAATCATACAAATTAAAGGTTCTTTATCTGTGAGCGTGATAACTGTGTACCAGTTTCTTCTAGCATGGAACCTACCTACAGTTTATATGGCATCAGTATACATGAAGGATGATCTACTCAGATCCAAGAACTTCGGAACCACAGAGGCCCTTATCTCGTATCTCCAACATACGACTTTGAATTTCATCATGTTTCCTTTCCTTCACTCAGAGCATTGGTTACTATTGGCAACAAATTTACATGAGGAAACTACAATCATTTATAATAGTTCCGACAGCTAGTATGATCCAATTCAAAAGGAGTATGTTGTTACAGCAAATACGCCCATGGAGGAGGTGGTGAAGGAGTGTGCTGACCGAATACACAATCTCTTGAGCAAACACACAAGGGCGTACGATGAAGAACTCTTTCATCGCCCAGCCTTCAACCATAGATGTCCCCAACAGATCAGAGAATCCAACGATTGTGGTTTCCACGTCCTCTATTAGATGTATACATTCACCGTTCTTGAAAAATCAGTAGAGGACATGAAGTACGTGGATTACCACGCTTTATGTGAAAAATTTGCAACAAATCTACTCTGATCGTATGGAGCAAACAAAGGACTCACAGAACCTTAATGCCCTTGTCCATGTACTTCTGAACCTATCAATTTGACACTCTAAGGACAGAGTGAGTGATAAGTTCGGGGGGGGGGGGGGGGTACACTAGACAAGGGAGAGGTATCATCTTCAAAACCTTTTCTCTCTATTCTTCTTTCACTTCTATTTTTTGCACAATTTTTTACTCTCTTTCCACATTTAGATTTTTTTCTAGTAATTTCTTTGATAGTATAACTCTTATACATAAGAATAACATTCCTCTTAGAAAAGGTCATCCCTAGACAAGTTAAAGACAAAGTAGTCCTCAAAAGCAATTATAGAAATAGCATTTAGGCATGTAATGGAGAACTAATAAATTACCTTCACACTCAATTTTTATACTTTTTCTTCAACTCTACTTCAAACTCTCCACAAGTTAACATCATAGCCAAAACTAGCCAAAACTCTCTCAAGGACGGGAGGGAACCAGGTGAAATCCAAATCAAGGAACCTCACAAGTGGACCACCAAGTACGAAACCAAAATAAGTTCATGTCGAGATACTCTAAGAATAGTTTTTTTCTTTTCAAAAAGAGGCCTGGAAGCCCAAATAAAATCCCTAAACATCCAACTCCTAGGCCTATGAGTATACTAATAAAAGCCAAAGTGTTGAATAAAAACATGAGAGTTGTGTCATGCATATGGACCTATATGAAGAACCAATAAAGGTCTCACCCGAGCGGTACATTCAGCTGCCCTCAAAAAGGAAGATGTGTTGCGAACGGTAGTGAGATCCTAAGGTCTCTGAATATATGAAAACAAGTTGATAAAGGGCTCACCCGGCTGGTACATTTAGCTTCCCTCACAAAGGCAGATGTGTCGCGCCCGGTAGTGAGATCTTAAAAGTTTAGATAAACCCTCCCCCATAAAAAGGGGGAGTTACACATCAGCCTTTAGCCAACCCTCATACCAATCTTAGCTTCTAGTAGGAATCCGAAAGAAGTATAAAACTGATTGGAGTCGAAAACATGCACAGAATGGATCAAGGAAAAGGTGGTCCCAATGCGAGCTATGCGATACGGAAGAAACCTAAGATCCACGCAACTCTCGATACCTGAAAAAGTTAGTGCAAGCAGAAACCCGATAAAACTCTAGGAGATCTCTAGTTTAGAATTGAAGCAAGAGCATGGAAATCTTCACTAAATAAAATCACCTCGCCACTACGTGCCTTAGCTCTATCCAGCTTGAGGACAAGCTAGACTCTACATTAGGGGGGTGATAACCTCCTATTTTGTGATGTTATATTACTAGTTTTTCTCAGTTTTCCATACTCTTTCTTAGATAAATTAGATAGAATCTTTAACTTTCCACTTTATTGTAAATATACCATTAGACTAACTTTTCTCCTTTCTCTTCTTACAGAAAAGCACAAAAAAATTACCCCCAAATGGTCCCAAGACCGAATGGAGACCAAATGGTCCCAAGACCGAATGGAAGCCAAACGGACCCAAGACCGAATAAAGGCCAAATGGTCCCAAGACTGTGTGAAGCCAAATGGTCCCGAGACCGTATGAAGTCAAATGTTCCCAAGACCAAATGGATATCAACCGGTCCCAAAACCATATGAAGCCACACGATTCCAAGACTGAATAAAGGCCAGACGGTCCCAAGACCGTATGAAGATAAATGGTCCTGAGACTATATGAAGCCAAACGGTCCCAAGACTGAATGGAGATCAACTGGTCCCGAGACCGTATGAAGCCACACGGTCCCAAGACCGAATAAAGCAAACAGTTTCAAACTGAGAGGACTCAAATGATCTCCAAACTGAGAGAGTCCAAATGGTCTCCAAATCGTTCCAAACGGTCTCCACGATCTTTTGGACCCACATAACCCAAACCGTTTAAGATTCACTCAAAACCTATAAATAGAACCCAAATGGGTCCTCACAAACCATCAAGTCTTAGACGTCCAAAGGCTGCCTCTACTGTTCAAGAGCCATTCCATCCTTCATTCACTACCCCGAGGCTTTCGGTCTGAGATCCATACTCCATCTCCAAGATACTTTCTCTCTCATCGACAAAGAAGGTGGGAAGAGGAGGATCCATCATCAAGCACGCTATGAAGTGTGAAGATCATTGCTCTCTCCTCCAAGGGGTCGACCTTCCTCCCTCCTTCATGGAGATGATGTTCTTTCTCTCTCTTCTCGCCTCCTTATTTGTTCTTGCTATGAGCGAGTAATCCCATACACTAGGGTGCGGGGAGTATCCCTGCTACCCATGTTTTCATTTCATGCAATGTAATACATGAGTTTGCAATAGAGACAAACTTTCTTTTCAGTTCAACATCAATCATTTAATGAATACTTGTTGCTTGATCACCAACTTGATTATCTACTAGTATGAATTTTCTACATTGTACTCTTAGATTTGAATCTCAATTGAATGTTGGTTCTTGATGTATGTAGTCACCATACATCTGTTTCGGTATCTAGGAGTGTTTTTCTAGGAGTGGAGTAAACTCACGTCCATCGTTGTACTTTCATACTATGAAATGGAATCAGTTGACGCATGAAAGTACAACCTTGATAAGTCGAGGAACACACTTTGCGAAGGGAATGATGCAAAGTAAGTGACCATTCATTCGGGGATGGCTGGTAGTGCAACATTCCCACACTTCTCATAGTTAGTTCTTTGAAAGGAAACTAAGTCTACAGAGATACTAATTATTTGACTCTTATTGCAAGCCATGTTATTATGTTGTATGTTTTGATCCATGTGTAGTGGTGATGAAACCCGATCACATCCTAGTGGTTTCTTAACATTACTTACAACCTTAATTTTACTTTCTTGCTTTTACTTTACTTGCAGTTAGTTTAAACAACCAAATCAACTCTTTGATCTAAATATCAAATGTTAAGTAGTTAAGTGAAATTCTAACATTTTCCATCGTGTTAATCTTTAACAAGACCGTTGTCCTTTGGATTCGACCCTGAACTATACTACGGTAAGACTTCCACGTATCCTAGCATACAAGGGTGGAGTTCTTATTCTAGCATAAGCAAGGCTAAACCTAAAGACTTACTATCTTTAGGATTTTTAGTGGTGCATGCAACTCCATGCTAGTGGAGGCTCCATCAATTTTTCATCCTCAGAGAGGTTTCATATCATCGATGGGTTTTAGTCATGCTACGTGAGAGCGAGTGGGATGACCCCATAGGAAAACAAACCACAGTGAGTACTATGTTTGGATGTAGATTGCTTACTGGGGTGTTCGAGGGTTGTCTAAGCCCAAGAACGAGTGCATAGACTACCCAACTTGTGGTTACATAGCCAAGAACTCCCTCTCTCTGATTAGTAGAATCTCAGAAGCTCTATTTTGTTTTCTTTTCTCTGTTTTGTTTTAACTCGTGACAACCCGCTAAACTAGTTCTAGCCTAACCTTTTATCAACTATCATCTTGGCTTATCTGACTTAAGAACGAAATCTCAACTGTCCTAAATGTCAATACGTCTCTGTGTTCGACCCCGTATATCTACTTTGAACCTGTAATAAAAGTTGCAGGGGGTCCTTTAAGGTTTCATATTATAAATTTAAAGATTTGATGCCTTCTGAATCTGCCTCCCTTTTAGGCGCACGATTCAGGAATGCTCACTATTTCATAACAAAATATTATCCTGTAAAATGTTTTTGATTTTGCTACATTGATATATTTAAGTGGTCATGTTCATTAGAAAAGAAAAAGTCATATGGGTAACCAGTTCTAGAGAAAAGTATAAAATGAAGGTCTCATTTAGGTTTATTTCAACACACCCCTTTGTTTCCTACTTGAATGCCTTTGCTTTTCCCTAATAGTTTATTGAAAAAACTTTTTCGTAGGTTGATTGTGTTCCATAATTGGTTGCCCCTTTGACTACTACTTAGAAATACTCTTCTTGTCATCTTTCAATGGTTGGTTGCTACCTATTCTATTAAAGGTATCTTATATCTAAAGATACTTTTTTGTGGTTAAATATATGAAATATCATTGAGATTGTATACACTAATTTGACAATTGGTTATATTTTAAAAAAATTATATGTTACATGCAATGTGTTTCGATTAAATGTTTTTACCATTTTAAGTTTCTATACAATATCTTGGTTCAATTTGTATTCTATGATCATATAATATTATTTAGGTGTATCAATCATTTCATGATATTCATGCATGTACTATGGATTATAATTTGAACAAAATTTCTTACTTAAATGATCACATTAATTGAGAATGTGCATAGTCATAAATATTGATCCTTTCCAACACACCTATAATAGGACAAATACATATTTTGAATCACATGGGATTACAGTTTTCATTAACAGTATTGATACATGACTAAATATATTTTGTGATAGTAGGATATTTATAGAAGACTTTATTTATTTAACTTGATGTTGTTTTACTGACATTATTGGTGTATGATATGGAGTTATAGTGTAACATCCCTGACCTGGGTTATGAATTAACCCTACATGTTTTTCCAAATAAGGTTGAGTAGATTCTTAATCTTATCTTGGGAAAAGTAATTAGGGCTCATGAGAAACTTATGTTTCAATTTTGGTCCTGTTTGAACAATGTTGAAGCAATGTTTGCGTATTTTGGACTAAAGTGCAAATTACCCAAGTGGAGGGGTTAAATTGCAAATGTTGCATGATAAGATGTTCCTCTGATGTTGATACATCATAAGAATGAATATGATGTAGTGGTAAGGTTTCTACAAGCCTGGACACCAAGATAGAGCTTGATTGAGAATGTTGTGCATTAAAATCTAGTTTTGGTGTAAAGTACAATTTACCCAAAACCTAAGGTTCAACATGCAAATTACCACTTAAATAAGGTCCCTAATGTTTTTTGAAATAATGTAGAGCAAAGAAAATGAGGAGGGAGCCTCATTTGAATTAAGTTGGAGGAGAGAGAATCTTGATATTAAAATAATTAAGCCCAATTGGAACCCTAATTCAATTTAATGCAAAAATAAATAAAATAATTGAAGGGGCCTTCCACCAAAATTAATTTGGTTGGATTCATATGTGTGTGGACGAGATTAAGACTTGTAAATGCACGAGCATATCCTAAGGAGGTGAAATTCCACTCACCATTATTATAAGAAAAAGAAAACCCACTCACATATGGATATTAGTATAATATGATCTAAGGTGCTTAATTTGCTTTTCTTTAAATTGAGGATAATTGAGAGGAATAATAGGCAATGGGATAGCCTCATATCCAAACAAACAAAGGGGAAAGAGGCGGCACTAATTTTGGAATTAAATGCATTTTAATAATGCATTTTCTCTCTCATCAATTTCTTTATAAAAGTGCCCATTTCAAGCCAAAACAAAGGCTTTTTCGGATTTCTTTCTTCCCCTTGCTTGCAAAACTGACCAAGGAGCTAGGGAAGAGTAGGAGGATGACCCCGAACCTGTAGGTAAGGTTCTTGATCCATTTCACCTTGATTTCATGGTGGAAATTGAAAATAAATTATGGATTTCTTCTTATTTCGATCTCCTCTTCAACCCTAGCCAACTTTTTCATCCAAAAGCTTAAGGATGAGCCTAAGGGGAGTTGCAAGAGCTTCATACACCATTAATGGCATGATCTTGGAGCTTTGGAGCTCATTTGGAGGCGGGTTTTATAACTTGAAACCCTAACTTTGTTATTGCATTCAATTCTCTATCAAATAATGATCATTTCTCTATTTGTAATAATTGATTCAGTTGATTGATGCAATTTCCATGGAACTCACAGGCAGATTCGTGGGTTTAGAGATTGATGATGATAAAATCATCATAAGAAAGAACCGCACCAAATATCAAAGCCAAACGGTTTCATTTAGTTGCTCAAACGGTTTGAGCAAACCGTTTGGGAGCAAATGGTTTGAAACCGTTTAGCCAAACCGTATGAGACCAAACAGTTTCAAAACCATTTGGTGGAGTTGACCAAGGGTTTACCGTTTGATAATATTATTCCTAATTATGTAGGCTGATAACCCACCAAATTTTAGGGGTTAACTCCAAAGGAATCATAGGTTGAAGGCTAATCAATTAGGCAAATCGAATTGAATTAAGTGCTGATTTTCAACCTGATTAACTTGACCTTTTTGGGAAAACGGTTTCAAAACCATTTGAGTGAGTTGACCAAGCATTCACAGTTGGATATTCCTGTTCCTAATGATGTTGGTTAATGACTCACCAAATTTGATGGGTTAAATCCTAAGGAATCGTGAGTTGAAGGCTAATCAATTATGGAAACCTAATTGGATTAAGTGCTGATTTTCAATCTGATTAACTTGACCTTTTTGGGAAAACAGTTTCAAAACCATTTGAGATGGTTGACCAAGGGTTGACCGTTTGATATTACTGTTCCTAATCATGTTGATTAATGACCCTCCAAATTTGATGGATTAACTCCAAGGGAATCATGAGTTGAAGGCTAATCAATTGGGCAAACCCTAATTGAAATTAGTGCTTAAATTCCAATGAGTTAATTTGAGATTTTGGGTTGATTAGACCAAACGGTTTCAAAACCGTTTGTGGATCACCCAAACGGTCACAAGACCGTTTGGGGGTCACCCAAGACCGTTTGGAGGTCTAGGGTCAAGTATTGATATGTGTTTGAAGATCCAAATATGGGGTATGAATCCTAATCGGCTAAATGCTGATTTTGCAATTGATTGAGATGATATTTTGGGTTGATTGGCCCAAACGGTTTCAAAACCATTTGGGGATCACCCAAACGGTTTCAAGACCGTTTGGGGATCACCCAAGACCGTTTGGCGGTCTGGGGTTAAGTATAGTTGACCAATTGAAGCTCCAAATGTACCAAATCATATTGCAATTAAGTGTTGATTTGTTGATCAACTCGATAGACCAATCCTTGATGAAATTTCACTAGAATCCAAAGGTTGGATGAGCCAAACGGTTTCAAAACCGTTTGGAGCTCATCCAAATGGTTTCAAAACCGTTTGGTGGTCACCCAAGACCGTTTGGAGGTTTAGGGTTGAGTATGGTTAGGTGTTTGAAGGTCTAAAGGTACTAAGTTGATTTGCAATCAAATGCTGATTTGGTGATCAATCCAATGATCCAAACCCTAATTGGATGACTTGTATTTGAGTGATATGATGGGAAAACGGTCTCAAGACCGTTTGGAGGTCATCCAAATGACCTCAAGACCGTTTGGGGTCAGGTCATACCCAATTTGGATGATGGTTCAATGGTTTCAAAGTAACTAGTCTTACATTGATTAGTGTTGTTGAATCATCGATTCCAAACCCTAATTCAATTGAATCAAACCCTAATTGATGATCAATTGAGGGTCAAATCATTTGAAGGTTGACCTATTAAACTCAATTGAAGTATGAGGGTAGGTCCAATTGATGATTGGTTCCATGAATCCAATGTTTGAAGGAATCAACATTGGAAACCCTAATTCAATTGGATGCTTTATGTAATGGAGGTCCAATATGATTGAATCTCTTGAGAATTAAGACGATGAATGATCCATTGATCCAATGATGATTAGTAATGATAATCAATGAAGGTACAAAGGTTGAAACCCTAATAGTACCTAAGTGATTAGTGTCAATTAAGAGATGAATCCCTAATTGTTTATAGGACCAATGACTTGGTACACTATGTTAATCATAGTTGTATGCATTTGATTTAAGGGTTGATGTGACCTAATCAAATTGAAAGGATGAAAGAATAGAATTCATACATGAATATGATTCATGTGGTTATCTTCTGTAGCACGACCGTGTAAGGCAGCACGACCGTAGTAACTTCACTTTGCACGACCGTGCAAGGTAGCACGACCGTGGTGGGTCGCTTCACACGGCCGTTTTAAGCCGCACGGCCGTGGTACTCTATACTTGACTTAGAGTTGATGGCAAGTGAAATTATACCTTGAATTGATGATCATTAATGATATATGATGAGGATAGTAATCATAATCATATACTTATGATATCTTTGAATGCTCCTAGAAGTGTGGAGAAATACATTAGGGTTGATCTAGCTACATAAGCATAAAACCCTAATTAATGTCTGTTAGAAAACCCTAACCCTAATCCTGGGTAAAGGGAGTGAAAAGCCCTATTGGGTGGTAAACCATAATCTTGATAAAGGAATAGTAGTGTTACTAATGTATCACATGATGTGACCAATGACTTGTATGATTGTTATCATGTTTATTAATCATGTAGACATTACAAAATGAAGAGCATAGCCATACCTGAGCTATGACATTCATATAATGAATATGTTGAATGGCCTTATGTGCCTAATGTTGTTGTTGCTTAGAAAAAGCAATAAAAGGTATATGGTCCTTATGAGTCCCATGAATAAGTTATTGTTACCTAGTGAAAGGTGACAAAACATTTATTAGGCTTTGAGAGCCATGTACAAGTAGCATGCATACCTCGGTCTAAGGACCTGGAGATAATAGTTACCTAGCAAATGGCAACAATGACAATGATGAATTGAGGGCATGAATACCCAGATTTGATAAGCATGATAATGTTGTGGTTGAGGGATGATGAATCCCAGTATTGAAATGAGGGACTGAGACCCCAAAGCCTCATAAAGATTGAGAAGTGAATGATGAAAATAGTACATGTTTCTTTATAGCATTTGTTTGAATAAAATATGTTTGAGAACTCTAAGTCCCAGTTCATATCTAAATTAACCAGGCTGCTTACTTTTAGATCCATGAGCTCCTCTGGAATCGGATGTAGTACCATGTCCTTAATCAAGCATCCTCCGGGTAGCCAGCGGTCTTCCCACACATTGATTGAGTCTCCGCTCAGCGGCATCATAAATGAGTTATTTTCTATAAAGGGTTTCGAATGTACTACGACTTTCGCCAGTCTCGACATATTATAGCAGTTGTGTCCGTCTTTACTTACTACCTTATCTGACATAGCTAAGCACCATATCGTCGGCCGTTTATTGAGAACGTCCCAACAATTCTTCATAAGTAAAGCATTGTTCCAATCACGCATATTTTTTAGGCCAAGACCTCCATATTTTTTTTTACTGGTGATCCTGTCCCAGGATAGAAGATGTATCCCTTTCCTATTGCCTCCTCCACTCCAAATGAAATTACGGATAATACTGTCAATTCTATCGCATAACTGTAGAGGGAGCTTAGAAGTCTGCATAATATAAGTCAGGATCGCAGTCAAGGTACTCTTCGCTAAACAAACTCTTCCTGCAAGCGAGAGAGTCCTGGCAGTCCAAGAGTTAATACTACTAGAGACTCTTTCAAGCACGTCACTGTAAGTAGCTTTTGTGACTCTAGAGTGTATGATTGGGACGCCCAAGTATTTACCCAAGTTCTCAGTTCTCTCTATACAGCTCAGTCTGCAAATGCTATCTACCTTTGATCTCTGCACACTCTTGGAGAAGAAAACCCGTGTTTTTTCCATGGAAATAGCTTTCCCCGAAACCTTTTCAAACTCCTTAAAACATCTCAAAATTGTGGACATATTCTTCCTGTCAGCTTTCGCAAACACAATAATGTCGTCCGCGAAACACAAATGGGCAATGTGTGGACCTCCTCTTCCCATCTGGACAGGTTGCCACTCTCATTTATGGACACACTCCTGGATCATCTGACTCAATCTCTCCAAGCACAACACAAACAGATACGGACTGAGGGGGTCCCCTTGCCTGAGGTCCCGGGCAGGTTTAAAAGGGGGTGAAGTTCTCCCATTCCAGGCTATGGTAGCCAAACCACTGGACATGGAAGACATGATGAAATTGGTGATGTTTGCCGGCATTCCAGTTCGCTCGAGCGTATCTCTGATGAAGTTCCAATCCATTCTGTCGTACGCCTTTGAAAGATCAATCTTTATGGCCATGGTCTTCGCTGCCTTTTTCCTTTTCATAGCGTGGATAATTTCCTGGACTACCACAATATTGTCTGCAATCCTACGACCTGGTATGAAAGTACTCTGTGCAGGACTCACCCATTGCGAGATCCATGGTTTTAGTCTTTCCACAACCACCTTGGATGTCAATTTGAGGATATAATTGTTGAGAGAAATAGGTCTGAAGTGGCTACTGATCTCCGGTCTAGAGCATTTTGGGATCAGAACGATCGTGGAATCACAGGTGCTGCTTGCCAGAGGCCCTCCGCCAAGAGCGAAGTTGATGTATTTTATTACAGAACTACGCAAAATGGACCTGTTGGTTTTCAAAAACTGGTAAGAGACTCCGTCTTGACCAGCCTCTTTGAAAGGATCCAACGTCTTCACAAGTTGGTCAATCTCATCATCCCTTACCTCTGCTTTCAGCGTCTGGGACTGGGTTGTTGTCATTGGTTCAAAGAAAGCAGGTATACTACCCATAACAGAAGGATCAGCGCTTCTTGGTGAGGTGAACAGATTGATGAAGTGCTCGCTAACAATTTTAAAGATCTCTTCCGAGCAAATTTCTGTACTACCATCGGAGCGTTTGATAGAGTTACAAGTATTGTTCCTTCTTCGTTGGTTGACAAAATCCTGGTAAAATTTGGTATTGTTATCACCGTCTCTCAGCCAATTTACATGGCACCTGTACTTCCAGTCCTCCTCCTCCTTGCGAAGAATGGCGTTCAACTCAAACTGCATGTCCGAACACATACTGTCCGAAATGTTGTCGTAGCCATCAGCCAGGGCAGATTGTAACTTATCAATGTTACAAAGAAGGCGATCTTTGTTTGCTCTGCGATCTTTCTGCAACTTTTTGTCCCAGCACTCTAGTTTATTTCTAGAAATATCAAGAGCCTCATTAAACGACAGAGAGTTATCCCAGGCCTCTTTTAGACAATCAGCAAAGGAGGCTTCTTTACTCCAGGAGGCTTTGGTGATGAAACGTTTTGGTTGTCTGGCCTGGGTTTGCCTTCTTATGAGAATAGGGCAGTGGTCCGACTCTACTTTGGGTAGGTGAGTCACCGTGGTGCCTGGATACAAATCAAGGAACTCCATATTTGCGACCGCCCTATCAAGACGGCTTTGTTTCAGTCCCTGCCGATATGTATAACGTTGTCCCGAGAAGCCCAGATCAGAAAGACCAGCTTGAAACAGAGTGTCTGCAAAAAGCACAGAGTCTCGGTGACCAGCAGAATCGTATCCACTTCTTTCACCTGGTGAAGTTGTGGTATTAAAATCGCCTACCAAGATCCATGGCTCGTTAACACTGTTACCCATTTCCTGAATATGGTTCCATAGGAACTGTCTCACTTGGAAACGAGGGTGGGCGTAGATGAAGGTGGCAAGAAAAGCGTTATTCACTCTGCATGTGATAAACTGACGATGGGTCGCGACGATCTGCACATGGCATCTGGCAGCGTTCCAGCATATCCAGATACCACCTGAGAAACCATGAGCCTCAGATCTATGAGAGTTGGAGAAGCCCAGCCGCTTAATGGTCCTAACAGCCTTCTCACCACTAATCCTAGGCTCAAGAATGACGGTAATGGAAGGTTTAAAGAGAGATATGTATTCTTTAAGGACTCTATTGGTTTCCCACTTGCCAATGCCTCGAACATTCCAGCATAGAAGTCTAACCATTAAGACTGGTAACATGATTAGGCGGGTCGACCTCTTCTGTCGAAGGGATCTACTTGTTAGCAACATCTTTCAACACTTCTATAATTGCCTCTGTGGTGGAGTTGTTCCGGTTCCTTGGACTCCTCCTCCTGTCTGAGATAGGTGGAGGCTTGCCTGCCCTTTTCATTTTTGTTCCGCTTCCTTTAAAGCTCTTACCCGTGGAGTTGGAGTTATCAATGTTCCGCTTCTTAGAGTGCCTACTTATGTTCAGGACAGTAGAGGTTTCAGCTTCCGCAGCTCTAGCCGAAGCTGGTTGGACTATGTTATCTTGTCCACCTTGAATAACTTCATTGACACCCGGATCTGCCATCGTATGTTCGCATAGGGTACTGGCAACACTGGTCATCCCTTCAATATTATTCTGCGTATTCTGTTTGTTAGCTATGTCTTCTAAGGCCGTCCTTTTCTGATCCGCTGTTTCGATATTTTGAGTAGCTTTCTTCTTCTTCCACACTTTGGGTGTACTATGGGAATTGAGACGATTCTCCTGCGCCTGGCTCGCATTCTCGGTAGAGGTCGTCTGTTCGACTTCGACTTCTCCATCCGACAGTTCTACAAATCTGTTCCTCGACCTCCCCGGATGGTCTGGTGGCTTGTCTTTTTTATGGTTTCTCCATTGGCAAAAACTCCTGCTCTTCTGTACCTGCCATTCATCATCCTCCCCGCATCGGCTATCTCCCATGTGATAACCTGGTTTCTCATGGGTTGTTTTCTGCACTTTAGCAGATCCGGATTTGTATTCTTCCTGTCTATGTGCTTCCGGTTCGTAGTTGTCACGTTCGTTGGGAAAGCCTTCATATTCAATTAGATAATCATAGCCATTAATTTCAATAGTGGGGATCATCTCCGATAACGTATCTACTTCTATAGCCAACCGTGCAAATTTGCTTCTCGTTCGATTTGCTGTATGTTCATCCACCTTCACCAGTCGACCCAAGGTGTTGCCGATACACTCAAACATGGTGTTAATATATAAATGAAGGTGAAGGTTTAGTATTCTAACCCAACATACAATGAACGCAGGCATCTCATGAGAAGGTACGAAGGAAGGGTACCAGTCCCATACTAGCAGATTGCATCCGAAGATCTTCCACGGGCCTCCTTTCATGGCCGCCTCATAGTCCCTTTTACACGATAGCTGGATTACAAAGTGATTAAGTTCAAGTTCGAAAATATTGAAGCGGTAAGACTCCACATCACCTTCAACCTATCTCTCAAAGTCATGAATCTAATCTCTGTGCCTATGGCCTTCACCACCACAGCGTACCGCCATGGACGAGTCAGGTTATCTTCCGCTTCAGGGATAATCGTAACAGCAAGCTTACCTTCCTCCTTCGTAACAGAGACTGCCGCTGGGTCTAGGTTTTCTTCGAAAAGCTTGTCCAGAAAGAAGACCTGTTGTTCTTTGCTTCCATCTCTCTCCTGCCCTTGCGCTGATGTCTCGCTGTAGGGCGCATAGGCCTGAGTTTTCCTTTTCCCCCACACCGACTGCTATTGTTTGTTCATCGTTTTCTCTACCCCTTTAGGGTTTATTCCGTCTAGTTGGTGTGCCTTTTCGTTATGACCTAGATCACCTTCATTCATCGAAGCCGTCTTTGCTGTGCCTCTCATGCTGGCGAACTGGAATTCCAAACCTGCATGGGAGATAAACATGCTGCTGGAACCCCCCCCCCCCCCGGTTCGTAGTTTGTTGCGTCCGTGCCTTATTCACTGCGGCTCTGGCCACCAGACTACTGGATCTTTTATTGTCAAGACTCGCTGGATCTTCTCCACAGTTTCCATCACCTCCAGGCTCCTTCGAACCATCCTCCTCCTCGGATCTGCCGTCGTTCCCCCCCTGATCGCCCGCCGCCGCTCTCCCCCTTTCCGCGTCCATACCCTAGTGTCCCTTGTTTGAGAACTTGATTGATGCTAAAAGAACATGACAATGTACTTAATTAATCAAGTGAAATCATATCATGTAGAGCCCTGACCATAGATCCATCATCGTCAACAAACTGGTGATGGTGAAACGGGTGCTCCACGGCAAAACCCGGAGGGCATACTTTTGAGTATGTGGGGATAAATGGGCGAAAAATATCCTTATGTCTGAATGAGGGAATTGGGGAAAGGTAAACACTAAACCTCTCAATCCTTCATTACTTGCACGGGATTGGTTATGGACCATACCCCAATAAGAGTATGGCTATGGGCCATGACTCCAAAAAATAATATCGGGTATTGGCTACGGGCCATAACCCTGAAGAGAGTATATGCTACGGGCTATAACTCTAATAGCGAAGTTGCCAATATACCCTGGAAAGCTATATATACCAGAGACATAAGATGTCCAGCATGTAATCTCGCGTTGACCGAGATATGGGAGGTCTTGGTAGCCGGCTCTACCTTTGACCTTGTATGGTACCAATTTCGACTTCGTAGTGATCGGTTGGAGAATGAGTGGTATACCTCATCTCCTCAGGGCATAAGTGTGATTGTAAAATGTAATCAGCCGTTTAGCATGTTTGCTATAGGATTGAATATGGAAATTCATTGGCTGATGTTATACTTCTTTTATGCAATTCTAGTTGATAAATTTTATTCATATCTCTTTACATTCCTTGCAATTAGATAAATGGATTATGAATATACCATGAGTAGATACAATGTTCTCCTTAGAAAAAGATATTATCTTTCTTTGTTCATACAAAGAATAATGATGCTGTCAATATGTAAGAATTCTTGTTCAATTTTAATATGATAATCTGCAATAGCAATGTTTTGGCGGAGAGTTATATCTCCCGCTGGGACAATTTACAATTGTCTCACCCCTGTGGGATCCAACATTTTTAGGTGGACGCGGACAAAGAAGCAGACACTCTTTAACAGAAAAAGGAAAGCAACAACAGTATTCAGAACAGCAGTGATGACTCGGGTGCAGGCATTGGCTGCCAAGTTTTGTATAGTTAGTAGTCCTATGTGTCATCTCTGTACTCTTAGGTCCTCAGAGTCAGTAGATAGTGCTTTTATCTTTTACTTGAGATTTTGGCTTGAATGCCTCGAGGTTTTATGTTGCTTATGTATAGTAGAGTAAAGCAACTGTTGTATGTAATCCTCGACAAGAGATGTTACATGGAGTGTAACTACAAATAAGGATGTATATGTAATGCTATGGTTTTGTTGTAAGAGTTTCCTATGTTTGGATCTCTTTGCAAAAAGTATTAATTTTTAGTGATTTTTAGTAATCCGCTGCTAATGATTTTCTTCCACATTTGTTAATCTTGTGTTTATAAGTTGGATGCCACATATACTGCTATTGATTTTATTATAATATATAAGTATAACATTTACTTAGATGTAATTTTGTATAAGGTTTCTATACCAGTAATGATTGTTGATAGGTAAATGTTGTTAGAAAAGTTTTGAAAAATAAAGTATTTATTACCAAAGTTAGTGAAACTAGGAATATCTCTAGATCATGGTAATAAATCCCGATGCATACTCATGGTAATTAACTCTTAATTGGAAGGGGGAAGACAAGGTGAAGCCATTTTTCCTTAATTGAAAGAAGGCATCAAAAGGTGAATACTTAGAACTTTTATTGTTGATTTGTGTCATTTGGATGAGCCATTCTTGCTTTAAAAAGTCATGTAATATATGGCATAAAACTTACTTTTTAATTATTTGCACATTCACACTTAAGTTAATGATTTATGTTTTAGGGCCATGCGCAAAGGGTTTACATAGAAATCTAATTAAAAAGGATAAATTTATACATACTAGTATATTCTTCACGTCAAGTTATAATTTAGGTTCAAAGAATTAGCACTATACTTTTTTTCATATTACAATAATTAGAATTCACTTATTATTTTTTTGGAAATACATCTCTATGTGTAGATTCAGATAGGTGAAGATTTAGGTTGTACTTCATGCAATACTATTATAGAATTATTGATCTTCTTTGGTGGTGTGACAGATGTACATGTGGTCCATGGATAAATAAAGTACATTCGTGCTGAAGTTGACTTATTATAAATTCTATGTAATAATTTTCTAGAATGCTAGTTGTAAAATCACTAAAAGTTTGGCAAAATCATCTCGTTATCTGAGTAGTGTTGCAGAGTTGACATATTCACCAAATTTGTTACCAATTACATGTATTAGGCAATCCAAGATGAAAAAGGTGAGAATTCAGGCTACAAACATAAATCTGAAATTATGCACATGTTGGTGGCCATAAAATTTCAATTTCATTCATGCATGCTCTTTGACAATTTCTTCAAAAGATATGTCTCATTGGGGAGGATAAGATAGTTCAAAATAGGAAAAAAACATCAATCCATTTCACAACATTTTACCTCACAATCATACTCAACTTGCCATGAGAAAAAGAACATAAATTAAAATAAGAACTAAAGAAAAAGGAGTGATGACCACAAATAACGAAATCTACATTAACAACTGATTGCACCCCCCCAAGCTTGAAATCTATAGTGTCCTCATTGCATCAATCAAACTTAAGGAAGAAGCAACTGGGTACCTGTCATGGAGTAACTCAATAAAAAGGGCCAGCGCCCTCATGACTAGTGGTGTAGTACTAGTTTAGAAAATCATCATCATTAGGAATGTCGACTGGCATGGGCTGTGGAGTGGGATGTGGCTATGGCTGGTGAGGTCAGGGCATGGGATACTGGCCTTGAGATATTTGCCACATATCCATGATGAACCATGTCATGCATCATGTACTATTGTCCCATCAAATAAAGGAGCCTATCCAGATGGTCACAACGTTGTTGAGTGTAGCCATAGAGATGCTTGACATTAGGAATAACCCAAGAGTACTCCGTCTGAGTGTTTTTGGAGGGAGGCGGAAGACCTGTATAGGGTGCATCGTTGGTGATTGTTCAGGGGCATCTGCATTATCCTATTGGTGACTAAGGTCAAACTTATAGTTGTCTTTATTTGTCAAGGTGATCATTTCCAAGTCAGGTAACTCAATGAAGTGATTATTGTCAAAATACTGTCTGAACTTTGCATCATCATTATGAACCTTAGAAATGAGACCAAAAGAAATAAGATATTTAAGATCCACCAAGTTCTTTCCTTGTACTGCCTCTATGTTGGTGAAATCTATGCCAATCTTCCTAGGAAGGTGGGTGATCAGACCTCCACACATGATATCACCATATTCTTTCTTCTTTATCTTCTTTATATTGAATAATCTGGTGAGAATGAAATACCTAGTATTGACTTTGATATCATAAACCATTAGCCCATAGAAAAAAGACATCCTTCTTGCCAACGACACCTTGGGTTTCCTTCTTTGCAGAGATACATGTGTTAAGAAGCTTGTGAAGATATCTAAAAATAGGGTTATGGATAGCAGATTCCCTAGCCCTGTTGGTCGGGTGTGATCTTCATCAGTAATCTCACCCCAAAAAACATCACTATCAAAAGCTGGAGGGTAAGCCAATGCTCCCTCATAGTGGCACTATAAAATCTCACAAAATTGTTTGAAAGAGATTCTATAGCATTGTCCCAAAAGGTGTAAATTGATGAAAGCATATGGTTCTACCCTGTTCTTTGGGCCTTCCTCAACCTTTAATATAGTAAGAAATTCATAAATGAGTTGAGGTAAGTGTTTGTTACCGTGTAGTAGATATATTGGAGACCGACGTCCTTTAGGTTCTCCTTGACCTCATCCTTGAATCTTAGAGCTCCCATGGTTTCCTCCCAAGCAGAGCAGGTAGGGAGGACCCTATAAGAGATGAGGAATTGATACATGGGATCTTTCTCTGCAGTGACCCTGAATTGGGTCATGGAGACATAGGCGGGGGAAAGGATGGGCTGGTTCCATGCTTGTGGTTGGAATTTTGCTTCACTAGTGCTATTGTTGCTTGAAAAGTTGCTCAAATAGTCGGGGACACACTGTGTTTGATTAAGAACACATTGAGTCTTCTGATAGAAAGGATGGCGAACTAGGAGATGAACACGACATGTCTTTGTGCGGACACAACATGTGCCTGGATCTTGGTGGGGTCTGGAGGTTGGGGATGATTGTGATTTCTTCACACGGTATTGCCTTGACTACTCACAATGTGTGTTCTAGAGAGGATTAAAAAGTAAATACCAATGGTGGAGAAGGCAGAAGATTCAATTTGCTTGTGGAAGCGGAGATAAATCTTGGAGCGGTGTAGAAGGTGATCTTGCACAGACTAAGAGATGTCAGAAAAGTAGAGATTTAAAGTTGGGTAAGAGCTGGAGGTCGTTGCTTGGGGGTGATGGAGAAACTTGGTTGTCAATTGGTGGTTGGAATCATTACACACGGCTGTAAGGGGTCACATACGACTGAAGACACATGTATTTAGGGTGAAAGTGAGAGAGGCAGCTACAAAATATGATTTTAAAACTTGACTTCTCAACTTGAGACAAGTTGTGTCATTCTAAGGACATGGTGTGTACTTGTGTACATGTATCTTGCTCTTTTTGAACTTAGTGTTGAATGAAGAGGATATGGTGTGTGCGATTAAACACACAACGTGTAGTTTTACAAGAACCAATGTCGAAGTTGCCAAACTGATAACAACAAAGTGTGTGCGAAGAAAGACATGCCGTGTGATTCTCTAGAAAACAAAACATATGAATGAGCAAGGGAAAACACATTATTTGATTAAAAACACATCTTGTACCATTCCATATGTATACATTAAATTCACAACCTGATAACAACACATTGAGTGCAAATAAAGACACATCGTGTTTTTCTGCAGATGAACAATTGTGACTGAATGTTGTTGAAAACACGTTGTGTGCAATTACAAACATGATGGGTGTCTTTTCAGAGGATGTATTTTGTGATCTTATACACCATGTCTAAAATAGTACACATCATGTACTCTTGATTTTCTACATAATCGCCCTTTTAGGAGTAGCAGACACGATGTGCAAATAAAGACATGTCGTGTCTTCTTGAATTTCTACATAAATTGTCCTCTTTTCACATGCGGAGATGATGATATGTATCTATGAGAGTCTACATTATTAGATTCAGCCAT
This sequence comes from Alisma plantago-aquatica, assembly GCA_963693085.1. NCBI lineage: Eukaryota > Viridiplantae > Streptophyta > Magnoliopsida > Alismatales > Alismataceae > Alisma > Alisma plantago-aquatica. The sequence goes on along the minus strand of OY856412.1, from coordinate 1,274,342,017 downwards.
GAAAAGTTTAATTTTGGAATTGAAAAACATGTTTGATTGAAAATAAAATAAGGAAATCTATCCTAATGTGGGGTCAACTCCCACAAGTTCCTCCGTTTAGAGTCTAGAGTTAGACTCTTCAACTCTTTGATCATGCATCTTGGAGGGATAAAGGGGCTCCCTTGTCAATCTCCTCCCCAACAATGGTGCCAAAAACTTGTTGGAGTTTAACATAAAGACTCAGCTTGTCGATCACCCGCAAGTTTATGGGATCAATTGTAGTCGAGGTCAAACATGAGGATCTAGGTTATATAGGTGCAAGATTGTTAACTTTCATCAATGTAAGTTGAGTTACAAAAGTTGAGTTTGATTTGCACTAGTTTAACAACAAAGAGGATAAGATTTAAAGGTTAAAATCATATTTTAGAGAGTCTTGGACATTATATTTTACAATGACACCATCACATCATGTGTACACATCATGTGTAACTATGAAATTAAAGCTTCCCATTAATCTGCAAGGAGGTTGTCATCATCATGCACCTCCATGTGACATGAGATATTTCTCAACTTTTCATAATTCTTCTGTCTATTCTTAGTTACAAACACAACCTTGAACCCTCAACATTCTTCAACCACTGCCATGTTCAAAAAACATTGTCATGAATCCTACTCCGTACTATCTCATACATTCTCTTAAAGCACAAGGAAGCTTAAAATATGTATAGAAGGTGGCCAACCAAGCATACAAGAAAATAAACACCATAGACGTGGAGAAGCAAATTAACTAGCATTCAAAATAAGTTCTGAGGACATATGAGGGATGACATGGGAGTTACTCTCTCATGCCAAAGAAGAAGGTTCTACTCGCACATAATGGACATACACAAGCACATAGCAGAGTTTTTAGAGTTTTGCATGGTTAAAGAGAAGAGAAATCAAAGGGGAACCAACGGTGAAGTTAAGAGAAGTAGAACTCAGATTAGAGGACAAAATTTCACCCATGGAGATGCTTCAATTCAAACAATCCTCCCTTTCGAGAAGCTTGAATGAGAAGAGAAGCTCTGATGCACCTTATGGAGAAAAAATGGTGAAGAATGAAGGTTCTTTACCATGAAACCTCTTCTTCCTCCCCAAAATTTCCTTCCTCCTGGTCAGGAACTTCTCTTGGATGAAATATGTCTCAAATGACAAGTGATAACCTCCCCAAGTGGATGCAATCATTTTTAAAATGAGGGGTGGTTTCTTAAAAAATATGCAGAAACCAATAAAGACACGATGTGTCTTTGTGAAGACTCGTCGTGTGGCATCCTGTAACTGGTTGTTGAACTGCTTTCTTGCAATTTGTACATGATGTGTTCCGCTAGAGACACGACATGTAGTTGGAACTAAAGTCGACCTGAGCAAGTGGATCATGTCATGTGTCAATAAACACACACCCATGTGCTTGCGTAGAAACTTGAACTTTGGCATTTGAATGTGAAGACACGCTGTGTCTTGGTGAGGAGACACATTGTCTATCTCCTGCAATCTGGTCTTATAGAGACTTACATGTCTGTGTTTTAAATACCACACAACATTTACTTTGCTTCACGAGGGTACACCTTTTCTACAATGTGACGAGTCATGTCTTAATAAAGACACGTCATTTTCAATGTTGTTTCTTCAAGATGAACTCTAAATCGGCTATGAATCAACAGGGAGTTCCAACTGGGGTTGGATTTGGGTGGAACTATCTTCAGTTTGTCATTTTCAACGTGTACATGTGATCAACATCATGCAACAAGTAAAAGAACTAAAAGATAGAGGGTTAAGTATGATTAGAGGTTAAATGGAAGGCAAAATGGGTTGAATTTGTGTGTGAATGTGTGCAAAAAGTATATATGAAATGTGCACATTAGTCCTGCCCTCCTTTTCCCCTAACACTCTAGTCTTGACTTGTCTTTGGATTAATACAATATGCAACTTTGACTTCCTACATTTTTTACTCCAAATCATCTGCCTATGCTCAATCAACTACTACTCAAGCATTGAATAGAAATCCTCACCATGTCTATTTGTTTCAAATTTTAGTTCTCAGTCTAACAATTATGTTTATCCGACTCTTCATTTGGTATCATGGGATTAACCTATTTACTAAAACTCTGGCATGTCAAAAAATATCAGTATGAGAGTGTTTCACCTGTGAGGGAAGTGTTACAATGTGGTATGATTGTATATTGATGTTGAGTTGGGAAATTTTGATGACAATAACAATAGCTCAATAAATATATAAAAAGGGGCTCATTCTTTTATAAAAGTTTCATTCAAGTGAAGAGGATAACTTAAGACAACTGTGTTTTATATGAATTGTATGCTTTCTTTTCCTCTCCTTCGAATGTTGCATCGTAATGCATCTTAATAATAGCAGGGAACTGAAAGAACCTCTCCCATTCTCTATTTTCTCAGCCAAAATTTTCTCTACCTACACCTTGCCCCAATTTCCTCGGTGATTGTTTACTTCAAATATTGTCTTTTGGTCAATTGATGTTTGTGACTTCGAAGCTATTTTTGGCATTTCCTCTAGCTTTCTTGCACATCATCTTCTGGTTGGCTACAATCTGAGTTAACCTAGAGTTGATGTTTCTAGATTCTACTGACGGAAATGTATGGATAAATGTTGAATAAGATGTACATAGTTACCCATAGGTCTGATTCGTCCTTCACCCTTCCCACTTCCAATATTACAAATACCCCTACTAGTTCTCTCTTGTTCTACTATCCCTCATCGCTTATTCCTAATCTTTTGAAAATAGAGTGCACGTGTTGACCTTAGAAATCATCCAAGGCAAAGGCAATGGCTTTATCCCTTTCTCATCAAACGCCCATCAAAATCTTGATGATAGTGGAATTTAAGAGTAGACGAAGAAGAAAGGTTTCCTTCTTAATTACTCGAGATGGGGGTGGAGCAATTATATAGCATTGTATCAGTTGGAGCCTGATTCTAATGAAACAGATATCAGATATAGGGGCTCCCAAACTAAGTAATCCAGCATGGAATCTGTCACCTTGGATTTGTAATCAATTCAAGCATATCCAATAATGGAAACATGAATGTGGACATGCTTAAATAAGGTAAGCCCAATGATGTTTTTTTCTTTAAGGTTTTAAAAAGTAAAGTACATACATGAGTTTCCACCTTGATACTATTTTCATTACTGCACAAATAATGCAATGCTTTAATTACTATTTTGACATTGATTGTACATGTTAATGGTTTTTTGGGTATCACTTCATCTAATACTTACAAATTATAGTGTATTTTATTTTCTACTTCGCTAAGGCTGCAACTCTAATTAACTAAAGAACGTAAGTCTTCCTTAACCTAAAATCCCTAAGAATTGTTTGCCTATATTCGATGTTCTGTTTATCATGTGTGTGATATTTGTAAGCATCTAAAATCATTTTTTAGTTGCACTTGACCAGTCCTTATAGTTTCTGGTGTTCAAACCTCATTCGTAAAATGTATTAAAAATTCTAATGGATAATTAATAGAATATAAACTTTTCTATACAAAATATTAATAATGATTGGATTTTGGTACGTAGGTTTTGATAGTGTTATGTAAATACAAAAGGTGCTTTATTCCTACTTTGAAGACACATATGGGACTTGTAATAGCGAGCATTTGATGATGAAAAATAATTACGCATACAAGAGATTATTATCTTTTCTCCTAATTTTAGAAGTCTAAAAGTAACTACAACACATCCCTCATTTTAGTTGAATTATATATACTTTCTTGTCAAGGCATCATTGTCTTTGCTTTATTTCCTTTTTTCTACTTAGAAACCAAACATGGTCTAAATAATATTACATGGTTAGTTAGTCTATTTAGCACTTATTCACAGAATGCCAAATATATGGCCTGACAACTTTGGTAGTAAACCAATAGATATCAATCTAATTTAGTATACTTGCAAACAATTATTTTAATTTAGGCTCTTATCTCCCCAAATATTTTCTACCCATGTGTTATTATGAGGCAGCACTTTTGTTTACCTATAAAGTAACTAATATTGTATGTCCAATGTAGCCAAATCAGGTCCAGTTTGGTTACTACTTTCATTTACTTGTAAATTAAATCTCATTTAGGCCAAATCTGGTCTAATTTTGGCAAATTTACTCTAACTTGATTTAAAATAGACCTAAATTGAAGAAAAAAGTAATGTTTGAGGAAGTAGGTCAAATATCGCCCATTAGGGCTCCATTAGGCCAATGTAGCTAATTTTAAGGGGGGCTCGAGTTTGATTAGGTTATTAATAATTGAACTAACTTAGTCCAAATTTGATCAGACTTCAACCAGGTCCAATTTGATAAAACTTCCTATCTCTATATGGGAAATAACTTTTTTCTACTTGCAGAGTAACAAATATTCTATGTCCAATGTAGCCAAATCATGTCTAATTTGGCTACTGATTTTTGTTTACATGTAAAATAAATCTTATCTAGGCCAAGTTAGGCCTAATTTAGGTAAAATTATATTTTACTTGAGTTAGAGTAGACTTGATTAGGAAAAAAAGTCATGTTTGAGGAAGTAGGTCAGATTTTGCCAAATTAGGTCTCACTTAGTTACTGTAGGAAAAATTGTTCTGGCATAGACAAAATTTGGTCAAACTTTGAAAGCAGGTCCAATTTGGGATAATTAGGTCTAGTACAAACAAGTTTAGGTCAAATGAGGTCCAATATAGATTAGTTTAGGTCAAATAAGGTCCATTTAGACCATGTTAGTTTAATCAAACACTGTGACCATGGTTTTCATCCATTTTTAAATGTCCAATTGGAATGTTAGACATAATGAATGGTCTACTAAATTCAAGTTATCATTATTTCTTTATATATGTACATGTATGTTGTACTTGAGATGTGAGTAACTTGATTCTTCCATCCATAGTGGTTATATCTTATAATCCATGGTGGAATTTCTAAAGTATGTAGATGATTTTCTACCTTGATATTATCTTTTTTACCCAACAAATAACAACAGTGATTTAACTACTATTTTTGCATCGAGTGCACATGGTACACGATGAAGAGATACTCTTAGCAACATGGTCATTTGGCTATTATTTCTTCTAATACTTACAGATTATGGTGTATTCTACTCTCTACTTGACTAAGGCTGTCACTCTAATTGACTAAGGTTGGAAAGTATTCCTTCATCCAAAAACCCTATGAACTTGTGGCTATAGATAATTTTTTATGTTATATGTTCCACTTAGCATGTGGAGAATCTATTTAAGCATATGAAATCATTTTTTTGCTACACTTGACTAATCCTCATAGGATTTTTGTTGAAACATAATGTTAAATTCTATTAAAAATCCTAATGGATGTTGAACAAGAACCATCTTTTGTTAAACAAAATGTTAATGACGATTATACTTTGATAATGTAACATCCTAGGATTTGAAGCCTCAGATAAAATGATCTTAAAAGGAATCATTGGACTACTAATATCCACAAAGTGAACCTCTGTTTCAGGGATTCCATCACTAAAGAAGTATGTTGTCAAGCGTGCTCATCCCATAGTAGTACTAGGATAGGTGACTAGTCGGGAAGTTTATCCTAACTTGCACATGAGTGAGGACAAAGCATGTAGTTTTGGCTAGTGGTGGTATGTGGGGACAATTTCCATTCCTAAAACTCTACTAGAGCCTTGGGCAGTGAGCTAGGGTGTTACAAATAGTATCAGAGGCATATCCCCTCTAGTAGGTAGAGTCCACATGGGCATGTGGCATGCCAATCTTGAGTCGTACGGTCCATGCAAGTTGAAAAGGGTTGTTCATGGTGATGTAGTGGGACGTCCCCATATTTTCCAAAACATAATCTGATGTGTGACGTCCAAATTGAAACCCTCACCTCAGTGAGAATCCCAATTTAAACACCCCACATCGGGCTAAGAAGAAGAAAAGCAAGGGAGTCAGAAGGAAACAATCAGTAGCACATGTACATGAACAATAATAAAACCATACAACACATGTTCACCATTCAACATATAATTACAACATGAATTGTTACAACATTTGATATTACATATTGAAAAACAAACTTGTACATATACATGTACTACCCCAAAACTACATGATCTTAAGACAACAGGTCCACTTGTACATCAGCTCGCCACACAACTCTCAACTATCTTGGATCTTCAAAAGCATAACCACAACCAAAACAAAAGATTACATGTGGTACACGTCAGCACAATATTCAAGAATATTGTACTGAGTACGCCTACGTGTCTTTTATATACTTCTCATCATATCTTGGCAATAAGATAAAATTAATAGTTGGCAGTAACAGAAGAATACAACAAAAAGCATATACTTGAACAAGAATGTTTATTAACAAAAGAGAACACATAACTTCTAGGCATATTTTGCACTATATCATCCACATGCATTACTACCAAAGAGTTGAATGCATTAAGGCCTTTATGATCACTACCAAAGAGTTGGATCATATGTACAATGTGACCAGTACCAAAGAGTTGGGTCCAAGAACACTACCAAAGAGTTGGTGCTTCCATATGTACAATGCGACCACTACCAAAGAGTTCAGTCACTTCCAAGCACACTGCCAAAGAGTTGGTTCTTTCATATAATGGAACAAATATATTATTTTGGATGTGTTCATAGCATTAAGTATGGAAAATCAAGCAACATGTCATACACGAACAGTCATTTCAACCAATGCCATATGCCAAGTATTTACTACCATATAACACAAGCATATTGTATAATTAGCCAAGTAAGAGGTAATTGCGTACCTTCCAAAGAGACATCCTAATCACATATTCCTCATGTCAACTATAACTTTGTTAAACCTGATCAAGACAAGATCATACACTATCATCAGGTTCACATCATCTTAACCCTAGTTAATCCATTTTAGGGTTTCACTTAGTTCATTAGGATATGTGCATTATTACTTATTTTCTAGTCTTAGAATTATCATACTCATGTCATATTCCATATTATAGTTCATTAACTAGATATACTCATGTGTCACATTATTATGTGAACGTATTTAATATTATGTCACTTTCATTAACCATATCAAGGTTACATCACATGTATTAAGGGTTCTCTTCATATAACATGAATTTCATGTACATAACTGATCTCAGATTTATATATTATCTTCCAGTTACAAATATGAGGGTTTTCTATAAATCTCATCATTTATTGAGCATGCATGTATTAATTTCATCATCTTTAGTTTTATTAGCCCTAATTAGGCATATTAATCCAATTACATAATTTCGTACATCAACATGACCATATCTGACATCATATGCATTCTATACATAATTATGGACTTACTGATATTTTTCCATGATTTTATGTCATCATTAGATATTTATTATCCATCAAATGAGAATTTCATAACTTATATAATATCACTAAGATTAGTGCATAAAAATTCTAAGATTATACTTCCATGTTATTGTAATTATTTTTCTGAGAATTTTAGTAGTTTGTTTGTATTTTTCGGACACTGTATGTATTTATTATGAAATATGCAAGATCTGGGATTTTATTATCTTTGCGCCAATTAGAAGTCGACACGTGGCTTCTTATAGTGGCACTCTTGCCTTGGCTGACCGGTCTACTTGCCTAGACCGGGTCTGCATCTCTCTTTCTCCCAGTTCAAATTGTGAGTCGCGATACGCGGCTCCCTTGCTATCTGCAACGCGGCCGCCTCCATGGCTGGGTCTCCGTTGATGAGATCCAACACACCTTAAAACAAATTCGTCCTCAAAATTAAAGCCAAAGTTCAGTCTTTCACATCATATACATCTTAAAAGAAATTTCATCCTCGAAGTTAATACATCCTCTTACTTCAGGGAATTTCATCCATTTCAATGGCACCACTCTATGTGCATTACATACAAAAAAAACCTCCATAAACATCATGTCCAAAACATATATGTACCACTCCTAGGAGGCTATTAAAGCATTTAGGGTGAACTACCCATTCAAAGGGTTATGTCATGTCATATCTCTTACGTTAGGGTTGCATCCTTCTTTTACCCAAGCATTAGGGTTCCCACATCATATTACCATGTTCTAAAGAAGTTAACTAAAGTTAACACAGTTTATCCATATAGATCATAACAAGGCGTCACCATCATTATGTTGTGCTAATTATCAAAATGTATATTTCATCTTTATTATGCACTAAGATTAGCACATCATGTAACATGCTTCATTTGTATGATCGTATTTCATTGTTCATATTAATTTGCAACATATACTCATGATTTCATCACATGATTAACCAACAATATCACATTATCGTCATTATTCATGTATATGGTTAACCATTTATGCATCATTATCGATTAAACCATCTCTAGGTTTCCATCATATCATGTCTATATATCACTTCTTGAGATTAGATTGCATCCTTACATGCAATACCATGGTAGTGCTAAACAAAATTATGTGAGTGGCTAATCGAACATATAACAACACTTTATCTAGTCCAATTGAGGTTCTCCTGAACCATATCACGAGGGTAGTGTCATGCTCAGTCTCTCTGAGCTAACTCAACTCTATGAGTATCTCATATGCATATACTTTATCTTACCTCTCTTGGTCTAGGGTTCTCGGATTACCTCATTGGAACTGGTGGATAGCTTCATAAGATCTAGCCACAAAGCACAAACCAACACATGCTATGACATTATCTTCGTAAATTTTTACCCGTCAGACATGCTTACCCAAAACTCTATCTATATACACCACTAGATTCCTATATGAGGAACCACCAATCCGAGCATGAGGCTTCACACAAACTTTCATAGTTGCCTCCTCTGGGGTATTGGGACTCTCTCTCCCTCACCCAAATGGCAGGCACTCATATTCCCTTATTCTCATATGTATATATAACCAACCTCTCTCTGACTCTAGGGTTTGGTCCTCCCAAGGACATCTAGGGTTCAAGAAGACTATAGGAATCATGCATTAAGTAGCAAAACTCATTCACTCAGAAGTAGTCTAGTTTAGGACATATCATATCACATATCTCAGAATTCTCATATCTTGGAGTTTAGGTTCTCTAACCTTCCTCCAATGGGTCTCACTCTCTCTTGAGATAACCCCAAAATTAGTCCTAACACTAGAGGTCCTCCTTTGTAAAAGAGCTTGAGGATCATGCTAACTCACGACTTGTCTTAACTTAATATATCTTATCTCATAAAAGCCTATTTACTTGCTTCATCAAAACTTATCTCAAAACCTCAAAACTTAACTTAAGTCCTCGAAGACAAACATAGATCATCATAACCATCTTATGTCATCTATGTAATACTTACATCATATCACCAAACTTATATCATCTATTCCATCTATCATATATTCTAACAAGGCTTTAGACATCTAATCTAGAACTACTATCTCTTCTAGACTGATGTCATTCACTTTCACTTAGGTTGCATGATCACCTCCTACTCATACATGTATGGGGACACATTTTTATAATACATATACATAATAAAATATTATATATTTTTCTCCGATAAAACAAGTGTCAGAGAAAACAACTAAGGTTCGATCCGATTGGAATCAAAAACCAAATCCTAAAAATGAGTGTCCCACACATGGTAGAGAGTACAGTGTCATGAAAAATAGTAAAAACGGTGACAACAAGGGGTAGACTAGTGTAGCTACTCTAGACAACATCAAAACTACTTCTCAAATCTCTTTATCTTATATACACACCACTAGATTTCTATATGGGAACCACCAACCAGAGCATGAGGCTGTACAAAAAAAAAACTAACATAGCTACCTCCTCTAGGGTCTTGGGCTCTCTCCCTCACCCAGATGGCAGGCACTCATATTCATTCTCACATATGCACACATATAACGAGCCTCTCTCTATCTCTAGGGTTTGGTCCTCCCAAGGACATCTAGGGTTCAAGAAAACTATAGGAACCATACATAGAGTGACTCACTCAATCACTCAGGAGTAGTCTAGTTTAGGACATATCATATCACATATCTCATAATTCTCATATCTTGGAGTTCAGGTTCTCTAACCTTCTCCCAATGGGTTTCACTCTCTTTGGAGTTAACCCTAAAATTGGTCCTAACACTAGAGGTCCTCCTTTGTAAAAGATTTTGAGGTTCATGCTGGCTCACAACCTAGTCTTAACTTAAGACATCTAATCTCATAAAAGCCTATTTACTTGCATCATCAAAACTTATCTCAAATCCTCAAAACTGAACTTATGCCTTCAAAGACAAACATAGATCATCTAAATCATCCTATATCATCTATATAAGACTTACATCATATCATCAAAACTTATTTCATATATTCTATCTATCATATATTCCAAAAAAGGCTTAGACATCTAATCTAGAACTACTCTCTGTTGACATCCTCGGATTTTCTAAAACTTAATTTGATGTGTGACGTCCAAATTGAAACCCTCACCTCAGCGAGAATCCCAATTTAAACATCCCACACCAGGCTAAGAAGAAGAAAATCAAGGGAGTCACAAGGAAAACAATCAGTAGCACATGTACATGAACAATAATATAACCATACACACATGTTCACCATTCAACATATAATTACAACATGAATTGTTACAACATTTGATATTACATATTGAACAACAAACTTTTACATATACATGTACTACCACAAAACTACAGGATCTTAAGACAATAGATCCACCTGTACATCAGCTCGCCACACAACTCTCAACTATCTTGGATCTTCAAGAGCATAACCACAACCTAAACAAAAGATTACATGTGGTACACGTCAGCACAATATTCAAGAATATTGTACTGAGTACGCCAACGTGTCTTTTATATACCTCTCATCATATCTTGGCAATAAGATAAAAGTAATACTTTGCAGTAACAGAAGAATACAACAAAAAGCATATACTTGAACAAGAATGTTTATTAACAAAAGAGAACACATAACTTTTAGACATATTTTCCATTATATCATCCACATGTATTACTACCAAAGAGTTGAATGCATTAAGGCCTTTATGATCACTACCAAAGAGTTGGATCACATGTACAATGTGACCACTACCAAAGAGTTGGGTCCAAGCACACTACCAAAGAGTTGATGCTTCTATATGTACAATGCGACCACTACCAAAGAGTTCGATCACTTCCAAGCACACTGCCAAAGAGCTGGTGCTTTCATATAATGGAATAGATATATTATGTTGGATGTGTTCATAGCCGTAAGTATGGAAAATCGAGCAACATATCATACACGAACAATCATTTCAACCAATACCATATGCCAAGTATTTACTACCATATAAAACAAGCATATTGTATAATAAGCCAAGTAAGAGGTAATTGCGTACCTTCCAAAGAGACATCCTAATCACATATTCCTCATGTCAACTATGACTTTGTTAAACCTGATCAAGACAAGATCATATACTATCATCAGGTTCACATCATCTTAACCCTAGTTAATCCATTTTAGGGTTTCACTTAGTTCATTAGGATATGTGCATTGTTACTTGTATTCTAGTCATAGAATTATCATAATGATGTCATATTCCAAATTCTAGTTCATTAAATGGATATACTCATGTGTCACATTATTATGTGAACGTATTTAACATTATGTCACTTTCATCAACCATATCAAGGTTACATCACATGTATTAAGGGTTCTCTTCATAGAACATAAATTTCATGTACATAACTGATGTCAGATTTATATATTATCTTCTAGTTACATATATGAGGGTTTTCTATAAATCTCATCATTTATTGAGCATGCATGTATTAATTGCATCATCTTTAGTGTTATTATCCCTAATTAGACATATTAATAAAATTACGTAATTTCATACATCAACATGACCATATATGACATCATATGCATTCTATACATAATTATGGACTTACTGATATTTTCCATGATTTTATGTCATCATTTGCAATTTATTATCCATCAAATGAGAATTTCATAACTTATATAATATCACTAAGATTAGTGCATTAAAATTCTAAGACAATACTTCCATGTTATTGTAATTATTTTTCTGAGAATTTCAGTAGTTTGTTTGTATTTTTCCGACACTATGTATTTATTATGAAATATGCAAGATCTTGGATTTTATTACCTTTGCGCCAATTAGAAGTCGACACGTGGCTTCTTATAGTGGCGTTCTTGCCTTGGCTAACCGGTCTACTTGCCTGGACTGTGTTTGCATCTCTCTTTCTCACAGTTCAGATCGTGAGTCGCGATATGCAGCTCCCTTGCTATCTACAACGTGGCTGCCTCCATGGCTGGGTCTCCGTTGATGAGATCCAACCCCAGAGCTCCTCGCAGGGATCTCGGCCACATAGATCTAGTCTACAGTGGCAATAGGTCGACGGTCTCTCCTCCACTTTCTCTCTTGATGGATGCCCAATCGTAGAGAGCCAACCATCCTCTATTCCGCAAGGGCGTCGCGGCACAAGATGAGCTCTGGTGGGGAATCAGAGCGATCTCGTGGCTCCCGGTCAACTCCTAGGACCTCCATCATATTCGATCTTCCTTCTATGGTGCCTCTAGCCTCGAGGTTCCTCCTCCTTGCCTCCAAAGCTCTACCCGAGTCAGCTCACTGGCAACATTCATAGCCGCAATGGGGGTCAAGGGGAGTGTTGCCTCTTCCCAAGCACTACCGTGCTGACCACCAGGCCTCGACGTCGGTGAAGTCCTTGCCCACCGCCTTCTCGGCAACCTCTACTGCATCTGTGATCTCATAGGGTTGTTGCTCGTCTCTCTTGCTTGTAGTTCAAGGAGGTCACCGCTGTGGGGCTTTGCTAGTCTGCCGCTCCGTGTAGGGCGTGAGCGCTTTCGGGTCGGGTTCCTGTGAGCCACCCACTGACTTGAGGTGCTCCACATCATTCCTTTGTGCAAGTGTGATCCTCCATCGAGCTCTCCTCTCCAGATTCTACCTCTGCTACCAGATTCTCACGACTGCAGAGAGGTAATGATGGGTGGGAGGTTGCTCTCTCTCTCGTCAGGTTCGTCTACTGCAAATGAGACATTAGTGTGATCCCCTCGTCAAAGAGCATGCACTGAGTCAAGCAAAATCGCTCCTCATCCCACGACCTCGCTTAACATGGCATCGTGGTGACTACCATGCTCCAAGGCTGGTCATAACTACTACTATGACGATAGTGCTCATAGATGGTTGATCATATCCAAAGCCCACGATCAGGGATCTCATTAGGCTGAAAGCCACTAGGTCGTGTGACAAAGGGTGATACAATATCATATACAAATATACTCAGCGGTTCATCATATATAAGCCTTTATATCTTTCTCTAGGAACCTCTGAATTTCATGAAACTTTAACCATAGAATTAACCTCAAAAGATATTCAGACTCCATCAAAGCACGAGATATGCCTTTGCATGGTTGACACACTTTGAAGGCTATCATTATATCACACTAATTCATGAAATCCCGTATCTTCATAATTAGCTTCATGAGTGTATAAAATCAAAGAAGTTGATGTCATCATTCTCATACATACATAAGAAGTTAAGCTGACCACTCCACTGCTCAATTTAATGAATCTATTTATCCAAATTGGCTACCCAATAATCTCAAAATTCCATTCTATAACATGTAGTCACCCTTATGCTAGTAATCTGTGATCAGGATTTGGGGGGCCATGGAGCATTCTAGGTCTACATTGAAATTGGGTGAATATTATGAGGTCATATAATTGATCCTTGACAAGGATAGTAAGAGTCTCAGTGGAGTATATTGTAATGTCCCTTGATTTGAGGCCTCATATAAAATGACCTTAAAATGAATATTTGGACTACCCATATCATCAAGGTACACCTCCTTTTTAGGGAGCCCATCACTAAAGAACTCCATGGTTAAGCGTGATCCACCCATAGTACTACTAGGATAGGTGACATGTCAGGAAGTTTATCCTGGCTTGCGCATGTGTGAAGAAAAAGCCATACAGTTAATGCTAGTAGTGGTCTGTGGTCCATCCATCATTTCTAAAACTCTACTAGAGCCTTGGGTAGTGGGATCGGTTGTCACAGATACATAGTTTTTAATAGTTCTATTTAAACACAAAAATAATAGAGGCATGTATCCCTCTATTTTTTATGGGTGTATCTTTATTAGGCTTTGTTTATTTGCAAAATAACTAATAATCGATATCCAACGCAGAGAAATCAGGTCTAATTTTCCACTACTTCAATTTAATTACAAATGAATCTAATTTAGGATAAATTATGTCTAACTATGACAAATTAGATCTGGTTTTAGCAAAAATTTGATTTGAAAAAAATCATATATTTGCAAACAATAGTTTGTATTTAGACTCCAATATGTCTAATATCTTTTAGTGGTGTGTTATTATTATCCATTGCTTTTGTTTACTTGTGAAGTAACTAATATTCTATGTCTAATGTAGCCAATATAAGTCTAATTTGGCCACTACTTTTTGTACACTTGCAATTTAAATCTAATTTAGGCCAAATCATGTATAATTTGGGAAAATAGATCTGACATGAGTGAAAAAAGATATTATTTGATGAAAGAAAGTCTTGCTTGTTAAGTAGGTCGTACTTTGCCATATAAGGGCTCACTCAAATCAATGTAGGGATAATTAGGGAGGACTCGGGTTTGATTAATTCATTCATTTTTTTGACATAGACTAAATTTCATCAAACATCAAATACGTCCATTTTTGGGTCTCATCTCTCTATAGTTCTTTTACTGGTGTGTTATTATGAGGCATTGCTTTTGTATACTTGCAAAGTCTAACTAATATTCTACAAAGTAAAACTAAGATTCTATGTCATGTGTAGCCAAATCAGATCAAGTTTTCCATCGCTTTTTGTTTACTTGTAAATTTAATTTGATTTAGGTCAAGTCATGTCTAGTTTTGGCAAATTAGATCTGACTTGACTGAAAATAGACCTAGTTAGAAGAAAAAAAAGTATTGTTTGGGGAAGTAAGTTAGATTGCATCAAATTTAGATCTTGTGAGGCCAATGTAGGGAAAATTAGGATGACTCAGGTTTCATTAGGTCATTCAGATTTTTTCTAACATAGACCAAATTTTGCATTGCTTTTATTTACTTGCAAAGTTAACTAATGTTCTATGTCCAATGCAGCCAAATTAGGTCTAATTTGGCCATTGTTTTTAATTTAAATGCTAAATTCAGAAAATTAGATCTAAATTGTGAGAAAATAGTACTGATATGAAAAAAAATTCTTTATTTGGGGAAGAAGGTCAGAGTTTGCCAAATTAGGGCTCACTGAGTTAAATGTAGGGAAAATGATGTCCAATTTTGATTAGAGTAGGCCAAAAATGAGACTAACATAGGTATTATGTTCCCTTCAGCATGTGTGACATCATTGAAAATATGAAATCATTTTTAGTCGCACTTGACCAATTCTTGTTGTTTTCGATGTTGAAACCTAATTTCTAAAGCGTAAAATCTAGGTTAGGTCAAATGGGGTACAATTTAGGTTGTATTTGGCCAAATTACATGTCAGTTTAGTCAAATACTCTTGCCATGGTTTTTAATTTAAACTTAGTTAGATAATTAGGTTGTTTGATATGATGATTTGGCTAATGTTTTTCATTTAAGCTTTAAATTGGGCAAATTAGATCTGACTTGTGTGAAAACAATCATGATTTGGAAAAAAAATCAATATTTGGGGAAGTAGATTGGATTTTTCCAGATTAGGGGTCACTTAGGTAAATGTAGGGAAAATGGGGTCCAATTTAGATTAGATTAGGCCAAACTAAGGTTCAATTATTATCTTCCACTTAGCATGTGTGACATTTTCAAAATCTGAAACCATGTTTTGGTTGCACTTGGCCAATTCTTTTTTTTTGGTGTTCAAACCTACTTTGTAAAGTGTATTAAGATAGCTTAGGTAAAATGAGGTCGAATTTAGACTCATTTGGCCAAATACCATGTTAGTTTAGTCAAACACTCTTGCCATGGTTTTAACATACACTTAGCTAGCCAATTAGGTTGTCTAATATGACGAAAGGCCTATTAAATGAAAATGTCATTAAATATGTATATGTGGAATATCTATAAGTATCTAAATTACTCTTTTGTTGTTGTAGTTGACCAATCCTATTCCAATTAGGTTATCATTTGTAGAATCAGTATGCGCTTTGGACTGATTTGCATTATTTTTAAAATCACAGTACTTTTGGCAATTTTTTATCATTTTTATTGGAAGTATTGGTTCACATTTCTGGCTCTAGTATTGGCTCTAATACTTATAGATTATGGTGTTTGATACCTCTACTTGAATAAGGATTCCAAGTTGAGTGATTTAGGTAGGAAAATCTTCCTCTACCGTAAATCCCTACAAACTTGTGGTTGTAGATTATGTTTGTGTTTGATGTTCTTATTAGCTATGCTGATCTTTTTGGATTAGGGCAAATCAGGTCCAGTTAGTCAATGTCAATTTTGTCAAACACTCTTGTCATGGTTTTTATCCAAAATTGATTGAATATTTAGGTTGTTTCACTACAAAAAAATAGGTTTTTAGTGAAGGTCTTTGTGAAGGACCAAAACCCTTCAAAAATATTGAGTTTTTGTGAAGGACCGTCCTACACAAACCAACTTGTTTCCTTCAGCCGAATTCTATATAGAAAAGACAATTAGTGAAGGTCTAAAATCCTATTAGAATGCAAAAATTTCATCCTTATGGTTCCCACCAAAAATTCCCGCCCCAATACTTACTAATTACAACTTAACCTAGTTAGATTAGTAGAAATAGTTCCCTCCTGTTGTGCTTGTGTTTCTATTTCCCTGTTTGATCATCCATTTGCAGACAACAAGCGTCTCTGCGTCCAAGCGACGGCGCCCCAGCCCAAGCGACGGTGCCTCTGCGCCCAAGCTTCTGCTCTTCCTCTAATGCTAGCTATCGGTAAGAGGACCCCCTCCCAGCCATCGCCGACGTGAAGATTTTATGGACAAGGAGTGCCTCTGCACCCAAGCGATGGCGTCCCAGCCCAAGCGACGGTACCTCTGTGCCCAAGCTTCCGCTCTTCCGCTGAAGCTAGCTGCCAGTAAGAGGACCCCCCTCCCAGCGACCGCTGACGTGATGATTTTGCCCTGAAGCAGTGACCGTCGTGGTGAGCTTGCCCTGTTCGACCGTGAGATAGGCCTGTTGTGCTCTCTAATCAGGTTGGTATCCGTTAGGCTTCTATCATTCCTACCAAAAATAAGTTCTATCGCTTGGAACACACACATCTCGGTCTATTTGTGATTCCTTTGCCGTATCGGTCTGTGGCAAGCACTTCGTTGTCCCTGCCAATTCCTCCATCCTCCGAGTAAATCTTTTCCGTAACTACTCTGTCAATCTCCAGTTTTAAGAGTAAAGAGAACAACAGATGAAGATATGGGACCTTCTGAAACCACCCCATATGCTTTCTTTGGTTGCGTTCATGATCTTCCGGACAAGATTGTTTTATTATTCCCTCTTATAATATTCTTCTTTGGGTAACAACGATAAGATTTTCCGTTTGCAATATACTATCCTACAGAAATCAATATTATTGGTGTGCGTCGTTTCTATTTAGCAAGTCAAATTAGATACTGTGGACATTGACATTCATGGATATATTTTTTATGACCCATAACAAATACATTGTTGGTCTCTATTTAACAAATTAAAGCGGCATGTATAACTTTAAGACGCATGGTATAGAAATATTAGCTTTTCATGTGTAAAGATACAATGAACCAATCAAGTGGAAGCAAAAATCAGACAAAAATGAAACATTAAACCTATCACATGAACTCATTTTTGGAAAGTTGAAGTGAAGTCCCTTAAACTAAGTTCCCTAAAAACTCGATTTACAACCAATCGAACCCTAATTGTAGTGAAGTTACTACACACCAGTGCCACCCACCGCTACATGAAAACACATACCAAAAATGACACATGATAAACATACAACAAAAATTGTAAGGCATATATTTAAGTCATGTATGAAACTTCAAGGTTGGATTAGAAACCTTTCAATATAAAATGAGAAGTTATGCCTCTAGACTGAGGTAGAATGAAATAATGATAGAATGGTTAATGAGGAACATGAAAGCCAACCATTATCAAAAGAAAGATCATTATTGGTAAATCTTATAGTCAATAGAATTTGTCTCCAAATTAAAGTGGGAAAATCTTAGAAAGTGTACAGGTGTAAAATGTAGGACATGGACACGACATTGAATGAGGGGGGAATTTTTTCAATATATACATATATGTGGGTGTATGATGTATGAAATGGAATTTATTTTCAAGTTTGTCCATATTAATGTATTCATGAACGTGTATTCTTATATGCATATAGATGTGTCTTTATGTGTGTAGTACAGTATAAACAATATGAAGTAGAAAACTAAACACATGCTTTGTAAATATAGTATACCACAAAAATATACATGATTTCATATCACTCATTTAATCGACTTATTAGACTATAATTTAACTCATATGTCTGATTCATCTTAAGACTTTATTTTTTTCAACATATTTGTTTGTAATTGTCATCAAATTTTAGCTCTATGTTACATTTTCTTAGTAATAAGACATAAATAGTAGTCGTATATTCAACATTTGCACAAAAAAATAGGATTGCAGCAACAGTTGTTGTAGTGATGTGTCCAGGAAGTGTCCTGGAATTGTCCTGCTCTGTCCAGGGGGTTCAAAAAGACAAAAATAAACTGGACACGTCCCAACTATGTCCAAAACATTTTGTGTCGTGTTTGAGAAGTGTCCGTGTCCAAAACGTGTCCCACACGGACACGGGGCCTGTCTAGAAGTGTATGTGCTTTCTAGATGTCAAGTAATGATACTGCAATCTAAACTTTTATCTTTTATTTTTCTCTTGTTCAGTTTTGTTTTTTAGTTGTAATATGACCGTTGTCCTCTTTTGTACCTGTATGTAGATGGATTTCTTGTGGGATAGAAATTGGATGTATATTGGTAATAGGATGCAAAGTGAAGTATTCCAGTCTGGTTTACAAAAATTCATTGAATTTGCACGTACCCATCAAATACCACCCAGACCAGGAAATTTAATTTGTCCTTGTAAAACATTCTCTAATAGATACATTAAATCAGAGGATGACGTATTCTTGCATGTTTTACAAAAAGGATTTGTCCGTAGCTATGATGTCTGGACATATCATGGGGAGATGATCGGGAGGAATACAATAAGTGCAACGTCTATTGGACCTACATCTGGAAGTATGCATTAAATGTTGGAAGATATATCCGGAATGGGCAATACAAGACATGCCAGTGAGTTTGAACTCGAGGAGGAACCAAAAAATCTTAATGCCCAATGCTTTTTCAAGCTTCTCAAAGAAGCAGATCAGCCATTGTATGAAGGTTGTAAAACTCACTCCAAGTTGTCCTTTCTGGTGCCTCTGTTATATCTGAAGGAGGAGTCTGGATGGTCAAATAATTCTTTTACAAAGTTGCTGAAGTTGATAATCTCAACCTTCCCAAAAGAAGGTAGTCTGTTTCCTAAGACTTATTATGAAGCAAATAAAGTTGTGAAAGACCTTGGCCTCAAAAAAGTTAAAATTGATGTCTGTCGAAATGACTGCATGCTCTTTCGTAAAGGTTCATCAACGAAAGACATGTGTGATACTTGTGGTGAGTCTAGATGGAATGAAAAGACATATAAAACAAAAGGCAAGAAGATAGCTGAAAAGGTGATGTATTACTTTCCTATTATCCCTCGTCTGGAGAGACTTTACATGTGCCCTTCAGTTGCAAAAGATATGATGTGGCCATTTAAAGAAAAAGGAAATGATGGTCGTATTCATCATCCCTCTGACACAAAAGAATGGATCTCAATAGATAGAGAATTTCTAGACTTTGCTGCTAAACCATGAAATATCAGACTTGCTCTAGCTACAGAGGGATTCAATCCGTTTGGATTTATGAGTGCTTCAAACAACACATGGCCTGGACTATTAACCCATCTCAATCTCCCACCTTGGCTTCTTCTAAAGGAGCCATACATAATGATGTCTTTGTAGATCCCAGGTCCTCATATGGTTGGGAATGATATTGATAATTACTTAGAGCCATTAATTGATGTGCTTCAAAAACTTTGGGGTCAGGGAGTTAAAGTATATGATGCTTATAGCAAGAAAAACTTCACTATGTGGGAAATGATCTTATGGACCATAAGTGATTTTCCGACTTATGGTGACTTTTCTGGTTGGAGCACCCAAGCAAAAAAGGATTTAGGTTGCCCATCTTGTAATGTAGACACCTTATCCAAGTGGCTTCAATTTGGCAAGAAACAATGTTATGGTTTCCATCGACGTTTCTTGAAAAACAGTCATATTTATAGGTGTGATAAAAAAAGTTTCAATGGAGAACAAGATTTCCATCAACCGCCTAGGCGCTGGTCAGGTGATGATATACTACAACAATTTCAGGCTTGTACAAACATCACATTCGGAAAAACTAATAAATGTAAAATCTCTACAAGTGGACATCAGCCATTGTCGCCTGGATGGAATAAAATAAGCATTTTTTTTCAACTCCCGTATTGGAAATATCTGTTGCTGAGACATAATCTGGATGTAATGCACATAGAAAAAAAATGTTTGTGAGAACATCTTGAACACTTTGTTGGGCGACTCGAAGAAAAGTAAGGACAACTTACAATCTCGTCAAGATCTAAAACAATGGGGTATTCGAAGGGATTTGTGGCCAGTCGATTCAGGGAGCCATTATTACTTACCTCCAGCATCTTTCACAATGAGTATTACGGAGAAAGAGAAGTTTCTATCTGTTTTACAAACATTGAAGGTTCATGATGGATATTCTTCTAACATATCTAGGTGTGTAAACATGAGAGAGAAAAAACTATTAGCATTGAAGAGCCATGATTGTCATGTTTTAATGCAACAACTTCTTCTTGTTGCCTTGTGAAACTGCATAGGCCTAGATGTTTATAAACCTATTGCAAGCCTATTTTTATTTTTCAATAAACTTTGCTCATATGCTATTGATGTAGAAGAATTTAAGAAGCTTGAAGAAGACATTACTGTCACACTATGCCTGTTAGAGAGAGTTTTTCCTCCAGCATTCTTTACCATTATGATGCATTTGCCTATCCATTTAGCTTATGAAGCAAGAGTTGCCGGTTCTGTACGGTATAGGTTGATGTACCCCATTGAGAGGTACTTGAAGAAACTCAAGAATTATGTCAGAAATAAAGCTCAGCCTACCGGTTCTATTGTTAGAGGCTATTTGGCAGAAGAATGTTTGACATTTTGTGCTAGATATCTACCTAATTTTGACACAAAATTCACTCGTACTCCTCATAATGTTGATGACTCTCCTATTAGTGTGGGAGTACCGAAACACTTTGATGTGCAAACTTTAGAACAAGCCCATCGAAATGTACTATTTAATACTGACATGTTCGATGATTACAGAAGGTAATCAATTTTTTTTCCAATGTTAAATTGTTTCTAATATAGACTAACCACAACTTTGAATTTTTCCAATAACCATTGAACACATGATAAAGCTTCAAGAGGCTAAACCAAATATCACACTACGTGCTTTAGAAAAAAAACATGCAACACAGTTTGCTAGGTGGTTGAGAGAGCATGTAAGTAATTTATAAAATTAATCAAAATTTAATTTTGAAAGAGTATTTAATCCCTTCTTATTTTTATGTTGATAAATTAGGTAATACGTATGTGAATGGATCATCCAAAGGATGTTAGTGAGGAGTTGAGATGGATATCGCAGGGTCCTTCTATAGATGGAATGTCATATGAAGGCTATTCAGTAAATGGATACCGATTCCGCTCAAAACATGTTGAAAGTACTTCTACTACACAAAATAGTGGGGTCTAATTGGTGGCAGATACATCTAGTTATGCAAGTGGGAGGGATAAAAATCCTATTACGGCTACAATTACATATTATGGACAATCGGAGGAGGTCATTGAGCTATGTTATGTTCCAGACATAAAAATACCATTGTTTTGGTGTGCTTGGTTTGATGAAAGTTCTTCTAACGGTTTGCGCATTGACAAATATGGTTTCACAAAACTCAATTTCTCAAGGAGACACAATCAAGATGAGCCATTCACTCTTGCATCACAAGCAATGCAATGCTTTTATGTAAAAGATACTGATGATGATAATTGGTTCACTGTTTTGAAACTTCCACCTCGAAATTATTCTGAAGTACCTATCGTTGAGGATTATATGAGTGGGACACAATTTCATAGTGGTAGCAACCACACAAGTGATGATATCTCCTGGTCAAGGAATGATATGCATGGATCATTTGTTGCTAGCGAGCCCGAGGAATAAAGTTGTTTTGATTAGTTGTTGCAAACCTTAGTGAATGATCGTGCTTGCAATATTTTTCTTTGTGGATTATTATGTTTTGGTGCAAGGATATTGCCTTGTCATTTGTCCCTTTTTTATCTTATGTAGGATGAGGAATATTTTGTGTTGATGTAATATTTTTCTTTGTGGATTATTATGTATTGGTGCAAAGATATTGCATTGTCATTTGTCCCTTTTTATTTTTTGGATTATTATGTGCTTACAATGTTGTACATTTATTCCATAAACTGCTGGACTAACCTCTTACGCATTGCTACAATTGTTATGTTTTCATCTTATGCAGGATGAGGAACACAAGGTCAACTATGAGAGCTTCTACAACCCCGCCACAACCCACTACTACTTCACCTACAGTCTCCTATCCTTCAACTGAAGTAGGAGATGAGCATGAGGAACTTGAGGATGAACATGACCATCATAGATATGGAAGGGGCCCTGCAAGTGAGGTTAATCTAATTCCAAAACCAGGAGAGCAGCGACACAAGGTGGAATGGAATGCAGCAGGTAATGCAATTGGAAAGAACAGTATAAAGTTGAATAGTTACTGTGGCATATTAGCTAGAAAACCACAAATATGGAGTTTAGATCTACAATGGAGAGAGCAACCACAACTAGCATTTGAAGATAGAAAATCATGCATTGAGGTACTTAAGTAATTACAAAATCTTTTAGTCTAGACTTAGTGTATATTTTAAGACTTTTTTATTGTTTTTTAACATCTCCAAATATTTTCCAGAAATTCTTTGATTTGGGAGATCATCCAAATGCATGGAACTATGTGGATACTCACATTCACAAAGCTTTACAAAGTTGGAAGTCATGGGTTAAGAAAGATTACCATCTAAAGTATAAGGATAATCCAGATTTGATGAGGAAAAAGGTTGAGCAGAATGCATCATTAGATATTTGTCAGTTTGATAATCTTGTTAAACAATGGTCTTATGAGAAGTCTGAGGTAATATCAAATAAATATATAATAATTTATCTTTCATGTATAGTGTTTAGTAAGTAAATTTTTTTATATAGAAAATTGCTGCCACAAATAAGGTTAACAGGTCAAAAAAACAAATGCATCATACTACAGGATCCAAACCATGGAGTTGTTATAGGGAGGAAATGGTATCACCTTTCACTTTGTATTTATTTCCAATGAGTTCTAAATAAGAAATTGTTTAGCTAGTAGTAATAATCCTATTATTTGATTTATGAAAGAAAACTGCGGAAGGGGAGCCAACTCAAAAAGAATTTTTGAAGAAAGTTTATGAGAACAACCCGTTGGTGGTAATTTATTCAATATTTTAATAAATAATATATTAAATTTTCAAATAAAACTTGTCTAGTTTGTACATTGACTTTGTTCAAATAATGGCAGGATGAGATAACTGATATTGTTGAAAATGAAGTTACAAATGGTGAAGTAACTGATCCAACACAAATCGATGAGGTGACATGTCGTGCCTTCTTGCGTGTAGTCAACCCCGTAAAAAAGAATAGGGTTCGTGGTATTGGACTCGGACATGCCGCGGAAGGGAATACTGGGAAAGCTGCCAAAATTCGGTATGAAATGTTATTGTGAGAAAGTATTGCAAAAGATGTAAGTAATTTAACAAATTTGTAAGTGTCATATGATATTGTCATTATTGTCTTCTAAAAGTATATTTCATTGTAGAATAAATTAAAAGAGGTTGCCCAAGAAATGAAAAACATGCAAAAATCTTGGTCCCAATTTATAACATGGGTGCAACAAAATCAGATTGTTTGATGGCAACAATCGAGTATCAGATTAAACTTATTGATATAATATTACAACATAAATAGAATTTGTTTTATTATCTTCTATATTTTCAATAGGCGGAATCAGCTAGAAGTACACAGTTTGGCCCGACGAGTGTGTTTCCAAATCTGCCCCCTTCTGGAGTATTTCAATCTTCTGTTGGTACAACATCATCAAATTTTGGAGCACAGGTACATATTCACAAATTTAAAGAATTTTAAATTTTTATAAATAACAGAAGTTGAAAATGAGAATCTTGCTTTAAAGGCTCAAATGTTTTCAAATGAGGCTTCTCCTGGTGTGTTTTCTACTCAAGCTATCTCAAATGGTATCAATGGGCCAGGGCTTACATTTCAGTCACATGTATGACATTACATACATTTTTTATAATGACTTATCTGAAATAAACTCCTTCTCATGCTATCAATTTTTTTTGAAGCCACATTTTTTTCAAAATGGGCCTCTGACTATTTTGTTTCCCACTCAAGGTGGTGTGAGTGGATCCTAGGTATAAATATAAAATATATATTACTGATATTTTCCTATTCATGTTCAACTTTATTGAAAACTTAAATTCTTTTCAAGCATCAATATTTCCCAAATGGTCATCCTATTGGTGCGTTTCCCGCTCACGGTGATACAAGTGGATCACAGGTATTTATATAAATGTATTATCAAATGTGTTGTTATTTATGATCATCTTAAATTGAAAATTTAAATTATTTGTCAGCATCAATATTTTCCAACTTCAACTCGTACTGGTGCGTTTCCGGCTCATGGTGGTACAAGTGGAGAAAATCATGTAAGGGATACTGCAACGGAAGACGTTCATAATGCTTGAAGAATTGTTATGAAGCCTCACAATTCCATGGATAGAGATAGTATTTAGAAAATGTGTTTGAGATCCATAGGGAATTAGATCATATGTTCCACCTTGTAGTTAACCATTGTCAATCTATCAGAATACTCATTCACCTCATTCTTTGTATTCTTCTTCTTTATCATATACTAAACTTTTCTTCTTACCATTCTTTTTTTTTACTTACTCACATAGTTCGTTCTTAGTTTTTCATATTATTTGGTATTTTCTTGACATTTTAATTGATGTTTATCAACATGTGAAGCTTCCTTGGATTCCATGAGATCCACATTTTAAATTTGTTTTCTAACTGTTCTTTCCATGTAATTGCTACTGCTATCATGACATGATATAGAAGAGAAGACTTGTGTGTGTAGTAGCTACCATATGGAATTGGTGGGTTCTCAATGGCTGTGTTTGGGAGAGTTGTGGTGGTATCTATACCAACTCTGTTGATGTTGGTGTTGATCTAGTAGGCAAGGTTGGTGCTGATCTATACCAACTCACTTGCCTCCTATATATTTTACACACACCTCAAGTCAACCAATATTCTTATTCCTAGTTTCCTACTGACTGATGCTTCATATATTGCTTAAAGGTTACCATAATACCATATATATAAATAAATAACATTACATATAATTAAATAAGTATAGAAATAATATAAAAAAATTAAAATTAAAAATGTCTAGCCCCCCCAGGCCCCTATGGGAGCACCTGGCTGCCTATACAACCTCCTAGACTTTGTATTGTACTTCATATGCACATTTGTTAATTTTTTTGAATGTCTCATAACTTGTAATTCTGACTTAGTTTGTTAGACTATGTGCAAATTCAAGAGAAGTTGTCAGTTCTCCTGTTGAGCATTTGACTCTCCATTACCAAGTATTGTATTTTTAGTCCCTTTTTATGAGTAAATTGCATCAAATCAGTATCTTCTGTTTCTTACATACACCATTATGTTGATGAGACTTTTCCAAAGCTCCTAGTTATGAAATGGGCTATGTATGTGTAAACATCAACCCAACATTATGCATTGATATAATTACTTGAGAACATCCTTAGATTATGTCTCTTATTGACAAAAATGAGCCTTACAACAAGAAAGATCCTCCAATAGTGAGATCTGCTATATAAGTTCATTGGAAACATGTACCAAAGAAGTAAATTCCCTCATGACCAACTGAGCAGGACTACTACAAAGACAAAGTGCCTGATTTTAGAGTCAATTGATGTGAGAAATAATTAAATTCAATAATGCAACTTAAATTCACATAGTAGGTTCTTCACTTGGTCCATGAGGTGTTTGTCAGTGCCCTGACCTCAGAACCTATTCTTTGTTTTTATTAGCTCATCAAGAGCTCTATAAAATCAATAGAATAACAACATGTTCGAAAGTTAAGCCATTTCTTGCTAGAAACAATCGTTGATACCTAACTTAAAATATGCAGAGCCTGTCTGAAAATAATCTGTTGATCCCTCAAGCTTAAAATATGAAGAGACTTTCCATTGTGTATCTGATCCATTCAAGGAACCCCCCCATTTGATAAAGTGGGGTCATTACTTGCAAGCCCTGGTGTATATATCATTTTAATTGAGTTCCAAAGAACCTAGATTTCACCTCATAAGCCTCAGGCCTCCACTCAATGGAAATTTTAAAAGCCAATCTTCTTTATAGTTCTTAGTGCTTTGTTAGAGATGACATGAGGTTCTAACATCACCACAACATGTGGTTTGTTTGTAGTGCACACGTCCTTTGTGGTATTGACGATGGCTTAGATAGTCTATTCAACATTAAGCATCAGTTTCATCATATAATGGTATAATCAAATTTAATGATTCATTGTAGCTTTGGATATTCATTCTTTTTCACTTATTGTTCAATAGTATGAATGAAATAACAATGTCTATATTGTAACTTCGGAATAAGCGACATTCAGAGAAATAGCATATCATGTAAACATAACGGGTGAAGTACCATTTCCTTGTTTTTGTTGAATATCTTTTTCTATTTTGGTAGAGTTGCTGGGCTGTCTTGGTTGGAGCTACTTCTATGAGTGGCAGTACTGTTATCGGCTGCTTTCCTTGTGCGATGTTGTTTATGTGCGCTTGATGGTGTTTTTTTCTCTTGAGTGGATGATCTTATCCATTTGTGGAGTGGCAGAGCTCTCTCAAGTGGTTGATGAAGGTTATGTTTGCTGGGATCTGCTGCCTTCTCCTCTGTTTGTTGGAAGATGGTCTTTATGTCTGCCCTGTGGTTATGGTTTTTGGTTGGATCTGTAGTTTTTCTTGCTTTGTATGTAGCGAATTATAATAGTTTGGAGATGGTTGAGCTTATGATAGAGCTATCTTTCGAGTTTGGCAGTTGTCTGTTGTTCTTTTGATTGTTGTTTAGTTGCTGTTGGGAGCAGCTGATCTTTTCTAGTCTGTGGTCTGCTTGGCGAGGCCCTTCTGTTTGACCTTTTCATAGGTTTAAGACTTTCTATCAGGTAGGAATCTTCACAATCGATGTTGTTTATGAGCGCTTGATGGTCGTTTTTTCTGAGTTGGATGAATGTATAGCTCGTTTGTATGGCTTGCAATGCATGTCTTTATCACCATTTTGTTTGCAGTGATAGCAGTGAATTACCCTCTCTGTCTAGTTTGGGAGATACCATCAGAATTTTTAGAGGATACACAACTTCGTTAATATGCAATATTAATTCTTTTCTAGTAACTGGCCTTGACTTGAACTGGTAGGGCATTTATCTAATTGCATTTAACATTCTGATTGTCATGGAGCATATGTAATAATGCTTCTTTTGAATTGCTAAATTTTGTAATCCTTGACTCAAGCCATTTTAAATCTTGAACATATGCAAGAAATATCAACAATCTCACTTAAAATCCAACTATCTGTGATCATTTGACGAGACTGAAGAAATGGAGCTAGCCAATCTACTTATATTAAATCTTCATGTCTTCTTCCATACTGTCCACTTGATACAATTATTTCTGTTCTGACATTTCAGCTACAAATATAATGAAGAGTAACATCTTAAAGGGTTCATGTTCAACAACCTATAGGATTATGAAGACAAGGTTTTTTTGACTTCCGATCAGATAAGCATACTACGAAGACAATTATTGCTGCATATAGTATGGTTGCTATAGCTTCCTTGTATGAGGTTTGGTGTCTTCTTGGTGAAGGAGATTGAGGTCTTTTAGCAACCTAATGATTATCGCACCCATACAGAAAATGGGTTAATGGACATTCATATACATCATTTGAGGTATATTATGCAACTTATTTTACCCTTTATGTTAAGTTATACTATGCTCATCATTCGCCTTGCTAAATATGAGAATTTTGTTGTTGTGATATTCATTTTTATGCAGATGTTGTAACCCTTCAATGTTAATAAAATCTGCAACAAAATAGACATATTTTCTCAAAATTTAAGAATCTATTTGACTGGCGAGGAGCTCGAAAGAATTGAGAAGATTTACAAACAAGTCATGAAGCTAGTTCTTGAAATTAACAAGTCGTATATAACTTAGAAGCTTCACAAATTCACCCCTGGTTTAACATTTATTAGGTAGACCACGAGTTATACTGTTTTTAATTGCAGCTTCTTTCAGCCAGACATCTTAACAACTCAAATATAACATACACGAGGGGTTTAATTAAAATTTTCTTTGTTAAGTTTTTATTTTAACCAACAGTTTTTGTACTTTCCAGCTCAAATACCATTTTGTATGAACTGAACATGGCACCCATGTTACCTATAGAATTCATTTGATCCATTTTCTCTTAGTGTATTTACTTTTATTGATTTGGAATATAATACAATTTCTTCTCATTATTTCTTAAATAGTTATTTGCAGTTGGAAAATATGTTCTTGTCCATAAACATAAAGAAGCAGAAGAAAGACACAGGCCTCACTCTTAATCAAGGAGCAGATCCCACATATCATGTTCTCAGTCATGCTCAACATCAAAGGCGTCAGATAGATTTTAGAAGGAGTACATATATGAGAACCTCGAGAACCCTATCTTGACATGCAAAGCTTTGGTTGGTCGACTCATTCAAAAGGGAGATGGTCATTGTTTCTGAAGATGGCACATAAGACTAATTTATGTGTCTATGGTCGTTAAGGTTAGTATTAATTACCTCTATCAGAAATTATGCATTTGCTGTTTAAGAACGGAAGAGATGAACTGGTTACTTGAAAATGTAAATTTGTACAATCAAGTAAAAGTATGTTAAGTATCATGCCTAGAAGATTTTTCATATTAAGATTATTACTTTGGACTACATTGGGAGGATTGGTTTTCAAATCCCCTCATTTTGTTTTCTGTGTAAGAGGCAATGTGAAGATGCAAAGAACATAAAATTTTGCCTGCTTCTACATTAATGAGATCTGGGATAGAGCCTAAAAGGATATTCTAATTAGCATCATTGTTGTGGATACCAGAAATTAGAACACTCTTAGTAGTATCATTTTGAGTGGGAATGGGCACTTACTACTTGCACAGGCAGTTGGCTGGAAAAATGGAAATAAGCATTAAGCAGGCACATAATTCAAATTCTACTGCGATTGGGTGATACTATCAGAATACTCATTCACCTCATTCTTTGTATTCTTATTCTTTATCATATACTAAACTTTTCTTCTTACCATTCTTTTTTTTATATAGATTGTTCAGCCTACTGAATTGCTATTGATAATCTTCCATTGGTTGACATGTTTCTAATAATATTTGTTACAGAACCGGAAAAGTTATTCTCAGCAGTGGAGATAGGTGGAGATAAATCTGACATTCATGTTAACTCTGCTTCTACTACTAAGTTGGCTAATGGTGAACCATTACTGAATCCAGACCAACCGATAAAGCAGTCGAGACGGTGTAGAAAATCTTGCGAGCTAGGTACTGCATCTGAAAAGTGCAAAGATGTAGATGGGTTATTTGATTCTTCACATGGTGGTGTAACAGACTTTAATGTTGTCGAGAAACCCAGCTCTACAACTACACATGGTTGCTCCCCGAATGACAATGGTCTTGATAACAGCTCTGAGGTTCCTGTAGAAATTTTGAATGTTAAGCTTGCTGATGTACCAAAAGCCACACAATATGTTGATGTTGCTGGCATCTCTTCAAATCCTGAAGGACTGAATCTTGAAACTTGTCAGCGCAAAAATAAGACTTCACGTACCCAAAAGAGATTAAGTGGTAGGCATGGTAAGTTTGATAATGTGGTTTTTATTTTATAGATTATTTTGAGCTTACGTATAACTTGGTGGCATTTCAGCTATGATAGTTTGGTCCTAATTGTTGGAGGATCAGGCATGACTCCAATGCTAAGCATTTTGGAGGAAATAGCATCTTTCAAAAATAGCACGATCACACACCTATAAAGAATCAAGTTGATCTACGCAGTGAAGAAAGCACAAGACCTTTCAATGTTAATGCCCATTTCACACCTTCTTCAGCAATCCTCTTCACCCTTACACTTCAAGTTGCAAACATTTGTCACACAGGAAAAACAGATGCATGCCACCACATTGACATCGTAGTGGAGCATGAACTCTATGCTGGATAGAGGCATGATGTCCAACATTCCTCTCAACATTATCAAAGTTTGTCATTGGCTAAATGAGTGATAAAGTCAAAATTTCGATATATACTTACATTGAAATTTGTATCGAATAAGGGGAAAAGGCCGATGTCCTCCCCTGTGTAATGAACAATTTTTCTATGTGAAATAAAAAGGAATGTTTCAAAAGAGTGATTTGTTATAGTTTTTGTATCTTATTAACTAAATTCGTTTATTAAAATATTCTTTGTGCCTGATAGAAGCCAAAAAAATATTAAAAATATAAGAAAGTTAAAACCTCATTGACAAATAGGAAAATATAGATCACAATTGTAATTCATGATAAAATAAGTATATTTATGAAGGCCCTAGAACCTCATTGAAAGTTGTGAAATTAGCCTTCACAAATGTATTTGGGAGGCCTGGGAATTATTTTTGTGAAGGTCAAATAATCCTTCAAAAAAAGTATTTGTGAAGGCCCTAGAACCTCATTGAAAGTTGTGAAATTAGCCTTCAACAATGTATTTGGGAGGCCTGGGCAATTTTTTTGTGAAGGTCAAATAGTCCTTCAAAATAGTATTTGTGAAGGCTACAGTCTCTCATCAAAGTATTTGTGAAGAGGCTTTTAGAGTAGGACTTTTTGTGAAGGAATGGCCTTCAACCAAATTTTTTATTGAAGGAATTAATATACATTTGTGAAGGAATCATCCTTCACAAAAAGTTACATTTCCTGTAGTGTTTGATATTATAAATGGCCTATTAGATGCAAGCATTTTTAAATCTTGGCATTTGTGGGATCTTTATGCTTGTACTATATATTCTACTTAGCAGGTGTGGTTGTGGTTTTTCGAAGTATATGAAATAGTTTTTTTCTATTGCATATGACAAATCCTATTCCAAATTAGGTTAACACCGATGATTTTATTATAACTAAATTTTGTATTTTTTATCAGGACTATTAGTTTTTTATCATAAGTAGTATTAATGAATTTTCAATTTTGAAACTAAATTGATAATTCTATTTGTTATTGATTTGTGCTTCTGGTTCCAGTAATTGCCTTTATTACCTATTTATTGTGGTGTTTGTGCTTTGTATTTGACTAAGGTAGGAAAGTGTTCCTCCGTATAAAAATCCTACGAACTTGTGGCTATATACCATGCTTGTATTCTATGTTCTACATAGCATGTGTGGCATCTTTGTAAATCTAAAATCATTTTCTATTTGCATTTGATTAATGCTCAGTTTTTGAAACCTGATTCTTTAAGTGTATAAAATCAAGGTTCAATTTAAAATACATTAGGACAAATCAGGTCCACTTAGACCAGGTCAGTTCAGTTAAAAACTCTTGTCGTGGTTGTTTGATATGATGAATGGCCTATCAAATGCAAGAATTATCACATGCTAACATGTGTTTGATCTTTGTAAGCATCTACATTCAATTTTTGGTTGCACTCAACCTACCCTATTCCAATCTAGGGTAGCATACACCAAATCAATATGTGCTTTTATATGACTCATTTTTGTTGCTGATAAAATCAGAGTAAATATATTGATAATGTTGTACTAGATTTTTATCATAAATATTAGTCTTTTTACCATAAGTAGTTTATATGAACTTGTAGTTTTGAAATTTATTGATAATTCTATTCTACATAGGCTTTTGCTTATGGCTCATATAGTTTATTCTAATACCTAGAGATTATGGTGTATGACACTCTCAACTTGTCTAAGATAGGGAAGTCATTCTCTATCTTAATTCCCTTGAACTTGTAGCCATAAATTATGCTTGCATTCTATGTTCTACTTTAGCATGTGTGGCACCTTTGTAAATCTAAAATCATTTTATGGTTGGTAGTTTTCAAAATCACAAACAAATTTTGAGATGGTTCTATATATTAGTTTTGTAATCATAAGTGTTAGTATTTTTATCATTTGTAGTTTATATGAATTTTCCATTTTAAAATTAATTTATTAATTTATCCTTTCTAGGTTCTTGCTTATAACTAAGGTGGTTGGTTCTAATACATATAGACTTATAGTGTGTGCTACACTCTTTTAATAAGACATGCAAGTCTTCATCCATCTAAAATCCCTTTTAACTTGTGGCTATAGATTATGCTAGTAATTCATGTTCTACTTAGCATGTCCAGAATCTTTGTAAAGTTAACAATAATTTTGGTTGCACTGGACCAATCATCATAGTTTTTTGTTTTCAAACCTATTTCTTAAATTTGGTCTAATTTTGATTACATTAGGTCAAATCAGCTCCAATCAGAATAGATCAGTGTATTCAAACACTCTTGCCCGTATTTTTATCCAAACTTAGTTGACTAATTAGGTTGTTTGATATAATGAGTGTCCTATTAGTTGCAAACATTCTCAGATCTTTCTTATATATGATCATAAATGTTTTACTTAAGATTTGGTGATCTATCTAATTGTTCAAACCTGGTTTTTAAAGTATACTAAACCAGTTTAGGGAAAACAAGGCCAATTTATATTAAATTAGATGAAATCAGTTCCTATCGGACCAAGTAAGTTTAGTAGAACACTTATGTCATGGTTTTTATCCCTACTTATATTAATGAGTAATTAAATACAAGCATTATCAAATATCATAAGATGTGATTTATCAAATTCTTAAAATGGATTTAAAGAGAATATCTCCTGCTAAAAAAACTATTGCACTTATATTTTTGGAGTTGAGAATATTGATGTTGCACACATTTCATATTATAAATTTATATATATTACCTGGGTGTTGTTTGGAAGCTAGTGAGGAACAACCCATTCAATAAGCTCCCTTGATATAAGAAGGTGGTATTGTCTTGTAGCACCAGCAAAGTCAAAGACTACAGGCTTCCCAGGATAGAAACCATTGTTATCTTTCTCTTGACTTTTACAGACTCCAGATGTTCCCAGCTTTGTTATTAGTTTACTGTGGTGATACATTAAAGAAATTATTATAGTGGTATAAAATAGATGCATCAAATATGAGTTTTTCTTACAATAAGACCAGGTCTGTTTAGTTAAATACTCTTACCATGATTTTTGTCCAAACGTATACGAATGGCCTATTAAACACAAGCATTCTCAAAATATTCCTTATATAAACACAAATGTTGTACTTAAAATGTTATCTACTTAATTCTTAAAGTGGATTAACTAGATAATATCATTTGCTAAACACAACCTATTGCGGGAACGATTCAAGAGGTAATAATATTGGTGTTACTTTCATTTCCTATTATAAATGTTATATATATTACATGGGGTGTTGTCTTCTGGCAGCATCCAAGCACAGCCCAAGCAACAGTGTTCTTTGATAGCAACAGGCGGTCCTTGATAACAGCCGACAATTTTATGTTTTCGCAGTAGTAAATCAAATCCTACAAACTTCCTAGATAGTAACAACCAATGTTGATGTGTTGGTGTTCCCAGACTCAAGATGTTCATAGCTTTGTGATTAGTAGACTGTATTGAGACATCAAAGTGGTGAGGCTAGAGGTATTTAAAAAATGCACCAAATATTAGTTTATCTCATCCATGAGGACCAAAGAAACCAATCATGAAAAAGATGGCAGCGACAACGAGAATTGGAAATGCATCACATGGGTTTATGGACATGTCCGCTCTTCCATGTGCATTTGAGGAGACAATTAGGAAGACATTGGCAGTGAGAATGGGGTGTCTTCGAGTAGTTCTTGCTAGAGGTAGGGGGTGTGGTGAGGGAAAACTAAATAGGTGTGTTGCAATGTTTGTATGTTTCCTTCGTATGTGCCTATCGGATGCAATTTTTGTTAATGTTCGATATTGTAAATCTAACTGCCGTTTGAAAGTAGAGATGAAAGAGAAGTTGTACATTTATTTTATTTTGAAATTATTTCTTTTTTTTATTTGCTTGTCATGCTTGTACGATAAGGGTAGTTATTGTTGATTAAAAATGAGATAGTAAGAATGCAGTCAATTGTTGGGTGGGGGGAGTTAATGAGGGATATGGTCAACTACAGGGTGAGGGAAGTTGAGGATGAGGTATGTTTTAGCTAGAAAGGAGTTGTGGATGACCTTGGCTATGAAGAAGTGGGGAGGACTAAGGATGTGGTCAATCGTAGAATGGTGGGAGTTGAGGACGTGGTCAGTTTTAGCGGGATGGGAGAGCAGTTGTTAGTAGGCCCCCATTACGGAAATTTGGATATTTTTTATTTTTTACACAACTAAAACATGTAAAAAACTGGAGAAAAAAATGTGAGAATAGTGTGGAACAACCAGGAAGCAAGTATTTCAAAAGAGATTAGCTATCCAGATGAATACTCTGAATAAGAACTCCCAAGTCCTTCCCAACGTACAAACACGCTGCCCTAAAAATTGAATGCATAGAAATTGTGTGGGAGAGAGGGAGACTGAAAGATAGGAAGTGATTAAAGAGAGTGAATGTAGGTGAGAAAAAAAAGGAAAACTTACTTTTGTTAATAACTTTTGAACCGTAACATATCATTTCACGAAATACACAAAGTTGCACTATTTACAAAAAATATATTATAATATGATCAAGTTTGACATATTTATAAAAAAAATATATATATAATTTAGAAAGGAGAGATAATGTGATTGTAAATGGTCAAAAAAGAGGAGAGACAAAATTATTTTTCTTATAATTTTCAAATCCTAATGAATTATAAATGAAATAAAAAATTATATGTTACTAACAAAAAGTATTTTAAAACAAGACTAATGCTGGTATACTTTTTTTTTGGGAAGTCAAGAGGTAGTTTTATTCATCCCACCCTCCTCGTGCAGGTGAAGCAGACATACTTTGATAATTAGTTTTTAACAAAATATTTAAAACACATGAGACATGTTATAACATGGAATAACACATGTATAACATGTGTAACCGTTGGTGTCCATGGTAGTTTATTCCATGTTCTCCCATGTCAAATGTATATTATGTCATGTTATCTATGTTATCCATGTTATCAATGTTATTCGATGGTATCAATGTTATTTGATGGTATCTCTGTTATCCATGTTGTCTATAACACATGGACATGTTATAACATGTAATACCACATTGTATAATATGTGCGGGCCCATGTTGTCCTATGGTAGTTTTTTCAATATTATCTCATGTCAAAGTGTATGTTATTTCATGTTATCTATGTTATCTATGTTATCTATGTTATTTCATATTATCTATGTTATCCATATTATCTATGTTATCTATGTTATCCATGTTATTCTGTATTTTACATGGACTAGGGATAGCATGCATTTGAATCGGAGATAACGTATGACACTACTTTCCTCATATTTTAATATTTTTCTCTCTCTTAAAAAAATCAAACTTGAGACAACATACAATTATATTTGAGATATCATACATTTGTAATATATTACTTTTTTTTTTTTGATGAACCCAGCGTGCCACTCCTTCCATTAACTGACCAAAATAACGGGATATATACAGTGCATAGGCCAACGCCCAAAGAAAAAAAGAAGAACAGCAAGATAGAGAAAAAAGAACGCCTGACAACAAAAAAGACTATCTGTACAGCTTTAAGCGTGTAAAGCTCTCGTATCTATGCAAACAGCACTCCATATATCTATAGAACTCCTGTTAGCGCCCCCAAAAATCCTCACATTCCTTGCCAACCAGATCTTCTGTATAATCAGACCAGCAGCCGTTTTTTCCTCTCCAGAAAACTGCAGCAAGTCGCTCAAAGAGCTAGGCTGAACCCCATAGCTCCCTTTGAAAGCATTCCACAAAACAGACCCAAACGTACACTCAAACAACAAATGGTGCAAACCCTCCTCCTCATTACAGCAGAGAGCACACCTTGTAGCCATAGAAAACCCAGCTCTTTTCATATAATCGCAAGTGGGAACTTTGTTAAGGAAGCATTTCCAAAGAAAACAAGAAGTACTTCTCGGAAATTTGGCTTTCCAGACCCAACTAGCCCAATTGACCTTCCTTCCACTCCTTCTAGAAATCTTCCAGCCATCTTTGATCTTGAACTCACGCTTCCCATCACATAGAATATGGTCCTCATCATCAATAAGGTCCTTCATCCCACTAACAGCAGTGCGAATCACATCAATACCTCTGATGTTAGGCAAATTCCAGTTGCTGTCCAAAACACACGAGGCAATACTGCAATTAGGACCTTTACCCATGCGAAGGATCATATGATCATCACATAAATCCAGCATCTTCCTTTTGCCATGAAGCCACGGGTCATTCCAGAAATGAAAAGTTTTACCATTCCCAACACGAAACTCCAAATTAGCCTTCAACATATTCCTTGAACTCAACAGCTTCCTCCACATCCATGGGGCAGTAGACTTGCACCCCACAGACCAAATGGAATCATGTTTTATGTATTTTTCGTGCAGCCATTTCACCCACAAAGAATCTTTTCTATTGGCTACATCCCACAAATTCTTCAGCAGACCAGCCTTAGACCAGTCCTCCACCAACCGAACTCCAAGACCTCCTTCCTCCTTAGGTTTACAGATTTGATCCCAAGACACCGTATGGATATGTTTCCTCTCTTTTGAATCCCCCCAAATAAAGTTCCTCATGTGTTTCTCTATATCTAGCACCACTGCCTTCGGGAGAGGAAAAGCGGATGACCAAAACACATGATATGTCGATAGGGTGGATAAAACCAACTCCACACGACCAGCAAAGGACAGCAAATTTCCTTTCCAAGTATCAAGTTTCCTTTTAATCTTATCAGTAATCGGAGCACACATCGCCTTGGTCAACCTACCAGTGAAAAGGGGAAGACCTAAATATCTGACCGGAAGATCCACTCTATCAATATTAAGAGCTTTCTTGATACTCTCCAGTTGCATATCAGCTCCTTTACTCAAGAACAATTGACTCTTAGTGTTGTTGAGCCTCAACCCCGAAATAGAACAGAAAGTATCCAGCACTTCAGCCAGCTGTTGGGCATTCTTACTATCCGCCTTAGTGAACAAGAGAAGGTCATCAGCAAAAATAATGTGAGAAATCCCAAAGCTATCCGAAGCCCTAAGAGGGGAGATCAAATTCTCCTTAACAGCAGCCTCCATCACCGAAGTAAAACCCTGCATAGCCAGAACAAAAAGATAGGGGGCTAGAGGATCGCCCTGCCTCACCCCATTTGAAGCCTCAAAGGGAGTAGAAGGGGAACCATTAATCAAGACTTGAAAAGTTGCAGTGTTAAAACACACATGAACCCAAGACAGCCAACAAGGGGGAAACTTCATCTTATCCATCAAAAAAAGAACGTAGTCCCTTCTCACAGAATCATACGCTTTAGAGAGGTCAGCCTTGACACATAAAGCAGGAGGACCACTGACCGAAGAAAAAGTACTCAACATCTCATTTGCTAAAAGAATAGCATCACTAATAACTCTGCCTTTGATGAAAGCAAATTGATTTTTAGAAATCAGATTAGGAAACACATCCCTAAGTCTATTTGCCATAATCTTTGTAATGATCTTGAACATTACATTACAAAGAGAAATAGGCCGGAAGTCTTTGAGATTTGTAGCTCCATGTACCTTTGGAATAAGAGTGATAAAGGACCTATTGCATTCTCTCAAAAGCTTCCCAGACTCAAAGAAATTCAGAATAGCTTTGGTAACATCATCCCCAACAATCGACCAGCAGTTCTTAAAGAAAGCTCCATTAAAACCATCCGGACCCGGAGCCTTATCCACATTAAGATTATTTACAACCAGGTCAACTTCCTCCTTAGTGACCCTCTTACTCAGATTATGGATTTGAGAATGATTTAGCATAGGAAGCTCCCACTTTTGGTTCCAGAGAACAACATTCGAATCTGAAGAGTTGAATAAAATTCTGTAGAAACTCACAACATGGTCAGTAATCTCCTCCAAATTACTAAAGGATTTGTCACCCTCATTAAGAAAATGAATGCTGTTATGAATCCTTCTGGTCTTGAGAGTAGCATAAAAGTAAGAAGAATTTCTGTCACCCTCTTTAAGCCATATGGCTCTAGATTTCTGCCTCAGAAAACTCTCCTCATCAAGAATAGCTTTACTTAGAGCTTTCCTCTTTTCAGACAACCTGCCTTGTAGCTGTAAATCACTAGGATCATTGTCAACCATATTTTGTAATTCAAGAGCTTCAGTTTCTAACTCTTTAGCTATCGAAGAGAAGTTACCAACATGAACTTTATTCCAATTCAACAAGGCTTCCTTAACAGCATTCAGCTTTCTATACACTCTATACATAGGAGCCCCTTCCACCAACACATTATTCCACGCCTCACTCACAACCTGATTGAAACCAGGCTGCGTGATCCAGCTATTAATGAACCTGAAAGGTATGCTCCTCCTTCTATTAGTTTGTAGATGCAATAACTGGACCCGATGATCACTTATCATATTAGAAATAACCTCACACCACATAGTAGGAAACAAACCCAAGAAATTCACATTACAAAAGGATCTATCAATCCTAGAGAAAGTGCTAACACCCTTAGCACTATGGCTGTCCCAAGTGAAGAACGGCCCCTTGGATGGAATCTCAATAAGACCAGTAGTGTCCAGCGAATTATTGAAATCAGTCATACTTTTATTTGTGGGTGGCTGCTTTCCAAGTTTCTCATAAGAGAACCTCACCGCGTTGAAATCACCAAGGACGCACCATGCTTCCATGTTCATCCTCGCAATAGAATTTAAAGAATCCCACAGAACAGATCTCTCATTATCACCATTAGAGCCGTAAACAGCAGAAATATAGAATCTAGACTGACTACTCTGCAAACCAATCTCACAATGCACGATCTGCTCATTATCAAGCAACTTATTAATCACAATATCATGATCTCTCCACATAACAAGAATCCGAGTATAAGAATAATAGTCCTCATTCGAGATATACTTTGCTCCCTGCCAAACATCCTCCACAATCGCTTCAATATCTTCCTTCCTCGTTCTCGATTCTAAGATGATATACACATCAGCCTTCAACCTACTAATCTCACCTCGAATGCGAGGGATTTTATTATGGATCCCTCTCACATTCCAGGCGCAGATCGATAAAGGTCTATCCATTTGAGATGATTGGGACCCCCCTACTCGCATTGCCTTCCCCTGCATCACCTTCTCCCAGATTCTCAAGCAGAGAAAATTTATTTAGACCCAAATGGATGTTCCTCACAGCAGACACAGGCTTCGCTGCGACCCTTGGAGGAGATTTAGAACTCCGCCTCTGCGTCTCCCAGACTGGCGAAGGTGAAGGAGTGATCATCTTACCTTTCTCATTCTGTGTACTTCCTACGGTTCTGCTAATAGAACTTTCAGTAACCTGCACCAACTCTTCCACTGCATCACTGAACTCCTCAGTTTCCTCCTCCCCCGTTTGAGCTTTTTTCTTCTTCGGCAACCACATTTTTTTCTTCGATCTGTTCTCCACAATTCCCTGCACTGCAATTTTAACTTTGTCCTCACACAGCCCCGACTCATGGCCAAAATTGTGACAGACTCCACAGGTATCTGGTCTCCACTCATACTCAAAACGAATTTTATCAATTTGTCCATCATCACTCTGAAGTTCCATCTCCTCCGGAAAAGAGAAGTCAGATGGTATCATCACTTGCAGCCTTGCGTATTCTAGCCTTGAGTACTCCGCAGTAAGTAGATCTGTCCGCAACGGCTTCCCAAGAACAGAGCCAATCTTCATAAACATCTCATCATCCCAAAGTTCTAAAGGCAGATCGTGAATCTTGGTCCAGATCGGAATTTCTGTAAATTTCATCTTCTCCATTGGTTCTCCTCGCTCCCACTTCTTCAGAATCAGTGGCTTCCCGGCGATGAACCATGGTCCTCCATCCAGTGCCGTTGCCATATCTTCCTCATTAGAAAATAGCAAGATGAAGAACCCCCTTCCTCTAGCTCTGATCTCAATCGACCCCTTAACTTTCCACAGATGTGCCAGGTACCTCACTAACGATGGCCAATGCGGATTTAAACCGACTATGTACCCCGCCGCCGCCTTACTCCATCGTTGCAGGTTCCTTTCCGCAATGCTCTTTGAGTACAGAAGCTTGCCGTCAACCACTTGAACATCGAGCTTGGTGAAGACAGGCTTGGTAGATGTCGGCTTCGTCGTGACCAGATCTGCCCACGATTTTGCTTCCTTCGAGACCCCAATCGACGCCGGCCTTCTCCCAATCTCCTTACTCCCAGTATTAGTAACCTTCGTAGCATTCGACGGTTCTGCTACATTGACAACCCCTGCCACTTCCGATGAACTGGCCGTCGCCGCAGCCCCCTTGACCTTCTCCGGGACCGCCAGTGGACTCTCCTCCGGTGTCGCCACTGGAATCGCCTCTCTAGACTCGCCACCCGCTCCCATGTTATTATTATTACTTTTATTTTGTTAAAAGATTCGTTAGCGTTTGAGATTTATAAGAAAAATAATTTTCACTCTCCTCCCATTTTACTTTTAGAATCACATTATCTCTCCTTTTTTATATTGTACTTTTTATTTATTTTTAAATTCGTCAAACTTGACCTTGTTGGAAAGTATTTTTTTTCTAAGGGACACAAAGGTGTTTACTTCGTCAAAAAAATCACTATGATTTAATTTATATATGAACAAAAATAGTTTGTTGTTTTCTCTCTCTCCTACAACTACTCTCTCTACCCACTCCCCTCCAACAATCTCTCTCTCTCCCTCTCCCTCTCGGCCTCTCCAACGTCTCTCTCTCTCACACATTGACAAGAGCAATAACCACTAATATGGATCCGGTGAGGATGATCGTAGAGACACCAGTCATTATGTTTCTCGGACAATGTGTCATAGCGCGCACATGTGCACTTCCGGTTTTTCGTATGGGCAGTCATCCGCGTAGCATTTCTCATTTCAAAATGTTGACTGTTAATTGGCTAATGCTTATTCTAAAGAATGAAAATTACACAACTGTAAATTGATGGAAAAACTTCCTCTTTTTATAGTAGTATAGATAATATTTATACATTATAATACTTGTTTACTTTCTTGTAAGTCTAATAACATAATATAACTATATATGAGAATATATTCTTAATTATTAGCAATTAAATCTATACTACTATAAAAAGAGTGAATACTTTTTACTAACTACGATCGTGTACCACTGACCAAACAGATTGTACTGTTTTCAAAATCCTATCATCTCCTTGACTCTTCTCTTCTCTCCTTTCAATAATTTTGTATTTTCTTAAATGATTTCCTCCTCACACAACAGATTGGTCGACAACAACCGCTCTCTCTCCCATAAGCCGTAGCCACTTACAATTTGCCCGTCTCTTATTGTGACTCCTTCTACGACACGTATCTCCACATCCCACTATTTACCATTTACCATAACTAACTTGTCCACTATCTCACGAAACCGAACTATTCTTTTGATCTTATCCCCACTATTTCTAACAAATCATATTGAACGTTAGGAGTGAGTTGATTTCGAGTAAATCCGAATAACGAAACGGTTAATCGGAGTTTACTAATTCGGATGGGACTGGTCGGTCAAAATGGTTAACTCGGTTAATTTCTTTCGGCTAGTTCAGTCATTCGGGGAACGGTTCGGTCAAAGAATATTTTATTTTGGTCAACCGATTAACCGAAGTGTTTTGTACAGCTGCTGACTACAAATACATATAGGCTCTTATTATATCAATTGAAACAATTTTTAAGGCCCAAGTAGACTTAAGAGGGAACTAAAAGTAATACCCATCAGCCACCGCCTTATAGCAATCAAGGCGTAAGTTTTGGATTTCCAGACGTGCCGACGAATACGTTATGAACCGAATTATTCTCTATTTGTATGTTGTCTGTGCGTGTGATTCCACAATCCCTAGCCCTACCACAAATACCAAGAACAACTCCTTAAGTCTACCATGAACACCGGCATGAAGCAATGGCCAAGAGTCTATCACTGGACTGCAACGTAACAGGCCAAATGCTCATCGTCGTGCTGTATCTTTTAGAATATTGCATGAGTTGTAGAGTATAGGTTGTTGGCTGTTGCAACGGTCTGAGATTTCTATAAACTAATAAACCATCTTTCTTTTTCAACATCTGTTGTGAGGTATTCTTTGCTGAACAGGAGTAACTTTGGGTGTCGTGAAGCCTTTGGCATAAGTTGTACTTTCATCAGTTTCAAATGACCCGAGGAGATAGGTCAGATATTTCATCTTGTCTTTATCTACATGATTGTCTTCTAGTAGCAACCAAGGTGTCGTTCCGACAATGCTAAATATCAATTATATTCTTTTGCAAAACTCGTAAATCAACAGTAAACATAGTTTTAAGTTGGTGTTTACTGCATTTTTTTTATATCTTGTCTACTCACAAGGGCCATGAACTCACGGTTCTTTATTAAACAGAAAAACAGAAATCATACATCATGTATCAACAAATCTTTTTATGAATCATATCTAACCGCTGGTGTCGTATGAAATATTTGGTTAACGGAATTTTTTATGAACCGATCCGAAATATTTGGTTAATCTTACCACATTAACCGCTGAATTTTGATACAGTTAACGGTTAAAGTATAGAAGACGAGTTAACCGATTTATTCGAATCAAGTTAACACTTACCGACGGAATTAACCGAATGCTCACCCTGTTGAAAGTGGTATAAAACATTGGCCACCTCCCACATTCATCTCTCTCTACCATAAACAAAATCTCTACCTTTCCCACCCATATGCCTCCTCCCTCTACTCAGTCTCCAACTACTCCTATAATACCGTCCGTTTTCCTTATCACCAACCACTTCCAGCCCCAATCTTCACTGAGGAGGCAGAACTCAAGAGTCATCTTTGCGGCCATGCTTGGAGCAAAGAGGAGGCCAGATTTGTAGTTTGGTTCCTAATCAACATCAGTTCAATGCATATAAGAAGGGCAAATCACTCCAGTCTCCAACCTTCCCTTGATCCTGGAGAATCAAGTTTCGTTCTCTCTTGTTGGCTTTATCATGTTGGTCTCCTTTAGATCTCATATTTGTACATGCACGTTGTGGAGAAGGCAATGATATTTTCAACTGCTTCCTAAAAGTAAGAGTGTTTAGCAAGCGTTAAAAATCATATATCGAAAACA
The DNA here is from genome assembly GCA_963693085.1 of Alisma plantago-aquatica. Classification (NCBI taxonomy): domain Eukaryota; kingdom Viridiplantae; phylum Streptophyta; class Magnoliopsida; order Alismatales; family Alismataceae; genus Alisma; species Alisma plantago-aquatica. The sequence continues at coordinate 1,274,298,270 of OY856412.1, read as the reverse complement.
TAGGCCATTGCATTGGATCAACTTAGTAATTTCTGTTGAAGGTTAGGCGTGTTCCAAACTTTTTTACTATTTATAACTTGTTGTGTAACCTATTAGAGATAACATTTTATAAAGTATTTTTTTTTATTCATGACGGTAACTTATCTTGGATCAGGTAATGGCTACAAATACAATGTCATTTGCACTCTATTTTACATGTCGTGGACTGCAACACATCTAATGAAATAAAACTCAAGTAGTTGAATATGTCTATCTTCACTATAATGGTGTCACATTGGAGTGTAAGCTGGATCAACCACCAAACTTTTGTAGTACCATACCTACACAACAAAAATACCTAGTCAAGTATATGTGAGCAAAGCAATCGAGCAGCCAAACTATGAATACAAGTTGGATTCGAATATGTCAACTTTACTATTGCAAATTCTGAATCATCTGGTATGTACATTTCCTCCAACTTTTTACAAAAGTATATGAAAGAATGTTTTTCTCATAATTTTTCTTCGTGTCCCATGTTTGTTTTTTCATGCCACTACATCTTAAGGAGATTGTTGATCAACATTTTATCAATTGTCTTGCCATTTCTCTGATATACCACTAATTTGGAGAATGAAATTGTCATTTCAAATCCACCTCCTATATTTTTGTTTCCAGTCCCAGCTTCTCAAATGTGAAGACATAACCAATGCATGTAGCTGACCATTAAACGTTTAGGGGAGAAGGTGGCATCCTAGAAGTGGTCCCGCAGTTGAAGGGGTAACGCATATCAAGGGTCTGCATTAACGAAATAATAAGAAGTGATTATTTGCAAGGAAGGAAAGATGGTAGCTAAGAAAAGTGAGGGGGAATGTTTCACTTGTGTTTGGATTCCTTCTTCAATATTGTGAGTGTTGTTTTTTTTGGGTTAAGAAGTATATGTATTTATTTTTCAAGTATATTGAGAATTCCTTTTTAATAACATGTGGTATTGTGGTGAATGAAATCTCTTAAAAGGTTGATATGGGTGTGTTTTAATGAGTTTGATGTTGTGATGGTTTAATAAAAATATTTCATTTATCAGATTTCCTTTCTTATACATCAATTTAACCCTTTCTTTCGATTTTCTACACAAGCCACACATATTCAAACTTTGATATTTCGTTATCAGATAATAATGTTTCCCTTTTTCTCATTGTTTCCTTTGTATATTGTATTCAATATTTTGGCATATTCGGTAAAGCAAATGTGATGCTACATTAAAAATAATTCCAATCTTTTCATTGCTTCATGCTAAGTTGGCTTGTGGAAATCAACATGATCTTTTTTCTCTGAGAAATGATAGTTTGAAACTTCCATATTATTCTCTTCAAAATTTAATGTAGGAATCTTCTGATTAACAAAAAATGTAGGAATTCTTTGATGCACCTATATCATAGCCATATATATACATGTGTACCATTCATATTTATACTATTTTTTTAAAGTCTCGTGTTTATACTAAATAATGTAACGACAAGAATGGTATTTCATTTCTTTCAAGGATATCACTTTAACTTAACAATATCCATACATAACGTGATCCTATAACCCACCAAGTCACTTTCGATTTAGACGACCAAAGTGAAAAAATAGTTTGTTATTTGTGAAAAGAAGAGTAGAACTTTTCTCTCATAAGTTGCATTTTCTCAAGATATGGAAACCTAACAAATTGTTCCTTCCCCATAGGCACAACCAACTACCACTATACTTTTTAGCATTCAATCGTAATTGTGGCATACAACTCATAAAAACATAATTAACTAATGTGGAAGCGAATCATTTGCAGCGGATTACTAAACATCACTAAATACTACTCTGAGGTCCTGAGAGTACAGAGACAACACATAGGACTCTATCTACATCCATATAAGGCATAACAGCCAGTGTCTCCACCTGAGATTTCACTGATGTCCCTGCTACTACTGTTGTCCTTCACCTACTGAAGGATTCTTATCTCCTAGTCCGCGTCCACCTAAAAATGTGGTTCCCACGGGGGTGAGACAATTGTAAATTGCCCCAGCGAGAGATATAACTCTCCGCCAAAAACATTATTATTGCAACTTAAGAAAATAAATATGAACAGAGGAATCATATTTATTTGACAGCAGATATTTTAATGTCTAATAGATTAGAACATTATTCTATATTAGAAGTGTTGCAACTATAGCTTGATAGAATGAACATGTCACTTATCCTTTAATGAATATGAAGTACGTGTATAACATCTATTCAAACTACAGAATCATTACCACTGCATTAATTCTCTTCAGGCTTAGATCATATATCTAAAGCCTGGTATTATCATTGTAGAGTCATGGCCCATAGAAATACTCTTTTCATAAAGTGTTAGGATCTTAATCCCTCAATTCACCACTGGAAATTTCTCATCCTTTTACAATTTCAATACCATAACCACGTGATTACGGGTATTTAAACCCTTAGCTCATCACCTGAGCATTGTTACCTCTTTCTCAGGTAAGTAACACCTTTAGGTCATCTGACCAAGGTAAGTATGATATTTGCTACACAAGCATCCATCATGGCACTTGAGGCCCATTAACTCTCTTGCCACCTCTTACCAGGCACAAGGTATATTATGGCACACAAGGCCCAATAAACAAATTCAAATTAATGACACATTCATAGCTCATACCTAGCTATGCCCATCATCTCAGGATACCTACATGGTTAGCACATATGATAGCAGTACATCAATTATCTATCATCACCATGCAAAACAAATGTATCATTATTTCAAGGATATCACCCTTGTTCATTTACCAGGATTAGGGTTTCCATCACATATCATTACCCTTCATTAGGGTTAGGGTTTTTCCATTATTAACCATTTAGGTTTTCAAGATCATATTATTAATGATCAAACCCTAGTTCATTGCTCCGCATATCTAGGAGCCAACATTTATACCATAAGTATTCAATCATACTTACTTATTCTCATCATTTATCATTAAATGATTATCATCACAAGGTATGAGTATCTCTCTCACCCTTAAGTTGAGAACTAATAAAATGTCCATATTAGGTCACTTTCAAATCAAATCTAAGCCAAGAATAGAGCACCACGCCCGTGTAACCAAGAACGAACGTGTAAAGAAAGACACCACGGTTGTTCTACCTTGAACGGTCGTGCAAAGTGAAGCCACCAGGCCGTGCTACCTTGCACGGTCGTGCTGAGTAAAGTCGCCACGGCCGTGCTGCCTTGCACGGTCATGCTACAGAGGATCACCTCATGAATCATATTTATATATATGAATTCTATTCTTTGATACTTTCAATTTGATTAGGTCACATCAACCCTTCAATCAAAAGAATACAACTATGATTAACATAGTGTATCAAGTCATTGACCCTATAAGCAATTAGGGATTCATCCCTTAATTGGTACTTAATCACTTAGGTACTATTAGGGTTTCAACCTTTGTACCTTCTTTGATTATCATTACTAATCATCATTGGATCAATGGGTCATTCATCATCTTAATTCTCAAGAGATTCAATCTCATTGAACCTCCATTACATAAGGTATCCAATTGAACTAGGGTTTCCAATGTTGATTCCTTCAATCATTGAATTCATGGAACCAATCATCAATTGGACCTATACACATACTTCAATTGAGTTTAATAGGTAAACCTTCAACTTATTTGACCCTCAATTGACCCTCAATTGATCATCAGTTAGGGTTTGATTCAACTGAATTAGGGTTTGGAATCAGTGATCCAACAACACTAATCAATGTAAGATTGATTACATTGAAACTATTGAACCATCGTCCAAATTGAGCATGACCTGACCCCAAACGGTCTTGAGGTCGTTTGGATGACCTCCAAACGGTCTTGAGACCATTTTCCCATGTCCACATCATAATCCAAGTCAACCAATTAAAGTTTGGATCATTGGATTGATCACCAAATCAGTATTTGATTGCAAATCAACTTGGTACCTTTAGACCTTCAAACACCTATCCATACTCAATCCTAAACCTCCAAATGGTCTTGGGTGACCACCAAACAGTTTTGAAACCGTTTGGATGAGCTCCAAACGGTTTTGAAACCGTTTGACTCATCCATCCTTTGGATTCTAGTGAAATTCTATCAAGGTTTGGTCTATTGAGTTAATCAACAAATCAACACTTAATTGCAATATGATTTGGTACCTTTGGACCTTCAATTGGTCAACTATACTTGACCCCAGACCTACAAACGGTCTTGGGTGATCCCCAAACGGTCTTGAAACCATTTGGGTGATTCCCAAACGGTTTTGAAACCGTTTGGGCTAATCAACCCAAAATCTCAAATCAACTCATTGAAATTTCAGCACTAATTCCAATTAGGGTTTGCCTAATTGATTAGCCTTCAACTCATGATTCCTTGGGAATTAACCTCTCAAATTTGATGAGTCATTAACCAACATAATTAGGAACAGTAATATAAAACCGTCAACCCTTGGTCAACTCACTAAAACGGTTTTTAAACCTTTTTCCCAAAAAGGTCAAGTTAATCAGGTTGAAAGTCAGCAGTTAATTCAATTCGATTTGCCTAATTGATTAGCCTTCAACCTATGATTCCTTTGGAGTTAACCCCTCAAATTTGGAGGGTCATTAACCGACATCATTAGAAACAGTAATCCCAAATGGTCAACGCTTGGTCAACTCCACCAAACGGTTTTGAAACCGCTTTCCCAAAAAGGTCAAGTTAATCAGATTGAAAATCAGCACTTAATCCAATTAGGTTTACCTAATTGATTAGCCTTCAACTCACGATTCCTTGCAAGTTAACCCATCAAATTTGGTGAGTCATTATCCAACATAATTAGGAACAGGAATATCAAACGGTAAATGCTTGGTCAACTTACACAAATGATTTTGAAACCGTTTTCTCAAAAAGGTCAAGTTAATCAGGTTGAAAAACAGCACTTAATTCAATTCGATTTGCTTAATTGATTAGCCTTCAACCTATGATTCCTTTGGAGTTAATCCCTCAAATTTTGGAGGGTTATCAACCCACATAATTATGAACAGGAATCCCAAATGGTCAACCCTTGGTCAACCATCTCAAATGGTTTTGAAACCGTTTGCTCCCAAACGGTTTGCAAACCGTTTGGTCACCAAACGGTTTGGTGAAACGGTTTGGTCCAAACTTTGAAACTGTTTGCCCAAGATATTTGGGAAGGTGTGCACTTATGATGATGTCATCATCCTTAAGCTTCAAACTCATGAAATCTACTGTGGTTTCCAAGGAAATTGCATCAATCAACCAAAGTTAATTTTGAAAATGTAGAAATGATCACCAATTGATAAGGAATTGATTGCAATAATAAGATTAAGGGTTCAAGTTATAAAACCCGCCTCCACTTGAGCTCCAAAGCTCCAATATCATGGAAATAATGGTGGATGAAGCTCTTGCAACTCCCCCTAGGCTCGTCCTCAAGCTTTTGATTGTAAAAGTTGGCTAGGGTTGAAGAGGAGATCGAAATAAGAAGGAATCCATAATTTATTTTTGATTTCCACCATGAAATCAAGGAGAACGAAGGTTAAGGGCTTACCAACAGGTTGGGGGTCGTCCTCCTGCTCCTCCCTAGATAATTGGTCAGTTTTGCAAGCAAGGGGAAGAAAGAAATCCGAAAAAGCCTTTGTTTGGGCTTGAAAAGAGCACTTTTATAAGGAAACTAATGAGAGAGAAAATGCCTTATTAAAATGCATTTAATCTAAAACATATGGCCGCCTCTTACCCCTACAATTCCTTAAGGACGAGGCTATCTTAATTGCCTCATATTTCTCTCAATTATCCATGATTTAAAGAAAAACAAATTAAGCACCTTAATGCTTATTATATTAATATCCCATATGTGAGTGGAAATTACTTTCCTTTATAATAAGGTGAGTGGAGTTTCACCTCCTTTAGATATTTTCATTATTTATCTTGGAAAAATAACGTACATACTTATTCAAAATCAACCAATAACATTTTGGTTGAAGGCCCTTTAATTAATACATTCATTTTTGCCCTAAATTGAATTAGGGTTTCACTTTAGATTAAATCTTGATTATTTTAATATCAAGATTCTCTCTCCTCCAACTTAATTCAAACGAGATGCCCCTCTCATTTTATTTGCTCTACATGATTCCAAGAAACATTAAGGACCTTATTGAAGTGGTAATTTGCATATTGAACCCTAGGTTTTGGGTAAATTGCACATTACACCAAAACTAGGTTTTAATGCACAAGGATTGCTTGACAAGCTTAATCTTGGTTCCCAAGCTTGTGAAAACCATACCACTACATCATATTCATTCTTATGATGTCTCAACATCATAGGAATATCTTATCATGCAACATTTGCAATTTAACCCCTCAACTTGGGTAATTTGCACTTTAGTCCAAAATAAGCAAACATTACTTCAACATTGTTCAAACAGGACCAAAATTGAAACATAAGTTTCTCATGAGCCCTAATTACTTTTCCCAAGATACGATTAAGAATCTACTCAACCTTATTAGGCAAAACATCTAGGGTTATTTCATAACCCAGGTCAGGGATGTTATAAATTATAAACCCCTAACAAGGATTTCGTCCTCGAAATCCCAGGAAAAGGAGGGACAGATTGTTCATTAATCATGCCCTCAAGTCTCCACATCTCATCTTAATGTTATGGAGATACCATGGGTCTGTAGTTCACACAAAGTTCCTTTCATTAATTCAACCTTACCAATGTTTATTGTTTATGCAAGGCATAAACCCCTAACATATGATGTCCCTATTATTGAAAAGAAAAAGTATAAAAGAACATACTTTTATCATCACCCAAGAATATTTATCAAAAGGAACAACATATATATCTAACAAAGATAATTTACTCAGTAATCCTTTAACACACTTTATATGATTGGGAATGTTCACATAGTTCTTCCTATTAGTTGGGAATGTCACATAGCTTTTTCCTTTTTGCTGGGGATGCCACATAGCTTTCCCCCTTTTGGTTGGGAATGTCACATAACTTTTTCCTTTTTGCTGGGGATGGCACATAGCTTTCCCCATTTTGGTTGGGAATGTCACATAGCTCTTCCCTTTTTGTTGGGAATGTCACATAGATTTCCCCTTTTTGTTGGGAATGACACATAGCTCTTCCCTTTTTGTTGGGTATGTCACATAGCTTTCCCCTTTTGGTTGGGAATGACACATATCTCTTCCCTTTTTGTTGGGGATGTCACATAGCTTTCCCCTTTTGGTTGGGAATGACACATAGCTCTTCCCTTTTTGTTGGGGATGTCAAATAGCTTTCCCCTTTTGGTTGGGAATGACAAATAGCTCTTCCCTTTTTGTTGGGTATGTCACATAGCCTTCCCCTTTTTGGTTTCATTATACTCTCTAGATTGTTTCAGAATGATTGCTTGATCAGGGCAATCAAAAAGATACCAATCTAAGTGTAACATTCTGACCTGGGTTATGAGTTAATCTAGATGTTTTGCTTAATAAGGTTAAGTAGATTCTTAATCTTATCTTGGGAAATGTAATTAGGGCTCATGAGAAACTTATGTTTCAATTTTGGTCCTGTTTGAACCATGTTGAAGCAATGTTTGCTTATTTTGGACTAAAGTGCAAATTACCCAAGCTGAGGGGTTAAATTGCAAATGTTGCATGATAAGATGTCCCTCATGTGTTGAAGCATCATAATAATGAATATGATGCAGAGGTATGGCTTGTGATAGCCTGAATACCAAGAAAGAGCTGATAAAGCAATGTTTGTGCATTAAAACTTAGTTTTGGTGTAAAGTGCAATTTACCCAAAACCTAGGGTTCAATATGCAAATTATCACTTCACTAAGGTCCCTAATAATCTTTGGCATCATTTAGAGCATAGAAAATGAGAAGGGCACCTCATTTGAATTATCTTGGAGGAGAGAGAATCTTGACATTAAAATAATCAAGATTTAAGCATATATGGAACTTTAATTTAATTTAATGCAAAAAGAAATAAATTAATTGAGAAGCCCTTCAACCAAAAGTTGAGGGATGTTTTTGTAAGGTGTTGGACGAGCTTGTGCATTGCTAATGCACGCAAATATCTTGGTTGAGTGGAAGCCCACTCACAATATTATAATCAAAAGTATTGTCCACTAAAAATTTGAAATTAATATAAAATTCTCTAAAGTGCTTAATTTCTTTTCCATTAATTCTTGAATAATGATGAGCTTTTGCAAAACTTTGAAGGAGGTTTCGTGTCCAAGAAATGGAGGGGAAATTTGATGGAAATTATTATGGAATTTAAAGAAAATAACTCCATTTTCTCTTTCATTGAAAAACCATATACATACCCTTTATATATATCCTATCTCAACAACACATAAGGCACGTTTCCTTAGCTTTTCCTTCCCCACCTTTGCTTTGAACGACCAAGAAGGAGCTCAGGAGAAGGAGAAGGACAAATACAACCTATTGGTAAGGTTTTGATCATCTTCTACCTTGGATTCATGGTGAAAACCCTAAAACAATGCTTGATTTTTGGTTTTCTTCACCCGATTTCCAATTCTAGCCATCTTGTTCATCCAATAGCTCAAGAACGGATCTTGGGAAGTTTCTGGAACTTCATCCACCATTAGATACGTGGAGCTTGAAGCTTGGAGATCATATTTGAGGTGGGTTTTATAACTCAAACCCTTAATCATTGCTATGGCATCATTTCTCTATACTTAGATGATTGTTTTCTTCAATTTCATACTCTTTTGTTTCATTGCTGAAGTTTTTCCATGAAAAACGGTTGCTATTCTTGGTTGTTCTAAGGAGTACGATGATGATGTCATCCTTGATGGTTATCCAAAGAAAATATCTTGGGAGCAAACGTGTTCAAAGGTTGGGGCCAAACGGGTTCACCAAAATCGTTTGGTTACCAAACGGGTTGCAAACCGTTTGGGGGCAAACAGTTTCAAACCCGTTTGAGGGAGTTGCCCATGCATTGACCATTTGGGAATCTTGTTCCGAATTATGTAGTCTAATGACCCTCTAAAGTTTAGGGGTTAACTCCAAAGGAATCATAGGTTGAAGGCCAATCAATTAGACAAATCGAATTGAATTAAGTGCTGATTTTCAACCTGGATAACTTGACCTGTTTGGGCAAGCGGGTTCAAAACCGTTTCATATGGTTGACCAAGCATTGACCGTTTGATATTACTGTTCATAATGATGTTGGTTAATGAATCACCAAATTTTAGGGATTAACTCCCAAGGAATCATTGGTTGAAGGCTAATCAGTTAGACAAATCGATTTGGATTAAGTGCTGATTATCAACCTGATTAACTTGATCGTTTAGGGAAAATTGGTTCAAAATCGTTTGAGATGGTTGACCAAGCATTGACCGTTTGGTATTACTGTTCATAATGATGTTGGTTAATGACTCAAAAAATTTGAGGGATTAAATCCCAAGGAATCAAGGGTTGAGAGCTAATCAATTAGGCAAATTGAATTGGATTAAGTGCTGTTTATCAACCTGATTAACTTGATCGATTTGGGAAAACGGGTTCAAACCCGCATGAAATGGTTGACAAAGCGTTGACCGTTTGGGATTACTTTTCATAAGTAGGTTGGTTAATGACTCACCAAATTTGAGGGATTAACTCCCAAGGAATCATAGGTTGAAGTCTAATCAATTAGACAAATCGATTTGGATTAAGTGCTGATTATCAACCTTATTATCTTGATCGTTTTGGGAAAACGGGTTCAAAACCGTTTGAGATGGTTGACCAAGCGTTGACCGTTTGGTATTACTGTTCATAAGGATGTTCGTTAATGACTCACCAAATTTGAGGGATTAACTACCAAGGAATGGAGTGTTGAAGGCTAATCAATTAGACAAATTGAATTGGATTAAGTGCTGATTATCAACCAGATTAACTTGATCGTTTTGGGTAAACGGGTTCAAACGCGCATGAAATGGTTGACCAACCATTTACCGTTTGGGATAACTGTTCATAAGGATGTTGGTTAATGACTCTCCAAATTTGAGAGTTTAACTCCAAGGGAATCTTGAGTTGAATGCTTTTCAATTAGGCAAACCCTAATTGAAATCAGTGCTGAGATTCCAATGAGCTAATAGGAGATTTTGGGTTGATTAGCACAAAAGGTCTCAAGACCGTTTGGGGATCACTCAAACGACCTCAAGACCGTTTGGGGATCACCCCAAGACCGTTTTGAGGTTTGAGGTCAAGTACAGTTGACCAATGGAAGGTCCAAAGTTACTAAATCATATTGCAATGTAGTGCTGATTGGTTGATCAACTCAATAGACCAAACCTTGATGATTTTTCACTAAAATCCAAAGGTTGGATGGGCCAAACGGTCTCAAGACCGTTTGGAAGTCATCCAAACGGTCTCAAGACCATTTGGTGGTCACCCAAGACCGTTTGGAGGTCTAGGGTTGAGTATGGTTAGGTGTTTGAAGGTCTAAAGGTACTAAGCTGATATACAATGCAATGCTGATTTGGTGATCAATCCAATGAACCAAACCCCAATTGGATTGCTTAAATTTGAGTGATATCATGGGAAACGGTCTTAGGATCGTTTGGAGGTTATCCGAACGACCTCAAGACCATTTGGGGACAGGTCATACCCAATTTGGATGATGGTTCAATGGTTTCAATGCAACTAGTTCTGCATTGATTAGTATTGAAGAATCATCGATTCCAAGCCCTAATTCAATTGAATCAAACTCTAATTGATGATGAATTGAGGGTCAATTGAGGGTCAAATCAGTTGAAGGTTGACCTATTAAACTAAATTGAAGTATGGGTATAGGTCCAATTGATGATTGGTTCCATGAATTCAATAATTGAAGGAATCAACATTGAAAACCCTAATTCAATTGGATACCTTATGTTATTGAAGGTCAAATGGATCAAACCTTTTTGAAAACCTAATGTGATTAGGTGGGAGATACCTTTAATGGTACTAGTCATTAATGCATAACAAATGCATGGATCCAATACATGATGTAAACCCTAATTGAGGCTGATTTCATGTATAACCCTATTAAGAGGTTGTCTACATGTGAAATCACTAATTAAGATGAATAGTAAACCCTAATTCATTTGGATACCTTATGTAATGGAGGTCCAATGTGATTGAATCTTTGGGAAGTAAGATGATAAATGTACTATTGATCCAATGATGATTAATAATGATAATCAATGAAAGTACAGAGGTTGAAACCCTAATAGTACCTAAGTGATTAAGAGTCAATTAAGGGATGAATCCCTAATTGCTTATAGGATCAATGACTTGATACACTATGTTAATCATAGTTGTATGTACTCGACTGAAGAGTTGATATGACCTAATCAAGTTAAGAAGTTTATAGCATGAATTCATACATGAATATGATTCATGTGGTGATTAAGAGTTATGATCCTTAAGCAAAGAGATCATGAAACCCTAAACATGAACATAAACCCTAATCGGCAGGGTTATTGAACTCAAACCCTAGTTGAGGGTGCATCCATATGAAACCCTAATTGAAGGTGTATCCATGTGAATCCCTAATTGAGGGTGATTCTATGAGAAACCCTAATTGGGAATAATTAGTAAACCCTAATTATGGGCAATGTGATATGAAACCCTAATGAAGGGTGATGCTATATGCAATCCCTATTCTAATGAAGGGAAATGGTATGTGAAACCATAATTCCCTAATAAAAGAATAGAATTCATACTTGAATATGATTCAAGAAATGAACTCCTGTAGCACGACCGTGTTAGGCAGCACGGCCGTGGTATCTTTCCTTTGCACGACCGTGCAAGGTAGCACGGCCATGGTGGATTCACTTTGCACGACCGTGCAAGGTAGCACGGTCGTGGTGGATTCACCTTGTACGGCCGTGTAATGTAGCACGGCCGTGGTGACTTTCTTTGCACGGCCGTTCTTGGTTACACGACCGTGGTACTCTATGCTTGACTTGGAGTTGTTTTGAAAAGGACCTATCATGGCCTTTTTGTTAATGCATGACTTATGGATGAACCCATGATATTGGCAATAGTTGTATATTCCAAGTGAGTGACTAATGATCACTACTTTATATGTCGAATGTGATAAACTGGTGCATAAAGTATTAGGATGGGTAATACCCTAATACAAGCTGAGTATATGAACTCAAGAAAGTTAATGGTGTTGAGGGAAGTGATACATCAAGATATGATAGATATCGTATCCAACACCCCAAATTCTGGTATACCTTGTTGTGATATAAATCCAATATAATTGGATGAATGATACATGAGATGTGTGATGGAAATCCTAATCCTAGTAAAGGATTAAGGGTAATACTGATACATGAGATGTGTGATGGAAATCCTAATCCTGGTAAGGGATTAACGGTAATACCCTTGAATTATTAATATATTGTTTTTGCATGGTGATGATAGATAATTGATGTGCTTCTATCATATGTGCTAACCATGCAGGTATCATGAGATGATGAGCATAGCTAGGTATGAGCTATGATGTATTATTAATCTGAATTTGATTATTGGGCCATGTGTGCCATAATATATCTTGTTGTCTGGTAAGAGGTAGCAAGAGAGTGAATGAGCACCAAGTATCACACTTATCTTGGTCAGATGATCTAAAGGTGTTAGTAACTTGAGAATGTGGTAACAATGCTCAGGTGATGAGCTAAGGGTTTAATTACCCAGAATCGTATGGTTAGTGTATTGAAATTCTAAAAGGAGGAGAATTTCCAGTGATGAATTGAGGGATTAAGATCCCAACACTTTATAAAAAGAGTATGGCTACGGGCCATGACTCCACAATGATAATGCCAGGCTTTAGATATATGATCTAAACCTGAAGAGAGTTAATGCAGTGGTAATGATCATGTAGTTTGAATAGATGTTATACATGTTCTTCATATTCCTTAAAGGATAAATGATATGTTGATTCTATTTTAACTTCAAAGCTTTTGATATAGAATGATGTTCTAATCTGTTAGACATTAAAGTATTTGCCGTTAAATAAATATGATTTATCTGTTCATATTTATCTTCTTAAGTTGCAATAACAATGTTACTGGCGGAGAGTTATATCTCTCGCTGGGGAAATTTTTATAATTGTCTCACCCCCGTGGGAACCATATTTTTAGGTGGACGCGGACGAAGAGACAGGAACCCTTCAGTAGGAGAAGGACAGCAGCAGCAGTAGGGACAACAGTGAAGTCTCATGTGGAGATATTGACTGTCATGTCATGTTCAGTTGTATATAGAGTCATATGTGTCGTATCTGTACTCTCAGGTCCTCAGAGTTAGTAGAGAGTTTGATATCGATCTGAGATTTTTGGCTTGAAACCTCGAGATTTTGTATACTGCTCATGTAAAGTTTAACAGGGCAGTCAATGTTATGAATCTCGAGACGAGATGATACAAAGATGTACTTATGAATCAGAATGTAAATAAGTTATCTTGTTTCCTTATGAAGGAGTTTTACTGTTTAAGAATCTCTTAATTAAAAAGTTTTAATTTTTAATGATTTTCAGTAATTCTGATGCTAATGATTCGCTTCCGCATTAGTTAATCTTGTTTTCACGGGTCGGTCGTCACAATTAAGTGGTATCAGAGCTCTAGGTTCGCTGAGTCTACAGAGACATAGGACTAAAGTTGTAGAGTCTGTTCTAAGTGTTTTCCAGTTTATCTGATAGTATCTTCTGCTCACATAGTAGAAGAAGAACTTGAAGATGTCTGGAGAACATGAAGAAAATGCTGCTGAGGGTAGCACTGCTGCACCTGGAGGAGGTGCAAGAGACCAGAATAGGGAAGGGCTTGCTCCTCAACAACCTCAGATTGACCCAGCTGTGATAGAAAACCCAGCCCTTCATGCTCTATTTGAGAAATTCCTGACAGCCATGACACATATGGCAGATAGGATGCCACCACCTGCATCTAGGGTACCAACCCATTATGAGGGTTATGGAGCCGGCAAGACTTTTGAGAGACTTCGCCGGGTTGGAGCCATAAATTATGCTGGTACATCTGATCTAGCAGATCCTGATCTGTGGCTAACAGAGCTGGAAAAGGCTTTTAGGATCCTTGATATTCCTGAAGCTGAAAAAGTAAAACATGATGTATACCTCTTAAAAGGAAGTGCTGGTCATTGGTGGATGATAGAGGAAGATAAGAGACCAGGTGAAAAAATTGGATGGGAGGTTTTTCGACGATAATTCATCAGTAGATACTTCCCTAAACGTATCTAGATGAGAAGATCTCTCAATTTGAGAGGATCGAACAAGGACAAATGAACATTAGTGAATATGAAGCTAAGTTCATGGAGTTATTGCGGTTTTGTCTGCAAATGGCACCTAGTGATGAGGAAAGAATTCAGCATTTTGAGAAGGGGTTGAACGCTGAACTCACCATCCCTGTGTCTGCTTTAGAGAAAAGGGAGAGGTTTTCCACTTTTGTAGAATCGGTAAGGAGGATAGAGAGGTCTGAAATTGAGAAACGGCAGACTAGTGGTAAGAAAGTGTACACTCAGACTCAAGAACAAAGGTCTGAAAGTTTTAAGAAACCAAGATTTTCTACAACGGCAACATCATCGAGATTCCATACCCACACATAATGGATGTCAAGTAGGGATAGGGATCATAGTAATGTTCCAAATAGAGCCTCTGGTGTAGCATCAACATCGGTGACTGGGTCTCGATGGCATTCTGTGCCCAAAATTTCTTATCAATGTAGACAACCAGGACATCTGGCGAAGGATTGTCCAGGCGGGAATATGATGATGACTCAACCTCAGGGGCAGAGTCAGCAAGGCTCACAAGGGAGGCAATTCCCTAGTAATAATAGAGGATGTGGACAGACGTCCCAGACAGGTCAGATACAATAGTTTTGTTTTGATACTTCATATCGGATTCTATGTGTTAAAGATACGAAAGTAATTTTTTTTCAATTCCTTTGACTAGCCCTATAAGGACACAAAGGAGATGAGAATTTATATCTTACTCAGTGTTCCTTAAAGTGTTTTATAATCCCCTTATCTGTATGTTGAAAGTTGAGATATCGAAGTGATGCCTGAAGAAAATTCAAGAATGAAAAATCATGTGTGTATAATGATATGAAAAGTGAGGAATGTGATAGCAAATAAAGTGCATACTACCTAATCTTAATACTTATATACCCTGGCCAGGTATATGATTATTGAAGATAAGGCAAGTATGGAACTCTTAGATCGTTGTCTTTCTGATTACTCTGATCAAGTAATCATTTTGAAACAATCTAGAGAAGTATAATGAAATTAAATAGGAAGAGCTAAGTGAAATATTCTCAACATACTCAGTGAACTTCCTCAGTGAATATTTTCAAAAACATACTTAGTGAACATACTTTGTGAACATACTTTGTGAACATACTCTATGAACATACTTTGTGAACATACTTTGTGAACATACTCTATGAACATACTCTGTGAACATACTCTGTGAACATACTTTGTGAACATACTTTGTGAACATACTCTGTGAACATAATCTGTGAACATACTTTGTGAACATACTTTGTGAACATACTCTGTGAACATAATCTGTGAACATACTCTGTGAACATACTTTGTGAACATACTTTGTGAACATACTTTGCGAACATACTCTGTGAATATACTCTGTGAACATACTTAGTGAACATACTTTGTGAACATACTCTGTGAACATACTCTGTGAACATACTTAGTGAACATACTTTGTGAACGTACTCTGTGAACATACTCTGTGAACATACTTTGTGAACATACTTAGTGAACATACTTTGTGAACATACTCTGTGAATATACTTAGTGAACATACTCAGTGAAACTTCTCAGTGAATTTTCCCAAACAAATAAAGGATTGTTGAATGGATTATCTCTGTTAGATATAAATATTCCTCTTTTGGTGAATATTTTTGGATAATGATAGAAATATGTTCTTTTATGCTTTTTCCTTTCAATTATATGGACATCATATGTTAGGGGTTTATGCTCTGCATAAACATTGATGAGGTTGAATTAATGAAAGGGGCTTTGTGTGGAATCATAGAGTTCATGATATCTCCATGATATTAAGATGATATGAGGAGACTTAAGGGCATGATTAATGAATAATATGTTCCTCCTTTTTGTCTGGGATTTCGGGGACGAAATCCTTGTTAGGGGTTTATAATTTGTAACATCCCTGACCTGGGTTATGAGTTAACCCTAGATGTTTTGCTTAATAAGGTTAAGCAGATTCTTAATCTTATCTTGGGAAATGTAATTAGGGCTCATGAGAAACTTATGTATCAATTTTGGTCCTATTTGAACCATGTTGAAGCAATGTTTGCTTATTTTGGACTAAAGTGCAAATTACCCAAGCTGAGGGGTTAAATTGCAAATTTTTCATGATAAGATGTCCCTCATGTGTTGAAGCATCATAATAATGAATATGATGCAGAGGTATGGCTTGTGATAGCCTGAATACCAAGAAAGAGCTGATAAAGCAATGTTTGTGCATTAAAACTTAGTTTTGGTGTAAAGTGCAATTTACCCAAAACCTAGGGTTCAATATGCAAATTATCACTTCACTAAGGTCCCTAATAATCTTTGGCATCATTTAGAGCAAAGAAAATGAGAAGGGCACCTCATTTGAATTATCTTGGAGGAGAGAGAATCTTGACATTAAAATAATCAAGATTTAAGCATATATGAAACTTTAATTTAATTTAATGCAAAAAGAAATAAATTAATTGAGAAGCCCTTCAACCAAAAGTTGAGGGATGTTTTTTTAAGGTGTTGTACGAGCTTGTGCATTGCTAAGAAACGCAAATATCTTGGTTGAGTGGAAGCCCACTCACAATATTATAATCAAAAGTATTGTCCACTAAAAATTGGAAATTAATATAAAATTCTCTAAAGTGCTTAATTTCTTTTCCATTAATTCTTGAATAATGATGAGCTTTTGCAAAATTTTGAAGGAAGTTTCGTGGCCAAGAAATGGAGGGGAAATTTGATGGAAATTATTATGGAATTTAAAGAAAATAACTCCATTTTCTCTTTCATTGAAAAACCATATACATACCCTTTATATATATCCTATCTCAACAACACATAAGGCACGTTTCCTTAGATTTTCCTTCCAACCTTTGGTTTGGACTAGAAAGAAGGAGCTCAGGAGAAGGAGAAGGACGAACACAACCTATTGGTAAGGTTTTGATCATCTTCTACCTTGGATTCATGGTGAAAACCCTAAAACAATGCTTGATTTTTGGTTTTCTTCACCCGATTTCCAATTCTAGCCATCTTGTTCATCCAATAGCTCAAGAACGGATCTTGGGAAGTATCTGGAACTTCATCCACCATTAGAGACGTGGAGCTTGAAGCTTGGAGATCAGATTTGAGGCGGGTTTTATAACTCAAACCTGTAATCATTGCTATGACATCATTTCTCTATACTTAGATGATTGTTTTCTTCAATTTCATACTCTTTTGTTTCATTGCTGAAGTTTTTCCATGAAAAACGGTTGCTGTTCTTGGTTGTTCTAAGTAGGACGATTATGATGTCATCCTTGATGGTTATCCAAAGAAAATATCTTGGGAGAAAACGTGTTCAAAGGTTGGGGCCAAACGGGTTCACCAAAATCGTTTGGTGACCAAACTGGTTGCAAACCGTTTCAGGGAAAACGGTTTCAAACCCATTTGAGGGAGTTGACCATGTGTTGAACGTTTGGTAATCTTGTTCCTAATTATGTAGGCTAATGACCCTCCATATTTGAGGGGTTAACTCCAAAGGAATAATAGGTGGAAGGCCAATCAATTAGACAAATCGAATTGAATTAAGTGCTGATTTTCAACCTGGATAACTTGTCCTATTTGGGCAAACGGGTTCAAAACAGTTTGAGATGGTTGACCAAACATTGACCGTTTGGGATTACAGTTCATAATGATGTTGTTTAATGACTCACCAAATTTGAGGTATTTACTCCGAAGAAATCTTAGGTTTAAGGTTAATCAATTAGACAAATCGATTTGGATTAAGTGCTGATTATCAACCTGATTAACTTGATCGTTTTGGGCAAACGGGTTCAAAACCGTTCGAGATGGCTGACCAAGCGTTGACCGTTTAGGATTACTGTTCATAATGATGTTGGTTAATGACTCACCAAATTTTAGGGATTAAATCTCAAGGAATCGAGGGTTGAAGTCTAATCAATTAGGCAAATTGAATTGGATTAAGTGCTGTTTATCAACCTGATTAACTTGATCGATTTGGGCAAACAGGTTCAAACCCGCATGAAATGGTTTACCAATCGTTGACCGTTTGGGATTACTGTTTAAAAGTATGTTGGTTAATGAATCACTAAATTTGAGGGATTAAATCTCAAGGAATCATAGGTTGGAGGCTAATCAATTAGACAAATCGATTTGGATTAAGTGCTGATTATCAACCTGATTAACTTGATCGTTTTGGGAAAACGGGTTCAACACCATTTGAGATGGTTTACCAAGCGTTGACCGTTTTGGATTACTGTTCACAAAGATGTTGGTTAATGACTAAAAAAATTTGAGGGATTAAATCCCAAGGAATGGTGGGTTGAAGGCTAATCAATTAGACAAATTGAATTGGATTAAGTGCTGATTATCAACCTGATTAACTTGATCGTTTTGGGAAAACGGGTTCAAACCGGCATGAAATGGTTGACCAATCGTTGACCGTTTGGGATTACTGTTCATAAGGATGTTGGTTAACGACCCTACAAATTTGAGAGTTTAACTCCAAAGGAATCTTGAGTTGAAGGCTTTTCAATTAGGCAAACCCTAATTGAAATCAGTGTTGAGATTCCAATGAGCTAATAGGAGATTTTGGGTTGATTAGCCCAAACGGTCTCAAGACCGTTTGAGGATCACCCAAACGACCTCAAGACCGTTTGGGGATCACCGCAAGACCGTTTGGAGGTTTGAGGTCAAGTATAGTTGACCAATTGGAGGTCCAAAGTTACTAAATCATATTGCAATGTAGTGATGATTGGTTGATCAACTCAATAGACCAAACCTTGATGATTTTTCACTAAAATCCAAAGGTTGGATGGGCCAAACGGTCTCAAGACCGTTTGGAGCTCATCCAAACGGTCTCAAGACCATTTGGTGGTCACCCAAGACCGTTTGGAGGTATAGGGTTGAGTATGGTTAGGTGTTTGAAGGTCTAAAGGTACTAAGCTGATATACAATGCAATGCTGATTTGGTGATCAATCCAATGAACCAAACCCCAATTGGATTGCTTAAATTTGAGTGATATGATGGGCAAACGGTCTCAAGACCATTTGGAGGTCATCCAAACGACCTCAAGACCGTTTGGGGACAGGTCATACCCAATTTGGATGATGGTTCAATAGTTTCAATGCAACTAGTTCTGCATTGATTAGTATTGAAGAATCATCGATTCCAAGCCCTAATTCAATTGAATCAAACTCTAATGGATGATCAATTGAGGGTCAAATCAGTTGAAGGTTGACCTATTAAACTCAATTGAAGTATGGGTATAGGTCCAATTGATGATTGGTTCCATGAATTCAATAATTGAAGGAATCAACATTGAAAACCCTAATTCAATTGGATACCTTATGTTATTAAAGGTCAAATGGATCAAACCTTTTTGAAAACCTAATGTGATTAGGTGGGAGATACCTTTAATGGTACTAGTCATTAATTCATAACAAATGCATGGATCCAATACATGATGTAAACCCTAATTGAGGCTGATTTCATGTATAACCCTATTAAGAGGTTGTCTACATGTGAAATCACTAATTAAGATGAATAGTAAACCCTAATTCATTTGGATACCTTATGTAATGGAGGTCCAATATGATTGAATCTTTGGGAAGTAAGATGATAAATGTACTATTGATCCAATGATGATTAATAATGATAATCAATGAAAGTACAGAGGTTGAAACCCTAATAGTACCTAAGTGATTAAGTGTCAATTAAGGGATGAATCCCTAATTGCTTATAGGATCAATGACTTGATACACTATGTTAATCATAGTTGTATGTACCCGACTGAAGAGTTGATATGACCTAATCAAGTTAAGAAGTTGATAGCATGAATTCATACATGAATATGATTCATGTGGTGATTAAGGGTTATGATCCTTAAGCAAAGAGATCATGAAACCCTAAACATGAACATAAACCCTGATTGACAGGGTTATTGAACTCAAACCCTAGTTGAGGGTGCATCCATATGAAACCCTAATTGAAGGTGTATCCATGTGAAGCCCTAATTGAGGGTGATTCTATGAGAAACCCTAATTGGGAATGATTAGTAAACCCTAATTATGGGCAATGTGATATGAAACCCTAATGAAGGGTGATGCTATATGCAATCCCTATTCTAATGAAGGGAAATGGTATGTGAAACCATAATTCCCTAATAAAAGAATAGAGTTCATACTTGAATATGATTCAAGAAATGAACTCCTATAGCACGACCATGTTAGGCAGCACGGCCGTGGTATCTTTCCTTTGCACGACCGTGCAAGGTAGCACGGCTGTGGTGGATTCACTTTGCACGACCGTGCAAGGTAGCACGGTCGTGGTGGATTCACCTTGCACGACCGTGTAAGGTAGCATGGCCGTGGTGACTTTCTTTGCACGGCCGTTCTTGGTTACACGGCCGTGGTACTCTAGGCTTGACTTGGAGTTGTTTTGAAAAGGACCTATCATGGCCTTTTTGTTAATGCATGACTTATGGATGAACCCATGATATTGGCAATAGTTGTATATTCCAAGTGAGTGACTAATGATCACTACTTTACATGTCGAATGTGATAAACTGGTGCATAAAGTATTAGGATGGGTAATACCCTAATACAAGTTGAGTATATGAACTCAAGAAAGTTAATGGTGTTGAGGGAAGTGATACATCAAGATATGATAGATATCATATCCAACACCCCAAATTCTGGTATACCTTGTTGTGATATAAATCCAATATAATTGGATGAATGATACATGAGATGTGTGATGGAAATCCTAATCCTAGTAAAGGATTAAGGGTAATAGTGATACATGAGATGTGTGATGGAAATCCTAATCCTAGTAAAGGATTAAGGGTAATACCCTTGAATTATTAATATATTGTTTTTGCATGGTGATGATAGATAATTGATGTGCTTCTATCATATGTGCTAACCATGAAGGTATCATGAGATGATGAGCATAGCCAGGTATGAGCTATGATGTGTTATTAATCTGAATTTGATTATTGGGCCTTGTGTGCCATAATATATCTTGTTGTCTGGTAAGAGGTAGCAAGAGAGTGAATGAGCACCAAGTATCACACTTATCTTGGTCAGATGATCTAAAGGTGTTAGTAACTTGAGAATGTGGTAGCAATGCTCAGGTGATGAGCTAAGGGTTTAATTACCCAGAATCATATGGTTAGTGTATTGAAATTGTAAAAGGAGGAGAATTTCCAGTGATGAATTGAGGGATTAAGATCGCAACACTTTATGAAAAGAGTATGGCTACGGGCCATGACTCCACAATGATAATGCCAGGCTTTAGATATATGATCTAAACCAGAAGAGAGTTAATGCAGTGGTAATGATCATGTAGTTTGAATAGATGTTATACATGTTCTTCATATTCCTTAAAGGATAAATGATATGTTGATTCTATTTTAACTGCAAAGCTTTTGATATAGAATGATGTTCTAATCTGTTAGACATTAAAGTATTTGCTGTTAAATGAATATGATTTCTCTGTTCATATTTATCTTCTTAAGTTGCAATAACAATGTTATTGGCGGAGAGTTATATCTCTCGCTGGGGCAATTTTTATAATTGTCTCACTCCCGTGGGAACCATATTTGTAGGTGGACACAGACGAAAAGTCAGGAACCCTTCAGTAGGTGAAGGACAGCAGCAGCAGCACAGACAATAGTGAAGTCTCAGGTGGAGACATTGACTGTCATGTCATGTTCAGTTGTATATAGAGTCCTATGTGTCGTCTCTGTACTCTCAAGTCCTCGGAGTTAGTAGAGAGTTTGATATCAATATGAGATTTTTGGCTTGAAACCTCGAGATTTTGTATACTACTCATGTAAAGTTTAACAGGGCAGTCAATATTATGAATCTCGAGACGAGATGATACAAAGATGTACTGATGAATCAGAATGTAAATAACTTATCTTGTTTCCTTATGAAGGAGTTTTACTGTTTAAGAATCTCTTAATTAAAAAGTTTTAATTTTTAATGATTTTCAGTAATTCCACTGCTAATGATTCGCTTCCGCGTTAGTTAATCTTGTTTTCACGGGTCGGTCGTCACAATTAAGTGGTATCAGATCTCTAGGTTTGCTGAGTCTACAGAGACATAGGACTAAGGTTGTAGAGTTTGTTCTAAGTGTTTTCCAATTTATCTGATTGTATCTTCTACTCACATAGAAGAAGAAGAACTTGAAGATGTCTGGACAACATGAAGAACATGCTGTTGAGGGTAGCACTGCTGCACCTGGAGGAGGTGCAAGAGACCAGAATAGGGAAGGGCTTGCACCTGAACAACCTCAGATTGACCCAGCTGTGATAGAAAATCTAGCCCTTCATGCTCTATTTGAGAAATTCCTGACAGCCATGACATATATGGCAGATAGGATGCCACCACCTGCATCTAGGGTACCAACCCATTATGAGGGTTATGGAGCCGACAAGACTTTTGAGAGACTTCGTCGGGTTGGAGCCATAAATTATGCTAGTACATCTGATCCAGCAGATAATGATCTGTGGTTGACCGAGCTGGAAAAGGCTTTTAGGATCCTTGATATTCCTGAAGCTGAAAAAGTAAAACATGTTGTATACCTCTTAAAAGGAAGTGTTGGTCATTGGTGGATGATAGAGGAAGATAAGAGACCAGGTGAAGAAATTGGATGGGAGGTTTTTCGACGAGAATTCGTCAGTAGATACTTCCCTAAAACGTATCTAGATGAGAAGATCTCTCAATTTGAGAGGATCGAACAAGGACAGATGAACATTAGCGAATATGAAGCTAAGTTCATGGAGTTATTGCGGTTTTGTCCGCAAATGGCAGCTAGTGATGAGGAAAGAACTCGGCGTTTTGAGAAGGGGTTGAACGCTGAACTAACCACCCCTGTGTCTGCTTTAGATAATAGGGAGAGGTTTGCCACTTTTGTAGAATCGGTAAGGAGGATAGAGAGGTCTGAAATTGAGAAACGGTAGACTAGTGGCAAGAAAGTGTACACTCAGACTCAAGAAAAAAGGTCTGAAAGTTTTAAGAAACCAAGATTTTCTGCAACGGCAGCATCATCGAGATTCCATACCCAGACACAATAGATGTCAAGTAGTGATAGGGATCATAGTAATGTTCCAAATAGAGCCTCTGGTGTAGCATCAACATCGGTGACTGGGTCTCGATGGCATTCTGCGCCCAAAATTTGTTATCAATGTAGACAACCGAGACATCTGGCAAAGGATTGTCCAGGCGGGAATACAATGATGACTCAACCTCAGGGGCAGAGTCAGCAAGGCTCACCAGGGAGGCAATTCCCTAGTAATAATAGAGGACGTGGACAGACATCCCAGACAGGTCAGATACAATAGTTTTGTTTTGATACTTCATATCAAATTCTATGTGTTAAAGATATGAAAGTAATTATTTTTGAATTCCTTTGACTAGCCCTATAAGGACATAAATGAGATGAAAATTTATATCTTACTCAGTGTTCCTTAAAGTGTTTTATAATCCCCTTATATGCATGTTGAAAGTTGAGATATCGAAGTGATGCCTGAAGAAAATTCAAGAATGAAAAATCATGTGTGTATAATGATATGAAAAGTGAGGAATGTGATAGCAAATAAAGTGCATACTACCTAATCTTAATACTTATATACCCTGGCCATGTATATGATTATTGAAGATAAGGCAAGTATGGAACTCTTACATTATTGTCTTTCTGATTAATCTGATCAAGTAATCATTTTGAAACAATATAGAGAAGTATAATGAAATTAAATAGGAAGAGCTAAGTGAAATATTCTCAACATACTCAGTGAACTTCCTCAGTGAATATTTTCAAAAACATACTTAGTGAACATACTTTGTGAACATTCTTTGTGAACATACTATGTGAACATACTTAGTGAACATACTTTGTGAACATACTTTGTGAACATACTCTGTGAACATACTCTGTGAACATACTTAGTGAACATACTTTGTGAACATACTTTGTGCACATACTCTGTGAACATAATCTGTGAACATACTTTGTGAACATACTTTGTGAACATGCTCTCTGAACATACTCTGTGAACATACATAGTGAACACACTTTGTGAACATACTTTGTGAACATACTCTGTGAATATACTTTGTGAACATACTTAGTGAACATACTTTGTGAACATACTTTGTGAACATACTATGTGAACATACTTAGTGAACATACTTTGTGAACGTACTCTGTGAACAAACTCTGTGAACATACTTTTTGAACATACTTAGTGAACATACTTTGTGAACATACGCTGTGAATATACTTAGTGAACATACTCAGTGAAACTTCTCAGTGAAATTTCCCAAACAAATAAAGGATTGTTGAATGGATTATCTCTGTTAGATATATATATTTCTCTTTTGGTGAATATTTTTGGATAATGATAGAAATATGTTCTTTTATGCTTTTTCCTTTCAATTATATGGACATCATATGTTAGGGGTTTATGCTCTGCATAAACATTGATGAGGTTGAATTAATGAAAGGGGCTTTGTGTGGAATCATAGAGTTCATGATATCTCCATGATATTAAGATGATATGAGGAGACTTAAGGGCATGATTAATGAATAATTTGTTCCTCATTTTTGTCTGGGATTTCGCGGACGAAATCCTTGTTAGGGGTTTATAATTTGTAACATCCCTGACCTGGGTTATGAGTTAACCCTAGATGTTTTTCTTAATAAGGTTAAGTATATTCTTAATCTTATCTTGGGAAATGTAATTAGGGCTCATGAGAAACTTATGTTTCAATTTTGGTCCTGTTTGAACCATGTTGAAGCAATGTTTGCTCATTTTGGACTAAAGTGCAAATTACCCAAGCTGAGGGGTTAAATTGCTAATGTTGCATGATAAGATGTAACTCATGTGTTGAAGCATCATAATAATGAATATGATGCAGAGGTATGGCTTGTGATAGCCTGAATACCAAGAAAGAGCTGATAAAGCAATGTTTGTGCATTAAAACTTAGTTTTGGTGTAAAGTGCAATTTACCCAAAACCTAGGGTTCAATATGCAAATTATCACTTCACTAAGGTCCCTAATAATCTTTGGAATCATGTAGAACAAAGAAAATGAGAAGGGCACCTCATTTGAATTATCTTGGAGGAGAGAGAATCTTGACATTAAAATAATCAAGATTTAAGCATATATGGAACTTTAATTTAATTTAATGCAAAAAGAAATAAATTAATTGAGAAGCCCTTCATCTAAAAGTTGAGGGATGTTTTTTTAATGTGTTGGACGAGCTTGTGCATTGCTAAGGCACGCAAATATCTTGGTTGAGTGGAAGCCCACTCACAAATTTAAAATCAAAAGTATTGTCCACTAAAAATTGGAAATTAATAAAAAATTCTCTAAAGTGATTAATTTCTTTTCCATTAATTCTTGAATAATGATGAGCTTTTGAAAAACTTTGAAGGAGGTTTCGTGGCCAAGAAATGGAGGGGAAATTTGATGGAAATTATTATGGAATTTAAAGAAAATAACTCCATTTTCTCTTTCATTGAAAAACCATATACATACCCTTTATATATATCCTATCTCAACAACACATAAGGCACGTTTCCTTAGCTTTTCCTTCCCCACCTTTGCTTTGGATGACCAAGAAGGAGCTCAGGAGAAGGAGAAGTACGAACACAACCTATTGGTAAGGTTTTGATCATCTTCTACCTTGGATTCATGGTGAAAACCCTAAAACAATGCTTGATTTTTGGTTTTCTTCACCCGATTTCCAATTCTAGCCATCTTGTTCATCCAATAGCTCAAGAACGGATCTTGGGAAGTTGCTAGAACTTCATCCACCATTATAGACATGGAGCTCGAATCTTGGAGATCAGATTTGAGGCGGGTTTTATAACTCAAACCCTTAATCATTGCTATGGCATCATTTCTCTATACTTAGATGATTGTTTTCTTCAATTTCATACTCTTTTGTTTCATTTCTGAAGTTTTTCCATGAAAAACAGTTGCTGTTCTTGGTTGTTCTAAGGAGGACTATGATGATGTAATCCTTTATGGTTATCCAAAGAAAATATCTTAGGAGCAATCGTGTTCAAAGGTTGGGGCCAAACGGGTTCACCAAAATCGTTTGGTGACCAAACGGGTTGCAAACTGTTTGGGGGAAAACGGTTTCAAACCCGTTTGAAGGAGTTGAACATGAATTGACCGTTTGGGAATCTTGTTCCTAATTATGTAGGCTAATGACCCTCAAAATTTGAGGGGTTAACTTAAAAGGAATCATAGGTTCAAGGCCAATCAATTAGACAAATCGAATTGAATTAAGTGCTGATTTTCAACCTGGATAACTTGACCTGTTTGGGAAAACGGGTTCAAAACCGTTTGAGATGGTTGACCAAGCGTTGACAGTTTGGGATTACTGTTCTTAATGATGTTGGTTAATGACTCACCAAATTTTAGGGATTAACTCCAAAGGAATCATAGGTTGAAGGCTAATCAGTTAGACAAATCTATTTGGATTAAGTGCTGATTATCAACCTGATTAACTTGATCGTTTTGGGAAAACGGCTTCCAAACCGTTTGCGATGGTTGACCAAGCGTTGACCGTTTGGGCTTACTGTTCATAATGATGTTGGTTATTGACTCACCAAATTTTAGGGATTAACTCCCAAGAAATCGAGGGTTGAAGGCTAATCAATTAGGCAAATTGAATTGGATTCAGTGCTGTTTATCAACCTAATTAACTTGATTGATTTGGGAAAACGGGTTCAAACCCACATGAAATGGTTGACCAAGCGTTGACCGTTTTGGATTACTATTCATAAGTATTTTTGTTAATGACTCACTAAATTTGAGGGATTAACGCCAAGAAATCATAGGTTGAAGTCTAATCAATTAGACAAATCGATTTGGATTAAGTGCTGATTATCAACCTGATTAACTTGATCGTTTTGGGAAAACGGGTTCAAAACTGTTTGAGATGGTTGACCAAGCGTTGACTGTTTGGGATTACTGTTAATAAGGATGTTGGTTAATGACTCACCACATTTTAGGGATTAACTCCCAAGGATTGGAGTGTTTAAGGCTAATCAATGAGACAAATTGAATTGGATTAAGTGCTGATTATCAAACTGATTAAGTTGATCGTTTTGGGCAAACGGGTTCAAACCCGCATGAAATGGTTGACAAACCGTTGACCGTTTGGAATTACTGTTCATAAGGATGTTGGTTAATGACCCTCCAAATTTGAGAGTTTAACTCCAAATGAATCTTGAGTTGAAGTCTTTTCAATTAGGCAAACCCTAATTGAAATCAGTGCTGAGATTCCAAAGAGCTAATAGGAGATTTTGGGTTGATTAGCCCAAACGGTCTCAAGACCGTTTGGGGATCACCCAAACGACCTCAAGACCGTTTGGGGATCACTACAAGACTGTTTGGAGGTTTGAGGTCAAGTATAGTTGACCAATTGAAGGTCCAAAGTTACTAAATCATATTGCAATGTAGTGTTGATTGGTTGATCAACTCAATAGACCAAATCTTGATGATTTGTCACTACAATCCAAAGGTTGGATGGGCCAAACTGTCTCAAGACCGTTTGGGGCTCATCCAAACGGTCTCAAGACCATTTGGTGGTCACCCAAGACCGTTTGGAGGTCTAGGGTTGAGTATGGTTAGGTGTTTGAAGGTCTAAAGGTACTAAGCTGATATACAATGCAATGCTGATTTGGTGATCAATCCAATGAACCAAACCCCAATTGGATTGCTTAAGTTTGAGTGATATGATGGGAAAACGGTCTCAAGACCGTTTGGAGGTCATCCAAACGACCTCAAGACCATTTGGGGATAGGTCATACCCAATTTGGATGATGGTTCAATGGTTTCAATGCAACTAGTTCTGCATTGATTAGTATTGAAGAATCATTGATTCCAAGCCCTAATTCAATTGAATCAAACTCTAATTGATGATCAATTGAGGGTCAATTGAGGGTCAAATCAGTTGAAGGTTGACCTATTAAACTCAATTGAAGTATGGTATAGGTCCAATTGATGATTGGTTCCATGAATTCAATAATTGAAGGAATCAACATTGAAAACCCTAATTCAATTGGATACCTTATGTTATTGAAGGTCAAATGGATCAAACCTTTTTGAAAACCTAATGTGATTAGGTGGGAGATACCTTTAATGGTACTAGTCATTAATGCATCACAAATTCATGGATCCAATACATGATGTAAACCCTAATTGAGGCTGATTTCATGTATAACCCTATTAAGAGGTTGTCTACATGTGAAATCACTAATTAAGATGAATACTAAACCCTAATTCATTTGGATACCTTATGTAATGGAGGTCCTATGTGATGGAATCTTTGGGAAGTAAGATGATAAATGTACTATTGATCCAATGATGATTAATAATGATAATGAATGAAAGTACATAGGTTGAAACCCTAATAGTACCTAAGTGATTAAGTGTCAATTAAGGGATGAATCCCTAAGTGCTTATAGGATCAATGACTTGATACACTATGTTAATCATAGTTGTATGTACTCGACTGAAGAGTTGATATGACCTAATCAAGTTAAGAATTTGATAGCATGAATTCATACATGAATATGATTCATGTGGTGATTAAGGGTTATGATCCTTAAGCAAAGAGATCATGAAACCCTAAACATGAACATAAACCCTAATTGACAGGGTTATTGAACTCAAACCCTAGTTGAGGGTGCATCCATATGAAACCCTAATTGAAGGTGTATCCATGTGAAGCCCTAATTGAGGATGATTCTATGAGAAACCCTAATTGGGAATTATTAGTAAACCCTAATTATGGGCAATGTGATATGAAACCCTAATGAAGGGTGATGTTGTATGCAATCCCTATTCTAATGAAGGGAAATGGTATGTGAAACCATAATTCCCTAATAAAATAATAGAATTCATACTTGAATATGATTCAAGAAATGAACTCCTGTAGCACGACCGTGTTAGGCAGCACGGCCGTGGTATCTTTCCTTTGCACGACCGTGCAAGGTAGCACGGCTGTGGTGGATTCACTTTGCACGACCGTGCAAGGTAGCACGGCCGAGGTGGATTCACCTTGCACGACTGTGTAAGGTAGCACAGCCGTGGTGACTTTCTTTGCACGGCCGTTCTTGGTTACACGGCCGTGGTACTCTATGCTTGACTTGGAGTTATTTTGAAAAGGACCTATCATGGCCTTTTTGTTAATGCATGACTTATGGATGAACCCATGATATTGGCAATAGTTGTATATTCCAAGTGAGTGACTAATAATCACTACTTTACATGTCGAATGTGATAAACTGGTGCATAAAGTATTAGGATGGGTAATACCCTAATACAAGCTGAGTATATGAACTCAAGAAAGTTAATGGTGTTGAGGGAAGTGATACATCAAGATATGATAGATATCGTATCCAACACCCCAAATTCTGGTATACCTTGTTGTGATATAAATCCAATATAATTGGATGAATGATACATGAGATGTGTGATGTAAATCCTAATCCTAGTAAAGGATTAAGGGTAATACTGATACATGAGATGTGTGATGGAAATCCTAATCCTAGTAAAGGATTAAGGGTAATACCCTTGAATTATTAATATATTGTTTTGCATGGTGATGATAGATAATCGATGTGCTTCTATCATATGTGCTAACCATGCAGGTATCATGAGATGATGAGCATAGCCAGGTATGAGCTATGATGTGTTATTAATCTGAATTTGATTATTGGGCCTTGTGTGCCATAATATATCTTGTTGTCTGGTAAGAGGTAGCAAGAGAGTGAATGAGCACCAAGTATCACACTTATCTTGGTCAGATGATCTAAAGGTGTTAGTAACTTGAGAATGTGGTAGCAATGCTCAGGTGATGAGCTAAGGGTTTAATTACCCAGAATCATATGGTTAGTGTATTGAAATTGTAAAAGGAGGAGAATTTCCAGTGATGAATTGAGTGATTAAGATCCCAACACTTTATGAAAAGAGTATGGCTACAGGCCATGACTCCACAATGATAATGCCAGGCTTTAGATATATGATCTAAACCTGAAGAGAGTTAATGCAGTGGTAATGATCATGTAGTTTGAATAGATGTTATACAAGTTCTTCATATTCCTTAAAGGATAAATGATATGTTGATTCTATTTTAACTGCAAAGCTTTTGATATAGAATGATGTTCTAATCTGTTAGACATTAAAGTATTTGTTGTTAAATAAATATGATTTCTCTGTTCATATTTATCTTCTTAAGTTGCAATAACAATGTTACTGGCAGAGAGTTATATCTCTCTTTGGGGCAATTTTTATAATTGTCTCACCCCCGTGGGAACTATATTTTTAGGTGGACGCGGACGAAGAGACTGGAACCCTTCAGTAGGTGAAGGACAGTAGCAGCAGCAGGGACAAAAGTGAAGTCTTAGGTGGAGACATTGACTGTCATGTCATGTTCAGTTGTATATAGAGTCCTATGTGTCGTCTCTGTACTCTCAGGTCCTCGGAGTTAGTAGAGAGTTTGATATCGATCTGAGATTTTTGGCTTGAAACATCGAGATTTTGTATACTGCTCATGTAAAGTTTAACAGGGCAGTCAATGTTATGAATCTCGAGATGAGATGATACAAAGATGTACTGATGAATCAGAATGTAAATAAATTATCTTGTTTCCTTATGAAGGAGTTTTACTGTTTAAGAATCTCTTAATTAAAAAGTTTTAATTTTTAATGATTTTCAGTAATTCCGCTGCTAATGATTAGCTTCCACATTAGTTAATCTTGTTTTCACAGGTCGGTCGTCACACTAAGAGTTTCCATACTCACTTTATCATCAATAGTTGTATACCTGGCCAGGGTTTACAAATACTGAGATCAAGTAGTATGCACTTACATGCTATCATATTCCTTGCTTTTCATATCATTATGCACACAAGATTTTCCCTTATTCCAACATGACTAAGTCATCTAGGAATTCTTTTAAAGCTCAAACTTTCTGTATTAAGGACTGATAACCTAGATCGTAAGGCTAGTATCCAGTCCACTATATGCATTATTGTTGCCCTAACCTGCCCTTCAAGAGCATAACATAGGATTCTCTATCCTGGTTAGGTCAAGGTGGGAATTCTCAGACACTTGTTCTCTTCTTGCCTGGTCCCATGCACCCTCTCCTGGTACAACAACATTGCCCTTAGCAATGTGTTCCTCATGTTCACCAGTCATTTTCAAGTTCTTCTTCTCCTATGTGAGCAGAAGATACTATCAGATAAACTAGAAAACACTTAGAACAGACTCTGCAACCATAGTCATATGTCTTAGTAGACTCAGCAAACCTAGAGCTCTGATACCACTAAATTGTGGCATACAACTCATAAAAACATAATTAACTAATACGGAAGCGAATCATTTGCAGCAGATTACTGAAAATCACTAAATAGTACTCCGAGGACCTGAGAGTATAGAGACGACACATAGGACTCTATCTACATCCATATAAGGCATAACAGCCAGTGTCTCCACCTGAGATTTCACTGCTGTCCCTGATACTGTTGTTGTCCTTCACCTACTGAAGGATTCATGTCTCCTCGTCTGCGTCCACCTAAAAATGTGGTTCCCACGGGGATGAGACAATTGTAAATTAACCTAGCAAGAGATAACTCTCCGCCAGAAACATTATTATTGCAACTTATGAAGATAAATATGAACAAAGGAATCATATTTATTTGACAGTAGATATTTTAATGCCTAACAGATTAGAACATTATTCTATATCAGAAGCATTGCAACTATAGCTTGATGGAATGAACATGTCACTTATCCTTTAATGAATATGAAGTACACGTATAACATCTATTCAAACTACAGAATCATTACCATTGCATTAACTCTCTTCAGGCTTAGATCATATATCTAAAGCCTGGTATTATCATTGTAGAGTCATGGCTCGTAGCCATACTCTTTTCATAAAGTGTTGGGATCTTAATCCCTCAATTTACCACTAGAAATTTCTCGTCCTTTCACAATTTCAATACCATAACCATGTGATTCTGGGTATTTAAACCCTTACTCATCACCTGAGCATTGTTACCTCTTTCTCAAGTAAGTAACACCTTTAGGTCATCTGACCAAGGTAAGTATGATATTTGCTACACAAGCATCCATCATGGCACTTGAGGCCCATTAACTCTCTTGTCACCTCTTACCAGGCACAAGGTATATTATGGCACACAAGGCCCAATAAACAAATTCAAATTAATGACACATTCATAGCTCATACCTGGCTATGCCCATCATCTTAGGATACATGTATGGTTAGCACATATGATAGCAGTACATCAATTATCTATCATCACCATGCAAAACAAATGTATCATTATTTCAAGGATATCACCCTTGTTCCTTTACCAGGATTAGGGCTTCCATCACATATCATTACCCTTCATTAGGGTTAGGGGTTTTCCATTATTAACCATTTAGGTTTTCAAGATCATATTATTAATGATCAAGCCCTAGTTCATTGCTCCACATATCTAGGAGCCAACATTTATACCATAAGTATTCAATCATACTTACTTATTCTCATCATTTATCATTAAATGATTATCATCACAAGGTATGAGTCTCTCTCTCACCCTTAAGTTGAGAATTAACAAAATGACCATGTTAGGTCACTTTCAAATCAACTCTAAGTCAAGCATAGAGCATCATGGCCGAGTAACAAGGAACGTCCGTTCAAAGAAAGACACCATGGCCGTGCTACCTTGCACGGTCGTGCAAAGTGAAGCCACCACGGCCGTGCTACCTTGCACGGTCGTGCTGAGTAAAGTCGTCACGGCCGTGGTTCCTTGCACGGTCGTGCTACAGAGGATCACCTTATGAATCATATTTATATATATGAATTCTATTCTTTGATCCTTTTAATTTGATTAAGTCACATCAACCCTTCAATCAAAAGCATACAACTATGATTAACATAGTGTATCAAGTCATTGACCCTATAAGCAATTAGGGATTCATCCCTTAATTGGCACTTAATCACTTAGGTACTATTAGGGTTTCAACCTTTGTACCTTCTTTGATTATCATTACTAATCATAATTGGATCAATGGATCATTCATCATCTTAATTCTCAAGAGATTCAATCACATTGAACCTCCATTACATAAGGTATCCAATTGAACTAGGGTTTCCAATGTTGATTCCTTCAATCATTGAATTCATGGAACCAATCATCAATTGGACCTATACACATACTTCAATTGAGTTTAATATGTCAACCTTCAACTGATTTGACCCTCAATTGACCCTCAATTGATCATCAATTAGAGTTTGATTCAATTTAATTAGGGTTTGGTATCAATGATCCAACAACACTAATCAATGCAAGATTGATTACTTTGAAACTATTGAACCATCATCCAAATTGAGAATGACCTGACCCCAAACGGTCTTGAGGTCGTTTGGATGACCTCCAAATGGTGTTGAGACCATTTTCCCATGTCCACATCATAATCCAAGTCAACCAATTAAAGTTTGGATCATTGGATTGATCACCAAATCAGTATTTGATTGCAAATCAACTTGGTACCTTTAGACCTTCAAACACCTAACCATACTCAACCCTAAACCTCCAAACGGTCTTGGGTGACCGCCAAATGGTTTTGAAACCGTTTGGATGAGCTCCAAACTGTTTTGAAACCGTTTGGATACTAGTAAAATTCCATCAAGGTTTGGTCTATTGAGTTAATCAACAAATCAGCACTTAATTGCAATATGATTTGGTACCTTTGGACCTTCAATTGGTCAACTATACTTGACCCCAACCTACAAACGGTCTTGGGAGATCCCCAAACGGTCTTGATACCGTTTGGGTGATCCCCAAATGGTTTTGAAACCGTTTGGGCTAATCAACCGAAAATCTCAAATCAACTCATTGAAATTTCAGCACTAATTCCAATTAGGGTTTGCCTAATTGATTAGCCTTCAACTCATGATTCCTTCGGAATTAACCCCTAAAAATTGGTGAGTCATTAACCAACATAATTAGGAACCGTAAACTCAAACGGTCAACCCTTTGTCAACTCACTCAAACTGTTTTGAAACTGTTTTCCCAAATAGGTCAAGTTAATCAGGTTGAAAATCAGCACTTAATTCAATTCAATTTGCCTAATTGATTAGCCATCAACCTTTGATTCCTTTGGATTTAACCCCTAAATTTTGGAGGGTCATTAACCAACATCATTAGGAACAGTAATCCCAAACGGTCAACGCTTGGTCAACTCCACCAAACGGTTTTGAAACCGTTTTCCCAAATAGGTCTAGTTAATCAGATTGAAAATCAGCACTTAATCCAATTAGGTTTACCTAATTGATTAGCCTTCAACTCACGATTACTTGGAAGTTAACCCATAAAATTTGGTGAGTCATTATCCAACATAATTAGGAACAGGAATCTCAAAGGTTCAATGCTTGTTCAACTCACTCAAATAGTTTTGAAACCGTTTTCTCAAAAAGGTCAAGTTAATCAGGTTGAAAATCAACACTTAATTCAATTCGATTTGCCTAATTGATTAGCCTTAAACCTATTATCACGTTGGAGTTAATACCACAAATTTGGAGGGTTATAAACCAACATAATTATGAACAGTAATACCAAACGGTAAACACTTGGTAAACCATCTCAAATGGTTTTGATACCGTTTTCTCCCAAATGGTTTGCAAACCGTTTGGTCACCAAACGGTTTGGTAAAACCGTTTGGTCCAAACTTTGAAACCGTTTGCCCAAGATATTTGGGTAGGTGTGTACTTATGATGATGTCATCATCCTCAAGCTTCAAACTCACGAAATATACTGTGGTTTCCATGGAAATTGCATCAATCAACCAAAGTTAATTTTGGAAATGTAGAAATGATCACCAATTGATAAGGAATTGATTGCAATAATAAGATTAAGGGTTCAAGTTATAAAACCCGCCTCCACTTGAGATACAAAGCTCCAAGATCACGGAAATAATGGTGGATGAAGCCCTTGCAACTCCCCCTAGGCTCGTCCTCAAGCTTTTGATTGTAAAATTTGGCTAGGGTTGAAGAGGAGATCGAAATAAGAAGGAATCCATAATTTATTTTCGATTTCCACCATGAAATCAAGGAGAAAGAAGGTCAAGGGCTTACCAACAGGTTGGGGGTCGTCCTCCTGCTCCTCCCTAGCTCCTTGGTCAGTTTTGCAAGCAAGGGGAAGAAAGAAATCTGAAAAAGCCTTTGTTTGGGCTTGAAAAGGGCACTTTTATAAGGAAATTGATGAGAGAGAAAATGTCTTATTAAAATGCATTTAATCTCAAAAATATGGCCGCATCTTCCCCCTAAAATTCCATAAGGATGAGGCTATATTCATTGCCTCATATTCCTAAGAAAAACAAATTAAACACCTTAATGCTTATTATATTAATATCCCATATGTGAGTGGAAATTACTTTCCTTTATAATAAGGTGAGTGGAGTTTCACCTCCTTTAGATATTTTTGTTCCTTATCTTGGAAAAAGAACGTCCATCCTTATTCAAAATCAACCAATAACATTTTTGTTGAAGTCCCTTTAATTAATACATTCATTTTTGCCCTAAATTGAATTAGGGTTTCACTTAAGATTAAATCTTGATTATTTTAATATCAAGATTCTCTCTCCTCCAACTTAATTCAAATGAGATGCCCCTCTCATTTTCTTTGATCTACATGATGTCAAGAAACATTAAGGACCTTATTGAAGTGGTAATTTGCATATTGAACCCTAGGTTTTGGGTAAATTGCACATTACACCAAAACTAGGTTTTAATGCACAAGGATTGCTTGACAAGCTTAATCTTGGTGCCCAAGCTTGTGAAAACCATGCCAGTACATCATATTCATTCTTATGATGTCTCAACATAATAGGAACATATTTTCATGCAACATTTTCAATTTAACCCCTCAACTTGGGTAATTTGCACTTTAGTCCAAAATAAGCAAACATTGCTTCAACATTGTTCAAACATGACCAAAATTGAAACATAAGTTTCTCATGAGCCCTAATTACTTTTCCCAAGATAAGATTAAGAATCTACTCAACCTTATTAGGCAAAACATCTAGGGTTATTTCATAACCCAGGTCAGGGTTGTTACAATAACACTTCTTTAGTTTCTAAGTCAACTATGCTGACATACAATAAATGGCATATATTGTCATAAATCATCCAAATTTATTATTCATGTTTAGATAATTGGGTTAGAAAATGAATATAATAATCTAAGACCTAAAACTCATTATTGTTACACTAAAACATCATAATTATATTTATTTTGTTAATTTGTAATGTAAAAATGAGATTTATTACCAATGATATTTTTGTTTAAATAAATTGTTAAGATTATAAATAAATAAGATTATAAATTAAATAATTAAAAACATCTTAATATGTAAAAATTAGTTAATATTTAAGAATATAAAAATTATTATAGTGTGTATCAGATTGCGATTGCATTCAAATATTATTTTTTATCATTACAAATTTTTATTTATCAGAAAAATTTAGGACCAAGAATATTGTATTTGACTTAATAGTACACGATATGTAAATCATATTTCTACATATTTTTTCTCAACAATCAAACAAACCACATCTTTCCTACTGCCTAATAGCTCAATTCCCAACATCCCAACTGTCTACTCTCTCCAGGTCATGCCCGTATCTTCAATCTCTTCCCGAACTCTCCGTTCCACTTTCTATCTCTCCTTAATTGCAAACTTAACAACACTCTTTCCTACTTCCCACAGTCAACAAAATGTTTCCCCTCACTCATCTATTGCCACTTCCTGTGTATATCTCCCCCCATCGCTCCGATCATCAATTGTGCTAATAATCTCCCCATCGCTTTATTACTGAGAAGTCAGAACCGTATTGTTCTTTTGTTCTTTCTCTCAAATATCAGTTGCTTTTATTTTTCAGACAAATGGTATGTGCCCAAAGAATTAGTTGTTCAGATTTAATTCTTCAATTAAATAATTATGAAACAAATAGTTCTAAGAAGGTGTTATTTTAGGGAGTTTGTTACAACCCCAATTTTTGGGTTCATTTGGTGAGAAATGTGATTTCTCATATTAAGGATATTTGAAAAAATAATGATATAATTTTTTTAGAATAAATGGATTTCATTTACAATAGCCTTGATGATTTTGTTGTGGGTTTTATTGTCTATTGGGCCCAAATAATAAGAAAATGCAATTAGTAAATGAATAATTGAATATTTGAGAAAAGAAAAATGTGGAAATCTTTAGAAGGCAAATCCAAAGAGGGATTTCGTGCCTCTTGGATTCCTTGTGTTCCAAGGAGTCCAAAGTTGCATAGAGAGTTCAATAAGAAAAGAAAATATCAATTAAGTATTTCTTTATTAACAAAGAAATTGAAAATAATGATAAAATATTGGAAATAAGTGGAAAGAGGTATAATTGGGTTATCCTTGGTGGAATTTTGTATCCCAAGGATTCCTAATGTTAAAAGGAATACCAATGAGGAAAATAAAAGAGAAATAAAGAGAAATCCTCAAAAAGAGTTATTTTAATAAGAAATAACCAAGATAATGAGATTAATGGACATAGATGCATCTAGAAGGATAATGAGTATCTTTATAAAGTAATTTTGAAATATTTTAGTTTTTTGGGACCCAAGAAGTCCCAATGAAGGAAAAGAAAGAGAAAATACCCATAATAGAAAATAAAAGGATAATGCGATACATAATTAATGAATTATGTGGTATTGCTAAAAAGGAAGTATTTTCAATTAAATGAAAATAGAATTTCGTGCCGTTAGAACAAAGGGCAAGTACTAAGAAGATAAAAGAAGAGATTTTCAAAATTCTAATATCTCAAGGATAATGAATATCAAGAAGATATTTAAGAGAGAGAAAGAGACTTGTTTCTCATTATAGGAATAGGATTCCTAATAGGAGAGGACTTGTTTCCTCTTAGATGGGCATCTTAGGGCGAGGATATCCTCCCCTATAAAAGAGGTAGACCCCTGGATTGAGTTCCAGAGAATCCCAAGGATCCTTGTCTCTCTACCATCGTCTTCTTTGCAAGAAAACCCTAGGTAGGAAGAGTAGCACGTCTATAAAGAAACTTGGAATCATTAGACGATCTTGATGGATGTTGGATGTCCCCACGTCCCCGGAGAAAGATGTGGCCATCATCCCCGTGCTCCGACACTCCCGCAATAGCTGCACATTGGTTGTAGGTCTGCCATGATTACAGACCTACTAAGCTTACTCTCGGCCATCATGGCCACGATCTAGTAGGACCCTCGCGTGCGCAGAGGCACGACGAAGGTGGACAAGCCATCCCTGATAGCCGAAGAGGTCAAGAAGTAGGAGGAGAAGCCCCACCCTCAGCCGTTAGGGCAGCAGCCAGACTGCTGTCACGAAGTAGAGGATGAAGCGGTCGGTTGGACGGTTATACCCTCCGTGTTGGGTTTTATGGGAGGCAGAGCAAGCAGCGGAAACAAAAAATTTTCTCCTCCCCTTTACCCGAACTGAGGAAACGCGTCAACGTATATACAATAGGAAGGATGGTTTGAGGAATCATACCTTGTCCCGAGGCTTGCTCGGCAACAATTCCTCGCAGCTAGTGCAGTCTTTGCCTCCGGTCTTGGACGGTGTCTGTGCAGCTCATGGTCGTATCGGGACTCACAACTCCTCCTGGAACCGGGACTGTCGGGTTGACAGTTGTTCTCCTGAGCGGCAGAAACCTCCCGCCTCTGCAGTAGTCCACACGGACCACCTGGAACTCCACACTCCTTGTCCAACAAGGAAGTGGAAGGAGTCAAACCCTTCTGTAGGCGTACTAGTCGCCCACACACTCTCCTTCCTCCAGTTGCAACTGTAGTTGTCCTTCCCTTGCTACACCTCCCTTTTCGGGAAGCACTTGCTCGGGCTCTCTCTCGGTTACCAAAACCAGAGAGAATGACAACTTTGCAGAGCAACTGGTTGCACTGAGTTGTTATCTGAGAAGCCTCCAATACCCCTATATATAGGAGGGTCATGGGACAGGGTTATCTTTCCCGGGCAATGCGGGACTAAAGTAGGAGTAGAAGGGTTTGAGAATTTTCCACAAAAACAACCAACTGCATAACCTGAACCGATCGTTTCAACACTTGAAATGGTCGGTTGGGCAGCTGAGCCGATCGGTTGGACCTGAGTCGATCGTTTGGGGTCCCCAACTGATCGGTTGGTACCCTGAACCGATCGGTTCACGGTCCTGATCCGACTCAAATTGACTTTCCCTCTATCGTTTCGAATCGGTACCTATTACCAATCCTTTTCCCAATCACATTGGGAATGTGAAACGAAAAGAACTTTCTCACCAATCTTATTTTCCCAACTCACTCGGTTTCTCCAGTTGAACCGATCGGTTCAACACTTGAACCGGTCATTTCACCTATGCATGAGCTTATCGGTTCACAAACTGAACCGACCGGTTCACCCAGCTCAGCCGATCGGTTCATCATATGAGCCGATCGGTTGGGAGTGCAGATTGTGCAGAAACAGTCAGTTACAGTTCCAATCAATCTGATACTCTAATCAATCGATCCAACACCTTGAATACTATGATTTCGAGCTATCAATTAATTGAGTGTTTAATTGAACTACTAAACTCCTTTAGTAATCAATCTAAACATAGTTTGTGGATAAAACTCCAATTCTAGGTTGAATCCTATGTGTGTGACCCTGTAGGTCCTTTTCATGTTGGCAGTGAAAGTCCATAACACTTATAACTTCACAAGCAATGAGCGGTGCCTAGTCACACATCATTGCTACCCAAGTGAAATAGAAAGTTGGAGAACAACTTTCAATCCTACAATCCGTGAATGGTGTTATAGTGAATGTATAATTCCTTTATCACTGATATCTCGGATGAACTCAAAGCATGGACCAGTCATCCTGTCAACGCTCATTCACTTTCTTGATCTCAGAGTAGATTGGAAGAGATATGTTATGACATCAGTATCACATACTGACTCACACATGCTTGCACACCTTTCTCAATCCTACTCATCAAGTGGCCATGGATATCAAGCTCCCTCAGGAGGGACAAATCCCATAACTATCACTCACCCCTCAAAAGCCCCATGTGTCAAAGCCACCCAATCATCACCTTTATAACAACCCATGTTTCAGGACCGCGTTTGATGATGTCAAATTGTACCCAATGACATGTGTTGAGTGTAGTGATTTCAGGTCAAAGAATCACATTCACCACCATCACTGTGAGTACTGACTGTGACTACCATGTCATGGTTCCATGTGTCAAACTCACGGTGGGTCTGTCTGGTACACTTGTTCTCTAACAAGTACCTATGTGTTTGGTTTGATATCTCTATATCATGACTAATGAGATTCTGTCATCAACCAACACCACAATCTAGTCTTGTGTGTCATTGTTGTCTATCTACCTTCCACAATGACATCCGACTAGGGACATAACAAGAATGTACAAACTCTTAGCATCTTTTTGATCTCATCGTTCAGGTCCTGAACCTGAAGGCATACGTCATTGAGTATCGTCATTCTCTAGACATTCAATCTGTTCTATCACTATCTCATATGACTGAACCAGAAAGAATTGGAAGCTTGCCTTTGATGTTTATCAAATCAATCTTAATGTATCCCATCAATCATCCCATGATTGGCTCTCAGGGCATACATACCAACAGACTCCCACTTGCACTGTGAGCCAATCACCTTTGAATCATATTCATAGTGATCTTCAAACATGTCCGGAATGTTACTATGCTCCAATGCTCACATAGTGAGTAATGGAAACACCTTGCCAAAGTCAGTATAAATTGCATGTCTCACATCTCTTCGTTGTACGTCACATGTATGAGATAGAGTTGTCGTAATATGTGATCTAGTATTCCTTTGCTAACCTTTAGCCACATTGCATGATCAAAGATTCCAAACTTGTCATCAATGACCGGAATATCTTTAAGTTCATCTCATGAACTTCCAGATCCATATAGTATCCACTGTTGTTCTCTAACACACAGATACTCGGTGTTTCCTTTTAAATGGTTTTATTGGAACATTTCCAATTATCAACAAAATTTCACTTTTAATATATCCTATATATACTTTGCGATTTAATTTTCTGTCCTTTCGGAATTTCGCATCAATGTAACTCTTTACATCGAACTCTTCCTTATCTCCATAGAACTAGTACTTGATAAGTACTTATCAAGTTCTCATGGTATTCCAGTAACCATTACTGGAAATATACAGACATCCACTCGTCATGTCCCACATACGAGTTATCAGGATGAGCATATCATTTTGTCATGTCCTACATACAAGATGATGAATGCATTTTATTCTTGCCATGTCCATACATGCAAGATAATGGGATGATCACATACATGATAGATCCATATCTATACTTAGTGTTCACATTCTTCACAAGAATTGGACACATGGCCTTGGGATACTACATGGACAGGTTTTCTCCCACTGAATCTGTGCATACTGAACCCTTCAGTACAGATTGCCAATGTATGCTCTTTCTTTTCCAGGTCAAGAGATTTTCGAGAACTATCTCATAGATCTCTATTCCTATCACATAGGAAACATCTCTATCTTCCCTAAAGATAATTTCCACTTTGGATTTCCATTCTAGAACATTTCCATTTCACATCAACATGTGGAATGTGAATACGCTCCCACTAAATCACAGATCCCTTCTTTATCTTTGACATATCAATCAAACCCTTTGACTATATCATCAAAGTAAAAATCCAATTCTGAGTTGCTTGTACTCAATCAATCACATTGATTAGCCCATTGTAACTTATAGACTTCATTTGCATTAGTGGATTCATAAACCTTATAGGTTGTGTCACGTACACATCCTCATTTTATTCCTCATAGGAATGTAGTTTTAGTATCCATATGCCAAATGTCCTAGTCATTAAGTTACAATCTACAAGCATCATCCTTCTCAAAATGTCATCCATGTGTCTTAATGCTTAAGATATATTTGCACTTATGGATTTCCATCCAATGGGTGCCACCATCAAGGTCATACCTTATGGTTCACATGGAAGTCATTTAGGATGTAATGGTCATATACCATAACTCAAAATATATATTTCCTCATTTTCATCTAGATAGTTGACTCATCACATGACCAACTATCACATAGATAATTGAGGTGTATCTGTCAAGGATATACAAACTCACAACTCCTTGTGATTCTAAATGTCCTTTATTAGTGTGGGGTATTCTTTATTTAAGAAGAATTTAGTTATTTGATAATCATTCTCTAACTCCTTAGAGTATGATTCCTTCTTGATTTAGACATCACCATGCCTTAATCACGAGATCACTATGATACACTATCATAATCACTCACAAGGATCTCAAACATTTGGTACAAGTATTTCATTCATTGATCTCATCAAGAATTAACACTTTACCAAATTCATACTTCATTTATGATATCCTTGAACACTTCAAGATATTCATATTAGTATTTCTCTAAATACCATTTGAAGTATTAGCATATATTCCAATAGGTATGTAAATACATCATATGTATTATACCTAATAGGATAATCATTCTCCCACTACCACTAGTGAAGATTGATTAATCATGTTCAAGATATTCATGTCTCTTACTGGTTCTCTAACCAAAAGAGTCTAGATCTATCCATCATATGGAAACTAGAAATGAATTTCTCATGATTGATGCTAATTTAATTGTTTGAGTTATCAATAACATTTAGGTATCATTTTATCTTATGCATAACACATACCACAAGATAAATAAGGCATTGCCACAAAGATCATATCTTTTGAAAGAATGAAACATCAACTTTATTAATTGCCATCATTGTCATACAATATGCAAAAATAAAGTGTTTCTATCTATTGGAAAATATGAAATAGCAGTTCATAACTGTATTACATGCCTTTATGGCTGAAAAATAAACTAAAGTACTCCTGTCTATGGCGGCAACACTTGCCCCATTTATTGAGTTCTTTACACTTTACATCTTGGTATCATATACCTCAAAAAGTGTTACAAGTTTATTTTTGTTGACACCTTTAAGTGGAGACGGCAGTTGCCTCCTTCTTCTTTTGTTCTTCCAGATAGAGAGGACAATTCCTTTTCCAATGTCCTGGCTTTTGACAATGGTGGCAATTGCCTTTCTTGGTCACACCTCCCTTGGCCTTGAGAGCTGAAGACGACTTGGACTCCTGGCTAGCATCAGAACCTTTCTTAGCTTTGCCCTTGCCCTTGCGCTTGGACTTGCCCTTCTTTCCCGTGATCACCATCACAGACTTAGGCTTGTCCTTCTTCATCTGTGTCTCGGATGTCCTCAACATGCCCAAC
This sequence comes from Alisma plantago-aquatica, assembly GCA_963693085.1. Taxonomy (NCBI): domain Eukaryota; kingdom Viridiplantae; phylum Streptophyta; class Magnoliopsida; order Alismatales; family Alismataceae; genus Alisma; species Alisma plantago-aquatica. The sequence continues at coordinate 1,274,254,551 of OY856412.1, read as the reverse complement.
AACTCTGACAATGGACTATCAAAGTTGTTCATGTTGTAGTTCATCACAAACTGACTGTAAGATTCTGGCAACGATTGCAGTATCACGTCAGTAGCCAACTCTTGGCTCAGTGGAAATCTCAGTCTCTGCAGGTTCTCCACATACCCAATCATCTTGAGTGTGTGAGGACCAACTGGATCTCCTTCTGTCATGACGCACTTGAACAGTGCCCTTGAGACATCATATCTCTCTTGTCGTGCTTGGTCTTCATACATGTTCCTGAGATGCTGAACCATCTCAATAACACCCATGTTCTCATGTTGTCTCTGCAACTCATGGTTCATTGAGCACAACATCAAGCACTTTGCATCAATGGCATCATTAGAATGCTTCTTGTAAGCATCCCCTTCTGCCTTTGGTGCATTTGGAGCAGGTTCCTCTGGAACTGGAGTATCCAGGACATAGAGTTTTCGCTCTTGAGTGAGAACAATTCTCAATGTCCTAAACCAGTCGTGGAAGTTCGTCCCATTCAGCTTGTCCTTGTCAAGGACCGATCGCAAAGAAAAGTTGTTGTTGTTTGTTGCCCTTTGAACTACAAAAGGAAAATATGCAATTTTAGTCCAAAACTCATTTTGACTTATTTGATTGATTTGAAAAAGTTTGACGATAAAATTAGGCCTTTAATTAATTATCGCTCCCACTATTTTAATTCAAATTGATAGCCCTCATCATCAATTTGGAAGATTGCAGCGAACAACCTTCTAGTGGGCAAGATCCTGAAATCCTCTAAGTCATGAACCAGCTAGGGTTGTCACCCACAACTTAGATCTCTCAGGTAGGCAACACTTGCCAATTGCATCATATGCAACTCTTGATAAGATGTCATATACAACTCCTTGCAATGATCATCTCCATGCCTCAAGGTTCTAGATCCTATCTAGGTCACCTTGTTAAGTTCGACCCAAAGCAAACACGATGAATATGCACCCTGCTAGGGCAGACCCACACATTCATCCTTCACGCTTCCACAAGATAGACGGTGCACCACGCTAGGGCGTGCCCACACTTGGTCGATCAAGCTTTTCACGTGTGTCGTATTTGGAAGGCATCTAAAACTTAATATTTAATGAGGGATTTGGTTTATATACATATACATATCCAATCACCACAATATATAGTATGTATCATATACATGCTATATCCCACAAAAAACATGTGAAACGATAAAAGCGATGATTATGGCCATCCTAATGTGATTCCTCGAGCCAAGAAGAATCACGGTCATCTAGGTCTACATCATATGCAACCTATAAAAGATAACTCTGTGCTTTGCCTGTTGGGTTTGATCACTTCATCATATGAAACGATCGGCTCACCATCACACTGGTCGGCTGGGTGCCACCAGCCGATCGGTTGGCTCCTCCAACTGATCGGTTCGCCTGGTCGTCGTGCATCTCCTCCAGGCCGCCACCCGCTCGTCTCGCTCCTCGAACCGGGCATCAACCTGATCGGTTCACTCCTTGAACTGACCGTCTGGAATGCCAACCAATCGGTTCACTCCTTGAACTGATTGTCTCAACTGTCGTCAGGTGTCCGCCGTTCTTCAACATAACAGGAAATAAAATCTATCCTATTTTACATCATTAAAGGGAAACCCTGAGTTACATTCAGAGGGAGCAAATGTAGGAAAGAAGTCTCGAATTATTTCGAGTTACATTAGGAATAGGAGAGGGAATCGGTGCGCAGACCGAGATGCAAGCAACCATACAACCATACACAGATAGGGTTTATTGGCCATAACAATGCTATACATCCACCACAAAACACATTTAAGGGCGACGCGTATCGAGTGCATTAATATTACATATCATATATATAATATTGGGATTTGTGGATTTAATATTGGACATGCATAAGCCATTATTATTCGCATCGTATGCAATAAATAAAGGCGACAAACCAAAATCGATCCTATCGATAATCCTAAAGTATAGAGTAGTTGACGTGGCTCTGATACCACTGTTGGGTTTTAGGGAAGGCAGAGCAGGCAGCGGAAACAAAAAAATTTCTCCTCCCCTTTACCTGAACCGAGGAAACGCGTCAACGTATATACAATAGGAAGGATGGTTTGAGGAATCATACCTTGTCCTGAGGCTTGCTCGGCGACAATTCCTCACAGCTAGTGCGGTCTTTGCCTCCGGTCTTGGACGGTGTCTGTGCAGCTCCTGGTCGTACCGGGACTCACAACTCCACTTGGCACCGGGTCTGTCGGGTTGACAGTTGTACTCCTGAGCGGCAGAAACCTCCCGCCTCTACAGTAGTCCACACGGACCACCTGGAACTCCACACTCCTTATCCCACAAGGAAATGGAAGGAGTCAAACCCTTCTGCAGGCGTACTAGTCACCCACACACTCTCCTGCCTCCAGTTGCAACTACAGTTGTCCTTCCCTTGCTGCACCTCCCTTTTCGGGAAGCACTTGCTCGGGCTCTCTCTCGGTTACCAAAACCAGAGAGAACGACAACTTTGCAGAGCAACTGGTTGCACTGAGTTATTATCTAAGAATCCCCCAATACCCCTATATATAAGAGGGTCATGGGACAGGGTTCTCTATCTCGGGCAATGCGGGACTAAAGCAGGAGTAGAAGGGTTCGAGAATTTTCCACAAAAACAACCAACTACGTAACCTGAACCGATCGTTTCAACACTTGAAACGGTCGGTTGGGCAGCTGAGCCGATCGGTTGGACCTGAGCCAATCGTTTGGGGTCCCCAACCGATCGGTTGGTATCCTGAACTGATCGGTTCACGGTCCTGATCCGACTCAAATTGACTTTCCTTCTATCGTTTCGAATCGGTACCTATTCCCAATCCTTTTCCCAATCACATTGGGAAAGTGAAACGAAAAGAACTTTCTCACCAATCTTATTTTCCCACCTCGCTCGGTTGTGCCAGTTGAACCGATCGGTTCAACACTTGAACCGATCGTTTCACCTGTGCATGAACCGATCGGTTCACAAACTGAACCGACCGGTTCACCCAGCTCAGCGGATCGGTTCATCATATGAGCCGATCGGTTGGGAGTGCAGATTGTGCAGAAATAGTCAATTGCAGTTCCAATCAATCTGATACTCTAATCAATCGATCCAACACCTTGAATACTATGATTTCGAGCTATCAATTAATTGAGTGTTTAATTGAACTACTAAACTCCTTTAGTAATCAATCTAAACATAGTTTGTGGATAAAACTCCTATTCCAGGTTGAATCCTATGTGTGTGACCCTACATGTCCTTTTCACGTTGGCAGTGAAAGTTCATAACCCTTACAACTTCACAAGCAATGAGCGGTGCCTAGTCACACATCATTGCTACCCAATTGAAATAGAAAGTTGGAGAACAACTTTCAGTCCTACAATCTGTGAATGGTGTTACAGTGAATGTATAATTCCTTTTTCACTGATATCCTGAATGAACTCAAGGCATTGACCAGTCATCCTGTCAACGTTCATTCACTTTCTTGATCTCAGAGTAGATTGGAAGAGATATGTTATGACATCAGTATCACATACTGACTCACACATGCGTGCACGCCTTTCTCAATCCTACTCATCAAGTGGCCATGGATATCAATCTCCCTCAGGAGGGACAAATCCCATATCTATCACTCACCCCTCAAAAGCCCCATGTGTCAAAACCACCCAATCATCACCTTTATAACAACCCATGTTTCAGGACTACGTTTGATGATGTCAAAGTGTACCCAACAACATGTGTTGAGTGTAGTGATTTCAGGTCAAAGAATCACATTCACCACCATCACTGTGAGTACTGACTGTGACTACCATGTCATGGTTCCATGTGTCAAACTCACGGTGGGTCTGTCCGGTACACTTGTTCTCTAACAAGTAGATATGTGTTTGGTTTGATATCTCTATATCATGACTAATGAGATTCTGTCATCAACCAACACCACAATCTAGTCTTTTGTGTCATTGTTGTCTATCTACCTTCCACAATGACATCCGACTAGGGACATAACAAGAATGTACAAACTCTTAGCATCCGTATGATCTCATCGTTCAGGTCCTGAACATGAATGCATACATCATTGAGTATTATCATTCTCTAGACATTCAATCTGTTCTATCACTATCTCATATGACTGAACCAGAAAGAATTGGAAGCTTGCCTTTGATGTTTATCAAATCAATCTTAATGTATCCCATCAATCATCCCATGATTGGCTCTCAGGGCATACATACCAACACTCCGGGGGTATGACGGCCGGGAAACTTAAGCGGGGGCAGATTCGTCCTTTGATTATGTTTCCAAATCGCAAGAGCGTCGCATGGTTGCAGTGACGTGGCACAACCTGATTGGCCCAAAGTAAGTTGATTTTACAAAAATCATATCTCCTCATTCATAACTCTGATGGTAGCAAATAATATATGATTTTTGCTCAGAGAAATGAGAGGAATCCAATAAAAATTTAGTTTGAAGTTAATTCCTCTTTTTATTAGAAAAGTAGTGTAAGTTATCAACTTTAATGAATTAAAGATTAAGAAACCCTATTTTGAAATTAATAATGTGTTTAATAGGGTTTAATGGATGATTAAATTTGATATTAACCTGTTAATCATAAAGAGATACATTAAGATAAAAAAAGATGAACTTTGCACGTAATTAGTTTAATTCAGAGTTTGTGTGCATAAATATGCTTTAATGGGCCTTGAAACCCTAATATTAGTGAATGAGACTATTAATGGCTTTAATTGATCAATTTCATGGTTAGAGTTGAGATATGATAATTTTAAGCTATTTCGAGTACAAAATCCCTAATTATGGATAAATACCCTAAATGTAGTAATTAGGGTTTTCTCAAGAATAAAAGGTAATATTAATGGCAAATCGAGTTCATATGTGAATTAGACCATAATGAACTGTGAATTGATGATAATGTGTTTAATAATCTTGTCATGGATAAGAAGGATAAAAATAGTAGTTTTAATATAAAAGACATAACTGGCTTAATTAATGTTTAGGTGTACCTTTAATCAGAAATTAGGGTTTATAAGTAATTGTATAGAATTAGGGTTTAAAATAGTAAATGAAGTGAAACCCTAATTGCAAACAAAACCCTAAAATGGATATGAAAACCTTAGGAAGCAATTTCAAGTTGAATAGAAAGAATCTTGATAAAGTGTGTAGTAAATAGAGTACATGTGTTTTTTAGGATTCTTGATTGTGTGGTTGAACTACTTGCTTAGATTGCTTTCTTGGTTGGAATTGATATTAGCTTGAGAAATCTACTGAATAGGTATGTGGTTACGCTTATGAATAATTGCTTAAGTTTCACAGTGATTTCAGAACATTTTTATCAGTTGCTTGAAAATAATTGATGAATGTCTTTTATTTCCATGGAACTATAAAGTCACTATGATTATCACTATAAATATATATATATATATATATATATATATATATATATATAACTGGCTTATATCCGGTTCCACCTTTGTGGATTTGCAAAGGCTAAAAAGGGGTAACCTAGAGCAAGGTCTAGGTTATCGTGAGTTAGAAATTGGGCTACCCACGTGTAGTGCCATGAGACTCTTTAGCATGCCATGAGTTAAGAAGTGGGCTACTTACGGGTAGTGCCATGTTACTCAACCCTAAAAATTGGTTCACCTATAGGTGGGACCATGAGGGGTTTAATGGGGATCTACTATAAGGAAAGTAGCATCCAAGTCCACTACAGGGACAACACAGAGGATAGGGAATGCATGGATCACACAGTTATATTTAAAACATAAAATTGTTTGTTAAATGGTAATTGGCTGCAATACATTATTATGGATAATTGCATGATTATTGTTTCCCCCACATACCAGCTTTATACTGACCGACGTTTTGTTTGTCGGCGTTTTAGGTACAAGCCAAAAGGACAAACAGTAAATCGTCATATTGAGAAATACATAAATTAAAATGCAAGGAGGATTAGATAGAGTAGAATTCATACATGGATAAAAGTTTAGAGATCCAAGTTTTCAAAAGGTATGCAAAAAATTTATTTTCACCATATTTTAGTATAGTTGGTAGAATTTAATAATTGTTATTGATTATTTATCGAACCTTTGATTCGGGTTATTAGATAACGGCTCTGACCTTTTGGTCTCCCTTAATTGGGGGTTATCGGGAGGCGGGGTCGTTACATTTGGTATCAGAGCAAAGGTTCCTCACTTAATCTTTAATAATTATTAAATTTTACAAATTCTGTAGAACCCAAGGAATTTATTAGAGGATTATCCGAAAGATAGAGGTGTCTAGAAAAGGATCACGGTCGGGGGCTGGAAATATTTCCTCCGCACCGCTAGTCAGAATACGAGGACTCCCAGATCCATGTGACTGCCTGGCCAAAGTCTTAGGGTATGATTCGAAATAAGATACCTTTAGGACTCTCTCATCTTGTTCATCCCTTCTCAACTCTAATTCAGTTAAGGACCTTAAGGATTTGGGTTTTCTCTCTTCTCCTCACCCTCTTGAGGTATGGGTAAGGTTAATAAGGTCTAAAGAATCCTCCACCAAATTAATGAAAAGCATGTAAATAAGATGCCATGGACATAAGTGTAAAAGGTTAAGCACAAATTAAAGGATAGATACATGCTTAGGTTGCATGGCATGAGTTGTCATTGCCCTCAGGAGAAACCTGAGGCTAGACCTTCTTGTAAGGAGGATAAGTAAGGAGAGTTAGTCTTGGAGGTAGAGACCTCCATTATAAGTAGAGACCTAGAACGTCCTCTGAGGATGATGTTAACCCTAACCCTAAGTGAAGGTTAGAGAGAGAGATGACACAAAGAGTTAGATGTCATGGTAGACCAGGTGTTTGGATAGACATGCCTTGGATGCCATATGAGCCATGAGAGGCTGGATGACTGAGTACCTTTGGTGACTCAACCCTGGGAAGGGTCGTGCATGTTAGAGTGAAGGATAGCTCCTTCTTTGATGAGGTTAGAGAAGAACCTATGAAAACCTCATGAGCTTATATGAGCATGACATAGTAGGCATCCATAGTACGTCTGTCGTGCTGACAGTAGGCTATAACCCTGGCTAAGGGAGTATGTTAGGAAGCTGAGGAGATAAGCATAAAGGGCTAGGGATAACCTTGATAAAACATAAGTTTAAACATAGGCTTCACCATGTAGAGGTATGCTTGTGAGCTTGAGCCATATTCATGGAGAGAGGACCTTTAGTATAAGGCTGGTTGTGGAGTTATCTCTAGAGAGAGAGAGAGTTGGATCCATGAAAGAAGGTTGGAAGCCTAGACTCCGAGATATGAGGAAAAGTGGGGAGTTGGGTGTGATGCGACCTGAGTGGACGATAGTGGTTGCCTCATGCTGATGATATCCTGGTTTCCTTTAGAAGAACCAAACCCTAGAGAGAGGATGATGCTTCAGGTACCTATGTGCCTATGGTATAAGTGTTTACCTTCTGAGATAGAAAGAAGAGTTCCTTAAACCATGAAGAGTTTTAGTAACAGGTTGTGAGGCCTTGTACCTTGTTGGTTGTCCTTAAGGAGGACCCAACTCTAAGTGTTTCTCGAGTTGAAGGATGACAGGAAGTGCATGTCATGCCTTATACATGCCTGATTCGTGGTTAATAGATTGAGCATGTAGTTGGACACCCAAAAGTGAAACTAGGGTTCCTAGGCCTAAGAGGGGAAGTGGTGTACCTAATGCTCATGATGAGAATTGAGCTTCTATAAATTCAAGCATGGTACTTCTCATGTTGAGAGGAAAGGAAAACCCCATAAGCTTAGGGTATGTTTGGCGAACCCCTCCCAGCTAAGTTGATGACATGGGAAGGTATGATCTTGATCCAGTGTTGAGAATGAGAACAAGTATGACCTAGCATGGTTTAGTAGGTGGTCTAATTAGGCCTTAGTATTTGCTAGGTTAAGCATGTTCGTGTGTATCTAAACCCTAAGGATGGTTGTGACCTTGTTGTCAAGGGATGAAGTTTCCTCCCATCCTGGGAGAGGGACCCTTTTGTAGGCTGTATACCAATTTTATTGGTTTAAGGTAACCTAAAGAGGTCTCATAGGATCTTGAGAAGCTAAGTGAAAAGTACATGGTATGAGAATGAACCTGTAGACCCATAGATATCCATCTCTAAGTGCATGTGGATGTGTTACCATGGAGGTGACCGGTATGGGTCCTGACCAAGGTAGGCAGGTCACCATGACCCCTATGAAAGGATGAAAGTCAGCCCATGAATGCAGAGAGAGAGATGATGAAGGCTTGAGTAAGGTTCTAAGTTAAACATGTACTATAAGAGAATCATAAGTCTATCCTTGGGTCAGGTAGGGATAAGACTGATGGAAGTAGGAGTTGCCTAATTCCCTAGTTGCACATGACCATAGGGTTGGGAGGTAACAACTATCATTGTCTGAGGGCCATGGGTTAGGAGATTGATCACCTTCATGAACTCATGGGACCTAAAGGGAAGATGAGTAGGGCACTAATGCATAAGGGAAGAGGGATGACCCCAAAAGAGCCAGCACCCTATAGACCTAGAGGAGATGACCAAGGAATGTGTGTTGACCCAAATAGTTTCGAGACCAGTTCTCCATGGAAGTAACTTCGATAACGAGATGATTGTGATGTAGAGACATATGTAGCACGTTTCAACTTAGATTTAAATGTGTACTGGAAAGGTGGGATGTACCATCTCTACTCTTGGAACAGGAAGAACTTTGTATTTGGACTGCAGCCAAATACTTATTTCCTCTTGTTTTGGGAGTGAGAGATAAGACAGTATGCATGCCATACACCAAGGATAAAATATGATGTAAGTTGGAATGCGGCTATGAGGTGTGAGGACAGAGATGATAACATACCCTGGTGGAGTGAACGATACCTGGATGGTTTACCAACACTAAAGAGAAATAAGGTAGTCATCTTATAATGATGTTTTTAGCATGAGCTAAGAGTTATACAAGGTTGAGTTCGAAAACCAAAGGAATGAGCTCAGAGATTTCTTGATGAAGATAGACTTAGAGTTCGAGTTTGAGATGATAAATGAAATACATAGAAGTGTATGTCTTCAATGCTACCTAATACCTAAGGATGTGAAGTGGTAATGGATTCTCTGGTTGAGATATATCTGACTAGTTTGGCTATAATCTAGAAGAGGTTGTTAGGCTAACCCTAAGTTTGACAAGGAGATATGTTTGGATAATACTCAGATGTAACGAGATCTGTTGAACAAGTTAATGGTTGTTTGGTTATCCAGCCTAGGCCTTTATTCAATGAAAGGATGGTTGTAGAACCTCAAATGCACTTCTTTGGAAAGGAAGGTGATGAAGCCCTGACTAGAGTGGTTTAAGGTTTCTGAGGAATTGATCTTGAGGAATCATGACATACTAGAAATCATGATTGAAGATCACCATACACCGTGGTACTACCAAGACAATAAGTGACAGTAGTACTTTGGATGCCTACGATAAAGTTGCATGTGGTATATGGCCATGCAAGCCGAGGGAGAAGGACGAACACCAGTGACCCAGTGCATTGATATAAAGGATAAAGAGTCCCTGAAAGAGAAAGGGAGTTCAGCACTATGGATGTTGTAAGTCTCCCCTAGACCAAGGAAGGTCGAGATGCAATATGGGTTATGGTAGATCGCCTTACCTAGATGACATGAGAAAGAAAGAATTCTGTCAAGGGACATATCTGGTTGAACTACCCATGAGAGAGATGGTTCAACTACACCATGATGCGAGTTCAAAGGTTTTTGAGTTTAAACTAAAGGTTCCCTTCCAAAAGGTGGAAGTAGGTACAAAAAGAACTCGATGTTAGTACAATTTATCATCTTTAACTAATGGTTAGTATGATCCAAACTAGAGGGTCTGATGAGAGCATGTGTTCTCGTTCAGGGTGATACATAGAGACAATTTTTTTCCTTTGTAAGACGTGATGATAACCACCATAGACACTATCGGGATTTAAAGAAGCTCTGTAAGGGAGGTTGTGTCAGTCACCACTTCAGTAAGGTGATGTTGGTGAAAGGACCATGTGATGGCTAGAAAAGGGCCACAGTGTGTGTAGATGAAGTCTCTTTGAATCGTGCAATGGCTAGAAGGAGCCTAGAGACGACGAGAGTCATGAGCAGATGTAAAGTAGACTGACATGCAGTTCACTGTGGGAGAAGATGTTACATGAAAATATGACCCCTCTGAGCTATAACTAAGAAAGTTGAGTCCCTGATACATGGGCCCATTGAGATGGATTGGTGGATAAGGTTAACCTTACCCCTCAGGATAAAGAAATGTGTGATGAGTTCCAGGTGTCCAATTTAAAGCACTATGTGAGGTACCCCGACCATGTGCTGAGCAATGAACCTAGTGAGCCCAAAGGGAGGCTGAAATGGCCTGAGCCACCTGTGCGTTTATAGACGCCAGGATGAAAGAACTCAGAGAAAAGAATATGTGATGATAAAGGTTCTTTGGAAGTTCCATGAGTACAGTAAAGCCACATAGGGGAAAATGATGGACATGGAAAACTCTTATCATAAATTGTTTGTTTTCTTGATAGAATTTTGAGGACAAAATTCCTATAAGAGGGGAAGGATGTTACAACCCCAATTTTTGGGTTAATTTGGTGAGAAATGTGATTTCTCATATTAAGGATAGTTGAACAAATAATGATATAATTTTTTTGGAATAAATGGATTTCGTTTACAATAGCCTTGATGATTGTGTTGTGGGATTTATTGGCTATTGGGCCCAAATAACAAGATAATTCAATTAATAAATGAATAATTGAATATTTGAGAAAAAAATGTGGAAACCTCTAGAAGGAAAATCCAAAGAGGGATTTCGTGCCTCTTCGGTTCCTTGGGTTCCAAGGAGTCCAAAGTTGCATAGAGAGTGCAATAAGAAAAGAAAAGATCAATTAAGTATTTCTTTATTAAGAAAGAAATTGAAAATAATGATAAAATATTGGAAATAAGTGGAAAGAGGTATAATTGGGTTATCCTTGGTGGAATTTCGTATCCCAAGGATCCTAATGTTAAATGGAATACCAATGAGGAAAATAAAAGAGAAATAAATAGAAATCCTCAAAAAGAGTTATTTTAATAAGAAATAACAATGATAATGAGAACTAATGGACATAGATGCATCTAGAAGGATAATGAGTGTCATTAAAAAGTAATTTCAAAATATTTGAGTTCCTTGGGACCCAAGGAGTCCCAATGAAAGAAAAGAAAGAGAAAATACCCATAATAGAAAATAAAAGGATAATGTGATACATAATTAATGAATTATGTGGTATTGCTAAAAAGGAAGTATTTTCTATTAAATGAAAATAGAATTTCGTGTCATTAGAATAAAGGGCAAGTACTAAGAAGATAAAAGAAGAGATTTTCAAAATTCTAATATCTCAAAGATAATGAATATCAAGAGCATATTTAAGAGAGAGAAAGAGACTTGTTTCTCATTATAGGAATAGGATTCCTAATAGGAGAGGACTTGTTTCCTCTTAGATGGGCATCTTAGGGTGAGGATATCCTCCCCTATAAAAGAGGTAGACCCCTAGATCGAGTTCCAGAGAATCCCAAGGATCCTTCTCTCTCTCCCATCGTCTTCTTTGCAAGAAAATCCTAGGGAGGAAGAGTAGCACGTCAATAAAGAAACTTGGAACCATTAGACGGTCTTGATGGATGATGGATGTCCCCACATCCCCATAGAAAGATGTGGCCATCATCCCCGTGCTCTGACACTCCCGCAACAGTTGTAGGTTGGCTGCATGTCTGCCATGATCACAGACCTACTAAGCTTACTCTCGGACATCATGGCCATGATCTAGTAGGACCCTCACGTGAATAGAGGCACGACGAAGGTGGACGAGCCATCCCTAATGGCCGAAGAGGTCAGGAAGTAGGAGGAGAAGCCCCACCCTCAGCCGTTAGGGCGGCAGACAGACTGCTGTCGTGAGGTAGAGGATGAAGCGGTCAGTTGGACGGTTATACCCTCTGGGGGTATGAAGGTCAAAAAATTTAAGCGGGGGCAGAGTCATCATTTGATTATGTTTCCAAATCGCAAGAGTGTTACATGGTTGCAGTGATGTGGCACAACCTGATTGGCCCAAAGTAAGTTGATTTTACAAAAATCATATCTCCTTATTCGTAACTCCGATGGTCGCAAATAATATATGCTTTTTGTTCAGAAAAATGAGAGGAATCCAATAAAGATATAGTTAGAAGCTAATTCCTCTTTCTATTCGAAAAGTAGTGTAAGTTATCAACTTTAATGAATTAAAGATTAAGAAACCCTATTTCGAAATGAATAATGTGTTTAATAGGGTTTAATGGATGATTAAAGTTGATATTAACCTATTAATCATAAAGAGATACATTAAGATCGAAAAATATGAACTTTGCACGTAATCAGTCTAATTCAGAGTTCATGTGCATAAATATGCTTTAATGGGCCTTGAAACCCTAATATTAGTGAACGAGACTATTAATGGTTTTAATTGATCAATTTCATGATTAGAGTTGAGATATGATTATTTTAAGCTATTTCGAATACAAAATCCCTAATTATGGATAAATACCTAAATGTAGTAATTAGGGTTCTCTCATGAATAAAAGGTAGAATTAATGGCAAATCGAGTTCATATGTGAATTAGACCATAATGAACTTTGGATTGATGATAAATGTGTGTAATGATCTTGTCATGGACAAAAAGGATAAAAATGGTAGTTTTAATATAAAAGAGGCATAATGGGCTTAATTAATGTTTAAGTGTGCCTTTAATCCAAAATTAGGGTTTGTAAGTAATTGTATAGAATTAGGGTTTAAAATAGTAAATGAAGTGAAACGCAAATTGCAAACAAAACCCTAAAATGGATATGAAAACCGTAGGAAGCAATTTCAAGTTGAATAGTAAGAATCTTGATAAAGTGTGTAGTAAATAGAGTACATGTGTTTTTTAGGATTCTTGATTGTGTGGTTGAACGACTTGCTTGGATTGCTTTCTTGGTTGGAATTGATATTAGCTTGAGAAATCGACTGAACAGGTATGTGGTTACGCTTATGAATAATCGCTTAAGTTTCACGGTGATTTCCAAATGTTTTTATCGGTTGCTTGAAAATTATTGTTGAATGCCTTTTATTTCCATGCAACTATAAAGTGACTATGATTATCACTATAAATATATATATAACTGGATTAGATCTGGGTCCACCTCTGTGGCTTTGCAAAGGCTAAAAAGGGGTAACCTAGAGCAAGGTCTACGTTATCGTGAGTTAGAAATTGGGCTACCCACGTGTAGTGCCATGAGACTCTTTAGCATGCCATGAGTTAAGGAGTGGGCTACTTACGGGTAGTGCCATGTGACTCAACCCTAGAATTTGGTTCACCTATAGGTGGGACCATGAGGGGTTTAATGGGGATCTACTATAAGGAAAGTAGCATCCAGGTCCACTACAGGGACAGCGCAGAGGATAGGGTATGCATGGATCGCACAGTTATATTTAAAACGCAAAATTCTTTGTTAAATGGTAATTGGCTGCAATACATTGTTATGGATAATTTCATGATTATTGTTTCCCCCACATACCAGCTTTATGTTGACCGATGTTTTGTTTGTCGGCGTTTTATGTACAAGCCAAAAGGACAAACAGTAAATCATCATATTTAGAAATACATGAATTAAAATACAAGGAGGATTAGATAGAGTAGAATTCATACATGGATAGAAGTTTAGAGATCCAAGTTTTCAAAAGGTATGCAAAAAAATTATTTTCACCATATTTCAGTATAGTTGGTAGAATTTAATCATTGTTATTGATTATTTGTCGAACCTTTGATCTGGGTTATTAGATAACGGCTCTGACCTTTCGGTCTCCCTTAATTGGGGGTTACCGGGAGGCGGGGTTGTTACAGAGTTCAAAAATTCTATGATATACTGATTTGACAAACACAAACTTGCAAAAATAATTCTTACTTTATTTTTTTTTTGTATTTTTTGTCATAAATCTCTTCTTAACATAAGATTCTTTCCTTTAGGAAGTTAAAACAGAAACACCATGGATACTTACCAAAATAAGATTCTTTCCTTTAGGATGTTAAAATAGAAAGACCATGAATCCTCAATATATACTTACAAACACTGAACATTAACACTGAGAAAAGATATACACTGCGATCCCTATTGATAGCAACTATTTCACTCCACAAACAATAACTTCACCACTACCTCTTCAGGTTCTAAAAGAGGGTGGTCTATTCCACTCCCTTCTCCCCCCCCCCTCTTTCTAGACTCTTTGTCCTCTCACATCTTTTTTTATTTCCTCCTTTTTTTGTCCAATCAATCCATTTTTATGGATCTTCGACTCATTTTCCCACATCCCTCAAAATAAGGAAAGTGCAACGATGGTACAAAACCATAATTTCCTTTATGATAGAAAATATCATACTGTGATCCTAATTTTTTGGTTCCCGACATTTTCTCCTCCTTCCTTTGCTTCTTCTCTATCATAACATCCACCGGCACAACACAACATAGAGTAGCTGGTCATGTTGCATCTGCAAGGTCATTTGTACACACATTTAAAAAAATCCTTAAGACCATATATATCATTTACACATACATTTTAAAATATATTTAATGTCATGTATATCACATTTATGTTTGAAACACTCTATAAAAATCTCATATGCTTTTCATTCCTCCATTTTTTCATGTTATGTAGCGTACTTATGTCTCCGCATTAAAAGCTTATATGTATTTATATCAAATTTAAGGAACCTCATATTGGAAGTAAGGTACTTTTTATATAACGATATCATTTCAAAACAAAGACACTCAATGCGGACATTTATTATAGGCTTAATTTTATTCTTAATAATCTGAGTAGCTAGATAAGAGATTAACCATGACTACTTTATAAGAAAAGATATTTCAATGTAGTGCAAACTACAATAACATTAAATTAGCTAATATTCAATATTATTATCATATATCATATATGTGGCATCCAACTTATAAAACACAAGATTAACTAAGCGGAAGCGTATCATTTGCAGCGGATTACAAAAATCACTAAAAATTAAAACTTTTTGCAAAGAGATCTACACATAGGAAATCTTTTTCTTCAAAAACCAACGTATATCATTTACATTCTGATTTCAAAGTACATGTCTTGCACTATCTACTGACTCCGAGGACCTGAGAGTACATAGACGACACATAGGACTTTCTAACTATACAACACTTGGCAGCCAGTGCCCACTCCTGTCCCTACTGTTGCTTTCCTTTTTCTGCAAAAGAGTCTCTGGTTCTTTGTCCGTGTCCACCTAAAAATGTTGGATCCCACGAGGGTGAGACAATTGTAAATTGCCCCAGCGGGAGATATAACTCTCCGCCAAAACATTGTTATTGCAGTTTAATGGAAATAAACTGAACAGTGGTATCATATGTAATCAACAACAGATAACTCAATATCTATGCAATTTAGAGCAACATTCTTATACAAGTATATCAGCTATAACTTGATTAAGCAGCATATCTCTATTCAATAAACAATTGAAAAACACAGATAACATTTATGCATCTAGATCATGCTAAGCAGGATAACATCAACCGGTGATTCTCGTATTTCAAACTTATGCAAATATGCTACTCGGCTGATTACTTTTTACAAACATAACTTAAGCTCTGAGGAGATGAGGTATACCGCTCATACTCCAACCGATCACTACTAGGATTCGAAATCGATACCATACAAGATCATTGGAAGAGTCAGATTCCCATGACCTCACTACCTCCCAGTCAGTGCGAGAGAACCTGCAGGACATCTCGTGTCTCTACTAAAATAGCCTACCAGGGTATAGTGGCATCTAGCTATAGAGTTATACCCCGTAGCATATACTCTCTTCGGGGTTATGGCCTGTAGCCAATGCTTGGTATTTTATTGTGGAGTCATGGCCCGTAGCCATACTCATACTGGGGTATGGTCCGTAACCAATCCCGTACATAGGGTATGGCCCGTAGCCAATCCTATGGGGCATAAGGATATGTTTTCCCATTACCCCCACATATTAAAAAATATGTGATCCGGGTTTTTGCTGCAGAGCAACCCGTTTCACCATCACCTATTCCTGACGATGATGGATCTATGGTCAGAGCACTACATGAATAGATTTCACTTGATTAATTAAGTACATTGTCATGTTCTTTTAGCATCAATCAAGTTCTAAAACATATTTTATTCATACAAATGATATAAAGGAACATGTACTATTTCCACCAATCACTTTCTCAGTCCTTATAGGACATTGGGATCTCAGTCCCTCATTTCATTACTGGGATTTCTCATACCTAAACCACATCATTATCATGCTTATCAAATCTGGGTATTTAAAACCCTTAGTTCAACACTGAACATTGTTACCACTTGATAGGTAACTATTACCTCTGGGCCCTCAGTCCAAGGTATTCATGATTCTTGTTACACAAGTATCCCACATGGCTCTCAAAGCCTATTAAACATTTTGTCACCTTTCACTAGGCAACAACAACTTATTCACATGACTCACAAGGCCATTGACATCTTGTCACCTCTCACTAGGTACCAACTTAAAACAAAGGCTTACAAGCCCATACTAATCTTGTTACTTCTTTCTAAGTAACAAAAACATAATGGCACATATGGCCAATCAACTCTTATCAAATGAACATCATAGCTCATACCTGGCTATGATCATCACCTCATGAGACCTGCATGATTGTTACACATGATAATGGGCTTATCAAGTTCACAACACATCATGCAATACAGGATAACACCACTATTCCCTTATCAAGATTATGGTTTACCACCCAATAGGGCTTTTCACTCCCTTTAACCAAGATTAGGGTTAGGGTTTTCAAATAGACATTACTTAGGGTTTTATGCTCATGTAGCTAGATCAACCCTAATGTATTGCTCCATACTTCTAGGAACATTCAAAGATATCATAAGTGTATGCTTATGATCACCATTCTCATTATATATCATTAATGATCATCAATTCAAGGTATAAGTTCACTTGCCATCAACTCTAAGTCAAGTATAGAGTACCACGGCCGTGTAACCAAGAACGGCCGTGCAAAGGGAAGCCACCACGGTCGTGCTACCTTGTACGGTCGTGCAAAGGAAAGATACCACGGCCGTGCTACCTAACACGGTCGTGCTACAGGAGTTCACCTCATGGATCATATTCAAGTATGAATTATATTCTTTCATTAGGAATTAGGGTTTCACATACCATCTCCCTTCTTTAGAATAGAGATTGCATATAGCATCACCCTTCATTAGGGATTTTATATCACATTGCCCATAATTAGGGTTTACTAATCATTCCCAATTAGGGTTTCTCATGAAATCACCCACAAATAGGGTTTCACATGGATACACCCTTAGTTAGGGTTTCACTTGGATACACCCTCAATTAGGGTTTCACATGGATACATCCTCAAATAGGGTTTCACTTGGATACACCCTTAGTTAGGGTTTCACATGGATACACCCTTAGTTAGGGTTTCACTTGGATACACCCTCAATTAGGGTTTCACATGGATACATCCTCAAATAGGGTTTCACTTGGATACACCCTCAACTAGGGTTTACTATTCATCCTAATTAGTGATTTCATATATAGACAACCTCTTATTAGGTTATACATGGAATCAACCTCAATTAGGGTTTACATTATGTATTGGATCCATGCATTTGTTATGCATTATTGATTAGTACCATTAAGGGTATCTCCCACCTAATTACATTAGGTTTCCAAAAAGGTTTGATCAATTGGATCTTCAATAACATGTGGTATCCAAGTAGATTGATCAATGGATCCTTCAATGTTGATTCCTTCAATCATTGAATTCATGGAACCAATCATCAATTGGACCTATACTCAAACTTCTAAGTAGGGTTTGGATCATTGAAGTACTCACCAATTCAGCAATTTATTGCAGATCAACTTGGTACCTTTAGGCCTTCAAACACCAAACCATACTCAACCCTAGACCTCCAAACAGTCTTGGGTGACCACCAAACGGTCTTGAGACCGTTTGGATGAGCTCCAAACGGTCTTGAGACCATTTGGCCCATCCAACCTTTGGATTCTAGTGAAAAATCATCATGGATTGGTCTATCAAGTTGATCAACAAATCAGCACTACATTGCAATATGATTAGTACCTTTGGACCTTCAATTGGTCAACTATACTTGACCCCAGACCTCCAAACGGTCTTGCGGTGATCCCCAAACGGTCCTGAGACCGTTTTGATGATCCCCAATTGGTCTTGAACCCGTTTGGACTAATCAACCCAAAATCTCAACTTAACTCATTGGAATTTCAGCACTGTTTTCAATTAGGGTTTGCCTAATTGAATAGCCTTCAACTCACGATTCCTTGGGAGTTAACCCATCCAATTTGGTGAGTCATTATCCAACATAATAGGGATCAGTAATACCAAATGGTCGACGCTTGGTCAACGCCTTCAAATGGTCTTGAACCCGTTTTCCCAAAAAGGTCAAGTTAATCAGATTGAAAATCAGCACTTAATCCAATTAGGTCTTCCTAATTGATTACCCTTCAACCTATTATTCCTTTGGAGTTAATACCTCAACTTTGGAGGGTTATCAACCAACATCATTATAAACCGGAATCCCAAACGGTCAACGCTTGGTCAACCATCTCAAACGGTCTTGAACCCGTTTTCCCAAACAGGTCAAGTTATTTAGGTTGAAAATCAGTACTTAATTCAATTCAATTTGTCTAATTGATTGGCCTTCAACCTATGATTCATTTGGATTTAACCCCTCAAATTTGGAGGGTCATTAGCCTACATAATTAGGAACGAGATTCCCAAACGGTCAATGCTTGGTCAACTCCTTCAAATGGTCTTGAACCCGTTTGCCACCAAATGGTTTGCAACCCGTTTGGTCACCAAACGGTTTTGGTGAAACCGTTTGGTCCCAACCTTTGAGATCGTTTGCTCCCAAGATATTTGGTGAGGTGCTTGCTTATGATGATGTCATCATCATCTTCCTTCGTGCACCCAAGAACAGCAACCGTTCTTGATGGAATTTGCAGCAAAGAAACCAAAGTGTATAAAAGTGAAGAAATCAATCAACAAAGCATAGATAATTGGTGCATTAGCAATGTTTAAGGGTTTAAGTTATAAAACCCGCCTCCAATTGAGATCCAAAGCTTCAAGATCACGCCATTAATGGTGGATGAAGCTCTAGAAACTCCCACTAGGCTCGTCCTCAAGCTTTTGATTGCAAAAGTTGGCTAGGGTTGAAGAGGAGATCGAAATAAGAAGGAATCCATAATTTATTTTTTATTTCCACCATGAAATCAAGGAGAACGAAGGTCAAGATCTTACCAACAAGTTGGGGCTCGTCCTCCTGTTGCTCCTAAGCTCCTTGGTCGGTTTTTCAAGAAAGGGAAAGAAGAAAATCCGAAATAGCCTTTCAATTGATTTGGAAAAGGCACTTTTATAAGGAAATTGATGAGAGAGAAAATGCATTATTAAAATGCATTAAATTCCAAAAACATGGCCGCCTCTTCTCCCTCAAATCCCTTAAGGATGAGGCACCTTCCTTTGCCTTTAATTATCCTTCATTATCCTCAATTTAAAGAAAAGAAAATTAAGCACCTTAGTGTTTATTATATTAATATTCCATATGTGAGTGGAAATTACTTTTCTTTATAATAAGGTGAGTGGAATTTCACCTCCTTAGGATATTTTCGTTCCTTATCTTGGAAAAAGAACGTCCATCCTTGTTCAAAATCAACCCAAAACATTTTGGTTGAAAGCCCTTCAATTATTTTTATTCATTTTTGCCCTAAATCGAATTAGGGTTTCAATTAGGCATTATTCTTGATTATTTTAATGTCAAGATTCTCTCTCCTCCAACTTAATTCAAATGAGGAGTCCCTCTCATTTTATTTGCTCTACATGATGCCAAGAAACATTAATGACCTTATTGAAGTGGTAATTTGCATATTTAACCCTAGGTTTTGGGTAAATTGCACTTTTTTGCCAAAACTAGGTTTTAATGCACAACATTGCTTTACAAGCTTAATCTTGGTGTACAAGCTTGTGGAAATAATAATACTACATCATATTCATCCTTATGATGTCTCAACATCAGAGGAACATCTTATCATGTGCAATTTGCAAGTTAACCCCTCAAATTGGGTAATTTGCACTTTAGTCCAAAATAAGCAAACATTGCTTCAACATTGCTCAAACAGGACCAAAATTGAAACATAGGTTCCTCTTGAGCCCTAAACACTTTTGAAAAGATAAGATTAAGCATATAATCATCTTTCTTAATCATAACACCTAGGGTTAAAGCATAACCCAGGTCATGGATGTTACAAATTATAAATCCCTAACAAGGATTTCGTCCCCGAAATCCCAGATAAAGGAAACATATATTATTCATTCATCATATCATCATGTCTCTTCATAACACCTCATTGTTATGGAGACATCATAGAACTTTGATCAGCACAAAGTTCCTTCACACAATATTCTCATAGAGTCAATTGAGATCTTATCTTAAAGACATATTTAGTTGTTATGTTTATGCAAAGCATAAACCCCTAACATATGATGTTCATATCATTTTATATAATCAGACTGATTTCACAATTGACCACTCCAGGTAGTCAACCTATATCATCTGATAATTCTCATATACCAGAATCTCTTACCTTGGTATCAGTCACATGTGTTGAAAACACATCATTTTCTCATATTCCTTTTATCATACTTACAACTTTATTGAATAGGGATCACCTCCCTTGTTCTCTTTCTCATCATATGAGGGTCATACTTTTACTTCATCATATACACATATTTGTAACATCCCTGACCTGGGTTATAACCTAACCCTGGAAGTTTTGCCTAAATATGTAATTATATACTTGTGAACACTCCCTGGCATGTAATTAAGTTCCTCAGGAACATTTACTTTCAATTTTGCTCCTTTTTGTATAAAGTTGTAGCATTATTTTGTAATGCAGGGACCTATGTGCAAATTACCCAGTTAAAGGGGTTAACTTGCAATATTCACAGGTAAATATGTTCCTCTGATGTTGAGACATCATGAGGATACTTATGATGAAGTTTGAGGGATTTCCCAAGCTTGAGCACCAAGGTGCAGCTGTGGAAGCAGTCCCTATGCTTGAAAACCCTAAATTGGGGTAAAGTGCAATATACCCAATTCGAGGGGTGCAACTTGTAAAATAAACCATCTAAAATATCTTGTAGGACTCTTGTCATCATTTAGAGAAGAAATGATGAAGAGGTTACCTCAATTGGTTAATCAAATGATGAAAACACCCTTTTGATGAAATAATCAGGGTGTATGTACTATAGCCCTTTTATATGTGTGCTTTAGTATTAAGTTGTACCTCTTGGCCTTCGTTTTCTTGACCTTAAGAGAAGGTTTGTCCTTAGAATTAAGAAGAAAGGACGTGCAAGTAAAGATGGAGGGACTTAGTTAGAAATAGGCAAAACTTATGAGTCTAGGTTGAGAAATACACCTAAGTACATAACTCCTTTTCCCTCTTTGCAAGGAAACACTCTTCACGTTTCCTTCACTTCTCCCCCTTGCTCAACCGACTAAGGACAGCCTTGGAGCTCAGGAGAAACGACCAAGGGTGCAAGGTAGGTTTGGATTCCTCTTCTTGCCCAATTTCTATGGTTAGAACTCGGATTTAAGGGCAAATTCATGGCTAGCTTACTTGTTTCTACCTTTCTAGCCATCTCTTCTCAACTCTCCTTGGAGGAATCACCT
This sequence comes from Alisma plantago-aquatica, assembly GCA_963693085.1. NCBI lineage: Eukaryota > Viridiplantae > Streptophyta > Magnoliopsida > Alismatales > Alismataceae > Alisma > Alisma plantago-aquatica. Next base: position 1,274,232,695 of record OY856412.1, on the reverse strand, counting down.
TGGCCGACTAGTGGAGCTTCTTGGACGCCATTAAAGGCTTGGATCTCGAAAGCTTGGAGCTCAAGGAGCAAGCTTTAGGTAGGTTTTATAACTCTAAACCTATGCTTTGTTATATGCATCTTTTCTATGCTTTTAGTTGATAGATCTTCTTATTCCCTACTTCCCCTTGCTTTCTTGCAAGCAAAATCGTGAGGAACCATTGCTGTTCTTGAGGAAGAAGATAAGGGCGTTATTTCCAATGTTTATCCATGGTTTTCCACTTTGCATACGGTCTCAACCACTATGCCCATACGGTTTGCAAACCGTATGGAGGCATACGGTTTCAAGACCGTATGGAGGCATACGGTTTCAAAACCGTATGACTGCGTTGACCATGTGTGGACCGTATAGGATTTCTGTTCACAACTATGTAGGCTAACTACCCCCAAAATTTGAGAGGTTAACTCCAAAGTAATCATGAGCTATAGGCAAAACAAGTAGCAAGTTTAATTGAATTTAGTTCTGTTTTTCTTCCTACTTAAATTGACCTTTTTGAGTAAACGGTTTCAAAACCATATAAGATGATTGACTAAACGTTGACCGTATGTGATTACTGTTCACTAAGATGTTAATTAACAACCCTCCAAATTTGATGGTCTAATTCCAAACGGTTTGGGAGTTGAAGCCATTTCAAAACCCTAACCCTAATTGGGTTGAAATTACTGTTTTAACCATAGATCTTGTTGAGTTTTAGGTTGAAGGGCCCAAACGGTTTCAAAACCATTTGGGATTTCACCAAACGGTCTTAAGACCGTTTGGGTACAACCCAAAACCGTTTTAAGGTCTATGGTTGAGGAATTGGATAGGTTGAGGGTCCAATTGCAAGTAAGTTGAGGAAATTGATGAAAATTACTGATTTTAACCTAATTGGACTTCAACCCTAGCCTAAATCACTTAGTTTTGGGTCAAACTTTGGGCAAACGGTCTCGAGACCGTATGGATGATGTCCATACGATCTCAAGACCGAATGGGCCAAGTTTGAGCCCAATTGGAGGTCATTTGATGGGTTCAACGTCGATTTAATTACACCTTGTTGAGTGTTGATGGCTGAACGTTGATAGACCTTAATTGAACCCACTCCAACCCTAATTGGATACCCATAATGGGTCAATTGGGTGACTAATAGGTTAAGGCTAACCCTAATAGCATCAATTGGTAAGTGGTTGACATCCTTAAGGCTAATTGATGGCTTCAACATAGGAAATCCTAATTGAATTAACCCTTGCAATCACCTTGAAGGTCTATACGGTCTTGACCCTTTGATGGGCATTCGGTTTGAAACCGTATGAATCCATACGATCTCAAGACCGTATGGATCCATACGATCTCAAGACCGTATGGGTCTATACGACCTTGAGACCGTATGGGTCTATACGGTCTCAAACCTATGAACTCTTTCGGTTTCAAAACTGTATAGGGTTATTCGATTTCAAGATCGTATAAGGTCAACTTGGTTGCAAACCGTATAAACTCATTCGGTTTAAGACCGTATAAGGGCATTCGGTTTTAAGACCGTATAAGGGCATTCGGTCTTAAGATTGTATAAGGCCATTCGGTTTCAAAACCGTATAAGGCCATACGGTTTCAAAGTGTGTGAAGGTTGAAGGTGTGAAACCTAATATAGACTTATATGGATAAGTTGCTTAATGCCTTGATGGCTTAAATGGTTTAATTAGTTGCTTAAACTCTAATGATATCAAGAGACATTAGGAGTCAAGTGGTTAGTAAATTAACCCATGATGATGATCAAATGTGTAAATTACCATAATACCCTTGAAGGGTTCAATTGAGTGAAACCTTGTTCTAATCAAACCCTAATCACTCAATAGTGGTGATTTGACCTATGTTAATCAAAGGGGACTTAACCCAACTTGTTTTAGATTGGTGTTATCACCATCTACCAATATGAGGAGAGACAAATTATCTTAGGAGAGAGAAAGTACTCCTTTTATGATGAAATCTCAAGTAAAGTACCCTCAATACATATGAATATGCATGATTAGGGTATGATCCACTTAGGTGAGATCATAGAAACCCTAATTATGATAATTGATGGATCTTAGACTATTCTGAGAACATCAATGTGAATGTTACTCATACATGATGATGTTATACGCTTAATTCACCATAATGTAAATAGTAAACCCTAATTCTAGGGTGATGACATATATGTGAATAGTAAACCCTAATTTCAGGGTGATTACATGCAATATGAGTAGTAAACTCTATTTGATGAGAATCAGAGGACTTGACTCTTATGATAAGAGTGGAAAGCATATTTCTTATCTTGAATTACCTTTATCAGTTGAATTAACCATACAGGTCCTGATATGAAGGTGATCATATCCAGGTATGGATGATGATACTATATTCATTGAAAGCATGATATTAGCTTTATGAATAGTGAATTCTCTTAATGCCTTATCAGTGGCATCCTATGTTCTAAATGGGCTGAAAGAGCCATGAATACCATCAAAGTCATGCTTTAGAGATGACTTGTGATGAGTATACTGAGAAATGATGATTGATGTGAGTTAGGTTTGTTACATTTAGTATTCTACTTTTATAGCTGTTATGCCACTGTTATTGTTTGAAGAACAATGTATGATGTAAAAGAATACTGAATGCACCTAACTAATCAAGATTAATGTAGAGCCCTGATCATAGATCCATCATTGTCAGAGTCTAAATGATGGTGAAACAGGTTCTCCCAAGGGAACTCCTGGATCACATACTCTTGAGTATGTGGGGGAAATGGATGTGTATATCCTTACATCCTAGTGTAGGAATTGATACCGTCAATCCTCCACTACAGAACCAAATGGTGAGATGTACCTCAAATCTCCCAAAAGAAACACAAACACCGTATCGGTGAAAGATAAACAAGAAATCTTCCGATGACGAAGAGAGTACAGAACGCCACTGTAACTCTAAAATAGCGAAGGTCCAGTTTACCCTGGAGAGCTATAATAAAAGACATCCTGCCAGATGTCTAGTAAACAATCCTCTAACTGACTGAGGATGATGAGGTCATGAGAATCCGACTCTCTTAATGACCTATGTACGATACTAAGGCACTTATCAGTGATTGGTTGGAGTATGAGTGGTATTCCTCATCTCCACAGGGCATAATCATGTTTGTAAAACATAAACAACTCCGTAGTATATCTGCTTAGGTTTATCTACGAGGAAGAATGTATGTTGTTACATTGATTACAATAATGATCTGTTTAGACATTTTGTATTCATGTCCTTTATATGCTTTAGAGACATGACAGCCTAAGTAGAATTGTTTTACTTGATATTAAGCTTGCTGTTGTAGTACTGTTGTTATACTTAAATGTTATAATAAAGCTTCTGGCGGAGAGTTATAACTCTCACTGCGACAATTATGTAAAATTGTCTCACCCCGTAGACTTCAACCTTGTAGGTGGTCGTCGGAGACGGAAGAACCAGAATACAGGTGATCAATCCCAACATCAGCACTAGGAGCAGTAATAATCTCAGGTGGAGATTCAGCCTGCCAAGTGATGTAGTTAGAGTCTGTCCTATGTGTCCTCTGTACACTCAGGTCTTGGAGTCTTTTGTTGTAACTTCTTGAGATTTTTGTATCTTGTTGTATATAGCTACTCAAGAAGTGATTTGATAGTGATGTATACAGTTTAAATCCTTTTTCAATGGAAAAGGTTTGTGGTTTAAAGCTCTTGTCTCGAAAAGTTTTAATTTCCCATGATTTTTGTCTTCCGCTGATTATCGATTGCTTCCGTACATGTTTAATTTGTGATTATATCGTGGTTTGGAGATCGGAGCCCACAATTAAGTGGTATCAGAGCTCTAGGTTCGTCGAGTCTACAGAGGCATGGGACTTAGGAAGTCGAGTCTATCTTAAGTGTTCCTTTCTTATCTAATAGAATCTTCTGCTCCTCAGGAGAAGAAGATGCATAAGAATGTCTGAGCCACATGAAGAGCACGTGGGGGAAAGTAGCGTAGCTGCACCACAAGGCGGTGCAGGGGTTCCAGAAGCAGAACAGCCTGTACCTGAGCAACCTAGGGAGCCACCTCAGTTCGACCCAGTCGACATGAGTAACCCAGCCGTGCAGACTATGTTTGGGCAGTTTATGACTGCCATGACACACATAACCGACATGATGCCCATGACTGCACCCAGGACACCTGTCCAACCAGAAGGTTAAGGTATCGGGAAGACGTTCGAGCGACTACGTCGTGTCGGAGCTACCGAGTACTTTGGAACTGCCGACCCCGCGGATGCTGATCTATGGTTGACGGAGTTGGAGAAGGCCTTCAGGATTCTCAATATTCTTGAAGTTGAGAAGGTCAGACACACTGTCTATCTTCTCAAAGGAAGTGCTGGTCATTGGTGGACGATGGAAGAGCAGAAGAGGCCTGGAATGGAGATCTCGTGGGAAGATTTTCGGCGGGAATTTGTTCAGAGATATTTCCCAAAGACCTTCCTAGACGAGAAGATCTCTCAGTTTGAGAGACTGAGACAAGGCATGATGAACATTAGCGAGTATGAGGCTAAGTTCATGGAGTTGTTGCGGTTTTGTCCGCACATGGCTGCCACAGATGAGGAAAGAATCAGAAGATTTGAGAAGGGCCTGAACGCTGATATGACTACCCCGGTGTCTGCCTTAGAAAACTGAGACAGATTCTCTACCTTCGTTGAGTCAGTCCGAAGGATAGAGAGATCTGTGGTTGAGAAAAGGCAAACTCAGAAAAGATAACCATAGTTCCAGGGTTCTTCATCTAGGGACTCTAAACAGCCTAGATCCTCTGCACCTAACCCTCCACCACCTAGATCTAGTTCTCAGACTCAGTGGTCTCCAAGTAGAGGTAGAGGACGAGGACAACCACCTCGGGAGACTCAGAGTTCTGCGTCAGTGTCAGTGACTGGACCACCAAGACCACAACAACAGGAGAGAAGTTGCTACAACTGTGGCAAGGTGGGACACTTGATGAAGGACTGTCGATCTAAGCCTGTCAATGTGACACAGCCTCCGAGACAAGGTCAACAGGGACCACAGAGAGGGAAATCTCGAGGAGCAGCTCGAGGACGCGGGCAAGCGTCTCAAGCTGGATCATCAGCACCACCTCAACAACAGGCTACAGCGAGGTTCTATGCTATGAACCCACCAGAAGCAGTGGTCAATCCACAAGTGGTGACAGTTCAGATGGAACTTCTATATTCTGATATGTCTAAATCTTGTGTTATATCTGTTCTAATTGATTCGGGTGCTACGCACTCTTTCATCACTCGAAGAGTGATTCGCAACTGCAATATGACAGTTAGTCATAGGGCAGATAGTTTGTTGTTGGAGACTCTGTTGAGTGGGTCTGCCGTTCTGCAAGAAGTATGCTCTCCCTGCGTACTCTTCTTTTCTAAGCATCACATTCAAGTGGATCTCATACCGCTTGATATGCAAGGATTCGATGTAATCCTAGGGATGGATACCTTGGAAAGGTATCGAGTTGTCTTGGATTGTGAGTCCAAGTTGGCAGTGTTTGCTGATGAAAGCAACACATGGATCTTTCAAGGAGAAAGAAAGATTCTGCCCACCTGTCTTGTATCAGATATGGTTGCTGATAGGCTGATGAGGCAAGGATGTTATGCATTCTTAGCCCATGTGGTAGATGTTACCAAGGAAAGTTCCAATCCTGCTGAAGTTCCTATTGTCAGGGAATTCGAGGATGTGTTTCCTGAAGAAATTCCTGGTATACCACCACCTCGGGAGATTGATTTTGAGATCAATCTGGTCCCAGATACGAAACCCATAGCCCAGACTCCTTATAGGATGGCGCCTGCCGAGATGGCAGAACTCAAGAAATAGCTTCAAGAGTTACTTGAGAAGGGTTTCATCCGACCGAGTACCTCACCTTGGGGTGCTCCGGTTTTGTTTGTTAAAAAGAAAGATGGATCAATGCGGTTGTGCATTGACTATAGACAACTCAATAAAGTAACAATAAAGAATAAGTATCCTTTGCCGAGGATTGATGATCTTTTTGACCAGTTGCGTGGGGCAACAGTCTTCTCAAAGATAGATTTGAGGTCGGGATATCATCAACTCCGCATTAAGGACAGTGACATATCCAAGTCTGCCTTTAGGACAAGATATGGTCACTATGAGTTCACGGTTATGTCGTTTGGACTAACCAATGCACCAGCTGCATTCATGGAACTCATGAATAGAGTCTTCCGACCTTTCCTTGATCAGTGTGTTGTCGTCTTCATAGATGACATACTGATTTATAGTAAAGATGCTCAGCAGCATGAGCAGCATCTTCGCCAAACTCTGACTTTGCTAAGAGAACATAAGCTATACGCTAAATTTAGCAAGTGCGAGTTCTGGTTACCTGAAGTGTCTTTTCTTGGACATGTGATATCTGCCTCGGGAATTCGTGTTGACCCTGCAAAGGTGGAATCTGTCCTACAGTGGGAACAACCGAAGACACCGACGGAGATTAGAAGTTTCTTAGGGTTAGCTGGTTATTATCGAAGGTTTATTAAGAATTTCAGTTCTATAGCCTTACCTTTGACCAAGTTAACCCGGAAGGATGTCCCTTTTGCTTGGAGTGATAAGTGTCAGCAGTCTTTTCAGCTGTTGAAGGAGAGGTTGACAAGTGCACCTGTGCTTGTGCTACCTGAACAAGGAAAAGGATATGTAGTCTACTGTGATGCCTCCAAGAATGGACTTGGATGTGTGTTGATGCAGGATAAACAAGTGATTTCTTTTGCTTCCCGACAGCTTAAGAAACACGAGGAAAATTATCCGACACATGATTTAGAGTTAGCTGTTGTGGTTCATGCCTTGAAGATCTGGAGACATTATCTCTACGGAGAAATCTTCCAGATTTTCACAGACCACAAGAACCTTAAGTATATCTTCTCTCATCATGAGCTTAACATGAGGCAACGTCGCTGGATGGAGTTAATCAAGGACTACAATTGTACAATTGATTACCATCCGGGCAAGGCCAATGTGGTTGCAGATGCCTTGAGTAGGAAATCAGCAACATCAACCATGGATAGAGCACAACTAAGTTCTTTAGTATGCTCTAGGAGAGATATGCTTATCTCTTTAAGGCAAGACAATGTACAGTTGAAGGTGTCATTGTTAGCCGGTTTGTTAGCTGAGATGCAGATTAAACCTACCCTAAGAGAGCAGATAAAGGAGGCACAACAAGTAGATACTGCTGTTCAGCAGATTAGATCTGACTATGATAATGGAAAACAAGATGGTTTTCATGAGTCAGATGACCAGGTGGCATGCTATCATGGGAGGATGATAGTACCAGATGTAGATAACCTGAGGAAGTTAGTCCTGGAAGAAGCTCATTCTTCGATGTATGCTATGCATCCAGGGAGCACCAAAATGCATCAGAACTTGAAGGATATGTATTGGTGGCCTGGGATGAAGAAGGATGTAGCTGAGTTTGTTCTGAGGTGTCCGGTGTGTCAGCAGGTCAAGGCTGAACACCAGAAACCTGCAGGAACAATGCAACCCTTACCCATACCACAGTGGAAGTGGGACCATGTGACCATGGACTTTGTTGTTGGCCTGCCCAGGACAAGCAAAGGACATGATTCCATTTGGGTAGTTGTTGATAGGTTGACAAAGATAGCACATTTCCTACCTATCAAAACAACCTATTCTGCTAAAAGGTTATCTCAGTTATATGTGCAAGAGATAGTGTGTTTGCACGGAGTTCCTGTCACGATAGTTTCTGACAGAGGTCCCCAGTTTACAAGTCGCTTTTGGGAGTAGTTACACAGAGCCCTAGGCACCAAGTTAAGGTTTAGTACAGCCTTTCACCCACAGACTGATGGACAGTCAGAAAGGACTATACAGACCTTAGAAGATCTGTTGAGAGCATGTGTTCTCCAGTTTACCGGGAGTTGGGATCTACATCTGAGCTTAATAGAGTTTGCCTATAACAATAGCTATCAACATAGTATTGATATGACACCCTATGAAGCTTTGTATGGTAGACGTTGTAGATCACCCTTGTGTTGGTATGAGACTGGTGAGCACCAGTTGTTAGGTCCTGATCTTGTGCAGCAGACTACAGAGAAGATTAAAGTTATACAGCAACAACTTAAAACTACATAGGATAGGCAGAAGTCGTATGCTGACAAACATCGTAGACCCCTAGAGTTCCAGGTTGGAGATAGAGTGTATCTCAAAGTCTCACCTTGGAAAGGAGTCCTTCATTTTGGGAGGAAAGGGAAGTTAGTTCCTAGATTTATGGGACCTTATCCAATTGTTGAAAGAGTTGGAAAGGTGGCCTATAGACTAGAGTTACCTCAGGAGTTGCAGAAGTTACATACTGTTTTTCACATTTCCATGTTGAGGAAATGTCACCCCGACACCGAGTCAGTTCTACAACCTATGGAAGTAGAATTGAATGAAGATATAACATATGAGGAGGGCCCAGTGTCAATCCTTGATAACAGAACTAAAAAGCTAAAGAAGAAGGATATAAGCCTTGTGAAAGTCCTCTGGAACCATCGTGGTGTTGAAGAAGCCACTTGGGAACTAGAGGATGCGATGAGAAGGAAATACCCTACTCTTTTCGCTTAATATGTTTTATCGATTTCGGGGACGAAATCCTTGTGAAGGGGTGGATAAATTGTAACATCCCTGACCTGGGTTATAACCTAACCCTGGAAGTTTTGCCTAAATATGTAATTATATACTTGTGAACACTCCCTGGCATGTAATTAAGTTCCTCATGAGCATTTACTTTCAATTTTGCTCCTTTTTGTATAAAGTTGTAGCATTATTTTGTAATGCAGGGACCTATGTGCAAATTACCCAGTTAAAGGGGTTAACTTGCAATATTCACAGGTAAATATGTTCCTCTGATGTTGAGACATCATGAGGATACTTATGATGAAGTTTTAGGGATTTCCCAAGCTTGAGCACCAAGGTGCAGCTGTGGAAGCAGTCCCTATGCTTGAAAACCCTAAATTGGGGTAAAGTGCAATTTACCCAATTCGAGGGGTGCAACTTGTAAAATAAACCATCTAAAATATCTTGTAGGACTCTTGTCATCATTTAGAGAAGAAATGATGAAGAGGTTACCTCAATTGGTTAATCAAATGATGAAAACACCCTTTTGATGAAATAATCAGGGTGTATGTACTATAGCCCTTTTATATGTATGCTTTAGTATTAATTTGTACCTCTTTGCCTTCGTTTTCTTGACCTTAAGAGAAGGTTTGTCCTTAGAATTAAGAAGAAAGGACGTGCAAGTAAAGATGGAGGGACTTAGTTAGAAATAGGCAAAACTTATGAATCTAGGTTGAGAAATACACCTAAGTACATAACTCCTTTTCCCTCTTTGCAAGGAAACACTCTTCACGTTTCCTTCACTTCTCCCCCTTTCTCAACCGACTAAGGACAGCGGAGAAACGTCCAAGGGTGCAAGGTAGGTTTGGATTCCTCTTCTTGCCCAATTTCTATGGTTAGAACTCGGATTTAAGGGTAAATTCATGGCTAGCTTACTTGTTTCTACCTTTCTAGCCATCTCTTCTCAACTCTCCTTGGAGGAATCACCTTGGCCGACTAGTGGAGATTCTTGGACGCCATTAAAGGCTTGGAGCTCGAAAGCTTGGAGCTCAAGGAGCAAGCTTTAGGCGGGTTTTATAACTCTAAACCTATGCTTTGTTATATGCATCTTTTCTATGCTTTTAGTTGATAGATCTTCTTCTTCCCTACTTCCCCTTGCTTTCTTGCAAGAAAAATCGTGAGGAACCGTTGCTGTTCTTGAGGAAGAAGATAAGGGCGTTATTTACAATGTTTATCCACGGTTTTCCACTTTTCCATACGGTCTCAACCACTATGCCCATACGGTTTGCAAACCTTATGGAGGCATACGGTTTCAAGACCGTATGGAGGCATACGGTTTCAAAACCGTATGACTGCGTTGACCATGCGTGGACCGTATAAGATTTCTGTTCACAACTATGTAGGCTAACTACCCCCAAAATTTGAGAGGTTAACTCCAAAGGAATCATGAGATATAGGCAAAACAAGTAGCAAGTTTAATTGAATTTAGTTCTGTTTTTCTTCCTACTTAAATTGACCTTTTTGAGTAAACGGTTTCAAAACCGTATAAGATGGTTCACTAAACGTTGACCGTATGCGATTACCGTTCATTAAGATGTCAATTGACAACCCTCCAAATTTGATGGTCTAATTACAAACGGTTTGGGAGTTGAAGCCATTTCAAAACCCTAACCCTAATTGGGTTGAAATTACTGTTTTAACCATAGATCTTGTTGAGTTTTAGGTTGAAGGGCCCAAACGGTTTCAAAACCGTTTGGGATTTCACCAAACGGTCTTAAGACCGTTTGGGTACAACCCAAAACCGTATGAAGGTCTATGGTTGAGTAATTGGATAGGTTGAGGGTCCAATTGCAACTAAGTTGAGGAAATTGATGAAAATTACTGATTTTAACCCTAATTGGACTTCAACCCTAGCCTAAATCACTTAGTTTTGGGTCAAACTTTGGGAAAACGGTCTCGAGACCATATGGATGATGTCCATACGATATAAAGACCGAATGGGCCAAGTTTGAGCCCAATTGAAGGTCATTTGAGGGGTTCAACTTCGATTTAATTACACCTTGTTGAGTGTTGATGGTTGAACGTTGATAGACCTTAATTGAACCCACTCGAACCCTAATTGGATACCCATAAGGGGTCAATTGGGTGACTAATAGGTTTAGGCTAACCCTAATAGCATCAATTGGTAAGTGGTTGACATCCTTAAGGCCAATTGATGGCTTCAACATAGGAAATCCTAATTGAATTAACCCTTGAAATCACCTTGAAGGTCTATACGATCTTGACCCTTTGATGGGCATTCGGTTTCAAAGCGTATGAATCCATACGATCTCAAGACCGTATGGGTCTATACGACCTTGAGACCGTATGGGTCTATACGGTCTCAAACCGTATGAACTCTTTCGGTACCGTATAGGGTTATTCGATTTCAAGATCGTATAAGGTCAACTTAATTGCAAACCGTATAAACTCATTCGGTTTAAGACCGTATAAGGGCATTCGGTTTTAAGAACGTATAAGGGAATTCGGTCTTAAGACCGTATAAGGCCATTCAGTTTCAAAACCGTATAAGGCCATACGGTTTCAAAGTGTGTGAAGGTTGAAGGTGTGAAACCTAGTATAGACTTATATGGATAAGTTGCTTAATGCCTTGATGGCTTAAATGGTTTAATTAGTTGCTCAAACTCTAATGATATCAAGAGACATTAGGAGTCAAGTGGTTAGTAAATTAACCCATGATGATGATCAAGTGTGTAAATTACCATAATACCCTTGAAGGGTTCAATTGAGTGAAACCTTGTTCTAATCAAACCCTAATCACTAAATAGTGGTGATTTGACCTATGTTAATCAAAGGGGACTTAACCCAACTTGTTTTAGATTGGTGTTATCACCATCTACCAATATGAGGAGAGAGAAAGTATCTTAGGAGAGAGAAAGTACTCCTTTTATGATGAAATCTCAAGTAAAGTACCCTCAATACATATGAATATGCATGATTAGGGTATGATCCACTTAGGTGAGATCATAGAAACCCTAATTATGATAATTGATGGATCTTAGACTATTCTGAGAACATCAATGCGAATGTTACTCATACATGGTGATGTTATATGCTTAATTCACCATAATGTAAATAGTAAACCCTAATTCTAGGGTGATGACATATATGTGAATAGTAAACCCTAATTTCAGGGTGATTACATGCAATATGAGTAGTAAACTCTATTTGATGAGAATCAGAGGACTTGACTCTTATGATAAGAGTGGAAAGCATATTTCTTATCTTGAATTACCTTTATCAGTTGAATTAACCATGCAGGTCCTGATATGAAGGTGATCGTATCCAGGTATGGATGATGATACTATATTCATTGAAAGCATGATATTAGCTTTATGAATAGTGAATTCTCTTGAAGCCTTGTCAGTGGCATCCTATGTTCTAAATGGGATGAAAGAGCAATGAATACCATCAAAGTCATGCTTTAGAGATGACTTGTGATGAGTATACTGAGAAATGATGATTGATGTGAGTTAGGTTTGTTACATTTAGTATTCTACTTTTATAGCTGTTATGCCACTGTTATTGTTTGAAGAACAATGTATGATGTAAAAGAATACTGAATGCACCTAACTAATCAAGATTAATGTAGAGCCCTGATCATAGATCCATCATTGTCAGAGTCTAAATGATGGTGAAATAGGTTTTCCCAAGGGAACTCCTGGATCACATACTCTTTATGTGACAAAGTGGGTTTTTCTGGCTTAATTTTGAGGACGGAATTTCTTTTAAGGAGTGCAGGATGTGATGGAGTGAACTTTTGGTATTTTTTCTGAATACCCAATCAGATATTTATGTTCATGGATTTGAGGTTCAAATGTGCATATATGTATTTGATCATGGGAAGGTGTTTCCATTAGTTGGAAGAGGTTGAAGTCACTTGGTGTTAATAGCATGGATAACACCCTTAAGTTTGTGCTATTTTGGATCAAATGATGTTTTGGTCAAATAATGGTACTTGGGAACAATGTTTCATATTAGTAGCTTAGGCTTTTGATCATATGTGTCACAGTCAAGTTTTGCACCTTCCCTATCATTTGAGGAGTGCCACGGATTAGCTTTTTGGTACTATGATCCATGACGATGGAGTGGGTAGTTCAACCAAGGCAAAAGATCACGTTTATCCACGATCTGCGATCGTGTGATTGGAGTGAGAGACTGGGGGCAGTTACTTTTGATAGTGCAGAGACTCTGTGACCCCTCGCAACTGTATAATATGAATCTAGGTTCAACGAGTTCGAGTGCTCGGTCTCCCTCATCTCTCCACCACAAACTGTAGGTGGCGTAGGACAAGAGAGGTGGAATCGTAGGGGACAACAGGAGGAGGAACCTCCACCAGCAACCCATGGCAGTGAGCCAACCTAGACGGAGATCCATGGACATGGAAATGGCACCCACGCATGCGACAACAGACGATGCACACCGACATCAGGCTCCGCCGGCAGCCTGGATCGAGAAGGCGACCACCAAGCATCAGGTCTTGAGCATGACTGCGAGAACGTGAAGGAGGAGAGCACTCAACGGCAGCATGGGAGGGCTCTTCGTTGAGAAGGATAGACCTGAAAAGATGCCATGAATCAGACCAACAGCAGCGTTCACGTGGGGTGAACCTAGGGCGGCCAACCTCGTCGGACTCCCAAGCAGCAGTGCCAGTGAGTTCGTTGGACTGCGAGGACAAGCAACACCTTGTCATGGCGGCGCCCAGGTCTGAGAACGCTGGGCTAGCAGCGGCGGCCGTGAAGCGGAAGTCATGCGGCAGTTCACGGACGTGAGGAGTCCGGCTTGCGTCGAGTGGGGATAGATCAGCTGGGAGAAGCCTAGGTCATGTAGATGTATACGTGGGAGATAGAGATGGATGCAACCAGAGACTGGCTGACCTCTCGCCAGCATTCCAGATCGGCGACTGTGGTGGTTTCGTCTCTGAGACGGATGCCTCGGGCGTCCATTACGTGAGGATCGTGAGGAAGGAGAGAATGAACACCCGAAGCCAGCTGATCTAAGAGCAGACCGGGTCTAAGGCCTCAAACCAGCCGGCCCAAGCAAGGAGGTGTGCCAATCCAGAAGCCACGTGTCAGCACGTAGTTGGCCCAAAAAGGTAAAATGCCCAGATCTTGTACAATTCACAGAAATTAGCTCGAGCATCAGAAAAATATATATAATATACCAAAATGTTCAGAAAAATGTGTAGAACAAGATGGAAGTATAATATCAGGCTTTTGATGCATTAATATCAGGAATATCATGTAATATGTATTATGCTTGTTTAATAGATAATAAATATCAAATAATGACAAAGAATTATGGAAAAATGTCAGTAAAACTGTAATTATGTTTATAATGCATATGATGTCAGATATGATCATGTTGATGTACGAAATCATGTAATTTGCTTAATATGTCTAATTAGGGCTTTTAATCCTAAATACAATGCAATTAATGCACACATGATCAATAAATGATAGAAATTACAGAGTAAGCTCATATCAATAATTAGAAGACAATATGTAACTCTGAGATCAATTATATATATGGAATTAATAGAAACATGAAAATGACTCTTCATGTGATATGAAACCCTAATTCGAGTAATACATGTAACTAGTGTTAATATGTGCACAAAAAGGACATGGAACCTAATGTTCAGATGATGAACTTTGATAATGAGATGTAATCTAGAAAATGACATCAGTGAGATAATCATAAGATAAGAATACAAGTAATGATGCATTTATCCCAACATGAGATAAGCTAAACCCTAATGAACACGACTAGGGTTGATATAATGATGTGAACCTAATGATGGTACATATGATCTTATCTTAATCAGGGTTGACCAAGGATATAGATGACATGAGGATTATATGTGATGATTAGGATATCTTGATCTAAGGTACGCTATTACCTCTTACTTGGCTTATTATACAATATGCTTGTGTTATATGAGTAGTAAAATACTTGGCATATGGTATTGATTGAAATGATTGTTCTTGTATGATATGTTGCACGATTTTCCATACTTATTGCTATGAACACATGAAACATAATATGTCTGTTCCATTATATCTAAGCACTTCAACTCTTTGGTAGTAAAGTGCTAGAAATAAGTACTTCAACTCTTTGGTAGTAAAGTACTTGGAAGTGATCCAACTCTTTGGTAGTAGATCACCTTGTGAAATGATCCAACTCTTTGGTAGTAGATCATAAAGGCCTTAATGCATTCAACTCTGAGGTAGTAAATGCATGGATGATATAATGGAAAATGAGCTTAAAATATGTGTTCTCTTTTGTTAACGAACATCTTTGTGCAAGTATATGCTTTTCTTATATTCTTCTGTTACTGCCAAGTATATTAGTTTTATCTTATTGCCAAGATATGATGAGAGGTAAATAAAAGACACATAGGCATACGTAGTACAATATTCTTGAAATATTGTGCTGACGTGTACCGCATGTAATCTTTTTTTGTATAGGTTATGGTTATGCTCTTGAAGATCCAGGATAGTTGAGAGTTGTGTGGCGAGCTGATGTACAGGTGGACCTGTTGTCTTAAGATCCTGTTGTTTAGCTGTAGTAAATGTATATGTATAAGTTTTTTGTTCAATATGTAATATCAAATGTTGTAACAATTCATGTTGTAATTATATGTTGAATGGTGAACATGTGTGTATGGTTTTATTATTGTTCATGTACATGTGCTACTGATTATTGTTTCCTTCTGACTCCCTTGATTTTCTTCTTCTTAGCCTAGTGTGGGATGTTTAAATTGGGATTCTCGCCGAGGTGAGGGTTTCAATTTGGACGTCGCACGTCAGATTAAGTTTTAGAAAATCAGGGGACGTCACAGGTGGTATCAGAGCATGAACAATAGCAAAGCCTAACATTTGCTCATTATGCAACTAAAAACTAAAGAACCTTGAAATTAATAATCTTTTAGGGTTAGATTAGTCGTCTTTTAGAGACTAGATCTGACCTAGCCTCTAGGGTAGCACCTAGATGTCTGAGAACTAGGCCTAGACTTGTGCTTGTTGTATAGCAAGTCCTTAGATGTCATTCTTTCCTTGTAGTGGAGCGGTATGGGACGTTGCACTATTTGGAAATGACGTGCATCAAGGGAAGAGAAACCCTAGACATATGGCGCTCATTGTCTAGAGTATCTACACTAGTCTACACCATGTTCTCACCCTTTTCACTAGTTTTCATGACACTGGACTCTCTACTATGTGTGGGACACTCGTTTTTAGGATTTGGTTTTGGATTCCAACCGGATCGATCTGTGATAGTTTTCTCTGACGCTTGCTTTATCGGAGAAAAGCTATATAATATTTTATTATATATATGTATTATAAAAATGTGTCCCCACACATGTACGAGTAGGAGGTGGTCATGCAACCTAACTGAAAGTGAATGACATCAGTCTAGAAGAGAGTATAGTTCTAGATTAGATGTCTAGAGCCTTGTTTGGTATATGTGATAGATGGAATAGATAGAATAAGTTTGATGATACGATCTAAGTCTTATATAGATGATATAAGATAGTTTGTGATGATCTATGTTTGTCTTTGAGGATGCAAGTTCAGTTTTGAGATAAGTTTTGATGCTGTAAGTAATTAGGTTTTTATGAGATAAGATAAGCTAAGTTAAGTTAAGACTAGGTTGTGAGTCAGCATGAGCCTCAAGCTCTTTTACAAAGGAGGACCTCTAGTGTTAGGACCAGTTTTGGGGTTAGCTCAAGAGAGAGCGAGACCCACAGGGAGGAGGTCAGAGAACCTAGACTCCATGATATGAGAAATATGAGACATATGAGATATGTTATGTCCTAAACTAGACTACTCCTGAGTTATTGAGTTGGGTTGCTTTATGCATGATTCTTACAGTCTTCATGAACCCTAGATGTCCTTGGGAGGACCAAACCCTAGAGATAGAGAGAGGCTGGTTATATATATGCATATGTGAACATCTATATGAGTGCCTGCCATCTGGGTGAGGGAGAGAGCCCAAGACCCTGGAGGAGGTAGCTATGTTAGTTTCCGTGAAGCCTCATGCTCGGGTTGGTGGTTTCCCACATAGGAATCTAGTGGTGTATATAAGAGAGTTTTGGGTAAGAATAACTCATGGGTAGAAGACCCATGAAGAGTCTGTCATATCATGTTTTGGTTTCTTCTTACGTGGCTAGATCTTGGAAAGCTATCACTAGTGCTGATGAGGTAATCTGAGAACCCTAGACTAAGAGAGGAAACATAAAGTTTGTATATGAGATACCCATAGATTTGAGTTAGCTCAGAGAGACTGAGCATGATACTACCCTCATGGTATGGGTTAGAGGAACCTCATTTGGACTATATAAAGTTTTGATACATGTTTCATAAGCCACTCACATAAGTTTGTTTAGCACAACCATGATATAATAATTGTAAGGATGCGATCTAATCTCGAGATGTGATATATGGACATGATATAATGTAAACCTAGAAATGGTTTAATAGATATGAATGCACAAATGGTTAACCATATACATGAATAATGAAGATAATGTGATATTGATGGCTAATCTAGTGATGAAATCACCAATAAAGATTACAGTTTGTTATGAGCAATGAAATAAGATCATATAAATGAAATATGTTACACGAAGTGTTAAGCTTAGTGCTTAATAAAAACAATTTGTTTGATAGTTGGCACAACATAACAATTATGACATCTTGATATGATCTAGATGGATAAAGTGGGTTAACTATAGTTAATACCCTCCTAAAAGGCATATGTTAATGTTGAACATGTTCTAACAATTATCTCAATAAAATGTTGATGAAACCTTTTTGCATGAGTTAATCTTAGTTAACTCCTTTAGAACATGGTAATATGATGTAGGAATCCTAATGCATGGCTAAAGATAAGGAAGCAAATCTAACATGTGAGATATGTAAGGACATAACCTAATCTTCTAAACCCTTGGTTGAGCCTTTTATGGAGTGAGGTTTCACCCTTGATGCTTTTGAAACTCCCTAATAGTGCTTTGGATACATGGTTATAGGCAACCTTTGCAGATATGTTACACATAGAATAGTGCCTACCTACGTGTGGATGACAGCAAGATAAGGTTTTCCCTGGAGGTATGAGTATGCTTTACTTTCGAGGACGAAAGTTCTTTTAAGATGTATATGATGTGACAAAGTGGGTTTTTCTGGCTTAATTTCGAGGACAGAATTTCTTTTAAGGAGTGCAGGATGTGATAGAGTGAACTTTTGGTATTTCTTTCTGAATACCCAATCAGATATTTATGTTCATGGATTTGAGGTTCAAATGTGCATATATGTATTTGATCATGGGAAGGTGTTTCCATTAGTTGGAAGACGTTGAAGTCACTTGGTGTTAATAGCATGGATAACACCCTTAAGTTTGTGCTAATTTGGATCAAATGGTGTTTTGGTCAAATAATGGTACTTGGGAACAATGTTTCATATTAGTAGCTTAGGATTTTGATCATATGTGTCACAGTCAAGTTTTGCACCTTCCCTATCATTTGAGGAGTGCCACGGATTAGCTTTTTGGTACTATGATCCATGACGATGGAGTGGGTAGTTCAGCCAAGGCAAAAGATCACGTTTATCCACAATCTGCGATCGTGTGATTGGAGTGAGAGACTGGGGGCAGTTACTTTTGATAGTGCAGAGACTCTGTGACCCCTCGCAACTGTATAATATGAATCTAGGTTCAACGAGTTCGAGTGCTCGGTCTCCCTCATCTCTCCACCACAAACTGTAGGTGGCGTAGGACAAGAGAGGTGGAATCGTAGGGGACAACAGGAGGAGGAACCTCCACCAGCAACCCATGGCAGTGAGCCAACCTAGACGGAGATCCATGGACATGGAAGTGGCACCCACGCATGCCACAACAGACGATGCACACCGGCATCAGGCTCCGGCGGCGGCCTGGATCGAGAAGGCGACCACCAAGCATCAGGTCTTGAGCATGACTGCAAGAACGTGAAGGAGGAGAGCACTCAACGGCAGCATGGGAGGGCTCTTCGTTGAGAAGGATAGACCTGAAAAGATGCCATGAATCAGACCAACAGCAGCGTTCACGTGAGGTGACCCTAGGGCGGCCAACCTTGTCAGACTCCCAAGCAGCAGTGCCAGTCAGTTCGTTGGACTGCAAGGACAAGCAACACCTTGTCACGGCGGCGCCCAGGTCTGAGAACGCTGGGCTAGCAGCGGCGGCCGTGAAGCGGAAGTCCTGCGGCAGTTCACAGACGTGAGGAGTCCGGCTTGCGTCGAGCGGGGATAGAACAGCTGGGAGAAGCCTAGGTCATGTAGACGTATACGTGGGAGATAGAGATGGATGCAACCAGAGACTGGCTGACCTCTCGCCAGCATTCCAGATCAGCGACTACGGTGGTTTCGTCTCTGAGACGGATGTCTCGGGCGTCCGTTACGCGAGGATCGTGAGGAAGGAGAGAATGAACACCCGAAGCCAGCTGATCTAAGAGCAGACTGGGTCTAAGGCCTCAAACCAGCCGGCCCAAGCAAGGAGGTGTGCCAATCCAGAAGCCACGTGTCAGCACGTAGTTGGCCCAAAAAGGTAAAATGCCGAGATCTTGTACAATTCACAGAAATTAGCTCGAGCATCAGAAAAATATATATAATATACCAAAATGTTTAGAAAAATGTGTAGAACAAGATGGAAGTATAATATCAGGATTTTGATGCATTAATATCAGGAATATCATGTAATATGTATTACGCTTGTTTAATAGATAATAAATATCAAATAATGACAAAGAATTATGGAAAAATGTCAGTAAACCTGTAATTATTTTTATAATGCATATGATGTCAGATATGATCATGTTGATGTACGAAATCATGTAATTTGCTTAATATGTCTAATTAGGGCTTTTAATCCTAAATACAATGCAATTAATGCACACATGATCAATAAATGATAGAAATTACAGAGTAAGCTCATATCAATAATTAGAAGACAATATGTAACTCTGAGATCAATTATATATATGGAATTAATAGAAACATGAAAATGACTCTTCATGTGATATGAAACCCTAATTCGAGTAATACATGTAACTAGTGTTAATATGTGCACAAAAAGTACATGTAACCTAATGTTCAGATGATGAACTTTGATAATGAGATGTAATCTAGAAAATGACATCAGTGAGATAATCATAAGATAAGAATACAAGTAATGATGCATTTATCCCAACATGAGATAAGCTAAACCCTAATGAACACGACTAGGGTTGATATAATGATGTGAACCTAATGATGGTACATATGATCTTATCTTAATCAGGGTTGACCAAGGATATAGATGACATGAGGATTATATGTGATGATTAGGATATCTTGATCTAAGGTACGCTATTACCTCTTACTTGGCTTATTATACAATATGCTTGTGTTATATGAGTAGTAAAATACTTGGCATATGGTATTGATTGAAATGATTGTTCTTGTATGATATGTTGCACGATTTTCCATACTTATTGCTATGAACACATGAAACATAATATGTCTGTTCCATTATATCTAAGCACTTCAACTCTTTGGTAGTAAAGTGCTGGAAATAAGTACTTCAACTCTTTGGTAGTAAAGTACTTGGAAGTGATCCAACTCTTTGGTAGTAGATCACCTTGTGAAATGATCCAACTCTTTGGTAGTAGATCATAAAGGCCTTAATGCATTCAACTCTGAGGTAGTAAATGCATGGATGATATAATGGAAAATGAGCTTAAAATATGTGTTCTCTTTTGTTAATGAACATCTTTGTGCAAGTATATGCTTTTCTTATATTCTTCTGTTACTGCCAAGTATATTAGTTTTATCTTATTGCCAAGATATGATGAGAGGTAAATAAAAGACACGTAGGCGTACTCAGTACAATATTCTTGAAATATTGTGCTGACGTGTACCGCATGTAATCTTTTTTTGTATAGGTTATGGTTATGCTCTTGAAGATCCAGGATAGTTGAGAGTTGTGTGGCGAGCTGATGTACAGGTGGACCTGTTGTCTTAAGATCCTGTTGTTTAGCTGTAGTACATGTATATGTATAAGTTTGTTGTTCAATATGTAATATCAAATGTTGTAACAATTCATGTTGTAATTATATGTTGAATGGTGAACATGTGTGTATGGTTTTATTATTGTTCATGTACATGTGCTACTGATTATTGTTTCCTTCTGACTCTCTTGATTTTCTTCTTCTTAGCCTAGTGTGGGATGTTTAAATTGGGATTCTCGCCGAGGTGAGGGTTTCAATTTGGATGTCGCACGTCAGATTAAGTTTTAGAAAATCAGGGGACGTCACACTTGAGTATGTGGGGGAAATGGATGCGTATATCCTTACATCCTAGTGTAGGAATTGATACCGTCAATCCTCCACTACAGAACCAAATGGTGAGATGTACCTCAAATCTCCCAAAAGAAACACAAACACCGTATCGGTGAAAGATAAACAAGAAATCTTCCGATGACGAAGAGAGTACAGAACGCCACTGTAACTCTAAAATAGCGAAGGTCCAGTTTACCCTGGAGAGCTATAATAAAAGACATCCTGCCAGATGTCTAATAAACAATCCTCTAACTGACTGAGGATGATGAGATCATGAGAATCCGGCTCTCTTAATGACCTATGTATGATACTAAGGCACTTATCAGTGATTGGTTGGAGTATGAGTGGTATTCCTCATCTCCACAGGGCATAATCATGCTTGTAAAACATAAACAACTCCGTAGTATATCTGCTTAGGTTTATCTACGAGGAAGAATGTTTGTTGTTACATTGATTACAATAATGATCTATTTAGACATTTTGTATTCATGTCCTTTATATGCTTTAGAGACATGACAGCCTAAGTAGAATTGTTTTACTTGATATTAAGCTTGCTATTGTAGTACTGTTGTTATACTTAAATGTTATAATAAAGTTTCTGGCGGAGAGTTATAACTCTCGCTGGGAAAATTATGTAAAAGTGTCTCACCCCATAGACTTCAACCTTGTAGGTGGTCATCGGAGTTGGAAGAACCAGAATACAGGTGACCAATCCCAGCATCAGCACCAGGAGCAGTAATAATCTCAGGTGGAGATTCAGCCTGCCAAGTGATGTAGTTAGAGTCTGTCCTATGTGTCCTCTGTACACTCAGGTCTTGGATTCTTTTGTTGTAACTTCTTGAGATTTTTGTATCTTGTTGTATATAACTACTCAAGAAGTGATTTGACAGTGATGTATACAGTTTAAATCCTTTTTCAATGGAAAAGGTTTGTGGTTTAAAGCTCTTATCTCAAAAAGTTTTAATTTCCCGTGATTTTTGTCTTCCACTGATTATCGACTGCTTCCGCACATGTTTAATTCATGATTATATCATGGTTTGGAGATCGGAGCCCACAATATTGATCTGAATTCATATCAGATCCCTTTTTCTTGTACTTAATGTATGATACATTTATCCGTACCATAATTCCAATTTCATGATACTCATTAGATTGTATCAGAATGATTTCTTGATCAGGGCAATCAAAAAGATATCAATCTAAGAGTTTCCATACTCACTTTATCATCAATAGTTGTATACCTGATCAGGGTTTACAAGTACTGAGATCAAGTAGTATGCACTTACATGCTATCATATTTCTTGCTTTTCATATTATCATAACATAAGATTTAACATCCCTGGATTTTATCCAGGCATCTCTTCTATACCTCTTCCTCTTTCATAGAGGTAAGATCAATATAGAGTATTTTAAAAGAATACTGAACAGAATTCAAATTCAAATTCTCATCATTTCTTCCCTATATAGCAACCAATAGGGAAAACAAAATCAACAATCCTCCTTTTTATAACAAAAAGGGTTTAGTGTACTCAACATGTACACATTTATAACATACCTTGTACTCACATCATGGTCTTACAGGTAAAAGGTTAAAATCTTTACCTTTACTTAATGGCTACTGCCCTGGCACATTAAGCATTTATTGCACTATTAGTACCAAAAACTTTGGCTTTTTAAAACCATTAGGCAAATGTCTCTAAAATTATAGAGACCATTTCCTACTTCTCAGCTTATTGCCCTTCCTTAAGCACTTGCCATCACAGATTTATTATCTGTCAAAACTCATGGCAGAGTCTACTTTCTTGCCATAAGTTAATCTTTTCCATATTTTCCCTTATTCAAACATGACTAAGTCATTTAGGAACTCTTTTAAAACTCAAGCTTTCTATATTAAGGACTGATAACCTAGGTTGTAAGACTAGTATCCAGTCCACTATATACATTACTGTTGCCCTAATCTGCCCAATAAGAGCATGATCATAAGATTCTCTATCCTGATCAGGTCTTAATGGAGATTCTCAGGGACTCATTCTATTCTTATCTGATCCCTTGCACCTCTTCTTTCTACAACAACATTTCCCTGAGCAATGTGTTCCTTGTGTTCTCCAGTCATTTTAAACTTTACCCTTTCTCTGCACAAGTAGAAATCATTATAGGGTATACTGGAGGACACTAACACAAACTCAACAACTTAGTCCTATGTCTCTGTAGACTCAGCGAACCTAGAGCTCTGATACCAACAATTGTGGCATCCAACTTATAAAACACAAGATTAACTAAGCGGAAGCAAATCATTTGCAGTGGATTACTGAAAATCACTAAAATTAAAACTTTTTGCAAAGAGATCTACACATAGGAAATCGTTTTCTTCAAAAACCAACGTATATCATTTACATTCTGATTTCAAAGTACATGCCTTCCACTATCTACTGCCTTCAAGGACCTGAGAGTACAGAGACGACACATAGGACTTTCTAAGTATACAACACTTGGCAGCCAGTGCCTCCACCTGAGTTATCATTGTTGTCCCTGTTGTTGCTTTCCTTTTTCTGCAAAAGAGTCTCTGGTTCTTTGTCCGCGTCCACCTAAAAATGTTGGATCCCACAGGGGTGAGACAATTGTAAATTGCCCCAGTGGGAGATATAACTCTCCGCCAAAACATTGTTATTACAGTTTAATGGAAATAAACTGAACAGTGGAATCATATGTAATCAACAATAGATAACTCAATATCTATGCAATTTAGAGCAACATTCTTATGCAAGTATATCAGCTATAACTTGATTAAGCAGCATATCTCTATTCAATAAAGAATTGAATAACACAGATAACATTTATGCATCTAGATCATGCTAAGCAGAATAACATCAACCGGTGATTCTCGTATTTCAAACTTATGCAAATATGCTACTCGGCTGATTACTTTTTACAAACATAACTTAAGCTCTGAGGAGATGAGGTATACCGCTCATACTCCAACCGATCACTACTAGGAGTCGAAATCGGTACCATACAAGATCATTGGAAGAGCCGGATTCCCATGACCTCACTACCTCCCGGTCAGTGCGAGAGAACCTGCAGGACATCTCGTGTCTCTGCTAAAATAGCCTGCCAGGGTATAGTGGCATCTAGCTATAGAGTTATAGCCCGTAGCAGTGTTCATAAAAGCGCTATTCGGTGTACGGGCGGACGGGGCACTGAATAGAGTATATGTGGTATGCGGGAGTATATGCGGTTTTGGATTTTTTTAATAAATTAATATATCTATGTATATTTATATATCAGTCATATAGAATTATATATCACATTGAACAATTACATACAAGGACAACATAGAGTCATTAATTAGAAGAAAGGGAGCAGTAATATCAATATAAATATTTAATTTGAAATAACAAAAATATCGTATAAATTTCATTTTTTTAATTTCATGTATGTGTGTTTGGAAAAGCGGTGATTAAGCGGCCGCATAAGCGGGTAATCGGCCGCATAAGCGGGCCTGGACCGATTATTGGTCCTCTTTGACATATGCGGTGTGGTACCCTGTCCGAACCGCTTAAGCGGCCGCATATGCGGCCGCACGGACCGATTTCCTAAACACCTGCCCGTAGCATATACTCTCTTCAGGGTTATGGCCCGTAGCCAATGCCTGGTATTTTATTGTGGAGTCATGGCCCGTAGCCATACTCATACTGGGTTATGGTCCGTAGCCAATCCTGTACATAGGGTATGGCCCGTAGCCAATCCTATGGGTCATAAGGATATGTATGCCCATTACCCCCACATATTCAAAAATATGTGATCCGGGTTTTTGCTGTAGAGCAACCCGTTTCACCATCACCTATTCCTGACGATGATGGATCTATGGTCAGAGCACTACATGAATAAATTTCACTTGATTAATTAAGTACATTGTCATGTTCTTTTAGCATCAATCAAGTTCTCAAACATATTTTATTCATACAAATGATATAAAGGAACATGTACTATTTCCACCAATCACTTTCTTAGTCCTTATAGGACATTGGGATCTCAGTCCCTCATTTCATGACTGGGATTTCTCATCCCTCAACCACATCATTATCATGCTTATCAAATCTGGGTATTTAAAACCCTTAGTTCAACACTGAACATTGTTACCACTTGATAGGTAACTATTACCTTTGGGCCCTCAGTCCAAGGTATTCATGATTCTTGTTACACAAGTATCCCACATGGCTCTCAAAGCCTATTAAACATTTTGTCACCTTTCACTAGGCAACAACAACTTATTCACATGACTCACAAGGCCATTGACATCTTGTCACCTCTCACTAGGTAACAACTTAAAACAAAGGCTTACAAGCCCATACTAATCTTGTTACTTCTTTCTAAGTAACAAAAACATAATGGCACATATGGCCAATAAACTCTTATCAAATGAACATCATAGCTCATACCTGGCTATGATCATCACCTCATGAGACCTGCATGATTGTTACATATGATAATGGGCTTATCAAGTTCACAACACATCATGCAATACAGGATAACACCACTATTCCCTTATCAAGATTATGGTTTACCACCCAATAGGGCTTTTCACTCCCTTTACCCAAGATTAGGGTTAGGGTTTTCAAATAGACATTACTTAGGGTTTTATGCTCATATAGCTAGATCAACCCTAATGTATTGCTCCATACTTCTAGGAACATTCAAAGATATCATAAGTGTATGCTTATGATCACCATTCTCATCATATATCATTAATGATCATCAATTCAAGGTATAAGTTCACTTGCCATCAACTCTAAGTCAAGTATAGAGTACCAAGACCGTGTAACCAAGAACGGTCGTGCAAAGGGAAGCCACCACGGCCGTGCTACCTTGCACGGTCGTGCAAAGGAAAGATACCACGGCCGTGCTACCTAACACGGTCGTACTACAGGAGTTCACCTCATGGATCATATTCAAGTATGAATTCTATTCTTTCATTAGGAATTAGGGTTTCACATACCATCTCACTTCTTTAGAATAGAGATTGCATATAGCATCACCCTTCATTAGGGATTTCATATCACATTGCCCATAATTAGGGTTTACTAATCATTCCCAATTAGGATTTCTCATGAAATCACCCACAAATAGGGTTTCACATGGATACACCCTTAGTTAGGGTTTCACTTGGATACACCCTCGATTAGGGTTTCACATGGATACATCCTCAAATAGGGTTTCACTTGGATACACCCTCAACTAGGGTTTACTATTCATCCTAATTAGTGATTTCATATATAGACAACCTCTTATTAGGTTATACATGGAATCAACCTCAATTAGGGTTTACATCATGTATTGGATCAATGCATTTGTTAGGCATTATTGATTAGTACCATTAAGGGTATCTCCCACCTAATTACATTAGGTTTCCAAAAAGGTTTCATCAATTGGACCTTCAATAACATGAGGTATCCAAGTAGATTGATCAATGGATCCTTCAATGTTGATTCCTTCAATCATTGAATTCATGGAACCAATCATCAATTGGACCTATACTCAAACTTCAATTGAATTAAATAGGTCAACCTTCAACTGATTTGACCCTCAATTGAACCTCAATTGGTCATCAATTAGGGTTTGATTCAATTGAATTAGGGTTTGGAATCGATGATTCAACAACACTAATCAATGTAAGACTAGTTGCTTTGAAACCATTGTACCATCATCTAAATTGGGTATGACCTGACCCCAAACGGTCTTGAGGTCATTTGGATGACCTCCAAACGGTCTTGAGACCGTTTTCCCATCATATCACTCAAAACCAAGCCATCCAAGTAGGGTTTGGATCATTGAAGTGCTCACCAATTCAGCAATTTATTGCAGATCAACTTGGTACCTTTAGGCCTTCAAACACCAACCCATACTCAACCCTAGACCTAAAAACGGTCATAGGTGACCACCAAACGGTCTTGAGACCATTTGGATGAGCTCCAAACGGTCTTGAGACCGTTTGGCCCATCCAACCTTTGGATTCTAGTGAAAAAGCATCATGGATTGGTCTATCAAGTTGATCAACAAATCAGCACTACATTGCAATATGATTAGTACCTTTAGACCTCCAATTGGTCAACTATACTTGACCCCAGACCTCCAAATGGTCTTAGGGTGATCCCCAAACGGTCTTGAGACCGTTTGGATGATCCTCAAACGGTCTTGAATCCGTTTGGGCTAATCAACCCAAAATCTCAACTTAACTCATTGCAATTTCAGCACTGTTTTCAATTAGGGTTTGCCTAATTGAATAGCCTTCAACTCACGATTCCTTGGGAGTTAACCCATAAAATTTGGTGAGTCATTAGCCAACATAATAGGGATCAGTAATCCCAAACGGTCGACGCTTGGTCAACGCCTTCAAATGGTCTTGAACCCGTTTTCCCAAAAAGTTCAAGTTAATCAGATTGAAAATCAGTACTTAATCCAATTAGGTCTTCCTAATTGATTACCCTTCACCCTATGATTCCTTTGGCGTTAATCCCTCAAATTTGGAGGGTTATCAACCAACATAATTATGAACAGGAATCCCAAACGGTCAATGCTTGGTCAACTATATCAAATGGTCTTGAACCCGTTCGCCCAAACAGGTCAAGTTATTCAGGTTGAAAATCAGCACTTAATTCAATTCAATTTGTCTAATTGATTGGCCTTCAACCTATGATTCCTATGGAGTTAACCCCTAAAATTTGGAGGGTCATTCGCCTACATAATTAGGAACGAGATTCCCAAACGGTCAATGCTTGGTCAACTCTTTCAAATGGTATTGAACCCGTTTTCCACCAAATGGTTTGCAACCCGTTTGGTCACCAAACAGTTTTGGTGAAACCGTTTGGTCCCAACCTTTGAGATCATTTGCTCCCAAGATATTTGGTGAGGTGCTTGCTTATGATGATGTCATCATCATCTTCCTTCATGCACCCAAGAACAGAAACCGTTCGTGATGGAATTTGCAGCAAAGAAACCAAAGTGTATAAAATTGAAGAAATCAATCAACAAAGCATAGATAATTGGTGCATTAGCAATGTTTAAGGGTTTAAGTTATAAAACCCACCTGCAATTGATCTCCAAAGCTCCAAGCTCACGCCATTAATGGTGGATGAAGCTCTAGCAACTCCCACTAGGTTCGTCCTCAAGCTTTTGATTGCAAACGTTGGCTAGGGTTGAAGAGGAGATCGAAATAAGAAGGAATCCATAATTTATTTTTGATTTCCACCATGAAATCAAGGAGAACAAAGGTCAAGAGCTTACCAACAGGTTGGGGCTCATCCTCCTGTTGCTCCTAAGCTCCTTGGTCGGTTTTGTAAGAAAGGGAAAGAAGAAAATCCGAAATAGCCTTTCAATTGATTTGGAAAAGGCACTTTTATAAGGAAATTGATGAGAGAGAAAATACATTATTAAAATGCATTAAATTCCAAAAATATGTCCGCCTCTTCCCCCTCAAATCCCTTAAGGATGAGGCACCTTCCTTTGCCTTTAATTCTCCTTCATTATCATCAATTTAAAGAAAAGCAAATTAAGCACCTTAGTGTTTATTATATTAATATTCCATATGTGAGTGGAAATTACTTTTCTTTATAATAAGGTGAGTGGAATTTCACCTCCTTAGGATATTTTCGTTCCTTATCTTGGAAAAAGAACGTCCATCCTTGTTCAAAATCAACCCAAAACATTTTGGTTGAAAGCCCTTCAATTATTTTTATTCATTTTTGCCCTAAATCGAATTAGGGTTTCAATTAGGCATTATTCTTGATTATTTTAATGTCAAGATTCTCTCTCCTCCAACTTAATTCAAATGAGGAGTCCCTCTCATTTTATTTGCTCTACATGATGGCAAGAAACATTAAGGACCTTATTGAAGTGGCCTTTGCATATTTAACCCTAGGTTTTGGGTAAATTGCACTTTTTACCAAAACTAGGTTTTAATGCACAACATTGATTTACAAGCTTAATCTTGGTGTCCAAGCTTGTGAAAATCATAATACTACATCATATTCATCCTTATGATGTCTCAACATCAGAGGAACATCTTATCATGTGCAATTTGCAAGTTAACCCCTCAAATTGGGTAATTTGCACTTTAGTCCAAAATAAGCAAATATTGCTTCAACATTGCTCAAACAGGACCAAAATTGAAACATAGGTTCCTCTTGAGCCCTAAACACTTTTCAAAAGATAATATTAAGCATATAATCATCTTTCTTAATCATAACACCTAGGGTTAAAGCATAACCCAGGTCAGGGATGTTACAATATATGCTTTAACATTATAAATAGATTTGTCATTAGCATATACACACTACTAAAAGGAAGTGATAATCAATCATTTATGACATATATTTCTGTTTGAACTCTCTTGCTTTACATGCTCACCAACAAATAATAGAACATGAGTCTACTTCAAATAATATTTGAAAATATAGAAAATGTTAGAGTATACCAATAGTCATATGGTTAATTATCATTATTATGCATGTTTGTATTTTCAATGTAATGGCCATTTATTGTATGATTATTGATGGCCGCCATCATAAATTTCGGGTCCCTATGTAATATGCCCAATGGTTATCTTATGTATTTTACATTACTAGTGAACACACACGTGCACATACATGTGACAAATAAAATTTGTTGAAAATGTGTGGGGAGAGGACTCGTCCGTGAAAGGGTCACTATGGGAAAAGATATTTGTGTTAGTTATTTGAAAGGAGAGAATCAAGGAACCGTTTTCGTGGGATGGAGAGAGAAATACAGAATTAAAGATAATAAAAGTTAATAGGAGAGTGTGTGAATAAATATTTGTAGGAGCAAAATTTCTTGAAAAAGGGAGAGAAGAGAGTGAATCAAAGAGAGCGCAACATCAAACTCGCTCTTTTTATAGTAGTATAGATATAAATAAACCACTCCACACATGTTATGGTGTGTGACTCATTCTCCACCAATATTATCTCTATGTTTTATTTCTTAAGATGGTATCAGAGCATCTATTTCCTTAGCCGGCTCCCGATCCACCTGCCCACCTTCTAACCTACTCACCTTCCTCCCTGTCCAAAAACTCTAAACCCTAACTACCAGCAACCAAAAACAAAATGGTTGCCGCTGCGTCCTCTTCACCATGCCCGCCTTCCATTTCACCAGAGTTCAAGGTCATATAGTCCTCCCCGTGTGGATCGTCTAGCATCTCTACATCTTCACCGACGCTGGTCCCCTCCGCCTTCATGTACTACTCGTCGCAGCAGCATTTCACCATCACCACCGCGGTCATCTGGACACCACAGGACGACATCACCTGATTGTTGTTCTCGTCCATGTATTACCATCTTCTTCCTCACCTTGCAGCAGTGCCCCCAGTCTCCATAGCCCGCAGCGACACCCGCAACTACACTACAATCATGGTGTCCCTTGCCGCAACCGCCAACACCGCTACCAACACAAGAACCACCGCTGCCGCCAACCCCAACGACAGCGCAAATCACCCCTCTTCTTCCCTCTCCCGCGGCTCCTGATCTTCCCGGCTAGCCAGTGCGGTTTCCTCCCGCATCTCCATCTCCAACCCCCAGCAGAACGGCGGTGCTCCGAAACCAGATCCGCCGCCACTACATGCCATCCTCCCACTCCTCTTGTTCTGCTTCCTCCTTCCACCCGTCATCCTCGCACCGTCCAGCCCTCTCCCCCACTACATTCCTCGTTCCTCTACATGGACACGCCAAAGTGGCCCCAGCAGACGGCGTCAGACATCGGGCAGCACCAAATCGAGACGCCCTGCACTTGCATGCAGGAATCATCGGTCTTTAATTACATCAACAAGCTCTTCTTGATATTGCCTGTCAAGTCGGTGCACATTACACAGGCCTTCCCATCGATCAGTTTTTCAGCCGTCCCACCTATTTTACTTCCTGGGCAGAAGATACCCTGAACCCTTCCACTCAGAGGAAGAAGATACGACGAGCAACTCCCTCCTCTTCCCATTCTCTCGCTTCATCCTTCCTTTCTATTTCTCCAAAGACTGATCCATCTTCATTCGTTTCCACATGTCTGGTTTTATTACAGAAGATTCAGATTCCTCCAAACAATCACATGGCTTCGTCTTCTAGAGTAACCTCTAGACAAATCCACAAATGCTTCCTACAAAATAACCTTCTCCGGACACAAATATATGTGTCAACCTCAACCATAGTATAAACCATTCATAACAACCATACAAACATGTCCGTGATCCCTCTCTTCCTCACCCTTAGTCTTGCACCCGATGGATACCCATTCACATAATTGAGAAAACAATTACAATGAGAAATTAGTTCCTTTCCCACCGTGTTACCTCATACTTACAGCCCAAGCAGATAAGACAACCTCTCCAAGAAACCAAAAATCAAGTGGCACAGTCGCACCTGCACATGTCGGCAGGTACAAAGCAGTGACCAAAGGCCACGACAGAACCTCTTCTTCAGCCCTTCGTTCCGACAAATTCTTCTCAAGCAGCCACCCATTCCGTCCATGCCCCCTATCTTCTTTTCTATATAGCCCATACTCCACCTTTTTTTGCAAACCTATTGCCACCCCAGTCAGTTCCTCATTTCTCTGAGAAATCCTCAAACAACGGGGAACCACAACGTCAATGTATTAGCTTTCAGCCTAATCCTTTCTCCTTAACTAGCGCCAAGCACCACCAATTCATGGCCCTGCCGCCGCCCATGCAACTCGTCACCTTTCTACACATTCCACCTTCACGAAAATCAGACGATATGCGCTTCAACAAAGCTTTGTACCGGCAAGGGTCTCTCCAAGTTGAGCCTCCGATTCTCTCCAGCACAACTTACGGGGGGCTGTTAGACTATACCAATAGTCATATGATTAATTATTATTATTATGCATGTTTGTATTTCTAATGTAATGGCCATTTATTGTATGATTGTTGATGGGACGTCATCATAAATGCCGGATCCCTATGTAATCTGCCCAATGGTTATCTTATGTATTTTACATTATATAAATAGACCACTCCACACTGGTTATGGTGTGCGAGTCATTCTCCACCAATATTATCTCTATGTTTTATTTCTTAAGATGTTAGAGTATACCAATAGTCATATGGTTAGTTATCATTATTATGCATGTTTGTATTTCCAATGTAATGGTCATTTATTGTATGATTATTGATGGGCCGTCATCATAAATGTTGGGTCCCTATGTAATCTACCTAATGGTTATCTTATGTATTTTACAAAATATAAATAGACCACTCCACACTGATTATGGTATGCGAGTCATTTTCCACCAATATTATCTCTATGTTTTAAATATAAATTATTAGTGAACACACACGTGTATATTCACGTGGCATATAAAATTTGTTGAAAATGTGCGGGGAGAGGACTCGTCCGTGAAAGGGTCCCTACGGTAAAATATATTTGTGTTGGTTGTTTGAAAGGAGAGAATCAATGAACCGTTTCCGTGAGATGGAGAAAGAATTACAAAATTAAAAATAATAAAAGTTAATAAGAAAATGTGAGAATAAATATTTGTAGGAGTAAAATTCTTTGAAAAAAAGAGAGAAGAGAGTGAATCAAAGAGAGCGCATCATCAAACTCGATTTTTTTTATAGTAGTATAGATATATATTTGAAGTGTGTGTGCGTTTATAGTTATATGAAAAACAAGAACGTCCACCGAGTACAGGTTTGCACACTCCAATTAGAACCGCTTCGATTCCGGCAACTATTCCCGTTTCCAGAGTGGGACGGGACTTCTGATAAAATATAGGTTTGCACAATCCAAGTAGAACTTCCCATAATTATCCCGTCTCCGACTGGAACTGGACTTCTGATAAAATCTGCCTATTTATGCAACCCAACCTCATCCTTCTTCTTCCTCCTGAGATCCTTTGTTATGCAGTATCTCCGTCTCTGACGGACAACGCTGTTGTGCCCTTTCTTTATATATTCTCCGACCGAAATCCGTACCCTTTAAATAAGACGTGATGGGGATTGCAGGAGGTGCGCCCAGCGGCCTCCAGAAGGAAGATGTGGCGGCTGTGGAGGAGATACTGGGTTACACTTTCCGCAACAAGCATCTTCTGACCTGTTCGTATTATAATCTCGGTGAGCATGATGCACCATCGTTCGTTTTAATCGGCGACGTAACCCTCAAATTCGTGGTTTCAACGGCGCTGTACCAGATTTACAGCAAAATCCCGGTGGAGACATTCAAAAGGCTGGAATTAGCCAACTGGAACACCGAGAGACTTGCTCGTGCCGCGGTAGACAACAAGCTGCACAGTTTTCTTCCATATAAAGCTCCCAACATTAACAGTGAGATCGAAAATTTCGTGAGGGACATGAGAACATATTCCTCACATTCTATGGGACTGATAGACACTCCAAAGGTGCTAGCTGACCTATTCAGATCGGTTTTGGGAGCCATATTTACGGACTCTAACAACTCTGTAGATACTTTTCGGCAGGTCATGTTGCGTTTGATGGGGCCGTTGATCAAGTTGGATACGATTGGACAGAGATGTCATCCAGTGACTGAGAACGACGACAAAGAGGCTCACAACAGGGCTGCCAAAGCCACGGTCGAGCTGCTCTCCAAAAGCACTATTACTGGAGGTGCTTCAAGAGAGCATAAAGAAGAGATAATTCATAGAAAGGACACCAAATGTCGCCTCGGTTGCCTCTATGGCGTCTTTAGAAGATCCAAATATATATGAATAACACATACTAATGTTAGACCTTTTTAGTAGTGTATTATGTATCTCAATCCGTGTCTGCATATTATATCAAATTCCCACTCTAGTTATAGAAGCAATGCTACAAGGCTCGAAAGATGTACTTACGGAAGAAACTTATTGTAGCACAAACTAAATCATATGTCAATTGAAGTATTAGGAAGACACATTTTCTTGTTATAATGATTGGTGTTAAAACAAAAACAAAATATGAAAAACATTAGAGTGTAATATACATGTATAGAAACATAAAATTTTGTGTGAAACATATAATCAAATGTGATCTAATGAATTCATTATAATATTAGGTTTTAAAATTGCACATAGGCTCTACCTTTATGAAGTATGATATGAAAATATCATTGAATATATTTGCATATGTATGACAATTATTTATTCAAATACTAGTCTGATAATGCCATTACCAAAAGAATGTTTTTCCATAACAATATGATCATAATCATTAAATTAGCTACATGCTACAATTTAAACAAACATGTGTAAGAACCTATATATTTTGTTTTTTTAAACGTGTATAGACTCATTAAATAGTTGGTTGGAAAAGAAGGATGCATGTAGTTGATTCCAACATGGTTGGTATTGATACTTAGTCATTATTGTTGTTGCTATTGACGATGATGATGATGATGATGATGATTGATGTAAATAATCACTAAATCACAAAATGAATTACATTAACATATATGGATGCAATTTATACTTCATTAAAAATATCGAATTGATATGGATTGTAAGATACACCTATGCTTTACATCCGAGATATGTGTTGTGTGCTTTAGAAGTTGATTTGTAATATCAAACTCTACTAGGATGGTATCTTTTTCAATGTGTTGTCTTGACGTGATTTTGCTCCTCCCACACCTGTTCAAATGTTGACTTCCCACTTGGATACTTCTACAACCACCATTTAGTAGATGAGCAACAACTTGACACAATAATGACAACTCAGATGTCTATGATACTAGGGCTCCTTTGGATGCACACTCATAGTATATTACTAAATCTGTAATCAAATCAACAGAAGACAATGATGTAAAAGAATTTGTTGGAGCTATTAGGGGTAAATAATGCATCTATCATTAGCGAAACAACCATAACCTAGTTTCCTAGTTCCATTTCAAGAAAGTTATATCAATATCATATATTGTCTACTTCAAAACATTTACCGCTAATTACAGATAGTGTTATATAACAAACAACTTTCGAATACTTCCACAAGATCTAACTTTTGGTTTAGTGCAAGAACCCAATGGGTCAAAAAGTATATATACTTTCCATGTGCATATGACACTCCCCAACAAGACCCTATGCTTATTACTTCCTATTATAACAAACAAAAATGAGAGATTCTATATCTTTATAAATTATTTAGGTTATAATTTGGAAGATAAATGTGTCAGACTTGCGTGAAAATGAAAGAGCATACATGATGTAATTTACGACACTAGGGAAAGTTATAAATGTTGTACAAAATGGAATTTTATCTTAGTTTATAGTGAACATGATACATAGTGAGGGAACTAGAAATCCCATTTTTAATAGGAAAGAACATCTCCATGGTAATCTATATAGATTTAATATGTTGAATTGATTGAAGAGAAAAGGAAATAAATATGCAAAGATTTGTGAGTGACGATCTCTTCCCATACCCATACTTCTACTATGGTTGTAGTTAACCAATATAGTTATCCTTTAATAATTAAATGAGACTTGGTCAATAACAGTTGGCATTTTTTTTAACCATATAATATTCATGCACTTGATTTAATGAAAATTTATATAACATTTTACATTCCCTAAAGTTCATGATGCATGTTGTAAAACTTTTCGGGAGGTCGTTTCACGTTTGATGGGGCCATTGATCAACTTGCATACGATTGGACAGAGATGTCATCCAGTGACTGAGAACGACGACAAAGAGGCTTACAACAGGGCTGCCAACGCCACAGTTGAGCTGTTCTCCAAAAGCACTATTATTGAAGGTGCTTCAAGAGAGCATAAAGAAGAGATAATCCATAGAAAGGACACCAAATGTCACCTCGGTTGCCTCTATGGCGTCTTTAGAAGATCCAAATATGAATAATACATACTAATGTTAGACCTTTTTACTAGTGCATTATGTATCTCAATCTGTGTCTGCGTATTATATCAAATTCCCACTCTAGTTATAGAAGCAATGCTACAAGGCTCGAAAGATGTACTTACAGAAGAAACTTATTGTATTACAAACTAAATCATATGCCAATTGAAGTATTAGGAAGGCACATTTTCATGTTATAATGATTGGTGTGAAAACAAAGAAAAACAAATAAATATGAAAAACATTAGAATGTAATATATTTTTATAGTAACATAAAATTTTGTTTGAAGCATATAATCAAATGTGATATAATGAATTCATTATAATATTAGGTTTCAAAATTGCATATAGGCTCTACCTTTACGAAGTATGATATGAAAATAACATTGAATATATTTGCATATGTATGACAATTATTTATTCAAATACTAGTCTGATAATACCTTTGCTAAAAGAATGTTTTTCCATAAAAATATGATCAAAAACATTAAATTAGTTACATGCTACAATTTAAACAAACATGTGTAAAAAACTATATATTCTATTTTTTTAAACGTGTATAGACTCATTAAATAGTTGGTTGGAGAAAAAGGATGCATGTAGTTGATTCCAACATGGTTGGTATTGATACTTAGTCGTTATTGTTGTTGTTGTTGATGATTTACAACAACTTCTAGTAGATGTCTATGCTACAACTTGACACAACGACTAGAACTCAGATGTATATGCTACTAGGGCTCCTTTGGATGCACACTCATAGTATATTACTAAATCTGTAATCAAATCAACAGAAAACAATGATGTAAAAGAATTTGTTGGAGATATTAGGGGTAAATAATGCATCGATCATTAACCCAACAACCATAACCTAGTTACCTAGTTCCATTTTGATAAAGTTATATAATATCATATATTGTCTACTTCAAAACATTTACCGCAAATTATAGATAGTGTTATATAGCAAACAACTTTCGAATACTTCCACAAGATCTAACTTTGGTTTAGTGCAAAAACCCAATGGGTCAAAAAGTATATATACTTTCCATGTGCATATGACGCTCCCCAACAAGACCCCATGCTTATTACTTCCTGTTATTACAAACAAAAATGAGATTTTCTATATCTTCATAAATTATTTAGGTTATAAGTTAGAAAATAAACGTGTCAGACTTGCGTGAAAATGAAAGGGCATTGGAAAATAAACGTGTCAGACTTGTGTGAAAATGAAAGAGCATACATGTCATAATTTACAACACTAGGGAAAGTTATAAATGCAGTATAAAATGGAATTTTATCTTAGTTTATAGTGAGCATGATACATAGTGAGAGAAATAGAAATCCCATTTTTAACAGGAAAGACATCTCCATGGTAATCTATATAGATTTTAGATGTTGAATTGATTGAAGAGAAAAGGAAATAAATATGCAAAGATTTGTGAGTGATGGTCTCTTCCCATACCCATACTTCTACTATGTTTGTAGTTAACCAATATAGTTATCCTTTAACAATTAAATGAGACCAATATTGAAAACTAACTTGTTCAATAACATTTGGCATTTTTTGTAATCAAATAATATTCATGCACTTGATTTAGTGAAAATTTATATAACATTTTACATTCCCTAAAGTCCATGATGCATGTTGCAAAACTAATTCTTATTTTCGATTAATGGGGGAGTCTCTACGTACACCTTCATTGATTGAGTTTGTCTCTATTGTACCAATGTAGAAATAATCTTATATACATATAATTAGCATATTCAATGCAGTATGTAAGGTACTTGTATCTAACCTTCACTCATACATACTAGCCATGGATCTACCAACATTAGTACCAACTTTTTCATTTTGTAATGTCTAGAACTTGCTCTGAGATATTTTTAGAGTGGTGAATTTGAATATGTAACAAAAGTGAACAATTATAAATAAAGAAATTTTTATTGTATAAGTTTCTATTTACGAATCAATTTTTTATATTATTTATGATTTTAGTTCTCCATTTTGGATTTTGATTATGACCATCACTCTTAATAAAAGAGAAACCATTTCATATTATAAATGTTGTCCATATGTCTTTGGTAAGGAACTCTATTTATGAAACTCTTATGTTGGTATTACTATCATATTCTTAAAAAACCTCCAAATTTTTAATATTGAAAAGCATATATGGTAAAAAAATTGATAAAAATTTTATATTAGCATGTTTAATTTGTTCTTGTGGCAATAATATCATTATGAAAAAAGGTGATTCTTGTCTCAAGGGCATATTACACACACTTTTAATGAATTAGCCACTTTCTATATTATTATTTTTTTGACCTATTTATTGAGTGAATGAGATATCTCAAGGGAGCACTAAAGATAAATTACAAAACAACACATACAAATTAAGTTAATTGTCTATAATTGTGTTTAGTATTTAATGATAAACAATCACATATTTTTCTATTCTAGGTCGGTCTAAAAACATATCTTTTATGACATATAAATAGGATAAACTATAAAGTATAATTAGCATTACTATTATATTCATATAAATATTGTTCACATAAGTTTGAATAAATTGTAAATGATAATGATACATTTTTTTTCAGAATTTTCATGATTTTCATTATTTAATGCTTGAAGATCAAAACATAGTATCTTTTCAAATTAATTTTCGTATTGGATTAACTTTTATTTTTTTTATTACACTTCAAGATATCTTTTCCAACTTTGTCAATTACATCTATTGTTAGATAACTACTTCATCCTTGTATCCCATGAGAAACTAAATTTCACAATTCATAATCATTTACAATATACAAAAAATTGATATGGCACTGTGACTTGTTTAATAGAAAGCATGTGCAAATATTTCCTCTATTATGACTTCTATAACCATTTTTGTATGACCAAATTTTTTTCAACTGATTCAATATATATTCTTCTTATGCCCTTATAATGACATAATATGGTGTGAATTTATTTTTTATACTATGAATATAAATTTATTTGGATGATTATCAATTATGATCTTATTTATACATAGTTCTCTCATAATTTTGGATAATAAAAGCGAAATGCCTTCTACCTCTACTTAGATTAACCAAACATAGGGATGAGTGATGGAGAGGAAATTTTTTGATGGTAACATTGGGAATAGAACCCAAATCACTTCATTGGAATCCTTTGATCCTATCCATTGGGCCATCTCGTCTCCCAAGTGTATCATCACTCACACTTTTGACTATACTGGGTCATATTCATTTGCTTGAAGGATGAAAACTAATGGACCTTTATTTATCATGATTTATATTCCAATTTTTTTTATTACTGGGGGAAACCCACCACCCTAGGTGGAGGCCCAGATAGCAGGGATGGTAAACCCTGAAGACCCGTGCGTCCACACACTGGTATCCCAATAAGTCGCATTATAGGTTGGATGACGCTGTGGGAAATTCATTTCCGAGCAGTGCTTCTAGCTAGAGTCAAACTCGGGACCCTTCGTGAGGGGCCCCGAGCTGCGACCAGCTGGGCTACTGCTTGCTAACATTTATGTTGCAATTTATTGTTGGTTATATTATTAATTAATTTTTTTGGTGGTTTTGATCTGATATATATCTTTGTATAATTTCACATTTAATTATATGTTTTATTGTGGGAAAAAAGAGAATCACTAAAGGCATCTTCAAATTATAAACATAATACATAGACGAGCTTTCAAAGTACCTCAATAAATACCTAAAATTGTAACCACCCATATAGATGGAGGGTTGGGGTACTTGATGAAGACTTGGACAAGTCTCATCTTATCACCAACCTTACTCAGACAACTACAACCACTCATCTTCTTGGTAAGGCATTGGGGATATCTTAGCAACATATCACATGATAGTTAACATGCTAGTCACCTTACACAACCATCCAACTATTGTTTCATTTCATTCACAATTATGTTATAATGTTTTGTAAAAATCACTATCGTTTCTACTCTATCCACCCAACTAGAAGATTCTAAATTGCACAGGTTGGATGTAATCCTCTAGTCACCTAGCTAGTTAGGGGAGTCGTGAAATTGCATCAAAAGTTGCCCGGGCCATGTGGGGACAACTTTACATGTTGAAACATGGGTCATACATGAGCATGGGTCAACCATCATGTTTTTTTGTTGTGAGTTTGGGAATTCTATGAGAGTTCATTGGCATATAGGAATCTATTCGAGAGTTCATAAAGCTGAGGATTTGTTCAAGATAAATGTGCAGACCATGGACTCCTTTCCTCCCCTTTCCCATGTTGATAGTGGTATCAACTCTCTTTCCTCTCTTTCTTTGCATCATGGACAAGGCTAGAGATTTTTTCCTCTACTCAGGTGCGGGAAGTAGCCCCACTATCCTTCATTTCTCTTGTCTCTACATTATTATTGTATGAAAGTGTTTTATGTTGTTGACTTTACCATTTAGTAACAATGTTTTATGCTTGATCATCTTATACATTCTTGTTTGGTTTTTCAATATTATGGGATCATGGGAATATCAACAGTGGTCATGACTTCTATGATATGATAACAATTGAGTCATTAATGGTGACAAAAATCATACATGTCCTGAGAATAATGAGAGTATGATGGAGTGTTGTTTGGTAGTTATCATGATCCTTATGTTTTCAAAAAATATGGTTAGTTAATTGCCTTAACTTGGTAACATCCATGTAAATTGTCAAATATAGGGGTGGAGAGAGAATCGATGTAGAGGTGACCTAATTCCCTAGTTTTTAAAATATTCAACTGATCAAATTTTATTTAGTTGCTTTTAGTTTCTCATTTTGATTGGTGGGCAACCAAACACAAATCAATCTTCCTTGCCAAATTCCTTTTCTCAGAACTACAAAATTCTCAAATTTACTATTTTAAAACATTCTCCCTGGGATTTGACCTTCTATCTAAACCACACTAAGATATTTTTCATATGAATGGATTTATTATGATATCCTTGAGGTTCAAAGATAGGTCGTTAATCTAGAAAATTTTAGCTGAGCAAAGCCATACATAATGAAGAAAAAGAATATAATGAAAATTGGGAGAAGATAATCCAGTTGAAGAATGCAAATGTGTCCTCTCTCTTATTTCAAAACATAATTTAGGACACAAGTATTGTTTGCTGCAAGTCTAATTGAGTAACTCCTTATTTTGATGATGACTAACCACTCCTCTTATTTGTAACCAATGCTTCTAATTGATTGATTTCAGATTAGCTATAGACACACTCCAAAAGTCTTAACTTGGGAATCCTCACTTGGAGAAAAGAATGCCAAAATCAATGCAAGTGCACTTTTGTGGAATATGCCATATACCCCTTAGAATCGTGTTGTAAATCACTTGTAATGATTGTATAACTTGTAACTAAACTTCAAAAATCAGGAGTACTTAAAATGAATATTTAAGCAATTTAATAGAAATTTGCAAAATTCATCACAAGGACTTTTGTCGGCTGAGTTTCATCTAGGATATATTCAATCGACTCCCAAGATGGATCTTGGAACTACCAGGGTAGGATGATTTTTACCAGGACAAACTCAATTGACACCCCTACACAAGCAGACCAAATTTAAGCCATCGGTCAAGTTTCACCTAAGATAAGCTCGACCAACAACTCACATTTGATTTGTCGCATAGTGTTATTAGTCGAGTTTCTCAAAAGTAAACTCAACCGACCACACTGTACGAAATGCATAGAAAATGTGCTTCTAGCCATTGGAGTGTTGAAAAACTCAAAAATAGATCCACTGTAACACCTCATATGACTAGAATTCGTCCTTAAGTGCTTCTACTGGCTAGAAGCCATTCCCAACAATAAATAGGACCCCTTGGGCTTCATCCCATGAATAGACAAGTACCACAAAGGTCCCTATATTATATTTGAGTGCTTTCAAGAGCTCTTTCCAATATCAAGCTTAATCACTTGCTACATCCATTAGAGCGAGTAGGAAATTTATAATAGAGCTAGTCCTACATGTATATCTTGTGAGGCTCTTACTTACTCCACCTCCCAATATCTCTTTCTGGCATGAAGATAAAGGTTCTCTCTCTTGTCTAAGAGAGTTGAATAAGAAGGGAAGGAGTCCCTTGGTGAAAGCTTCTCCTTTGTGATGGTGAAGTCAAAGGTAGAAGATCCAAGTCAAGAGTGGGTAATTCTTCAAGATGAAAGACTTGTTGCAAGAGTGGGTAAGTCATTGGTGAAGGCAGAAGACTCATTGCAATAGAAGGTAAGTCCTTGATGAGGTAGGAAACTTTAGTCATGGATTGGTATGTCCTTTGATAGGTTATTGGATCCGTTGTCCTCAAATGGAAGGTTGGGTATCCTTGTCCCGAAAAAGGAAGTTCATATGTTGTAACTCTTATAACAGAAAATAAGGAGTGAGACATGGTTGAAAAAGCCTAGAGGTTGGCCTCTTTGGGTAGTGGATGTACACTCTCCTAGTTTGGAATTTGGAGCCACTATACGTAGCTTGTTCGATCTTTATTCACTCTCTCTCATCCTTGCAATGTGTGTTTAGTTGCACTCAAAGTTCATATTTTCCATATTAACTTTGGAATATCTTGAATGTAAGGACCCTGACCTTTGTTTTGGGTTTACCCTATTTGCTTTACCTAAACCTTGTATTTAGCTGCCTGCTAATCACCTCAAGTGGTGATTAGGGTTTGTTTGTACTTTGTTGAGAGTTGGAGGTGCAACTTGCAAATAACCCAAGTTCTGGGTTGATGAGCAATTTTGTCACCTTGAGTGATGTTTCTCTCTCTCCTTGCATCCTCTAGAGATGAGAGGATGGGTTGGGCTTGTTGCTTCAGTAGCCTTGGGCCTTGTTTTGCCTTGTTTGGGCTTTTCCTTGCCTTGATGGGCCTTGTATCGGGCAAAGGTGTGTTTTGGTGCTTTGTATCGGCCTTGAGTGTGTCAGCCATGAGCTGTGTCGGGAAAGGAGTGTGTCGGTCATGAGGTGTATCGGTATATGACCTTCTTTGACCTTAGCATCGTTTGTGTCACCTCCTTGTGGACACTAGGTGCTTGATGCTTGCATGTGGAAAATGCCTTGGACATGTGGATGTGGCGAGATGAGGAGGTGGCATTGCCCATAGACAAGTGTCCCTAGGCGGGCAACACCTTGCCTTAGTTTCCTCTTCACCCTCTTCTATATATGTTCCCCATTTATCTTGCTAAGGATCCCTTTAGTTGGTGTTTCTTCCCTTCCTTCCTTGGTGGACGACACACCTCCTTTGCAAGCTTGGTGGCTGATACACTTGGTGGAGCAAGTTGGTGGTCGATCCTCTTCCTTGGAGTCTTCTTCTTCCTCTAGTGGTGGTCGAACCCTAGAAGTGTCTTGTTCTTCTTCTCGTGGTGGTGTGCTTTGGAGATTAAAGCTTGGTGCTTGGAGTTTTAGAGCTTGAGGAGCTTGCTTGAGGCGGGTTACATAACTCATAACCCTAGCTATACTACTTCTCTTTCTTGTTGCATGTTTATGTTCCATCTTGATTGTCCTTGCATCTTGTTAGATATGTTTCTTACCCTAGTTTGTACCTTTGATCTTGTTGGAATACATGATCTTGTTGTTGGTGTGTTCTTGACCTTGGTGGCCGAATCATGGAGTTTAGAGTTTCTTGGGCAAAACCCCTTTCTCTCCCATTTGGTCTTGAGAAGTGAGTTCGGGCTCTAGTGGTGTAGGAAAAACCCCTCTCTTCCTTAGTCATTGAGAGGTGAGTCTATACTC
This sequence comes from Alisma plantago-aquatica, assembly GCA_963693085.1. Lineage (NCBI taxonomy): Eukaryota > Viridiplantae > Streptophyta > Magnoliopsida > Alismatales > Alismataceae > Alisma > Alisma plantago-aquatica. The sequence goes on along the minus strand of OY856412.1, from coordinate 1,274,189,058 downwards.
TAGTTTCTTGGGCAACACCCTTCCCTCACCATGGATTTGAGAGGTGAGCCTTTAGTTGAGTAGTGACCTAGTGGAGATGGAGTGCTTCCTGATTTGTGATGAAGGTTGTGCAAAACCCCTCTCACTTGGTTGATTGAGAGGTGAGCCAACTCTCTTGATCAATTAGGGTTTGTTGTTGACAAGCTTGAGGTTGAAGATGACCATCTTGGTGTGGACCTTGTGTTTTGCACGATACACCTCTGTGGTATGGTTTCCCGACACCCCTCATCTAGGGTTTTGGCTTGGCCGATATGATAAGTTGAGTTTTGTTAGCTTTGTGTCCAATAGGACCCTTTGACCTGGTTAGTGAGCTTGGGCAATATGCCTTGACCGAGATGATCCTTTGCCTTAGTTGATGTTGTCCCCTTGGCTGATATGGTGCTTGTAGATATCTCTGTTTTGTGTCTTGGATGACACAGGTTGGTTTGAGTTGCCCGATATGGTGGTGACTGGTGAAACCCTAGTAAGTGCCTTAGTGGTGACCAATATGGTGTGTTTGACCGAGTTGGGCGATAGGCCTTCTTGTGGTGCCTTAGTATCGATTAATGTTGTGAGCATGTTGGGTGATAAGGCTTTGACCGATACATTAGGTTGCCCGACACATACCTAGATTTGGGTGCACGATACACCCTCTGGACCCAAATGCATGATACACTCCTTGATCTTGGCTGCACGACACAGCCTTTGAATCAGTGCCCGACACATCCCCTTGGTCTTGTTGCCCGATACATCCTTGTGTTTGGCTTGGCCAATAAGTGTGGTGAAGTGTCATGGCCGATAGGCTTTTAGTGAGGGTAGTTGGTATCTTTGGTGAGGGTTATGATTAACCTTAAAACCCTTATCGATGATTCGATATCTTGTTATCACACCTATGTTGATGATGCAATATGGATGATGGGTTATGAACCGTGATATGTTTGATGCTTAGAGATGATGCGAAAAAAGATGATAAGAAACAAGATTACATTTATAAGATTAAGGCATAACTGGATGATCATGGTTTGATAACAATAATGTAATTTGTTTACAAGATACAACTTTATGTATCATATAATTATAATCATGGATGGTTGTTCCAATCATGTCCATATGCAACCCTAATGGCATAATAATCATAAAGATCTATGTCTGGTAATTTAAGTTATCTCTCTTGGTGTGCATACTAACCATGCAGGTGTATCAAATAAATTCATAGATAGGTAAGAGCTATGAGGTATATGTTCTTTGAATATCACTGAGTTATGATAATCCTTGTTGATGGGAATAACATGTATCACCAGCATGATGCGGAAGGTCCGTTGACCTGACAAAGGTTGAATGCCTAGTTGAGGTGTTATCATCTGATATTGAGATAAGGGATTGCTATCCCAGAATGATGAGACATGATGTGGATGCCTTGAGAGGCAGTGATATTTTATGATGAGGGATTAATATCCCATGGTAATGTGATAATGGCAGTATTAATGTATCTCAATGATGTTTATGTTTTACAACTTGGTTTCCCCAACCATCCACTTAAAATATACTAATTAATCACAGAGGAACAACTCATGTAGTTTTGCCTTGGCCATAGATCCATCATAATCAGTAGTTGGTGATGGTGAAACAGGTTTATCCTGTGGGATTACTTGGAGCGCATATTTTTGAATATGTGGGGTTTCTCCTAGCTGAAAATAGGAGGATTCGAGTGCAAGTGCAGTTGTAGACTCAGTATGGTAGAGCATGAATGCGTTCATGGCTTAAGAGCACGGTGATCAGGCCTATGGCTCAAAGGTATACTAGAACCTGTACCAAGGTGGGCTAGAGATATGTGTAGCTTACGGAGCTGACCCTGAGGCTGAGGCCACTTAAGCATGAGACTGCGGTCCTGCTTTGGTTTTCGTGCATTGACCATGAGGAGGTGAGGTCATGGAGTCCGGCTCTCGCATTGACCTTGTATGGCACCACATTTGGGCTTCGCAGCCGAAGGTTAGATTTGAGTAGGGACGGCTCACTTCCTTAGGGCATAATAAAATGTAATTCAGCCGAATAGTATATACTACTTAGAGCGAAACATGGAACATTGGTTGAGGCCTTGATTGTGTAGTTGATCTAGTTATATCTTGCAGTTATTTGTATGTTCCTTGTATCTTGTGATAAGTTCTTATAAATATCATCTTGTCAATCATGTTCCATAAAGGATATCTGGATATGGGCCTCATGAATATCTTGGTAAGATTAGTGGTAAGGTTAGATCTGCTCAGTATGCTTCTCTTATTATATGCCTTTATCTGTTATCTGCTTTACCTGCTTTAACCTTTCTGAGGTTTTATAGTTTTAGTGGGGAGTTATATTTCTCATTGGGACTGTGTGTCTCACCCCGCTAGTTTACAACCTTTTTAGGTGGTTGTGTTGGTCGAGGTGGTGATCGTAGTGTTGCGGCTGAGCAGCAAGAAGAGCAGTAGAAGGCAAGAGGTGGATATGTTGTTATTTTGGTCATTTTGTGATAGAGTCCTAGAGTCATCCATGTACTTGTTGGTATGTATGCCCATAGAGAAAGTCATATGATGATTGTGATGGGATACTATGTAAATGATTTGAATAATAATAAAGGTAATTTCTGATCTATATGTTTAAACTATTTCTAAGATGATGGTGTAACATGACAGATGTCTAAAGAATGGTTTTACTCAATGACGTATGCTTTTAGGTTAAGGGCCTAAACGATGAGATCATACGGATGATAAGAGTATACATTCTTGTTTAGTCCCTAGTCAGTTGTTATTGTGGAAATAACCATAGACATCAATAACACTAAAGACTAGATTGTGTGTTGGTTGATGACAGAATCTCATTAGTCATGATATAGTGATATCAAACCAAGCACATAGGTACTTGTTAGAGAGCAAGGTACTGGACATACCCACCGTGAGAGTGACACATGGAACCATGACTTGGTAGTCACAGTCAGCTCTCACAGTGATGGTGGTGAGTGTGATTCTTAGACCTGAAATCACTACACTCAACACATGTCGTTGGGTATACTTTGACATCATCAAACGCAGCCCTGAAACATGGGTTGTTATAAAGGTGATGATTGGGTGGCTTTGACACATGGGGCTTTTGAGGGGTGAGTGGTAGATATGGGATTTGTCCCTCCTGAGGGAGTTTGATGTCCTTGGCCACTTGATGAGTAGGATTGGGAAAGGCATGCGCATGCATGTGTGAATCAATATGTGATATTGATGCCACACACATCTCACCCAGTCTGCTTTGAGATCAAGGAAATGAATGAACGTTGACAGGATGACTGCTCCATGCCTCGAGTTCATTCAGGATATCAGTGACAAAGGAATTATACATTCACTATAACACCATTCACAGAGTGTAGGATTGAAAGTTGTTCTCCAACTTTCTATTTCACTTGGGTAGCACTGATGTGTGACTAGGCACCGCTCTTTGCTTGTGAAGTCATAAGTGTTATGGACTTTCACTACCAACGTGAAATGGACCTACAGGGTCACACACATAGGATTTAACTTGGAATAGGAATTTGTCCACAAACAATGTTTAGATTGATTGCTAAAGGAGTTTAGTAGTTCAATTAAACACTTAATCAATTAATAGCTTAGTATCATAGTGTTCAAGGTGTTGGACCGATTGATTAGAGTATCGGATTGATTGGAACTGTAATTGACTGATTTTACACAGTCTGCACTCCCAACCGATCGGCTCATGTGATGAACCGATCGGCTGAGCTTGGTGAACCGATCAACTCAACTGGTGAGTCGATCGGCTCATGACCAAAGTGAAACGATCGGTTCAAGGGTTAAACTGATCGGCTCAACTGGTGCAACCGAGTGAGTTGGGAAAGTGAGATTGGTGAGAAATTAATTTTCATTTTACTTGTCCAATTCGATTGGAACAAGGATTGGTATTTGATATCAATTAGAAACAAACATGCAAGTCAATTTGAGTTGAACCAGGATCACAAAACGATCGACTGGTGTGTCCAACCGATCGGCTCATGGATCCAAACGATCAGCTGGAGTGTCCAACCGATCGGCTGGAGGGTCCAGACGATCGTTTTAGGGTTGAAACGATCGGTTCAGCTGCCACAGTTTGTCAGATTTTGTGAAAATCTCGAACCCTTCTACTCCTACTTTAGTCCCGCATTGCCCGAGATAGAGAACCATGTCCCATGACCCTCCTATATATAGGGGTATTGGGGGTTTCTCAAAGAACAACTCAGTTCAACCAGTTGCTCTGTAAAGTTGTCGTTCTCTCTGGTTTTGGTAACCGAGAGAGCCTGAGCAAGTGCTACCCGATAAGGGAGGCACAGCAAGGGAAAGACAACTGTAGAAAATGACTGGTGGCAGGAGAGTGTGTCAGCGACTAGTACGCGGACAGGAGGGTGCGACTCCTTCCGATTCCTTGTGGGACAAGGAGATCGGAGTTCCAGGCAGTCCGTGTGGATGACTGTAGAGGCGGGAGACCTCTATCGCTCGGAGGACAACTGTCAATCCCGACAGTCCCGATGAGACCAGGAATCTTCAGTATCGGTGTGACCAGGAGCTGCACGGACACCGTCCAAGACCGCGCAAGACATGAGGTACTGTCGCTGAGCGAGCCTCGGGACAAGGTATGCATCCACAAACCTTCTTTCCTATTATATAGACGTTGACACGATTCCTTTTGTTTTGGGTTTTGGTTAGAAATTTTTTGTTTCCGCTGCCTCTCTGCCTCCCATAAAACCCATCAGTACTCTCGGTTCCTCAGAGGTGTTTGACGACGTTTCACGATGAATATTTGTTGTAATTTTGTATATCCAACTGTTGGCCTGACGTGGCCTGTAATATATGTATAAACAGGTGGTGAACTCCTGTGCGGACAGGACAGTTGGTACCTATAAGCTATGAACTTATATCAAGGCTTATGTCTGACTATATAACATGTTCCCTTACAGGACAAGGATTTGGATGTAATAGTTCTCTTTTATATGCTTTTCTCAATTGGTTTTAACTAACCTATGTTTTTGATAATATGTGGTTTATGGTAGTTCTGCACGTTTTCATGTGGCATTTCGTTGTCTGTGTGATAGCGGGATGTCACATTGAAGGTCTAATAAATTTTTTTAAGTACTTTAGCTCTATTCACACCCCTCTAGAGCCCATCATCTGATCTAAAAAGTGGTATAAGAGAAGGTCTTCTACAAGCATACTTCCACAAGTAGGAGAATATGGGCAATTATCAAGGTGGAAGATACCTCAATACATCCCAATTTTCTATGGAAGAAACTTCCTCTATTGGAAGAGAAGGCTACAATTATACATCCAAGGACCAAGTCTTGAGCTATGGAGAATGGTGGATCTTCCATACAACCTACCAAAGACAAAGATAGAAGAATGGGATGAAGATGCTTTTAAGAAAGAAACCTTGAATGCTAGAGTCATTAACATCTCCATGCCTCCATTTCCCCCTCAAAATTCAACCAGATTTCTTCACGGGAAATGGCCTATGAGATATGGATAAAACAATGTGTCACTTATGAGGGGACAAAGCAATTGAAAGAAAGTAAAGTCTAAATGCTCAAAGGGCTTCTTGAAAACTTCATGATGGGAAAGGAGGAAAGGGTGGTAGATATATACTCAAGGCTCAACACCATTAGAAATGGTCTTTCCATCCTTGATCATCCTATGCTTAGAGGAGAGATCAACTCAAAGATCCTTAGAAATATCACCAATAGGTGGAAATCCAAGGTGACTTCCATTGAAGAAAGTAAGAGGCTTGGTGAAATTCTCATTGAAGATCTCATAGGAAATCTACAAGCCCATAAATTTACACTTGACAAGTAAGAGGAAGAAGAAAGAGACGAAGAGAAAGAGCTCAAGAGAAAGAAGAAGGCTAAAATCAAAGCCCAAGTTGAAGCTTCTGTTAGTCAATATTTTCCATCCTCTCAAGTTGAGTAGATGTTAAGTAATCCAAGGGTAGATTCTACAAAGGAAAGTCCTTCTCCACCCAATGCTTCAAATGTTGAAAGAAGGGTCACTTTGAGGAAGATTTCCCACAAGGAAAAAAGACACATCATCACAAGAGAAGAGAAGAGAATCACAAAAAGAAAGAGAAATGGTACAAAATCTCTAGTGACTCCTCCAACTCAAGCTTAAGTGAAGAATCTAGTGGAGAATCTAGCTCAAGCTCTAGTGAAGATGGAGAATGCCATTTTTCTCTCATGGAAAGTGCAAATGAAGACTCAAATGAGGTAAATCTAAACTATATTAGATAAGTAATCTTTAATTGGGATTATTCATGCTACACATGCCTCTCTTAGGTCTACTAAGGATAAAAACAAAATTCATGCTGCGATTGTTGATAATTTACATGTATAAAAGGATGATCTTGAACATGCTAACATTTGCTTGCATGATGATGTTAATGATATCAAAAAGTCCTTTTTACAAACTTGAATGGAAATTAAATAATGCTGAGATATAAAATAATGTGTATCTTAGTCAAGTACATGTTCTTAAACTTGAAACTGCTAGCTTGCTTGATAAGGTTAGATTTCTAGAAGCTCAACATCTAATGCCTACTTCTAATGAAGAGTACACTAAAATTTTGAATTTTTTCATGCTTGATATTGATGTTGTTCAAACTAAAAATAAGGACAAAGACTTTATTTTGCAAGGAATAGAATCTAAAAGTAGTGCCTATCTTTCTAAGATTACTTATCTTGAAAAATAAAATGCTACTTCCTTGCTAAAATAAATGACCTTGAATCATTCTCTAGTTAGACTAGTATAGAGAAAAAAAATTCTACTCTTCATATTGATAAAGATTCTTATATGACCAAAGCTCTTTGCTTTGAAATCAATCTTTTGCACTCTAGATTTGATATCAATCATTTTTCTTTTACAATTACTTATCTTATGCATGATAATCATAGTTTGAGATTTTCTATGCAAAGATTCTTAAATGATAAAAAGAATCTTATTCAAATCCTAGACCATACTGCCAAACAAATGGGTAGAGATGGTATTAGAATTGATAGTAGCCCAAGGAACAACAAAGATAAAGGACCTTCAAAATTCAATGAAGACTCATCTAGGTCCAAGGCTATGAGATCATGTAATCATTGCAAAAAAATTGGTCATTATTCTACATATTTCTCTTTTAAGAAAGCACCCAAAAGGAAAAGGACTTGGGTTGTTATGCTAACCCCTCCAGACCCAAAAATATGATTGAGGACCTTTTCATTTTTCTTCTTGTAGGTCACTTGCTAATGGATTGACTTAAGCTATTGATTTGCAAATTGGTTTCTGAATCCACATAAAAGAAGAAATGTTAGATGTTCATTGGGTGGAAATAAGTGAAAAGAAATGGTAAGAATAGAGATAAGGGTATTCTTTCTCATGTACAATCATGATGTGCTATTTCCAAGTTAGTGTGAACTATACATATGGCTTTTGGGTCAAAAGTGAAATATTGTGATTGTCATCACTTTCTTGCTCAAAAATTGTTTTTGGCACTTTCATGGAGCATTGCTAACTTGTTTACACATGTTTGGATATAGTTTAAATTTTATCATGCCTCTAGATATGTTTTTCTGAAATATATGTGCTTTTTTACAGCAGTTGTTGTCAGTTGAATTTGTCTTGATGAAACTTAACCGACAAGCACCAAAAGGTGTTGCCAATAGTTGTTGTCGGCCGAGAAGTTCAACCTAAAAACTTGTGATAGAGTGAGTTTTTTTCATATAATTTCTCTCTCTTGCAATTTTGTTATTTCCAATAACACCCTCAACCATCTCCCTCACCATCTTGACTAAAAAGGAATTATCAAATTCATAAAATGCAAAATCCTAATTTCACATTAGGGTGAATTATATGTAATATGATACATTGTCAATTTTATGTAGTCAACTTTCAAATTTGACACTCATTATGTCACCATAGGTACATAACTATAACATGAACCTGTACCTAAAATTTCACTTTGATTGGATAATTCATTTAAAAGATATAAGAATTGGATATAATGTATATTTTTTATTTAGTTAACCCTAACACCTAAGTTTGGATTTAAATGATCGGGACATGACACATAAATGTGTCACGCAGCTTCATTAAACTATTCACATACTCAACCTTTTTCCCAGTCATTGGATGAGATGGATCGCGGATCAAGTAGAAATCCAATGAGTCTAACCTCATCATCTACCTCTTGCAAGACGTGATATTAGCTCGCAACAACCTGAGATCAGGACCCCTTCCCTCATGCTTATCCTAGCTTAAATTCCTCCTTTTCCATGGGATAACTCTCTCTCCCATGCCAGAACGACCCCTTACACTCGCCCCCTCACCCTCAGATTAGGAAGAATGAAATCCCACAAATATGCACCTCTCTTTGATGGTGCACACCATTTGGGCATCACCGATCCTAGCCTCCTCACCTCTATTTAAAGCATCTATCACCTTCACCACTCTCCCTTTACTCATACACCACCTCCAATTTCAATACAAGTTGTGCCAAGCATTGCCACCGAACCCATCTCCTTTCCCCCCACTGTTTGACCTCAACCGTGCAACAACCTACCTCTACATCCTAATCAAATCCCCATACACCTTTGGGGAATCTCCACAAGGTTCAATGGTTTCTCCTTCCTACGCCCCCTAATGCTCCACCTCCCTGACCTCCCTCTCCCAGGTGACCTCCTTCACCCTTGCGGTGTCAAGGGAGCTCTAGAGGGAGCCATGGTCTGAAAACCTGGTGCATCTAACCAGAGTAACCTTGCGAAGGTGATAGAACCCCTCCCTGACCATGAAGAGGACCACCTGTGCACTTAGGTCTTGTCAGAGTTGATCTAGGCTTCTCCAACCCACAATACAGAAGAGAAGGAGACTGATGTGGTGCCAGTGTGGACTTAGGTGGACCAATCACTGACTGCCACACGAGTAAGGGAACTCATGGGTCAACGGTCAAGCCACCCCTAGCTCGTGAAGACTTGATCAATCTTAGTTGTCAATCCATTTGGATCCGGTTTTCACAAACTAACACATTTAATTAAGTTATAAATGTATTAATCTTAGGAATATCCTAGAAAATGCTAGGAATATCATAAAATAGCAAATATATATATGATTTTAATCAGAAAAAGACGATGTATCTGATAAAAATTCTTCCATAGTCCGATTCATTATCATTTTCCAAAAACACTAGTCTAAAGCTAAATAAACATACATATGCCATTTTTTATGCTAATATGATTATTAATGATGCAACCTAATCTTTTGTGACACACAAACCCTAATTATTAATGATGCAACCTAATCTTTTGTGACACCCAAACCCTAATAGGGTCCTTGACCCTCACATGACTTGTAATCCTAAGAATGTATGGACAGATATAAAAAAAAACCCTAATTTTTAGTTTCTCTCTCTATGTGTGTACTTTCATGCATTTATTTACCAAACCCTAATTAAGTAATGACCTCCTATGAGTATGTATGACTCCCAGATATAACCATGAACCACATGGATCAGGTGAGTCCAAAAAGGAACTCTTAATGATCTAAACCTCTACAAAAACCCTAAGATGAATATTTCTTTCTTATATCGCGTGGGCGTCTTTACTTAGATGAAACCCTAATTTTGAGATCTAATCTTATGACTTTAAAACAAAATAAAATTCAAAGTTAATCCATGATCTAATCATAGGAAGATGAAATCACCCAAAATACAGATCAAACCCTAATGACACAAAAACCCTAATATGGGATGATGAGAACCCATAATGGCATTATGTCTTTATTTCACTTTCAGGGTGATCTAGTTTCTTAATGTAGACTTGTTGAAATCTAGATCTGAGATACAAGGTATGTGGATATAAGTATAAGACTAGTTTTTGTTGGATGATATTATTATGAGTAATTTCTTGCATGTAGTTGTATAATCTTGTTGTATGTATATCTTTACATATTGTCACTTTTCCACCTTGAACACTAAAAACACTAAGGAAATAAAATGGAAAGTAGTTATTGATGGTTCATTAATCTCCCTATTAGAGAGGAAAAATATTAATGTTGACTAGCACCTCCCTAATGATACAAGGTACGCAAGGAGATCCCTAATGGTACAAGGTGTGTGGGGATAGGGCCCAATAATATAAGTGTTGATTATGCTAAGTACACCATAGTAATACATGTCCATTGAAATATAATTAATAGCTTGAGTTTACCTGATTTTCCGCCTTCAATAATGTTCTCATTTTCTTTCTTCTTTTTCAAGTATTTTAAATATGCCAGCACAGTATAGTATCTTTTTTTTTTAGGGAAGTCGGGCGATTATTTTATTCATCTCGCTCACCCCGTGCAAGCATATTCAAAGGCAAATTACAAATATGGTTTATTTGCATAGAATTAAACATGGTAGTACTACTACCATTACAAGGAAAGACTTGTCCAATATCAATGACGTCCTTGGGAGGGACATCATAATACTTGATTCTACAAGTTTTTTGAAAGTGTGCCTTAGCCAGTGCATCAGCTGCTCCATTATGCTTCCTCTCCACGTGTTGGATCTTCATATTGCATCCCAGAACAAGTTGGATACCCCTGATAATGCTAGAATATCTAGGGTGCTTGTAATAATCCTCCTGCAACATCTTCACGGCCATAAGACAGTTAGTGATCACGACAGTGCTTTGCAAACTGACAGACTTGATAATCTTTGCTGCAAGAGCAATGGCCATGAATTCGGCCTGTAGAGGATTGTCCGCTAAGATCAGCTGGCCTACCCCTCCTTTCCATTGACTATTACAGTCCTGGACAATCACAGCAATGGCGCCTTTGCCCTTCTTCCAGGCTGCATCCACATACAACGACATTTGTCCGCTCCAGCTGCGATTATGATTCGGCATTGCTACTGGGTTCTCAAAGACTTCTTCTCTAACCCAAGCAATGACATTTCTTCTGTATTCTAAGAGAATCCTATTTACCTATTGTGAAGCCGGAATGTCTGTAGCGTCAAAGACTTCCAAATTGCGGTACTTCCAAATGACCCAGCAAGCTATGAGGAACATAGCACCGGTAGCATCACTAGAGCAGAGACCCCTACTAATCCATTGTTCGAGATTAGAAGCATTCCAGAAATCTTGTGCAATAGATGCACCATTCCCGGCCGTAGCTCCCGCAAGTAAACACTGCCATACAGGTTTCACTTTTGCACAGTCTCTCAAAGCATGAAGACTAGTCTCATCCTCTGTATTGCAGCGACTACAAACTGCATTGGTGGTCATCCGCCATCTCCTCCGTTTCCAGTTAGTAAGGAGTGCTCCATTAGCAGCGATCCACATGAAGTTCTTTACCTTCGCCGCCACCTGAGCTTTCCATATAGCAGACCACTGTCCAGGTCTTTTTATCTCGGAATCCACTCTTAAGGCAGTATAGGCTGACTTGGCTGTGTAACTGCCCCCAACATTGAGCTTCCAAACATATATATCGTCGGCCGCAGTCTCATCAGGTGGTTGGATATTATCAATCTCCTTGACAACAGCCGCAGGAAGCCATAGATTAAGGAATTCCCGATCCCATTGACCCTCCAAGTTCACTAAACTGCTCACCTTCAAGTCCCGCAGTTCATTAGGTACCTCTTGTATAATGTGGTCCTTCAAATAGATGCCACTTGGGAGCCAACAGTCATACCATACATTGATGCAGTTCCCACTTATAGGGCAAAGGAAAGTGTTAGCCTTCATAAAAGAATTCATCTGCAGAACCGTTCTCGCCAAACGAGATAAATTAGAAGTGAAATATGTGTTGCTCTTCAACAGCTTATCCCGCATGGCCGTGCACCAAAGGGTGTTTCTCCCACTCCATATATCCCAGTTATGACGGAGAAGCAGTGCCTGGTTCCAGTCCCTCATAGACTTAAGTCCCAGGCCACCGTGGATTTTCTTGCTCGTAATCCTTTCCCATGACATGAGATGTGTCCCTCTCCTTTTCCAGCCACCACTCCAAATGAACCGTCGGATTTCCCCATCTATTCTGTCACATAGTTGCATAGGGAGCTTGGATGTTTGCATAATGTACGTTGGAATGGTGGCAAGGGTACTTTTAGCAAGGCAGATGCGCCCTGCTAAGGATAAAGTTTTAGCAGCCCAGGAGTTAACTTTGCTTGTTACCTTATCGAGGACATCGCTGTAAGTCTTCTTGTTCACCCTAGTGTGGAGGATCGGGACCCCTAGATATCTCCCCAGGTCCTGAGTGCTTTGCAGCCCACTACGATTACATATTTGAAGAGCTTCCTGCTGGGTTACACTTTTGGAAAAGAAAATCCTCATCTTCTCAATCGAGATAGCTTGGCCCGAAGCCAACTCAAACTCCTTGAAGCAGTGCAGAATAGTATCAATGTTGGTTGTATTGGCTTTGGCAAACAGAAGGATGTCATCGGCAAAGCAGAGATGAGCAACCCGCGGGCCCTTCCTGCCCAGTTGTATAGGGTGCCATCTTTTAGAGTGGACACAGTCATCAATCATCTGACTTAATCGTACCAACTTTATATTGATCATTTGTTTCTCATATTTTCTAGGTTCAAGTTACAAGTAACGCATCTCAAAGTACTTGAAGAGATTAAATATAGTTCATGGAGGATGATTAGCTAGATTGTTGCCTCTCATCTTAATTTGTTTTTAGTTAGTTGTTTCATTTCATTAGATGATGTGTAGGATGTCTATGTCCTATGTATTTTGTTTCCATAAGAACTTATTTCTTATTCCATTGAATAATGTAAGGTGACCTTTTATTCTACTGAATTATGGTTGTGTGACTATATGAATGATGTTTTGAGCAACAATCCAACTTCTTATTGTATGCTAGTTGACAATCACAATCCCTTATATTTTCCCTTTTTACATCTTATAGATATGAGTGCACGCATATCTAAGGAATGTCATTAGTGAAAGTATATAGGAATTGGGGTCATTACAAAACTCGACCAACAAAATTGTAAACATAATATACATATGGCTTTTTGGATGAGAATTTTCCTCTCAACTAAAATTTATCAACCACTAGCCTTAATATATGGCACTCCATTTGGTACTCTTATAATATGCATATTGTCATGCTTTAAAATTTTCTATCTTGCATACAACTCTATTTCTCTTACTTCTATAGATTGGTATATATATTTCTTGAAATTACCTATCTTGAGTCATTATGCATGTTTTGATGATGATCTCTTTGACTCCCATGGTTGTGATCTAGCTTCTATTGTTCTCTAACTTGCTACATTTATCAAGTTGTATATATTTTGATGCAACCTTGAGTTTCTTAGCAGTAATCATCTTTTGGTAATGATGCATATTCACTAGTGAGTAACATCCTTTCATGCTTCTGAAACTACATATATCTTTGTTAGGATTTTTCTCCACATATACTCATAGCTTGTTCTTCAACTTGTGAATCTTTTGCTATGATCTAGATCCTACTAGTAGTCCTAACTTGTGATATCATCTACTAGTATCTCACATACATGTGATTCTAGCCTTGTTCATCTTTTGGTATTCAATTATATGCCATGCTTGTCTCGTGTTTAATACATACTCAAACTTGTTCCTTGATTTACATATCTACTATCTTGAGTTATTTATTTGCATAGAATTTCCTTGATATATGCTAGTATTACATCTAGGTCTATTCTAATGCATGTCTTAGTTTGCTTCATATATGCATTGCTTCTACAAGCCCATAATTGTTTCTCTTCTACTCTCCTTTATAACTTTTGCTATCTCCTTTTATTGACAAGTTGTGTTTTTCGAGCCCCTCACTTTTTGAATTGACAAAGGGGGAGAAGATATGTCTTATGTAAAGGTGGGAAGATGTAAAGGGGAGAAGACATATATGTAGAACATAGATGAGTAGAATACATAGTTTTTATAAATGTTATGAAAGCTAACCACGTAGGAGAAATATCATCAATTGAGGGGGAGTATGTGAACTCCATTATCATAAATTGAGGGGGAGCATATGAACTTAATTCTATTAAAACCACTATGTTTCTCAAAAACTATAATTTTATTTAATTGATTTCAATACATTTATGGAATGGTTTGTCATCTTCAAAAAGGGGGAATGTTGACTCCAAGTCTAGTTGTTAAAACCCTTATTTTGATGATGACTAACCATTCCATTTATTTGTGTCTAATGCTTCTACTTGTGTGGTTTTAGATTAGGTATAGACACACTTCAAATGCCTTAACTTGCACATCCTAACTTGAAGAAAAGAGAAGTCAAAATCAATACAAGTGCACTTTTGTGGAATATGCCCCCTATCCTTTCGAATTATATTGTAAATCTCTTATAATGATTGTATGACTTGAAATTAAGCTTAGAAAAAACTAGGAGCACTTAAAATAGATATTTTACATTTATAGCAATTTGTCAAATTCATCATATGGTCTTTTGTAAGATGAGTTTCATATACGATAAACTTGACTGACACCCTTGATGGATCTTGAGAACTGCCAGGGTCGGCCGAGTTTCCCCAAGACAAAGTTGACTGACACCCTTGTACATGCAAACCAAATTTAAGCTATCAGTCGAGTTTCATCTAGGATAAAATTGACTGAAAACTCAAATTTATTTGTTGTGTAGTGCTATAGGTTGAATTTCTCAAAAGTAAATTGGACCGATTGTACTATACTCAATGTATAGAAAAATGTTTCTATCCATTAGAGTGTTATAAAACTCAAAAATAGATCTGTTGCAACATCCCAAATGACTAGAATTCATCCTTAAGTGTTTCTACTAGCTAGTAGGCATCTCCAACTATAAATAGGACCCCCTGGCTTCAACCCATGGTTAGACAAACACTATGAAGGTCCCTATATTATAATGGACTTCCTCCAAGGGCCTCATTCCACTCTCAAGCTTAATCACTTGCTACATTGATTTTGCTAAGTAGGAGATTTGTAAGAGAGCTTGTCATACATGTATATCTTGTAAGCCTCTCACTTCCTCCACCTCCCTATCTCTCTTTCTACCATGAAGCTGAAGGTTCTCTCTCTTTGCTAAGAGAGGTGAAGAAGAAGAAGGGAAGGAGTCCCTTGGTGAAAGCTTCTCCTTGGCGAAGGTGAAGTCAAAGGCGGAATATCTAATTCAAGAGTGTGTAATTCCTTACAAGAATGGGTAAGCCCTTGGTAAAGGCAGAAGACTCGTTGCAAAAGTAGGTAAGTCCTTGGTGAGGTAGAAGACCCTTGGTCATGGATAGATAAGTCCTTTTATAGGTTATTGTCCCCCTTCTCCTTAAAGGGAAGGTTGCCTATCCTTGTTCTGGAAAAGGAGGGCCATATGTTGTAACTCTATAATCAAATATAAGGAGTGAGACATGGTTCAAAAATCCTAGAGGTTGACTTCTCTAAGTAGTGGATGTACACCCTCCTAGTTTGGAGTTTTGAATCACTATGTATAGCTTGTTCTTGATCTTAGTTAATCTCTCTCATCCTTGCTATGTATGTTTACTTGCACTCAAAGTTCATATTTGCCATATTAACTTAGAAATATCTTAAAGGTCTATTGAATTTTATTTAAGTACTTTAAGCTCTATTCACCCCCTATAGAGACCATCATCCGATCCAAAAATTATGTCCATGCATATTCCATATTTTCCTATTAATGTAATTATTCATAGTTTTCTTTCCTATTTAATCTAATATGTATACCAAACGTTCTTAAAACACAAAGAGTACAATCAGAAACACTCATGAATATTTATTAACATTAATATTTTTTCCTAAATGGTAATTTATGTCTGAAAGTTAACAAAGTTGAAATGCTATAGGAAATAAAAACTAATCCAAAGAGCCAGTAATTTTTTAGTTAAAAGAGTTAATACTTGATTTTTATGTAAGTTCCTTATAACTTTCGTTATAAGTTCTAAATACTTGTTCTAATGTATAATGGCTTGTTTGGTATGACTCGATATAATTTTGAAAAGGGATTACATTATGAGGGAAACTACTTCCTATGTTTGGTGTAGCCATTAGATTGGATAATGTGTATCGGACACGGATTTGTATCTGACGCATGCAACATAATTAAATGGGGTGCTTAACTACGAAGTTTTTATGGGATCAGGTGCAATTGTGTTATTATCATCATACCTTACACATACTCTACTAACATAGCTTATGAATTTCTCAGTTATATAGGTAATATTACTAATCTTACACACTGTTGGAACACCATATAGCCACAAAAATACAAAATATTCTTTTGGTTTTTACATAGAGCAAAATACTTACCAATATTAACCTTAGAAAGAGGGGATTTTAGGGAGCAATTGGATGCTACAATGTCTATTTGATGAAGAGACTACAGAATACATGTTTAAACAAGTACCATTCACAGTTCAGATTCTAAACCACCACTATGAATCACACTCACAATTAGATTAAAAAAACTCACCCTCCTTGATCAAAAGACTTAAAAATGCTCATTTACAACATGAACCTCACTCGTTGATGATTGATACTCTTTGGAATATCAGGATAGAGAGAAATAATAAGAAGTATGATAATATAGAACATTCATTTTATCTATATATTTGGTATTTATATTAAGAAAAATTAAATGAGGCACTCCCCATCAGCATTGCTAAGCCCTCGTGTTTTATCTATATTTTTCTCTATCTGTCCATGTCGAGACACGATCTGAAAATAGTGAACATGAGGCTCTTGCCAGCATTTTGTCACATCTATAGATGTTTCAATGAGGTTTTCTCTTTGTATCACCTGATATTATGTTTGTGAGAAATAAAACTTGATCCGCTCTTTTCTCTTTCACATTGTTGACCTTAAGGTGTTGTCTGCCACCACCAATGATGGTGTCACTGTGGTTGTCATAGGAAGATAAATTGACATCTGGTGTGCTTTAGTGTGTATCATGGTTGGTGGAAAGTAGAGTCTCTAATATAGTGGGGCAACAAAGAATCCAACTAAAACTACAATATTTTTCTTCAAACAAGAGACTTGATGCCTCCGACAACATGGAGGAAAGCATCCAAATTTTCAACCTACACATAATTAAATCTTTTCTGTGCGTTTAGCCAAACACTGGAATGGAATTTGAATTCCTTTCTGAGTGTATCCTTTCCTAATCTATTCCTTGCTCCATCCAATAAATTTTAGTTTTTGTCAACCAAACACGGCCTAGAAGAATTGGGAAAAGCGGTGAATGTGATCCCCGGTGACACCATGACTCTCTCGTGGGTTTCACATAAATGGCATCCTATTTCACTACTTCAACATTTTACTCCTATGACAAAGTTGATAGTTATCATGTACAAAACAAGGACCAACTATTTGAATTAATTAGAAATGGGGAAAACAATGGTACTTAAATGATGGAGTAATGTACGTCTAGTTGAAAATTGTGAATTCAATGTCTTATTTTGTAATTAAATTTTGGCAGCTTCCCTTACTTCTTAATGTCTCATATGGAGGCCATGACTTAATGTTTGAACGTCAAATTACTATCTTGCACCACCCAATGATATGTATTTATAGTGCCCCAGTGACAAGAATCTTCAACCTCAAGTATAGAAGAAGAACGTGTTATAGGTGATTGCAGCGGTGAGAGTGGATGTGAGGAAGAACTCTACTGAAGCTATTCAGACACAAACTTTGGATCTACTTATTCATAAGCATTAAGAGTTAAATGGGGTTATTTTCCTCTTGAGGTACCTTGTCTTCTATCTCTAATTAGTATATCACTCTTTTCCTCATCTTGAAGCTAAACAACAAGCATGCTCAACAATCTGAGGAATGTTGATGAGGAAGCTAATCGTCAGGCACCCAGGGATGGCCCGCTTAACAACAACCATCAACCTCCACAAAGCCCCTCACCATCCACTTTTTCATCTGAAATCTCATGCATATCTGATGGGGAGGAGGAGAAGCAGTCCAACCATCCTGAGGATAAAGAAATAGTCTTGTCTGGATGTCTTCAATGCCTTTTGTATGTGATACATTCTACAAAAGAATCCATATGCCCTAAATGTTGCGGCACCAACCTGGTTGATGTGCTCCCTAAGAGAAATAGTGGCAGCATCATGAAAGGAAAAGAAAGAGGCGCAGAAGCGAATAGGGGCAACACTTAATGGTACAGTCAACATTATAACAAGAACAGGGAGGTCAAGGGTCTGCTAGGTTCTATTTCACTAATGATACATTTCTATATATGTTTGTCTTCTTAAGTTACTATATTCTCCATACATGCTAGAAGTGGAGCTAGTTAAGGAATATAGGAGTGTAATATCCATCATTACTTTGCTACAATGGAAAAATGATGTAGGTTGATTTGTGAGTGTTAACTAGTTGTTCTAGGTCGTTATAAACTAGTTTCCCTTTTTATATGTCTACTCCAGACAAGCATAAATTGTGTAAAATTATGTTATGTCTTGTCACTGTAGTATATGGGTATTGCCTAATATATGGCATATATGGGTCTTGCCTAATATATGGCATTGCTTTTCTAGTTTATCATGTCATATGCATCAATTTATACAGTTCTTTGTCTCATATTTCATCCAGAAATGTGAGCATCAATACATGGTTATTGAAGCCTCAACACGTTATGCTTTTTGTGTCACGATATACTTTTGTATGCATAAGAACTAAAATAATCTTATTTGAACATATACATCCACATTTTGAGATGGGGGGGTTAGTTTTTTCTAATCACCCTTGTGTATTACATTTTAGATATTTTCTACATGAATTAGTCTTTGTTGTACCCCCATCAAAGATCTACTAGTAAGTGATTTAATATATGTTTAAAAGTATTTAGCGTCAATTCAAATAACTACACAACTTATTCCATAACGACTAATGTAAGGATAAATTTTGGGACTTATGTAAAGAAATTCATTCTTTCATCTTTGAGTGTGGTTTTCTGGGGTATTTCAATGTCATTTAAAACTCAGAAACCTATAGGAATAATGTGAATGACACTTTTTATTGCAAACACATATGTCATAAATGTTACCAATGACTTAATATAGAAAATGGTTTGACATGATCATTGTTACTCACATATCCTCTCAAAATACAATGAATACTTTCTAGCGTGGGTTCCATGCACAACTTAAACTTAATAGAAAAATTTATGGTTCCACTGTGGTTTGTGGTGAATAACCACAATTACATTATATACCCAGTTTGAAGTGAGCCTCTTGTTAGATTACATTTGTTAAAATTGTAACACAAACTCTTCTTCAATAAGATCTTGTAACATACACATCTATAAATAATGAGAGTAATCACTAACGTGAGAAAGAAAATAGTTAAATCACATAACTAAAAAATTTATGAATTCAATTGTCTAATGATTTTTCCTTCTGGATTCCATGATCATGGAGAAAAGAAATGAAAATTTTCTAGTAGTGCTAGTTGTACATGCATTTAAATCCATATATATGCATTGTCTTCCTCAACATTCCTATTGTGGAGTGTGCCAACTATAAACTCATGTACTTGAATCTTTATACTCAAAATTTCCTTTTGCCTTTTACTTAGGCTGTGTTTGTTATATGGAAAATCATGGAGAGTTGAATGATGGTGAGAAATGTTCCTTTTTACAATGATAATAGGAAAAGAAAAATATTTCATGATGAATCCATGTAAAAGTGAGTGTGTTTTTATCTCTATGGAAAAGCATGGTGAATCATGTGAACATATTTTTTTCAAGACCCCACTACTTATTTAGACAAATATGAAAAAAATCTAATAAACAAGATTCTTACTTGTATACTGTTTTTATAAATAATTTCTCCCTCTCATCCCTATAGTCATGTAGCAAACAATACTTTTTTAAGTTTTTCTCATCCCTATCCCCTTCACCATGCACATTTTACCAAACAACAATTTTTTAATAATTTTCTCTGTCCTCATCGTTGTCCCCTTCCCCATCATTGTCCCTTTTCCCATCACCATCTATATTTTTGCCACCTATCTGAAGCGGTCTTAGAAAAGAAATAGAGTTAAAGTTTTCTTCATTTATGATTACTAGGAACTCATCTTAGATTAACTTGGAAAAACATTTTGTTGGCACACTATACATAAAATGCAAAAGAATGAAACATATGGTTCACGATTCATGTACGTTCTTGGGTAATTTGCCTTGATATTCAATATCTAAGAATTAAATGAGAAAGGAGGGTGATATATTGCAAAATTTACGACAAATTGCTTCGTGTGTGCATATGATTTCCTTTTTCTAGATTAGACAACATGCACGA
This sequence comes from Alisma plantago-aquatica, assembly GCA_963693085.1. Classification (NCBI taxonomy): domain Eukaryota; kingdom Viridiplantae; phylum Streptophyta; class Magnoliopsida; order Alismatales; family Alismataceae; genus Alisma; species Alisma plantago-aquatica. The sequence goes on along the minus strand of OY856412.1, from coordinate 1,274,168,742 downwards.
GTATGACACATCTTCTGAATTGATATATAAAACACTATAAAATAAAATTTAGTATAGTTCGAATTTATACTTTTATGTGGTCTTACTTAATAAGATGTTTCTATTTCTTAGTGTACCAAATTATGCCAACATATGTGTTATTAGATTTTCATTAACGTTGGTGATTGTGTCATGGAGCATGCAACTTTTGTGAATCTTAAATTTTTCCTTTTAATATCAACAGATTTATTGTATTCAATGGAGGAGACAGGGGTCATCGTGGGTAGGGATGAGCATCGGGTTGGGTTGTGCCAGGTTTTATCTGTCCCAAGCCCAAATCCACAATTTAAAGTGGGTTGCAAGCCGGGTTTGGGCCCAAATAAAATTGAAAAATATCAGCCCATATGTGACCCATACACGAATGTTGGATTTTGGACAGGATTTGAGTTTGTCGATATAACACCAAATGAGTATACCAAATTTTGTTAGATCTAGATTGCTAGCATATAAGCTAAAGTAGTATGATATATACTTTGTCAAAATTATATATATACTATGTAGTTGGAATATGTATACCTTAGTTGTGTGGTACGCTATAGCAATGAAATGGATATTGAAAGAGTAACATATTATTTTCTCGTACATGTGAATGTATAATACTTAAAAAATCAGTAAAATCTACAATGTTGTGGCTTTTTTTTCCTAATCCTACATGTATATATAATGAAATGGGTGTTGGAAGAAAAAAAGATCATTTGTCTCCTGCATGTGGGCATACGAGAAGAATCTACTATGCACTGAGTTGGTTGTTTTTGTATTTTTGTTTAATGAGCTAATGACATGATTTTTTAGAGTGTTATATATATTGCAAATCAAAGTATGAATGTCATATTTTATTGAGTTGTTAAAATATACATGGCTAAACAACAAAATGTTCCATTTGAATGACATAGTGAGATTAAAACAAAGAAATTAAGTACGTCTATGTATGTCAATTATGGTTATCTTACTAGTATCAATTCACAAATCATGATGATTGATTACGGATTATCAATGTTACCATTGGTTGGATATGTACTACATATTGCATCAAAAAATCTGTATATTTTCTTTACAGGACAAACACAGATGTATACATATAAAATGTACATAAACTCTAATTTGGACATTTAGATTTTTGGACCTAAGTTTACCTCAGCCCTTACCTGGCTCTAATAAAATATGAGTTTAACTTTTAAACTCAACCCACCTAAATTATAATTCGGATTCGGGTCTGGATCGGGTTATATGGGATGGGTCGTGGGTCGGATCGGGTCGAACCGACCCGATACTCATCTCTAATTGTGGGCGGGACAGAGCCAACAAACTGTGGTTGGGGGCATGTAGAAAATTTACATGCAGAAAATGAACTGTCATGCTGACAACATCCGTACAAGTAATTATTTGAGTTGTGCATTTCAATTCTTCATAGCATAAAACTCATCAATAATAATATTGTACAGATAATTATCGTAAATAATGTTTCATTTACCATTGACTTAACCGTGATTTTACAAATCAATAATATCTTAATAATATTATGTGTCTCAATGAAATGTAGCAATTTGAAAAGAAATAAACATATGAAGATATATTTTTACTTCTTCTTTTTTTTTCCTTGCAAAAACTCAAGTAACTTGCTATCGATATATATGTGTTAACCCCTCGACAAAGAACTATATATACAGTTATTTGTTTTTTCTTTGCTAATGAGATGCTCTTTGACTGGGACAGAACCAGAAACTGAAGGCTGGGGAGGCAATTTTTATTAGAATAGTGAATATCATATTTCGTTTAGTTGCAAGAACAGATCTAGATCTAATAGTGTTGGTTTATGAAAACATTTTCTATTCCAAACAAGGAAGGCGACCTCAGTAATTGTGTAGTCCAGAAGACCTTTTCCTACTGTGAACATGTCGTGCTCCATTAAGCAAGTAAAAAATTTCTTGACATATAATTGTGGCTGATTGTAAGGAGTAAATATATTTTCCCTTCTAGTCACTTAGTTTAAGACATGATAGTGTCCTCGTGCCTATATAAATTGGTCGATTTTCTTACCAACTCATTTGATGGAACGTCAAACTTAGAATTTGATTATAAACAAAGACAAAGACAGATAAAGTTCAAATAATAGTGTTTGTAAAAATGTTTGTGACATTCATCAGAGTGGGCTTTTTCAATATGGCAAAATTTCAAACCAAAATTTTGTGTGAGTTCTATACATAGTCCTCTATGGCCATCACAGCCAGGTCCAAGTTTGATCGTTTCAATGGCGTCTTGTCTTTATACAACTTCTTGTCCGAGGTTGATGATTTAATGGGTTCTTGTCTTTATACAATTTCTTGTCACACTGTAATGCCTTGTGTTTGGAAAGGAAGTGTTTGTGTTGCTGACTGGTTAATTACACATAGTAGGCGGGTTCAAATCTGCTGTCCCGGGATTGCTGTCCCAACGTGTCCTTATTAATCTCTACCGTACACACACCTCATTCCAACCTAAAGATGAAATGGGTCCCCAATCTAACTCTGGATCCCAAAGTTTGAGTTGGGAACTAACACTCTCCTTTCTTACAAAAAAGGTAGATGAATTGTTGATAGTGGATGCACTAAGCATATGACATGTGATATAAGCCATTTCAACAACTTCACTAAAAATAAAGGAGGTTCGGTTAACTTTGGGGATGACAAGAAAGGTAGGGTCAAAGGTGAGGGTGATGTAGGTGAATCTTTGTGTATCAAGAATGTTCTTTTTATGGATGGCCTACATCATAATTTAATTAGTGTAACTCAATTATGTGATAATGGTTACCTTGTGTTATTTACTTCTTTTGAATGCTTGATTCTAGATTCCCTCACCTATCAAGTCATATGTAAGGGAACTAGAAGTGGTAATCTTTATGTAATTGTTCTTGACTCTATTAAGCCTATTGTTGGTAGATGACTAGTGTTCAATTCTAATGATATTTCTCTTTGGCGTCATCAGCTTGGTCATGTAAATATACATCAGTTGAAGAAGTTGATCAAAAAGGACTTGGTCAAGGGACTTCCCAAATTGGATTTTGAAGATGAGGAATGCCAACCTTGTACCTAAGGCAAGAAAACCAAGTCCTCCTTCAATTCCAAAGGAGTCCTTAGTACCAAGAAAACTCTTGAACTTCTTCACATTGATCTATTTGGACCAATGAGAACTCAATTGCGTCGTGGTTCCAAGTATTGCCTTGTTATCGTCGTTGATTTATGTAGATATGCTTAGACCTTCTTTCTCATTTCCAAGAGTGATACGCCTGATGTTTTCTTGAACTTTTGTAAATGACTTGATAATGAAGCTTCTTGTCGGATCATTTCCATCCATAGTGACAATGGGGGGAGAAAAATGAAAATGATCTTTTTGAACATTTTTGTCAAGAATCTGGCTATGCACATAACTTCTCTTCACCTCAAACACCTAAATAAAATGGGGTTGTAGAGAGGAAGAATAGGTCTTTACAGAAGATGGCTAGGACCATGCTTTTAGAGTTTGACACTCCAAAGAAATTTTGGGCTGAAGCCATCGGTACCTCATGTTTAGTGCAGAATCGAGGTTTTACACATCCTTCTTTAAAGAAACCTCCCTATGAGATATGGCATGGTATAAAGCCTTCTATCGAGTATTTCCATATTTTCAGATGTCCTTATTTTGTTTTTAATACAAAAGATTCTCTCGACAAGTTTTATCCCGAATCTTACAATGCTTTCTTTCTTGGCTATAGCACTACTAGCAAGGCTTATAGAGTGTTTAATATTGAGCCAATGAAGTGGCACCCCAGTGGTAAAAGTGACGATGTAAGACCGAGAGGTCATGAGTTCAAACCCAGGCGACGAGATTAATGAATCATCAATTTTTTATTTATAAAAAAGAGTGTTTAATATTGATCTTGCTAAAGTAGAAGAATCTATAATTGTTAAGTTATTGAGACTAACCACTCTATTCCCAAAGATATTATTCCAAATGATGATGTTGTAAGTGAGGTGATTCCTATTCTAAAAGAACTCAACATCACTCAAATGGGAAAAGAGGTGGTCACTCAAGAAGAAGAGAAAGATGAAGAGAAGAAGGATCCAACTCCCCGATTTTCAAAGAATCATCCAAAAGAGATGATTTTAGGTGATTCATTTGAAAGAGTGAAGACGCCGGCTGCATTCAACAAAGAACAAGCCAACAATGCCTTCATCTCACAACTCAATCCAAAGAACGTCAATGAAACTCTTGGGGATGATGAATGGATCCTACCTATGTAAGAAGAGTTGGAACAATTTGAAAAAAACAAAGTATGGACCCTAGTGACAAGGCCAAGTGATAGAAAGATTATTGGCACCAAGTGGGTCTACTATATTAAGCTAGATGAAAGTGGAAAAGTGGTAAGGAACAAAGCAAAGTTAGTGGCTCAAGGTTACAATCAACAGGAAGGTATATATTTTGATCAAACATATGCACCTCTAGCTAGACTTGAGTCTGTTAGTATGTTGCTTTCCTTTGCTAGTTATAAAAACTTTCTTCTTTATCAAATGGATGTTAAAAGTGCATTTTTGAATGGTACAAATGAGGAGGAAGTGTATGCACAACCTCCAGGCTTTGAACATGATAGTTTACCTGACCATGTTTATTTGTTGCAAAAAGCTCTCTATGGACTCAAACAAGCACCTTGGGCTTGGTATGAGAAATTAAAGAACTTTTTGTTAGATCATGGGTATATCATGGGCAAAGTAGATTCTACCTTATTTCTAAAGCACACTTCTAACAATTTTCTTATCATTCAAATATATGTTGATGATATCATTTTTGGCAGAACTAACCTTGATCTTTATAAAGAATTTAGTGATATTATGTAGAGTGAATTTGAGATGAGTATGATGGGTGAGCTCACATTCTTCCTTGGCTTTCAAATCAAGAAAACTAAAGATGGGAACTTCATCAACTAATTCAAGTACACAAGTGAGTTACTCAAGCACTTTAGGATGGAGAACACCAAGTTGATGGACACACCCATGTCAAACACCACCAAACTTGATAAAGATGAAGAAGGTGAGAAGGTAGATGATAAGCTCTATAGAGGTATGATTGGAAGTTTACTTTACTTAACTTCCTTTAGACCTGATATAATGTTTACTGTTGACTTGTGTGATCACTTTTAATCAAATCCTAAGAAATCACATCTTATAGTTGTTAAGAGGATTTTAAGGTACTTAGCCAAAACCCAAAATTTTGGTCTATGGTATCCCAAGTCAAGGGATTTTACTCTTATGACTTATAGTGATGTGGATTACGCAGGGTGCTAGATTGATAGAAAGTGCACAAGTGGTACTTTCTTTCTCCTAAGACCATGTTTGGTGTCTTGGTTCTCCAAGAAATAGAGCATAATGGCGTTATCAATCACTGAGGCTGAATACATTGTAGCCAGGAGTTGTTGTGCCCAGGTCCTATGGATGAAGCAAATGATCCAAGACTTTAACAATCATTTTGATGCTTCTCCTATCTAGTGTGATAATACTAGTACAATTAACTTGTCATATAATCCTATCTTGCATGGCAAAGCTAAGAATATTGAGGTTTTCCATCACTTTCTTCATCATCAAATTTCTAGAAAGGATAATTATATCACACATGTGGACACAGAAAATCAGTTGGCAGACATTTTCACTAAACCTCTAGCTAGAGAGAAATTTAACTTTATTAGATCTAAACTGCTCATAACTGCTTTGAATGAATCTGATATGCCTTCTAGATAGTTTTCATCTATCCTATATGCTTTGCAAATGCTTTGATCTCCATTGCTTGCTAATATGCTAAAAATTGATTTTCTTTTTACCTTATTTTTCTCTTATTTTTGGGTATTTTTCACAAACACTTGTTTTATCACAAAATAGTACCCAATGATGAGTGATATGTACCTAAGTATGTTTAAAATGCAATATGGCTAGAAATTAGAATTTCTAATGTTGGTTTAGTTTGACCATGAGTCGAGTTGCCAACTCGACCGATCGGAGGCTGAGAGCTTTTTCTAAAGAGCCTATCGATTGAGTTTTTGAGTCACAGAACTTGATCGATGGCCGAACTGAAGCAAATATAAGTTAAGTTTGATCAACATTTCTCACTCTCAACTATAGAAAAATCGACTGATACAACCTCTAGCTCCCTCAAGCTCTCAACCCTAGCCCCGACCTTCCTCTCCCTATCCCTAGTTCGATCTAGATCAACCTCCCTTAAACTCTTTCCTATCAACCCTAGGTCTATGGATGAGTTTTGGTGGTGTGTCTCTTGCCTTTTCTCTCTGCATCCTCTCCATTTCATCTCCATGGAGTCCAATCAGAGAAAGAGGGCCACCCCAGCTAGTGCACCATCATCGTCTACCAACTCACATCTCAATCCCTTTGATGACACCTTCTTTGTCTCCAATGAGGCTCTTAATAGGTACAAGGACCTCCTTCCAAGGAATCCTTTTCCTTTCCATGCCCTTTTTGAGCCAACCCCACATATACAAAGGGTCATTGATCAAGTGGTTGAGTTTCTTTACAATCACCATCTCTCTGCCTTGTGTGTCAAATGCTTGTGCTACAACAATTCCATAACTATCACAAAAGTTGTTCATGAATTCTATACTAACTTGTAATGGAATTATGACATACACATACCACCACCCAATGCTCAAGTAGTCCTCACTTCCATGAACACCAAGAAAAAAAATTCAAAGTCTCTGAGGATACCCTGAACATCTTCTTTTCGAGTACTGAAGTGACTGACACCTGGTGGAAGGACTACCCCAAGTATTTTGACCTAGTCGAGCCTGAGGGCTTTATAAGAAGTATGATCTTACTCTCCTTTATATTCATAAATACTTGAAGAAGCCTCAATTCACACATAGGAAGAAGTGTACCCTTCCCTCCTCTACCTTAGACCTCAAGAACTGCATACTTGCCTTAGTTGTCAACTACAATATTCATCCCAAGAAAAATCAGATTGAAATTGTAGAAAACACTACTGTAATTATATACAGTCTCTTGAAAAATATAGGAGTCAAGTGGTCAAGATATGTTCTCCACCATATGACCTACTTTGACTCAGGAAAACACACCCACGACACCCACCCACCCTTCCCAGCCCTGATATGTGATCTTTTTCAATTTGCCACTGGCAAATCCCTTTTCCATGACCTTCACTACAAACTAGCCTAGAAAGGAGTTTGCATTAGTGAGACCACACTTCAAAAGTCTGTGCCTATTCCATCCTCTACCACACCTGGTGCATCTACCTCTACCTCTACTTGTGCACCTCCACACTTCAACCTACCCGACCTTCCTACGCCTCGTTCCATGTATCTGTTGAAATCCTTATAGGCTACATGATGCATCAACAAGTGTATAACCTTCAGGTTTAGGAGCACATGCATCCGGGTCTCTGTGCCATCATGTCCAACATGAACATATCCTGTGCAAACCCTTATCCTACCTACTAGCCCTACCCAGGAGGTGACTATGCATCCTATGTATATGATCACTTTTACCTAGCCCCTCTACCTACTTCTTCTGGTGCTACACCCTCTGCTATTGGTGGATCTACCCTTGGAGTGCTACCTTTGCCTACTGCCCCTATCCACCATGCTTGCTAGTCTTGGTTATTCTGATCCCACCTTTCCACAGGCCAATGAGCTCCATGCTCTTGGCCTATCTAGGGATGAGCAGAATGACCACTGGCCCGACTGAGCTTTTGGTTCTCTTGCTGATGAGCAGATGCCAGACCAGACTGATGAGGATGCTACTACTTCTGATGAGGAGGCTGATGAGGATGATGATGATGGATCTGATGGCTTTGCTAGTGCATCTGGTTATGAAGGTGATGTTACTGCCTCTGCTACACCTTCAGACGGAGATGATGACTATGAGCCAGAAGCTTCTGATGATGATGTTGATGATATGAACATAGAAGACCTAGATGTTTAGATTTTCCAATTTTTAGTTTAGATGATGATAATATATATCTTTCTAGGATATTTTGTATTAAAAACATCTGGGTGCATTTTCTGAGCTGTACTTTTTTATCATCATATTTTCATCATTTTGGCTTTTAGTTATTTCTTAGAACATTCTCTCTATGTTGTAATCTTAATCTTTTGTACACTTACTCATTGATTTACTATATCTCATGAGTTGGTACCATGTTTATCATATTTTGATTATGACTTAGATTGTTTGTCTCTCTCATCTCTGTTATTACATGTTGTTGATGTATGTTTGGTTGTGCTTGGATAAGACTTGTTTATGTGCTCTTCTACCCCCTTCCTTTTTGATAATGTCAAAAGGGGAAGAGAAGTTAAATGTTTTGAAGCTCAACCATATTTCTTTTAGTTCCTATGTGATCATTTTCTTGTTCATCATATGCTTTATCATGTGGCTTGCTAAAGGACCATATAGTATATATGTCATGTTGCTTTGTGTAGATAGACTAACTATGCAGGTAATAGTAAGCATAGATTGAGGGGGAGCAATTCACATTGTTCAAATCTTGAATCCCCTTACAATTCATAAGGCAAAGGTATAACTTTACATATCATTTTCAATATGATTGAGGAATGGTTTGTCATTGTCAAAAATGGGGAGAATGTTGACTTGAGAGTTATAATTGCACATATTTTAATAATGACTTAACCATTCCATTCCTATGTATCTAAAATGTTTGTTCAAGATTGATTTCAAGCTTTAGGTACATGAAAAGGATCAAATCACACAAGCCCTAGCTTGTTCAAGTTCAAGTCAAAATCAATGCACGTGTGCAATTTGGGAAACCACTCCAAAATACCTTAGATGATTTTTGTAATCACTTGTATTGATGATATGATTTGTAACTAAGATGATAAAAAATCAGGGACACTTAATTCCAACGTTTGATCACTAAAATGTCAATTTAGAAAATTTTTCACATGTTGTTTATCGGTCGAGTTGGAAACTCGACCGATCTAGTGATGGATTTTCTGAAGAGACCAATCGATCGAGTTACACACTCATAGAACTCGACTGACTGACTCACTGAGAAAAACTAATTTTAGCTCATCGGTCGAGTTTCCCATGACAAACTCAACTGATAGTTTGAAAATTGGCTTTGTCTCTTAGTGGACTGGTCGAGTTATCTTTATTGAAACTCAACCGAATGTACTGTATGAAAAACACAAAAAAAGTGATTATAACTGTTGGTGAGTTGTTTTGAGAGAGAATAGATCCGTTAGAACTTGAAAAATGGCTATATTTTGCCCTTAAGTGATCCCACACTCAAGGGAACACCCCCAACTATAAATAGGACCCCTTGGAGTTCAATCCAAGTTTACTCATTCATGCTATTCTAAGTCCTTGCTATAGTTGAGTGTGTTGCAACTCATTGAGCCCTTTTCTCTCTCTCATTTGCATAGAATTTCATGATTATGAGTGATTTAGGAAATTTGTAAGAGAGCTATCATCATGTGCTTGTAAAGCTCTCATTCCATTCCATCTTCCCTACCCCCTTTCTCAAAGAAGAAAAGGTTGAAGCAAGCTACTTCGAGTGAAGGTGAAGATATTGTTGTTCTTCTTCATTTGAAGAAGAGGTGAAGATCTTCTCCAGGTGAAGGAGAAGGCAAAGGATGAAGATCCAAGAAGAGTGGGTAATTACTTGAAGGCTGAAGACTTGTGCTAGAGTAGGTAAGTCCTTAGAGAAGGCAGGAGACTCTTTGAAAAGTGGGTAAGTCCTTGGTAAGGTTAAAGACTCTTTGTAATGGATAGGTAATTCCTTTGGTGGGTCTTGTGTTGTACCTCTTAGAAGTGAATATATATAGGAAATAACTTGTAAAGTCCTAGAGATTGACCTCTCTCGATAGTAGATTGACTCTCTCTTAGTTTGTAGAGTGGAACCACTCTAAACCACCTTTTCCAAGTGATTGTTTCAATATCTCTCATCCTTGCTATGCTTGCTGAGTTAGGACTTCAAATTGATATTAAGCTATTGGTTTTGATTGATATAATTCGAAGGTCTAACTTATCTTGTGAGAATTTTGAAGCTCTATTCACCCCCCCAGAGCCCTAGGTCCAACACCACCAAGCACTTGGTTGAAAAATAAAAAACCAAAATCGAGTTATCCACACACGTTGGGCATACTAGCTCTAGGAAACCTATAAAAATTGTAATCACTAAGTATAGAGTAGATTAACTTCCCTAACCTACAACCTAGAAATTCTATGCCCCATTACAAAAAACACTAGAGGAAGGAATAGGAGAAACTACAAGCACTAGCCTACACCTAGAGCTCATACATCTATGTTCTATCACAAAAGCTATTCAGATATAGTATTCAAGAGACAATTCATTAGATTTATAGGACCTATATTCAAGGGTTTCACATTTTTGTTATGTAATAAGCAAGTACAATTATTGTTAATGCTCTAATACCATATGTAACAACCTTGAACTCTAGCCCGTAAGGGTTGAACTCCTAGAGCATTATCATGTTGTATCAGACAAAATTTTGAGTGTGAAAGAAAAAATATTTTCCATGCACCATGAGAAATCGTGATGGAAACACAACAACAATAATCTTATACACAACAATACATTTATTAAAAGAAGATATACATCATTTTATAATTACAACTTGGCATCTACAACAAAATAGGACATATGATAACTAGAGGAATATTCAATAGGTACATCCTATATAACTACTCCCATCTTCATCTTCACATCCCTGCTATGCCATCAACCTTCAATTGGAAAACAAGTAGATATCAACACAATGTATTGAGTACATGGGCACAAAAACTAATGGAGTATAGTTATATGCTTGGTAGTAAAGAGTCTATATATTTTATAGCACCACTTCTCACACTTATATCTCTATTTTGAAAACTTCATCCTTTAGATTACATATTTAGTTGCATTTTATTAATTAGGTGGAACTATGCCCAACATCATTATTAGACTTTCCAGTTTGAAGCTACCAAGTTAATCTGTACCTAAAACATTTTTACATGAGGATGGCATGAGTTCTATATCCCCATGGTATTACAACTCTAGTACATACAATCAACTCATGTCATTATGTTCTTGATTTCAAATCATCAATGATGCTATGTAATATAATTTAGGAATCAAGATACAAAACCCATGAACATGCAATTCAAAACAATAAATATATATGCCAAATTATTATTTTGTGTAATCAAATATTTTGTCCATTCAAGAGGAATATCAAACATATAATCGAATTGGACTATATACACATTAAGAGGATATTTTGACCGCATATCTAATTCATAGCCTTATCATAACCCAATAGAGTCAAGCAGACTCTAGTCATTTCCTAGAAAAGGCAATGCAACCACAATAAATACCAAAAACATCCTTATCTTGATTAAGGTCTAATAACATTTTTAGAATGATTAGGTTAAATATAACCCATACCATATGTTCATGGTCAATTGTTACTTATCATATATCTTTTATTAAGGTATATGGACCTAATACATCATATAATACATATTAGGTGAAAATTATGTCTATGCTAGCCTTTTGACTTATGTAAATACCTTAAATCATGATTTATCATTATATCCATGGTTTAATGGCCAAACAACTAGGTAGTTGTTCATATTCGCCTTAAATTATTAATATCTAAAATACTAATGAATTAATGTGATAAGATCGAGAAACATCAACATTATTGAGTTTCAGTTCCAACTTTAGGTATCACATACTTATACAATATAGTGATACACCATATATATGGAAAAACCTCTTTATATTTGTATAACATGTGAGGAACCCCTCAAACATCCAACTTGGTGCTACATTATTGATATGCCAATAATATTAGGGTGTACCATGTTTTAGGGATCAACCATTACCAATCTAATTTTCCCTTTTCATTATTCAATATCAAATTAATGCATATAACAAACTAGATATATCAAAATATCAAATAATATGCCAGACGGAGTTAAACTCAATCAAAACTTTAGATTATAATATATTAACATAACATCATATACGGTGCAAGTCTCAATAGTCTCCATAGACTTTAGCTTTGTGAAAAGATCAAAACATACTTAAGGTAGTTTCTATATAAACATTGTTCAAACATGGTAAAATCTCTTTCAAATTTTAACTAGCAAGATACTATTATAATATAGTTACTGTAAAATTTATTCATAATCGACACCATTTGCTATTTTTAGTATTAGATCTATCAAACCATATAGTTTTCACTAATTGAAGAATATTATTCACCAAATGCCAAAATTGTTTTTAATCTATTTTTCTTATATTTACATGTTCAAAGCTTTCCATAGGTATCTTAGTATCATAAATTAACCATGTATAACTTGAATTGGATTTTTAAATTTGACCTTAAACTAGGTGATTATCACTGTTGATTGACTATCCGATGACTGTCTTGGATCCACTACACCTACACCATTGACCTCTCTCCCACTAGTAGGGATTGGACTATGGTCTGGTTAACTCTATGAACCAACCGTCTACTTCATTCGTTTTGTGCAAGATGCTATGCACTAGAAGCATCATTTTGTAGTTTGTGCTTCTCCAACAACTTGGTTCTCACCGCCCTGTCTACCTCTTTGTGATCCAAGGTGGTGAATAAGTCTGTCTTCCATTATTATCATCTTTAGTGAGCTCCAAATCCATCATTGTCTGAGATGAAACATCAAGCCTATCTCCCTTGTTTCTCCACTGAAAGCACGGTTTAAGCATCCTTGACTTTGTAAAAGGCCAAGAAAGTACCTATTAATTTTAATTTATAGACACAAACCCCAATCCTATTTGGGAACTATTGAAGTCCTTTCTAGACAAGGAACCACAAATAACAACTATCATTGGATCTTGATCCAATAGGTGTTGTCACTAGCATTCTAAGAGTAAATCTCGACTTTTCTTATTTATCACGTCTCTTCAAAATGCAATAAATACCTCCTTAGTTATTAAATTGCACTTGAAATTTTAATCTAATATTTACAACAAATAGTACTAAAATCGGCAAGGTAGTAAGACATTCTATCATCAAGCTTATCCAAATAAAATCCTCAAAGATACCTCATAATAATACTTGCATTTATCTTAAAATTTGTATCAAACATTTTCCAAAAATCATAATAAATATATTTTATACTCTATTACTATCCTTTAACATCTCACAAAAATATCCTCATGATTCCACACACGCATTTCTAGATATTAACAACCATCATTTTTCCTCATTATCAACATACAATGTCATTATCTTAATATCCAAGAGATTCAATAATTTAATTTTATCAATCTAGATATATAAATACTAAAACCAGAACCATATATCCATAATAATGTTAGCTTCATTATTGAACCATAAATTCCTACAAAAATTTTGTACTAAAGACCTCATTTAGGTGGAAGGACCAACATGTCCTTACTTAGGGATTCTAGGTCTAGGATCATTCAAATGATCTCCAAACTTTTGATACAACCCAATATCATCATTATAAATCTTCATTTAACTTTTAAACAAGATATTTCATCATAGACTATCAACTATATTTTGATCTGACAAAATCTATTATTGAAATTTAGTCCTAAACACAAGTCTAAAGAATATAGCATATATTATCTATAACATTTTGGATCATACATTACATAAAACATAATATATCAAATTTAGGAAACATGAAGTTCACGATGTTACTTGCCACTTATCCTAGTAATATCCAAGACGAGAACACTTAATTGCATAGAACCTATTGATGGGATACCTAAAAGGGGACACACCTTGTTGATATAGGTAGTCCTCATTCGTTTTAAGATCATTTTATACAATGACCCAAATATTGGGATGTTAAGATCTCCTCCACTTAGACTTCCTTACATTTTTGTAAAGTTTCAACGATATAGCCTCATATTAGGCGTTATATTTTAGTGCAAACAAAAAATAACACATGTACACCCAACTCTCATTCACGACTACTAGAGTAGGGATGGCTCCATTTCATCTCAATAGACAATCCTTTCCTCCTCCTTGGATCATATAACTCAAGACTGAGTTGTCCATTCCCATGTGGACCTGACACCTAATTGAAGGGTTCTAGTTATAGCACTAATTATAACCACCATACCCACAACCCAATTCTCTAGTAGAGTTTTGATAATGATGATTGCCCCAACTAACCAACACTGGCCTTACCTACACACTTTGTCCTCATTGACATACATAGTGAGCTTAACTTTCTGATAGGTCTCCCACCTAGTACTACACTGAGCCGAGCATGCTTAATGGTGAAGTACCTATTGACTTAATAATATATGGAACCCTATCTTAGGATATAAGACTTGTGAACTAATAATCAATATCAAATCTATGGTAAGTGAAAATACCCTATTTCAATCAAAAATTAATGATTGAAACCTAATTCTTTATGATGATGCTTACAACCTAATTAGCCCCTATCAAGACACATTATTGAAAGATCATTGTTTATTCTTTAACTTCTATGTCTTTGAATGCTAAAATTATCAATTATCTTATTTATGGGTCATATGACCGCACGTACCATGTGATGATCCATCCTTTTTGGGTACATTAGAACTTTAATGAATCCCACTACAATTTTTCTTGAACTAGTATGCATATATGATTGCTTAACTACTATTACCTAGGAGTAGTGGTGTACTGTGGTACTATGACCCTGAATACAACCATGTATGTTTTAGGCGCCATAGTTCTAGTTCTTCTTCTTGGTTTTGGGGTTTATTTCTCCTATCATTTATATATATATTTGAAATTGGGGTTTTATTCATTCTATATTGACATGACCACTTAGTGACCCAACTTACAAACATAAACTATCATGCACCCAATCACTTCTCCTTCTTGGAAACCATTGAAAGTGCACAGTTGGATGGCCTGTGTGATCGAGAACAATTTCAAGAAATATCTCTCATACATGGTCAAACCTAGGACACTTTGCTAGGGTTTACTGAGCCACACCACTTAATTTACTCCTCTACAGTCAATGCATTTAATCCTTGCTAATTGTTATGACATGGTATAAAGGAAAGAAATCTTATATGTAAATTACACTCTATATACATACATCTTATTTCTCCTAACATTAGTGTTCTTTGTGACTTATTCCTTTATTACCTTCCTACCTTGTCATACTCTCCTATTTGATAAGAAACAACTTTCTTAAACTTTAACTCATAATGCACACATATTATTTTGTTGTACATATCAATTTTTAATATTCATGCCTTTTTACCTTATGCCCCAAGAATGGATGTTGTTCCCAAACAATCCATTAATTGAGAACATGATACAAGATTTCTAGGAAGGACATATTCCTATTCATCAAAGGAAGGGTATCTAAGATGTCCATCTTATTATCTACGGATGATCTTATCACTAGGTATAGTTTTTGTTTTCTTATGCCATGCCACCCATGTGGGGGTTGAAGTTGAATGTTAAGATTATGAACAACTTCTATAATGTACTCTATGATCGAAGTCATACTTTGAAAAATAGTATTAACTTTTTTTTCATATACTATGTGTGGTTGTTTGTATTGGGTTTCTACCTTATTCATCAAAAGGTGAACAAGTTGATCCATATATAAAGTCTCACACATTACTTTCTTATGAAATAATTTATGTGATATCTTGATAAAGATGACAAATAATAAATTTTCAGATACATTTTGTAAAAATCTATGACATATCCTTATTTCTACATACATTTTATGACGTTTAGGAAATATATACATTGTTCACTAGTCACAAAAACAAATTTACCAGTACAACCGCACAATTTTAACACGTCACCATAATCTATCAAAATGTTATAATACCTATATACACGATGATGTAATACTAGCATATAATTATTAACAATAGTTAGTTAAAGAATACCAATTAGTTGTATCATGTACACTATATTTAAAATATCTCACATAATAGTATGATCAAATCATCTCAAGTGCTTTTATTTGTGGGTGCACTAATGGGTAGATTGGTTTCTTATGCTACATCATTCATAGTTCCCTTAAGGGGCAAAGAGTCAACAAATAATGACAATGCAAAAAGTAAATGATTTGATGAATATATTGATATGATTAACAAAGCATAATAAATATGTCATTTCTTAAATAGTTTGTGAAATTGTTGTGAAAATATGATATATCAATATGATTTTCCTCTTAAATGAAATGATTTTGCTACATTGATATTGTAAGGAGGCATGTAATACATTCAAAGTATATCCCTAAAGTTAAATTGACCACTATTTAAGCATGACTAATCATTATGTATCGAACACTAGACAAACATTAAGATTGTGTTCTTTTGGAACCCCCCACTATGAGATTAAATTTATATCGATGATGTTTGAAAGAAAAATGAATATTTCACTACCCACACTATTACATAGACAACAACATAAGTCAAATAAGGCTTTCAACATCGGCTAAAAAGTAGCACATAAGTGAGCAACACTACAGATCCTACCATATATCATCAGTTTTATAGAACTACAAAACTAACACTATTCTGGAGTGCCAATTAGATAATGTAAACAAAAGTGAGAAAACCAATTTGTAGCATCACTTTGCATATGAAACTGATGTTAAAACCTCAATTCATAGTATATATTTGGTTTTCTATAAATGTCTATAGAGTCGGTTGATATTAGAAAATTAGAAGTGTAGACTTTAAGCCCTATTTTTTTCTTCCATATACCTATCCTATGTATATCTTTTTTTATAAAATAATGGTATATTATAAAATTGCTATCTATATGCCATATGCAACCCTGCAATAAAAATAAATGCAACCTACAATTCATTTGCATTCATTCACAACCAAATATATTCATATTCACTTGCATTCATGTTATCCATTCATGATTATACACATATTCAATAGCATTACATGATTTGTTGATAGAATAATACAAATATTCATGAATAATCGATCGTTCACATATTACTAATGCTTCCACACATCTATAGTTTTAGGTGAGTGAAAATTGAGTGTCAAAACCTTACAATTATCTATTTTCTACATGTTGAATATTTCATATGCTCCCTGATGCTATTTTAGGAACATCTTTTACCACCACCATCAATATTTTATGTCACCATATCCAAAACCATTCCAACTTTATCCCATATACACAATTTAGTATCTACTTTTGGAACTATTTATGCAACAACATATTTTCTTCTCAGTTGAGTCATTGTGCTATCATGTTTTCTATTTCAAACCTTGCAGCATGTACACTCTAAAAGAGATCGAGCAACAACTAATTGTTGACTTATTCCTGAGCACTTATTGCATTATATCAAATGTATCGAAGAAAGCAACGTTGAAATCTAGTAACCTTCTTACCACCTAGGCCCAATCATCAATATCTATGATGCTCCCATGGATTTCTAGCAGCATGTTGTTGTGTTGTGGTCATCATCTAAGAAATCGGTCAGCTAATTTCTACAACAAAATCTGATGCAACATTTCTAGGCCATGAAGCACATTACTTAGGAATCAAGTCATCCCTGAGTAGTGGTTTGTGAGGCTTTATCCTAAATGGAGATATTCTAACCTTTGTCCTAATCATGAAACCCTACCAAAACTCGCCTCTCTCCCTTTTATTCAGCAAGGATGATCCTGAGAAACAACATCATCCACTAGTGATGTAAGTATTCAAAGTCATTATAATAGTGAGTATGACTTCATTTACCTCCCAGTTGATTTGAAGTAAGTTCCTTCTGTGCACCTTATCCTAACAATAAAAAATAGTTTTTCTTATTACTAGTTTTATGATTTTTATTTCAAGCATCTATTAGAATACACACTTGAAAAAGAAACTAAAACCAGTATCAAATAGAAATTGTATTTTGATCATTACGATAGGGCATAAATAAATCTTTACTTAAAATAAATGAGGAGGAAAAGAACTTCATATTCACTATAATCATGACCTTGATTAACTAAATCATTAATGAATGATGTTGCTATGCATGGGTAGGGTTGTAAGAGCAAGAGAAACAATATAAGATATCTGATTAGTAAAAAAGCTCATGGACCAACTAGTACTCCAGGACAGATGGGTTCCAGAGCAGTATGTCTTCATGGCTTGAAGCTATCCTAGAAATTGTTGGGTTGTCCATTTCTCAGAAGATGATCACAAGACAACAATCTTCTAGTAGAAACTCATAGATGCATTGTTTACCTCGACAACTGGGACTAGGTGGTAAGTAGAGGGTAGTACATTCAGGGTTGTGTCCATTGGCGCCGTTGAGATGCTACAATAAGTGCCTAAGTAATTGTAAAAAAATAGTTATTTCTTGGTTTCCACATGATTTTACATGCAAAAAAGTTTGAAATAGAAATAAAGTCATTACAAGGACTCATCAAAGATGAAAAGTGGAGGTTACAGTGGAAATAGCTCCAACGATAGATATTGAGGTGGGTAGGTGGGATAAACTGAAACTAGCTTTAGGATGTGGTCAAGGATAAAATACAAATGTTGATGGTGGATGTGGTGATGGGAAGACAAACTAACGTAGGTAAACAAATCCTGACATATACAACATCTCCAAGTCATAGATAAATGATAGACTAGATAAACATGAGCCAATATTTATCATATTCCAATTACACTAGAGATAGAAATATGTATCATATAATATATTTGATTTCAATATTTATGGATAAATTGTTAGCCTAGAAATACATATATAACTAACATATATATATATGTATATATATGTATATATATATGTATATATATATATATATATATATATATATATATATATATAGTCAGGCTAGAATACACTCGAGTGTATCCGGAGCGGAATACACTCAAGTAGTTTTTCATGAAGCAATGTTTTTTTTTAAATCTAATCCATTGATCTTCTTAAATATCTTGTGAACAACTCATATGCAAAATTTGAGCACATTTGGATATTTATAGCTCATGTTATGAAGACTGCAAAAATTATGCATTTCAAATGAGTTTCGTGCGTCGATTTTGTTGCCCTTGGATGAGTGACTTACACTCATCCAAATGGGATCAAAATTTGTATGTAGCCTAGTTATAGTATGACAGTGAATATCAATAGTTTACATTTTACAAAAAACAGCCTTGATATACAAACACACTTGAGTGTATTCGTGCGATCCGTACACTCGAGTGTATTCTAGCCTGACTCTCTCTCTCTCTCTCTCTCTCTCTCTCTCTCTATATATATATATATATATATATATATATATATATATATATATATATATATATATATATATATATATATATATATATATATATATATATATATATATATATATATATATATATATATATATATATATATATATATATATATATATATAGTCAGGCTAGAATACACTCGAGTGTACAGATCACGACGTACACCCCAATGGTGTTAGCCTATCTAAACCATATTTTTTCAAAATGTAATCCATTGATCTTCATGATTACAATAATGATAGGTCACATACAAAATTTGAGCTCATTTGGATGAGTGTAAGTCACTCAGTTAAGGACAACAAAATTGACACACAAAACTAATTTGAAATGTATAATTTTTGCCTCCTTTAGATGCATGACCTATAAGTGTCCAAATGAGCTAAAATTTATTATATAGTATGTTCTTATGATAATTAAGAAGATCAATTGTTTATATTTTTCAAAAATTTATAGCATCTTCAAAAATGACTGAGGTGTACGGTGCCTCCGGTACACTCGAGTGTACACTAGCCTAACTCTCTCTCTCTCTCTCTCTCTATATATATATATATATATATATATTTCTAGCTACCTAAGAGATAACAAGTTGCATCTTCTTAGGAAATATTGTATAGTTCAATAAGTCACATAAGCTTTTCATGAAATCTTCAAGAAAACCATGACACTAACTAGAAAGAAGCAATATAAGAAATATCAATAAGTAGAATATGATGATGAGTAAGAGCAAATGCGCCAAAACACATATATATGTTTGTATATATATGTATGTATATGTATATACCTAAGTGGAAAACAATAGAAGGTCTGTCTTATCTTAATGGTGGTTCTTTTGGCTTCATTATCAGATAGCACATAAATAGAGAAAGGATTAACAAGCCTAGAAACACCAACCATTGAGAAGAGAAATTTTCTATTGTTTGCGACTTGGGTATGCATATGTATCTTGTCCAATTTGCTTTTAATGACTGTCATCTTCTTCTTCTTCAAATTTCTAATACTGCTTCTTTCTGGTTAGTCTCAAGGATGATGTGAAGCTTATACCCAAGATCCATATCCAATATGTAACGTTCATATGCAACCTTCATACTATTAGGTATCTAGGAATACATCTAATTAAACTTTGTAAGTTTAATTAAGCAAGATCCAATACTCATCATATTCCATTTTCACACACTAGATAAGATTTATCAACCCTAGATTTAGGGTATCTTAGATACCCATGTCCTATGCTGTTTAAAAACAAATGAAGCACCAATTAGATATGCAACATAAACATGTAAGAAACAAAATGCAAGCAGTGTACAGAAATAAAGAAAATGCAAGCATAATGAATCACCATTCTTATATATGCATTCCCCCATATCATTTTTTTATAAAAGTATAGAGAGAAATCCACTCAAGAAGAAGAAGAAAATTAGATGAAGAATAAGGGCTGATTCTCAAGGTGGTTACATCAACTACAGGAGCAAAAGTGCTAGCAATGTCGAGTAGTGATAGAAGATACAATGATAGTGTCTATATCGATGACATATGATGATAAAACCTAAAATAGTTACATCATGAAGGATGGAAATGAGAACAAAATGCGGTCTTCGATGACAACACCAAGCTAGGACAATAGTAGTAGGGGCCGGAGATAGCTCTCTTGAATGATGATGGTGAGGAGAGATGGAATCAATGTCTGTGAGCAAGGACAACATGAATGGGAGGAGACAACTCCATTCTTTGAGAGCAGCAAGTTGCCACCACTAGAGGAATAAGAAAAGAGGGTTTGTGTAGGAAGGAATGAATGAGGAAAAACATATCTTATGGGATAATAGGTGGATATATATTCCAATTGTACAAAAGAAACTGACACTAAAGAAAAGTGATGCTCATGACTTTTATCCAATGACTTTATAGAACCATTGTTGTTATATACACTGACCATATAAGTTATAATGTTCATTTCTATTCTTAATATGAATGAATGCTATAGGCAAGTTATGCTTAAATTTTTAAACCAACAACAACCAACAATCAACAATGTCGCTACCCTTTATGTTGCATTTGCAATTTCAACTTTTAAGTGAAAATGGGTGTTGTCTATAGTGTCACTAGAGATGAAATCTATACTACCTCCCAAACTCATAATTTATTGTCTAGCTACAAAATCAAGGAAAAAGTGTAGAAGAAGCCATAAAGTTTTTCATTATTTGGTTTATATGTCTAGCTTTCTTTTTATCTTTCATAATACATTACATTATTTATTTACTATTAGTTTTTGAAGGGATTGTCATGGACATTAATGGATGCCACATGAATTTATCATGTATATGGTGAATGGTGATAAAGTGAAAGAAGAAAATAATATATAAGGTTGTTTGGTTGCAAACTTAATTGAAAGGTAGTTTTTTTGAGAAAATTTTAGAGAGTAAACATGACATTTCCTAAGACAAAACGATCACGAAGTAAATATCAATGCTTTAAAGTCCTAATCATTTTTGTGAAATTTATTTATCTTGATCCATCAACTAACCAAACAATTTTTTTGATGTTGTTTTCCTTTCCCTTTATTATTCTCCCTCCTTTTCCCATCTTTCTTTTTGGTTTTTAGAATTAACAAAATATTATTACAACCGAACACCATTTGAACAATTTATAAAAAGCAAACTCACTAGCCTTGCAATGAACAAAGTAGTGTCCAAAAAATCTATTCATGTACACTATATTGTGTACTACTCTTATTTTGCATTTTATTATGTATCTTATAACAAACATGTATATTGTTCCCCTTACTACTTCTATTTAAAGGAGTGGTGTTAAATTTTTTTGATAGGGATTTATGTTATAATGTAGTATCAGAGCCTATTTGATCTAGGATCTTGTCTTCCTCTCCCATCAAAACTTTATAGTCACCCTTAGCCACTCATCATGTTATCATAGAGGTGCTATACTCTTGTAATACACCTTCTCACATATACATTTTTTTTCCAGATCATCAACATTTGATCAGACAATGATGCGGCCATGGCCTGACCAGACGACATGATCTAAACTTTGGCAACATTGTATCCCTTCATCACAACTATTGTGTGTTGCGTGAATAGTTTAATACTCTTCATCAGGATGTCGTGACTAGAAGAGAAGTTTGACTTCTTTTTAGCAAAAGGTTGGCTTCTTTTTAGCAAAAGGTTGGCTACTTTTTCATGACCAATGGTTCATAAAGAGTATCATTTATATGATTGGTTTCTATCCTTTTTATGAATACCACAATCATGTTGAAGAGACATGGGTATTTCTCATCTATGTGATATAAAGTGATTCTTACAAGACTTTTGTTTTACTTGACCAATTGGTGTTTCATATACATCACATTTACAATTTTTGGCAAGCAAGGTGATGCGCATGTTTGTAATGAGACATCTTATTTTCTTAATTATCTAGGATAACATGGTTTGGGGTGACAGAGTAGTGAAATAATTTATTGCTTCTTATGTTGTTCTTTTCTACAATATAATTTCCTAATATTTCTCTAACATATATTCTCTTTATCATGGAGTTACACTATAAGTTCCTACCCCATAATGAATCTGGGAAAATTGCTACGGTTAGTGATGTTTGGAAGAATTCTCCTTCTTTTAAGGTGAACATTTCCATGTACTATTACGAACAATTGTCTTACTTCTTCACATATCACAACTTTACTGAGCCAAACTTCTCTTGTTGCTAGAGATATCACAATTTTAGTTCATCAACTATTTAATAAGTGTTATGTACCCACATTTCTTCCTTGATAGATTTTGTATTTGAAGAATCCTCTAACATTTGTATTATTGATTTTGGAGCCACTAACCACATGACACGTAATGCTTCAGTTTTTGAAGATAATAATTTATTAAACAACACCCAATTTAAATGACAAATGGATCATTTTCTAGTGTGTTCTGATTGGGGTTCATCACTCCCCGATCTTTCTCTTCTAGACATCTTATTTACATGTAGTTCTTCAAGTTCCTTATTTTTAATTTGAATATAACATTTTTTGGTTATATATGTGATCTAAGATTCAACTTTATGATTCATGTCACTTTTTATGTTATGCATGATCCACAATAAGACCATGAAATTGGTGTTGCTTCTAGAGTTAGAGTCCTATATCATGCTACCACTATACAAATACCTTATTATTAAAATGCTCATGTCACACTTTTGGAGTCATGTTATCCCCAAAATTGTGACATCATAGACCAGGGCATGTGTCCCCTAGTAACCATAAAAACTTCACCAAATCAGGTGCTATAGGCGATGTATCAACCTCTACCTTGTTGTTTGAGTGTGTGAGTTACAAACTTGAAAAACATATAGTTCTATATTTCTAAAGTTCTAGTACTTAAATAAATGGTGCCTTTGATCTCATACATTCTAATTGAGACCTTCCCCTACTATGTATGGTAGTGGTTACAACTACTGTCTGAATTTCATGGATGAATTTTCCAAATAAGCTTGGGTGTACCTCTTTGGCGTAGGTCAATATTAGCTCACATTTACTGATTCTTTACTAATAAACCTCAAGCAAACTATAACAAAGTTATTTATGTGTTTAGTGCTAATGGAGTAACATAACATACTTCTAGAACCATGCATAACATTTTTGGATATCATGGTACCCTATTTCAGCAATGTTCTTCTTGAACCCATGAGAAAAATGGGGTTACAAAAAGAAATGTAGACATACATTAGAAACCAAGAGAGCTATCTTACTCAATTTTAGTATGGGATATAACTTTTGGCATAAGTTTATTCACATTCCCATGCATCTAATCAATATTATGCCAAACAGAATTTCAGAGATATATCATCACATAAGAATCTGTATGACCTACCTCCATCTTATAAGGATTTTCATGCTTTGGTTGCACTTGCTACATTCTATTACCTGAACATGAAATAACAAGTTATGAACACGTTCAATTTTTTGCGTTCTTCTAGTATCTACTGATTAAAAGAAGGAATATTATTCTTTTGACCCTATTTCTCATAATCTTTGCATTGTGAGACATGCCAATTTTTCTTGAGGACACACCTTAATATACTTCTAATAAAATGGATCATTTTTTTCTTTACATCCTCACCAAAATTACTTGTCTGAAGTCTATAAGCCATACTCTAGTTTTTTATCCAGTCATTGGGATTGAGGCCACCTTGTTGAGCTGCTAGTCGAATTAACTATGTCCAAGTTGAGCCTTTAGTTCTTTCTACTACAACCATGATTGAGGCCAATATTGAGACTCATAGTGGGATCTAGGAGGCTCATGTTGAGCTTGTAGATACACCTACTCCACAATCTTATATTGAGACTAAGGATACCCATTTTAACCATTCTACTATTGAAAACGTATCTATGCATGTCATTATTCCCAACTTAATGCATCACACATCCTATATTAGTTAGATGTGGGCCCTATAAGAACTCAATACACTTGCCATTGTAATCCAAGATATGCTCAATTTGTTGTTAGCATCCATTTTGCAGACTATACATGTTCACTTACTAAACTTTATTTTTCATCGTGAACCATCCAAATATCAAGAGTCTTCTACTTACACACAATGGTACCAAGCCATGTATAAGGAACTATAGGAACATGTATAAGCATACCGACACCTATGATCTTTTGCCTCTACTTTTAGGAGTTACACATGTTACTTAAAAGTGGCTCTACCAGATCAACCATCAAGTTTATTATATCATAGACGTAATGCCCATGATCACTGCTCAAGGCTCTAGTAGAGTGTTAGGAATGACGACTAGCCCCACAAGCCATCACTAGCCTTAACTGTGTACTTTGTCTTCATTCACGTGTAAGCCATGATAAACTTCTCAACTGATCACCCATCATAGTGCAACTTTGATCTGAGCACGCATAATCACATCATACTTTAGTCATGGACTCCTTGAAAAGGAGGTACACCTTGGTGATATGGGTAGTCCAATCATTCTTTTAAGATTAGTTTATCTGAGGCCTCAAATCCCCATACGTTACAATCTCCCCACTTAGACTCTTAACATCCTAGTCAATGCTCAACTATATGGCCTCATAATGTTTCCCCATTTCAGTGTACACCCAAAATGGTCCATGGACACCCAGATCCTGATCACAGAATACTAATACAAGGGTGGCTACATCACCATGAAAAACCCTTCCCAACATGCCTGGACCACACAACTCAAGACTAGCATGCCACATGCCCATGTGGGCCCACCTATTGGAGGTGCTTTGGCTTTGATATCATTTGTAATATCTTGCCTACTATCGAAGGCTCTAGTAGAGTTTTAGGAATGACGACTGGTGCCACATACCACCATTGGCCATAATTGTGCACTTTGTCCTCACTCACGCACAAGCCAGAATAAACTTCCTAACTAGTTACCCATCCTAGTACTACTCTGGGCTGAGCACACTTAACCACATAGTTCTTTAGTCATGGGCTCTTAGAAGAGGAGGTGCACCTTAGTGATATGGGAAGTCCATTCCTTTTAGGATCATTTTATCTAAGGCCTCAAATCTTGGGACGTTACAATAGACAAATATACAAACTAGTTGTTTGTAAGAGGCTTTACTCATGAGTATGGCATAGACTATGAGAAGATGTTCTCCTCTATGGTGGTGCACTTGACTATTGTGTGAACCCTACTTGTCATTGCAGTATCTTGCTAGTGGCCTTTATACTAGATGGATGTTCACAGAGAACTATCTAAGACTATTTACACTACTCCTCCACCCAAATTGATGGTTCCTACCTCTCAAGTTTGTTGTCTATGTAGAGCGCTCTATGGCTTAATTAGGCACCCAGAGCTTGGTTTGAGTGTTTCAACAAGCTATTACCTCTGTTGGGTATACTCAATGTGTACATGGCTACTCAATGTTTGTGAACAATACCCATAGAGGATGTGTCATCATCTTCTTACATGTAGATGACATGATTATTACAGGTGATGATCTGCATGAATCATTGACCTTTTAGATATATCTTGCACAATAACTTTAGATGAAGGATCTAGGGCTTCTTCACTATTTCTTGGTTTTGGATATTGCTCGAGGTGATAGGGAACTTTTTGTCACCCAATTGATTGCACACATCTTTTAAGATGATCAAATATTGAATTTATGATGACCCTCCTTTGGAGCTTCATGTGAAGCATCGCCTGACTGTTGGAGGGATACTACGTGATCGTACAAGTTACCACCAATAGGTGGGTCAACTTCTAAAACTTTGCATCCATAAACCTAAGATACAAATTTTATAAGAATTATGTCTAAATTCTTGTCCTCCCCTCGATGTGTACACTATGCTACTGTTATTCACATCATACAACATGTGATATAGACATATACTAGATCCTTATGAGTCCCGCTTCTCATCTCCTAGTTTGAACCTACACCGATGCTAATTGGGCCAAATGTCATCCATGAGACGGTGCACTACATTGTTTTACCTTCTACTTAGGGTCTCCATGTTGTCTTAGAGGAGCAATAAGCAAGGTGTTGTATCTCTCTTCTCTATTGAGGCAGTATACCAAACAATGTGTGATACTACAAAGGAGATACTTCATATCAGATGGCTTCTAGGCGATATGGATATAGTTACATGTTGCGTGATAATGAAAGTATTGCCTGAAATGCCAGTGATCTAATAATTTATGATCAAACTAAACATATTGAGATTGATTATCATTTTGTTAAGAAGAACAAATTAAATGGAGTTATCATGCCACCTTACATCAATTATGTTGACCGGACTATAGATTTTTTCCCATTAAAACTCACATTGCTATTACACGTGCCAAACTAATTTGCAAACTTGTGTTTTCCATCCACTTTGAGTTTGAAGAAGGGTGTTAATATAGTAATATACACATTATTATGTGATACTCTTTCTTTTTAGCCTCATACGCCGCATGTATATTGTACTCCTTCCTAGTCCTGTTTAAAGGAGTCATGTTGCATATGGAATTGAAGACTACATTGAGAGCATTGCATGAGTAACGAATAGACAAATGAAAAAAAGGACAAAACATAGGCGAAAAACTCAGCAGTAGTGCATCCAACGAAATGACCTCAGATTACCAAGACGCCGGATCGAAGAAGTCCTATTTATCCCAATTGCACCAGCACATATACAACTTGCGCCACTTCGACATTTCCGTTTGGTCAGCTTTGTGCTACTGCGAACTACCATTAGCCTCGTGAATTTTTCTTTTAATATTATGAGACATCAAGATCTGCCAATTGATCCAAAAAAAGGCAAGAACATACGAACTCATGATATTGTTTCAGATATTCACAGGTTGTTTTCTTGTAAGACACGGAAATGACAAATGGATCTCGGTAGGAAGTGATCCTGCTGATTCTCGGCATGAAGAGTATTTGGAATTATAAAGAATTTCCATATAAACTTAAAATGTCACAGAAAATAAATAGACGACGAATTGGAGTAACAAGAAAAAGGAAAGCAGAATGGAAAGTAAATACGATGCCTGAATGAGTTTCTTCTTCTTTATTGCACGAAGATCTTCTGAGGGCGCCTTTTTGGGAATCCAAATGGAAGTGATCATGTTAGTGGCGTTCAAAAAAGTAAGAAAGAAGAAGGGTTCTCCAATATTAATACCAAAGCTCAAATTGAGGTTAAGACAGCAAGCAACTGAAGATGAAGATAGCAAGCAGCACACCACTCGCATGTTAATTACTTTCGAAATATTCATATTAAGAGATAACAACGGCAAATCACCAAAGGGAAAAAAACACACAAAGGTGAGGGATGTAGAAAAATAAAGCTTCAGATGCAGCAGATCATGACTATCAACAGACCGACCACAATCCTTGTTTAACGGATGAAACCGACAAATAACGCGCATAGAATGATTGGTGTAATTAGGCACATATATCCACATCATAAATAGATCAAGGGTTGATTACGATGGCCGATGATGAGCTAGCATCGATGGTAAGAATGATCGCCGCCGCCTGCAGTGGCCCCACATGCGGCGCACTCGTTCTGATTTTGGTGGAAGAAGGAGCTGCCGAAGAGAAGGTAACCCACGCCATGTCCGGCGATAGCGACGAGGAGCACGCCGACGTTAAATGACATGAGCGCCAGCATTACCAAATACCCCAAGGTCATGTTGGTGGCGTGTACGATGACCCTAGCCAGGAGCTTGAGACGGGGCGCCCACCCCGGTCGTGTGAAGCGGCAAGAGGACAGCCACTCAGCGAGAAAGCCCATCAGGAAGAGAACGATGAGAGCGAGCGCGTAGTGACCCCCGCGTGAGCCTGGCCACCCGTTGAACAGGATCTCCGAGTTCTTCCCCCAGAAAAAGGTCATGTGCATGTAATGCTTCTTCTTCGCCGCCATAGCTCCCATGCTGGCCGTCGAGGTTGATGCCGGAAGAGAACCATTCATGATGCCGCCGTTCATATTCGTCGCCGGCGCTCTATATATGCTCGTCTACTTTCTTTCTCTCCCTTCTCCGTCCTTGTTGTTAAACAGGTTTCCGACCGAGCAATATATAAAGTGCCACTGATGCTTTCGAGTTTGGCTTTTTTTTCAGGCCTTTGCTCCTCTACGGTCAAACAGGTTCCTTGTTTGTGTTGCTCGTACTGGTCTGTCTAGTACAGGTACGACCTGAAACCCTCTCAGGGGTAACGGTAGTACACATGTTCACGTTATCAGATCACGCTCCTCCGTCGTTATTTGGTGACTCCCCTCCTCCCAACCCCTCGCATTCATCTCTCTTCCCAGCCGTTCCTTCCGCGAATGGTCCTTTATTTTCCTCCATGGTCATTTGGTCTCCTCTTCCATAGTTATTTGATCTCCTCTTCCATGTCCTTTGACTTGTCTCCTCTTCCATGGTCATTTGATCTCCTCTTCCATGACGTAATCTTCTCTTCCATGTCCTTTGATCTTCTCTTTTATGTATTCTCCCACATCCTTCCACGATTGATGTACACTCCCCCTAATTACGATTAATGGTGTTTGTCTCTATTGTATCCTCGTCATCTATATCCTTTCACCGTCAACATCATTCACAACATTATCAGAATGTTTTCACACCATCAAGTTCCTCTGATGCCAAGCCCACCAACAGATGTGCCCACATCATCTATCATGTCAAGAGTCTCCACACATGTCGTGACAAGCCTTTGCGCCAAGAAGGTTTGCTGATCATTTCCGAGTTGTACATTTTTCCTTGTCGACTTGCGTTGTGAACATTTATAGGTATTGCAATAGTCTGATGTTTGAGAAGGATTAGTCACCGCTCTTCGTCCTTGCAAACTTTAGATGTGTGGCTTATGTCTTGCCACTCAACTTTGATCTAAGGCTTACCTCCACCATGCTTCTGACGGGTCTGATGTTACTACTACTTTACTCCACCATCTTGATCAGGATCCAGCCGACATGATAGTTGGCTTGCTTGCCCCCATCAAGCCTGGCTTTTCGACTCCTATTCTTTGTACCTTGATGGGCGACCACCACCTGCTATGAACCATCTTGAACTCAATGTGAATCTTATTGATTGTATATGTTGTTTCCGTGCCCTATGGTAAAGAGCATCCCACTTCTTTATCGTCTTCCGTTCGCTGCCTCACAACAAGTTGCTTCTTGTCCTTGCTCCATTGATATTTGGGTTCTCTACCATTTTTCTTCCAAAATCTACTGAAGAGTGCTCAACACGAAAGCACACCTTGCTCTAATGACTTATGAACTCTAAGGCCCTAGAAATATGAAATTCAGAACCTAATGGTATCCAACAACTCCTTGCTCAGATCTTGACCCACCAATGCCCTTTTGTGCATGCACAATCTATCGAAGCCAGAGTTCCCTATGCCAAGACAAAGACCAAGGACAAAGTTTTCATCTGCCATCCGAGTTCTCTCCTTTAGCAGAATTACCCCCTCTACCCCATTACTTCGTTGGAGCTTGAAGTAAAATACCCCCAAAGCCCTCCTCTCATGGTGCAACATGTGTCAGATATTTCTTTCTCTCCATTTATTGCTTCTTCTACTATGGTCAAAGAGGCAATCTTATCCTTATAGAAAGGGACAACTTGTGCACGTGATGGTCTTCGTACACGATGCCTTCCTGACACTACATGTGGTGCAACAATGGATGTTAGAGATTACTTTTTGAATATAATGTCAACTATGGTCAATCTTTGGTTTGTTGATCGTTGTCCTACCTCCTTAGCTCCCTATGTTTGCAGTGCCCCTTTAACCCCTCTCCTCAAGCCATACAATGACGTTCAACCTATTGCTATTGGAACAATTTGGCATTGTCTTGTTTCTAAGATTACAATAAAGGGTGACTTGTTTGTAGCTGTCAATTATCTCAAGGATCATCAATTTGGTGTTGATATTCCTGGGTTACCGAATCCTTTCTATACGATGTGTCTCACATTGTCCATGACCAACATCATTTTACCACTCTTACGACGACCCTTGTTGACTTTAGCAATGCTTTTAATATAGTTGATAGATCAACCATATTTAAGGAGGTTTGTCTTCATTGTCTAACTATTACACATTGGATTAAATTCTATTATATCTCCCAACTCCTCTCTACATGGATCAGAGTGAGTCTCTTCTCTCGACGGCTGGGGTTCAACAAGTTTATCTGTCGGGGCCAGTTCTTTATTTGTTGGCTCTCCATCATCTTATTTTGCAACTTAAGGATGAATGTCCTATTGACCTTCTTTATTTCTATCTTGATAATGGAACCCTCATTGGTGACTCTATTGAGTTCTCCAAATCACTATCTATTATCCAAGAATGAGGACCAGACTTTAGTCTTCATATCAATATTAAGAAGATGGAAATATTTTGGCCTTTGTATGATCTAAGATGAGCCTAGACATTGGTATGCTCCCTACTAACATATGTCATCCTATGTGTGGAGTGAAAATTTTTGGAGCTCTTATTTCCACAGATCCAGGTTTTACCTGGGAGCTTCTCAAGGAACATGTGGCTAAAACTCTTGCCATGATGGATTGCTTGGCTTTACTTCAGGACCCATAATTTGAGATTCTTTTTCTTTGATCATGTATTGGGATGCCCAAGTTGCTATTTACTATTCACATGACACCTCCAACATCTATCACTTATTCATTGAATGATTTTGATCATGGGATTTTTCAATGTCTAATATGTATTGTGGTTGGCATTGACCAGGCTTTAGTGGTCTACGGTGGCACTTGGCCACACTTCCTATGCACCTAGGAGGGTTGTACATCAAATCTTCCCATGATTTCAAGAGGCTTGCTTATGTTTTCTCTCAGTTCCACACCTAGAAACTCCAAGAGTACATCCTTGTAGAGGTCAAATATGTTCTACAAGAGCCTCTTTTGTTACCGTACATGATGCCATCCATAAGATCTTGCCATCATTTTGCCTAGTTATCATGCACGCCTTCTACCACTCCAAATATTGAGTCTATTTTGAAAGACGCTCACTACTAAACTGTTGTCCAACAATTTTCTACAAGTGGCCTCTCTTAGCGACAACTAGCTATCCTCACTTCTATCCAATCCAGCCATTCCCAAGACCTACTACTTGTGTGATTGATTTTTCCATGTCACCTATTGAGTATCAAGCTATCCTTCATTATTGACTTATAATTTCCTTGTACCCAATGATGAATGCTCCCCTCTTTGAAACACCACAGACCTTTAGGCCATCACTGATAAGGTTGTTCAGTTTCTACACAAGTCCTGGGTATAAGTTTTGACATTACTTAGTTTGCGGTACTCTTTTCGACATTGCCTCTGAAAATGGCTTAAAGGTCCTAAAAGAGGATCAGTGGCCTTCTTGGCACATTACCTGATGATATCCACTCTTATCTTCCTATTGACATCTTGTTATTTGATCAGATAGGTGGAAAATACACATGTATTTACCTCACTGTATTTTTTCCTCTGTTAGGTGTTCTTTGAAGTACCTTTAAAGTAGGTTAGGAAGATGATTATGTCGCTATAGAAAAGGTACAAAATCATGATGCAACTTGTATGACAAATCACCATCATTTTTTCCCTTTTGCTTTTCACACCTTTGGAGTTCTTGCTGATGATGTGACCTCTCTTCCACGACGCTTTCAACATGTCACCAATAACAACATCATGCTACCATATTCATCTTTTTGTAATTTTATTTTTAGGTCTATAGGATTCATCATTCAGAATAGACTGACAACTCAATTTGTTTCCTGTGCTTCTGTCGAGGCATTTTTGTAAATTTTTGGTTTTTAAAGTAATTGCAAAAGAGTAGGGCATTTCTTGTATACATGAACAAACCATTATCGACATAAAGTAAATACCCAAATATAATCAAAGCATGTATGATAAGTTTCACCTCTGCACCCCGACAATTTCTTTTTATTTGTTATCCTATTAGAATGATACAAGCCTTTTGGATAATGTTCATAACAAACACTCAATATTACATTTTGCAAGTCATACACCGTTCAAAATCTAAAAAGAGCAGCACTCAACTGTTGGCTTAGCTGATAAAGCATGTTATTGATTGTAACTCAACACTCTAAGTTAGAAACCTACTAAGAACAAGTAAGTGTGGGGGTGTTATAGAAAGGACTAAAAACCCAAAGGTTTGACATGCTTCTCCTCACACCAAGTAAAACCTAAGAGCACAAAGACAAGCATATGGGACATGAAAGTCACCATTGGCGAGAGTAATCTCATTCACAAAAAAGGATATGTAATATTGATGTTGCAACATCCCATTTTTTTATCACTGAATTGGCAAGAACAATAAGATCAAAACTCTAACTAATTAAGGAATTTATGAGATTTATTCCTAATTTTCCATATTTTCTCACTTATATAATGCACCCATGAACTAATTTACCACATATAGGGGGTATGTAGATAGAAAGAATTCTTTTTCAATATTAAGAGAAGTTGGTCTATAGCTAATCTTTTACAAGCCTTTTATAATAGATAGTAAATAAAGTTAACATAAATAAAGTATTCAATTCTAATCCCAATCCCAATCCTAGTTGCATCATACAATATGAAAAAATAATTCAATCCCATAAATTCAATTGCCTTTTCTCTCTTGAAGATGATTCTATTAAATGGTGTAGGTATTCGATTTAGTTCCATATATTTTTGATCAATAAAAAGGATGAAAGAGAAGAATTGTCCCTCAACTTTCCATTTCACTTCCTCTCTTATTTTTTATTTGAAGTTTTATTATTCCAGGATACAATCTCATAAACAAAGATAAATTTCCAATCCTAGATGCACCGTGTAACTTATAGAAAGTTAGAAATCCAGATAAGAAAAACACAAAGTTCATACCGGATGGTACCTATGAAGGTACCCTCATTCTTCTAGGGTGTCACATGGTAGAATCTCTTGTCCCACCAATGGTATTTATCGTAGAAATAAGTGATCTGTGTGCCCCAAAAGGTGCAAATGCTATTTATTATTTCATATTATTGATATGAAGGTTATCTATTTGTGAGATACCTTTTCTTGATGTAGAACCATCTGACCTTCTCAAACACCTATATATACCACCATATCCATAATCAAACTTTCCACTTTAGACTATCCTGTATCTAGAGTGTGAACTACCTTATCTTATGTAGACTCCTAACCTGATATTGTCTAGAAGATAATTATTCTCGAATGACAATTTTGATATATTAAGAGGCTACGTAGATACTAAGGAGGAACAGAGGCATCTAGATCTAGCGCAATGTCTCTAAATTTGAACCTTTTATTAGATCAAGATCAATATGATATATGATTTAATTACTTATCTACTTGTTCATATGCTTGAAACTTCTCCAGTTTGGACAAAATTGCTTACCTTGTCATCCATATATTTGCTCATGATATAACTTCTCATTTTAGAACAACTAGGTCTTTCTTAGTCATGACTGTCTAGTTTCTTTAACCACATAATTGTTCTAACAATCTAAATTTTGAATTGAACTAGATCTTTCCATTCTTAATTGACCCATCTTATATATGTGTTTGCTTGATCACTTAATATATTGCATCTTGTTCATGATAAAGAATATTTTGAAATGCCGCTTAATTAAAACATATAACTTGATAACATTAAGAAAATGAATCATACACAACTAGATAACACTTTATATACTCATGCATCTCTCTGTTGTCTATCTCTCTCTACTTTCCACATGTAATCCTTTTTTTTCAAGATGGAACTCTATGGTGAGAAATCCTGAGGAGTTTGGATCCTTTAATCAAGGAGAGTCCCTAAGGATGACGATAGAAAGTGCATGATCATCTTAAGGCCTAATACACTTAATTTTTTTAATATGAATTTTGCTTGTTTTGTTTTCCTAACCTTACACCTAACTAAATCAAATGTTTTCATGAAACTCATGATTTACACATGCAATACTGATTTTCAGGGCGGCATAAGGGTTCTTAGAACCTTCCTCTTTCATAATAGGATTGTTGGTCCTAGTCTCTGTGGCTACATTTTTATCATCTATCTTATCCTTAGATGGAGTCATTTTGGACTTTCCCATGTTTTTCCTCTGATCTAAACTCCCATATCTTCCTTTTTTGGGAAGTTAGGTGGTTCTTTTATTCATATCACCCTCCTATTTCAAGAAAATTGTTTAATGAGTTACAAGATACATTATCACTTCTAGAAATAAGCTTGGCAATACTACTATTGTTTCAATCCTTAGAAAGGATGTCATGAATCCCTTGGGAGGTCGAACATAGTTATGGACACCATCATGATGTTTAAGGTGGTACTTGACCATCTGGTGACCACTTGATTTCTTTCTATGTTGACATATGTGATAAACCCATTTCTCCTCATATTCTTGTTTAAACGACTGATCTTGTAAGAAAATCTCAGATAACTTATGATATCACCTTGAAGAGTTCTCACTACAAGTTTGCAATCAGATGCAATAGCTACCTTCTCTAGGTTCATGTCACTTATTGTATCAAATTATAGCACAATAGTAAGTATCTCTTCTTCAGTGACATTGCCAACCATCTTCTTGTAACCCCTTCCACTTCTCCAGTTACCCTAACTATCATGTGACACTGCTACGACCCCCACAAGTTTCCTTCTCATCACATCATCTATGATGAACTTCAGATTGTGGCTCTAGAATTCACCATTGGTACCATCTTTCGTCTTTCTTGTTGCTTGTTTCTTTCTACCAAGATACATGATTGTACATCACCACATTTTTAATATAATTAGCTTGATGGTCTGTAGGCAGCTCCTTGCCTTCAAGGATTTGAAGATTACTGCATTTCCAAATGTACCAACACATGTACATAAACAGGTTACTATTTCCCTAATCCCTGAGATTTGATCAAATCCAACTTTTCTTATTTTCATCTAAAATAAGGTGGCAACTCTACATTTCTCAATTTTTAGTTTTACAGTGACAACATAAGTTCTTAGTTTCACAAATTTCTTGATAGTAAAACTAATCTATTGAGAGTTCTAAAAAATGTAAATTATTTGTTTTTCATATTCTCTGTTTTTTATTTTCCATTTTGGTTTTTTAGGGTTTCATTTTTTTATTCCTCTTTTATTTCCAAAGTAACAAAAATCAAAGAAAAAACACACAAATAAAGGATCTTACATCATAACTAAGGTTATTTCTTTCCTCCAACAACCATGCTTGCTTACTTATATGATTGGCTACTTTTTGGAAGGTGGGGAACATTATGTATCGTAGGGCCTTCCTACTTGATCTTTGGTGCTATACCTTTCAGTCATGGGATTGAAATTAAAAGCATACAATTTTCACACTAAACTTTAGACACCTAAAACCATATTGATGAAAGAGTTTTATAGAACATCAAGTTCTCTAGGGATCAAATCCCTGGATTTTACCTAAACCAAGTGTACGATAATCCTTCCACATGTGGATAGATCTTAATGAAACACATTTTAAGATATAACCCAAAGGTAAATATATTCAAGAAGCATCAGATCAACATAACTTAGCACAAACTAGTATTCATCACAAAATTAGTTGTTTGTTGATTATTCTATAGTGAAAAGGCTGAATAAAAGACTAGTTGTCAAATGGAAAGAAACACCAGGGTGGATGGGTTTTATATTTGTTACCTACTTTTGCTCTCTCACTACATCATAATAAAGCATGAAAATAAAAATGTGAGGCCATGTCAATCCAATCTTTTCACAATGAGGATTACACCTAGAGGATTACAACCAGACATATATCATTATAACCTCATGATCACATTTGCTAGTGGTCATGTACCCATTGTATGAAATTTTCATAAAGGGTTAAACATGAAACAAAAGATATCTTTGATCTTAGGTTCAACATTCCCTACATCCAAGAGTAATAAAGGATGCAGATACATCAACCAAAAACATAAGAAAGAAAATAATCGTTCGATTCAAAACACATCATGGTTCGTACAAGTAAATATAAAACAAATGAACAAAAATGTGTAGCAAGGCTACTCACTACACCCTGGAGAGGGGATCACTCGCTCATCATAGCAATAAAAAGATCCAAAGGGAAAGAAAGGGAGAAAAACATTGCCATAATAGAAAATGGTGGAGCAGTTGTGGTGTGCCAGTTCCTATCTTCATGCTGGGAGACAAGGGTGGACTCCGCTGCAGCAAGGTACCCCTTGACGTTTGCTTGCGGTGTACTTGCGGGTGTCAATCTTATTTCTTTACAAACTGGACATCTCCCTACAATCATAGAGAATGACTTGTCCTTATGAGGAAGGAGTAAGTGGAGGGATGACGAGAGTGGCAATATATGATGAGCTAATTATCTTTGACCGATGAAGGTCATGTGCTAGTGGATAGACATCATCAATATAGCCTCTTTTAATGTCAAGAACTTGGTACCTTGGTGGAGGAGGTTGCACCAAACTTGCCTCTTTCAAGGTTTCAATTTGGATAGCATCAAACAATGGGGTTGGTCTATCAATGGAACTGATCGATGGAAACTAAAATGGATCTTGGCATTTATGTTTGCCACCCTGACATTGCCACAAAGATGACATGTTTCCATGGAGTTAAGGGTTGATATATATAGGCCTAGGGTTAGGGTTCATAACTTCCTCTTCCATCTATAGTCGCTGCAATGGTGGACATGAATGCCTTATGAGACGGAAAGAAGACACATGACATAGAATCACTTTGAATCCCCATTGGTTCACATTCCTCATTGGGTGAAAAGGTTGTAGGAACCAACCCCTTATATTAGACTAGTGTGCTATTGAGGGGAAGTGCACCTACCGATGCCCATTTAGCTTTGTGAATTGGTCATTGTTGTAGGTGGTTGCAAACTTTTGGCTCTTCTAGGTATTTTCAAACCAATGGTAGTTCTAAATGATTACAAACTAATAGGTTTACTGGGTGGTTTCAACTGGATGGTTGTTCTTGGTGTTTGCAAATTGTTGGTTATTTTGAGTGTTTGCAAATCAATGTAAATCGATGGTTGTTCTAGGTAATTGTAGATCGTTGGTTTCTATGGGTGTCTGCAAACCTGTGATTTTTCTAGGTGGTGGCAAAGTGATGTTTGTTCACAAGGGTAGCAAATTTTTGGTTGTTATGGATGTTTGTAAACTGATGATTATTTTGGGCGGTTGCAAACCAGTGGTTGCTCTGGATGGTTGAAACTCAATGTTGTTTTGGGTGTTTGTAAACCATTGATTGTTCTGGTTACTTGCAAACCAACCAATAGTTTTTATTGCTTGCACTGATGGTTTTTTTGGCTGGTTACAAACAAATAGTTGTTTTGGGTGGTTGCAAACCAATGGATATATCGATTTAGACTCATTGACTTTCTCTCTCTTCCATCTTACCTATATATACCCCTCCCACTCTCATCTAACAAAATTTTTATCCAACTCCTTGATTCTTTTATGTACCAGTAAGGAACCATCAATATACATTAGTAAGGGCTTGAAGAGATGAAATCTTTCAAGATCATGGATGCATGTAGTGCATGCCTTAGTATAGCTTCGCTAGGACAAATCTAGCCTATTATCTTGCTCTATACATGTTAGACATTCTCTCCTACCTATTTTTCTTGTTGTTTTTTCCCCTTATACTCTCTACCATGGCCAAAATCCATGGTCCAAAAAGCTGAAATCTTGTGCATATGGTTAAAGGAGCCCTTTTTTCTTCTCTATTTGCTCTAGATAAACCCTATTCTTGATGAAAGGAGAATTCTTGTACTTTTTAGAGGTCAAAGCTCAATCTTTTCTATCTTTTACGTAGTTCCATTCTATTTAGACATGTTTGTTCACCCTTTAGGTGAGTATTATAATTTTGATGCACTTCTCGCATACTTATTTCATGCATAATACTAATCTTTTTCTGAAGCCCCTAAACGATGATCTCTTATGGACCGTTTAGTGTAATTAAGACAGAGATATGAATTTCTACATCTTCTTCAACCCTAAACATGTTTTATACTATAAATTAAATACCCTCCTTAAATATGCATGAAATAAAAATTGAAATACATAGTAAATGTTTCTAAAATTGTCATTTTTATGGTGTTGTTTTTATACCATAAGATGGGAAATAGATCTACATACCTTTTCTTACTATTTCAGGAATGTTCTATACAAAATTTGATTCTTTTTCTTAGCATTTATTCTATTGAATGTTTGGTTGAAGGAAATGCTAATAGTAGAGGTAGCTTATTCATGCTATCTTCGGTCATTCTATATCTAAATCTTGAAAACAGCATAAACTTTACATCTGTTGGAGTTTTAAGTTGAAATTTTGGGTTTTGCCTTATTTACACATGGTAAATCTACTTGTAGAATTTCAATGATGATGTGATTCCTATGATGAGCTATTATTGTAATGGTCTTATTGACATATTGGGCTTTCATGTGCCATGAATAATGTGTTGATCCTCTTCAGGGCCAAGGGTGGTTAGGGATACCATGATTGAGTAAAGAAGAGTTTTTCTATATCTTCTAAATTTGTGACACCTATTTTATGTCACAAGTACATCTAGGTTCCTTGTATGTAACTTACTTGATGCACTTGAAAAAATATGTAAGTAGCTTAACTAATCAAGTGTAACCCTAATCATGTAGTATTCTGTGACCAGTGAACTATCTCGGTGTACTGAAACGAGTAATCCTAATAACAATTATAATTGTGAGAAGGAGATCAGAGTCATATACTAGTGAGTATATGTGAGTGCGGAGAGGGTTTATCTTTTTCATCCATATTTCAAGGTTATAGTCAACATGGAAGTCCTATTTTTGATTTTATGTGATAAAGAATGATTACAGTCTTAAGTCAAATTTGAGGGTTTATACCCTAGCTTTTGGTGCCATGGCCTATGTAACCAAGATGAACCAGGTCTTTAGTGGGATGGACGTTGTGGCCCTACTAGTAGGTTGGGCTGTTGTGCTACTATAGTTCTTCACTCATACGGAACAGAACCTTAGGATTCCAATTATCCTTAGATCTTGTATGGGGATCATTGGAACTTCCAGTGGTTAGCTAGTAGTTTGAGTGGTACGGCTTAAACTACTTAGGGCTTAATAAAATATGTAACTCAGTCATGTATGAATATCTATTAGGGTTAATTGGTGGATCACATTGTATAATAATAATTTCTATGTTTTTCCTACTAGTATTGTGACACCCAGTGCCGCACAAGATGAGATTGTTAAAAACATAACTGCGGAAGAAAGATTAACGAATAGATTACTAGGAAATTGCTAAAAATTGAAAAACCTTTTTCATAAAAAATCCATATAGCAAGAGCCTTTACACATGAGTCCTTTCATGCCTCAAAGCATTTACAAGGAATATTGTCAACCTATAATGAAAGCACTGATCCAAAAACATATATACATGATTCCATCATATCTGATATTCAAAGGGTACATAAATACAACACATTTGTAAGATATCTACAAAATGTTCCCAAAGACCCGAGTGTACAAGGAAGACTCTAGGACTCTATCAACAAAGACATCCAACATCACCTCCAACCTTATAAGCTATTGCT
Organism: Alisma plantago-aquatica; assembly: GCA_963693085.1. Classification (NCBI taxonomy): domain Eukaryota; kingdom Viridiplantae; phylum Streptophyta; class Magnoliopsida; order Alismatales; family Alismataceae; genus Alisma; species Alisma plantago-aquatica. The sequence continues at coordinate 1,274,128,364 of OY856412.1, read as the reverse complement.
CCTCTGGCTGCTACTCAAACTCCTCTGCATGATCTCTACCTCTTTGTTCTCGTCCACCTAAAAAGGGTGTGGGAAACCCACATGGTGAGATTCCAAATCTTAGCAGGAGATATAACTCACCACCAACTCTATTATTATCATAGATAAGATAAACTTAGCAACAATATATATTACAACTAAGAAAGGTAATGATTAGAAATTACTGTTGGATTATGAAACATCTTAATAATACAAAAAGGAATATGAAGAACAAGTATATTTTCTATCTGTAACACTATATAAAGACCAAGCAAGGCCTCAACTAATGTTTTTGTGTTTGATCATACACGACTGATTACATATTTCTTTATGCCTTGAGGATTTGAGTCGTACCACCCAAATCCAACTAACCACTTGATAAGTCAAAATCGATTCCATATAAGGTCTACTGGAAGAGCCAAAATCCACGACCTCATCCCCTCGATCAGTATGAGAACATTGACAGTGACATCATTAGTCAAACTGCTATTAGTGACTTATAGTCCAGTTGTACACATCTAGCCCACCTTGGTACATGTCACGACGCTAGTGAGTTACGATTGTAGACACACTCTTTATTAGGATACGACCGCAGCCATTCCTGTACCTCAAATTGAGCTACAACTATAGTTGTACTCATAATTGGGTATGACCGCAGCCAATCCCATATGTTGGATCTAGGGCTCTAGGGGGGGGTGAGTAGAGCATCAAAATTTCTCACAAGATAGATTAGACCTTCAAATTATATAAATTAAAACCAATAGCTTAAGTGCAATTTGAAGTCCTAACTAACAAGCATAACAAGGATGAGAGGAATTGAAAGCAAGCACCTGACAAGATCGTTTAGAGTGGTTCCACTCTCCAAACTAGGAGAGAGTCAGTCCAACAACAAGAGAGGTCAATCTCTAGGACTTTGCAAGTGCTTTTCTCTATATATTCACCAATAAGAGTTACAACACAATACCACCAAAGGGCTTACCCACCCAAACACGAAGAGTCTTTCACCTTACTAAAGACTTACCCACTTTGCAAGAGTCTTCCACCTTCTTCCAAGGACTTACCCACTCTTGCATAAGTCTTCAACCTTTAAGGGATTTTCCTACTCTTCTTGGATCTCTATCCTTTACCTTCTCCTTCATCTGGACAAGATCTTCACCTCTTCTTCAACCTTGAAGAAGAACGATGACAATTCCACCTTCACTCGGAATAGCTTGTTTCACCTTTGCGTCATGGAGGAAAGGGGTAGGGAAGATGTAATGGAATGATAGATTTACAAGCACAAGGAAGTATCTCTCTTACAACTGGCCTTTCTCACTCATAATCATGAAATGAAGTGTAAAATAGAGAAAGGGGCTCAAGAAGTTACAACAGACTCAACTATAGTAAGGACTTAGAATAGCATGAATGAGCAAACTTGGAATGAACTCTAAGGGGTCCTATTTAAAGTTGGGGGTGTTCCCTTGAGTGTGGGATCACTTAAAGTTGAAAACTAGCCATTTTCCAAGTTGCAACAGATCTATTTTCACCCAAAACAACTCACCAACGGTTATAATCACTTTTTTTTTGCATTTTTTGTACAATATATTTGGTCGAGTTTCAATAAAGGTAACTCGACCGATCCACTAAATGACAAAGCCAATTTTCAAATTATCAGTTAAGTTTGTTCTGGGAAACTCGACCGATGAGCTAAAATAAATTTTTCTCAATGTGTCATTCAGCCGAGTTTTGTGAGTGTGCAACTCGACCGATGGGTCATCTTCAAAAAATCCATCATAGGATCGGTCAAGTTTCCAACTCGAATGATAAACATCCTGTGAAAATTTTTCCAAATTGACATTTGAGTGATTAAACCTTGGAATTGAGTGTTTTGATTTTTTCTCAGCTTAGTTACAAGTCATATCATCAATACAAGTTATTACAAAAATTATTTAAGGTCATTTGAAGTGATTTCCCAAAATGTACACTTGCATTGCATTTGACTTGAACTTGAACAAGCTAGGACTTGTATAATTTGATCCTTTTCATGAACCTAAAGTCTGAAATCAATCTTGAACAAACATATTAGAAACATAGGAATGGAATGGTTAAGTCATTATCAAAATATGGGCAACTTATAACTCTCAAGTCAACATTCTCCCCCTTTTGACAATGACAAACTATTCCCCAATCATATTGAAAAGGATATCGAAGTTATACCTTTGCCTTGTGAATTGTAAGGGGATTCATGATTTTGAACAATGTGAATTGCTCCCCCTCAATCTATGCTTACTCTAACCTGCATAGTTAGTCTATCTACACAAATCAACATGACATATATACTATATGGTCCTTTAGAAAGTCACATGATAAAGCATATAATGAACAAGAAAAGGATCACATAGGCAATAAAAACAATATGGTTGAGCTTCAAAACATTGAAATTCTCTCCCCCTTTTGACATTATCAAAAAGGAAGGGGGTAGAAGAGCACAAAAATAGGTCTTCGCCAATCGCAACCAAGCATAGATCCATAACATGCAATCTCAAAGCACACACCAAACAAGGACGAGAGAAACAAACAATCTAAGGAATAATCAAAATATGGTAAAACATGGCACCAACTCATGAGATATAGTAAATCAAAGAGTAAGTGTATAAAGGATTAAGATTACAACCCAGAAAGTAAGTTCTTAGAAAAAAACTACAAGCCAAAATGATGAAATCTAGATGATAAAATATTACAACTCAGAACATGTGCCCAGATGTTTTTAATACAAAATAGCCTAGAAAGATATATACGATCAGCAACTAGACTAAAAACTAGAACAAATAATCATCTAGGTCATCTATATCTACACCATCCACAACATTACCAACATTAGAGGCATTAGGCTCGTAGTCGTCATCTTCGTCTGAAGGTGCAATATCATCACCTTCATCACCAGAGTCGCCAGTGAAGCCATCAGAGCCATCATCAGAAGCATCACCATCATCCTTATCAACTTCCTCATCAACATCCTCCTCATTAGCATGGTCTGACATCTCTTCATCAATAGAGGGGCCAAAACCACAACCGGGCCAACGTACATTCTACTCATCCCAAGACATACCAAGAGCATGGAGCTCATTGGCCTGTGGGAAGGAAGGAGAAGAACTACCGAGGCTAGCAAGAAGAATGGATAAGGGGCCAACTATCAGAGGCAGCACACTAGGGGTCGATCCACCAATAGTAGGGGGTGCAACATCGGAAGGTGTAGGTGGAGGGGCAGGGTAAAACTGATCATATGTATAGGATGCATATTCACCTCCTGGGTGGGGATAGTAGGCATGGTAGGGGGTGCATAGGACATGTTCATGTTGTACATGATGGAACATAGGTACTGATATAGGTTCTCCTAAACTTGAAGGTTGTATTTCTGTTGATGCATCATGTAGCCCATAAGAGTTTCATTTGACAAATGGAATGAGGCACGAGCAGGTCAGGTAGGCTGAGGTGGTGAAGGTGCTCGGGTAGAGGTAGAGGTAGAGGTAGAGGCACCAAGTGTGGTGGAGGATAGGATGGGCAAAAACTTTTGAAGAATGGTCTCACTGATACAAACTCCTTTTGGGGTAGGTTTGTAGTGACGGTCATGGAAAATAGATTTGCCAGTGACAAGCTGGAAAAGACCACAGATCAGGGCTGTGTAGGGTGGGTGGGTGCCATGGGTGTTCTTTCCTGACTCAAAGCAGGTCATATGATGGAGAACATATCTCAACCACTTGACTTTGATGTTCTTCAAGAGACAATACATGATTACTGTAGTGTTTTCTGCAATCTCAGTCTGATTCTTCTTTGGGTAAATATTGAAGTTAAGGACTAGGGTAAGGATGCATCTCTTGAGGTCCAAGTTAGAGGAGGGAAGGGTGCACTTCTTCCTATATGGGAATTGAGGCTTCTTTAAGAACTTATGAATGTCAAGGAGAGTAAGATCATATTGTTTGTAGAAGGCCTCAGACTCAACTAGGTCAAAGTACTCTGGGTAGTCCTTACGCCAGGTGTTAGTCACTTTAGTACCAGAAAAGAAGATGTTTAGGGTATCCTTAGAGACTTGGAATTTCTTCCTGACTATCATAGATGTGAGGACCACTTGAGTATTAGATAGGGGTATGTGGGTGTCGTAATTCCAATGCAAATTTGCGTAGAATTCATGAACGACTTTGGTACCAGTGAAGGAATTGTTATAGCATGCACGTTCAACACCCAAGGCAGAGAGATGGTGATCATAAAGCAACTCTGCTACTTGATCTATGACGTCTTGTCTTCATGGTCTAGGCTCAAATAGGGCACGAAAAGGGAAAGGATTCCTAGGAAGGAGCTCCTTATACCTATTTAGGGCCTCATTTGAGACGAAGAAGGTGTCATCAAACAGAATCAAGCGGGAGTTGGATGAGGATGAAGGTGCATTAGCTGGGGTGGCCCTCTTCCTCCTAATGGATGCCATAGAGACGAAAAGGAGAGGAAGGAGAGAGAAAAAAGCTAAAGACTCACCACCAAAACTCATCTACAAACCTAAGTTAGCAAGGGGGGAGGTCCATGAAGGTCGACCTAGCTCAAACTAGGGCTAGGGAGAGGAAGTTTGGGGCTAGGGTTGAGATCTTAGGGGAGCTGGAGGTTGGATCGGTCGACTTTTCTCAAGTCGAGAGGGAGAATAGTTAGCCAAACCTATCTTAAATTTGCTCCAGCCCATCCATTGGTCGAGTTCTGTGAACTTGGAAACTTGACCGATAGTCTCTTTTAAAAAGCTCTCGGCCTCCAATCGGTCGAGTTGGCAACTCGACCAATGGTCAACCTGACCTATACTTACAAATCCTAGTTTTTAGCCATTAGAGTGCTAATTAAATTTATTTTTCAAGTCCATTATGTGTTTTGAACGTACTTAGGCACATATTACTCATCATTGGGTACTATTTTTCAGTAAAACATGTGTTTGCGAAAAATTCCCTAAAACAAGAGAAATCTAGGAAAAAATGAACATGAAATATTGAAATTTTAGCATATTAGCAAGCAAAGGTGATAAAAACATAGACAAAACATAGAGGATAGATGACAACTTGCTAGAAGGCTTATCAGATTCATTTAAAGCAGTTACGAGCAGTTTAGATCTAATAAAGTTAAATTGCACTCTAGCTAGATGTTTAGTCAAAATGTCCACCAACTGATTTTCTATGTCCACATGTATGATATAGATATCCTTCTTGGCAATGTGATCACGAAGAAAATGATGGTGAATCTCTATATGTTTATATCTACTATGCAAGATAGGATTATATGAAAAATTAATTACACTAGTATTATCACAATAGATAGGAGAAGCATGAAAATGAATGCTAAAATCTTGGAGCATTTGCTTCATCAATAGGACCTGGGCACAATAACTCTCGTCTGCAATGTATTCAACCTCACGGTTCATAATGCCACTATGCTCTGTTTCTTGGAAAACCAAGACACCAAGCATGGTCCTAGGAGTAAGCAAGTGCCACTTGTACACTTTCTATCAATCAAGCACCCTGCATAATCCACATCACTATAAGCAGTTTGAGTAAAGTTTCTTGACTTGGGATACCATAGTCCAAAATTTTGGGTTTTTTCTAAGTACCTTAAAATCCTCTTAACATCTATAAGATGTAATTTCTTAGGATTTGATTGAAAGCGAGCACACAAGCCAACACTTAACATTATATCAGGTCTAGAGGTAGTTAAGTAAAGTAAACTTCCTATCATACCTCTATAGAGCTTCTTATCTACCTTCTCACCTTCTTCATCTTTTTCAAGTTTGGTGATGTTTGACATGGGTGTGTCCATCGGCTTGGTGTTCATCATCTCAAAGAACTTGAGTAACTCACTTGTATATTTGCCTTGGTTTATGAAGTTCCCATATTTTGTTTTATTGATTTGAAAGTAGAGGAAGAATGTGAGCTCACCCATCATACTCATCTAAAATTCACTTTGCATAAGAACATTAAATTCTTTGCAAAGATTCAGGTTAGTTCCACCAAGAATGATATCATCAATATATATTTGTACGATAAGAAAATTGTTAGAAGTGTGCTTTAGAAATAGGGTAGAATCCACTTTGCCCATGATATACTCATGATCTAACAAAAAGTTCTTTAATTTCTCATACCAAGCTCTAGGTGCTTATTCGAGTTCATAGAGAGCTTTTTGCAACAAATAAACATGGTTAAGTAAACTATCATGTTCAAAGCCCAGGAGTTGTGCAACATACACTTCCTCCTTAATTGTACCATTCAAAAACACACTTTTAACATCCATTTGATAAAGAAGAAAGTTTTCATAACTAGAAAAAGCAAGTAACATACGAATGGACTCAATTCTAGCTACATGTGCATATGTTTCATCGAAATTTATACCTTCCTATTGATTGTAGCCTTGAGCCACTAACCTTGTTTTGTTCCTTAGCACTTTGCCACTTTCACCAAGCCTGTTGCAGTAGACCCATTTGGTGCCAATGATCGTTCTATCACTCCGTCTTGGCACTAGGGTCCATACTTTATTCTTTTCAAATTGCTCCATCTCTTCTTGCATAGATAGGATCCACTCATCATCCCCAAGAGCTTCCTTGATGTTCTTTGGCTCGAGTTGTGAGATGAAGGCATTTTTGACTTGTTCTTTGTTGAATGCAGCCCGCGTCTTCACTCTTTCAAATGGATCACCCAAAATCATCTTGTTTGGATGATTCTTTGCAAATTGAGGGGTTGGATCCTTCTTCTCTTCATCGTTCTCTTCTTCTTAAGTGACCATCTCTTTTCCCTTTTGGGTTATGTTGAACTCTTTTAGAATTGGAATTACTTCACTTGCAACATCATCATTTGGAACAATATCTTTGGGAATAGAGGGGTTAGTCACAATAAACTTAACATTTATAGATTCTTATACCTTAGTAAGATCAACATTAAATACTCTATAAGCCTTGCTAGTATTGCTATAACTAAGAAAGAAAGCCTTGTAATATTTCAGATCAAACTTGTCGAGAGAATCTTTCATATTCAAAACAAAACAAGGGCATCCGAAAACATGGAAATAATCAATAGAAGGCTTCCTACCATGCCATAGATCATAGGGGGTTTTCTTCAAAGAAGGATGTGTAAAAACCTAGTTTTGCACAAAACATGAGGTACTGACAGCTTCAGCCCAAAACTTCTTTGGAGTATCATACTCTAGAAGCATGGTCCTAGCCATCTCCTGTATGACCTATTCTTCCTCTCTGCAACCCCATTTTGTTGAGGTGTTTGAGGTGAAGAGACGTTATGTGCATAACCTGATTCTTGACAAAAACGTTCAAAAAGGTCATTTTCAAATTCTCCCCCATGACCACTACAGATGGAAACTATGCGGCAAGAGGCTTCATTCTCAACTCATTTACAAAAGCTTGAGAAAACATCAGGCGTATCACTCTTTGAAATGAGAAATAAGGTCCAAATATATCTAGAGAGATCATCGACAATAACAAGGCAATACTTGGAACCACGAAGCGATTTAGTTCTCATTCGTCCAAATAGATCAATGTGAAGAAGCTCAAGAGCTCTCTTGGTACTAAGGACTCCTTTGGATTTGAAGGAGGACTTGGTTTTCTTTTCTTGGGTACAAGGTTGGCATTCCTCATCCTTTTTAAAATACAATTTGGGAAGTCCCTTGACCTAGTCTTTTTTTTCTCAACTTCTTCAACTGATGCATATTTACATGACCAAGCCGGCGATGCCAAAGAGAAATATCATTCGAATTGACTACTAGGCATCTACCAAAAACATGCTTAATAGAGTCAAGAATAATAATATAAATATTACCACTTCTAGTTCCCTTATATATAACTTGGTAGGTGAGGGAATCTAGTATCAAGCATTCAAAGGAAGTAAATAACACAAGGTAACCATTGTCACATAATTGACTAACACTAATTAAATTGTGGTGTAGGCCATCCACAAAGAGAACACTTTTGATACACAAGGATTCACCTACATCACCCTCACCTTTGACTTTACCTTTCTTATTGTCCCCAAAGGTGACCGAACCTCCTTTCTTTTTGGTAAAGTTGTTGAAATGGCTTGTATCATCTATCATATGCTTAGTGCAACCACTATCAACAATCCATCTTCATTTTTCCAGCAAGAAAGGATAATGTTGGTTTCCAACTTAAACTTTGGGATTCATAGTTAGCTTGGGGGCCCATTTGATCTTTGGGTTGGTCCCCTTAGGCTTGTAAGGAAAATAAGTAGAGTAATCATCATTAGACTTGCAATAATAAACCATAGGATTCTTAGTGTCAGAAGAATCTCCTACAAAGAAAGAGGTCTCTTTGCTCTTTTTCTTACCTTTGGCTACCACTTTGTTTGGTAGAATGGTCAAGGATTTCATTTAGAGAGTTTTTCCCTTTGAGGAATTTCTGTAGAGATACTCTTAATCTATGATTATCATCATTAAGAGAAATGATAGTAGAAGACAAACTATCAATATCATCTCTAGAATGAACAAGGTCAGCCTCAAGACAGAGGGCTTTTGTTAAATAAGAATCTTTCTCAAGAGAAATAGAAGCAACATCATTACTAGGCAAGATAAGTCTAGAGGATAAATCATTAACTTGACAAAGCAACCTAGCATTTTCAGATTTAAGAACTTAAATTTCCTTAACATAGACATCTATCTCATCCCTACGAGCATCAACAAGAAGCTAAAATTCAGCATTTTCAGTTTTAAGAGTTTCAAGCTCCTTTAGGCACTTTTGGTTTTCTTCCTTAAGAGTTTCAATGTTCTTAAGGTAGAGACCATTCTCTATTTCAACTCCATTGTATTGGACCTCAAGATCAAGATATTGCCCTTGCAAATTATCAATGCTCTCAAGATGAGTTTTCTCATAAAGCTCAAGAATTTCATGTTTATCATACAAATCATCAATATTTTTTCCTAACCGTTTTCTGTTAGATTTACATTTAGAAAAAGATGAACAGGTAGAAACAAGCATGTCAATAATAGCTTCCTTAGATAACTCATGCAATCTTACCTCACTTATCTCACTTACCTCACCAATTTCTTTACTAGTAGAGGCCATGAGTGCAAGGTGGCACTCTCCATCTTCTTCGAAGGTTGAGTTACTTGAGGATGAAGCTTCCCACGTTGCATGAGCTGTATTCTTGTTTCTCTTCTACTTCTTGCCCTTCCTCTTGTACTTGCATTCCTTCTTGTACTCCTCTTCCTTCTTTGAGCTTCCCTTGTGGTGTGACTTTCTTGACTTGGGACATTCACTCTTGTAGTGCCCCTTTTGTCCACACTTGTAGCATCTAGGAGTAGAGGAGGAGGAGGCTTGCTTTCCCTTGAAGTGTTTGCCATTGATGTAGTTGGCTTCATGCTCACTTAGGCCATCATCTTCACTAGAGGAGGAAGGATAAGTCTAACAAGGAAGTTGTTGTTGAAGGATGGCCGCCTCCACTTGTGCTTTGAAAGAACTATCTTTGATCTTCTCGGCTTCCTTCTCCTCTTTCTTGGCTTCTTATTCTTGCTTGTCAATCCTTGTCTGATGGGCTTGGAGGTGCCAATGAGTTCTTTGGTTGGGATGTAACCAAGGCTCCTCACTTCTTCAATGGAGGTGACCTTTGACTCCCATCTCTTTTGTAGAGTCCTCATGATCTTGGAGTTGATTACAACTCTATCCAAGGTGTTGCCCAATGAAGCCACCTGTTGATGATAACATTAAGTCTTGAGTACATCTCCGCAATCCCTTCTTTCTTGTCCATCTTGAAGTTCTCTAGAAAACTGTTCAACATGTAGATATTAGCCTCCTTGACTTGCCTTGTGCCTCATAAGTGATGCACAATTTGTCCCTAATCTCATAGGAGGTGTCCCAAGATGAGATCCAGTTGAACTCTGTTGGGGTTATGGCCTTATGGCTTTGGCATTGAGTTGGGCTTCTTTGAGAGAAACTTCACTCCATGTTGTAACATCTCCAGTTGGCTCTTTGTAATGTGTGATCATCGCCTTCCATATGTCAAAGTTCATGCCTTGAATGTAGAATTACATATGCCTCTTCTAATAGAGGAAGTTGGTTCCATCAAAGACCAGAGGACGCATGGAGAATCCTCCTTCTAGGTTGAGAGATTCAAGTACGTTGTCACCCATCTTCTTATCTTGTGGGAGATTGTTGGAGAAGATCCTCAGCTCTGATACCACTTGTTGGATCTAGGTCTCTAGGGGGGGTGAATAGATCTTCAAAAAATTCTCACAAGATTGATTAGACCTTCAAATTATATCAATTAAAACCAATAGCTTAAGTGCAATTTGAAGCCCTAACTAACAAGCATAGCAAGGATGAGAGGAATTGAAAGTAAGCACTTGACAAGGTTGTTTTGAGTGGTTCCACTCTCCAAACTAGGAGAGAGTCAGTCCACTACCTAGAGAGGTCAACCTATAGGACTTTGCAAGTGCTTTTCTCTATACATTCACCAGTAAGAGTTACAACACAAGACCACCAAAGGACTTACCCATCCAAAAACTAAGAGTATCCCACCTTACTAAGGACTTACCCACTTTGCAAGAGTCTTCTGCCTTCTTCCAAAGACTTACCCACTCATATACAAGTCTTAAGGCTTCAAGGGATTTTCCTACTCTTCTTGGATCTTTATCCTTTGCCTTTTTCTTCACCAGAATAAGATCTTTACCTCTTCTTCAATCTTGAAGAAGAACAATGAGAACTCCACCTTCACTCGGAGTAGCTTGCTTCACCTTTTCTTCATGGAGGAAAGGGGTAGGGAAGATGGAATGGAATGAGAGCTTTACAAGAACAAGGAAGTAACTCTCTTACAACTGGCCTATCTCACTCATAATCACGAAATGAAGTGTAAACTATAGAGAGAAAGGGGCTCAAGGAGTTACAACTCAGTGAGTCAGTCGGTTGAGTTATGTGAGTGTGATACTCAAGTGATGGGTCATCTTCAAAATATCCATCATAGGATCGGTCAACTTTCCAACTCGACCAATAAACATCTTGTGAAAAATTTTCTAAATTAACATTTGAGTGATCAAACCTTGGAATTAAGTGTCCCTGATTTTTTTATCATCTTAGTTACAAGTCATATCATCAATAAAAGTGATTAGAAAAATTATCTAAGGTCATTTGAAGTGATTTCCCAAAACGCACACTTACATTGCATTTGACTTGAACTTGAATAATTTGATCCTTTTCATGTACCCAAAGCATGAAATCAATCTTGAACAAACATATTAGATACATAGGAATAGAATGGTTAAGTCATTATCAAAATATGGGCAATGTATAACTCTCAAGCCAACACCATACAAATACATTCAGAATACAAGGAGATGCCTCAACTTGCACCCCGCATATTCAACAATATGCACTTTGAGTTAAACGTATTTCACCATTCAGCAAGTACTGACACTGAATGGATCTATGGCACAAGGCAAAATACACTATTAGGTTTCACTTGATTAATTAGGTCAATTTAAACATCTTTAAGCATCAATCAAGTTACAACATATAACCTCTAAACAAGATCTTCAAAAATAGGGCATGACTCATCACCAGAACAAATTGAATCTCATTAAGTGTGATCTCATCACATCATGTCTCTATAAGCTTATTATTCACCATATGTCCATCACAAGGACCAATGTTCCTCATGAGGACCAATGTCCATCACAAGGACCACATGTCCATCACAAGGACCAATGTCCATCACAAGGACCACATGCTTGGGGTAACAACCCTTCATCACATAACTGGGGAAACTATCATCATTATGTTATAAAACCACTTTCCTCCTCTTTCTGAGTCAACATCTCACATGTACCTCTCTAGTCTTATTCAAACATATTATAAACATCATAGCTCATACCTGGATATGCATAACATTATTTCGCCTGCATGGTTAGAAACATATAACAAGAGAAATGACACATTATTAACTCCTTCATCTCGAAGGACGCATGCCAACCACATTACATCACATCTTTTAGGGTTAGGGTTTCCTATTTACTTGATTAGGGGTTACCTGACTGAGTCAACAATCACCTGTAGTGTTGGGCTTTACGGGAGGCAAAGAAGCAGTGGAAACAAAAATTTTCTCCCCAAAACCCAGACCAAAGGAATCGCGTCAACGTTTATATAATAGGAAAGAAGGTTTGTGGATGCATACCTTATCCCGAGGATCGCTCAGTGACAGTACCTCATGCCTTGCGCGGTCTTCACCTTCGGTCTTGGACGGTGTCTGTGCAGCTCCTGGTCACACCAGGACTGAAGACTCCTGGTCTCACCGGGACTGTCGGGATTGACAGTTGTCCTCCAAGCGACAGAGGTCTCCCGCCTCTACAGTCATCCACACAGACTGCCTAGAACTTCGATCTCCTTGTCCCACAAGGAATCAGAAGGAGTCACATCCTCCTATCGGCGTACTAGTCTTCGACACACAGTCCTGCTACCAGTCACTTTCTACAGTTGTCTTTCCCTTACTGTGCCTCCCTTATCGGGTAGCACTTGCTTGGGCTCTCTCGGTTACCAAAACCAGAGAGAACGAAAACTTTACAGAGCAACCGGTTGCACTGAGTTGTACTTTGAGAAGCCCCCAATACCCCTATATATATAGGAGGGTTATGGGACAGGGTTCTCTATCTCGGGCAATGCGGGACTAAAGTAGGAGTAGAAGGGTTCGAGATTTCCACAAAACTGGACAAACTGCGACAACTGAACCGATCGTTTCAGCCCTGAAACAATCGTCTGGACCCTCCAGCCGATCGGTTGGTCACACCAGCCGATCGTTTGGATCCATGAGCCGATCGGTTGGACACTCCAGTCGATCAGTTCATGATCTTGGTTCAACTCAAATTGACATTCCTATTTTGTTTCCTTGTTCCAATCGAATTGGATAAGTAAAATGAAAATTAATTTCTCACCAATCTTACTTTCCCAACTCACTCGGTTGCACAAGTTGAGCCGATCGGTTCAACCCTTGAATCGATCGTTTCACTCTGGTCATGAGCCGATCGACTCACCAGTTGAGCCGATCGGTTCACCAAGCTCAGCCGATCGGTTCATCACATGAGCCGATCGGTTGGGAGTGCAGACTATGCAGAATCAGTCAATTGCAGTTCCAATCAATCCGACACTCTAATCAATTGGTCCAACTCCTTGAACACTATGATACTGAGTTATCAATTGATTAAGTGTTTAATTGAACTACTAAACTCCTTTAGTAATCAATCTAAACATCATTTGTGGACAAACTCCTATTCCAGGTTAAATCCTATGTGTGTGACCCTGCAGGTCCATTTCACGTTGGCAGTGAAAGTCCATAACACTTATGACTTCACAAGCAAAGAGCGGTGCCTAGTCACACATCAGTGCTACCCAAGTGAAATAGAAAGTTCGAGAACAACTTTCAATCCTACAATCCGTGAATGGTGTTACAATGAATGTATAATTCCTTTGTCACTGATATCCTGAATGAACTCGAGGCATGGAAAAGTCATCCTGTCAACGTTCATTCATTTCCTTGATCTCAGAGCAGACTGGGTGAGATGTGTGTGACATCAATATCACATATTGATTCACACGTGCATGCACATGCCTTTCTCAATCCTACTCATCAAGTGGCCAAGAGTATCAACTCCCTCAGGAGGGACAAATCCCATATCTATCACTCACCCCTCAAAAGCCCCATGTGTCAAAGCCACCCAATCATCACCTTTATAACAACCCATGTTTCAGGATTGCATTTGATGATGTCAAAGTGTACCCAACGACATGTGTGGAGTGTAGTGATTTCAGGTATAAGAATCACATTCACCACCATCAATGTGAGAGCTGATTGTGACTACCAAGTCATGGTTCCATGTGTCACTCTCACGGTGGGTCTGTCCGGTACCTTGTTCTCTAACAAGTACCTATGTGCTTGGTTTGATATCTCTATATCATGACTAATGAGATTCTGTCATCAACCAACACACAATCTAGTCTTTAGTGTTATTGATGTCTATGGTTATTTCCACAATAACAACTGACTAGGGACCAAACAAGAATGTATACTCTTATCATTCGTATGATCTCACTGTTTAGGTCCTCAACCCAAAAGCATACGTCATTAAGTAAAACCATTCTTTAGACATCTATCATGTTACACCATCATCTCAGAAACAGTTTAAACATATAGATTGGAAATTGCCTTTATTATTATTCAAATCATTTACATAGTATCCCATTACAATCATCACATGACTTGCTCTATGGGCATACATACTAATAGACTCCCACTTGCACTTAGATCCAGTCACCTAGGAACCTCAATCCTTGTGACTTAGCATGGCCATCATGCTTCTGCTGCGAAAGGGCCTTAGTCTGTGGATCAGCAATGTTGTCTTCAGTTGGTACTTTGCAAATCTTCACATCTCCTCGTTGTACGATCTCTCATATGAGATGGAAGCACTGCAGTATGTTCTTGGACCGTTGATGTGATCTGGGTTCCTTAGCTTGTGCAATAGCTCCATTATTGTCACAATAAAGCTCAATTGCATCACAACTACTGGGAACTACACCAAGTTCAGAGATGAACTTCCTGATCCACACAGCCTCCTTTGCTGCATGCGAAGCAGCAATATACTCAGCCTCTCTAGTAGAATCGACAACTGTTTCTTTCTTGGAACTCTTCCAGCTCACAGCTCCATTATTAAGGCAAAATACAAATCTTGACTGCGATCTGTAATCATCTTTATCAGTTTGGAAGCTTGCATCGGTGTAACCCTTTACAACCAGCTCTTCCTCGCCGCCGTAAACAAGAAACTGATCCTTAGTTCTTCGCAAGTACTTGAGGATGTTCTTTACGGCTGTCCAGTGAGCATCCCCAGGATCTGACTGGTACCTGCTCGTCATGCTGAGAGCATACGAGACATCTGGTCATGTGCACAACATAGCGTACATGATGGATCCGATGGCTGATGCATATGGGATCCCATTCATACGCTCCCTCTCTTCACAAGATTGGGGACACTGAGCTCTAGAGACGGTGACTCCATGTAGCATGGGGATGTTGCCTCTCTTTAAGTTCTCCATGCTGAACCGCTTCAACACTTTATCAATGTACGTTCTCTGACTTAGTCCGAGAAGCCTTCTAGATCTATCTCTATAGATCTTAATTCCTAGAATGTAGGATGCTTCTCCTAAGTCCTTCATTGAGAAAGTATTCCCAAGACAAGTCTTTACCTTCTCTAAGGCTAAGACGTCATTCCCCATCAATAGTATGTCATCCACATACAATATGAGGAATGTGGTCGAGCTCCCACTAACCTTCTTGTACACACAAGGTTCATCTTCATTTTGAGTAAAGCCAAACACTTTGACTTCCTCATCAAATCGAAGATTCCAACTCCGATATGCTTGCTTCAATCCATAGATTGATCTTTGTAGCTTACAGACTTTATTGGCATTCTTTGGATCTACAAAACCTTTAGGCTATGTCATGTACACATCCTCATTTATATTCCCATTAAGAAATGCGGTTTTGACATCCATCTACCAAATCTCATAGTCATAATAAGCTGCAATAGCAAGCATGATCCTGATGGACTTAATCATGGCAAATGGTGAAAAGGTTTCGTCATAGTCAACACCTTGAACTTGTCAAAATCCCTTTGCAACCAATCTGCCTTTATAAGTCTGCACATTGCCATCCATGTCAGTCTTCTTCTTAAAGACCCACTTGCACCCTATGGGTTTTACCCCTTCGGGTGGTTCCACCAAAGTCCATACTTTGTTGGAGTACATGGATTCCATCTCGGATCTCATGGCTTCAAGCCATTTCTCAGAATCTGGTCCCTCCATAGCCTCTACGTAGGTAGTTGGGTCATCATCTATGATCAACTCACCACCTTCCTGTGTTACAAGGTATCCAAACCTCTCAGGTTCAAGGCGGGTCCTACTAGATCTACGAGGTCCTTGTGTTACTTGAAGAGACTGAGATTCCACAACACCTTGTGAATCTCCATGTTACTCTCCTACATCTATCGGTTCAATGTTTCTTGTTGGGCTTGAACCTCTTCAAGCTCTATTTTCCTCCCACTGCTTCCTATGGAAATAAATTCCTTTTCTAGGAAAATAGCTATCCTGGCAACAAACACTTTGTTGTCAGTAGGGTGGTATAGATAATATCCCCTCGTTTCCTTGGGGTATCCAACAAAATAACATTTATCAGATTTGGGTCCAAGCTTATCAGGAAACATTTTCCTAACGTAAGCCCCACAACCCCAAATCTTTAGGAAAGACAAATCGGGACACTTCCCGGTCCATATCTCATATGGTGTCTTTTGAACCGATTTAGATGGTACACGGTTAAGTGTAAGCACGGCAGTTTCAAGAGCATGACCCCAGAAGGAAATTGGAAGATCAGCAAAACTCATCATTGATCACACCATATCCAACAATGTGCGATTCTTTCTTTCAGACACACCATTATGCTGTGGTGTTCCAGGTGGAGTCCATTGTGATATAATACCATGGGCTCGCAGAAGGTCCTCAAACTCTTGGCTTAAGTATTCTCCACCTCGATCAGATCAAAGTGCCTTAATACTTTTACCAAGTTGGTTCTGTACTTCATTCATGAAATCCTTGAACCTTTCAAGGGTGTCTAACTTATGTTTCATCAGGTACACATAGCCATACCTACTGAAGTCATCAGTAAAGGTAATGAAGTACTGATACCCACCTCTGGCATTAGTTCAAAAAGGCCCACATACATCAGTATGTATGAGTCCTAATAGATCACTAGCTCTCTCACCTTTACCTGAAAAGGGAGTCTTGGTCATCTTGCCCAACAAACAAGATTCACATGTCTCTATTGATTCATAATCAAAAGAGTCTAGATAACCATCTTTATGGAGTCTAGAAATGCGCTTCTCATATATGTTCCCTAGACGACAATGCCAAAGGTACGTTTCGTTTGAGTTGTTGAGTTTTTGCCTTTTGGTGTTTATTTTGTATACACTTGTCTCTAGATCTATCAAGTATAGACCATAAGACATTGGGGCACTGCCATAAAAGATCCCATCTTTAGAAATGGAACAATTTCCATTCTTTATAAGAAATTCAAATCCATCCTTGTCCAAACAAGAGATGGAAATGATATTCCTATTTATGATAGGTACATAATAGCAATTCTTTAACTCTATTATTAGCCCACTTGGTAGAGTTAACTCATAGGTTCCTACGGCACTGGCGGCAACTCTTGCCCCATTGGCAACACGTAATTCAACCTCGCCTTTCCCCAAAGGCCTACTCATATTAAGATCCTTCACATTTGAACAAATGTGAGATCCGCATCCGGTATCAAGTACCCATGATGAAGAAGTAGTAAAGTTAATCTCTATCATGTATACACCAGAAGTAGAGATCGCTATCTCTGACTTCTTCCATCGTTCCCTCCATCCTCTCCATGTAGAAGAAATTGGTTTGGCGAGAGAACCCTTCTCTCCCTTACCTTTCGTTCCATTGATCTCTATCAATAAACTTTCTTTCTTCTTCACCAACGCATTAAGAATACATAGAGTGGATTCAAAGGCTCCTGGTATATCTGGATTGTGTAGAACACTTCTCACACTCCTCAACCAGTTATGGAATTTATTCTCAATTAATTTGCCCATTTTAAAAAATGATTCCTTTTCCATTCTACAAGAGAAAATTGCATTTTTCAAAACTCCTTTTAATTTGATTTGATTTGAATAAAATTTGACGATAGTTAATTAGGCCTTTAATTAATTACCGCTTCCACTATTTTGACTCAAATTGACAGCCCTCACCATCAATTCGGAAGATTGCAGTGTATAATCTTCTAGTGGGTCAAGATCCTGAAATCCTCTGAGCCATAGACCAGCTTGGGCTATCACCCACAACTCAGATCTTCCAGGTAGGCAAGTCTTGCCAATTGCATCATATGCAACTCTTGAAAGATGTCATATGCAACTCCTTGCCATGATCATCTCCATGCCTCAAGGTGCTAGATCCTATCTAGGTCACCTTGTTAAGGCTGACCCAAAGCCAACACGATGAATATGCACCCTGTTTGGGCAGACCCACACATTCATCCTTCACGCTTCTACGAGATAGACGGTGCACCATGCTTGGGCGTGCCCACACTTGGTCGATCAAGATTTTCACATGTGTTGCATTTGGAAGGCATCTAAAACTTAATATTTAATGAGGGATTTGGTTTTGAAATACATATACATATCCAATCACCACAATATATAGTACATATCATATACATGCTATATCCCACAGAAAACATGCGAAACGATAAAAGCAATGATTATGGCCATCCTATTGTGATTCCTCGAGCCAAGAGGAATCACGGTCATCTAGGTCTACATCACATGCAACCTGTATAAGATAAAATATGTGCCTTCCTTTCTGGATTTGATCAGCTCATCTCCATGACTGATCAGCTCGCCATGAAGTTGGTTGTTCGGGTGCCACCAGCCGATTGACTGACACCTCCAGCCGATCGATTCATCGGTCATCGTGCATCTCCTCAAGGCGCCACCTACTCGTCTCGTTCCTCGAACCGGTCATCTCTGGTCGTCCGCCGTTCTTAGACATAATAAGAAATAAAATCTATCCTATTTACATTTGAATTGTGAAACCCCAAGTTACATTCGGGGGGAGCAAAGGTAGGAAAAGAATTCTCGAATTATTTCGAGTTACATCAGGAATAGAAGAAGGGAATTGGTGCACAGACCGAGATGCAAGCAACCACATACAACCACACACAGATATAGGGTTTATAGGCCATAACCATGCTACACATCCACCACAAAACTCGTTTAAGGGCGACGCGTATCGAGTGCATTAATATTACATATCATATATGTATATTTGGGATTTGTGGATTGAACATGCAGAAAGCCAATTTTATTCGCATCGTATGCAATAAATAAAAGTGACAAACCAAAATAGATCACATCGATAATCCTAAAATATAGAACTGTTGACGTGGCTCTGATACCACTGTTGGGTTTAATGGGAGGCTGAGAAGCAGTGGAAACAAAAATTTTCTCCCCAAAACCCAGACCAAAGGAATCACGTCAACGTCTATATAATAGGAAAGAAGGTTTGTGGATGCATACCTTGTCCTGAGGCTCGCTCGGCGACAGTACCTCGCACCTTGCGCGGTCTTCACCTCTGGTCTTGGACGGTGTCTGTGCAGCTTCTGGTCACACCGGGACTGAAGACTCCTGGTCCCACCGAGATTGTCGGGATTGACAGTTGTCCTCTGAGCGACAGAGGTCTCCCGCCTCTGCAGTCGTCTACACGGACTTCCTGGAACTCCGATCTCCTTGTCCCATAAGGAATCGGAAGGAGTCACACCCTCCTGTAGGTGTACTAGTCGCCAACACACTCTCCTGCTACCAATCACTTTCTACAGTTGTCTTTCCCTTGCTGTGCCTCCCTTATCGGGTAGAACTTGCTCGGGCTCTCTCGATTACCAAAACCAGAGAGAACGACAACTTTACAGAGCAACTGGTTGCACGGAGTTGTACTTTGAGAAGCCCCCAATACCCCTATATATAGGAGGGTTATGGGACAGGGTTCTCTATCCCGGGCAATGCGGGACTAAAGAAGGAGTAGAAGGGTTCAAGATTTCCATAAAACTGGACAAACTGCGACAACTGAACCGATCGTTTCAGCCCTAAAACGATCGTCTGGACCCTCCAGCCGATCGGTTGGTCACACCGGCCAATTGTTTGGATCCATGAGCCGATCGGTTGGACACTCCAGTCGATCGGTTCGTGATCCTGGTTCAACTCAAATTGACATTCCTATTTTGTTTCCTTGTTCCAATCAAATTGGATAAGTAAAACAAAAATTAATTTCTCACCAATCTTACTTTCCCAACTCGCTCGGTTGCACCAATTGAGTCGATCGGTTCAACCCTTGAACTGATCGTTTCACTCTGGTCATGAGCCGATCGATTCACCAGTTGAGCTGATCGGTTCACCAAGATCAGTCGATCGGTTCATCACATGAGCTGATCGGTTGGGAGTGCAGACTGTGTAGAATCAGTCAATTGCAGTTCCAATCAATCTGATACTCTAATCAATCGGTCCAACTCCTTGAACACTATGATACTACTAAACTCCTTTAGTAATCAATCTAAACATCATTTGTGGACAAACTCCTATTCCAGGTTAAATCCTATGTGTGTGACCCTACAGGTCCATTTCACGTTGGCAGTGAAAGTCCATAACACTTATAACTTCACAAGCAAAGAGTGATGCCTAGTCACTCATCAGTGCTACCCAAGTGAAATAGAAAGTTGGAGAACAACTTCCAATCCTACAATCCGTGAATGGTGTTACAATGAATGTATAATTCCTTTGTCACTGATATCCTGAATGAACTCGAGGCATGGAACAATCATCCTGTCAACGTTCATTCATTTCCTTGATCTCAGAGCAGACTGGGTGAGATGTGTGTGACATCAATATCACATATTGATTCATACGTGCATGCGCATGCCTTTCTCAATCCTACTCATCAAGTGGCCAAGGATATCAAACTCCCTCAGGAGGGACAAATCCCATATCTATCACTCACCCCTCCAAAGCCCCATGTGTCAAAGCCACCCAATCATCACCTTTATAATAACCCATGTTTCAGGATTGCATTTGATGATGTCAAAGTGTACCCAACGACATGTGTTGAGTGTAGTGATTTTAGGTCTAAGAATCACATTCACCACCATCACTGTGAGAGCTGACAGTGACTACCAAGTCATGGTTCCATGTGTCACTCTCACGGTGGGTCTGTCCGGTACCTTGTTCTCTAACAAGTACCTATGTGATTGGTTTGATATCTCTATATCATGACTAATGAGATTCTGTCATCAACCAACACACAATGTAGTCTTTAGTGTTATTGATGTCTATGGTTATTTCCACAATAACAACTGACTAGGGACCAAACAAGAATGTATACTCTTATCATTCGTATGATCTCATCGTTTAGGTCCTCAACCCAAAAGCATACGTCACTGAGTAAAACCATTCTTTAGACATCTATCATGTTACACCATCATCTCAGAAACAGTTTAAACATATAGATTGGAAATTGCCTTTATTATTATTCAAATCATTTACATAGTATCCCATTACAATCATCACATGACTTGCTCTATGGGCATACATACCAACATGTAGAACCTCACTTTCCTCATCGTTAAGAAGTGTATATGCATTATGGAAACATACTCCTTATCATCATCATTATAAAAAGTGTTATGAATTAGGAACATGGCTTTCGACATCATATGTACATCTACTCCATAGGGTATCCCATCATACCATGTGACCCTAACATCAACTTGGTGTATCTCAAACACTACCACAAGGTATCAGTTTGGGTTCACAACATGGGATATATAACCAGGGTATTGGCCTACCACTAGGATGGTGTATCAGTTTGGCGTCAAGATGTGTCAGAGAATTAAGTATATCATACAATGCCATCAAGGCATAACTGGCATCGACATATTGGGTTACACTAATGTATCGTGCATCACCACACAAGGTGTAATGGGTCGTCAAGGTAGCGGGGAACGCCCTAGATTATCGGGATAACAAGATATTGGCATGATCAATGTGTCAACCGTGACTGGCTGTCGGGGGTGCATTGGGCATCAACTCCTTCAAGGGATAACAACCCATCTATGATGGCAATGACACCCTAGCATAACAAAAACCACACACATCATTTCTAAGCAGTCAACAAACATGTCGTCAGGCTAGGTCATGATGACCTGCCTCAACGGGTGATGTCCATGGGTGCGTCACAAGTCGTGACGACCTCCTAAGGCACATCATTCTCCAAGCCTATTAGCCAGCCCAAACATATCAAACTCCTCCTATATGTCAGTCTACTCATGATCTACCTTAGGACAATGTTATAAACAAGTTAAAAGAAGGTGAAACTCTAGAAGCAACTAGGCAAGCTCATTTTTCCAAAACAGAACACAAGGCTACCAAGGAAAAGTTACTAACATGCAAGAAATAACGAGCCATATATCAAGAGCAAGATAATAAGTAAAAGGTGATAATAAAAAAGTCAGTTTAGAGTTATATAACCCGCCTAAAGGATCACCACCAAGCTCTAAGATCCAAGATAGAAGAAGATCCTCCTAGCTTGATCTCCACAACACTTTCAAGAAGGAAGATAGAATCGAGGTTAAGAGAGAGAAATAGAGGGGAGGAAGAAGAAACTAAGGTACATGTCCGAGAAGAAGAAAGAAAGAGAGAAAGAAACTAAGGACTATGACTTACCAAGTTAGAAGATGAAAGGAGCGCACAACAAGCTTAGGCTCATCTACCAAGCTTACAAGGAAGAGCACTCCTTAAGTTCAAGATCGTCTACCAAGGAAAATGAAGCAAAGATGGCCAAAGAATTCTCTTACATGGAGAGAAAGAAGTATATATACAAGAGAGATGAAAGAGAGAACAAAAGAAAGGTGTCACCACCTAAGAACCCTAGATGACACATGTCCACGAAGAAAAAGCCACATGCAACAAGGTGAAAAGAACCATGCCTCGCCCACTAAGCCTCTTTCATAGGTCAAGGTCGATACACACCTACTCCTCCATTCAAAAATCGATAGGGATGAAACCCTAGAGACACAAACTAATAGGACGTCTCCTCAAGACACCCACAATCGATACAAGGTCTCTCCACAACTCTCAAGCCCGAGACAACAGTCCTAGGTGTAAGACACACCTCAAACATGAGTGTAAAACATCACCAAGGATGTCACAACTCTTCAAAAGCTCAACCAAGGTGTCCATCTTTTTCTCACTCTTATAGATGATGCCAAGGGAGAGAAGGAACACATTAGAGGTGGAAAACTTGCACATCAATCCTTATTCTGGTTAAATTACAACTTTCACCAAAACCTCTCCACAAAACATAAAAATCAAGAAAACAAGCTTAAACAAGGGACTCAAGCCTCCAACATTCCCTAATTACATCTCTGATTATTAGAGCAAGGAGCTAAGAAACATAATTAAGCAAAACAAATAGGGTTATCACGAAAATGTGGGTCAGGGTCCTTACAGTTATCCCAAAATGTGGGTCGGGGTCCTTATGTTATCCCAAAACATGGGTCAGGGTCCTCACAAGTATCATATGTGATTTTATTTGTGCATATTCAATTATCTTATCCATACTTTCATCTATGCATGTTCATTCTATAGACTTTGGATAGTTCTCCTACCTATTATATTATTTGTTTCATCTAATTTTATTAGATAACATGTTTTGTAAGAAATAAATGTTATCAACTATTACATAATTTATTGAGACTTGAAGACTCACCCTATGGTTTTCCAAACCTTTTAGGTGATCAAAAGTGCAGTCATGTGTTTGGTAGTGAGGATCCTTAGTTCGAAGATGAATAAATCTTAGAGGTTTGTGTCGTCTTTGTTAGAGTCCTAGAGTCCTCCTTGTACTCTCAGGTCCATGTAGGGGATTAGTAAATAATTTATATCTTTTCAAGTATTTGGTTGTATGACATGCATAATGTAGATGTTGTAAATGTTTGGAAAGACACTTTTGTATATAGGTTTTGGACAAGGCCACAAAGTTCATGCAAAGTAACATGATATAAGTATATGCCAAGTTTGGACCTTTGTGCAAGTATTCAAATTGAATGTTCGATTTTTTTCTAGTTATACTTTTGTTTCTGTTTGGTAGTGTGGTTAATTAGTGTTTAATGGGCATTTTGATTTTGAGTAATCTCATTTTGTGTACTAGGTCGTCATTGGTGGTATTAGAGCTTTAGGTTCACTGAGTCTATAGGGACAAATGAATTAGGTTTTGTCTATAATTATGTATCCAACATATCTAACTATAACTTATGGTTATGTAGATATGTTTGGAGAATATAAAGAACATTTAGAGAGTAGCAATATGGCTCTTGATGGTGGTAGTAGGAGGCAAGTATTAGAGGGAGAATTATCCAAGATCGGGTTAGAATAGCCTATCCTGCATCCTTTGGATCCTACGACCTTAACTGATCCAACCTTCAATTATGCTTTTAAGCAACTAATGGTGACAATTATGTGTTTGGATGACAAGATGCCTTTACCTCCACTTGGGGAACCTACCCCAAATCCTGAGTGATACAATTTTAAGAAAGACCTCTAAGAGGTTGAAGCATGTTAGTGCCATGGAGTATGCGGTCACAGTGGACCCAACTGATTTAAACATGTGGTTGATAGAACTAGAGAAGGCATTTTGTATCTTCAATATTGTCAAGGATGACAAGGTTAAGCATGCAATGTACCTTCTGGATGATAGTGTTGGCTACCGCTAGGCCATTGAAGAAGGGAAGAGGTTGGGTTAAGTCATCGGTCAGGATAAATTTTTTGTTGGGATTTTGCACGTTATTACTTCCCTAGTCATATCTAGAGGAAAAAATGTCTCCATTTAAGTGGTTACACCAAGGGTCATGGTCTATGAATGACTATAAGGAAATGTTGATGGAGTTGCTGAGGTTCTATCTACATATGTTGACAATAGATAAGGAAAGGATAACAAGGTTTGAGAAGGGCTTGAATGCTAGATTGGCATGGATGGTGTCAACTACGGAGACACATGCAAAACTTTCCACCTTCGTGGAGGTAGTTAGGAGGATAGAGAGGAAAATAATGAACATGCAAGATGCCAATGTGAGGAAGAGATCAAACCAATTTTAGGGACAAGAGTCCAACCGTTTCAATAATAAGAGGTTTTCCACACTACAAGAACAACAACAAAAACAACACCAACAGTTACATTAGAGGTCAACTGTTTCTAAATCGGGGAAACAAGTACAATCACAATCATACCCCTGCAAGGGGAGAGATCATAGTTTTCTTCCAACTGGGTTGAATAGTTCTAGGTTGATGTATGTGATAGGTCTTTCTAGACTTCAATATGATATGAGGACTTGTTTCAAGTGTGGGCAAGTTGGGCAGGTCAAGTGGTCTTTCCCTCACATATATAAGGAAGTTATGCAACAACCAAGATAAAGCTGGCATGGCTTACAATAGTAGTAGAGTAGCACTGGTGGAAGAGGATGTGGCCAGTCATATCAAGTAGGGTATTTCTTACCACAATGTAAAGGTCAAGACCAAGTACCTCAACATACAACAATTAGACTCTATGCTATGAGTTAGCCATAAGGAGTGATCTACTCACAATTCATGACAGGTCAGATGGAACTTTTACATTCTGACATATCTACATCTACATAGGTATGTTTTGTGGTTGACCCATGTGAGACACACTTGTTTTATCACCACATAGGTGATAAAGAATTATAACTTGCATGTTTTTAGTATAATTGATAACCTCTTGTTAGAAAACCCTTTAGTTGGTTATGCCATTTTGTGAGAGGCGTGCCTCTATTGCGTCCTTTCTTTCTCATGGTGAAACATTCAAGTTGGTCTTATGCCCCTCCATACACATAGATTTGATGTAGTTCTATGGATGTATATTGGAGAGTAAAAGGTTTTTTTTGGACAGTGGTTCCTTAATTGTGAAGTCTTATAATGGGGATTTCTCTCAATCTTTCCAAGGAGATATGAAAATTCTCTCTACATATCTATTGTCTATAGTGATAGTAGAGAAGTTGATGAGACAAGGATGTGAAGATTTCTTGGTACACATGGTAGATACTAAGGTGAGTCATCCTAGTATCTAGAATGTACCTATGGTAGATAGCAAGTTGAGTCATCCTAGTATCTAGGATGTACCTATGGTGTGTGAGTTCGAGGATGTTTTTCCCAAAAAAATTGATGGTGTTCCACCCTTGAGAGAGATGGATTGTGAAATGAATATAGTTCCTAGCATGAAACCCATAGCATGTCACCTTATAGGATAGCTCCAACTGAGACGAAGGATTGAAGAAGCAGTTACATGTGTTTTTGGATAAGGGTTTCATATAGTTGATGATGTCCCTTTTGGGATGATCTGGTGTTATTTGTGAACAAGAAGGATTGTTTAATGAGGATTTGCATAGACTACTAGTAGTTGATGAATAAGATCATAATGATAAAAAAGTATCCAATTTTGAGGGTAGATGATTTGTTTGTTTAGTTGAGAGGTACTCTAGTATTTTCCAATATATATATATAAGGTCAAGGTATCATCAATTAAGGATTAAGGCAGCTGACATACCTAAAAATACTTTAAGGACTAGGTTTGATCACCATAAGTTTGTGGTTATTCTGTTTGAACTGATCAATTCCCCTATACTATTTATGAACATGAGGAACAAAGTTCATAGGTTGTACCTTGACCAGTTCATGGTGGTTTTTAGAGATGACATCTTGATATTCTATAGAGATAGTCAACAGCATGGGAAAATCTTTTCCAAGCATAGGAGTTGTTGAGGCAGCATAGGCTATATGCTAAGTTCTGTAAGTGATAATTTTATACCTTGGGGTCTTTTCTTGGTCTTGCCATTCTAGAGAATGGTGTTTGTGTAGACCCCAGGAAACTGGAGTCACTGTTGGAGTGGGAGAAACCCAAGACAATGACATAGGTTTGAAGTTTCCTAGGTTTAAATGGTTATTATAGGAGGTACATCAAGACTTTGGTGCAGTAGCTACATTTGCCAAGCTAACTAGGAAGGGTTTGCCTTTTGTTTGGGATGAGAAGTTCCATCCTTATATTCAACTATTGAAGAAGTTGAGTGCCGCAATTTTGATGCTTCTAGAGCCTGGAAAGAGATACATCATTTTCTATGATGCTTCAAGGAGTGGGTTAGGATGTGTGCTAATGCAGGATAAGAACATGTTTTCTTTAGATGTCCAAACACCACTGAACTATGGGAACAAAGGAGTCAAAGTATACAAGAAACTATCCACAATGTGAAAGATGAGCACATAAGCGTTGCCATGGAGGTCATCCTGGGCAGGGATGAGGAGAAGGACAGAGAAGAATTGGTAGCAGCGATGTGGGAGATATGGCATGCTAGAAATGACCATACATTCAACATGGAGATAAAAAATAGCCTCTACTTATTCATAAACAGCCTGGCCTGAATACAAGAATTCAATAAGTATAAGGGGGGCCGAGAAGGAAGCAACAAAATGGAAACCAACATGTCACAAGGGGAGAGATGGATACTGCCATCAGATGGAGTAATTAAGATAAATGTGGATGCCTCAACTAATGAGAACCAAAACATGACGGTGGGCATGATAGTAAGGAGCCACACAGGCCAGGTGATGGCAATGGGAAAATCTAGGCCTCAACCACCATACAATGACCATTGACGGCATTGGTGTCTGACAAGAAATGATGTGGGTGGCAAGCCACCAATATAGGAAGGTACATATCGAATGCGATGCTCAGGTGGTAGTGTAGGCCTGCATGAACATCAGCAAACATAGAGACTATTTGGGAGTCATAAGAGAATACATCAACCTTCTATGTCGGTCCTTTAACTCTTGCGTTATCTTTTTTGTTCCTCACAAATGTAATATGGTAGCTCATACTGCAGCACAGTTAGCACGTAGAGAGTCGAGTCATAGATTTTCTTACATGCACTCTTTCCCTTTGTGTATTGTAAACATTGCTTTGGCTGATTTAGCCTTTTAATAGATGACGGGGGGTCCACTTCGGGATTTTCGTCCCTCCTTCAAAAAAAAGAACATGTTTCCTTTTGCTTCTCAACAACATAAGAAACATGAGGAGATCTACCCAACTCATGATCTAGAGTTGGTAGGTGTGAATCTTGCTTTGAAGATTTAGAGGCACTACATGTATGAAGCGAAGTGTCAAATCTTCACGAGTCACAAGAATCTTGAGTACATATTTCAAAGCAGGACCGTATGATAGATTCTCATTCAGTGAAGGTGAATGTAGTGGTAGAGGTGTTAAGTAGAAAGTCATCTCCATCTTCATCATCATGTGTATACCAAATGTATTTGTACAACATGGCCTGTTACCAATGGGACATGATGGTGTCACTTCGACAAATGAATGTGTAGTTGGAGGTCTCTTTGTTGATAGGTTTGTTGGAACACTTACAGGTAAAGAAGACGTCAATATAGTAGACCAGAGATGTACATAGGCTCATACCATGATGTAGAACATCATATTAGAGTTTGGAAATGGAAATCATGATGGGTTTCATGAGATAGATGATGGGATAGTGCGCTTCAACAACCAGATGGTGGTTCCTGAGGTTGACACTCTGACGGAGGATCATTCCTCAATGTACGCTATGCATCCTAGTAGTATAAATATGTATCTCAATCTCAAAGACTTATTTGAGTGACCGAATATGAAACATGATGTGGTAGAGTTTGTAGCCAAGTGTCTGATTTGTCAGTAGGTTAAGGTTGAGCATTAGAAACCTGAAAGGATGTTGCACCCATCTCCAATTCCATAGTGGAAATGGGATCATGTAACCATGGACTTTGTGGTTGGTCTACCTAGAATAACCAAGGGTCATAATTTGATTTGAGTGATTATTGATCACTTAACAAAGTTATCTCACTTTTTTCCGATTAAGAGCACCTACACCATAGAGAAGTCAGAACATATGTATGTTGATGAGTTGATGAGATGGTTTGTCAAGATGACATACAGACTATGATAGCATAAGACAAGGCTCCTCAATTTACAATCAGATTCTGGGAATATCAACATGCATCTTTGGGGACATAGTTGAGGTTCAATACAACCTTTCACTTCTCTATAGACAGGTGGTCAACCGGAGAGGACCACGCATACGTCAGGGGATTTGTCGAGAGCATATGTACTTCCGATTGTTGTGAGTTGGGTTATACACCTTACCTTGATTGAGATTGCCTACAATGATAGTTACTTGAGGAGCATATATATGGCACCGTATGAGGATTTGTATGGAAGGCAATGTAGGTCACCTCTTTGTTGGTATGAGATATGTGAATATCAATTGTTAGGTCTTGAACAGTTTCAGAAATCTATAGAGAAGATCAAGTTGATTAGATAACAATTGCAGGCAACAAATGATAGATACAAGTAACATGCACAATCACCTTCAACCTTTAGAGTTCCAAGTTGGAGACCATGTGTATCTCAAGGTCTCCCCTAGGAGAGGTGTTTTGAGGTTTGGAAAGAAGGGAAAGTTTTCTCCTCAGTTTACAAGAACTTACCCTATAACAACTCAAGTTGGAAAGGTGGCATACAAACAAGAGTTATCACTAGAGTTGCATAGATTTCATAATGTGTTCCACTTTTTGATGATGAGAAAATGTAACCTTGATATAGAGCAGATAATACAACCATTGGAGGTCCAGTGAGAGGATGATGTCTCCTATGTTGAGGGTCTAGTTTTGATTTCTGACAGGCAAGTGCAAAATTTGAGGAAGAAAGATATAGATTTATTGAAGGTTTTGTGGCAACACAATGGTATAGAGGAAACCACATGGGAGTTAGAGGATGAGATGAGTAGTAAGTACCTATCTTTGTTTGCTTAGGATTTCAAGGGAAATATCCTTGTTAGGTTTTATGGTTGTAATGCTTCTAACCTACCTTAATTCATAAAAATATATGTTTGTAGTTATTGGGCACTTTGTTTCATAATGAAAATTTAGATTATGTTTAAAATTCCAATTTATTAAGACTTATTTAAAATTTGATCCAATTCAGACTTCATTTGCATTATTTTTTGTGATTTTATGTACTTTGTGGGTATATATGCAATATTACATTTCTAGGGTTCCAACTGTAATTTAAAACATGTATATTTTCTTATATGAATTCTTTTGAACCTTGTTATATAAGGTACCGACCCCTTATAATAGACTAGTGTGATGGTGAGGGTAAGTGCACCTACCAATATATCATTAATGCCATAATAGTGATAACCTTTTCAGATCTCATTATCATATGAAAATTTGAAGGGAGCTTTACAAGGCACAAAAATGATTGGATCCCAATTTCAGCTTAAAACTCAAAGGAATGTAAATGTAATGATATTTTCAAGTTTTAGATATCCAATGACCAAACCTATCATGGATGAGCTAAATTTACTATTGCCATTTTTTTAGCCATTCATTCAATAGAATAACGGCTAACAAGCCATAACTGTTACATTTCACAACCTATTTATATGTACATGCCATTAGTATACACTCATGGACCAAACACAAAATCTATGTGTCAATATACAAATCAACAAAATTTCCCCAAAGAACTGATAGTACAGGGATGAGACATATGACTCTACTACAAGATTCTAACTAGTAGCATATCCAACCTTTTGATAGCTACTGATCTCCTAGCTGCTCTGCACCTACACCACGACCTCGACCTCCTCATCCATGACCACCTAAAAAATTGTGGAACCCACAAAGTGAGACCAACGTCCTAGCGAGAGATATAACTCTTTGCCAATGTATATTATAAGCATGAAAAAATACTAGAGTAGAGAAGTAAAGAAGTAAATACTAGTTAAGCAATTTAAGTACTTGAAACTGAGCAGAAGAACCATTTATTCTTTTAAAAGGAATATGAAGAGCATATAAAAAAATAGTACAAGAAATAAGGCATCGAGTCATCCAATGTGATTTATATTGACCCACCACAAATATACTACATGGCTATTTTATTATAATGCCCTGAGGATTTGAGGCATACCACTCAAATCTAACAGACCACTGCTAAGTCAAAATCAGTACCATATACGATCAATGGAAGAGTCAAACTCCATGATCATCACTAGATTACTTGGTCTATTCAAGTCTGCAATGCAATGACATATCAGTCAAACTGCTAGACAACAACTTATAGTCAAATCTATTGTCCTATAGAGGCAACGACTCATAGTCAATGCTATGGTCTTGTAAAACAACTAGTCTGCCTTGGTACATGACACAACACTAGAGAATAGGCCCAGACTTGGTCGTTCTATAACAAGGTATTATACCACTAGAACATCAATTTAAGGATATAGGGAGTTACCTCCACTGATACCCTGCATATTCAATAATATGCGCTCTGAGTTTCTATAGGAGTTAATCATTTCACCATCAAGCTAGATAATGACATTGAAGATAGATCTGTGGTACAGGGAAATTACAAGATTAGGTCTTCACTTGATTAGATATTCAAATTGGGCATCTTTTAAATCAATAATTAAGTTACAACTTATTTACCCTAAATAAACTCTACAAAATTAAGGATAAGATACAAATTTAGAAGATATCAAACATATAAATTGAGAACTTGTCTCATCATCATATTACTATTGGATATCAATCCCTCAATTTATGCACACAGAACTTTTTGGGTCAATAGACCAATTCATACAACTCTTGCACTTTCAATATCAAAGTATGCCTCAACATTACTCATAATGACCACCCTGTATTACATAGGTATCAACATAGCATACTCGTAGCTATGATATTCATCTCACCTACAAGTTAGTTTATACAAGTAGGTTATAGAAAAAACAATCACATTGCAAATAATTTGAGTAATTTGAGTGCATACATCATATTATCACAAGATTAAGGTTAGGGTTCATATGTATCCAATTAGGGTTTAATTTCCGCCCTTAACCACCAAACCCTAATTCTACCACCATCCCACAATGTTAGAGAACACTAGGTTTAAGAACTATCATAAATGATTAGCCATCCTTAATCACATCACCATATGTAAACTATTGCACTATGTATTGATCATGTGCATGCATGTGTATACACAACTCACAACGCAGGGGTCTTGACCACCCTAACACACATGTCACGACCACTATAACCTATATGCCTCAACCCTTCACTCAAAAGTGCCACGACCGTGACACTTTCACATGGTCACAACCATTCTCTAAACATAGATGTCTCGACCCTCTATAACACATATATCTCATCATTACTCATAACTTGGTGTATCATATTTCTCACTCACTCATAGAGTCACAACCTACAATGCATGCAATAGGCATCTCTCCCTCAACAAGTGTAGGGCGTGTCTTTCCCGTAATAGGTGCAAAGTTGTAACGTGTGTAGCGTCTTGACCGCGATATGTTCAAGGTCACAAAACATGTAGCGTCTCTGTGGCATACAACTCATAAAAACATAATTAACTAATGCGGTAGCGTTCATCAAGCAGCGGATTAGCGAAAATCACTAAAAATTAAAACTTTTTGCAAAGAGATCCATTCATAGGAAAACTCTTTCATTCAGAACCAAAGTAAAACTTTACATCCTGGTTCATATATATACATCTCATGTACTTTTGCTTCTCGAGGAATACAAACATTAACTACTCTGTCTTAACTGTACACAGATAGTATAAAACCCTCGAGGCACTAAACGAAAATCTCGAAATCACTAACTACTACTCCGAGGACCTGAGAGTACAGAGACGACACATAGGACTCTATATACAATTGAACAGGACATGGCAGTCAATGTCTCCACCTGAGACTTCACTGCTGTCCCTGCTGTTGCTGTTGTTGTCCTTCACCTCCTAAAGGATTCCTGTCTCTTCGTCTGCATCCACCTAAAAATGTGGTTCCCACGGGGGTGAGACAATTATAAAAATTGTCCCAGCGAGAGATATAACTCTCCGCCAGAAACATTGTAATTGTAACTTAAGAAGATAAATATGAACAGAGAAATCATATTTATTTGACAGTAGGTACTTTAATGTCTAACAGATTAGAACATCATTCCATATCTGAAGCATTGCAGTTAAGATAGAATCAACATATCATTTATCCTTTAAGGGATATGAAGAACATGTATAACATCTATACAAACTATAGAATCATTACCACTGCATTAACTCTCATCAGGCTTAGATCATATAACTAAAGCCTGGCATTATTATTGTGGAGTCATGGCCTGTAGCCACACTCTTTTTACAAGGTGTTGGGATCTTAATCCCTCATTTCAACAATGGGCTTCCCATCCATTCTCAATTTCAAAACCATAACCGTGAAGTCATGGGTATTCAAATCCTTAGCTCATTACCTGAGCATTGTTACCTCTTTCTCAGGTAACTAACACCTTTAGGTCATCTGACCAAGATAAGTGTGATACTTGATACCCATTAACTCTCTTGCTATTTCTTACCAGACAACAAGATATATTATGGCACACAAGGCCCAATAATCAAATTCAAAATAATAAAACATCATAGCTCATACCTGGCTATGCTCATCATCTCATGATACCTGCATGGTTAGCACATATGATAGCAGCACATCAATTATCCATAAATATCATGCAAAAACAATGTATTGATAATTCAAGGGTATTACCCTTAATCCTTTACCAGGATTAGGATTTCCATCACACATCTCATGTATCAGTCATCCAATTATATTCGATTTATAACACAACAAGGTATACCAGTATTTGGAGTGTTGGATATGATATCTATCATATCTTGATGTATCACTTCCCTCAACACCATTAACTTTCTTGAGTACATATACTCAGCTTGTAATAGGGTATTACCCATCCTAATACTTTATGAACCAGTTTATCACATTCAACATGTAAAGTAGTGATCATCAGTCACTCACTTGGAATATACAACTATTACCATTACTATGGATTCATCCATAAGTCATGAATTAACAAAAAGACCATGATAGGTTCTTCTTTCAGAATAGTGATTGCATATAGAATCACCCATCATTAGGGGTTCATATCACATTGCCCATAATTAGGGTTTACTATTCATTTCCAATTATGGTTTCTCATAGAATCACCCTCAATTAGGGCTTCACATGGATACATCTTCAATTAGGGTTTCATATGTATGACTCATCAACTAGTGTCTCACATGAATACACCCTCAACTAGGGTTTCACATGGATGCACCCTCAACTAGGGTTTGAGTTCAATAACCCTATCAATTAGGGTTTATGTTCATATTTAGGGTTTCATGATCTCTTTGCTTAAGGATCATAACCCTTAATCACCACATGAATCATATTCATGTATGAATTCATGATATCAACTTCTTAACTTGATTAGGTCATATCAACTCTTCAGTCGAGTATATACAACTATGATTAACATAGTGCATCAAGTCATTGATCCTATAAGCAATTAGGGATTCATCCCTTAATTGGCACTTAATCACTTAGGTACTATTAGGGTTTCAACCATTGTACCTTCATTTATTACCATTACTAATCATCATTGGATCAATAGAACATTCATCATCTTAATTCCCAAAAATTCAATCACATTGGACCTCCATTACATAATGTATCCAATTGAATTAGGGTTTCCAATGTTGATTCCTTCAATCATTGGATTCATGGAATCAATCATCAATTGGACCTACCATCATACTTCAATTGAGTTTAATAGGTCAACCTTCAACTGATTTGACCCTCAATTGATCATCAATTAGGGTTTGATTCAATTGGATTAGGGATTGGAATCAATGAACCTTCAATATTCATCAATGTGTAACTAGTTACTTCATAACTATTGAACCACCATTCAAATGGGGTATGACCTGACCCCAAACGGTCCTGAGGTCGTTTGGATGACCTCCAAACGGTCTTGAGACCGTTTTCCCATCATATCACTCAAATCCAAGCAATCCAATTAGGGTTTGGTTCATTGAAGTACTCACCAAATCAGCAATCTATTGCAGATCAACTTGATATCTTTAGACCTTCAACTACTGAACTATACTCAACCCTAGACCTACAAACGGTCTTGGGTGACCACCAAACGGTCTTGAGACCGTTTGGATGAGCTCCAAACGGTCTTGAACCCGTTTGTCTCATCCAACCCTTGGACTTTAGTGAAAAATCATCATGGATTGGTCTATCGAGTTGATCAACAAATCAGCACTACATTGCAATATGATTAGTACCTTTAGACCTTCAATTGGTCAACTATACTTAACCCCAGACCTCAAAACGGTCTTGGGGGGATCCCCAAACGGTCTGGAACCCGTTTGGATGATCCCCAAACGGGTTTGAACCCGTTTGGGCTAATCAACCCAAAATCTCTAATTAACTCATTGGAATTTCAGCATTGTTTTCAATTAGGGTTTGACTAATTGAATAGCCTTCAAATCACGATTCCTTGGGAGTTAGCCCATTAAATTTGGTGAGTCATTAGCCAACATAATTAGGATCAATAATCCCAAACGGGCAACTCTTGGTCAACGCACTCAAACGGGTTTGAACCCGTTTTCCCAAGCAGGTAAAGTTAATCAGGTTGAAAATCAGCACTTAATCCAATTCGATTTTCCTAATTGATTAGCCTTCAACCTATGATTCCTTTTGAGTTAACCCCTAAAATTTGGAGGTTCATTAACCCACATCATTAAAAACAGGAATACCAAACGGTCAACGCTTGGGAAACTCACTCAAACAGGTTTGAACCCGTTTTCCCAAGCAGGTCAAGTTAATCAGGTTGAAAATCAGCACTTAATCCAATTAGGTTTTCCTAATTGATTAGCCTTCAACCTATGATTCCTTTTGAGTTAACCCCTCAAATTTTAAGGGTCATTAACCAACGTAATTATGAACAGTAATCCTAAACGGTAAACGCTTGGTCAACTCACTCAAACGGGTTTGAACCCGTTGTCCCAAGCAGGTCAAGTTAATCAGGTTGAAAATCAGCACTTAATCCAATTAGGTTTTCCTAATTGATTAGCCTTCAACATATGATTCCTTTTGAGGTAACCCCTAAAATTTGTAGGGTCATTAACCAACATAATTATGAACAGGAATCCCAAACGGTCAACGCTTGGTCAACTCACTCAAACGGGTTTGAACCCGTTTTCCCAAGCAGGTCAAGTTAATCAGGTTGATAATCAGCACTTAATCCAATTAGGTTTTCCTAATTGATTAGCCTTCAACCTATGATTCCATTTGAGTTAACCCCTAAAATTTGGAGGGTCATTATCCTAC
The DNA here is from genome assembly GCA_963693085.1 of Alisma plantago-aquatica. Taxonomy (NCBI): domain Eukaryota; kingdom Viridiplantae; phylum Streptophyta; class Magnoliopsida; order Alismatales; family Alismataceae; genus Alisma; species Alisma plantago-aquatica. The sequence goes on along the minus strand of OY856412.1, from coordinate 1,274,092,383 downwards.
ATAATTATGAACGTGATTCCCAAACGGTCAACACTTGGTCAACTCCTTCAAACGGGTTTGAACCCGTTTGCCACCAAACGGTTTGCAACCCGTTTGGTCACCAAATGGTTTTGATGAACCTGTTTGGTCCCAACCAATGAGATCGTTTTCTCCCACGATATTTGGTGAGGTGCTTGCTTATGATGATGTCATCATCATCTTCCTTCTTGCACCCAAGAACAGCAACCGTTCTTGATGGAAATTGCAGCAAAGAATCAAGTATGTATCAAATTGAAGAAATCAATCAACAAAGCATAGAAGATTGATGCAATAGCAATGTTTTAGGGTTTAAGTTATAAAACCCGCCTCCAATTGAGCTCCAAAGCTCCAATATCATGCCATTAATGGTGGATGAAGCTCTAGCAACTCCCCCTAGGCTTGTCCTCAAGCTTTTGATTGCAAACGTTGGCTAGGATTGAAGAGGAGATCGAAATAAGAAGGAATCCATGATTTATTTTTGATTTCCACCATGAAATCAAGGATAACGAAGGTCAAGGGCTTACCAACAGGTAGGGAGTCGTCCTCCTGCTCCTCTATAGCTCCTTGGTCGGTTTTGCAAGCAAAGGAAAGAAGGAAATCCGAAATAGCCTCTCAATTGATTTAGAAATGGCACTTTTATAAGGAAATTGATGAGAGAAAAAATGCATTATTAAAATGCATTAAATTCCAAAAATATGGCCGCCTCTTCCCCCTAAAATCCCTTACGGACGAGGCACCTTCCTTTTCCTTTAATTCTCCTTCATTATCCTCAATTTAAAGAAAAGCAAATTAAGCACCTTAATGCTTATTATATTAATATCCATATGTGAGTGGGTTTTCTTTTTCTTATAATAAGGTTAGTGGAATTTCACCTACTTAGGATATTTTCGTTCCTTATCTTGGCAAAGGAACGTACATCCTTATTCAAAATCAACCCAAAACATTTTGGTTGAAAGTCCTTCAATTATTTTTATTCATTTTTTCCCTAAATCAAATTAGGGTTTCACTTATGATTAAATCTTGATTATTTTAATATCAAGATTCTCTCCTCCAACTTGATTCAAATGAGGTGCCCCTCTCATTTTATTTGCTCTACATGATGCCAAGAAACATTAGAGACCTTATTGAAGTTGTAATTTGCATATTGAACCCTAGGTTTTGGGTAAATTGCACTTTACACCAAAACTGGATTTTAATGCACAACATTGTCCAACAAGCTCTATCTTGGTGTCCAAACTTGTAGAAACCTTACCACTACATCATATTCATTCTCATGGGGTCTCAACATCAGAGGAACATATTACCATGCAACATTTGTAATTTAACCCCTCAACTTGGGTAATTTGCACTTTGGTCCAAAATAAGCAAACATTGCTTCAACATTGTTCAAACAGGACCAAAATTGAAACATATGTTTCTCATAAGCCCTAATTACTTTTCCCAAGATAAGATTAAGAATCTACTCAAAATTATTAGGAAAAACATTTAGGGTTAATTCATAACCCAGGTCAGGGATGTTACAAATTATAAACCCCTAACAAGGATTTCGTCCCCAAAATCCCAGATAAAAGGAGGAACAGATTATTCATTAATCATGCCCTCAAGTCTCCACATATAATCTTAATATCATGGAGATATCATGAACTCTGTGATTCCACACAAAGCTCATTCATAGCTCAACCTCATCAATGTTTATGCAGATTATAAACCCCTAACATATGATGTCCATATTATTGAAAGGAAAAAGCATAAAAGAACATACTTCAATAATCACTCAAGAATACTTATCAAAAGGAAAAACACATATATCTAACAAAGATAATTTACTCAGTAATCTTTTAACAAACTCTTTGTAGTTGGGATTGCCACATATCTTTTCCCTTTTTGTTTAGGGTTGGAATTGCACAAAGCATCTTCCTATTATTGGAATTGCACAAAGCATCTTCCTTTGTTGGAATTGCACAAAGCATCTTCCTTTATTGGAATTGCACAAAGCATCTTCCTTTATTGGAATTGCACTAAGCATCTTCCTTTATTGGAATTGCACAGAGCATCTTCCTTTATTGGAATTGCACAAAGCATCTTCCTTTATTGGAATTGAACTAAGCATCTTCCTTTATTGGAATTGCCCAAAGCATCTTCCTTTATTGGAATTGCACAAAGCATCTTCCTTCATTGGAATTGCACAAAGCATCTTCCTTTATTGGAATTGCACAAAGCATCTTCCTTCATTGGAATTGCACAGAGCATCTTCCTTTATTGGAATTGCACAAAGCATCTTCCTTTATTGGAATTGCACTAAGCATCTTCCTTTATTGGAATTGCCCAAAGCATCTTCCTTTATTGGAATTGCACAAAGCATCTTCCTTTATTGGAATTGCACAAAGCATCTTCCTTTATTGCAATTGCACAAAGCATCTTCCTTTATTGGAATTGCACAAAGCATCTTCCTTTATTGGAATTGCACAAAGCATCTTCCTTTATTGGAATTGCACAAAGCATCTTCCTTTATTGGAATTGCACTGAGCATATTCCTTTATTGGAATTGCACAAAGCATCTTCCTTTATTGGAATTGCACTAAGCATCTTCCTTTATTGGAATTGCACTAAGAATCTTCCTTTATTGGAATTGCACAAAGCATCTTCCTTTATTGGAATTGCACAAAGCATCTTCCTTTATTGGAATTGCACTAAGCATCTTCCTTTATTGGAATTGCACTAAGCATCTTCCTTTATTAGAATTGCACAAAGCATCTTCCTTTATTGGAATTGCACAAAGCATCTTCCTTTATTAGAATTGCACTAAACATCTTCCTTTATTGGTTCCATATTTCTTATTTCATGATACTCATTAGATTGTATCAGAATGACTGCTTGATCAGGGCAATCAAAAAGATATCAATCTAAGAGTTTCCATACTTACTTTTTCATCAATAGTTGTATACCTGGACAGGGTTTACAAATACTGAGATCAAGTAGTATGCACTTACATGCTATCATATTCCTTGCTTTTCATATCATTATACACACAAGATTTTCCATTTCCTAGATTTTCCTCCAGGTATCATTTCTAAATCTCATCTTTTAACATACAGATAAGAGAGATTATAAAACATTTTAAGGAACATTGAGTAAGATATAAGTTCTCATCTCCCTTGTGTCCTTATAGGACTAGTCAAAAGAATTCAAAAACAACTACTTTCATATTTTTAACACATAGAATCAGAAAATGAAATATCAAAATGACTTTATTTCCTCTGACCTGCCTAGGACGTCTGTCCACGTCCTCTATTGTTACTAGGAAACTGCCTCCTTTGTGATTCTTGTTGACTCTACCCCTGAGGTTGAGTCATCATTGGATTCTCGTATGGACAATCCCTTGCTGGATGTCCCTGTTGTCTACATTGATAGCAGACCCTGGTCGCAAAATAGGGTCGGTGAGATCCAGTTCTCGATGTTGATGCTATATCGGGGGCTCTTCTTGGATCATTACTATGATCCCCATCTCTACTTCGCATCCATTGTGTCTGAGTATGGAATCTTGATGGTGCCGTCGATACAGAAAATCTCGGCTTCTTAAAACTTTCAGACTTTTGTTTTTGAGTCTGACTATACACCTTCTTGTTACTAGTCTGTCGTTTCTCAATTTTAGACCTCTCTATCCTCCTTACTGATTCCACAAAGGTGGCAAACCTCTCCCTGTTCTCTAAAGCAGACACAGAAGTGGTCAGTTCAGCGTTCAACCCCTTCTCAAAATGCCGAATTCTTTCCTCATCACTAACTGCCATTTGCGGACAAAACCGTAATAAATCCATGAACTTAGCTTCATATTCACTAATGTTCATCTGTCCTTGTTCAATCCTCTCAAATTGAGATATCTTCTCATCTAGATACGTCTTAGGGAAGTATCTACTGACAAATTCTCGTCGAAATACCTCCCATCCAATTTCTTCACCTGGTCTCTTATCCTCCTCTATCATCCACCAATGACCAGCACTTCCTTTTAATAAGTATACAACATGTCTTACTTTTTCAGCTTCAGGAATATCAAGGATCCAAAAAGCCTTTTCTAGCTCTGTCAGCCACAGATCAACATCTGCTGGATCAGATGTACCAGCATAATCTATGGCTCCAACCCGGAGAAGTCTCTCAAAAGTCTTGTCGGGTCCATAACCCTCATAATGGGTTGGTACCCTAGGTACAGGTGGTGGTATCCTGTCTGCCATATGTGTAATGGCTGTCAGGAATTTCTCAAATAAAGCATGAAGGGCTGGATTTTCTATCACAGTTGGGTCAATCTGAGGTTGTTCAGGTGCAGGCCCTTCCCTATCCTGGTCTCTTGCACCTCCTCTTGGTGCAGCAGTGCTGCCCTCAGCAGCATGTTCTTCATGTTGTCCAGACATCTTCAAGTTCTTCTTCTCCTATGTGAGAAGAAGATACTATCAGATAAACCGGAAGACACTTAGAACAGACTCTACAACCTTAGTCATATGTCTCTGTAGACTCAGCGAACCTAGAGCTCTGATACCACTAAATTGTGGCATACAACTCATAAAAACATAATTAACTAATGCGGAAGCGTTCATCAAGTAACGGATTAGCGAAAATCACTAAAAATTAAAACTTTTTGCAAAGAGATCCATTCATAGGAAAACTCTTTCATTCAGAACCAAAGTAAAACTTTACATCCTGGTTCATATATACATCTCATGTACTTTTTCTTCTCGAGGAATACAAACATTAACTACTCTGTCTTAACTGTACACAGATAGTATAAAACCCTCGAGGCACTAAACCAAAATCTTGAAATCACTAACTACTACTCCGAGGACCTGAGAGTACAGAGACGACACATAGGACTCTATATACAACTGAACATGACATGGCAGTCAATGTCTCCACCTGAGACTTCACTGCAGTCCCTGCTGTTGTTGTTGTTGTCCTTCACCTCCTGAAGGATTCATGTCTCTTCGTCCGCGTCCACCTAAAAATGTGGTTCCCACGGGGGTGAGACAATTATAAAAATAGCCCCAGCGAGAGATATAACTCTCCGCCAGAAACATTATTATTGTAACTTAAGAAGATAAATATGAATAGAGACATCATATTTATTTGACAGGAGGTGTAACACCCCTGACCTGGGTTATAACCTAACCCTGGAAGTTTTGTCTAAATATGTAATTACATACTTGTGAACACTCCCTGGCATGTAACTAAGTTCCTCAGGAACATTTACTTTCAATTTTGCTCCTTTTTGTATAAAGTTGTAGCATTATGTTGTATGCAGGGACCTATGTGCAAATTACTTAGTTTAAGGGTTCAACTTGCAATTTTGACAAAATGAGATGTATCTATGATGTTGAAACATCATGACGATGCCTATGATGAAGTTTGAGGGATTTCCCAAGCTTGAGCACCAAGGTGCAGCTGTGGAATCAATCCCCATGCTTAGAAACCCTAATTTGGGGTAAAGTGCAATTTACCCAAATTGAGGGGTCCAACTTGTAATTCTTAATATCTAGAACATCTTTTATGACTCTTGTCATCATTTAGAGTAGAAATGATGAAAGGGGCACATCAAAGATTGATCAGATAAGAAAAGATGATCTTTGTAGTGAAAAACACCTAAATTAGGTATGAAAGCTTTCAAGTGTATACCCTAGTTGTAGGTTGGCTTCTTTTACCCTTAGATCTTGAGATTTCATGAGATTTGCATAAGGATAGATAGGTTTGGACGTGCCCTTGAGAAAGGAGGGACCTAGATGTGATTTCCAATCTTGTGAGGTCCTTAGGGTGTAAAAGGGGCTAAAGTATATAAGCCACTTCTTTACAAGATAAGTGAACGATCTTTCTTTCTCTTCATTCTCTTCTTCTCTTGATCAAACGACAAAGGATAGCTCTGGAGCTCAGGGGGACGACCAACCTGTTCTAGGTAAGAGAACACCACCTTCTAGCTCGAATTCATGGAGGAATTCACTTTCTAAGGTTGGTTTTGTGGTTAGCTTACTTAGTTTTCTTGTTCTAGCCAACCAAACCAACGTTTCCTTGGAGATTTCACCCCTGAACAAGTTGTGGAAGCTCAAGGACGCCATTAAAGCTTGGAGCTTGAAGGCTTGGAGCTCTAAGATCAACCTTTAGGCGGGTTTTATAACTCTAAACTCTTGCTTTATATGTATGCTTAATTCTTGCAATTTACTTGGTAAATTCTCCTTCTACCACCCTTCTTCCTTGCACGTTTGCAAGAAAATCAGTGGAGGAACCGACCTTGCTAGAGGTTGAAGATGAGGGGCGTGATTCCCTATGTTACTTTTTCAAACGACCTTGGACCCTTTTGGTCCAAACGGTTGCAAACCGTTTGGGCTCAAACGGTTTCAAACCGTTTGCTCTCAAACTGTCTTGCAAGACCGTTTGGATTGAAACGGTCTCAAGACCATTTGAAAGAGTTGACCAAGGGACGACTGTTTGAGGGTCTGTTCCTAATATATTGAATTTCATCTCTGCAAAGAATCAAAGTCTAATTCTTAACCAATTGGGAGTTGAAGGCACTTCAACATGGAAACCCTAATCGGGTCAAAAGTGCTGATTTGAAACATAGATCTTGTTGAGTTTTGGGTTGAAGGACCCAAACGGTCTCAAGACCGTTTGGGGATTCCTCCAAACGGTCCTAAGACCGTTTGGGCACAACCCAAGACCGTTTAAAGGTCTAGGGTTGAGTTAATCTAATGGTTTGAGGGTCCAATTGTAGGAAATTGATGAATTGATGAAAATTGCTGATTTTGACCTAATTGGACTTCAACCCTAGTCACAACGACTTGGATTTTGGTCAAACTTTGGGCAAACGGTCTCAAGACCGTTTGGATGATGTCCAAACGACCTCAAGACCGTTTGGGCCAAGTTTGAGCCCAATTGGAGGTCAATTGATAGGTTCAACCTTGAATTGATTCACCTTGTTGAACATTGATGACCAACCGACTTGAAACCCTAATTGAGAACGATTGAACCCTAATTGGCTTGCAATTGAGGGTCAATTTGATGTCTAATTGACTAAGGATAACCCTAATTGACTCAATTTATAAGGGGTTAACATAACTTTGACCAATTGAGGGCTTCAACCAACACTTTCATGAACATTGGTAACCTTTGAACCACTTTGGAGGTCCAAACGGTTTGAGCCCATTTGGACCAAACGGTCTCAAGACCGTTTGAGACCAAACGGTCTCAAGACCGTTTGGGGCCAAACGGTCTCAAGACCGTTTGGGCTCAAACGACCTAAGGATCGTTTGGTCCAATCGATCTCAAGTAAATTTGATCAAACGGTTTCAAACCGATTGAAGCTCCAAACGGTTTGGAAAGTCAACCCTTCCAAATGGTCTCAAGACCGTTTGGATCCAAACGGTCTCAAGACCGTTTGGGGCCAAACGGTCTCAAGACCGTTTGGGTGGTTGAAACCGTTTGAAGGTTGAAACCGTTTGGAGATGATTGGTGATGGTTTGTACTTAACCATTTGATGGTGTAACTAGTTCAATGGTGATCTAAACTAAACCCTAAAGGTAACCTAGGTCATTAAGGGACTATGTGATTAGTGAGTTAACCCATGAGGGAGATCATGAGGCAAATTACCAAAATACCCTTGAGGGGTCTAAAGGGGTAAAACCTTGTTCTAATCAAACCCTAATCACATGATGATGATGTTTTGGCTTATGTTAGTCAATAGAGACTTAACTCAACCTGATCTAGAGTGGTGTTATCACCATCTACTAGTGAGAGGAGAGAGAAAGTATCCTAAGAGAGAGAAAGTATCCTAGAGAGAGAAAGTACCCTTTTTAAGGTGGAAACTCAAGTGAGATACTTCAATTACACATGAGTGTGCATGATTAGGGGATGATTCACTTATGTGAGATCAAGGAAACCCTAATTATGATATCCAATGATTCTTAATCTTATTTAAGAGCTTTAATGATGATGTTTCTCTTACATGATGATGTAATGAGTACAATTCACCATAGAGTGAATAGTAAACCCTAATTTTAGGGTATTGACATGAAAGATGAATAGTAAACCCTAATTGTTGAATTGCTTACTATTATCAGTTGATTTAACCATGCAGGTTATTATGAGATGATGGTCACATCCAGGTATGGAATATCATGTTATATTCATTGAAAGCATGTCTTAAGCTTTATGAATAGTGAACCATCTTGATGCACTGCTAAGTGACATCTATTGTGATTTATGGGTTGTAAGAGCCATAAATACCATCAGGGTCATGCTTGACAGATGACTTATGATGAAATGACTGGGATTGATGATGAAAGGAGTTAGGCCTGTTACATTCTAGTATTCTCATTTATAGCTGTTGTGCTATTGTTATTGTTTGAAGTACAATGTTTACAGAATACTAAATGTACCTAACTAATCAAGTGAAATGTAGAGCCCTGATCATAGACCCATCATTGTCAGAGTCTAAATGATGGTGAAACAGGTTTTCCCCAGGGAACTCCTGGATCACATACTTTTGAGTATGTGGGGTACATGGATGTGTAGAACCTTACATCCTAGTGTAGGTATTTGATGTAGATTCATGTAGTCCGTCATACTTTCACTAAAAGAGAAAGGGTGAGAGGATTTGATGTAGATTCTAGTAGTCCATCAAACCCCACCACAAAGTCCAAAAGGTGAGATGTATCTCTACACTCCCTTAAAGACACAAACATCGCATCGGTGAAAGATAAACAAGAAATCTTCCGATGGCGAAGAGGGTACAGAATGCCACTGTAACTCTAAAAATAGCGAAGGTCCAGTTTACCCTGGAGAGCTATTATTAAAGGACATCCCGCCAGATGTCTATCAAACAATCCTCTAACTGACTGAGGAAGATGAGGTCATAAGAATCCGGCTCTTTTAATGACATATGTATGATACTGATGTGACTTCTTAGCGATCAGTTGGAGTATGAGTGGTAAGCCTCATCTCCACAGGGCATAACAATAATGTTTGTAAAACATAATCAACAGCGTAGTATATCTGTTAGAGTTATCTACGAGTTATTTGATTGATGTTACCTTGAATAGTATAGATGTTCTCATATTTTAATATTGATTGAACTCTTGCTTAACATCAAAACTGCTAGTGAATACCTTGAAGGATTTTATTGCTTTAGTTATTCCCTACTTTACTTATAAAGCTTCTAGTGGAGAGTTATAACTCTCGCTGGGGCAATTATGTATAATTGTCTCACCCTGTAGACTTCTACTTTTTAGGTGGTCGTCGAAGATGGAGGAACAAGAACACAGGTGGCCAATCCCAACAACAGCAGCATCAGGAGCAGTAAATCTCAGGTGGAGATTCAGCCTGCTTTATGGTGTAGTATAGAGTCAGTCCTATGTGTCCTCTGTACTCTCAGGTCCTGGAGTGTTTTGAGTATGAACTCTTGAGAGATTTTGTATCATGTTGTATATAATTACTCAAGAGGTATTTTTGTCAGTGATGTAAAGAGTTAAATCCTTTTTCTATGGAAAAGGTTTGTGGTTTCAAGCTCTTGTCTCGAAAAGTTTTAATTTTCCGTGATTTTTGTCTTCCGCTGTTTATCGATTGCTTCCGCACATGTTTAAATCGGGATTAATTCATGGTTTGGAGATTGGAGCCCACAATTAAGTGGTATCAGAGCTCTAGGTTCTCCGAGTCTACAGAGGCATAGGACATAGGAAGTCAAGTCTATCTTTAGTATTCCTTCCTTATCTAATAGAATCTTCTACTCCTCAGGAGAAGAAGATACTTAAGAATGTCAGAGCCACATGATGAGAACGTGGTAGAAAGTAGTGCTAGTACACCTCAAGGCGGTGCAGGAGTACCAGAAAGGGAACAGCTTGTATCGGAACAACTTAGAGAGCCACCTCAGTTTGACCCAGCTGACATGGGTAACCCAGTAGTCCAGACAATGTTTGGGCAGTTCATGACTGCCATGACACACATAACCGACAGGTTGCCTATGCCTGCACCTAGGACACCTGTCCAACCAGAGGGGCAAGGTATCGGGAAGACGTTCGAGCGACTACGTCATGTCGGAGCTACTGAGTACCATGGGACTGCTGACCCCGCAGATGCTGATCTGTGGTTGACAGAACTGGAGAAGGCTTTTAGGATCCTCAATATCCCTGAAGCTGAGAAGGTTAGACATGCTGTCTATCTTCTCAAAGGAAGTGCTGGTCACTGGTGGACCATGGAAGAGCAGAAGAGACCTGGAATAGAGATCTCGTGGGAAGATTTTCGGCGGGAATTTGTCCAAAGATATTTCCCAAAGACCTTCCTAGATGAGAAGATCTCTCAGTTTGAGAGACTAAGGCAGGGAGTCATGAACATTAGCGAGTACGAAGCTAAGTTCATGGAGTTGTTGCGGTTTTGTCCGCACATGGCTGCCACAGAAGAAGAGAGAATCAGAAGGTTCGAGAAGGGGTTGAATGCTGACATGACTACCCCAGTGTCTGCCCTAGAAAACCGAGAAAGATTCTCTACCTTCGTTGAGTCAGTCCGAAGGATAGAGAGATCTGTGGTTGAGAAGAGGCAAACCCAGAAGAGGTATCCACAGTTCCAGGGTTCTTCATCTATGGACTTTAAGAAGTCTAGATCCTCTGTACCCAACCCTCCACCATCTAGATCTAGTTCTCAGACTCAGTGGTCTCCAAGTAGAGGTAGAGGAAGAGGACAACCACCTCGGGAGACACAGAGTTCTGCATCAATGTCTGCCACTGGACCACAAAGACCACAAGAAAGAAGCTGCTACAACTGTGGCAAAGTGGGACATTTGATGAAGGACTGTCGATCTAGGCCTGTCAGTGTGACACAGCCTCCGAGACAAGGACAACAGGGATCACAGGGAGGACAATCTCAAGGAACAGGTCGAGGACGCGGGCAAGCGTCTCAAGCTGGATCATCAGCACCACCTCAATAACAAGCTACAGCGAGGTTCTATGCTATGAACCCACCAGAGGCAGTGGTCAATCCACAAGTGGTGACAGGTCAGATGGAACTTTTATATTTTGATATGTCTAAATCTTGTGTAGTATCTGTTCTGATTGATCCGGGTGCTACGCACTCTTTCATCACTCGAAGAGTGATTCGTAACTGCAATATGACAACTAGTCATAGGGCAGATAGGATGTTGTTGTAGACTCCGTTGAGTGGGTCTGCTGTTCTGCAAGAAGTATGCTCTCCATGCGTACTCTTCTTTTCTAAACATCGCATTCAAGTGGACCTTATATCGCTTGATATGCAAGGATTTGATATAATCCTAGGGATGGATACCTTGGAAAGGTATCGAGTTGTCTTGGATTGTGAATCCAAGTTGGTAGTGTTTGCTGATGAAAGCAACACATGGATCTTTCAAGGTGAAAGAACGATTTTTCCCACCTGTCTTGTATCAGCTATGGTTGCTGATAAGTTGATGAGGCAAGGATGTTATGCATTCTTGGCCCATGTTGTAGATGTTACGAAGAAGATTCCCAACCCTGCTGAAGTTCCAATAGTTAGGGAATTCGAGGATGTGTTTCCCGAAGAACTTCCTGGTATACCACCACCTCGGGATATTGGTTTTGAGATCAATTTGGTCCCAGATATGAAACCCATAGCCCAGACTCCGTATAGGATGGCGCCTGTCGAGATGGCAGAACTCAAGAAACAGCTACAAGAGTTACTTGAGAAGGGTTTCATTCGACCGAGTACCTCACCTTGGGGTGCTCCGGTCTTGTTTGTTAAAAAGAAAGATGGATCGATGCGATTGTGCATTGATTATAGACAACTCAATAAAGTAACAATAAAGAATAAGTATCCTTTGCCGAGGATTGATGATATTTTCGACCAGTTGCGTGGTGCAACAGTCTTTTCCAAGATAGACTTAAGGTCTGGATATCATCAACTCCGCATTAAGGACAGTGACATATCCAAGTCTGCCTTTAGGACAAGATATGGTCACTATGAGTTCACGGTTATGTCGTTTGGACTAACCAATGCACCAGCTGCATTCATGGAACTCATGAATAGAGTCTTCCGACCCTTTCTTGATCAGTGTGTTGTTGTCTTCATAGATGACATACTGATTTATAGTAAGGATGCTCAGCAGCATGAGCAGCACCTTCACCAAACTTTGACCTTGCTAAGAGAACATAAGCTATACGCTAAGTTTAGCAAGTGTGAGTTCTGGTTATCTGAAGTATCCTTCCTTGGACATGTGGTATCTGCCTCGGGAATTCGTGTTGACCCTACAAAGGTAGAATCTGTTCTGTAGTGGGAACAACCAAAGACACCGACGGAGATTAGATGTTTCTTGGGGTTAGCTGGTTATTATCGAAGGTTTATCAAGAATTTCAGTTCTATAGCCTTACCTTTGACCAAGTTAACCCGGAAGGATGTTCCTTTTGCTTGGAGTGATAAGTGTCAACAGTCTTTTCAGCTGTTGAAGGAGAGGTTGACAAGTGCACCTGTGCTTGTGTTACCTGAGCAAGGAAAGGAATATATAATCTTTTGTGATGCCTCCAAGAATGGACTTGGATGTGTGTTGATGCAGGATAAACAAGTGATTTCTTTTGCTTCCCGACAGCTTAAGAAACACGAGGAGAATTATCCGACACACGATCTAGAGTTAGCTGTTGTGGTCCATGCCTTGAAAATCTGGAGACATTATCTTTACGGAGAGACCTTCCAGATTTTCAGACCACAAGAACCTTAAGTACATCTTCACTCAGCATGAGCTTAATATGAGGCAACGTCGCTGGATGGAGTTAATCAAGGACTACGATTGTACAATTGATTACCATCCGGGCAAAGCCAATGTGGTTGCTGATGCCTTGAGTAGGAAATCAGCAACATCAACCATGGATAGGGCACAACTAAGTTCCTTAGTATGCTCTAGAAGAGATATGCTTATCTCTTTAAGGCAAGACAATGTGCAGTTGAAGGCATCATTGTTAGCTGGTTTGTTAGCTGAGATGCAGATTAAACCCACCTTAAGAGAGCAGATAAAGGAGGCACAACAAGTAGATGTTGTAGTTCAGCAGTTTAGATCTGAGCTTGGTGATGAGAAGCGAGAAGGTTTTCATGAGTCAGATGACCAGGTGGCATGCTACCATGGAAGGATGATAGTGCCAGATGTGGATAACCTGAGGAAGTTAGTTCTGGAGGAAGCTCATTCTTCAATGTATGCTATGCATCTGGGGAGCACCAAGATGTATCGAAACTTGAAAGATATGTATTGGTGGCCTGGAATGAAGAAGGATGTAGCTGAGTTTGTTCTGAGGTGTCCTGTGTGTCACCAGGTCAAGGCTGAGCACCAGAAACCTACAGGAACAATGCAACCCTTACCCATACCACAGTGGAAGTGGGACCATGTGACCATGGACTTTGTTGTTAGCCTACCTAGGACAAACAAAGGACATGATTCCATTTGGGTAGTTGTTGATAGGTTGACAAAGACAACACATTTCTTACCTATCAAAACAACCTATTCTGTTGAAAGGTTATCCCAGTTATATGTTCAAGAGATAGTGTGTTTGCACGGAGTCCCTGTCACTATAGTTTCTGACAGAGGTCCCCAGTTTACAAGTCGCTTTTGGGAACAGTTACACAGAGCCCTAGGCACCAAGCTAAGGTTTAGTACAGCCTTTCATCCCCAGACTGATGGACAGTCAGAAAGGACTATACAGACCTTAGAAGATCTGTTGAGAGCATGTGTTCTCCAATTTACCGAGAGTTGGGATCTACATCTACGCTTGATAGAGTTTGCCTATAACAATAGCTATCAGCATAACATTGATATGGCACCATATGAAGCCTTATATGGTAGGCGTTGTAGATCACCCTTGTGTTGGTATGAAACTGGTGAGCACCAGTTGTTAGGCCCTGATCTTGTGCAGCAAACTACAAAAAAGATTAAAGTAATACAACAACAGCTTAAGACTGCACAAGATAGGCAGAAATCGTACGCTGATAAACGTCGTAGACCCCTAGAGTTCCAGGTTGGAGACAGAGTGTATCTCAAGGTCTCACCTTGGAAAGGAGTCCTTCGTTTTGGAAGGAAAGGAAAGTTAGCTCCTAGATTTATGGGACCTTATCCAATTGTTGAAAGAGTTGGAAAAGTGGCCTATAGACTAGAGTTACCTCAGGAGCTGCAGAAGCTGCACCCTGTGTTTCACATTTCCATGCTGAGGAAATGTCACCCAGACACTGAGTCAGTTCTACAACCTATGGAAGTAGAATTGAATGAAGATATAACGTATGAGGAGGGACCAGTGTCAATCCTCGATAACAGAACTAAAAAGTTAAAGAAGAAGGATATAAGCCTTGTGAAAGTCCTCTGGAACCATCATGGTGTTGAAGAAGCCACTTGGGAACTAGAGGATGAGATGAGAAGAAAATATCCTGCTCTTTTCTTATAATATGCTTTATCGATTTCGGGGACGAAATCCTTTTGAAGGGGTAAAGAATTTGTAACACCCCTGACCTGGGTTATAACCTAACCCTGGAAGTTTTGTCTAAATATGTAATTATATACTTGTGAACACTCCCTGGCATGTAATTATGTTCCTCAGGAACATTTACTTTCAATTTTGCTCCTTTTTGTATAAAGTTGTAGCATTATGTTGTATGTAGGGACCTATGTGCAAATTACTCAGTTTAAGGGTTCAACTTGCAATTTTCACAAAATGAGATGTATATCTGATGTTGAAACATCATGAGGATGCCTATGATGAATTTTGAGGGATTTCCCAAGCTTGAGCACCAAGGTGTAGCTGTGGAAGCAATCCCCATGCTTAGAAACCCTAATTTGGGGTAAAGTGCAATTTACCCAAATTGAGGGGTCCAACTTGTAATTCTTAATATCTAGAACATCTTTTATGACTCTTGTCATCATTTAGAGTAGAAATGATGAAAGGGGCACATCAAAGATTGATCAGATAAGAAAAGATGATCTTTGTAGTGAAAAACACCTAAATTAGGTATGAAAGCTTTCAAGTGTATACCCTAGTTGTAGGTTGTCTTCTTTTACCCTTAGATCTTGAGATTACATGAGATTTGCATAAGGATAGATAGTTTTGGACGTGCCCTTGAGCAAGGAGGGACCTAGATGTGATTTCCAATCTTGTGAGGTCCTTAGGGTGTAAAAGGGGCTAAAGTATATAAGCCACTTCTTTACAAGATAAGTGAACGATCTTTCTTTCTCTTCATTCTCTTCTTCTCTTGCTCAAACGACCAAGGATAGCTCTGGAGCTCAGGGGGACGACCAACCTGTTCTAGGTAAGAGAACACCACCTTCTAGCTCGAATTCATGGAGGAATTCACTTTCTAAGGTTGGTTTTGTGGTTAGCTTACTTAGTTTTCTTGTTCTAGCCAACCAAACCAACGTTTCCTTGGAGATTTCACCCGTGACCAAGTTGTGGAAGCTCAAGGACGCCATTAAAGATTGGAGCTTGAAGTCTTGGAGCTCTAAGATCAACCTTTAGGTGGGTTTTATAACTCTAAACTCTTGCTTTATATGTATGCTTAATTCTTGCAATTTACTTGGTAAATTCTCCTTCTACCACCCTTCTTCCTTGCACGTTTGCAAGCAAATCAGTGGAGGAACCGACCTTGCTAGAGGTTGAAGATGAGGGGCGTGATTCCCTATGTTACTTTTTCAAACGACCTTGGACCCTTTTGGTCCAAACGGTTGCAAACTGTGTGGGTTCAAACGGTTTCAAACCGTTTGCTCTCAAACGGTCTTGCAAGACCGTTTGGATTGAAACGGTCTCAAGACCGTTTGAAAGAGTTGACCAAGGGACGACCGTTTGAGGGTCTGTTCCTAATATATTGAATTTCATCTATGCAAAGAATCAAAGTCTAATTCTTAACCAATTGGGAGTTGAAGGCACTTCAACATGGAAACCCTAATCGGGTCAAAAGTGCTGATTTGAAACATAGATCTTGTTGAGTTTTGGGTTCAAGGACCCAAACGGTCTCAAGACCGTTTGGGGATTCCTCCAAACGGTCCTAAGACCGTTTGGGCACAACCCAAGACCGTTTGAAGGTCTAGGGTTGAGTTAAGCTAATGGTTTGAGGGTCCAATTGTAGGAAATTGATGAATTGATGAAAATTGCTGATTTTGACCTAATTGGACTTCAACCCTAGTCAAAACGACTTGGATTTTGGTCAAACTTTGGGAAAACGGTCTCAAGACCGTTTGGATGATGTCCAAACGACCTCAAGACCGTTTGGGCCAAGTTTGAGCCCAATTGGAGGTCAATTGATAGGTTCAACGTTGAATTGATTCACCTTGTTGAACATTGATGACCAACCGACTTGAAACCCTAATTGAGAACGATTGAACCCTAATTGGCTTGCAATTGAGGGTCAATTTGATGTCTAATTGACTAAGGCTAACCCTAATTGACTCAATTTATAAGGGGTTAACATAACTTTGACCAATTGAGGGCTTCAACCAACACTTTCATGAACATTGGTAACCTTTGAACCACTTTGGAGGTCCAAACGGTTTGAGCCCATTTGGACCAAACGGTCTCAAGACCGTTTGGGCTCAAACGACCTCGGGATCATTTGGTCCAATCGATCTCAAGAAAATTTGATCAAACGGTTTCAAACTGATTGAAGCTCCAAACGGTTTGGAAAGTCAATCCTTCCAAACGGTCTTCACCTCCAAACGGTCTCAAGACCGTTTGGGTGGTTGAAACCGTTTGGAGATGATTGGTGATGGTTTGTACTTAACCATTTGATGGTGTAACTAGTTCAATGGTGATCTAAACTAAACCCTAATGGTAACCTAGGTCATTAAGGGACTATGTGATTAGTGAGTTAACCCATGAGGGAGATCATGAGGCAAATTACCAAAATACCCTTGAGGGGTCTAAAGGGGTAAAACCTTGTTCTAATCAAACCCTAATCACATGATGATGATGATGTTTTGGCTTATGTTAGTCAATATAGACTTAACTCAACCTGATCTAGAGTGGTGTTATCACCATCTACTAGTGAGAGGAGAGAGAAAGTATCCTAAGAGAGAGAAAGTATCCTAGAGAGAGAAAGTACCCTTTTAAGGTGGAAACTCAAGTGAGATACTTCAATTACACATGAGTGTGCATGATTAGGGGATGATTCACTTATGTGAGATCAAGGAAACCCTAATTATGATATCCAATGATTCTTAATCTTATTTAAGAGCTTTAATGATGATGTTTCTCTTACATGATGATGTAATGAGTACAATTCACCATAGAGTGAATAGTAAACCCTAATTTTAGGGTATTGACATGAAAGATGAATAGTAAAACCTAATTGTTGAATTGCTTACTATTATCAGTTGATTTAACCATGCAGGTTATTATGAGATTATGGTCACATCCAGGTATCGAATACCATGTTATATTCATTGAAAGCATGTCTTAAGCTTTATGAATAGTGAACCATCTTGATGCACTGCTAAGTGACATCTATTGTGATTTATGGGCTGTAAGAGCCATAAATACCATCAGGGTCATGCTTGACAGATGACTTATGATGAAATGAATGGGATTCATGATGAAAGGAGTTAGGCCTGTTACATTCTAGTATTCTCATTTATAGCTGTTGTGCTATTGTTATTGTTTGAAGTACAATGTTTACAGAATACTGAATGTACCTAACTAATCAAGTGAAATGTAGAGCCCTGATCATAGACCCATCATTGTCAGAGTCTAAATGATGGTGAAACACGTTTTCCCCAGGGAACTCCTGGATCACATACTTTTGAGTATGTGGGGTACATGGATGTGTAGAACCTTACATCCTAGTGTAGGTATTTGATGTAGATTCATGTAGTCCGTCATACTTTCACTAAAAGAGAAAGGGTGAGAGGATTTGATGTAGATTCTAGTAGTCCATCAAACCCCACCACAAAGTCCAAAAGGTGAGATGTATCTCTACACTCCCTTAAAGACGCAAACACCGCATCGGTGAAAGATAAACAAGAAATCTTCCGATGGCGAAGAGGGTACAGAATGCCACTGTAACTCTAAAAATAGCGAAGGTCCAGTTTACCCTGGAGAGCTATTATTAAAGGACATCCCGCCAGATGTCTATCAAACAATCCTATAACTGACTGAGGAAGATGAGGTCATAAGAATCCGGCTCTTTTAATGACCTATGTATGATACTGATGTGACTTCTTAGCGATCAGTTGGAGTATGAGTGGTAAGCCTCATCTCCACAGGGCATAACAATAATGTTTGTAAAACATAATCAACAGCGTAGTATATATGTTAGAGTTATCTACGAGTTATTTGATTGATGTTACCTTGAATAGTATAGATGTTCTCATATTTTAATATTGATTGAACTCTTGCTTAACATCAAAACTACTAGTGAATACCTTGAAGGCTTTTATTGCTTTAGTTATTCCCTGCTTTACTTATGAAGCTTCTAGTGGAGAGTTATAACTCTCGCTGGGGCAATTATGTATAATTGTCTCACCCCGTAGACTTCTACTTTTTAGGTGGTCGTCGAAGACGCAGGAACAAGAACACAGGTGGCCAATCCCAACAACAGCAGCATCAGGAGCAGTAAATCTCAGGTGGAGATTCAGCCTGCTTTATGGTGTAGTATAGAGTCAGTCCTATGTGTCCTCTGTACTCTCAGGTCCTGGAGTGTTTTGAGTATGAAATCTTGAGAGATTTTGTATCATGTTGTATATAATTACTCAAGAGGTATTTTTGTCAGTGATGTAAAGAGTTAAATCCTTTTTCTATGGAAAAGGTTTGTGGTTTCAAGCTCTTGTCTCGAAAAGTTTTAATTTCCCGTGATTTTTTTCTTCCGCTGTTTATCGATTGCTTCCGCACATGTTTAAATCGGGATTAATTCGTGGTTTAGAGATCGGAGCCCACAGGAGGTACTTTAATGTCTAACAGATTAGAACATTATTCCATATCAGAAGCATTGCAGTTAAGATAGAATCAACATATCATTTATCCTTTAAGGAATATGAAGAACATGTATGACATCTATACAAACTACAGAATCATTACCACTGCATTAACTCTCATCAGGATTAGATCATATAACTAAAGACTGGCATTATTATTGTGGAGTCATAGCCCGTAGCCACACTCATTTCACAAGGTGTTGGGATCTTAATCCCTCATTTCAACACTGGGCTTCCCATCCATTCTCAATTTCAAAACCATCACCATGAAGTCATGGGTATTCAAATCCTTAGCTCATTACCTGAGCATTGTTACCTCTTTCTCAGGTAACTAACACCTTTAGGTCATCTGACCAAGATAAGTGTGATACTTGATACCCATTAACTCTCTTGCTATTTCTTACCAGACAACAAGATATATTATGGCACACAAGGCCCAATAATCAAATTCAAAATAATAACACATCATAGCTCATACCTGGCTATGCTCATCATCTCATGATACCTGCATGGTTAGCACATATGATAGCAGCACATCAATTATCCATAAATATCATGCAAAAACAATGTATTGATAATTCAAGGGTATTACCCTTAATCCTTTACCAGGATTAGGATTTCCATCACACATCTCATGTATCAGTCATCCAATTATATTGGATTTATAACACAACAAGGTATACCAGTATTTGGAGTGTTGGATATGATATCTATCATATCTTGATGTATCACTTCCCTCAACACCATTAACTTTCTTGAGTTCATATACTCAGCTTGTATTAGGGTATTACCCATCCGAATACTTTATGAACCATTTTATCACATTCAACATGTAAAGTAGTGATCATCAGTCACTCACTTGGAATGTACAACTATTACCATTACTATGGATTCATCCATAAGTCATGAATTAACAAAAAGACCATGATAGGTTCTTCTTTTAGAATAGGGATTGCATATAGAATCACCGATCATTAGGGGTTCATATCACATTGCCCATAATTAGGGTTTACTATTCATTTCCAATTATGGTTTCTCATAGAATCACCCTCAATTAGGTCTTCACATGGATACATCTTCAATTAGGGTTTCATATGTATGACTCATCAACTACTGTCTCACATGAATACACCCTCAACTAGGGTTTCACATGGATGCACCCTCAACTAGGGTTTGAGTTCAATAACCCTATCAATTAGGGTTTATGTTCATATTTAGGGTTTCATGATCTCTTTGCTTAAGGATCATAACCCTTAATCACCACATGAATCATATTCATGTATGAATTCATGCTATCAACTTCTTAACTTGATTAGGTCATATCAACTCTTCAGTCGAGTATATACAACTATGATTAACATAGTGCATCAAGTCATTGATCCTATAAGCAATTAGGGATTCATCCCTTAATTGGCACTTAATCACTTAGGTACTATTAGGGTTTCAACCTTTGTACCTTCATTTATTACCATTACTAATCATCATTGGATCAATAGAACATTCATCATCTTAATTCCCAAAAATTTAATCACATTGGACCTCCATTACATAATGTATCCAATTGAATTAGGGTTTCCAATGTTGATTCCTTCAATCATTGGATTCATGGAATCAGTCATCAATTGGACCTACCATCATACTTCAATTGAGTTTAATAGGTCAACCTTCAACTGATTTGACCCTCAATTGACCCTCAATTGATCATCAATTAGGGTTTGATTCAATTGGATTAGGGATTGGAATCAATGAACCTTCAATATTCATCAATGTGTAACTAGTTACTTCATAACTATTGAACCACCATTCAAATGGGGTATGACCTGACCCCAAACGGTCTTGAGGTCGTTTGGATGACCTCCAAACGGTCTTGAGACCGTTTTCCCATCATATCACTCAAATCCAAGCAATCCAATTAGGGTTTGGTTCATTGAAGTACTCACCAAATCAGCAATCTATTGCAGATCAACTTGATATCTTTAGACCTTCAACCACTGAACTATACTCAACCCTAGACCTCCAAACGGTCTTGGGTGACCACCAAACGGTCTTGAGACCGTTTGGATGAGCTCCAAACGGTCTTGAACCCGTTTGTCTCATCCAACCATTGGACTTTAGTGAAAAATCATCATGGATTGGTCTATCGAGTTGATCAGCAAATCAGCACTACATTGCAATATGATTAGTACCTTTGGACCTTCAATCAACTATACTTGACCCCAGACCTCCAAACGGTCTTGGGGTGATCCCCAAACGGTCTTGAACCCGTTTGGATGATCCCCAAACGGGTTTGGGCTAATCAACCCAAAATCTCTAATTAACTCATTGGAATTTCAGCACTGTTTTCAATTAGGGTTTGCCTAATTGAATAGCCTTCAACTCACGATTCCTTGGGAGTTAGCCCATAAAATTTGGTGAGTCATTATACAACATAATTAGGATCAATAATACCAAACGGTCAACACTTGGTCAACGCACGCAAACGGGTTTGAACCCGTTTGCCCAAGCAGGTCAAGTTAATCAGGTTGAAAATCAGCACTTAATCCAATTCGATTTTCCTAATTGATTAGCCTTCAACCTATGAACCCCTAAAATTTGGAGGGTCATTAACCAACATCATCAAAAACAGGAATCCCAAACGGTCAATGCTTGGGAAACTCACTCAAACGGGTTTGAACCCGTTTGCCCAAGAAGGTCAAGTTAATCAGGTTGAAAATCAGCACTTAATCCAATTAGGTTTTCCTAATTGATTAGCCTTCAACCTATGATTCCTTTTGAGTTAACCCCTCAAATTTGGAGGGTCATTAACCAACATAATTATGAACAGGAATCCCAAACGGTCAACTCTTGGTCAACTCACTCAAATGGGTTTGAACCCGTTTTCCCAAGAAGGTCAAGTTAATCAGGTTGAAAATCAGCAGTTAATCCAATTAGGTTTTCCTAATTGATTAGCCTTCAACCTATGATTCCTTTTGAGTTAACCCCTCAAATTTGGAGGGTCATTAACCAACATAATTATGAACAGGAATCCCAAACGGTCAACGCTTGGTCAACTCACTCAAATGGGTTTGAACCCGTTTTCCCAAGCAGGTCAAGTTAATCAGGTTGATAATCAGCACTTAATCCTATTAGGTTTTCCTAATTTATTAGCCTTCAACCTATGATTCCTTTTGAGTTAACCCCTCCAATTTGGAGGGTCATTAGCCTACATAATTATTAACGAGATTTCCAAACGGTGAACGCTTGGTCAACTCCTTCAAACGGGTTTGGTGAGGTGCTTGCTTATGATGATGTCATCATCATCTTCCTTCGTGCACCCAAGAACAGCAACCGTTCTTGATGGAAATTGCAGCAAAGAATCAAGTATGTATCAAATTGAAGAAATCAATCAACAAAGCATAGAAGATTGATGCAATAGCAATGTTTAAGGGTTTAAGTTATAAAACCCGCCTCCAATTGAGCTCCAAAGCTCCAAGCTCACGCCATTAATGGTGGATGAAGCTCTAGCAACTCCCCTTAGGCTCGTCCTTAAGCTTTTGATTGCAAAAGTTGGCTAGGGTTGAAGAGGAGATCGAAATAAGAAGGAATCCATGATTTATTTTTGATTTCCACCATGAAATCAAGGAGAACGAAGGTCAAGGGCTTACCAATAGGTAGGGAGTCGTCCTCCTGCTCCTCTCTAGCTCCTTTGTCGGTTTTGCAAGCAAAGGAAAGAAGGAAATCCGAAATAGCCTCTCCATTGATTTAGAAAAGGCACTTTTATAAGGAAATTGATGAGAGAGAAAATGCATTATTAAAATGCATTAAATTCCAAAAATATGGCCGCCTCTTCCCCCTCAAATCCCTTAAGGACGAGGCACCTTCCTTTGCCTTTAATTCTCCTTCATTATCCTCAATTTAAAGAAAAGCAAATTAAGCACCTTAATGCTTATTATATTAGTATCCATATGTGAGTGGGTTTTCTTTTTCTTATAATAAGGTGAGTGGAATTTCACCTACTTAGGATATTTTCGTTCCTTATCTTGGAAAAGGAACGTCCATCCTTATTCAAAATCAACCCAAAACATTTTGGTTGAAAGTCCTTCAATTATTTTTATTCATTTTTGCCCTAAATCAAATTAGGGTTTCACTTATGATTAAATCTTGATTATTTTAATATCAAGATTCTGTCTCCTCCAACTTAATTCAAATGAGATGCCCCTCTCATTTTCTTTGCTCTACATGATGCCAAGAAACATTAGGGACCTTATTGAAGTGGTAATTAGCATATTGAACCCTAGGTTTTGGGTAAATTGCACTTTACACCAAAACTGGATTTTAATGCACAACATTGTCCAACAAGCTCTATCTTGGTGTCCAGACTTGTAGAAACCTTACCACTACATCATATTCATTCTCATGGGGTCTCAACATTAGAGGAACATCTTACCATGCAACATTTGTAATTTAACCCCTCAACTTGGGTAATTTGCACTTTGGTCCAAAATAAGCAAACATTGCTTCAACATTGTTCAAACAGGACCAAAATTGAAACATATGTTTCTCATAAGCCCTAATTACTCTTCCCAAGATAAGATTAAGAATCTACTCAACCTTATTAGGCAAAACATTTAGGGTTAATTCATAACCCAGGTCAGGGATGTTACAGTCTCGACCGTGGCACACCCAACCACTCTCTCTTGGCACGCAATGCGTCCAGGGCATATCTCTACCATGATGCATGCATGGCTTGTCTCACCTACAACACGTGCAAGCTCAGACTCAACCCACAACATTGTGTACGACCAAACCAATGAGCAACAAATATCCCAAAGGGGTTTTGAGTTTGAAACAACCATGTATGCATGGTTTTGACCTAAGGGAAGACCAAGGAGTGTCTCGACCCTATGTTAGCATTATGCTCAACACCAAAACAAATAAAAACCTAGTTGAGACATATGATCAAACCAAGAATACCCAACATCAATAGAATTTTGGAAAATGATGTTGGACTATTTAGCTTGTTCTCTTTTCTTTGGACCTCTTGTATGTCTTAGTTGAATTCCCCCTTTTGTGGGTGAGAAACACCCTATTCCAAGGCATTCATCAACCCTAAAACATGATCATGGAAGGTCACAAAAAGAGTTATATTTAGAAATAGAAAATCAATGTTCCTATGCACATAATAATGCCCAAAACATCTGGTTAAAACACAACAAATAGATGTAACAAGTTCCATGGATAAAGATCCTAGGGAACACCCAAATCTTCTATATTTAAACAACGGGTATATAGATTTAGGGTTTATAACAAGAACAATCCTTTAAAGAGCACTACAAGATTTCAACCCTAAACTACTATCATTATTTAAACCAAAATGATCACAGTTTAAGATCTGGAACAACAACATATCATCAGATTTTAGATGCCAATAATAGATGTGGAGAAACGTTATATAACCTGCCTATTTTGAAGAGGAATAACCCCCTAAGATCTCAAGCTCCAAAATCTTCAACCAAGCTTCAAATTTTGACCAAGGTATCACCTCTAAGAAGAAGAAAACCATGATCACAAGAGAGTTCAAGAAGGAGGGAAAATAGTCCTAGACCGAACCATGGAATGAAAGGGGAAAAAGATGAAATCATCCTCTCACTAGTTACCACCATGTCAAAACACAGTCTAAGACCTTTGTGAAGAGGAGTTTTTCTCAAGAAGGCCACCATGGCTAGTCCACAATCTATGACCAAGGAGGAAGAAGAAGATGATGGAGATTTCAAAAAATAAAATGCAACCCAAGGAAGAAGATCGGCCACCCAAGCTTCAACATGCACAAAGAATCGACCGCCCAAGCTTCAAGATCTAAACTTTCTTGCTCATGTGCCTCTAAAGACGGTCCAAAGGAGGAAGAAGATGTGTAGGGCCAAAAAGGATTGCTCATGTGTGAAGAGGATGGGTTATATACCCAAAAGAGGAGGGAAGTAAGAGATTTTTGAGGAGTGAACAAGATAGATCTCCAAGAGATACATACCCGTCGAAGACATGATCTTTCCTCCGGTCACATGCAAAAATAGAAAGGTTCATATTAATCCAGCAAAAGTGTCTCGACCAAACTAGGTCGGTTTCCCCTAGGTCATTTGTTCCTTTTGGGGGCAAAAAGAGACAAATACTTATTTTTCCTCTCATCTTCAAGTTCACATGTGGCTTCTTGTACGCCATGATGATGCCACAAAACCTTGAATAGCACAATGTCCTTTTTCTTCAGCTTCTTGATCCTTCTATCCAAGATTAAAACATGACCATCCACATAAGATATATCATTATCTAGCTCCATCTCAATAGGCTGAAGAGTCAACTCTATATTAGAGTGGCACTTACTCATCATAGAGATATGAAACACAAGATGTAATTATGTAATTCAAGTGGAAACTCTAGCTTATAGGCCACCTTCCCAACATGTGCAACCACATGATAAGTTCCATATACCTGGGAGCTAACTTACCCTTTTTCCCACACCTTAGAACACTTTTCCAAGGAGAGACTTTGAGGTACACCATGTCTCCCACTAAGAACTCTATAGGTCTATGATGGTTACCGCCATAAGATTTTTCTCTATCATGAGCTGCCTTCAATTGTCGCTGAACAACTTCGGTCTTTTCTCTCATTTGCTGCACTAAATCAAGACCTAGAAGTTAATATTATCCCATCTCATACCAACACAAAGGAGATCTACATCGTCTCCCATTTAACGCTTCATATGGGTCCATATCGATGATCCTATGATAGATATTATTGTAGGCAAACTCTACCAGAATAAGATGTATATCCCAATTTCCCATAAATTGCAACACACATGATCTCAATAGATCCTCCAAGGTTTGTATTGTCATCTTAGACTATCCATCTATTTGTGGATGGAATGATGTGCTGAGTCTCAGCTACGTGCCCATCGCTGTATGCAAATGTTCCCAAAAGCAACTAGTGAACTATAGACCTTTGTCTAACACTATAGTAGATGGGATACCATGTAGACATACTATATCATCTACATACACCCGTGCAAGCTTGCCAACCACATATGTTGTCTTCACTAGAAAAAAGTGCACTCACTTAGTCAACCTGTCCACTGTTACCCAAATGGAATCTTGTCCTTTGGTTGTCCTTGAAAATCCAACCTCAAAGTCTATTTTTATATGATCCCACTTCCACTATGGTATAGATAATGATTGCAAAGTCCCTATAGGCTTCTGATGTTGGGCTTTAACCTGCTGACACACTGCACACTTAGCCACAAACTTAGCTACATCACATTTCAGTGTCGACCAACAATACAATTCTTTCAACTTTGATACATCTTGGTGCTACCTAGATGCATATCGTACATAGAAGAGTGATCCTCTTCTATTAATAACTTTCTTAGATCATCTAAATATGTCATAAATATCCTGCCATGATAACACACTGTTCTATCATCAGATTCATGGAAGTTATCACGCTTATCACTGCCCAACTATACATGAATCTATTGTACTACAATATCATTTTGTTGTGCATCTTTGATCTGCTGACTCAATGTTGGCTTCACTTCTAATTGTGCTAATATACTTGCTAACACAGACACTTATAACTGGACATTCATCTGTCGTAAGGAGACCAACATGTCTCTCTTATGACATACCAAAGCACTCAACTGTGCCTTCTCAGTGAATGACGACAAAGAGGACTTCCTACTTAAGGCATCTACTACTACATTTACCTTCCCTAGATGGTAATATATAGTACAATCATAATCTTTGATTAACTCCATGCAACGTCTTTGTAGCATGTTCAACTCTTGTTTTGAAAAGATATACTACAGGTTCTTGTGGTTGTGGAAGATCTGACATTTCTCTCTATACAAGTATTGTCTCCATATCTTCAAGGCATGGACCACAACTATCAACTCTAGATCGTGTGTTATATAATTCTCCTCATGTTTCTTAAGCTTCCATGAAGTAAAAGAAATCATGTTCTTATTTTGCATCAACACACAACCCAGACCATTCTTAGATGCATCACTAGAAAACAATATAACCTTTTCCCTACTCTAAAAGCACTAACATTGGTGCACCGGTCAACCTCTCCTTCAAGATCATAAAATGTCGTTGACATTTTTCATCCCAAACAAATGACACATCCTTCCTTATTAATTTTGTTAGGGGTAAAGCTAGTGCACTAAAGTTCTTAATGAACCTCCTGTAATAACCTGCCAAACCTAAAAATTGGGAATATTTGTATGAGTCATCGGTTGATTCCATACCAGCACTGGCTCCACTTTGTCTAGGTCTACGTAGACTCCTTTGGCCGATATGACATGTCCTAAGAAAGCTACTTCCTTTAACCAAAACTCACACTTACTGAACTTTGCATATAATTGATGTTGCCTTAACAAAGTCAAAGCCCGATATAAGTCTTGCTCATGTTGCTGACTATCTCTAGAGTAGATTAGAATATCATCTATAAATACTACCACAAATTGGTCTAGATAGGGCCTGAACACGCTATTCATCAGATCCATGAATGTTGTTGGTGCATTAGTTAGTCCAAACGACATAACCGTTAACTCATAATGACCATACCTTATCCTAAAGGTTGACTTAGGTATTTCATCTGCCTTAATCCGCAATTGGTGATATCCCAATCTCAAATCTATCTTAGAGAAAAATCCAGTACCCCATAACTGATCAAACAAATCATCAATACGAGGCAACAAATACTTGTTCTTAATTGTCATCTTAGTCAACTTCTAGTAGTAAATACACAAACTTGTCGATCCATCCTTCTTTTTTACAAATAATACGGGAGCACCCCAAGGAGATGTGCCCGACCTAATAAAACTTTCTCAAGTAGTTCTTGTAACTATTTCTTCAATTCCTGCATCTCATCTAGTGCCATTCTATATGGTGTTTGTGCTATAGGTTGAATACTTAGAATTGGATTGATCTCAAAATCAATCTCTCTAGGAGGACGTATACCTAGAAACTCATTAGGAAACACATTCTAAAACTCCTATACAACTAGCACTTCTTGAATACTAGGACTCTTTGCCTTGGTATCCACCACATGTGCCAAAAATGCATCACAACCCTTTCTCATCAGTCTCTCTACTGTTATAACTGAAACTAGAGATGTCGAGAGAATCCTCCTATCACCTTGAAAGATCGACGAAGCATCACCATCTACAAACGTTGCCACCTTGTCACTATATTCCAAGATCACCTGATACTTTTCTAAAGTATCCATCCCAACAATCACATGGAATCCATGCATTTCAAGTGGTAGAAGATCCACTTAAATGCTATGCCCTAAAAAATAAAGGACACAGGACATGCACACTTTCCACAGCTCTACAAAACCAGCTAAAGGAATTTCTAGATGACGACTATCTTGTCTACATTTAATAGGTAAGAAACAACTAGATATCACTTATGTAGTGATAAAGGAGTGTGTCACACCTGGATCAATCAAGATATATATGAAACATGAACAAGACATATTAGAATGAAATAATTCCATCTGACCTGTCATGACTTATGGGTTAACGAATCTTTCTGGCGGACTCATTACATAGAATTGAGATGCTCCTATTGTTACCTCTAACTCTACTAGCATGTCCTAATGAACCAACCTATGATGCATGTCTGTGTCCTTTTCCACTGTGTTGTTGTCGCTGTTGTGACCCTTTTTGACTCTGCCTTGTATGCTGAGTCACCTCTTCAACCTTCATAGGGTAGTACCACTTAGTATGCCCCACCTATCCACAATTGAAACATGTTTTATTCTTGTACCATGTCCTAGACGGCCCTGTCACAGACACTAATGTTGTATTATGAGCTCCTACACATGGAAAACTATGGCCTCTGTGTCTACTCTATGTCCATTGTGATTGAGTCAATGACCTTTGTTGAGACTGAGGTGTTGAGAACCTAGGCTTATTCAAGCCTCCATGAGATTGTCCTTGATATTGTACATGCCTCTTCTTGGCCTTTGTCTCACACTTCTCTATCACAAAACTCTCCACCCGCATAACTGATTCTAAAAAAGTGGCAAACCTCTCTTTATTATCTAGGGATGACACTGGGGTTGTCAGCTTAGAACTTAGGCCTTTTCAAAGCATCTGATCCTCTCCTTGTCTGTTGCATCCATGTGTGAACAAAAACTTAGGATTTCCATAAACTTAACTTCATAAGAACTAATTGACATATATCCCTGTTGGATATTCTCAAGTTGTACAATCTTCTCATTCAAGTAAGTCTCCAAAAAGTACTAACATACAAAATCCCATCGAAATTCTTCCCAAGTTATCACAACACCCAGTTTTTCTCCTCTTCTATGGCCCACCAGTGGCCAACACTCCCCTTCAATAGATACACATCATGTTTCACCTTATCTTCTTCGGGGATGTTAAGGATCTGAAAGGCCTTTTTCAATTCAATCAGTCACAATTCTGCATCAGCTGGATCAGATGTTCTGACATAATCCAATGCTCCTATACATCGAAGTCTTTCAAACGACTTCCGAGACCCTTGAGTTATATCACTGGGAACAACTTACCTAGGTTGGTTTGTTGGCACCCTATCTGCCATGTGTGTTATTGTAGCCATGAACTATCCCAACAATGACTAGAATGCAGGATTAGCTACATCATCTGGGTTTACTTGAGGCACTTTTGGCACAACATCAACCTTTTCTTGCATCCTTTCACCACCTCTGGTGCAACAATGCCACTCTCAGCAACATGTTCCTCGTGTTCTCTAGACATCTTTTCTTCTCTTCTTCTTCTTCTGCATAAGCAGAAGTGACTATAAGATATTTTGGAGGACACTAGAGAATACTCAAACCCTATTCCTATGTCCCTATAGACTCAGTGAACCTATAGCTATGATGCCACTAAATTATGACGTCCTTCGCCACATAAAGTGAGATTACTCAAAATTAAATGCTTTATTATCACTACAACAATATTACCACAAAACATGGTAAATTAAAACCATTTTCAAGGTAATATCTCAAGTGGAAGTACTTCATAAACAAGCTATCAAGACAGGCCATTTGAATTCTGTTTATATCAAAAGATGCTACATCATATGTTTACAAGCTAACAAGCCATAACTGCTACTTTTCACAACCTATTTTTATGTACATGCCATTACTATACACTCATGGCCCAAAACCAAAATCTACATGTCAATATACAAAAAAATAATATATCCCCAAAGACATGAGAGTACATGAATGACACGTAGGACTCTACTACAAGAATCTAATTAGTAGCATATCCAACCTTCTAATAGCTACTGATCTCCCTACTGCTCTGCACCTGCACCTGCACCACAACCTCGACCTCCTCATCCATGACCACCTAAAAAGTTGTGGTACTAACAGAGTGAGACCAGCACCCCAATGAGAGAATTAACTCTTTGCCAATGTCTATTATGAGCATGGCAAGATACTAGAGCAGATGCATAAAATAGTAAATACTAGTTAAGAAGTTTAAGTACATACAACTAAGCAGAAGAACAATTTATTCTTTTAAAAGGAATATGAAGAACATGTATAACTATTATAAACTAAACAATACAAGAAATAAGTTTTGGGGTCATCCAATGTGATTTGTATTGACCCTCGACAAATATACTACACGATTGTATTATCACTTTTATTATTATTCCCTGAGTATTTGAGGCGTACCACTCAAATCCAACTAACCATTTCTAAGTCAAAATCAGTATCATACAAGACTAATGGAAGAGCCAGACTCCATGATCATAACCAACACTACTGGTTAGTTCAAGTCTGCCATGCAGTGACATAACAATCAAACTTCTAGACAACAACTTATAGTCAAAGATATAGTCCCGTAGAGACAAAAACTCATAGTCCATGCTATGGTCCTGTAAAACAACTAGTCTACCTTGATACATGTTGTAGAACTAGAGAATAGATCCACACTTGGTCATTCTATAATAAGGTATTATACCACTAGAACAACAATTTAAGGATATAGGGAGTTACCTCCAATGATACCCCATATATTCAATAATATGCACTCTGAGTTTCTTATAGGAGTTACTCGTTTCACCATCCAACTAGATACTGACGCTGAAGATGAATCTTATGTTACATGGAAACTACATGATTAGGGTTTCACTTGATTAGATATTCAAATTAGGTATCTTTTAATGCTTCAATCAAGTTCCAATGTATGAACCCTAAACAAACTCTACAAAATTAAGGATAAGAAACAACTCTAGAAGATATAAAATATATAAAGTGAGAACTTTTCTCATCATCACATTACTATGGGATATCAATCCCTCAATTTATGCACAAAGAACTTTCTAGGTGAATAGACCAATTCATACAACTCTTGCATTTTTAATATCAAAGTATTTCTCAACATTACTCATAATAACCACCCCATATTACATACAGATCAACATAGCATACTCATATCTATGATATTCATCTCACCTACAAGTTAGTGTTACACATGTAGGAGAGAGAAAAAACAATCACATAACAGATACTTTGAGTAAGATGAGTGCATACACCATATTATCACAAGATTAGGGTTAGGGTTCATATGTATCTAATTAGGGTTTCATTTCAGCCCTTAACCACTAAATTCTAATTCCACCACCATACCACAATGTTGGAGAACACTTGGGTTAAACACTATCATTTAGGATTATCCACCCTTGATCACATCAACTTATGTAAATTGTTGCACTATGTATTGATCATGTTAATGTATGTGTATAGATGTCTCAATCACCCACAACACATGGGTCTCGACCACCCTCAATACACATGTCACGACCACTATATCCTATATGTCCCCACCCTTCAGCAACAAGTGTTACGACCGTCACACTTTCACATGGTCACAACCATTCTCTACACATAGATGTCTTGACCCTCTATAACACATATATCTCATCACTGCTCATAACTGGGTGTATCACATTGCTCACTCATAGCACCACAACCTACAACACATGCATGGTGTTGGGTTTATTGGGGAGGAAGAGAAGGCAGTCGAAACAAAAATTTTCTCCTCCCCAAACCCAGAATAAGGAAATGCGTCAACGTCTATACAATAGGAAATGATGGTTTGTGGAATCATACCTTGTCCTGAGGCTTGCTCGGCGACAATACCTCACAGCTAGTGCGATCTTCACCTCCGGTCTTAGACGGTGTCTGTGCAGCTCCTAGTCGCACCAGGACTGACGACTGTTGGTCTCACTGGGACTGTGGGGATTGACAACTGTCCTCCGAGCGGCAGAAATCTCCCGCCTCTGAAGTAGTCCACACGGACCACCTGGAACTCCAATCTCCTTGTCCCATAAGGAATTGGAAGGAGTCGCACCCTCCTATCAGTGTACTAGTCACCGACACACTCTCTTGCCACCAGTTGCTTTCTGTAGTTGTCTTTCCCTTGCTGTGCCTCCCTTATCGATAGCACTTGCTCAGGCTCTCTCAGTTACCAAAACCAGAGAGAACGAAAACTTTATAGAGCAACTGGTTGCACTGAGTTGTTCTTTGAGAAGCCCCCAATACCCCTATATATAGGAGGGTCATGGGATAGGGTTCTCTATCCCGGGCAATGCGAGACTAAAGAAGGAGTAGAAGGGTTTGAGATTTTCCACAAAAACAACCAACTGCGCAACATGAACCGATCGTTTCATTTCTAAAACGGTCGGTTGGGGATCTGAGTCGGTCGGTTGACACCTCAACTGATCAGTTGGGACCCATGAAACGATCGGTTCACTTTTGAACCGCTCAGTTTGTGGTCCTGGTCAGTTCCTGATTGACTTTTCCTCTTTTGTTTCGAATTGGTACCAAATACCAATCATTGTTCCAATCAAATTGGGCAACTGAAATGAAATTTTTTTCTCACCAACCT
Source organism: Alisma plantago-aquatica (assembly GCA_963693085.1). Lineage (NCBI taxonomy): Eukaryota > Viridiplantae > Streptophyta > Magnoliopsida > Alismatales > Alismataceae > Alisma > Alisma plantago-aquatica. The sequence continues at coordinate 1,274,059,507 of OY856412.1, read as the reverse complement.
GACTTTCCCAACTTGCTCGGTTGGACTAGTTGAGCCGAACAGTTCAACACTTGAATTGGACATTTCACCCTGTCCATGAGCCGATCGACTCACCACCTGAGCCGATCGGTTCACCAAGCTCAGCCGATCGGTTCATCACATGAGCCGATTCGTTGGGAGTGCAGATTGTGCAGAAACAGTCAGTTGTAGTTTCAATCAATCCGATACTCTAATCAATCTATCCAACACCTTGTTCACTATGATTCTGAGCTATCAATTGATTGCATGTTTAATTGAACTACTAAACTCCTTTAGCAATCAATCTAAACAACATTTGTAGACAAACTCCTCTTCCAGGTTAAATCCTATGTGTGTGACCCTGCAGGTCTTTTTCATGTTGGCAGTGAAAGTCCATAACACTTATGACTTCACAAACAAAGAGTGGTGCCTAGTCACACATCAGTGCTACCCAAGTGAAATAGAAAGTTGGAGAACAACTTTCAATCCTACAATCTGTGAATGGTGTTATAGTGAATGTATAATTCCTTTGTCACTGATATCCCGAATGAACTCGAGGCATGTAATAGTCATCCTGTCAGTGTTCATTCACTTTCTTGATCTTAGTGTAGATTGGAAGAGATATGTATGACATCAATATCACATACTGATTCACTCATGCATGCACGCCTTTCTCAATCCTACTCATCAAGTGGCCATGGATATCAAACTCCCTTAGGAGGGACAAATCCCATATCTATATCTCACCCCTCAAAAGCCCCATGTGTCAAATCCACCCAATCATCACCTTTATAACAACCCATGTTTCTGGACTGCGTTTGATGATGTCAAAGTGTACCCAATGACTTGTGTTGAGTGTAGTGATTTCAGGTTAAAGAATCACACTCACCACCATCACTGTGAGAACTGACTGTGACTACCATATCATGGTTCAATGTCTCAAACTCACGGTGGGTCTGTCCGATACACTTGTTCTCTAACAAGTACCTATGTGTTTGGTTTGATACCTCTATATCATGACTAATGAGATTCTGTCATTAACCAACACCACAATCTAGTCTTGTGTGTCATTGCTGTCTATCAACCTTCCACAATGACATCAGACTAGGGACATAACAAGAATGTACAAACTCTTAGCATCCATATGATCTCATCGTTCAGGTCCTCAACCTGAAGGCATACGTCACTGAGTACTGTCATTCTCTAGACATTTAGTATATTCTATCACTATCTCATATGATTGAACCATAAAGAATTGGAAGCTTGCCTTTGATGTTTATCAAATCAATCTTAATGTATCCCACCAATCATCCCATGATTGGCTCTTAGGGCATACATACCAACAGACTCCCACTTGCACTGTGAGCCAATCACCCTTGAATCATATTCATGGTGATGTTCAAACATGTCCCACATGTCACTATGCTCTAGTGCTTATGCAGTGAGTTAGGGCAACAACTTGCCAAAGTCGGTATTAATTGCATGTCTCACATCTCTTCGATGTACGTCACACGTATGAGATGGAGTTGCCATAATATGCGATCCAATATTCCTTTTCTAACCTTTAGCCAAATTGCATGATCAAGGATTCCATACTTGTCATCAATGACACAGAATGTCTATAAGTTCATCTCATGAACTTCCAGACCCATATAGTATCCACTATTGTTCTCTAACACTCGGATACTCAGCATTTCCCTTTTAAATGGCTTTATTGGAACACTTCCAATTATCATTCACTTTTATATATCCCATATATATTTTGCGATTAATTTTCTGTCCTTTTCGGAAGTTTGCATCAATGTAACTCTTTACATTGAACTCTTCCTTATTACCACAGAACTAGTACTTCTCAAGTACTTGTCAAGTTCTTATGGTATTCCAGTAACCCTTACTGGAACTTGACAGACATCCACTCGTCATGTCCCACATACGAGTTATCAGGATGAGCACATCATATTGTCATGTCCTACATACAACATGATGAATGAATTTTGTTCTTGTCATATCCATACATGCAAGATGATGGGATGATTACATACATGATAGATCCATATCTATTCTTAGTGTTCCCATTCTTCATAAGAATTGGACACTTGGCCTTGGGATACTAACTCCATGTAATATGGACAGGTTCTCTCCCAGTGAATTTGTGCACACTAAACCCTTCAGTACAGATTGCCAATGTATGCTTTCTCTTTTTAGGTTAAGAGATTTTCGAGAACTATCTCTACAGATCTCTGTTCCTATCACATAGGAAATGTCTCTATCTTCCTTAAAGATAATTTCCATATTTGGATTTCCATTCTAGAACATTTCCATTTCACATCAACATGTGGAATGTGAACACGCTCTCACTAAATCACAGATCCCTTATTTATCTTTGACATATCAGTCATACCCTTTGACTATATCATCAAAGTAAAGATCCAATTCTGAGTTGCTTGTACTCAATCAATCATATTGATTACTCCATTGTAACTTATAGACTTCATTTGCATTAGTGGATTCATAAACCTTATAGGTTGTGTCACGTACACATCCTTGTCGTATTCCTTATAGGAATACAATTTTAGTATCCGTATGCCAAATCTCTTAGTCATTAAGTTGCAATCAACAAGCATCATCCTTCTCAAAATGTCATCCATGTGTCTTAACGCTTAAGACTTATTTGCACTTATATATTTCCATCCAATGGGTGCTACCATCTAGGTCATACCTTATGGTTTACATGGAAGTCATTTAGGATGTAATGGTCATAAACCATAACTCAAAATCCGATTCCTCATATTCATCTAGATAGTTGACTCATCACATGATCAACTCATCACATAGATAATTGAGGTGTATCTGTCAAGGATATAAGAACTCACAACTCCTTGTGATTCTTAACATCCTTTATTAGTGTGGGGTATTCTTTATTTAAGAAGAATTTAGTTATTTGATAATCATTCTCTAACTCCTTAGAGTATGATTCCTTCTTGATTTAGACATCACCATGCCTTAATCATGAGCTCACTATGATACACTATCACAATCACTCATAAGGATCTCAAACATTTTTGGTCTAAGTATTGATCTCATCAAGAATTAACACTTTACCAAATTCGTACTTCATTTATGATATTCTTGAACACTTCAAGATATTCATATTGGCATTTCTCTAAATATTGTTTGAAGTATTAGCATTTATTCCAATAGGTATGTAAATACATCACATGTATTATACCTAATAGGATAATCATTCTCCCACTACCACTAGTGAAGATTGATTAATCATGTCCAAGATATTCATGTCTCTTACTGGTTCTCTAACCAAAAGAGTCTATATTTATCCATGATATGGAAACTAGAAATGAATTTCTCATGATTGATGTTAATTTGATTGTTTGAGTTATCAATAACTTTAGGTATCATTTTATCTTATGCATATCAAGTACCACAAGATAAATAAGGCATTGTCACAAAGATCATATCTTTGAGATTGAAACATCTCTTTATTGATTGTCATCATTGTCATACAATATGCAAAAATAAAGTGTTTCTATCTATTGGAAAATATGAAATAGTAGTTCATAATTGTATTACATGCCTTTTAGGATGAAAATAAACTAAAGTACTCCAATCTATGGCGGCAACACTTGCCCCATTTATTGAGTGCTTTACACTTTACATCTTGGTGTCATATACCTCAAAAAGTGTTACAAGTTTACTTTCATGACACCTTTAAGTAGAGACGTCTATCGCCTCCTTGTTCTTTTGTTCTTCCAGATAGAGAGGACAATTCCTTTTCCAATGTCCTAGATTTTGACAATGGTGGCAATTGCCTTTCTTGGTCATGCCTCCCTTGGCCTTGAGAGCTGAAGATGACGTGGGCTCCTGGCTAGCATCAGAACATTTCTTAGCTTTGCCCTTGCCCTTTCGCTTGGACTTGCCTTTCTTGGTCATGCCTCCCTTGGCCTTGAGAGATGAAGATGACGTGGGCTCCTGGCTAGCATTAGAACATTTCTTAGCTTTGACCTTGCCCTTTCGCTTGGACTTGCCTTTCTTGTTGTTGATCACCATCACAAACTTAGGCTTGTCCTTCTTCATCTGTGTCTCAGCTGTCCTCAACATGCCTAACAACTCTGACAGTGGCCTATCAAAGTTGTTCATGTTGTAGTTCATCACAAACTGACTGTAGGATTCTAGCAACGATTGTAGTATCACGTCAGTAGCCAACTCTTGGCTCAGTGGAAATCCCAGTCTTGTCAGGTTCTCCACATACCCAATCATCTTGAGTTTGTGAGGACCAACTGGATCTCCTTTTGTCATGACACACTTGAACAGTACCCTTGAGACATCATATCTCTCTTGCCGTGCTTGTTCTTCATACATGTTCCTGAGATGCTGAATCATCTCAATGACACCCATGTTCTCATGTTGTCTCTGCAACTCATGGTTCATAGAGCACAACATCAAGCACTTTGCATCAATGGCATCATCCGAATGCTTCGTGTAAGCATTCCTTTCTGCCTTCAGTGCAATAGGAGCAGGTTCCTCTGGAATTGGAGTATCCATGACATAGAGCTTTCGCTCTTGAGTGAGAACAATTCTCAATGTCCTGTACCAGTCATGGAAGTTTGTCCCATTTAGCTTGTCCTTTTCAAGGACCGATCGCAAAGAAAAGTGATTGTTGTTTGTTGCCATTTGTACTACAAAAGTAAAATATGCAATTTTAGTCCAAAACTCATTTTTGAATTATTTGATTGATTTGAAAATTTGACGATATAATTAGACCTTTAATTAATTATTGCTCCCACTATTTTTGTTCAAATTGATAGCCCTCACCATCAATTCTGAAGATTGCAGTGTACAACCTTCTAGTGGGCAAGATCCTAAAATCCTCTAAGTTATGGACCAACTTGGGCTGTCACCCACAACTTAGATCTCTCAGGTAGGCAACTCTTGCCAATTGCATCATATGCAACTCTTGATAAGATGTCATATGTAACTCCTTGCCATGAGCATCTCTATGCCTCAAGGTGCTAGATCCTATCTAGGTCACCTTGTCAAGTCTGAGCCAAAGCCAACACGATGAATATGCACCCTACTAGGGCAGACCCACATATCCATCCTTCACACTTCCACGAGATAGATGGTGCACCGCGCTAGGGCGTGCCCACACTTGGTCGATCAAGCTTTTCATGTGTGTTGCATTTGGAAGGCATCTAAAACTTAATATTTAGTGAGGGATTTGGTTTTTATATACATATACACATCCAATCACCACAATATATAGTATGTATCATATGCATGCTATATCCCACAGAAAACATGTGAAACAATAAAAGCGATGATTATGGCCATCCTAATGTGATTCCTCGAGCCAAGAGGAATCACGTTCATCTAGGTCTACATCACATGCAACCTGTACAAGATGAACTTTGTGCTTTTCCTTTCTGGGTTTGATCAACTCATCACATGAATGATTGACTCGCCATCAGACTGGTTGGCTGGGGGCCACCATCCGATCGGTTGGCTCCTCCAACCGATTGGTTCGTCTAGTCATCGTGCATCTCATCATGGCCACCACTCACTCATCTCACTTCTTGAATCAGTCATCAACCGATCGGCTCACTCCTTGAACCGATCATCTCGAACGTCAACCGATCAGTTCACTCCTTGAACTGATCGTCTCAGCTCTCGTCAGGATGTCCTCCGTTCTTCGACATAATAGGAAATAAAATTCTATCCTATTTTACATTTGAAAAAAGAAACCTCGAGTTACATTTGCGGGGAGCAAATGTAGGAAAGAAATCTCAAATTATTTCAAGTTACATCAGGAATAAGAGAAAGAAGATCGGTGCGCAGACCGAGATGCAAGCAACCACATACAACCATACACAGATAGGGTTTATTGGCTATAATCATGCTATACATCCACCACAAAACTCGTTTAAGGGAGACGTGTATCGAGTGCATTCATATTACATATCATATATGTATATTGGGATTTGTGGATTTAGGATTGGACATGCATAAAGCCAATTTTATTCGCATCGTATGCAATAAATAAAGGTGACAAACCAAAATTGATCATATAGATAATCCTAAAGTATAGAGCAGTTGACTTGGCTCTGATACCACTGTTGGGTTTATTGAGGAGGCAAATAAGGTAGCGGAAACAAAAAATTTCTCCTCCCCAAACCCAGTTCAAGGAAACGCGTCAACGTCTATACAATAGGAAAGGATGGTTTGTGGAATCATACCTTGTCCCGAGGCTTGCTCGGTGCAATACCTCGCAACTAGTGCAGTCTTCACCTCTGGTCTTGGACGGTGTCTGTGCAACTCCTGGTCACACCGGGACTGACGACTCCTGGTCTCACTGGGACTGTCAGGATTGACAGCTGTCCTCCGAGTGGCAGAAATCTCCGCCTATGAAGTAGTCCACACGGACCACCTGGAACTCCAATCTCCTTGTCCCACAAGGAATCGGAAGGAGTCGCACCCTCCTGTCAGTGTACTAGTTACTGACATACTCTCCTACCACCAGTCACTTTCTACAATTGTCTTTCCCTTGCTGTGCCTCCCTTATCGGGTAGCACTTGCTCGGGCTCTCTCGGTTACCAAAACCAGAGAGAATGACAACTTTATAGAGAAACTGGTTGCACTGAGTTGTTCTTTGAGACCCCCAATACCCCTATATATAGGAGGGTCATGGGATAGGGTTCTCTATCCCGGGAAATGCGGGACTAAAGCAGGAGTAGAAGGGTTTGAGATTTTCCACAAAAACAACCAACTACGCAACCTGAACCGATCGTTTCATTTCTAAAATGGTCGGTTGGGGATCTGACTTGGTCGGTTGACACCTCAACCGATTGGTTGGGACCTATTAAATGGTCGGTTAACTTCTGAACCAGTCGGTTCATGGTCTGGGTCAGTTCCCAATTGACTTTTCCTCTTTTGTTTCAAATTGGTACCAAATACCAATCCTTGTTCCAATCATATTGGGCAAGTGAAACGAAAAGAAATTTCTCACCAACCTGACTTTCCCAACTTGCTCGATTGGACCAGTTGAGCCAATCGGTTCAACACTTGAACTGGTCATTTCACCCTATCCATGAGCCGATCACTCACCACCTGAGCCGATCGGTTCACCAAGCTCAGCCGATCGGTTCATCACATGAGCCGATTAGTTGGGAGTGCAGATTGTGTAGAAACACTCAATTATAGTTTCAATCAATCTGATACTCTAATCAATCTGTACAACACCTTGTACACTATGATTCTGAGCTATCAATTGATGGAGTGTTTAATTGAACTACTAAACTCCTTTAGCAATCAATCTAAACATTGTCTGTGGACAAACTCCTCTTCCAGGTTAAATCCTATGTGTGTGACCCTACAAGTCCTTTTCACGTTGGTAGTGAAAGTCCATAACACTTATGACTTCACAAGCAAAGAGCGGTGCCTAGTCACACATTAGTGCTACCCAAGTGAAATAGAAAGTTGGAGAACAACTTTCAATCCTACAATCCGTGAATGGTGTTATAGTGAATGTATAATTCCTTTATCACTGATATCCCGAATGAACTCGAGGCATGGAATAGTCATCCTATCAGTGTTCATTCACTTTCTTGATCTCAAAGTAGATTGGAAGAGATATGTATGACATCAATATCACATACTGATTCACACATGCGTGCATGCCTTTCTCAATCCTACTCATCAAGTGGCCATGGATATCAAACTCCCTTAGGAGGGACAAATCCCATATCTATCACTCACCCCTCAAAAGCCCCATGTGTCAAATCCACCCAATCATCACCTTTATAACAACCCATGTTTCAGGACTGCGTTTGATGATGTCAAAGTGTACCCAATGACATGTGTTGAGTGTAGTGATTTTAGGTCAAAGAATCACACTCACCACCATCACTGTGAGAACTGACTGTGACTACCATGTCATGGTTCCATGTGTCAAACTCACGGTGGGTCTGTCCGGTACACATTTTCTCTAACAGGTACCTATGTGTTTGGTTTGATATCTCTATATCATGACTAATGAGATTCTATCATCAACCAACACCACAATCTAGTCTTGTATGTCATTGCTGTCTATCTACCTTCCACAATGACATCCGACTAGGGACATAACAATAATGTACAAACTCTTAGCATCCATATGATCTCATCGTTCATGTCCTCAACCTGAAGGCATACGTCATTGAGTACTGTCATTCTCTAGACATTCAATCTGTTCTATCACTATCTCATATGATTGAACCAGAAAGAATTGGAAGCTTGCCTTTGATGTTTATCAAATCAATCTTAATGTTTCCCACTAGTCATCCCATGATTGGCTCTGAGGGCATACATACCAACACATGAGTGTGTCTTGCCCTCAACATGTGCAACATCTTGACCACGACATGTGTAAGGTCACAAAGCATGCAACATCTTGACCGCAATGCACACAACCTGTCTCTATCTCAGACTGGAACACGTGCATGGCTTATCTAGCCCGCAATAGGTGCATGGGTTGTCTCGCCGATGATGTGTGCAAGCTTGTAATCAACCCTCAACGCTGTGTCATGACCAAACTAGAGAGAAACAACTATCCCTTAGGGTTTATGAGTTTGAAACAACCATCTATGTATGATTTTAACCTAAGGGAAGAGCAAGAAGTGTCTCAAACCTATGCTAGCATTATGCTCAATACCAAAACAAATAAAAACTAGGTCGAGACAGTTGATCAAACCCTGAATACCAAACATCAACAAGGTGAGCAACACCCTATTCCTAGGTGTTCATCAACCCTAAAACATGATCATGGAAGGTAACCAAAGAGTTATATTTAGAAAGAGAAAATCAACATTCATATGCACATAAGCAGGTCCAAAACTTCTTGTTAAAACACACCAAACAGATGTAACAAGTTCCATGGATAAAGATCCCAAGTAACACCCAAATCTTCTATTTTCAACAAAAATGGGTATATATATCTAAAGTTTATAATAGGAACAATACTTTCAAGAACACTACAAGATTTAAACCCTAAGCTACTATCATTCTTTCTACCAAAAGATCACATTTTAATATCTGGAATAAAATCATATAATCAGATTTAAGATGCCAATTATAGATGTGAATAAAGGTTATATAACCCACATGTTTTGAAGAGGAATAACCTCCCAAGATATCAAAATCTAAGTGCTTCAACTAAGCTTCCAATTTCAACCAAGGGATCACCTCCAAGAAGAAGAAAACCATGATGACAAGAGAGTTCAAGAAAGAGGGAAAACAATCCTGGGTTGAACCAAGTAAAGAAAGGAGAAAGAGATGAAATCATCCTCTCACAGTTACCACAATGTCAAATCACAATATAAGGCCTTTGTGAAGAGGCGTTTTTCTCAAGAAGGCCACCATGGATAGTCCACAATCTACGACCAAGGAGGAAGAAGAAGATGATGGATATATCAAAAAATAAAACGTGATCCAAGGAGGAATATCACTTACCAAGACAAGAATCTCCAAGCAATCACAACCAAAGAGCTGAGGTAGCACCAAATTTTCAACATGCGTAAAGGATCGACCACCCAAGATTCAAGATCTTACCTTTCTTACACCTATAGCTTCAAAGATGATCCAAAGGAAGAAGAAGACATGTAGGGACAAAAAATATAGCACATGTGTGGAGAGTATGGGTTATATACCCAAATGAGGAGGGAAGTAATAGATTTTTGATGTGTCAACAAGATAGATCACCAAGGGACATATGCCCTTTGAAGAGATGGTCTTTCCTCCACTCACAAGCAAAAATAGAAACATTCATATTTATCCTGTAAAAGTTTCTCAACCAACTAGGTCAGTTTCCCTTTGTCTCGGTCGAGACACCTTCAACTACATGTCTCAGTACAGACACATCCTGATACATGTCTAGGTCAAAACCCTAGGTCCACATATGTGCATGATTGAGAAACTAGTGGGCAAACCGTCTTGACCATCCGCACATATGGGTTTTATCGATCAAGAACACACATCAAAAGCTTATGTTTTGGTCACTACCTCACCAAAAGTGGTGTAGGGGTCATAACATCAAACCCTAAGTGATCATTATATCAATTAAGCAAACCCTAGAATCACCAAGTGATGTCACATCACCATACATGATTCAAATAAGGTACCTCATTGCATCATCTTCTCTCTCATGATGCAAAAGCACAAGAATCATTCTTTACATGTGACACTTTGCAAGAGAAACTAGACTTATGGCTAAATTGCAAACTAATCCACGACAAGCACTTATATAACAAAGGTAGTTCAAACATCACCCAAATTGGAACAACATGAAAATATAAGCTTGTCACATGATATAAAATTAAGGTTTAAGCATCTCATTATGCAAAGTAAATACAATTAAGCATAAATCTAGGTCAAGAGTCTTACAACTATAAACCCCTAATATAGATTTCGCCCCCAAAATCCTATGCAAGTTGTATTCATCAAAAGCCACACAATTCAACTTCAGTCCATCACAATGGATATTACGCTAGAACACACTTTTTGGGAAAAATGATCAAGTTTGGGAAAAATTGGCAAAAATGGTGCCATATTGCCTTAAATCAAATCTAAACCTACATTAAAAAGAAATAAACAAAAAATAAGAAAATCCTAACTAAAACACAAAAGAAATATCAAGAATCTACATAAAATGCAGTCCATAGAATTGGATGTCCAAAAGAGCAATTTTTTGAAATTTACACAAAAATGCAAGTAAGTGTTTGTATGCATGCATGTATTCAAAGCACAAAAATATAATCTAGGTAAAGGTGTTGCAACCATAAATCATCACAAAACAAGGTGGAATAGGTGACACATGTTTCAAAATGAGAAAGAGAGAAGGACACATCCGCTCTACCACCCCAAACTTTTGAATCATGGTGTCCTCAACATGACAATATGATGCAACACTATTTTAGCACCTCATCTTGTGTCATATTGCACAAGAATCACATATACAACTATTAGATTACATGTTATTTCCCTCAATATGTGTTTTACTATCAAATGCACCTATACATGCTTTTTGCATGTTTTATCGGTACTTTGAACACTAATTGATGGAAGAGAAAGATTATGGTTGAATGTGGGTCTTCCCTAAGCTTGGAGGAGCCCAAAATGAAGCCAAAACTACTCCCAACCTACCCCAAGTGGTCAAAGGATGTATTAAATCAATAACCTTCATGGATGGCCAAGTTTAAGACTAAAATGTTGGGGTAGGATCCCAGAATGGCCGTGCTACCTAGGAATGGCCATTTTGGAACATGCCCCAAGAAGTAGAATGTTCAAAAATTCACCCAGTTGACCATAATGGTCGTGCTAGAAAATCCCAGAACGACTGTGCTTCTAGCCTAAAAACCTAAAATTACCCTATTCATTCCATTTACATGGTCATTCTACCCACCATGGCTGTGCTGCCCAACACAACCGTTATACTCACAATTTTACCCAATTTTCAACACTACTTTACCCATATTGCCCCCACTTAACTATAGACCTCTAGAACCCTATATAAACCTTGGTGGTGGCTAGAGGCTGAGGTTGGCCACCCCTAGTTCACTCCTAGCACTCCATTTTCTCCCCTATCCATTCCACTCCATTTCACCATTTCCACCACCAGAACCCTAGGTTCTTGGTTTTTTCGCCACTTTCCACCACCATACCATTCCCTTGCACCTTGGAAGAAGGAGGAGGATGTCTTACAACATATGAAGACGAGTATTCACTTATCTACACTAATTTCTATGGCTACTTCTTCTCATTTTTCCTTTCTTTTTGTATTTTGGATTTCCATGAGTAGCTTGGCCCCTTAGGTGGGCTGTTTGGGGTTAAAAATGTTACTTTGATAACATGTTGGGGAAAAATAATATGTAAACACTGTAATTTCATCTGTTAATGATTATGTTATATTTCTATCTCATTCTTCATGAATTTCTTGTTGATTTGTGCTTGAAATCACCTAAGAATTTAGGAAAATTACTTATATGTGTGAATTTTGGGATTTGTCCCTAGGTATAATTCATGGATCCCTAGCTAGCCACCCATCTTCCTACATGATAATCAATTCCCCTAACCCTAGTTGAGATATCTAAGTAGCTATTTTAGATGAATTTAGTGTGATTGTCTTAGAGCTTTCTCAATGATAGAATGTGGGTGATGTGAGGCCTAAAACCTCAATTCCACTCCCATTACTACCCTCAACCCCTAATCACCCTAAGACCATCTAGCCTAGAAACCCAGGCTTGTTTAGACTCTAATTGAACTGCACCTAAACCCTCTCGTAAGGGTAGCAGGAGGTGTTAGGGAGTAGTTCCCCTATACACAACCTATCCTATCCATGGCTAGTTAGTAGTCTAGGGCAATTGATTAGACTCTAACGTGTTGCTTGGTTTCGTAATATAGATGAAAGCATAATGTTCACATGTCACCCTCAACCTAATTGATAAGTGCATTCCCCAAACATCCCACACACCCCTTCATTGCTTTAAAACCCTAATTGCCTTCTTGCTTAGCTAGTGTTAGCTTAGTTAGCTCTTTACTTGCTTAGTTTGATTCCTGCCTTGTTCTTTCTCTGTTCTTGGTAGATTAGGTCTTTAGTTGCCCTTTTGCCTTGTTTTCTAGCTTATTGTAGTGTAGACCCTCTTCTTTCCTACTTTAGTGTAGCTTTCTCATCTTCTTTCTCACCTTGTCTTTTCTTACCCAGAAGAATTAACCGTCTAGGGTAATTTAGGTTTTGACCTTGTTTTCTCTCCTTTAATTGCTTTCTTGTTCATCATTAGTGTAACCAACAAATTAAATCTTTAAACCCTTCAACCCTAGACTCCATAGCAGTAACCTAGCCGAAAAACTAACCTACTCTAGTGCCCCCTTTTCTCCCTGTGGATCGAACCTATACTTGACACCCTCCCATACTACGAAACAACCCCATGTCCTTGCAGGTGTAGTGTTTTAGTAGAAGTAGGTGTGTTAATTTTAGGTCCCTTATAAATTTTGAAAGTTATGCACTGTGTGTGTTTGTTTTTGGGGTTGAATCTAATCAAACTCCAATTGAGTAGTGCATAATACCATTAGCAGAAGCACACCAATTTTTCTAGCATTGTTTCCAGGGAAAAAGGTTCTCGGCATAGCTAGTTAGTTTTGCTTTGATCTTTTTCTACTACCCTACCCTTGCTTTTCTTTATTAATTATTATTTGTATTCTTTTTCCATATTGGTTTGCTAACTTGCTTTCTTTTGTTTGGTTGTGCCTTGTGCATGTGACAATCCATTGGGGACGACAAGATGGAAGGCCAAAATGTACAAACCCATTCTTTTCCTCCACCGCCCTACCTCAATGTCTACCCTAATACATACACAACCCACCACCTCCATTGCCACAACCTTCCCCCAATTTCACTGACCAACCTCAATTCCCTCCTCCACCCCAACTCCAAAGGCCATTAACACCAGTACCGCCACCACAACTATCACATTCTCCCCTTACTTCCCATGAGCAAATGGATATCATTTCAATCATATGGTGTGACAAGGTTGTTGAGAAGCTCAACAAGGGAAGGAAGCAATTTGACAAAGATCTTAATGAATATCCCTTGCTAGAAAATCCGTGTTCACAAGTGTCCCATATGATTGAGACCCCTCTATTTGATGCCTATGAAGACCCTTCCCCAAGAGAGAGAAAAATTGTGGCATGAAATTTTTGAAGGTCTTAAGGCCGATTAAGATCTATGATGATTATCCCCAAGGAGAGAAAACTGATAAAAAACACTTAAGGAGCTCGCATGACCCTTGGGAGGAAGATCAATCAAGGAAAACATTTGAGATGATTGGCTATGATGGGGATGGAAACATTTTGTTTTTGGACAATGGTTGATGGTGAAAGAACGACAAGCCCAACTGAAGGCATGCAACTCAGTGCTTGTGGGAGGCAACCCACCTAGGTTTGGGAAATTTTCACCCAAACTTCAACTTTTGATACTTTTGCTTTATTTTTACACTTTCCAAGAAAAAACACACACACACTTTATCCTTGATGTTTTTTGTTGTTTATGTCATTTTAGGACATGTACATTAGAAGTAGAGTGATGCATGGATAATATTTTCAAGGAGGAGAATAAAATTGAAGAAAAAGTTGCAAATCAGTAGAGAAGCTACAGGAAGAGGATTAGCACGACCACACCACACTCCACGACCATGTTGTAGGAAATAAAATGGTAGTGATGCACACTAGGCCATGTTGGCCATCCCAGCACAATGGACACCTTAAGATCTCTCACCCCTCTTGGCATTTATCTACCATGGCTCCATGCCCTCTACGCTACCATTCTAAGATTCTATTTCATGTTGACGACACCATATTTAAAAGTTTGGGATTGTAGGGTGGTAAGCCCCTGCTTTATCCCACTTTCGTCTATGTTTCCTGTTCTAATTTTTGCTCAAGATGACCAAATAATATAACCATATATCATATTTGTGTATCCATACTTTGTGTGCTTGCTTTAAATACATGCATATCATATAGTTTGCTTTCTATCAATTTTTCGTAATTTTCAAAATTATGCTCTTTTTACCATGCATTGCACTCATATAAATTTTTGGTAATTTTTGCATGTTTTAGCTAGGATTTTATTGTATCCTACTTTAGTTTTCCATAATGAATGCTTAGATGTTATTGAAGGCGATTTGGCACCATTTTGGCCATTTTTTCCCCAAATTTAGAATTTCTTACCTAAAAGTGTGTTTTGATCCAATCTCTACTTGTTGGATTGAAAATGATGAACTTTTACGAATGCATGTGAATTATCATGGTTTATTGCTAAATGGCCTCAATCTTGACTTTTTACATGTAAACCACCTCTCTCATGCTTGTGAACTATTTGGTTGATTTGTGATTGAAGCAAGCCACAAATGCTTAGAGTTTTGTAGAATCTCATGATAGAAATGTGGTTTTACTATTGCTCATTCATGTGGTGTCTCATTGATTGATGAATTTTTTGGGGTAATTTTTGTGCAGGAGATCTCATGTTGAAGTTCATACTAGTAACCCCTTTTTGACTCACTTTATACCATTTTCTTAACTCCCCACCTCATAAACGGATGCCAAGTCCACACATTTAGCCTTGGCCACCTCCAAAAGTTTGGGGTGGCCATATACACACCCCCACTTCAATCTCATCATCATGAGCTCTATCGATGTCAAGGGCAAAGAAAAAGAAAAAGAAAAAGAAAAAATGCAAAAAGAAAATAAAAGATGCTCTTGTTTAAGAGAATCTAAATAAAAAAATGAGGGTGTAAAAGCACTCCAAATCCTTACCACAACCCTTTCTTCCTTTTGCATGCCCATTGAGGTAGGAAACATCAAACCTAGCTCATTTTTCCCTTTTTCGCAGCCACGTGGGTTACTTGGTGTGTATGGACATATGAGATTGAATGCATGAATGTAAAAAAAACAAAATTAGTCATTTTTGACCTTTACCAACATGAAACGGTTTATCTAGAGAAATATGAAAACCATTTGGATTGATAGTGTTTTGTATGCAAGATATTTGAAGTTTGCAGGCTCAGTGTTCTAATCATGATGGGTTTGTGAAATAGGAGAGGAGAGAGGTGGAATGCATGTACCTAGTCATCTTTGAAACCATTTAGTCAAATATTCATCTATTGTAATGCATTTGTCATTTCTTAATTGTGAAAAAATTGTAGAGAGATTGAGTTGGAGCATACTTGAGGACAAGTATGTTTTAAGTTCCTGGTGGTGATGCAACCCAATTTTAGGGCTTCATCTTGTGTCATATTTCACTTCAATCACATCTACAGTTGTTACATAACATGTTATTTCCCTCAATATATGTTTTACTATCAAATACACTTATGGAGGATTTTTGCATGTTTTATAGGTACTTTGAACACTAATTGATGGAAGAGAAAGATGATGGTTGAATCTAGGTCTTCCATAAGCTTAGAGGAGCCCAAAATGAAGCAAAACCACTCCCAACCTACCCCAATTGGTCAAAGGATGTATTAAAAAAATAACCTTCATGGATGGCCAAGTTCAAGACCCAAATGCAGGGGAAGGACCCCAGAATGTCCGTGCTACCAAGGAATGGCCGTTTTGGGACATGCCCCAAGTAGTAGAACCTTCAAAAATTCACCCAATCGACTAGAATGACCATTTTAGCCTAAACAACCATGCTATCAAATCCCAACACGACCGTTCTACCATCCTTAAAATCCTAAATTGCCCTATTCATTCCATTTTTAACCACGACAGTTCCCATCCACCACACCCATTCTACCCATTGCCCACCACGACCGTGCTGCCCAACACGACCATTCTACTCACAATTTTACCCTATTTTCTACACTGCTTTACCCATATGGTCCCCACTTAACACTAGACCCCCTAGACCCCAATATAAACTTTGGTGGGGTTTGAGGCCAAGGTTGGCCACCCCTAGCTCACTCCTAGCACTCCATTTTCTCCCCCTCTCGATTCTGCTCTATTTCCACCTCCATTCAACTCCATTTCACCATTTCCACCACCAAAACCCTAATTTTTTGGTGTTTTGGCCACTTTCCACCATCATCCCATGCCCTTGCACCTTGGAAGAAGGAGAGGACATCTTGCAACGATGAAGAGGAGGATTCACTGATCTACACAGTGCTCCATGACTACTTCTTCTCATTTCTCCTTTGTTTTTGTATTTTGCATTTCCATGAGTAGCGAGCCCCCTTAGATGGGTCGTTTGGGTTAAAAATGTTACTTTGATACCATGTTAGGGAAAATGATATGTAAACATTTTAATTTCGTTTTTTAATGATTATGTTCTATTTCTATCTCATTCTTCATGAATTTCTTATCGGTTTGTGCTTGAAATCACCTAGGAATTTAGGAAAAGTGCTTATATGTGTGAATTTTGGGATTTGCTCCTAGGTACAATTCATGGATCCCTAGCTAGATACACATCTTCCTACATGCTAAAAAATTCTCCTAAACCTAGTTGAGAGATCTAAGTAGCTATTTTAGATGAATTTAGTATGATTATCTTGTAGCATTCTGAATGATATAATGTGGGTGATATGAGGCCTAAAACCTCATTTCCACTCCTATTAGTACCCTCAACCCCTAATCACCTTAAGATTATCTAGCCTAGAAACCTAGTCTTGTTTATACTCTAATTAAATTTCACCTAAACCCTAACTTAATTGATCCTCGTAAGGGTAGTAGGAGGTGTTAGGGAGTACTTCCCCTATACACAACCTATCCTATCCATGGCCAGTTAATAGTCTAGGGAAATTCATTAGACTCTAACGTGTTGTTTGGTTTGGTAATCTAAATGAAAGCATAATGTTCACATGTCACCCCTCAACCTAATTGATAAGTGCATCCCTCAAACAGCCCACACACCCCTTTATTGCTTTAAAAGCCTAATTTCCATCTTGCTTAGCTAGTGTCATCCTAGTTATCTCCTTACTTGCTTAGTTAGCTTCTTTCCTTGTTCTTGCTAGATTAGGTCTTTAATTGATATTTTACCTTATTTCTAGCTTAGTGTAGCGTAGAACCTCTTCTTGTCTTCTTTAGTGTAGCTTGCTCATCTTCTTGCTCGCCTTGTCTTTTCTTGCTCAGTAGAATTAACCGTCTAGGGTAATTTAGGTTTTGACCTTGTTTTCTCTCCTTTAATTGCTTTCTTGTTCATCATTAGTGTAATCAACAAATTCAATCTTCAAATGCTTCAACCCTAGACTCTATAGTAAAAACTTAGCCCAAAAACTAACCTACTCTAGTGTCCTCTTTTCTCCCTATGGATCGACCCTACACTTGCCTGCCTCCTATACTACAACATGACGCCATGTGCTTGCACATGTAGTGTTGTAGTAGAAGTAGATGTGGGCTCTGATCTCTAAAACCCGAGATAAACACGATTTAATTCAGCGGAAGCGATTTGATTAACAGCGGAATACTAAAAATCACGAAAAATTAAAACTTTTTGAGACAAGATCTTGAAACCATAAAACTTCCTTCATAAAAGGAGATAAACTGTTTACATCTCTGTTAAATTACTTCTTGAGTAATTATACAAAGCATGATACAAAATCTCAAGAGTCAAATCAAAATCTCAGACCATAACTCCAGGACCTGAGAGTATAGAGACGACATAAGACTTTCTAACTACACAACTCAGCAATCTGAATCTCCACCTGAGATTTACTGCTGCTCCTGGTGCTGCTGCTGCTGATATTGGTCACCTGAAGATTGATTCCTTCGTCCTCGGCGACCACCTAAAAAGTTGAAATCTACGGGGTGAGACAATTTTAAATAATTGTCCCAGCGAGAGTTATAACTCTCTGCCAGAAGCTTTATTATAGCAATCACTGAACAATATGAACAATAAAAGCTCTTAAGGTAATCAACAGCAGATTATTATAAGTAGAACAATAATAATTAAGGAATATGAAGAACATGTATACTAAACAGTGTAGTCATCAATCATTGTATCTCGTAGTTCAACCAAAGCAGATATGCTACGCGGTTGATTATGTTTTACAAACATCATTATGCCCTACGGAGATGAGGTATACCGCTCATACTCCAACCGATCACTATTAAGTTGCATCGGTATCATACATAGGTCATCAAAAGAGTCGGATTCTTATGACCTCGTCTTCCTCAATCAGTATGAGGATCAACATGCAGGACATCTAGTGTCTCTGCTACTATAGCTTACCAGGGTATTATGGTACTTCTCTATTAGAGTCACAGTGGCATTCTGTACTCTCTTCGCCATTGAAAGATTTCTTGTTTATCTCTCATCGATGCGGTACAAAAGATTTCCTTGGGAGATTAGTGTTACATCACCCCGTCATAAACACATAGTGAAGGATTGATAGACTAGATACATCCACATCAATTCCTACACTAGGATGTAAGTGCATTCACATCCATATATCCCCACATACTCAAAAGTATGTGATCCAGGAATTCCCTAAGGAAAACCTGTTTCACCATCATTTAGCTCCTGACAATGATGGATCTATGATCAGGGCTCTACATGGTATGATTATACTTGATTAGTCAGGTACATTTCAGTATTCTTTTAACATCATACATGTTCTCAAACATTAATCATTAGCATAGAAGCTATGAAAATAGAATACTAAATGCATCAAGTCTAACTCACATCAATTGTCATTTCTCAATCATTTCATCACAAGTCATCTAACAAGCATGACCTTGATGATATTCATGTTTCTTACAGCCTATCATTCTCATAAGATGCCACTTACTAGGCATCAACATATGCCATTATTCATAAAGCTAATTACATGCTTTCAATGAATATGAAATCATAATCCTTACCTGGATATGATCACCATCATTTATAAAAACATGCATGGTTAATTTAACTGATAATAGTAAGCAGTTCATATCAAGAGTTGTACCCTCATAATCTTACAAGGGTTAAATTCCCTGATTTTCATCAATCAGGGTTTACTATTCACAATATATGTCATCACCCTAGAATTAGAGTTTACTATTCACAATATATGTCATCACCCTAGAATTAGGGTTTACTATTCACCTCATGGTGAATTAACCTCATACATCACAATGTATTAGAAACATCATCATTAAAGCCCTCAGATAAAGTTATGATTCATCAATTATCATAATTAGGGTTTCCATGATCTCACATAGGTGGATCATACCCTAATAATGCACATTCATGTATATTAAAGGTACTTTACTTGAGTTCCCACTAAAAGGGTTCATTTTCTCTCCTATGATACTTTCTCTCTCCTCTTACTAGTAGATGGTGAATACATTACTCCAAACTAGGTTGGGTCAAGTCCTTATTGGCTAACATAAGCCAAACCATCACTATCATTTTTTTTTTATTGTCGGGGGAAACCCACCCCCCTAGGCGGAGGCCCAGATAGCAGGGATGGTAAACTCGGGAGACCCGTGCGCCCGCACACCGGTATCTCAATAAGTCGCATCAGAGGTCGGCTGACGCTGCGGGAAATTCATTTCTGAGCAACGCTTCCAATGAGAGTCGAACCCGGGACCCTTCGTGAGGGGCCCCGAGCTACGACCAGTTGGGCTACTACTCACCGGCTAAACCATCAGTATCATGTGATTAGGGTTTGATTAGAACAAGGTATTACTCAATTGAACCCCTCAAGGGTATTTTGGTAATTTACCCCATTGATCACCATCATGGGTCAATTCATTAGTCACTTAGTCCCTTAATGTCCTAAGTTACCATTAGGGTTTAGATCATTCCAGCATTGAATCAATTATACCTTACAGTGATTAAGTATAATCAACCTTGAATGTCCCCAATTGGATTAGGGTTTAACCTTCAACCTTCAACCCATTTGACCCTTGATTGACCTTAAAATCGTTTAACACCAAACAACCTTGAACTCGTTTAACCTCAAACGAGTGTGAGACCCACTTGATCTCAAACGGGTGTGAACCCATTTGGGGTCCAAACGAGTACAAACCCATTTGAACCTAAACGACTATGAACTCGTTTGGATCCAAACGAGTGTGAACCCGTTTGGGCTCAAACGAGTGTGAACCCGTTTGGGCTCAAACGAGTATGAACCCATTTGGGCTCAAACGAGTGTGCAATCGTTTGGACTCAAACGAGTGTGTACTCGTTTGGGCTCAAACGAGTGTGCACTTGTTTGAACTCAACCCGCATGGACATGAAAAGTAACATAAAGGTTATTATTGAAATGTAATTTCTATGTTGAAGCCCTCATCTGGCCAAACCATGCTAACCAATTATAAATTAGGTCAATTAGGATGAGCCTCAATCAATTGGACTCCAATTTAACCCTTAATGAAAAGCCAATTAGGGTTAAGTCTAACTTAATTAGGGTTTCCAATCGGCTAATCATCAATTTTCAACAATGTGAAACAAAGTGTAATTGAACCCATCAATTGAGCTCCAATTGGGCCTAAACTTGGCCCAAACGGTCTTGAGATCGTTTGGATGACCTCCAAACGGTCTTGAGACCGTTTGCCCAAAGTTTGACCAAAGTCTAAGTTGATTTGATTAGGGTTGAACCCTAATTAGGCCTAAAATCAGCACTTTTATCAATTCTTCAATCTATTGCAATTGGACCTTCAATTGATCAATTTTTCTTAACACTAGACCTCCAAACGATCTTGGGGTGTCACTAAACGAGTGTGAGACCGTTTGGGTGAACCCCAAATGGGTTTGAACCCGTTTGGGCCCTTCAACCCAAAACTCAACAAGATCTATGTTTAAACAATTTTGAAAAATCAGGACTTAATTCAATTGGATTTGCTAATTGATTGGCCTATATCTCACGATTCCCTTGGAGTTAATCCCTCAAATTTGGTGGGTGATTAGCCTGCAGAATTATGAACGCGATTCCCAAACGGTCAACACTTGGTCAACTCCTTCAAACGGGTTTGAACCCGTTTTCCACCAAACAGTTTGCAACCCGTTTGGTCACCAAACGGTTGAGCAACCCGCATGGGCAAAGGGTGGAGGTCGTTTGATAAAGTAGAAATTCGTGGATAAGTATAGGAAATAACGCCCTCATCTTCTAGCTCAAGAACAGCAGCAGTTTGTCACGGATTTGCTTGCAAGGATGAAAGGGAAGATAGGGAAGAAGAAGAGCTAGCAACTAAATGCATAAAAAGAAAGGTATAACAAAGCTTAAGGTTTAGAATTATAAAACCCGCCTAAAGATTGTTCCTTGAGCTCCAAGCTTCCAAGATCCAAGACTTTAATGGCGTCTTTGAGCTCCACATGTCAGCGAAGGTGAATTCTCCAAGGAAAAGAATGGGGATGGCCGGCTAGAACAAGGAATCTATGTGAGAAAACTAAGAATTCAACCTTGTAGAACGATTTCCTCCATGAATTCAAGCTAGAAGGTGGTGTTTTCTTACCTAGAACAGGTTGGTCGCCCCCTTGAGCTCCTGGTCTCCTTCCTTAGTCGGCCATAACAAGATAGGAATGAAGAATGAAAGGGGACGTTGCCTTTGATTGTAAAGGAAGGTGTATAAGTACCTTTGGGTTAAATTCAATCATAAGGACAACTTATTTCCTCTTTTCTCATCTAGGTCCTTCCTTTCTTATTTGCACGTCCCTACCCCTTATTTCTAAGGACAATCTCCTTCTAAGGTCAAGAATTGAAGGTAAAGAAGGTCAACCCACCACTAAAGCACACATATAAAAGGGCTATTACACTTACACCTTGATTATTCAATCACAAAGGTGTTCTTTATTATATGATTATTCAAATGAAGTGACCTCTTCATCATTTCTACTCTAAATAATGACAAAAGCTATAAAAGATATTTTAAAAGATGAAATTTACAAGTTGCACCCCAAATTTTGGGTAAATTGCATTTTACCCCAAAACCAGGGTTTCAAGCACAGGGATTACTTCCACAGCTGCACCTTGGTGCTCAAGCTTGGGAAATCCCTCAAATTTTATCATAACCATTCTCATGATGTCTCAACATCATAGGAACATCTCAACATGTGAAATTTGCAAGTTAACCCCTCTAACTCAGTAATTTGCACATAGGTCCTTGTATTACCAAACAATACTACAATCATTGTTTAAAAGGGACAGAAATGAAAATGTATGTTCCTTAGGAACTTAATTACATGCCAAAAGATAATCACAAGGATTTAATTACATATTTAGGCAAAACACCTAGGGTTAGTTCAAAACCCAGGTCAGGGATGTTACAAATTATCCACCCCTTACAAGGATTTCGTCCCCGAAATCGATAAAACATACTAGGAGAAAAGAGCAGGGTATTTCCTTCTCATCTCATCCTCTAGTTCCCAAGTGGCTTCTTTGACACCACAGTGGTTCCAGAGGACTTTCACAAGGCTTATATCTTTCTTCTTTAGCTTTTTAATTCTATTATCAAGGATTGACACAGGTCCTTCCTCATAGGTTACATCTTCATTCAATTCTACTTCCATAGGTTGTAGAAGTGACTCGGTGTCAGGATGACATTTCCTCAGCATAGAAATGTGAAACACAGGGTGTAACTTCTGCAACTCTTGAGGTAGCTCTAGTTTATAGGCTACCATTCCAACCCGTTCAATGATTGGATAGGGCCCTACAAATCTAGGAGCTAACTTCCCTTTCCTTCAAAAACGAAGGACTCCTTTCCAAGGCGAGACCTTGAGGTACACTCTGTCTCCAACCTGGAACTCTAGAGGTCTACGACGTATGTCGGTGTAAGATTTTTGCCTATCTTGTGCAGTCTTAAGCTGTTGTTGTATAACCTTAATCTTCTCTGTGGTTTGATGCACAAGATCGGGACCCAACAACTGATGTTCACCCATCTCATACCAACACAAGGGTGATCTACAACGTCTACCATACAAAGCTTCATAGGGTGCCATATCAACACTATGTTGATAGCTATTGTTATAGGCAAGCTCTATTAGGCTTAGGTGTAGATCCCAACTTCCGATAAACTGGAGAGCACATGCTCTCAACAAATCTTCTAAGGTCTGTATAGTCCTTTCAGAATGTCCATCAGTCTGTGGATGAAAGGTTGTACTAATTCTTAACTTGGTGCCTAAAGCTTTATGTAACTGTTCCCAAAAACGACTTGTAAACTTGGGACCTCTGTCAGAAACTATAGTGATAGGAACTCCATGCAAACACACTATCTCTTGAACATACAACTGTGATAACCTTTCAGCTATATATCTTGTTTTTACAGGTAAGAAATGCACTGTCTTTGTCAACCTATCAACTATTACCCAAATGGAATCATGTCCTTTGCTTGTCCTAGGTAGGCCAACAACAAAGTCCATGGTCACATGGTCCCACTTCCACTGTGGTATGGGTAAAGGTTGCATTATCCCTGCAGGCTTCTGGTGTTCGGCTTTAACTTGCTGACACACAGGGCACCTCATCACAAACTCCGCAACATCCTTCTTCATCCCGGGCCACCAATACATATCTTTCAAGTTTCGATACATCTTGGTGCTCCCTGGATGCATAGCATACATCGAAGAATGAGCTTCTTCCAGGACTAACTTCCTCAGGTTATCCACATCAGGTACTATCATCCTCCCATGATAGCATGCCACTTGATCTTCTGAGTCATGGAAACCATGTTGCTTCCCATTACCGTACTCAGATCTGATCTGTTGCACTACAGTATCAACCTGTTGTGCCTCCTTAATCTGCTCTCTGAGAGTACGCTTAATATGCATCTCAGCCAACAACCTGGCTAACAATGACACCTTCAACTGTACATTGTCTTGCCTTAAAGAGATAAGCATATCTCTCTTAGAGCATACTAAAGAGTTTAGTTGTGCTCTATCCATGGTTGATGTTGCTGATTTCCTACTTAAAGCATCTGCAACTACATTGGCCTTCCCTGGATGATAATCAATTGTACAATCGTAGTCCTTGATTAACTCCATCCAACGACGTTGCCTCATGTTAAGTTCATGCTGAGAGAAGATATACTTAAGGTTCTTGTGATCAGTGAAAATCTGGAATGTCTCTCCGTAGAGATAGTGTCTCCAGATTTTCAAAGCATGAACCACAAAAGCTAACTCTAGATCGTGTGTCGGATAATTCTCCTCGTGTTTCTTAAGCTGTCGAGAAACAAAAGAAATCACTTGCTTATCTTGCATCAACACGCATCCGAGTCCATTCTTGGAGGCATCACATAAAACTATGTATCCTTTGCCTTGCTCAGGTAACACAAGTACTGGTGCACTTGTTAACCTCTCCTTCAGCAACTGAAAAGATTGCTGGCACTTATCGCTCCAATCAAAAGGAACTTCTTTCCGGGTCAACTTAGTCAAGGGTAAGGCTATGGAACTGAAGTTCTTGATAAACCTTCGATAATAGCCAGCTAACCCTAGGAAACTTCGAATCTCCGTCGGTGTTTTCGGTTGTTCCCATTGTAGAACAGATTCTACCTTTTTAGGGTCAACACGGATACCCGAAGCAGATATCACATGCCCGAGAAAAGATACCTCCAGCAACCAGAACTCACACTTGCTAAACTTAGTGTGTAGCTTATGTTCTCTTAGCAAAGTTAGAGCTTGACGAAGATGTTGTTCATGCTGCTGAGCATCCCTACTATAGATCAGGATGTCATCTATGAAGACAACAATGCACTGATCGAGGAAAGGTCGGAAGATTCTATTCATAAGTTCCATAAATGCAGCTGGTGCATTAGTTAGTCCAAACGACATAACTGTGAACTCATAGTGACCATACCTTGTCCTGAAGGTAGACTTGGGTATGTCACTGTCCTTAATACGAAGTTGATGATATCCAGACCTCAAATCTATCTTTGAGAAAACGGTTGCACCACACAACTGGTCAAAGAGATCATCAATCCTCGGCAGAGGGTACTTATTCTTTATTGTCACTTTATTTAGTTGTCTGTAATCAACGCACAACCGCATTGACCCGTCTTTCTTTTTAACAAACAAAACCGGAGTACCCTAAGGTGAAGTGTTCGGTCGGATGAAACCCTTCTCAAGCAACTCCTGAAGTTGTTTCTTGAGTTTTGCCATTTCGGCAGGCGCCATCCTATACGGTGTTTGGGCTATGGGTTTCGTATCTGGGACTAGATTGATTTCAAAATCAATTTCCCGAGGCGGTGTCACACCTGGAAGTTCTTCAGGAAATACATCTTCAAATTCCCTGACTATAGGAACTTCGGCAGGGTTAGGACTCTCCATGGCAGTATCTACCACATGGGCTAAGAATGCATAACATCCTTGCCTCATCAGCTTATCAGCAACCATAGCTGACACAAGACAGGTGGGTAGAATCTTTCTCTCTCCTTGAAAGATCCATGTGTTGCTTTCATCAGCAAACACAGCCTACTTGGATTCACAATCCAAGACAACCCTATACCTCTCCAAGGTATCCATCCCAAGGATTATATCAAATCCTTGCATCTCAAGTGGTATAAGATCCACTTGAATGTGATGATTAGAAAAGAAGAGAATACAAGGAGAGCATACTTCTTGCAACACAGCAGACCCTCTCAACGGAGTCTCAAGCAACAAACTATCTACCCTATTACTGACTGTCATATTGCAGTCATGAATCACCCTTCGAGTGATAAAGGAGTGTGTAGCACCCGGGTCAATCAAAACAGATACAACACAGGATGTAGACATATCAGCATATAAAAGTTCCATCTGACCTGTCACAACCCGTGGATTGACCACTGCATCTGGTGGGTTCATAGCATAGAACCTTGTTGTCGCCTGAGGTTGAGCTGGCGTTGACGATCCAGCTTGGGACGCTTGTCCACGTCCTCGAGCTGCTCCTTGAGACTGCCTTCTCTGTGATCCATGTTGATTCTATCTCTGGGGCTGTGTCACACTGACAGGCCTAGACCTACAGTCCTTCATCAAGTGTCCCACCTTCCCACAGTTGTAGCAGCTTCTTTCCAGTTGTTGTGGTCTGGGTGGTCCTGTGACTAACATTGATGGTGAACTGCGAGTCTCTTGTAGTGGTAGGCTTCGTCCCCTGCCTCTACTTGGTGACCACTGAGTCTGAGAACTAGATCTGGGTGATGGAGGTGTAGGTGCAGAGAATCTAGGATTCTTAAAGTCCCTAGATGAAGAACCCTGGAACTGCGGATATCTCTTATGGGTTTGCCTCTTTTCGACTACGGATTTCTCTACCCTTCGGACTGACTCAACAAAGGTAGCAAACCTTTCCCAATTCTCTAAGGTAGACACGGGAGTAGTCAAGTCGGCATTTAAACCCTTCTCGAACCTTCTAATCCTTTCTTCTTCTGTGGCAGCCATGTGCGGACAGAACCACAACAACTCCATGAACTTAGCTTCGTACTCGCTAATGTTCATCATGCCTTGTCTCAATCTCTCAAACTGAGAGATCTTCTCGTCTAGGAACGTCTTTGGAAAGTATCTATTGACAAATCCCCGACGAAAATCTTCCCACGAGATCTCCACTCCAGGCCTCTTCTGCTCTTCCATGGTCCACCAGTGACCAGCACTTCCTTTGAGAAGATAGACAGCATGTCTAACCTTCTCAGCTTCTGGGACATTCAAGATTCTGAAAGCTTTCTCTAGCTCGGTTAACCACAGATCTGCATCTGTGGGGTCAGCTATCCCAAAGTACTCGGTAGCTCTGACACGACGAAGTCGCTCGAACGTCTTACCGATACCTTGTTCTTCAGGCTGGGCAGGTGCCCTAGGTACATGCATGGGCATCCTGTCGGTGATGTGTGTCTTGGCAGTCATAAACTGCCCGAACATAGTCTGAACTGTTGGGTTACCCATGTCAGCTGGGTCAAACTGAGGTGGTTCCCTGGGTGGCTCAGGTACAGGTTGCTCTATCTCTAGGTTCCTTGCACCTTCTCGAGGTGTAGCAACGCTACTTTCCGCCACGTACTCCTCATGTGGTTCAGACATCCTTAACAATCTTCTTCTCCTGAGGAGCAGAAGACTCTATTAGATACGAAGGAACACTAAGATTAGACTCGACATCCTAAGTCCTATGTCTCTGTAGACTCAGCGAGCCTAGAGCTCTGATACCACTTAATTGTGGGTTCTGATCTCCAAAACCTGAGATAAACACGATTTAATTCAGCAGAAGCGATTTGATTAACAGCGGAATACTAAAAATCACGAAAAATTAAAACTTTGAGACAAGATCTTGAAACCATAAAACTTCCTTCATAAAAGGAGATAAACTGTTTACATCTCTGTTAAATTACTTCTTGAGTAATTATACACAGCATGATACAAAATCTCAAGAGTCAAATCAAAATCTCAGACCATAACTCCAAGGACCTGAGAGTATAGAGACGACATAAGACTTTCTAACTACACAACTCAGCAGTCTGAATCTCCACCTGAGATTTACTGCTACTCCTGGTGCTGCTGCTGCTGATATTGGTCACCTGAAGATTGATTCCTTTGTCCTCGGCGACCACCTAAAAAGTTGAAATCTACGGGGTGAGACAATTTTAAATAATTGTCCCAGCGAGAGTTATAACTCTCCGCCAGAAGCTTTATTATAGCAATCGCTGAACAATATGAACAATAAAAGCTCTTAAGGTAATCAACAGTAGATTATTATCAAGTAGAACAATAATAATTAAGGAATATGAAGAACATGTATACTAAACAGTATAGTCATCAATCATTGTATCTCATAGTTCAACCTAAGCAGATATGATACACGGTTGATTATGTTTTACAAACATCATTATGCCCTGTGGAGATGAGGTATACCACTCATACTCCAACCGATAACTATTAAGTCGCATTGGTATCATACATATGTCATCAAAAGAGCCGGATTCTTATGACCTCATCTTCCTCAGTCAGTATGAGGATCAACATGCAGGACATCTAGTGTCTCTGCTACTATAGCTTACCAGGGTATTCTGGTACTTCGCTATTAGAGTCACAGTGGCATTCTGTACTCTCTTCGCCATCGAAAGATTTCTTGTTTATCTCTCATCGATGCGGTACAAAAGATTTCCTCGGGAGATTAGTGTTACATCACCCCAGCACAAACACATAGTGAAGGATTGATAGACTAGATACATCTACATCAATTCCTACACTAGGATGTAAGGGCATTCACATCCAGATATCCCCACATACTCAAAAGTATGTGATCCAGGAATTCCCTTAGGAAAACCTGTTTCACCATCATTTAGCTCCTGACAATGATGGATCTATGATCAGGGCTCTACATGGTAAGATTATACTTGATTAGTTAGGTACATTTCAGTATTCTTTTAACATCATACATGTTCTCAAACATTAGTCATTAGCATAGCAGCTATGAAAATAGAATACTAAATGCATCAAGTCTAACTCACATCAATTGTCATTTCTCAATCATCTCATTACAAGTCATCTGACAAGCATGACCTTGATGATATTCATGGCTCTTACAGCCTATCATTCTCATAAGATGCCACTTACTAGGCATCAACATATGTCATTATTCATAAAGCTAATTACATGCTTTCAATGAATATGAAATCATAATCCTTACTTGGATATGATCACTATCATTTATAAAAACCTGCATGGTTAATTTAACTGATAATAGTAAGAAGTTCATATCAAGAGTTGTACCCTCATAATCTTACAAGGGTTAAATTCCCTGATTTTCATCAATTAGGGTTTACTATTCACAATATATGACATCACCCTAGAATTAGGGTTTACTATTCACAATATATGTCATCACCCTAGAATTAGGGTTTACTATTCACCTCATGGTGAATTAACCTCATACATCACCATGTATGAGAAACATCATCATTAAAGCCCTCAGATAAAGTTATGATTCATCAATTATCATAATTAGGGTTTCCATGATCTCACATAGGTGGATCATACCCTAATCATGCACATTCATGTATATTAAAGGTACTTTACTTGAGTTCCCACTAAAAGGGTTCATTCTCTCTCCTATGATACTTTCTCTCTCCTCTTACTAGTAGATGGTGAATACATTACTCCAAACTAGGTTGGGTCAAGTCCTTATTGGCTAACATAAGCCAAATCATCACTATCATGTGATTAGGGTTTGATTAGAACAAGGTATTACTCAATTGAACCCCTCAAGGGTATTTTGGTAATTTACCCCATTGATCACCATCATGGGTCAATTCATTAGTCACTTAGTCCCTTAACGTCCTAAGTTACCATTAGGGTTTAGATCATTCCATCATTGAATCAATTATACCTTAAAGTGATTAAGTATAATCAACCTTGAAAGTCCCCAATTGGATTAGGGTTTAACCTTCAACCTTCAACCCATTTGACCCTTGATTGACCTTAAACTCATTTAACACCAAACAACCTTGAGCTCTTTTAACCTCAAATGAGTGTGAGACCCACTTGATCTCAAATGGGTGTGAAACCATTTGGGGTCCAAACGAGTACAAACCCATTTGAACCTAAACGAGTATGAACTCGTTTGGATCCAAACGAGTGTGAACCCATTTGGGCTCAAACGAGTATGAACCCATTTGGGCTCAAATGTGTGTGCACTTGTTTGGACTCAAACGAGTGTGTACTCTTTTGGGATCAAATGAGTGTGCACTTGTTTGAACTCAACCCGCATGGACATGAAAAGTAACATAAAGGTTATTATTGAAATGTAATTTCTATGTTGAAGCCCTCATCTGGCCAAAGCCATGCTAACCACTTATAAATTAGGTCAATTAGGATGAGCCTCGATCAATTGGACTCCAATTTAACCCTTAATGAAAAGCCAATTAGGGTTAAGTCTAACTTAATTAGGGTTTCCAATCGGCTAATCATCAATTTTCAACAATGTGAAACAAAGTGTAATTGAACCCATCAATTGAGCTCCAATTGGGCCCAAACTTGGCCCAAACGGTCTTGAGATCGTTTGGATGACCTCCAAACGGTCTTGAGACCGTTTTCCCAAAGTTTGACCAAACTCTAAGTTGATTTGATTAGGGTTGAACCCTAATTAGGTCTAAAATCAGCACTTTTATCAATTCTTCAATCTATTGAAATTGGACCTTCAATTGATCAATTTTTCTTAACCCTAGACCTCCAAACGATCTTGGGGTGTCACTAAACGAGTGTGAGACCGTTTGGGTGAACCCCAAATGGGTTTGAACCCGTTTGGGCCCTTCAACCCAAAACTCAACAAGATCTATGTTTAAACAATTTTGAAACATCAGGACTTAATTCAATTGGATTTGCTAATTGATTGGCCTATATCTCACGATTCCCTTGGAGTTAATCCCTAAAATTTGGTGGGTGATTATCCTGCATAATTATAAATGAGATTCCCAAACGGTCAACGCTTGGTCAACTTCTTCAAATGGGTTTGAACCCGTTTGCCACCAAACGGTTTGCAACCCGTTTGGTCACCAAATGGTTGAGCAACCCGCATGGGCAAAGGGTGGAGGTCGTTTGATAAAGTAGAAATTCATGGATAAGCATAGGAAATAACGCCCTCATCTTCTAGCTCAAGAACAGCAGCAGTTTATCACGGATTTTCTTGCAAGGATGCAAGGGAAGATAGGGAAGAAGAAGAGCTAGCAACTAAATGCACAAAAAGAAAGGTATAACAAAGCTTAAGGTTTAGAATTATAAAACCCGCCTAAAGATTGTTCCTTAAGCTCCAAGCTTCCAAGATCCAAGCTTTTAATGGCGTCTTTGAGTTCCATAGGTCGGCCAAGGTGAATTCTCCAAGGAAAAGAATGGGGATGGCCGGCTAGAACAAGGAATCTATGTGAGAAAACTAAGAATTCAACCTTGTAGAACGATTTCCTCCATGAATTCAAGCTAGAAGGTGGTGTTTTCTTACCTAGAACAGGTTGGTCGCCCCCTTGAGCTCCTGGTCTCCTTACTTAGTCGGCCACAACAAGATAGGAATGAAGAATGAAAGCGGACGTTGCCTTTGATTGTAAAGGAAGGTGTATAAGTACCTTTGGGTTAAATTCAATCATAAGGACAACTTATTTCCTCTTTTCTCATCTAGGTCCTTCCTTTCTTCTTTGCACGTCCCTACCCCTTATTTCTAAGGACAATATCCTTCTAAGTTCAAGAATTGAAGGCAAAGAAGGTCAACCCACCACTAAAGCACACATATAAAAGGGCTATTACACTTACACCTTGATTATTCAATCACAAAGGTGTTCTTTATTATATGATTATTCAAATGAAGTGACCTATTCATCATTTATACTGTAAATGATGACAAAAGCTATAAAAGATATTTTAGAAGATGAAATTTACAAGTTGCACCCCAAATTTTTGGTAAATTGCATTTTACCCCAAAACCAGGGTTTCAAGCACAGGGATTGCTTCCACAGCTGCACCTTGGTGCTCAAGCTTGGGAAATCCCTCAAATTTTATCATAATCATTCTCATGATGTCTCAACATCATAGGAACATCTCAACATGTGAAATTTGCAAGTTAACCCCTCTAACTGGTTAATTTGCACATAGGTCCCTGTATTACCAAACAATACTACAATCATTGTTTAAAAGGGACAGAAATGAAAATGTATGTTCCTTAGGAACTTAATTACATGCCAAAAGATAATCACAAGGATTTAATTACATATTTAGGCAAAACACCTAGGGTTAGTTCATAACCCAGGTCAGGGATGTTACAATAGATGTGTTAAGTTTAGGTCCCTTATAAATTTTGAAATTTATCCACCGTGTGTCTATTCACGGGGTCTTATCTATTGAAACTCAAATTGAGTAGTGTGTAACACAATTAGTAGAAACACACTACAATAAAGTCTAGGAGTGATAAGGTAGAAGTAAGTCCTTCTTTGTTAGCTCTGGTGGTCCTCCCTATGGTTGAGGATATTGGTAGTAATGACTTCATAGTTCACCTGTGGAGGTTGCTTATTCTTCAACTAGACCAGGCTCCCCAGAAATCATCCCTCTATTGGGGGTTTCTCTAAATCTACACATGCTGATAGTGTTGTATGTGATTAATGTGATCCTCCCTATGGTTGAGGATATTGGTAGTAATGACTTCATAGTTCACCTGTGGAGGTTGGTTATTCTTCAACTAGACCAGGCTCCCCAGAAATCATCCCTCTATTGGGGGTTTCTCTAAATCTACACATGCTGATAGTGTTGTATGTGGTTAATGTGATGGTTCAATTTCTTTTGATCTGACCACATGGCCTCCTACACGTTCTAAATACCCTCCAACTTTTCTTATATGTTGGATATGTCATAGGTGTTCATTGTGGGTTGGTGCACATCAAAATCATTCTCTCTAACTCTGTTACGATGAGGCTACTAAAGAAAGTGATGCTTCTATAGGACATTTGTTTCTTCTTCTCCCTCAGGTATATCTATATGTGGTGCTCTAAATACCACTCTAGGATTATACTCCTCCCAATGTCCAATTATCTCACTAAGATATTTTGTTGATCCTATGCCACTAATTAGAAAATTAGTGTGATATGGATTCTCTATGGTGGTGTCAGGATACCCAAGTTTCATGATGTATATTGTGACACCCTTTGTCACACTAAGAGATATCACTCAAAACTTAAACCACGATCAACCATTAATAATAGATTACCGAAATTCATAGGATTTAAAACTGATTTCCAACAAGCTCCATGAGATGAGAATTTTTACATAAGAGCCATCACTTGCATTTCATAACATATATTCAAGGTGCTACATCATCATATTCCAATAAACCTGTTACATACAATAATAGTTCCACATGTATATGCATACTACCAGAGGCACTCAAGCGAGAAATCACATATCGATCATCATGTCTACAAAACACATTGAGAACACCCCAAGGACCTGAGTGTACATGGATGACACATAAGACTGTATTACTAGACACTTTATATACCATGATCCTCCAGGGTAGTTTTATCCTTGTATTATATCCTTAACCACATGTTCTTTAACACGTCATGCACGTCCACCTAAAAAGATATTTAACCAATGGGGTGAGACACACAGTCCCAGCGAGACATATAACTCTCCACCAACTCTATTATTATCACAAATAACTAAGCAGATAGATTAACATATTGAGAAGATTGAATAGAATTAACCAAGTGACATATATATCATGGATGAAGTAACTAGAGAAGTAACATGCACTTTCTCATGAGCAACAAAATAGTTATAATTTAAAAGGAATGTGAAGAACATGAATGACTGTTATAAACTTAACATCATAAAAGCAAAGCAAGGCTTCATCCAATGTTTTTGTGTTTGATCTTATACATGAACACTACACGGCTGATTATGCATTTATTATGCCCTGATGATTTGAGTCATACCACCCAAATCCAATCAACCATTGTTAAGTCAAAATCGGTGCCATACAAGGTCAATGGAAGATCCGAAATCCACGACCCTCCCTCACCTTGTGGTTAGTACACAAGAACACCACAGAGACATATCACTTAACTGCAAAGTGACATACAGTCACATCAAAGGAGTTGGCTCATGCATGGCCGCCCATATAATATGTATCCCACCTTGGTACAAGTAACAACACTAGGAGAACATGCTAACACATGGCCATTCTTAACAAGAAGGAGTGACTCACACATGGCCATCCATATCACACAGAGATCGGCTCACGCATAGATATCTCACACAACCTGATATTAAGGATGCAAGGGAATACTAGACTTATACCCCACATATTCAATAATATGCACTCCGAGTTAAACTCGTTTCACCATCCAGCAATAAAACTGACACTGGAATGGATTAATGGCATATGGCAAACTACATGATTAGATTCCACTTGATTAATTTGACCAATTAAAATGTCTTTAGCATCAATCAAGTTTCAATGTACAAACCACAAATAAATCCTTCAAAAGAAAGGGGCATAGTATTACAACAACAGATATCATCATTTAAATTACGAACTAATTCCCATCATC
This sequence comes from Alisma plantago-aquatica, assembly GCA_963693085.1. NCBI lineage: Eukaryota > Viridiplantae > Streptophyta > Magnoliopsida > Alismatales > Alismataceae > Alisma > Alisma plantago-aquatica. The sequence goes on along the minus strand of OY856412.1, from coordinate 1,274,025,016 downwards.
TCATAACATTGTATCACTATCAGCCACAAGGCTACTATATCACTGCCAGCCATCAGGCTATCATCCTCATATTATCTGGGGATATCAATCCCTCATTCTAGAACCAGAGATTATCACCTCAACCAGGCACTAAGCCCTTACCGAGTCCTAAGACCCATCACATCATACTTTTGATTCATGGTTATCTCATCATGCCTCATTGAGCATATAAGCATTACTCATGCCACATCACATGTACTTGCCATAGCAACCATTATCCATTATGTTCAGAGAGAGAATATGTTAAAACACATCAAACACATTTAACTAAAGCAAGCAAAGATCATAAGATCTCTAATCTATGATTAGGCTTCATGTTTATTCCACATAAGGTTCTCAAGCATTATTCTATTTCAAACCTCTGACTTTCACTACCTCCCACCAATTGGAGCGTATAAGGCTAAGAATTATATAACGTAACTAAGTATGCACATTCACATATCCATACTTCATGTATTTCCTTATCAAGGTTCATAGACAAAGCTTAATATTATTTAACCATGTCCATGGTTCTCACAAGTTATAACACCCAATGAACCCGCTAGGTTAAAGCCTTATAATTTAAGAGGGGAAACAATATCATGCTTTCCATTCATACTTATTCAATATTATGACCTGCCCTTAGAACTAGGGTCAAAACTCTTTACATGTATCCGATTAGGGTTTTACATCATAGTCACTTCATCAAACCCTAATCACACCAATTCCCACCTTCTTGAAACTGATTTAGGTTTGAACACATTAGCTGTCTATGAATCAAGCATCATATCAATAGTACTAGGTATCATCTTTTCATAAGTGCATATCTATATTATCTTCATTAAGTTATGTGAGGGTTACAAAGCACATTATATTAACATATTGACCATTGCACCAGTTTGATGATTCATTATTAGGTTACCCATATATTATTACTTCTAACAAATCATTAACCACATGTCATACTATGGAGTCGAACCATAGTCTACATAACTAGAGGGTTTCACTTCCAACTACCCATAAGGCACCTATAAAGTCATTATACTTATTATGCAATTTCTACACAAAGGTTGTCACCATGTTTTCTAACATGGCTTATCAATACCCTCATGTATATTCACATAGTTGTATCATTAACCTTACTCCATAAATTAAGATTATACGAAAAGGAAATATAGTAGACATTTTCCATGGATTATAATCTTTCATTAAGATGAAAGTATGGGTCATATTATTCCATGATAAGGTTGTCATACAGATACTCAACTATTGAACCATACATCCTTTACTTCCCTCATTGTTGGAGATTTTAGGGCCAAGTTCTTTGGGTGAGAATGGATCACTCATAGTAACATCACCTTATGGTGCACTAGCTTTAGGGGAAGCATTTAAGATTAAACATACATTATCCAAAATAACACCCTTCCATATTATGTTTTGCTCATATGTGTACATCATTGAGTATCCAAGCATACCCTTCAAACCTTATCAAGTGATATTGATTTCACCTCATCCACTTGTGTTGGCTTGACTACATCATAGTGTGTCATGTTAGCTCATCCAAGGTATCAGTTTGGACCCTCCTGGGGTGTATCGGTTTAACCCACATTATAGTGTATCAATTGACCCTTCTTGAAAGCATGACAGTCATCACCTCTTTAAGGTGTGTCAGACATCAATTCTTGAAGGGGTGTCGGGCATCAACTCTTGAAGGGGTGTCGAGCATCAACTCTTGAGGGTGTGACGGGAAACACATGGTGTGTCGGGAATCACATAGTGTGATGGGTCACTTAGGGTTAGGGTTATGGTTAGGTCATGACAACCATTCTCTCAATCATGGGTATCACGAATAAAACTCAAGTAGACCAACTCACACAAGATGTCCTCATGGTCATGATGAGCTAACAAGGCATATTGTCATAATGGCATCTAGGGCGTGTTAGGTAGCAACCATCAAGCTTATTGGTTTGGAAATACATAGATCTAAGCACCTCTTAGAGCATGCTGGGTTGACTCCTCATCAAGTCATGTCGGCCTAACCATCCATATCGGGTTGGGCACCTCCTAGGGCATGACGGTTTAGCACTTACCCTAACCTATCGGCCTAAGTACTCCCAAGTCATGACGATTTCTGGCATGTTGTGTCGGTTTAAGCATCATGAGCCATGATGACCATTCACTACCTAAGTATCGACTTAGGTATCTTCAACCTTAGGAAACCAGGTCACTAGTCCATCTACTTAACAATGCAAGAAAGATCAAGACATGAGAAGAAAATTAAATGGAGTTCTTTCATCAAAACAATCCTCTAAACAAAGCACTGACTACCAATATATAAGGGCACACGATCTAGAGACAAAGAACAAATTAAGCATATAAAGAGTGATAATAACAAAGGAGGTTAAGAGTTATATAACCCGCCTCAAGAAGGTCTTCATCAATATTTCAAGCTTCCATGATCAAAGCTCCAAAGCAAATGTTCCTCAACTTGAAGATGATCCATCAAGAGTCCTAACTCGACCTCAACATCACCTCAAGAAAGAAGAACAAGATGCCATGGATATGGTAGCTCAAGAAGAAAGGAAAGAAGGAGAGAGAACCACGTCCTAGTCAATCTTCAACCAAGGTATGATCCATGACTGAGATAGGAAGAAGAAGATGAAGAAGAAGCTCAAAGAAATGGCCATCAAAGAAACATAACTCACCAAGATGGAAGTTGAACAAGAAATCACCATGAGACAGGAACTTGACCTCCCAAGCTCCATGGGACTTATTCTCGATCCTAAAGCTTCTAAGCTCATCCACCAAGAGGAGAAGAAGAAGAGTGGATGAAAGGGATTACTTGTGTGAGGAAAGAGGGGGTTATATACTTGAGGGAAGGAAGAGAGATCAAAGGAGAGGTGTCCTCATCTTAGGAACTTAGGTGACACTTGTCCACGAGAAAAGAGGAACATGCAAAAACATGCAAGACTTGGTGATAAGGTATATGTTGGATCTCATATTATTGATCTCCTTCCCAGATCATGGCCAATATGCCAAAACTCTACACCCTTCACAAATCGATATGGTAAAATCCAACATACTCACAAATCGATAGAACATACTCCACACCTTCAAAAATTGACATGCACGACCCCACACACTCACCAACTGATAGATAACAACCCTACACACTTCAAAAACTAATAGGGCACAACCCTACACACCCACAAATCGATAGGCAGCCCCTCTAAGGTTCTCTAAACCGAGATAGCCCACCTATGAGCAAAACATACCTCACTCGTGTTCAAAAACATCACCAAGAATGTTACCATAAAACCAAGATTCAAAAAAGGTGAAAACCTATTAATTTGTCCTCTATATGATGTCAAACATGAGAGGGAACACTCTAGAGATGGTAAATTGCATGTTAACCCTTCACTTTGGATAAATTGTAATCTTCACCAAAACTAGCACATAAAGCACAAGCATCATCCACACATGATCAACTTGATACTTGAACTCTCTAAAAGACACCCCATAGCATCATTATCTATCTTATGATGATAAAGAACTAAGGGCACACTCATCAAGTGACATATTGAAAGATAGCCCGTCATCTTGGGTAAATTGCACTTTGTTCCAAACATGAAAACATTGCTCAAACAACATTCAAACAGAGTAAAAATTGAAACATAAGCATGTCACATGATAAAAAAACACCTTAAAGGATTCGATTAAAGTTCTAAGAAACTTAATTATGCAAAAAAATAGGGTTAGCCAAAAACCCAGGCCAGGGTCCTTACATAAATAATCATTTCATTGAGAAGGGAGATCATTTGGGACCATGCAAGATAGTTTAAACAAAAAACTTGGTCCTCCTACATTTGTAAGGCCCTCTGGATTGCTGTACAAGGCTTTGTCAATGGTAGTAACCATACCTCCCATTATGAAAGGATTTGTTTTTCTTTGGGAGGGAATTGTTTTTAAATGACCAATCATCATTGCCTCTAGATTAACATATTTCCTAATTTTCATCATATTTAGTACAGGAAAAATCTTTTTGGGAGAAGCAACTCTGATTATCATATGCCCAAACACAATATTATCTAAAAATTTTAGATGTACCTCATGACGTGATTATGTAGTCTACTCATCTTGGATTTTCCCACTACAAAGGTTTCTTGTCCGGTGAGGTCTTTTCACATTATTGGATAATTATGTATTCCACTATGTCAAATATTCCCTCATAAGTTTCTTCTCTAACTATGGGGTTGGGGAACTTTCATTGAGATGGAAGGCCTCCCAAACATGTGTGGATATTTCAAGCCGAAATCATATTACATCATGGCCTTGATAAGAAAACTTCTCTAATGACCCAAAGAACTCATGGGTAGTCTCAATGTAGGTCTCTTGGACCTTAGTCATCACTTTATACAACCCACACAAGCCCATGTATTGCTTGAGACTGTAGTGAATCCCAATGGAATTCATAGTAGATAAACATGCATATCTTATAGGGAGCACTCTCCTTGCCATGCACTCGGGGTGGAGAGGTATCACACAAAGTTTTCTCATTGCTCCTCCGCCAAAATTAGATGCCTTGGGATAGTTTCCCAATACCTTCATCTTATCTGCTTTGAACCTTAAAAACATATCCATTGGTTCATCCTCCACTTACTTGATTTTGATACCTTCCCCTTCTTCCTTTTGTCATCATGTGACCCTGAACTCATGTCCAAGTTAAGGGACATCATTTCAATTGGCTCATCATGTTACTCTTCCTCAATTAACAACCTCCTCCTTGTAGGTTGTTTTGTAGCTTGTGGTTTTGCCAAAGAGTTGCAATGTCTCGTTAGAGTGGGATGTGGAGGTCGATGTGAAGATGAAGAGGGCACGATTTTGACAAGATATTCCATCTCTTTGTATTCTTTCACCTCCTTGTAGTTGTTGTAACTTGGATTCTGTGTAGAGGCTTAAGGAAGAGTGCGGATGAGAGTTTCTCATTGAAACAAAACATGATAGAGAGCCTAAAATGGAGCAGGATGTAGTATGGTGGGGTGATGTTAGAGGATCTCTTTGTGCAATCTTTGGTTCCACTGATGGCTTGGATGCCATTTTAGATCTCGTTCTTCACTCTCTTGCTGATTGCCTTCATCTCAAGGCCCATAGTGCCTTCTGTTATAGCTCTATGGATAAGTGGTATCTTTTCCCATATATGAGATTAAAAGGAGTAGTTTCAATCAAGCTTAAAATGAAATCATCTAGGCCCAGAAAGCCTCATTGAGACATAGAAACCAATCCTTCTGGTCTAGTCTCACTGTCTTCTCAAGAATGATGCTTATCTCCCAATTGTCTAAAACAACTTTTCCACTCAATTAAGGATGTTTGGGAGTGGCTACATGATGGTTCACACCACGTATCTTCAACAAGATTTCAAAACTCCTTCAAATGAAGTGGCTTCCACCATCACTAAATCATATATTTTGGGACTATTAAGCGAGTAAATATGTTGGACTTCCCAAAATCACACACCACCTTGTGGTCATTGGTCCTTGCAAAAATGGATTCCACAATTAATAAACATAATATACTACCACCCAGATGCACATAAAACCAAAAGAGGGAGGAAATGGGTCCATGAATCAATGCCCCATACATCAAACACCTCCACCACACGAATAGGGGATAGAGGCATTATGTCCCTCTTTGAGAGTGTTCCCATATCATGGCACTTCAAGCAAATTTTCAATATTCATGTGAATCTTTGAACAAGGTTAGACAAAAGAAGCCATTATATAAAACTCCGACAACCATCCCCTTTCCTTAAAATGACTTACACATATGCTTAAGTGGAACATGGAGAGTATGCCTTGCATCTCATTTTCTAGAATGCACCTCCTTATGAGTTGGTTGGAATAAATCTTGAACAAATGTGGGGCATCCCAAACACAGTTCTCATTAGAGCAAACAATGTCCTTGTCTCTTGCTTGGTCCATGTACTTGATGTTCTCCCACTATCCAAGAAATTTGTTATGTGCTTGTACCATGGCCATTGAATAGACATTAAGAAAGAGAAGTTTCTTGTGAGGCATTGTCTCCTTGATTTTGTTCACTTCATCATTGGGTGCTTCAATGTGAGCGAGATGACCAATTGCTAAATTTTGAACCCCTTTATGAACAAATATTTCAATATCAAACTCTTGGAGAAGAAAGATCCATCAAATCAATCTTAGATTTGAATCTTTATTTGACATCAAGTACATAAATGTAGCATGATCCATGTAGATAATGACTTTGTTTTGAAGCACACAAGACCGAAACTTGTCAAATGCAAACCCTATTGCAAGCAATTCCTTGTCTATTTTTTGTAGTTTCTTTGGCCTTTATCTTGGGTCTCGCTTGCATGGTAGATAACATGAGATATCCAACTAATAATTTGGCTAAACACAACCCCCATATCCTTATAGAATGCATAAGTGATGATCTAAAATGACAAATAGAAGTCGGAGGCTTACAAAGTAGAAGCAAAAAGTAGCTTGTGCTTTAGGTGAGTGAAGTCTTCAATGCATTTTTCATCAATATTGAACTCAATGTCGTTCTCAAATAAGTGGTAAAATTGTCTATATATCTTGCTAAACCTTGATGGAATGACAGTAGAACCTTGCATTCCCCAAGAAAGAACATACATATATTTGAAGTAATAGCCGAGGTAGAAATGAGACCCACTATGATCTTGTCAACTTCAATCCCAACTTTTTGTACTCGGTATTCAAGAATAATTCCCTCAAGGACCATGAAGAGACTTCTCCTTGCATGAAAGAACCAAATAAAATTTTGTGTATATTTCTAATACAACAGTGATGTGATACAATCAATCATCAAAAGAATTCTAAAGACTGAGAAGTAATCCATCAACACCTCTGAAGTTAAATCAAGCATGTCTGCAAAAATTGACATAAAACTTTTTTTGGAAGTAGTGGGGGAATTACAAAGCCTGAACAACATTCTTCTATTAGAAAAGGTACCCCTTGGACATGTGAAGGAATTTTTCTCTAGATCATATGGGTGCACTGCTACATGAAAATACCCAAAATGGCCATAAAAAACAATAAAAGCTCTATCCTACAAGCATGTCTATGGTTTTATCAATGAAATGTAGATGTAAGTGACCCTTCTTTTCTTGGCATTAAGCTCCCTTTAATACACACACATCATCCACTTGTATTGTTCTCTTAATGGTCTCAATTCTACATCTTCATTAGGTTATATAGTGATCCCACCCTTCTTGCACACAACTTGGATGAGACTCATCCATGAGTTATCAAAAATGGGATATATGATCATGGCGTCAAGCAACTTTACAACCTCTTTTGTCACAAAATATTTTAGCTTGGGATTAAATATTCTTTGCATTTCATGAATTGGTCTGACATCATCCTCAAGATAGATTCTATGCACACATATGGAGGGGTCAACAACTCTCAAATCAACAATAGACCACTCAATGGCTTGAATATTTTTCTTTAGGATAGAAATAACAACATTTTCTTAGTTCAAATAAAGAATAGATGAAATGATTATTAGGAGGATGTCATTTGAGATAAGGAATGTGTATCTTAATCCTTTAAGAAGTGACTTTGTTCAGAAAAACTCTATAATTTCTTGGTAGAAATGTAAGGTAAATCTTCACTTGCATCATTAGCACAAGATCGTTCTTTTCTTCAATGTCCTCATTCAACAACTCAATATTGGGATCAAGACCTATACTCTTGGTGACAGTCTCAATCCAAGTAGGTAGGCATTCTTCCACAATCAACTCTAAGCAATCCACAAGATAATAATATTCTTCAGTGGCACCTATTACCTCGACTTTTGTGGATGCTTTGAAAATGTTCAATTGGATCATAATGTGCATGAAGGTCACACAAATTGTGTCGGTCCTCACATGTATCACCACATTAGTTGTGTCTAGGAATAGTATCTCTAAAATGATTGACACTTTCCTTGTGTCTTTTTCCATATCAAGCATAATGAAATCAACAAGAAAGTAGGCAGATGTGTCATCATCAAGTCTTTCCAACACATCATTAATTTTCCCTTGAGTTTTCTACACAAAACATTCAACCAATTTTAAGGTGCATCTAGTTATCTTCAAATGTCCCACATTTAGCTCAACATACATATAATAAGGCATCAAATTTACACTAGAACCCATGTGAAGAAGAGCTTGGTCAATGTGGTGTGTGTCTATGTAACAAGGAATAATAGGGCCACTAATATCTTTCCTCTTTTTAGGAGCAATGTGTTGTAGAATGGAGATCACTTGCTCCATGAGATTGACTTGTTTTGGCATTCTTACGATTGACTTCCTCTCAAAAGATCACATATCCTTGAGGAACTTCACAGAAGAGGGGATCTAGTTGATAGCATCCGACAAAGGAATATGATATTCACTTTCTTAAAGGTCTCCATGATGTCTCTGGTGTGCTTTTGCTTTCTTTTACAAGTGGAGTATTCTTCAAGTGCATCGAACAATGGAGGTAGTTGTTCACCTTCCTTCTCAACATCAACAAAAACATTAAGCTATATTACATGAATTATAATAGTATCATTCACTATCAATGTATCACCTTAATTTCCCATCACAATATAACTTCCATATATCACGATATCATCTCTGGCTTCATTCACAAAATAATGACCTGCTTGGTTCTTTGACTGCCAAAGTCCTCCCACCCCTCAACGTAATCACAACCTTCACTTGCTCCTGAGAAGAAGAGGGAGCTTATGGTATCTATGGTGTCCCTTGAGGTGGTGGCCTTTGGTGTGTTTGGTTGGGATTTTAGACGATACATTGCAGTTGTGGTGGCTGTTGTGGAGGTGGTTGATATCGTGGTGGTGTTTGGTATTGATTTGGTGGTTGTGAAGAATGTTGGATGTTATATGGAGGTAGCAAGAATGAGGAAGAATAGGGTTTGGGAGGACCTTGGTACTGTTGAAAAGTGGGTACTTGCCCCTGTTGTGGGACATAGGTGCCTTGAGGAACACCCATATATCCATTAACACTATGTGGATTGACCAAGGTTTGAGAGGGAAGTCTCCCCTATTTACAATGGGAAAGTGATAGAGAAATTTGATCAATTATTTGTTCTATACAACTAATTTTTTTCTTGAGTAGACACATACTTTTGCACATCATCTAGGTTTCTCAATCTTATAAGAACTTCCTCTTCAAACTTGGAGCTATATGTTTTGTCCTTGACGCTTCCAAGGATGCCCTTGTCCTTCTTCCCATTGATCCTTCCATGAGAAGTTTGGACCTCCATTCTTGCGTATACGAGTTGGACATTGGGCCTTGGTTGTTTCGAATTCCATAAGATTGTAGGACATGCACTTCCTCACAAAGAGCTTCCACTGAATGGGAAATATGTTTAGAAGAGCCTCCCACATGTCTCCTCATAAGACCCATCCTCTGACAAAATTTTCATCATTTGGGGATTAGATTCACCTTTGGAGTGAGGGGGTGTAGATCCATAATTCCTATTAGAATGGACATCCACACTTGAGACTCAATGCCTTAAATTTTCATCTCAGTGATCAAAGAGAGGCCAATATTATTTAGGATGTTTATCCATGAATGCACCACCACATGATGAGGCTACAACTATTTGACCCATTTAAAAAACCTAGTCCATAAGGATGGGACACAATTTCCACATAAGCACCTCATATGGGGGAAATCTCATAACAACTTCTGAAACCTCTCCCATGTCTCGTGGAATTACTCATTATCCTTCTTACTAAAAGACCTTATGTAGTTCTCATCTGTGTAAGTTAAGCAATTGGGTATAACTTTGTTAAGAATTTCATTAATCATTGCTTCCCAAGTGACAATCCCAATCTTCAAGGAGTACCATTTCTTTGCCTCATTCTTGAGAGAGAAGGGGAATAGGGTGAGACAAATGGAATTGTCATAACCTACATTACTCCTAACGGTAGAAGTTTTTTCTAGAAAGGCTTCCACATACTTGTATGGATACTAATTTTTAAGTCCATAGAATGTGGGAAGAAGTCCAAGAAGATCTGGTGGAATGGAGAACTTATGCACTGACATGTACACAACTCTGGTTGCAATAGGATAATTGTAAATACTAGGCATGAGTAGTCATGAAGCAACATGTGGACAGGTGGAATAGGAGGAGGATGCTTATGCATCTCCTCATGGTGCCCATCTCAGTCTCCCATCTCATTTTCTACTGCTTGATTGTGCCTATTTATTTGTCTTCTTCTTCCTATCTCTAGATCTTCAAGGAAAGAATCCATATGAAGAGATTGATGTCCAAACATGTACCAAGTGTCCCCTCCACAAGACACAATAATTAATAGAAGACAAGTAAATAAGCTAATATGAAAAAATAATGCAATGAAGAATGACTAGAAATGATGAGTGAAATAGGAAAAGTAAAAGAAAAAACAATCTAGGTTGAGCGCCACTCTCTGTGCCAACAATGCTGGAAAGCTTGATGTGTCCACAATACCCCTAGCCAACTGACAAGGCTATACATGCCTTAGGTGCACACCTGAGTCTTTCAATATTTATAAAACCTAGTTTTGACACATTATTAAACAAATCTGCAAGTGCATAGTCTCCATATTAGTATAGAGACAACAAGTTGGGGTCAAACCGAAGGGAGATTGGTGGTACTAGAGCTTCACTTTTGTTAGATTTGTAAAGTAGGTTCTAGGGTTGAAGGGAGTAACCTTATATTTTGCGTTACAATAATGTGGTCAAACAATCAATAAAGAAAGAGCAATAGCAAAAAATAATTTAACTTTAGACAAGTTAGATCTAATTAATAAGGCAAGGAAAGTGCAATTACACTAGAAATATCAAGAGAATGTAGAAAATAAGACTAAAGTTAACACTGATTATCAAACTAGAGATGGAAACTAGATCTAAATTAGCAATGAAGGAAAACGATTACGTAAAAACTAAACTAGAAAATGACTAGCTAAGAATAAGAATAAGAAATCACAAGGGAGCACTGACTCTTCTAGAACATTTGACTAGAATGAATGAATGCAATTGACTAAGAAAGCAAGAAAACTATCTAATTAGACTAGCACTATCTAAGCATGCATGCGGATCATGATTATAAGTAATTATGGGAACTATTGGCCTTTTGTGGTAATGTGACTATCAACTATGTTGGGGGTAATCACATAACTAATCATTATTTTACATTATCAAACCAAATAATCAAGTTATATGATAGAAAATTTCCCAAAACTACTAATTATCCATGGGTTGAAGAGGGTGTATATAAGGGAAATCGTCCTTATCACTCCCTATCCCACCTTATAAGGCTCATTTGGTTAGGGTTTAGGTGGAATTCTACTAAGATATAACAACTCTACATTTCTTGGGTGAAGAAATTATAGCAATAGGGGGCTAAGGTCAGTAATGGAGGGTGTAGATGAGGATTTTACATCCCATGTCACCTCCCATCTAGCCTTTTAGTAGCTCCAAGACAATATCATTAAGTATCTCCAAACTAGATACTAAAATATCCCACCTAGGGTTAAGAGAATTGATAGATATGTAGGAAGTTGGGTAGCTATCAAGGGTTCCACTACTTGGACTCGGGAGAAAATACCAAAATAGCTACAAATAAGCCATTTCCCTAGAACCTAGGGGTTTTCAAGCACAAACCAAAAAGTAATCCATGGGAAAAGACATCGAAATAGAAGAGAATCATTATCAAATGAAATGATAGAGTTTACATATCCTTCCCCCCACCATGGTATTTGTTATAACATGGTTTTTCACATGTATTTATATAATTGAAATGCAACTATTTAAATAGTAAGGATATAGTGAAAACTTTGTGTGCTTTGTTTTAGAAACATTGTTTCTTTTCCAAATTTCCCTTTTCTATGAATTTCATGGGTTTTATTGATTTTATTAGTTAAATAATGAATATAGGGAAAAAGGAAGAAGGAAAGTCCAATATTAAACTAAAATACAAAAGGTAATGTGTAATTAATAATATACATAAGGAATTGTGTAGAATTCTCTAAAAAGTGGTTTTGAAGGCCACTAATGGTTTGGTTTCATCTCCACATTGTTCTAACAAGAAAAGTAATAAAAAATAAAGGATATGGAAAATGTAGAAAGAGAGAAGAATAGATTTGATGCCTTAAATAATATGGTTTAGAGGAAGAATTGGACTTCATGAGAAGTATTTTTAACATTGATATATAGTTCTCTAATCTCACCTATATTTAGATAATGTCATTATAATCTTTCCCTCAAAATTTAGTATTAAAAGGATTAAAGGAGTGAGAGTTATGGAACCTTTTAGAATTCCTAATGTGAGTGGATTAATGTAAATATACATTAAATGTTAGGAAATTATGCTCATATTAGAACTATATCTGGATATTTTGACTCGTCATGCGGCTGAACCATTGTTGGATTGAGATTCAACAATGGCCCAATCATCACCTACCTCGCGCTAGAATAGGCAAGTCGGAACAGTGACCCATTTTTTGCCATTACTCTCCTCCTCCTTATCAACAATCGAACAATCCTAGAAATTAAGTTGTCCATTGGCTTCGCAAGGTCAAGTAGAATGTACTTAACATAGGATTTTCCACCTATGGAGGGCTATCTATGGTTTTCTCAATTCACATAGTCGACAATACCCAACCCTAGGGCTATAAAAGGAGGTATGACCCCTTTGCAAACTACCCAAGCATTCATGAACATCACACTTGACTCCCCAAATGCACATCTACCTTCAATTTCTCTACCCATCATGTTCCTCACCCCTGTCTCTCCTTGCCATCTCGCCGGAGAACCTTTCCTTTGTCCCAACAACTCCAATATGAGGAATTGAGGCCCTCACTGAATTCTCCGGAGAAGGGCAGAGGTGTTAGCCTTCTCACTTACCTCACAGGAATCTTAGCTCACAAATTCAATCTTTTGGTTGACTATTGATTCGTGTAGAAGGGCCAAGCAGAGGTAGAAAATGACACTCGACAAAAAGTCATATCTTCCTCGACTTCTCTTCAAAACCAGTAAGGGTAACTCAATCTTTACTTCTATTTTTGTCACCCATTCGAGTGAGTCCACACAAGTGCGGACCCATGAGTTGGTGTGAACCCATTGGTTGACCTAACCGAGCTGACAAGGCTGGGACTCAGGACTCGCTGCCTAGGTGGTGACTTATTACTAGTCAAAATATGTTTATTTTCTAAAAACCATAATAATTAGAAGGAAGGTTCAATGGTAACATATAATATATGAAAAATGACCAGAAAAATGGGAGGAATGCAATAAAAATAGTTTCAAGACCTAAATCACTCTCTAATTCTAAAAGTTCCTAAAGGTGCTATCTTGAAGATGTTAAATATATAAAAACTCTAATTTCTTGACTTTGACGATCATATCATGCTTAAATGACTTAAATGGATAAATTTGGGAGTTTTTGGATAAAAGATATATATTTGACCTAATTAGGATTTAGTGATGCATAAAATACCAAATTTGGGGTTTGTAGGCTGAAAAGGCATTAAAAGTGATTATGGTTCGGGAAGCCAAAACCCTAATGAAATCCTGAGTTGACCCCAAAACCCTAACTTGGAACTCCAGTCAATCTTAATGATAGATTTTAGATAAAGTAGTAATAGTTAGATGTTATGCACTAATTTCAGGGTGATTGCTTGCTTTCTCTCAATCTGCATTTATTGCTTGAACTTCTGATCTCTCCTGAGAAAGGTATGTGGTTACGCCTTTGACTACTCGACATAAACAACTTCTATGATGTTTATAGCATTGATTGCAAATAAGCTATTGGTTGTTTATTAATTCTTGAAATATTTAAAGCCCCTATGAGCATCACATTACATAAGTATAACTTACTCAACAATATGTAGTGGATTTAAGTAATACATGTGGGATGTATGAAATGTCACTATGGTGACAGATGATCAAGCTAGTATAGACTGATCATCAATAAGACCAAGTCGGGATAGGATGGCCATTATGAGGCCAAGCTAGGATAGTATGGCCATTGTGAGTCTTAACTAAGAAAGGAAGGGCATAAAAAACTGAGCCTAGGATCGAGAGATTATGAGAAGTACACTGTAGGGACTAAACCCTAATGAGAGGGTACCCCACATGACTACTCCATAGAGCGAGTGTACCACAAGATTAAGTTGAGAAGATAGAAAGAAAATGCTTGTTTGATTTTGTAACTATATTTGATGCTATGGATGAATATGTTGTTAGACCTAGATGCAGATATTTTCCCCCATGTACAAATATAACTTGTTATGATGACCATGTTTTTGTTTTATGACATTTTCAGATAATCTATTGATAATCTATAGTATGGATTTCCAAAGAAGATAATACCAAAAGTAACGAATACTAAACCTACCTGGAGAATTTGGCTCAATAGATTTTATTTTTAGTTACAACCAATAGTTTCCCTTTTAATGTAACTCTAATTAGGACAGTTTATCTTTCATCATGTTACCAAACTCTTTATTTTTTTGGTGAAATTTATCAATTATTCTTAGTTAATTGCTAAACCATCGATTTATGTATTATGGTATTGGCCCTTACCAAGACGCATGATCTCGCTCAGTCAAAGATGACCAAGGATCCAACAGCTTGAGATTTACCAAAATTATCAAGGAAACTCGCCTCTCTGGACAATATTCAAGAAAATTGTGGAATCTTGCTTAATTCATTAAAAATCATTCCTTTGGCTGAAAAATGCAAGTAAGTAGTGCTTTTTTATTAAAAAAAAAATACAAGGAATCCAATAAAAATACTATTACAGACTAGTTTTGCTTATAGTTCGAAAAGTACACAAAGTTAGCAACTTTAATGCTTTTAGTGTAATCAAAACCCTAGATGTTGTTTAGGGATGAGTTCAATTACTTAAGTTGGGGTTATGAAACAACATTTATCCCTTTGGCATAAAATGGATAATATGAAACAAATTTGAGTTTAAAAAACCCATGATTTCCTTAATTAGGGTGCTATGACTAAGAAAGTGTAATAATGGGCCTAAAAGCCCTAATGTTGAGTAATATGACTTTAATGACTTTTATTTCAAGAATATGAATATCTTAAATAGAGATATATTGATATGAAGTTTAATTAAGAAGCCTTGGAATAGATAACTTAAAGAGAAAAAGCTTTAATATGTAAAAAGGATGTTTTAAAGTCTCATATGAGTGATGATATACTTGAAAACCTAGAAACCCTAATCTAGGTGTTTATGACTTTAATAAGATATGTTTTGAAATCTTATGTATAAGATGAAGTTAGAACTAACCGTAAGTCAGATTGGTAATAAAGAGGCTTAGATATGAATGACTAAGTAATTAGGGTTTTGGAACATGGAAATAGTGTTTTAGGGTTTAGTTGACCTAAAAGGTAAATGTTAAGAGACGACTATAAAGAACGTTAAGGAAAACCCTAATTCAACTTAGGCACACCCTAGGAGGGAATTCCAATTCAATAAAGTAAGTGCATGATGAACATTTGAGTAATTAGATTGCACATGTTTTCCAAGTTTCCTATTGTACCTGTTTGATTGGGGTGATCGGTTGCCTGGCTTGGTTTGCTGTTTGATTAATTGGATATTCTGCCTACAATCCTTGAGACTTCCAAATCAGGTATGTGGTTAATTATGGTTAATCACATTAGTTTCTCGAAGAGTTTCCCAGATGATTCATCTCATTGAATACAAGTTAACAGTTTGGATGTTCATACTTGCAAATCATAAAGTCACTGTGATTATCACAATAATAGTATAAGTGTGTATTCTCGCACCTACATACCACCCTGATGGATGATGCAAAATGGTTAAGCCTGGGAGGGAAGACCTAAAGGCACCATGAGTGGTGACCCCAGACACCAAGCTTAGGATTGAGAAGGTGGCCTATGATATTGCATGACTAAAGGGCACCATGAAGGGTGACCCCAGGCACCAAGCTCAGGAATGAGAAGGTGGCCTTAAGTCAATGGCAAAAGGGAAACCCAAAAGGGGGTATGCCAGGGTTAGGGCAAAAGTAGTGGAGAATGTCACATTGAAAGTGTAAATTTAGCTTGTTAATTAACTTGATTGTGATATTTAGATTGTTAGCCATATTTCAGAAATTTTGGTTGTCCCCACATATCGACATATTTCGATATGCTGACTGACATTTTGTTTGTCGGTGTTTTATGTACAAGTTTGAAATGGACAAATAGTAAAGTGGCATATGTGGAATTAAATAAGAATTAAAGTACAAAGGAGGATTAGTTAGAATAGACTCTAGATGTGGATAGAAGTAGATATCCAAGTTTTTGAAAAAGGTATGCAAAGTTTTATTTTATACCAATTTTCAGCTTAGTTTGATAGAATTTCATAATTATTACTGATTATTTGTCAAACCTTTGATCCTATTAATTGGGATAATGGCTCAGAGCTTTTGGTCTCCCTTAATTGGGGGTTACTGAGAGGCGGGGTCGTTACAGCTTACCTCTAGCATCCTTGATGGCAGAGATGACTATTGGCTCTCTCACTACATAGAGCACCCCCATGACACCTTTCCTGATACATATAATAGAGACAAATTATGGGATGACATTAGTAGCCTTCTAGCCAGACTGCGTAGTGGTCCAAAGCCTCCAATATCCATAGCCCTATAGTCAGGTATCTCCACTAAAGCCTAGCATGCACCTTTTGCAATAGGGAAGGTATCCATGGATCCATCGCCCAACACAAACTTTACCCTTTAAGGTGCCTTTTGAATGAAAAGCCCTTCAGTTGGGGAAACACTATGCTTGAACATCTGAGCACCGAGGCCCGTCAGACTACTTCTTCCTCATTTTACATTGGCCACATCGTCACCCACTTAGCCATCTTTTTATGCTATACTCGCATCTCCTTCCCACCACTAGAGCTCAAGCATCACCTGATCGATCTACACTACCTAAAAGGGAGAAAATTCATCTATTTTTGTGCAGGAAACACCTACTATCTACTATTCAAAGATACCCTTGGCATCCTCAAGCTTCCACAACATGCCATCTGGTTTTTGACCTGCCTGATTTTCAAAGTCACATCTATAGGTTCAATCTGGAGCACCCAGACTGGATCGACATCCCTGAGTCATCAGTTCACAAGAGGAGTGGAGGCATATGATGATGCTACCAGCTTAAATCCCCCATCATCCCACTGTCACACCAGGTAGAGGCTGGATGATGATGTAGGTGCATATGACTTCCTCGAGGTCCAATAATAAGTGGATAAAATCTAGCGCGAGAAGCATCGGGGCCATCAACTAAACCACATGTACATGATGTAGACATCACAAGAGTCCTAGCATGTGGATTGCAACCACTCTGACCCCATCCTACCATCATGTGAGGAGTATGGGGTCCATCAGCCCTACCCTGACCCCAAGTCTTCTTATTAGCAGAATTACTACAACCCTGCCTCTTCATATCCATCGCATCAAACACCATAGTGATTTTCTTCCCTCCATCTTGGGTTTACATTTTGCTTGGGGCAAGTAAAATTCTTAGTCTGGGGTGGGGGTGGGTGGTCTGTGACAACACCACCACTTTATCTTCCTTTCACATAATTTATTTCTATGATTTTAATTACTTGCATATACCTTTTTTCTCTTTGTATTATTATTTGAAAAATTGGCTTTATCTAGTCAGCCATAGCTGTAGCAATATACCTATGGAATGTAGTTATTCGTCCCATTTGTAAAAATTTCACAAATCACCATGATTAGAAAACATGTCCCCTAGGATCCCCGATTTAACAATGTTCCTTGGAAATGTTGGCAAGCCTTAGTGTATCAATCAGAACCCAATATATTTTTTTCTGATCTGGAACATCATATTAACTTTCCATTTTTTCTTATATAATGTGGTTCATGAAAAATCAACCTGATCCAACGACAGTCTCTCTAAAAAAAGAAGAAGAAACAAAATGGAATCACAAGAATAATGATTCCCATGCCAAACCCAAAGTCCAGGGTGAAATGTTTTCCCCTTCCACTAATATTCAATATCCCTTATCAATCTAATAGGGGCATACCATCAAAAGATGCCAAAAATAAAGAGAACACAAAACATGCGGTCAATGTAACCATATCCCATTGAATAAATATATCCCGAGTCAAATATAGGAGTGATCACTTCCATTACACCTCATTCACCCGTTCCTATATAAATATTTAAAAAATCTAAGTGTCAAAGAAAAAGCCAGATAAAGATTGTTTCTTACAAAATATGAGTTTAAACAAAAAATTTATGAAACATGTTTGAATAGGTAATATAGATTGTTTTTGTGGTTTTAGGATATGAGTCACTTGTCCATGAATAGGAGTGAAGGAATAAAACATTGCTAATAAGGTGAGTATGGATATGTTCATAGTACAATCTTGATTCATTTGTGATTTTAATTAGGACAAGCAAAAGCTTATATCCACGGTATTTTGATGCATGTTTATTCATAATCTTTTAAATTATAAGTTAGATCATTTTACCTCAGATTTTCCTTCTTTTTCCCTATTTTTGAATAAAATGCACTTGCTTCACACTTTTTTTAGTAGAATTCTTATCAAAATTTATCCAAAATTGCATATTTTGCTTCAAAGCTCAATCCTATCCGCAAGCCGTCCGGTTTTGTTTTCCAGCCAATCATCTCAACCAGTCAAAGTAGACCCAAAATGATAGTTCAAACACTCATCTTAACCTCTTTAGATTGTCCAAATTGTCAGCCAAAATGAGCGGGTTGCTATCCAAAATGACCATCTCAGCTACTCATTATGAGTGTCTACACTCACTAAACGCTCAGTTGGTGGATTGCTTCATGATCAAGAACTCATTCAAAATAAGACGTCAATTTGATATTCAAACTAAGAATTTTGCACCCAAAACAACCATATGAAAGACTAGTCAAAGAAGTTGTCACCCCCTCAGCTAGGGTTTTAACCAGATGAACACCTCACTAACGTGAACCGATCGAATCATACAGCCAACCGACCGACTAGCGACACATATATAGCCTATTCAACAACCATAAATCTTGTTTTTGGAGTATCCTACCCATTCATCCTCCTATAAAAGGAGGGGGTCTCCACTTGTAAACTCATTCCATATTTTTGAACTTTTATTCTATATCAAGCAAAACTTTCATTCCTCACATTATACTTTCTTTGGTTCTTCAATAAATCAAGGTTTATTTCAAGATTCAAGGTTCTTCCTCTTCTTCTCTTCTATTCTTTATCACTGTCAGAACAAGGAACAAAGGGGATAGCCATTTAATTGACCCTAGAATAAGATCCTCCTAAGGGATTCTTCCTCTCTACTAGGATATGTCTTACCCCCTTTCTTCCTTCATCCCCTTTTCTTCTTTTACCGCAATGAGTGAGTATTTTCATTATCTAGGCATGGGGAATAGCCCCATATCCATGTTAGTTGAGATCAGATTTCCATGCACCTTTATTAGTCAAATGGTATTTTGCTGTAATATTAGCTTGTCTTAATCGATTTGATCTCTCACTTCTTCGATTGTTAGGTTTGGCAGATGTGATTGCGATACCCAAAACTTAGAGTGTGAAACCCAAAACTTAGAACAAGTAACATATGCATCAAGATCTAAATGAGACCTTAAAAGGATCTTTCTTGGGTGTACAAGATAGGATCTACAAACACCATGGCCAATGGGTTTGCAGTGAGTTTGTCTTCATGTATCATCTTTTCTTTCGCCTACCCACTTTTGAATTATTTCACTGCATGCACTTATCGGTCTTGTTTCTCATGTTTGTGGTGGTAAAACCCATAGCCTTGATATCTTTGTCTTTGATTCAATTCATTTCTAAATTGATTATTCCCTCAATCTCCATTCTTTATTTGTAATTTATATTCTTCTCTGAGATAACCTTTTTATTGTGCTAACAATCTTCTTTCTTTTCTTGTCATAGCATAATCCTTTCATTTCATTGCTTTTAATGTAATCCCTATTCCATTGCAATTTACATTCTTGTTTTAGTGTAATCACCCTCCAGAATCACAGAATTTACTTTCTTGATCAATCATTCAAAATCCTCCCAAAAAGAAATAAAGTTCAAAATCAATCAAGTTCAAAGAAACAATCTTAAAAACTTGTCATGTGGGATCATCCCTTCTATACTAATAAACAACCTTAATTTGTAGTTTTGACATAAACAAGGTTAAAATCTAGGATAAAAACATCCCTAGTGAATTAGTGTGCAAATGACACGTATCAACCTTTAATGTCTCTGCCACTTTGTTTTTCTTGCCACCATGGAAGTTGACGAAAGGCCCTTTGGCACCAACTAGTTCACACAAAGCCAGTTGGGCTATCACAGGCACAATGAGGGTTAGAATCTTGGCTAGTTGTCTTTCCTTATTCTACTTATAATCCATGTCACACACGTAGGGAAGGGGATGAATCCCATTTGTGCTTATACTTCTATGCCCTTGGTCCTCTATTTTCTTGTTATTTTGTCTTCAATCGTACCGTTCCTTTTTCACCCTTCTATTTTTTTATATGTAAATACCATGGATTTTGTGGGCCTGGAGTTGGGTGAGCAACTCGTGTGGGTCCACCTCATCAGGGCACACCTAGACTAGATCTAATTTATAAATTTGGATATTTATTGTTTAGAAAATTTGAAATTCATATCAAATTGATCCAATGTCAAAAAATATAAAAAATATATGTGGGATTCTTCAATTTTTCTCTAAATAGTAATATACCTTTCGTAGCCTAATTCCAATCTAAATAATATGTGGTTTCTAAGAATTTTTGTAATTGGGTAGGATTTCTATTATTCATATCTAATAATCTATAAGTCATGAAAATAGTGTAAAATATGTTGCGTACTTTGTAAAATACGATCTACAATATGGATTGGTTTTGGTATCAATAGTTATAAAAAGATAATATTTAGGGTTTATGTAATTAATGTGAACTTAAACTAATTTCATATATGCTGATAGGGCTTGTGAACCTGATGTGGAACTAGGGTTGACCCTGGATATTCTAGACTCTATTTGAGATATGTGCATCCCTTATTAATCATATAGAGAAATCACCTATGTTTTTTTCTTTCTCTATGTCCTTTAGGACATATTACCCTGTGCACTTTTCTCTCTTCTGATATGTTGATTCATTTGAGTGGATATATTCTACAATTGATACTCTAATCTTCTTGTTGATCTTTTAGATATGCTTGTTGGACTTTGATTTGTATCTTGTTCATTCTATTTCATGTGGTACCATTATTTGTATATTTGTAACATGATTGACTCTATTTGTAAAATGGGATCTTATTTTCCAAGCGAGGGCCTCTTATGTTCTTATCAGGTATCTTGATTCTAGAGACGATTTAATATTTGTTTATGAGTCCTCCAACCCCACATGATAATTGTTGTATATACTCATTCTCTTATTTGAGATTGACTATTACTTACTTCTTGCCTCTACATTTGTGCATGGCTTAAAATGATTTTGTTTCTAATAGTAGTACATGAGTACAACCATATATTGGTGCACCTTTCCACCTCACGTGTGCCTTTCAACTCTTATTATTATTATTATTATTATTGTTATTATTATTATTATTATATATATATATATACATATATATACATATATATATACATATATATACATATATATACACACATATATATACATATATATGTATATATATATGTATATATATATACATATATATACACATGTATATATATATATATACATATATATATGTATATATATGTATATATATGTATATATATATATATACACATATATATATGTATATATATATGCTTCCGCCTAGGGTGAACCTTTCCATCCGACTATTTTTTTTGAGATCCTATGTTGTCTAATTCCGACTTTAAAAAATCTTAGTCTAATGTTGA
This sequence comes from Alisma plantago-aquatica, assembly GCA_963693085.1. Lineage (NCBI taxonomy): Eukaryota > Viridiplantae > Streptophyta > Magnoliopsida > Alismatales > Alismataceae > Alisma > Alisma plantago-aquatica. The sequence continues at coordinate 1,274,003,031 of OY856412.1, read as the reverse complement.
CCACATGCACTATTACCAATTTTAATGTTTTGTTGTGAGATTTATTAAGGCAAGATAACCCTCTTATTGTTGTCTTTAAAAGGTCCTTTTGTTATCCATTTGAGAGTTTCTTTCCCTCTTAGTTTGAGAAGCCTTGGAAGGTATTTTGATGTCACTTTTCCTTTATATTTCTCAATCCCTATTACATGCACATATCGACATTTTTGTGGTGACAACTTCCACTTTGTCTTCTTTTGTGGGGGTATGCTTCCAATCCCTTTGGTGAAGAACATTAATTGATTGACATGACAACATAGACTTGGCTCATGGATCTAAGTCATGGGATATATGACTTGGAATATCTTGGGCATCCCTCTTCTTAGTGAAGAATTTGTTTCTTTCATTAAACCCAAAGTTGGAGATTATTATGTAATCTTCCAAATTGAAAACAATCATGATATCTTTTTTCTACTGCTATTCTTATATATCATTCTTTTGAGAAATTAAATTGATACACCTATTCCATCATACCTTTTAGTGTGTTTAGATTGGATGTGTGTATTCCTTCATTATGTAAATAGTTGATCCCCACTCAGGTCCCACTCCTTACTAGATCATATCAAATCCTTGGTAGTTGAATTTTGACTACTTGAAATTTATCACCCTTAGTTAGAACCCTTATCCTATGGGAAAACCCTATATGTGATGTTTACCTTAGATGAGAAGATGAGGAAGATGTAGCTAGACTAAATGTTCAGTGGACCTACCCTTTTTTCCCTAAGTTGTGGTGAGTTGTACCCACTGGCTTTCTAGATGCTCATTTTAATCTTACTTTGTCAGGTTAGTACCACAAGGACCTAAAATTTAACCTAGGTGGTTATGACCTGTTAGTTTGATGCATGATCAATGAGAAAGATAAAGTCCCAAACTATTCATGACTAAAAGATGTATATATAATCCTAATATCTTTAAGATTTTATTTGTATTACTAATTTGGTTGAACCTTTTAAGGGGCGGAGAGAATTTAGTGGGTAGTGCATGGATGGTTAAATTTTGATGAAGAAATCCTTTTAAGGGTTGGATTGTTGTAACATATCAAAACCTAGCATCTTAGATTTAGAAATCCTAATCCTTTGTATGTGATGCTTTCATGATTAGACATTTAGTTTTGTCTGAAAAAAGATACACATAAACCTTCATACACTTGTTTGTATGCTAATGAGCCTTCATTTCATATATAATGCATAACTCAGGTATAAACCAAGACTAATGTTACATGAAAATGTAATCATACTCTAGATTTATGAACTCTCATATGATGATGAAATGAATACATAGAACCTAAACCCTAGTTTGTAGTTGTTTAACCAAAACTACCCATATTTGCTCTCATATGATGCACCAATATAATTAGGTGTCATAGTAACATTAGACGACTTAATAAACATATGATAGACATAATAAACTAAATTATGCTTAGTATATAAGTAATCCCATCTAATAATCATTAATGCTTCTTTGTTTACTAATACTTACATAATGATTAAATATGACTAACGAGAGGTATAAGGTAATATATGAAAAAGAATAATAATTAGCACTTTCACATAAATGATTAGAAATAATTGACAATTATAAAAGTCTATATTTTCCAAAAAAATGTTGATATTAATGGATATTAGGGAGTAATTAAGTAAAATAACCTAATTCGTGCATAGTAATGTAAGATAACCCAATTGGCAGCAATGTGAGGTTAATAAGACACTAGTTGATTAACATTGATAATGATGATTCAATATTATAAAATATAAAAATGAGTTAAACCCTTATTGCATAAGGACTTATAAAAGGGAATTCAAAGCTAAAGTATAACTCAAACATTGTATTCCTTGTGTACCATGTAGATAATATACCAAATTTTAACCCTATTGGATAATCCTATCCATTCCAATATAACATTAATGGTTAAACCTAATATATATTCCTAATATGTATCCAACTATAGTTTGGAACTTTATTCATATCATGATTTGAATGTCATGTGGTTTATTTCTAATTATTCCTAAGGTTGGGTGTCACACATGGAGTGGCTACCATCTAGATCATAAAATCCAGAAGGTACAACTTGCATCCTGTATCCTACTTCGGGTAGGTAACCACTACTCAAGCACTAAAAAATGTTTCCCTTCTTTAGTTTCTCTTGTCAATTTCTCCCTATTTTCTCAAACTTTGTCCTTGATTCTTTTTCCATTGCTTTCCTTTTCCAATTTTGGTTTTTTAATCTTCTTTGGGGGGGTCCATCATTGTTTTCTTATCCCATGTTTATTCATCTTTTTCCTTCCATGGACTTGCCACTTTTCTACTTTTTGGAACTATAGAAGTTGAGTAGAGGTCCGATGGCACCATCTAGTTTACTCAAAGATAATTGGGTTGCCACCTGGGTGCAATGGGGATTAGAATCTCGACTAGTTTCCCCTCGTGATGTTGCTCAACGTACATGGTGCACATTTGGGTAGGAAATGGATCCCTCTATGCTCGTACCTCTTTCCCCTTGGTACTCTATTTTATTTTGATTTTCCTTCAAGGGTTTCATTGTCTTTTTCTGCATTCTATTTTAATTTATCTAGGAACTATAGATTTTGTGGGCCAAGATCTAGGTAGCAAACTCATGTGGCTCTACCTTATCAGGACGTACCTAGATTTCAAGCTGAATTATCCAAGTTGCTTTCTATATTTCTTTAATTGGTCAAAATCTATAAAATTCATATTAGATTGATGCAATGTCAATGATATATAATATATATTTTGGGAGAGCCACATTTTTCTATACTAAATAGTGTACTTTCCATGGCCTAATTCTGATTTTATACATGTGTGATTTAAAGGGTTCTTCTAATTGGGTAGACTTTCTAAAATTCTTATTTCATAATTTATAAGTCACAAAAATAAAATAAAACATTATATGGACTCAAGAAAATTTGATATACAATATTATTTAGTTTTGGTGATGTAATTAATAATAGAAAGATGATTTAAGGATTGTGTAATTAATGTAAACTTAATCATAATTTCATATATGTTGTTATAGGTGGCTTGTAACCTGATGTGGAACTAGGTTTGACCTGGGGTATGTATAGAATCTATATGAGGTATGTTGCATCCTGAACTAATCATATTAAGAAGTTATCTATGCTTTCCCCCTCTATCGATCCTTTGGGACATAGGACCCTATATACTTTTCTCTCTTTTGAGATGTTGATTCACATGAGTGTATGAATTCTAAAATCGATACCCATAGCTTCTTATTGATCTTTTGGATATGCTTGTTGGCCTATGATTTGTATCTTGTCCAACCTATTTCATTTGGTATTATTATTTGTAGATTTGGAACAAGACTGATTCAAATATAATATTATTATCTAATTTATGGCCTCTTATGTGCTTACCATGCTTGTTGGCGTATGATAACTTTTGTATGCTCTCATCCTCTTATTTGATATTGACTAGACTTATTATCTCTATCTTTGTGCATGGATTAGACTAATTTTATTTCTAATAGAAGTAATGAGTATGACCATATATTAGGTGCACCTTTCCACCCTGATTTCACCTTTATCCTCATGTTATACTTAAATTGCATGCTCATTTGCGCCTAGGGTGTTGCTTTCCACCTGACTTTTTGGATGATCTCCTAGGGTGGAAAGAAAAACCTCTTACTGATTATCTTTGAATATTCTTTTTGATATCAATTCATATGCTCTCTTCCCTCTATGTTTGAGAAGCCTTGTAAAGTATTTTGATGACCTTTTCCCTTAATATTTCTCAATCCCTATTTATATGTCCATGCAAACATTTTTGTGTTGAAAACTTTTATTTTGTCTTCTTTTATGGGTTATGTTTTCGATTCTTTAGGTGAACACGTGGAGGGAATGACATGACAAGCTGGACTTGGCTTAGTTGAGCTGACTCTTGAGAGATTCACTTGAAATCTCTTAGACATCCCCCTAGTTATTGAATAAGTTGTTTCTTTCATGTAAACCCAAGTGGGAGATTATTGTCTGATCATGTAAACTAAAGGCAGGCATGATATTTTATTCCACTGCTATTCTTATATACTATTCATTTGAGAAATAGAAAAAATACACTTATTCCAGCATACACTTTGTGTATTAGGAATGAATGTTTTTATTTCTCAATTTAGTAAGGAGTGGATCCCATCTCAAATCCCACTCCTTACAAAGCTCAAATTTACACCATACGAAACCATATGATTCAAGCCTAAGCTGCAACATATGCATACCATGTCCCATCCCCAAGCTCATGAAACACAACCATGTTGCATGCCTTTCTTGAATGCCTCATAAACTGAATCATTCAACTCATTATCTCCCAATCACATTGTAGGGTTACCTATTCATCAACTTAAATCAACTACCAAATAATTAACTATGCATATCAACTCTTGTCAATCTAAAAGATCCTTCCTATGATCAAGATTCATTAAGCTATTACGATACCACCTTCTTTAGCCACCACATACTACATTCATGTATCATTGATTTGATTTTAGTTTCAATCCCAATCTAGTTGGATAGAGAAATTTTAGTTTTTACGTATAATAAATGGTAACCCAAATTCACCTACAAGCATACATGTGTTATCACAATATAGTGAAGGATCAAATCTTAATGCACAACACTTTCAAGAAAATTTGGATTTTAGCCTCATTGAGAAAATATAGTTAACAATGACAAATTTCTTGATAGTTGTTTGTGTAAAATTAATGATATTCACGTGAATCAAATAAAGAAGGGATTTTTAACAATATAAAAAAGAATCAAGGAAAGGGGTTTCTCCGATATTACCTTTTGAATTCTTCCTCTCTTCACACCCAATGTGACAAGAAGATAATACTAAGCCTGACATGAAATTCAATCTTTTTATTTTAAGGAATATTACATGGACACATATCACTGTAGCCTCACTTTGGTGTTACCCAAAGTTCCTATCTTTGTCACTTTCTAAACCACTCACTTGAGTTCTCATCGAGGGGTTAGCATAAAACAATCCACATCAACATTCATACTAAAAATAGATCTCCAGTCAAGACACAAAGTATACAAATAAAAGTTTTACAGTAGGAAATTAAACATGCAGTTTATAGATGAAAATAAGAAAGAAGAACATTCAAGTAACAATGATAGTTCCCCTACTAAATTAGATAAACTACTCTCGACTCATTTCCATAATGCAATATAGAGAGATAGACATAGAAGAATCTCATGAATAGTATCACAATGTGGATCACATGCTCAACGTGTGAAAAATCACCCTTCAAATGGTTGGTGTAGTCTCCAATCATGTTCTCTTGTAGAGCGCATCTACATGTCAATCCGTTTTCATCCATCTATGGTTTTCCTTAATCATGGAAACAATTGGGGATAAGGGTATATATCCTTATATAGATGTTCCTATGATGTTGTTATTGCATTCCCCTAGGTATCAAGTCTATCAGACATCATACAATGTAGGTGATCCACTTTTTGTTGATTTGTGGTTCCTTGCTAGTCGTTTGGTTCATGAACCAACTATCAGATCCCAAGATTTGAGACCTCAAATTAAAAAATCTTAAATGGAATGATTGGACTACCCATATCACTAAGTTGTATATCCTTTTCATGTATCCCATCAATATGTATTATATGAATAAGCGTGCTCGACCTAGAGTAATAATTGGATGGGTGGGCTGTCAGAAAGTTGATCATGGGATGTGCATGAGCGAGAACAAAGTATGCAAGCAAGACTAGTTGTGGCTTGTTGTTCCAATCATTACTTTCAAAACTCTATTACATCCTTGAGAGTGATCCTGAGCAATAAAAATGGTATTAGATCTAGTTCCCTTCTATAGGTAGGGTCAGCTTGGACATGTGGTACTACAATCTTTAATCATGTAGTCTATGCATATGTAGAAAGGACTATATTGTGAATCGATATGGAGCCACCATTTGTGCTAGTAGCCGTGGAAGGGAGCTCGGTGTGTATGTTCCCTTTCTGGGTCTAGATTAAAATGAGGCAGAGATTATGAGGCCATATAGCCAAGCTATGATGAGGATGTCAAGATTATTAGTGAGGGAGATTTTAACAACCTAAGATATTATGCCTTAGATAAAATGATTTTAAAAGGAATGATTGGACTACCAATACCACAAAGTTGTACCTTCTTTTACATATCCCATCAATTGGTAATCATATGTGGTTAAGCGTGCTCATCCTAGATGATTAATAGGATAGAATCATGTCAAGAAGTTGATCTTGAGCTATGTGTGAGTGAGAACAAATCCCACAATTGAGGCCAACGTTGGTATGTGGAGCCAGTCATCATTAAAACTCTACTAGAGCCTTGGATAGGTGGCCCTTTTACTAAACCAGAAAATCATCCAGATATGTTAAATATGTAAACTTGTTTTTGTAGATAATTGAACTACACTACCACAATCTTTTAATTTTCTCAATTCTATGTTTGGATGTGAAATCTAGAATTAGTTAATCTACTTTTTGTTCTTTCCAACAATCAACTGGCTTGGTTTAGCTGCTCATTTGGGACCCAATAAGGGTTTTTGTGGGTTTCAAACAATTGAATAGTTGAGTCAGGTAGTTATCTTACACATTTTGGAGTGTTTGGGGGAAGAAATATGAACTTGTTGGTTGGGCATGCCACTCAGTTGTCTGCATGTTCTAGCTTGTTGTTGGAATTTTCTTGAATTTTTTGACATGCAAAAATCATAGCCATGACACCCACTCCAATTGTTGGCATTAAGGAGTGAGGATATGAAATTTATTGGACATTTTATTGAGGGCTTATGATTTATCTTTTCCTTGTATCAACCTATATATAAAACATAAAAACACAATAAAAAAACCAATTAGATAGCTAAAACTACAAAAAACAAAAACACGTGAAAACTTTATAGAAGTAGAATGTAAATATGAAAAAACTAAATATCAAATGCACTTAAAAACATGATTAATCTACATTCATCAAAAAATCTTGAGATTGGACATTTCTCATCGTCAAGTAATACAAAACCCAAAATAATCTCCAACTGAATACCCTCAACCAATGTACATGCTTCACACTAACATTATCTAGGATCCCTACCTCTAAATAGTCAAAATACACAACCTCTTGAGACCCCAGAATATATCTATCAATATCCTCATTTCTGACTTCACTCGACAAAATCATTTCCTCACCACAAACCCATATTACTTGTGTCTATGGATTTTGTGAATAATTGAGGAATCAAACATAACAATAAGTCTACATACAATATAACACTATGGTATGTCAAATATATGTAATAAAGTATGTAACCTATTCCTAGGTGGAACATAGAGTCTTTTGGGGTATGCATATGGGATTAATATCTTACTTGTATTCAACTTGAAATTGCATGTTCATTCTCTTTATCTTTTCTAATGGTAGACATGCTTTTATATTTGTGGACATTGGCATCTTTTATTATTTTTGTGATGTGCCCCTATTGCATGGAAAGGGTTTAGAAGAATTGATTAGATAGAGGATAGAGGGGATCCACCATGAGTTTAGGGTTTGACACTCTTTATGTATATTAATTTTTTTGGTAAAAAGATGGAACTTGTAACAACCTCACTTTTCAATGTCCCAATTAAGAAAGGACCTTAAAGTCTAGAGTCATTACTTAAATTCCCAAGGATCCAAATTTAGCAAATAAATAATAAAAAATAATTTCCCTTTATTTAACAAATGTTGATTACATGATATAGAGTGGACTCCTCTAAGAAGTTACATGAACTTTACAAGAGAACCAATTACACATGAGAGCAGGCATCTAACTAATCCTACTTTACTTAGCTTTAATGTCTTCATTTGATTTGATCTGATTCATGATATCTTCATATCTTCAAATATCAAAATTACCTAGAACACAAACAATCTGAAAGACAGTCATCATATTTCTATACTGTGTACTCGGTGTAACCAAAATATGTGCAGGTAGGTGTAACAACATAACAACCATACCGACAAGTATTAGTAAACAATCAAACAAGCATTTTTTTTATGACATCTTAACCTTAAATTGGTCAATCTCTATGGTATACCCTCTAATGGTGTTTGATCCCTATAGTGGACTTGTGCAACCTTTGCTTTCTGGGTCATGGTGCCATATCAACCTTCCCTTTTGGGGCTTGACCTCTTTGTGACCTTCCTCTCCTGGGGCTTGGTCTTAGTCATCTCCATAATGACTTTCTTTCTATTTTTTTTGGAGGTTACCACTACATATTCAACCCTCCAGAGATATCACTTTGGGTTTGAGCAAGTTATGTTCATAATAGGTGATACACATAGGTCCTTATAGTTTGTAGGAAATAAATAAACATCCAATCAAGTTAATGGAAACACATTCGTGAAACTTCTGAAACATCAAAATTTGATAAGAGTAGTTATCCATAAGTAACCATGTACCTCATTTCCATTCATAACATATATTCAAACATCCAAACATTCAACATAATCAACCTATGTTATCTGGATGTATGTATATTCTAAAGTGTCACCATACATGGTCTAACCATTCTTATGTAACATATGTCCTAAACTAGGCTTTAGGCTTGTCTCATGTTTGGATAATGAAAAGGTCATCAAGCCCTAATCCCATCGCATCATGATTCATTACAGTTACAAACCTTATTTTGATATTAGATGAAACCCTAATTATCAAGTTAAGGATTTCATGTTATTAAGAGCAACTATGTTCTATTATGCAAATTAAGATCATAATGACCAAATAAGATTCATATTTATGAATCAGACCCTTTAATGATGTCCACTATTATCTAAAATGTATCAAGTACTTGAATTCTCATTAGATTGAACATATTAGGTTATTATGAACATTTATATCATTCCATGTGTATTAAGGCCATAACAACATATACATTGGTTTCATAACTCGAATGACACATGGTGATTATTCACTTTAAAAACCCTAATTATTCATCATCATTACTAACATCATATTGGATTCTTATTCTGTTCAGAAATATCAAATTGTAGCTCAAATAATGGTGATCAAATTTTATTCCACATGTTAATATTCTAATATACGGCTGCATGTATAAACCATCTATTAATAATGTATTGGCCCTACTTTCAGAACTACAATGAGATTTAGACCTCCAAACTGTTTAATTTGGATATACTCATCTTCCTAATCAATTTGATATATAATTTAACTGTCATATGATCTAACAATAATTTTCTATATTATTTTCAAGATAATTACCTTGGGACCAATAAGCTGTATCCATGTCAATGGTTAACATATCCTTCCATTGCGAGGACTGGCATGGCTAATTAGACAATACCACTTGGGCTTGAGGCTCCAACGCAGTCAAGATTTAGGCGGGGGTTGAAAAGACCACTTGGCCCATGGTGTTGTGGGCTTGGGGAGTATACGCCCTCACGAAAGATCATCAAGCCACCTAGATCTTTGTCTACCTTATGACGAGGTCCGAGCAAGTAGCTTGGAAATTCAACCAGCAAGTTGACTCCATGCCCTAGGGCATCAGAGAGTCAGGAAAAAGTGCAAGCACCTCTATCAGGTCCATTTGAACTAAGTGCTAGTCTCGAATCCTTCAGAAAGGGCAAGGATGGAGGGAGTGAAGGTCATGTTTCACTAGAGGAGATAGGGAACTAAGAAAATATTGTGAGTAGTTTCTCATTCTCAGGGACTATAGACGAGTTGTTACATCTTTAGGAGGGATCTGAGCCTTTGATTATAGGGTTTGGTGAAGAGGGGCATTTACTAAATTTCCATGGAGTTTTGACTCCAGCAGAAGATTAGGGAAGGTCCCAATTTTACACAAAAGCAAGACAAACCAGGGATAACTAGATCCATTTTGATCTCCTCAAACTAATGGGAGTATTTTTAGGAGAGATGGTGATTAAGAGAGAGAGAGAGAGAGAGAAGTACATGAGGGCAAAAATGTTACTATTCATGGTTTCCTTCTCCAATCATAGATATGAGACGATATGGATGGCATCAAACTTAGATCTAACAACTCACAAGCCACATGAAAACAAATGAGGGTGGGCCTAAGTTTCCTGGTCACATTGAGTGTGACAAATATTTATTAACAATTTAATCACACACTTTACAAAAACTTAAAAAATCCATATCTCGCTCATATTTTTCTTTAATTGGTCCCGAATTTGGATATGCTCAATGTCATACCATAATATCGTATCCAAATTTCGTGCCAAAGGGATATTTATAGATACCATTTTTCCTCAATTCAAATATCATTTAATTATTACAAGAATGCTTCTCTTCCTTCTTAATTTTCCATAGGACACTAGGTGCATCTTACTGCTATGAAACTTGGAGGAAATCTCATTAATACCTTTCCCAATGTATATCTTATTTTTGGGATTATTTGACTAACTCTCATTAATACCTTTCCCAATGCATCTTGTGCACTATGTATATGGTTTTTTAGTCAAAAGTAGTATTTTGTGATTCTCTTCACATGCTTGCTCAAAAATAGTTCCTAATGCTTTCATTATGCATTACTAACTTGCTTGTACATGTTTGGATATGGTTTATATTGTTATCATGCCTCTAGATATGCTTTTATGAAATATATATGTGCTTTTTTAAAAATAGCTTGATTGTTCAAGTTTGTCATGATAGAAACTCGACCGACCTGCACCAATGGGTGTTTCCAATAGCTATCATTGATCGAGTTGTCAATACACAAAACTTGATCGACGACACTGTGCAAAAAATATATAGTTGGCTTTTTGGATGAGAATTTCCCTCTCAACTAGATTTTCTCAACTAATTACTTTATTCTTTGTCACTCCCTTTGGTACCTTTAAATATGCACATTGCCATGCTTTAAATTTCTTCTATTACTTACAACTCTATCTTTGTAATTCCTATAATTTGGTATCCCACTAGTGGTATTCCTATATCTTGCAATTACTTGTTTTGAGTTGTTTTGTAGGTTTTGATTATGATCTCTTTGGATCTCTGGTTGTGTCTTAAATTACTTCTATTATGCTCTAACTTGCTACATCTATCTAGTTTTATATCTTGTTTTGATACAACCTTGAGGTTCTTAGTAGTAATCATCTTTTGGTAATGATGCATATTTGATATTGAGTTATATCCTTTCTTGCTTCTAAAATTGCACATCTCTTTGTTTGGATATATCTCTACATATACTCATATCTTGCTTTATCTTTTGTATGTTTTGGTATATCTTGATTTGATCTAGATCCTACTAGTAGCCCTAACTTGTGAAAACATCTACTAGTAGCCTGCCTACATGTAGTGCTTGTTATTTTCATCAAGTGGTATTCTACTATATACTATACTTGTATCTTATTTCATACTTTCTCAAGCTTGTTCCTTGAATTGGATATATACTATCTTGGTTTGCTTACATTGCATTGTGATGCAATATATATAGAGCTACATTGTATGTAGAAATTGGGGCATCCTTGAAATTTATGCAGAATTATACTCCAGTGTTAGAGTTTGATGCAAGACTAGTGTTTTTTATGCAGAAATGGCCTTTTGAGTAAGACTTATTGTGTTACAACAAGCCCTGATGATTTTTGGGTGAATTCCATCATCTTGAGGGTCAGAATTATGATTTATTATTCTGCATCATTTTATCTTGCCCTAATCTTTGCTAGAATTACATTATGGGTTGTTCAAGTGCATGCTTTCACTTGATTTTGTTTCTATTCTTGGACAAGCCCCTAGTTTTGCTCTTGTACTCTCCGTTATAACTTTTGTTATCATCTTTATTTTAATGAGTGGTGTTTCTTATCTCTTCATACCCCCACATTTTTGAATTGACAAAGGGGGAGAAGCTATGTCTTCTTTTAATAAAGAGGGAGAAGGCATGTCTTACATGAAGAGAAGCATGTCTCTTATGTAAAGAGGAGAAGGTAAAGGGAAGAAGACATTTGTGTAGAACGTATATGAGTAGAAGGCATAGTATTCTATAAATGTTACGAAAGATAACCATGCAGGAGAAATAGCATCCATTGAGGGGGAGTATGAGAAATGTACTAGAATAAATTGAGGGGGAGCATAGGATCTCAATTCTATTGAAACCCCTAGGTTTCTCCAAAGGTATGACTTTACTTAAAAGCTTTCAATACATTTATGGAATGGTTTGTCATCTTCAAAAGGGGGAGAACATTGACTCTAGGTCAATGTTGATTCTAGGTCTAAATTGACTTAACCCTTGTATTGATGATGACTAAACCATTCCAATTAATTGTGTCTATGTCACTACTTGAATGCTTTCAGATTAGATATAGACACACTACAAATGACCTAACTTGCACATCTCAGCTTGGAGAAAAGACAAGTCAAAGTCAATACAAGTGGACAATTTTGGAATATCATGTAAATCCGTTAGAATCATGTTGTAAATCACTTGTAATGATTATATGACTTATAATTAAGCTTAGAAAATATTAGGAGCACTTAGATCAAATATTTAAGCAGTCAAAAGCCATTTTCCAAAATTCACATCAAGCTATTCATCAGTCAAGTCGCAAACTCGACCGATCCGTATTGGATTTTGAAAATTACTTTTGATTGGTTGATTTTCCATTTCATATAAGTAGATCGATCCCTCTACAAGAAAAAATTAATTTAAGTGGATCGATCGAGTTACCCAAGGATAAACTCAAATGATGGCTTAAATTGGTCTTCTCACACACTGGGATCTGTAGAGTTACCTTTATAGAGACTCGACCGATAACATTATATGGAAAAGTGCTTAAAAGTGTTTCTAGCCGTTGGAATTTTGCAAAACTCGAAAAAAATATTCGTTGCAACATCCCAAATGGCTAGTATTCATCCTTAAGTGTTCCCAAAGGCTTCTAGGCATCCCCAACTATATATAGGAACTCTTAGGCTTCATTCCAAGGTTTTAGCATTCTATGAAAAACTCTACATGAGGTTCCTATTCTATAGTTGAGTGCATCCAACAACCTCCTCTCTCTCTCTCTAAGCTAAATCACTGGCTACATCCATTAGAGTGAGTAGGATATTTGTAAGAGAGATAGTCCTACATGCATATCTTATGAGGCTCTCACTTCCACTACATCCCTATCTCTCATTTAAACCATGAAGATGGAGGTTCTCTCTCTTGGCTAAGAGAGGTGAAGAAGAATAAGGGAAGGAGTCCCTTGGTGAAGATCATGACCGAAGACTTGGAGAAAGAGTGGGTAAGCCCTTGGTGAAAGAAGAATACTCTTTGCTCAAGTGGGTAAGTCCTTGGTGAAAGATTCTCTAAGTGAAGGTGAAGTCAAAGGCTAAAGATCCAAGAAGAGTGGGTGATTCCTAGAAGTCTAAAAACTTGTGCAAGAGTGGATAGGTCCATGGATAAGGCTGGATACTCATTGCAAAGTTGGTAAGTCCTAAGTAAGGTTGAAGACTCTTTGTATTGGATAGGTACGCCCTTTGGTGGGCCATGTGTTGTAACTATGATAAGTGAATATATGGAGGAAGAAACATTTAGAAATCCTAAAGGTTGAGCTCTATAGGTAGTATGCTGACATAATCCTATTTTGGATTATGGAACCACTCTACATAGATTATCTCTTGGTTCATGTTCAATCTCTCCCTCCCTTTCTATGTATGTTTTAGTTGCACTCAAATTTCTAATTTAGCAACCTTATCTAGTGATATAACTTGAAGGTCTAATGAATTTTTTTTAAGTGCATTCAACTCTATTGACCCCCCTAGAGAATCCAATCACACATCCTAGGATCCAACAATTGGTATCAGAGCAGGTCTTCTCCAAGCATACTTTTACAAGTAGGAGAAGATGGGTTATTATCAAGATAGGAGATACTTTGTCAACCTTCCAATGTTTGATGGGAGTAACTTCCTCTATTAGAAGAGAAGGATTCAGTTCCACATCCAAGGAAACAATATTGAGCTATGACAAATGGTGGACAATCCATACAAGCTACAGGATAAAAATATAGAAGAATGAGATGAAGCTACCATGAATAAATCTACCTTGAATGAAAGAGCAATCAACGTACTCTATGCTTGAATATAAAAACCATTAACATCACCTAATCCTTTCTATTTTGGAATTGGCAACAAATTTTTTATAAAGGAAATCCCATCTCTATAAGGCATTCATTAATTTTTTTCCATCCATATCCAATGTGGAGTTTTGTTGGAATATCTACTCAAAACTTGCACTTTTGTTAATCTTATTAAAATAATATCAATTGATGTCCCAAACATTGTGTTGGCAACTTGGCTAGATAGACACCACTCATCTTATTTGTTTTTGGAAAATTGCCCAATGTTCCAAAATTTTATAATTCAATAATTCATAAAGCCATTATTATTTATTTATTTATTTATTTTGTGGCACAAGAACGCATGCCAAGAAAGGTGATCAGAATGATTATTCCACCAATAATACCATTGGGGAAAGTTATTTATTAAAACATGCTTTATACTCAATTTTATCAAAATTGAGGATATTATAGGCTGTTTTATCCTTCAAAATTATTTTTAGTAGGGAGTGAATTCCCCCTCTCAGGTCCCACTTCTTATAGATTCCATGTAATCCAATGGTAGACTATATAAAGACAAGTCTTCCTCCTCCATATGGTGTCTCAAGTGTGGAAAGAAAAATAAACTTAATGATAGATTGTCTACAAGAAATAAAAGACCTATCATCATAAAAGAAGAGAAGAGAAGTACAAGAAGACTAAGAAATGGGACAAAATCTCCAGTGGCTCCTCCAACTCAAGCTCAAGTGACTCCTCTAACTCAAGCTCAAGTGAAGAATCACATGGAGGATCTTGATCAAGCTCTAGTGATGAAGGAGAATGCCATTTTGCTCTTATGGCTTCAACAAGTGAAGACCAAAATGAGGAAAATCTGAACTCTTTAGATAAAGAACCTTTAATTTCTATCATTTATGCTACTCGTGCCTCTCTTAAGTATTCTAAAAAGAAAAGGAAAAAGCTTGCTAGAATGATAATTTACATGTAGAATTAGATGATCTTGAACATGCTAATACTTGCTTGCTTGATGATAAAAATGATTGTCTTAGCCAAGTAGATTCTCTTAAACTTGAAAATGCTAGATTGCTTGAAAATATTATAGTTCTAGAAGCTCAACCTCTCATGCATAGTGCTAATGTTAAGCATAGTAACATTATGGATTCTCTCATGCTTGATATTAATGATCATAAATATGAAAACAAGAACAAAGTTTTGGCTTTGCAAGGTTTAGAATATGAACATAGGATCTATCATTCTAAGATTGTTACATTTGGAAATGAAAATGCTTCCTTTATTGGTAAAATCAATGCTCTTAAATCTTGTTCTAGTTCTACTAGTATAGAGATAAATGTTGTAGCTCTTCATATTCATAGAGATTCTTATTTCCCCAAGCTCTTAGCCTAAAAAATGATATTTTGCATGCTAGAGAAAATATAAATCATTTGTATTCTACTATTTCCTCTCTTATGCATGATAATGATAGTTTGAAATATTCTTTGCAAAGATTCTTAGTTGGCAAAAAGAATCTTAATGATATCCTACACCATACTACTAAACAAATTGGTAAATATGGTTTGGGATATGATTGTAGCCAAAGGAACAACAAAGTGAAACGACCTCCAATCTTCAATGGGGAATCATCTAGTTTCAAGGCTACGGCCACATGAGTAAAGAGGAGAGATCGCCTCCTTACTAAAATCTAACAAAAAATACACAACATCCATCTTTTATAAAAATTTAGAAGATGAGGAATGCAGGAATAATAATTCCATTTAAATAAGCATGGACCAAATACAAATAAATGTCAACAGTAACAGCAGAATTTAAAAACCTATGCTATTACATACTTTATTTCAATGTTTGAAAGATAAATTGAAAAAAAAAACTACAAGATTTATCAATAGTAACCTAGTCATCCTAGGTAGTCTGCCACTTGATCAGCCTCACCATGATCTGTTATCCCTCTTCCTGGCTTTGGGTGGTTGGGATCACCCAGCAAAAGGAGATAAAAATGTGTGTCAATTAAGGATAAAGGACAATTTAATAGTTTAAATATGGAAAAGTAAAGGTTCACTAACTATGAAAATTCAAGTGTATGAGGCAAGTGCAGAAATAAGAATTTCTACCAAGGTAAACAATAACAAGTTACATACGTGATTAAATGTGACTACATTAAACTAAAATAGGGCCGAGGCACCTACCTAATCTCAACCTCTATATGAGGGAGAATTTACACATTCCAAAGCACTAGAATATATTTATAAAGTGGGGAGAATTATCACATTCCCCTAGGTGAATTTACGCATGTCCTCTATGGGTGGTTGTACGGATGTACGCTATATTAGTTAATTATTCAATTACATCATCATGCTAGAGTATTTCATTGGATGTAATAAGGAATTTAAAAATCATTTCAAGTGGGGTGCAAGACCCTTGAACATTTATAGAGAAATAGTAAGAATAATTGAAAATAGGCTCATGCCTCATTGGGAAAATAGGTTTGGATAAATAATGCCCAACTTAGGGTTAGAATGCACATACCTCACTTGAGTTATCCTAGAGTTGAATTTTCCTCAGTTATAGATGTCTAAGATCTTTATGTCCTAAATACAAGTATTTTATCACAAGAATTAGGGTTTGTAATGAATTAAGGGTGAAAACCTATATTTTTAGACCTTCTAGATAAGAATTCAATTTGAAATGAATTATATATGAATTTTAGGGCTTTTGAATTAGATATTTTGGGTTATTGGAAACCTTCTTTACAAACTTAGAAACCAGGCTCGTGAAACATTTTTATTAGATAGGGTTTATTTTTATGAATCCATAGCCTATTTATTTATATTTTTTTGATAAATGAGAATTAGTTATGAATTTTCTAAAATTGACGAATAAGAAAATACCATGTGGGCTAAAAGGTTTGCAAAAGAGCTGACCTGAAGGCCGGGCCCACACTAACCTAGGACAATCATGTGCACTAGGTTGCAGTCTGTGCTCGTGGTCTCGGTCAAACACGAGAGTTAAAAATAGGGTGAAAATTCAATTTTTCCTTGTGGGCGAAAACAAAAGCAATAGATCGATCAAGGGCCGTTTGGGGAAAGCAATCAGGGGCTTCTTCCACCCTCGTGTGTCAGCATGGCACCCAACTACTTCAACCAGCATGCCCTAGGATTTGGCATTTCCACAAATCAAAACCAAAACTCAAACTCATAGACTAGAAATCTATTGATTTGGTGGTCTCGCCTACAACTTGATGGAGTCACAACTAGGTTAGAGGAGAATTTGAGTAGTTGGTGGAGGTGGGGAGGGTATTCGACTGAATTGGGAGTTGTGATGGATTGCTGGTACCTTGGAGGAGCTCCAGGCATGGGTATATATAGGTGGGGTGGTGTTGTTTGGCCTCGACTAACTGGAGGTGAGGAGGCTCCATTCTACTAGTAGTGCATTTTTTGTCCAGGAGAGTTAGATGGCTAGTAATGGCTTGAATCAAATGAAAAGGAATGATGAACTTGATGGCAAAGAAATCAAGTCATTTGGCAAAGGAATATGATGTAAATCCATTAGAATCATGTTGTAAACCTCTTGTAATGATTGTATGACTTGTTATTAAGCTTAGAAAAACTCCAGAGCACTTAGATCAAATATTTAAGCAGTCAAAATCCATTTTCCTAAATTTACATCAGGTTGTTCATCGGTTGAGGTCCTTATTGGATTTTGAAAATGACTTTTGATTATTCAAGTTTCCATTTCATAGATTCAACTGATCTCTCTATAGACCAAAACTGATTTAAGTGGATCGGTTGAGTTACCCCTCGACAAACTCGACTGATGGCTTAAATTGGTCTTGTCTCATAGTGGGATTGGTCGAGTTAACTTTATAGAAACTCAACCTATAACATTATATCAAAAAGTACAGAAAAGTGTTTCTAGCAGTTGGAATGTTGCAAAACTCGAAAAAATATATTTTGCAACATCCCAAATGGCTAGTATTCATCTTTAAATTTTCCTAAAGACTTCTAGGCATCCCAAACTATAAATATAACCTCTTGGTCTTCATTCTAAGGTTGAGAATTCAATGCAAAACTATTCTATAGTTGATTGCATCCTACAACCTCCTCTCTATCTCTAAGCCAAATCACTTGATGCATCCATTAGAGTGAGTAGGAGATTTGTAAGAGAGATAGTTGTACATGTATATCTTGTAAGGCTCTCACTTTCACCACCTCCCTATCTCTCATTTTCAACATGAAGATGAAGTTTATCTCTCTTGGCTAAGAGAGGTGAAGAAGAACAAGGGAAGGAGTCCCTTGGTTAAGATCAAGGTTGAAGATTTGGAGCAAGAGTGGGTAAGCTCTTGGTGAAGGCAGAAGACTCCTTTCTCAAGTGGGTAAGTCATTGGTAAAATCTTCCTTTAGTGAAGGTGAAGTCAAAGGCTAAAGATCCAAGATGAGTGGGTAATTCCTAGAAAGCTGAAGAGTTGTACAAGAGTGGGTAAGTCCTTGGAGAAGTCTGAAGACTCATTGCAAAGTGGGTAAGTCCTTGGTAAGGTTGAAGAGTCTTTGTATAGACTAGGTAAGTCCTTTGGTGGGTCATGTGTTGTAACTCTTATAAATGAATATATAGAGGAAGACACATTTAGAAATCCTAGAGGTTGATCTCTCTAGGTAGTGGATTGACATACTCCTGTTTGGAGTATGGAACCAATCTTCATAGCTTGTCACTCGGTGCTTGTTCAATCTCTCTCTCCCTTGTGATGTATGTCTGTTGCACTCAAATTTCCTATTTAGCAACCTTATATTGTGAGATAACTTGAAGGTATAATGAATTTTGTTTTAAATACATTCATATCGATTCATCACCCCCTCTAAAGCATCCAATCACCCATCCTAGGATCTAACAATTGGTATCATAGTGGGTCTTCTCGAAGCATCCTTCCATAAGTAGGAGAAGATGGGTGATTAGCAAGATGGGATATACTTCGTCAACTTGCTAATGTTTGATGGGAGAAACTTCCTATACTGGAAGAGAAGGCTTCAATTCCACATCCAAGGAAAAAGTCTTGAGCTATGAAAAATTGTGGACCATCCATACAAGCTACCAGAGAAAAAGATAGAAGAATGAGATGAAGCTACCATGAAGAAAGCTACCTTGAATGAAAAAGCAATCATCACCATCTATTCCACCATGAACCCCACCGAGTTCAAATGGATTTCTTCTTATGAGATGGACTAAGAGGTATGAAGAAAGCTATAAATCACTTATGAGGCGACTCAACAAATGAAGGAAAGCAAAGTCTACATGGTCAATGTGATGCTTGAGAACTTCAAGATGAACAAGGAGGAGAAGATAGCCAATATGTACTCAAGGCTAAACACCATTGTGAATGGTCTTGCTATTCTAGGACATCCTATGAGTACAGGAGATATCAACTCAAACATCCTTGGAAATCTCCCCATGAGATGGGAATACAAGGTGACTTCCATTGAAGAAGCAAGGTTTCTTGGTAGTATTAATATTTAAGGGCTCATTGGAAATCTATAACCCCATGAAGTTATAGTTGATAAGTGAGAAAAAGTAGTAAAACAAGTGGAGAAAGAGATAAAGAGAATGAAGGAGGCTGAAATCAAGACTCAAATTGAAGTTATTGTGGGTCAAGCCTCTCCATCCTCTCATGTTGAAGAAGATGCCATGTACTCTAAGGGTAGACTCTACAAAAGGAATTCTTCCTCCTCCATATGGTTCCTCAATTGTGGAAAGAAAGGTCACTTCAAGATAGATTGTTTACAAGGCAAAAAGACCGATCATCATAGGAGAAGAGAAGAGAAGTACTAGAAGAAGGAGAAATGGGACCAAAGCTCAATTGACTCCTCCAACTCAAGATCAAGTCAAGAATCAAATGAAGGATCTAGATCAAGATCTAGTGATGAAGGACAATGCAATTTTCCTCTTATGGCTTCAACAAGTGCAGACCCAAATGAGGTAAATCTGAACTCTTTAGATAAAGAACCTTTAATTGATATCATTAATGCTACTCATGCCTCTCTTAAGTTTTCTAAAACAAAAAGGAAAAAGCTTGCTAGAATTGTTGATAATTTTCATGTAGAATTATATGATCTTGAACATGCTAGTACTTGCTTGCTTGATGATAAAAATGCTTGGCTTAGCCAAGTGGATGCTCTTAAACTTGGAAATGTTAGATTTCTTGAAAATATTAGAGTTCTAGAAGCTCATATCATGCATAGTTTTATGTAGATCATAATAACATTGTGGATTCTCTCATGTCTGACATTAATGATCTTAAATCTAAAAACAAGAACAAAGTTTTTCCTTTGCAATGTTTAGAATATGAAAATAGGATCTATCGTTCTAAGATTGTTACGTTTGGAAATGAAAATGCTTCCTAGATTGCTAAAATCAATAATCTTAAATCTTGTTCTAGTTATACTAGTATAGAGAATATTGTTGTAGCTCTTCATATTGATAGAGATTCTTATTTGCCCTAAGCTATTTGCTTAGAAAATGATATTTTTCATGCTAGAGAAAATATAAATCATTTTCCTTCTACTATTTCCTCTCTTATGCATGATAATGATATTTTGAGATCTTCTTTGCAAAGATTCTTAGTTGGTAAAAAGAATCTTAATAATATCCTACACCATACTACTAAAAAAATTGGTAGATATGGTTTGGGATATGATTGTAGCCAAAGGAACAACAAAGTGAAAGGACCTCCAATCTTCAATGGAGAATCATCTAGTTTCAAGGCTATGGGCACATGAAGCAATTACAATGATTTTGGTCATCATTTTAATTGTTTTCATTTTAGGAAAGCACCCAAGAGAAATAAGAGTTGGGTTGCTAAGATAACCCCTTTGGACCCAAAAAAATGATTGGAGACCATTTCATCTTTCTTCTTGTAGGTATCTTGCTAACAAAATGTCTTGCACCATGGATTTACAAATTGACTTCTCAATCCACATGAAAGAAGAAAGTTGAGATGTGTATGTGGTGGAAACAAGTGAATAGGAATGGTATGAACAGAGGTAATGTTATTTTTGCTCATATCCAATCCAACCTATTTATGTCAAGTATGCACTATGTATATAGTTAGTGAGTAAAAAGTAGTATTTTGTAATTATCTTCACATTCTTGCTCAAAAATTGTTTTTAATGCTTTCATAGTGAATTACTTACTTTCTTAAACATGTTTGGATAAGGTTTATATTTTTATCACGCCTCTAGATTTGTTTTTATGAAGTATATGTGTTTTTTGATAGCAACTTGATCAGTCGAATTTGTCATGATAGAAACTCTACCAACTAGTTCCAATGGGTGTTTTCAACAGCTATCATCGGTCGCATTGTCAATACACAAAACTCGACAGACAACATTGTGCACTGAATATATAGTTGTCTTTTCGATGAGAATTTCCCTCTCAAATAGATTTTCTCAACCAATTGCATTATTCTTTGGCACTCCCTTTTGTACCTTTACATATTCACATTGCCATGCTTTAAATTTCTTATCTTTCTTACAACTCTATCTTTCTAATTGCTATAATATGGTACCCCACTAGTGGTATTTCTATATCTTGCAATTACTTACTTTTAATTGTTTTGCAGTTTTTGATGATGATCTCTTTGGATCTTTGGATGTGTCTTAAATTGCTTCCATTGTTCTCTAACTTGCTACACATATGTAGTTTTATATCTTGTTTTCATACAACATTGAGGTTCTTAGTGGTAATCATATTTTAGTAATGATGCATATTTGATAGTGAGCTATATCCTTTCTTGTATTTAAACAGCACATCTCTTTGTCTGGATATATCTCTACATCTACTTATAGCTTGCTTTATCTTGTGTATCTTTTGGTATCTCTTTCTATGATTTAGATCATACTCATAGCCCTCACTTGTGATAATATCTACTAGTAGCCTACCTACATGTAGTTCTAGTTCTTTTCATCAAGTGGTATTCTACTATATGCCATACTTGTATCTTGTTTTGTACTTGCTCAATCTTGTTCCTTGAATTGCATGTCTACTATCTTGAGTTTCTTACATAGAAATGTGATGAGGGATATATAGAGGTACATTGTATGTAGAAATTGGGACATCCTTGAAATTTATGCATATTTTACTCTAGTGTCAGATTTTGATGCAAGACTAGTGTTTTTTATGCAGAAATGACCTTCTGAGTCTAAGACTCATTGTGTCGCGATGATCCTTGACACCTTTTGGGAGAATTCATCATCCTGAGGGTCAAAATCATGATTTATTATTTTGTAGCACTTTATCTTTCCTTGATCTTTGCTAGAATTACATTGTGAGTTGATCAAGTCCATGCTTTCACTTGCTTTTATTTTTATTTTTGGACAAGCCCCTAGTTTTTGTTCTTCTACTATATTTTATAACTTTTGTTATCTCCTTTCCTTTAATAAGTGGTGTTTCTTATCTCTTCATAACCCCACCTTTTTTAAATGACAAAGGGGTAAAGGAATGTCTTTTTTGGACAAAGAGGGAGAATGTATGTCTTACACGAAGAGGAGAAGCATGTCTCTTAGGTAAAGAGGAGAAGGTAAAGGGAAGAAGACATATATGTGTAGAGCATATATGAGTAGAAGACATAAAATTCTATAATTGTTATGAAAGCTAATCGTGCTGGAGAAATAGCATCAATTGAGGGGAAGTATGAGAACTCCACTAAAATCAATTGTGGGGAGCATATGAAGTCAATTCTATTAAAACCCATAGGTTTCTCCAAATGTATGATTGTACTTAAAAGCTTTCCATACATTTATGGAATGGCTTGTCATCTTCAAAAAAAGGGAGAATGTTAATTATAGGTCAATGTTAACTCTAGGTCTAAATTGACCAAACCCTTGTTTTGGTGATGATTAAAAACCATTCCAATTAGTTATGTATAATATCTCTACTTGAGTGATTTCAGATTAGGTATAGACACACTCCAAATATCCTAACTTGCATATCTCATCTTGGAGAAAAGGCAAGTCAATGTCAATACAAGTGCATATTTTTGGAATATGATGTAAATCTATTTGAATCATGTTGTAATTCCCTTGTAATAATTACATGACATGTATTGAAGCTTAGAAAAAATCAGGAGCACTTAGATCAAATATATAAGCACTCAAAAGCCATTTTCCAAAATTCACATCAAGCTATGCATCGGTCGAGTTGCAAACTTGACCAATCCTTATTGGATTTAAAAAATGACTTTTGATCCGTTGACTTTCCATTTCACAGAACTCGACTGATTCCTCTATAGACCAAAACGGATGTAAGTGGATGAGTCGAGTTACCCCAGAACAAACTTGACCAATGGCTTAAATTATTCTGGTCGTATAGTGGGATTGATCGAGTTTCCTTTATAGAAACTCGACCAATAGCACTATACAAAGAAGTGCAAGAAAATGTTTCTAGCTGTTGGAATGTTGCAAAACTCAAAGAAATAACTGTTGCAACATCCCAAACAACTAGTATTTGTCCTTAAGTGTTCCCAAAGGCTTCTAGGAATTCCCAACTATAAATAGGAACCCTTAGGCTTCATTCTAAGGTTGAGCATTCAATGCAAAACTCTACATCAGGTTCCTATTCTATAGTTAAGTGCATCCTACAGCCTCCTCTCTCTCTAAGATAAATCACTTATTACCTCCATTAGAGTGAGTATGGTATTTGTAAGACATCTAGTCCTACATTTATATCTTGTAAGGCTCTCACTTCCACCGCCTCCCTATCTCTCATTTCAACCATGAAGATGAAGGTTATCTCTCTTGGCTAAGAGAGTTGAAGAAGAATAAGGGAAGGAATTCCTTGGTGAAGATCAAGGTTGAAGACTACGAACAAGATTGGGTAAGCTCTTGGTGAATGTATAAGACTCATTGCTCAAGTGGGTAAGTCCTTGGTGAAAGCTTTCCGAGTGAAGGTGAAGTCAAAGGTTGAAGATCCAAGAAGAGTGGGTAATTCCTAGAAGGTTGAAGACTTGTCCAAAAGTGGGTAAGTCCTTAGAGAAGGCCAAATACTCATTGCAAAGTGAGTAAGTCCTTGGTAAGGTTGAAGACTCTTTGTATTGGATAGGTAAGTCCTTTGGTGTGTCGTGTGTTGTAACTCTTATAAGTGAATATATAGAGGAAGACACACTTAGAAATCCTAGAGGTTGAACTCTCTATGTTGTGGGCTGACATACTCCTAGTTTGGAGTATGGAATGACTCTACATGGCTTGTCACATGGTGCTTGTTCTATCTCTCTCTCCCTTTCTATGTATGTTTTAGTTTCACTCAAATTTCCTATTTTGAAACCTTATCTTGTGAGATAACTTTAAGGACTAATGAATTTTTTTTAAGTGCATTCATCTCTATTCATCCCCCTCAAGATCATCCAATCACCCATCCTAGGATACAACAATATGTAAGATAATTTGGATCAGGTGTGAACTTATTCATATGATTACTACATTACGTTATTCCTAAAAACTCACTACACAAAATTGTTGGATCTAAGGGTTCTAGAGGGGTGTGAATAGAGCTACAAAATTTCTCTCCAAATAGATTATACCTTCAAATTATATAAATTAGGAGTAATAGCTTAAAGGAAATTTGAAGTCCTAACTAACAAGCACAACAAGGATGAGAGAGATTTATAGCAAGCACTTGACAAAGGGATGTAGAGTGGTTCCACACTTCAAACTAGAAGTGAGTCAGTCCACTACCTAGAGAGGTCAACCTCTAGGACTTTTCAAGTGATTTTCTCTATTAATCACCATAGATATTACAACAATAGACCACCAAAGGACTTACCCATCCAAACACAAGGAGATCTCCACCTTCACAAGGAACTTACCAGCTTAGCTTGAATCTTCAGCCTTCACCTAGGTCTTACCCATTCAAGCTCAAGTCTTCAGCCTTGAAGGACTTTTCTTCTCCTCTTAGATCTTCTATCTTTGCCTTTGCCTTCTCCTTCACCTGTAGAAGATCACCACCTCTTAATCAACCTTGAAGAGGAACAACAATAGCTCATTCTTCACTCAATGGAGCTTGTTTCCTTTAGCTTTTCTTCATGGAAGAAGGGGATAGGGAAGTAGTGGAAGATTGAGAGATTTACATGCAAAAAAGTGGAACTCTCTTACAATAATCCTAACTCACTCACAAATCACGAAATGAATGTAAATTAGAGAGATAAAGGGGCTCAAGGGGTGGTAGCACACTCAACTATAGCAAAGACCTTGTATGTAGTGAATGAGTAACCTTGGAATAAACTCTAAGTGGTCATATTTATAGCTGGGGGTGATCCCTTGGGTTGGGGAGCACTTAGGGTCGAAATATAGACATTTTTGCACAAGGTAACAGATCTATTTTCATCCAAACAAGTCACCAACGGTTGTAATTACTTTTTTTGCATTTTCCATACAGTACATTCAGCTGAGATTCGATAAAGGTAACTCGACTGATCGGCTAAAAGAAAAAAAATAATTTTCAAACAATCAGTCGAGTTTGTCTTGGGAAACTCGACCAATCAGTTAAAATCACATTTGGGTAGTAACCTGATTGGTCAAGTTCTGTGAATGCACAACTCGAGCAATGCACTCTCCAAAATTTTGATCCAAGGGTTTGGTCGAGATTGTAACTCGACCAATCAGCAGTCTATGATCAATTTTCTAAATTCATTAAAAAGTGATTAAAACTTGGTACGAAGTGTCCCACATAATTTTCTCATCATAGTTACAAGTCATATCGTCAATACAAGTGATTACAAAATTCTTTTAAGGTCGTTTACATACTTTTCCTAATTAGTACACTTGCATTGCTTTTGACTTGAACTTTGACAAGCTAGGGCTTGTGTAAATTGATTCATTTCATGTACCTAACACCTGAGAGCAATCGTAAATACACACATTAGATACATATGAATGGAATGGTCGAGTCATTATCAAAATAAGGACAATGTATAACCTCTAGGTCAACATGCTCCCCCTTTTTACAATGACAAACCATTCCTCAAGCATATTGAAAAGAATGTTGAAAGTATACCTTTGCCTTGTGAATTTTGGGTGATTCAAGATTTGAACAATGTGAATGGCTCCCCCTCAATATATGCTTACTTTAACCTACATAATTTCTCTTTCTACACAAAGCAATATAACATGTATGTACTACATGATCCTTTAGCAAGTCACATGATAAAGCATATAAAGAACATGAAAAGGATCACTTCAATAATAATAGCAATATCATTGAGTTTCAAGACATTGAAATTTCTCCCCCCCCCCCTTTTGACATTATCAAAAAGGAAGGGGGTAGAAGAGCATACAAACATGCCTTCTCAAACACAACCAAGCAGGTATTCAAACATGCAATCACATAACATATATCAAATAGAGATGAGAGAAACACACAAGCTAGGTCATAATCAAAATATGGTGAAAAAAAATGGCACCAACTCAGAAGATATAATTGATCAAAGAGAAAGAGTGAACATAACATAGATTACAACCCATGAATCATTTCTCATAAAAGCAACTACAAGTGAGAAGCGATGAAAATTTAACATAAAATAGTACATCTCAGATAATGTGACCAGATATTTCTAATACAAAATTGCCTAGAAAGATATATATGATCAACAAACTAGACTAAAAACTAAGAAATTACTAGACATCTAGACTATCTATGTCCACAACATCATCATCATCCTCGGCATCAGGCTCGCAATCATCGTCTCCATCTAAAGGTGCAACAATAGTTGTACCTTCATCATCAAAGTCACAAGCGAAGCCATCAAAGCCATGACCATCATCAAATGCGTCCTCACCATCACCAACATCCTCATCAGTACCAGTCTCAACATCATCCTGGTCAGGAATCTCCTCATCCACAGAAGGATTGAAGCCACGATTGGGCCAATGAGCATTTTGCTCATCCCAAGTCATACCAAGAGCATAGAGCTCATGGGCCTGAGGGAAGGAGGGATCAGAATCACCCAGAATGGCAAGCAGGGTGGCCAAGGGGCCAGTAGGAAATGGCAAGAAGCCGGGAGCATAGCCACCAACAGTAGAGGGTGTGGGAGCAGCAGCGGAAGGCTCGGGGTAGGTAGAAGTGATGGTTATATAAGATTCATAATAACTACCAAGGTAAGGATGGTAGGTGGGGTAAGGGTGTGGATAGGATATGTTCATGTTTGACATGATTGAACATAAATCTTGGTGTATATTCTCCTGGACCTGGAGGTTGTATGCTTGTTGGTGCATCATGTAACCCATGAGGGCTTCATTGGATACACGGAACGAGGCACAACTAGGTCAGGGTGGTTGAGGAGGTGGAACTCAGGTAGAGGTAGAGGCAGCTGATGAAGAAGTAGAGGGTGAAGCATCGGGTGTGGTGGAGGCAAGGATAGGAACAAACTTCTAAATTGTGGTCTCACTGATGCACACTCCCTTCCTGACACATCTGTAATGGAAGTCAGAGGAGTGATTTCTCAGTGGTGAACTGGAAAAGACCACAAATCAGGGTCGGATAAGGTTGATGGGTGCCACAGTTATTCTTGCCAAAGTCAAATAAGGTCATATGATGTAGGATATATCTAGACTACTTGACTCCAATATTCTTAAGGATGCAGTACATTATCACCACATTGTTCTCTACAATATCTGTTTGATGTTTCTTTGGATGGATGTTGCAGTTGACCACTAGGGCTAATATATGCTTCCTAAGATCTAGGGAGGAGGAGGGTAGGGTGCTCTTCTTCTTATAGGGAACATAAGGTTTCTTCAGATAGTGATGGATATCAAGAAGAGTGATCTCATTCTGCTTGTAGAAGTCCTCAGGGTCCAAAAGGTCAAAATGCTCATCGTATTCCTTACGCCAGGTGTCATTCTCATCGACTCCTGAAAAGAAAACATTCAAGATATCCTTAGAGATTTGAAATCTCTTTCCGATGATCATGGAAGTAAGGATTACTTGAGTATTTGGAGGAGGTATAAGGGAGTCATAATTCCAATGCAAATTTGCATAGAATTCATGAATTGCTTTTTTGCTAGACATTGAATTATTAAAGCAATCACGTTCGACAACCTGGGTGGATAGGTGATGAACGGATGGCAACCTCACCACTTGATCTATGATCGATTGACAACTAGGGCTAGGCTTAAAAAAGGCTCATAAAGGGAAAGGACTCCTAAGAAGAAGGTCCTTATACCTATTTACAACCTCTATTGAGACAAAGAATGTCTCATCAAATGGAATCAAGCAAGATGATGAAGAAAAGGATAGGGAATTTCTAGGGGGGCATCTCTTTCTTCTATGAGAATCCATGGAGGTTTAAAGAAGGAGAAGAAGAGAGCAAACACACAAAACAAACCACCAAAACTATTGATACACCAAGGTAGAGCAAGGGGGAAGGTCTAGAACAGTCTATCTAGGTCAGATTAGGGCTACGATAGGGAAGGTAAGAACTGGGGTAGAGAGCTTAGGGCTAGAAGAAGGGGAATCAGTTGACTATTATCTAGTTGAGAGAGAGAATAGTCAAACAAATCCAACTTAAGTTGGCTTCAGCCCGCGGATCGGTCGAGTTTTGAGAGTCAGAAACTAGATCGATTGGTCCATTTCAAAATAGCTCTCGGCTAGGGATCGGTTGAGTTTGTCCTGGGGGAAACTCGATCGATGGTCAACTTGACCTAAACCATCAAACTTAATTTTTAGCCATTTGAATGCTAATTAAATTTATTTTTCAAGTCCATTATTTATATTAAACATACTTAGGCACATATCACTCATCATTGGACACTATTTTGCGATAAAACAAGCTTTTACAAAAAATAACCAAAAACAAGAGAAATTCAAAGCACAAAGAACATGAAAAAGCAATTTTAAGCATATAAGCACTTAAAAATGATCTTGATAGATGCAAGACATATAGGATAGTTGAATACTAGCTAGAAGGCATATCATATTCATCTAAAGTAGTTATAATCAATTTTGATCTAATAAAATTAAATTTCTCTCTAGCTAGAGGTTTAGTGAAAATCACTGCCAACTAATTTTTTGTGTCCACATGCGTGATATAAATATCCTTCCTGGAAATGTGATCATGAAGAAAGTGATGACGAACCTCTATATTTTTAGCTCTACTATGCAATATAGGATTGTAAGACAAGTTAATTGCACTAGTATTATCACAATAGATAGGAGAAGCATCAAAATTAATGTTAAAGTCTTGGAGCATTTGCTTCATCCATAGGACCTAGGCACAACAACTCCCATCTATAATGTACTCAGCCTCGGTGGTTGATAATGACATGATGCTCTGTTTCTTGGAGAACCAACACAC
Organism: Alisma plantago-aquatica; assembly: GCA_963693085.1. Lineage (NCBI taxonomy): Eukaryota > Viridiplantae > Streptophyta > Magnoliopsida > Alismatales > Alismataceae > Alisma > Alisma plantago-aquatica. The sequence continues at coordinate 1,273,973,596 of OY856412.1, read as the reverse complement.
CAAGCATGGTCCTAGGAGGAAATAAGTACCACTTGTGCACTTTCTGTCAATTAACCAGCCTGCATAATCGGCATCACTATAGGTAGTAAGAGTAAAGTCCCTTGACTTGGGATACCATAGTTGAAAGTTTTGAGTTTTGGCTAGGTACCTTGGAATCTTCTTAACAGCTATAAGATGAGATTTCTTAGGATTTGATTGAAATCTAGCATACAAGCCAACACTAAACATTAGTTCAGGTCTAGAGGCAGTTAAATAAAGTAAACTTCCAATCATACCTCTATAGAGCTTCTCATCTACCTTTTCACCTTCTTCATCTTTATCTAGTTTGGTGGTGTTTGACATGGGTGTATCCATCAACCTGGTATTCTCCATCCCAAAGTGCTTAAGTAGTTCATTGGTGTACTTGACTTGGTTGATGAAGTTTCCATCTTTTGTTTGCTTGATTTGAAAGCCGGGGAAGAATGTGAGCTCACCCATCATACTCATCTCAAATTCACTCTGCATAAGATCACTAAATTCTTTGCAAAGATCAATGTTAGTTCCGCCAAAAATGATATCATCAACATATATTTGAATGACAAGAAAATTGTTAGAAGTGTGCTTTAAAAACAATGTAGAATCCACTTTTCCCATGATATAACCATGATCTAACAAAAAGTTCTTTAATTTCTCATACCAAACCCTTGGAGCTTGTTTGATTCCATAGAGAGCTTTTTGCAACAAATAAATATGGTTAGGTATATTATCATGTTCAAATCCTGGAGGTTGTGCAACAAATACTTCCTCCTCAATTGTACCATTCAAAAATGCACTTTTAACATCCATTTGATACAAAATAAAGTATTTATGACTACAAAAAGTAAGCAACATATGAATGGACTCAAGTCTAGTTAGGGGTGCATAAGTTCAATCAAAGTCAATACCTTCCTATTGATTTTAGCCTTGAGAGACTAACCTTGCTTTATTTCTTACCACTTTTCCACTTTCATCTAGATTGTTGTGGTAGACCCATTTGGTGCCAATGATCTTTCTATCATTTGATCTTGGCACAAGGGTCCAAACTTTGTTCTTCTCAGATTGTTCTAGCTCCTCTTACATAGCTAGGATCCATTCTTCATACCCAAGAGATTCCTTGACATCTTCAGGTTCTAGTTGTGAGATGAAGGCAATGTTGGCTTGTTCTTTATTAAATGCAGCCCGCGTCTTCACTCTCTCAGATGGATCACGTAAGATCAGCTCCTTAGGATGATTCTTTGCAAACTGGGGAGTTGGATCCTTCTTTTCATCATCTTTTTCTTCTTCTTGAGTAGCCACCTCTTTTCCCTTTTGGGTGATGTTGAGTTCTTTAAGAATAGGAATTATTTCATCTGCAACATCATCATTTGAAACAATATCATTGGGAATAGAGGGGTTAGTTTCAATAAACTTAACATTAATAGATTCTTCTACTTTAGCAAGATCAATATTATAAAATCTATATGCCTTGCTAGCAGTGGTATAGCCATGAAAGAAAGCCTTATATGATTTCAGATCAAACTTGTCAAGAGAATCTTTCATATTTAAAACAAAACAAGGAAATATGAAAACATGAAAATACTCGATGGAAGGCTTCCTACCATGATATATTTCATAGGGGGTTTTCTTAAGCGATGGATGCGTGAAAACATAGTTTTACACATAACAAGAGGTACTGACATCTTCAGCCTAAAACTTCTTACGAGTATCCAACTCAAGAAGCATGGTCCTAGCCATCTCCTATAGAGACCTATTATTCCTCTCTACAACCCCATTTTGTTGAGGTGTTTGAGGTGAAGAAAAGTTGTGTGCATAACCCGATTCGTGACAAAAATGCTCAAAAAGTTCATTTTCAAATTCTCCCCCATGGTCACTACGGATGGAAACAATCCAGCAAGAAGCTTCATTCTCAACTCATTTACAAAAACTAGAGAAAACATCAAGCGTATCACTCTTTGAAACTAGAAAGAAGGTCCAAGTATATCTAGAGAAATCATCGACAATAACAAGGCAATACTTGGAAGCACGAAGTGATTGCATTCTCAGTAGTCCAAATAGATCAATATAAAGAAGCTCAAGAGCTCTCTTAGTGCTAAGGACTTTTTTCAATTTAAAGGAGGACTTGGTTTACTTTCCTTGTGTACAAGGTGGGCATTCCTCATCCTTTTTAAAATCCAATTCAGGAAGTCCCTTGACTAAGTCCTTTTTGCTCAACTTCTTTAATTGATGCATATTTACATGACCAAGCCGGCGGTGCCAAAGATAAGCATGATTCAAATTGGCTAAAAGGCATCTACCAACCACATGCTTAATAGAGTTAAGAACTATATCATAAATATTACCACTTCTAGTTCCCTTATATATAACTTGGTAGGTGAGGGAATCTAGAATCAAACATTCAAAAGAAATAAATAGAACAAGGTAACCATTATCACAAAGTTGACTAACACTTATTAAATTGTGATGTAGTACATGCACAAAAAGAACATTAATACATAATGATTCACCTACATCACCCTCACCTTTGACTTTACCTTTCTTGTTGTCCTTAAAGGTGACAGATCCTCCTTTCTTCTTTGTGAAATTGTTGAAATGGCTTACATCACCCGTCATGTGTTTTGTGCAGCCACTATCAACAATTCATCTATCTTTTCCCTACAAGAAAGGAGAATGTCGGTTCCCAACTCAAACTTTAGGATCTAGAGTTAGCTTGGGGACCCATTTCATCTTTGGGTTGGTCCCCTTAGGCTTGTAAGGACAATAAGTAGAATAATGGTCATCACATTTGCAATAAGAACAAACCATAGGATTCTTAGTACCCAAAGATTATCCTACAAAGAAAGAGATCTCCTTGATCTTTATCTTACCTTTGTCCTTACTCTTTCCCTTTGAGAATCTCCCTTCAAATCCCAAACCACTAATACCCCTTTTTTGGGTAGAATGATCAAGGACTTCATTTAGGGAGTTATTCCCTTTGAAAAATTTCTCCTGGGATGCTCATAATCTATGGTTATCATCATTAAAGGAAATAATAGTAGAAGATAAACTAGATATATCATCCCTAGCATGCACAAGGTCAGCCTCAAGACATAAAGCTTTAGTATTATATGAATCCTTTTCAAGAGAGATAGCAACCACATCAACACTAGGCAATAAATGTCTAGAAGATAAATCATTTACTTGACTAAGCAACCTAGAATTTTTAGATTTTAGCATTTGAATCTCTTTGAGATAGACATCTCTCTCTTCTGTACGAGCATCAGCTAGCAACTCAAATTCAGCATTTTCAATTTTAAGCAATTCAAGTTCTTTTAGGCAATTTTGGTTCTCTTCCTTAAGATTTTCCATCTTCTTAAGGTAGACACCATTCTCAACTTCAACCCCATTGTATTGGAGTTCAAGATCAAGGTATTTCCCTTGCAAGTTATCAATACTCTCAAGATTTGTTTTCTCATTCAATTCCAAAATTTCAAGTTTAGCATAAAGATCATCAATGATTTTTTCTAACCGTTTTCTTTTAGATTTACATTTAGCAAAAGAAGAACAGGTAGTAACAAACATGTCAACAATAGCTTCTTTAGGAAGTTAATGCAAGCTTAACTTACTTACCTCACCAATTTCTTTACTTGTAGAGGCCATGAGGGTAAGGTGGCACTCACCATCTTCTTTGGAGCTAGAGCTACTTGAAGATGAAGCTTCCCAAGCTACATTTGATGCATTCTTGTCTCTCTTTTCTTTCTTGTCCTTCCTCTTGTGCTTGCTCTCCTTCTTGTCATCCTCATCTTTCCTTGATATACTCTTGTGGGGAGACTTTCTTGACTTTGGGCATTCACTCTTGTAGTGCCCCTTTTGACCACACTTGTAGCATCTCAAAGTAGAGGAGGAGGGGGCTTGCTTTACTTTGAAGCCCTTGATGTAGTTGGCTTCATGCTCACTAGGGCCTTCATCTTCACTAGAGGAGGGAGTTTGGCAAGCAACTTGTTGTTGAAGGATGATAGCCTCCACTTGTGATTTGAAAGAACTACCTTTAATCTTCTTAGCTTCCTTCTCTTCTTGCTTGGCTTCTTCTTCTTGCTTGTCAAGTCTTTGCTCATGGGCTTGAAGATTGCCAATGCATTCTTTAGTTGGGATGTCTGCAAGGCTCCTCACTTCTACAATGGAGGTGGCCTTTGACTCCCACCTCTTTGGAAGAGTTCGCAAGATCTTTGAGTTGATGACGCCTCTTTTCAAAGGAGTGCCCAAAGCAGCTAGACCATTGACTATGATATTCAACCTTGAGTACATCTCTGCAATGCCTTCTTTCTTTCTCATCTTGAAGTTATGTATGAGGCTGCCCAACATGTAGATTTTTGCCTCCTTAACTTGCTTTGTGTCTTCATGAGTGATGCACAACTTGTCCCAAATCTCATAGGCAGTATCCCATGATGAGATCCGATTGAACTCTATGGGAGTGAAGGTTGCATAGAGGATGCTAACAACTTTTGCATTGAGTTGAGCTTCTTTGAGAGAAGCTTCACTCCATGTTGCAACATCTCTAGTTGGCTCCTTGTAAGGTGTGACCATCACCTACCACATGTCAAAGTTCATCCCTTGAATGTAGAACTGCATTCTTCTCTTCCAATAGAGGAATTTGGTGCCATCAAAGATTGAAGGACGTATAGAGAAGCCTCCCTCTAGGTTGAGTGAACAGAGTAGGTTGTCACCCATCTTCTCACCTCGTGGGAGATTGTTGGAGAAGATCCTTAGCTCTGATACCACTTGTTGGATCTAAGGGCTCCAGAGGGGGGTGAATAGAGCTACAAAATTTCTCACCAAATAGATTGGATCTTCAAATTATATCAATTAGGAGCAATAGCTTAAAGGCAATTTGAAGTCCTAACTAACAAGCACAACAAGAATGAGATAGATTGATAGCAAGCATTTGACAAAGGGATGTATAGTGGTCCCACACTTCAAACTAGAAGTGAGTCAGTCCATTGCCTAGAGAGGTCAACCTCTAGGACTTTGCAAGTAATTTTCTCTATTAATCACCATAGAGATTACAGTAATAGACCACCAAAGGACTTACCCATACAAACATAAGGAGATCTCCACCTTCACAAGGAACTTACCCACTTAGCTTGAATCTTCAGCCTTCACCTAGGGCTTACCCAATTAAGCTCAAGTCTTCAGCCTTTAAGGACTTTTCTTCTCCTCTTGGATCTTCTGCCTTTGCCTTCTCCTTCACCTGGAGAAGATCACCACCTCTTCATCAACCTTGAAGAGGACTAGAAACAACTCCTTCACTCGATGGAGCTAGCTTCCTTCAGCTTTTCTTCATGGAAGAAGGGGATAGGGAAGTAGTGGAAGATTAAGAGCTTTACATGCACAAAGGTGGATCTCTCTTACAATTATCATAACTCACTCACAAATAATGAAATGAAGTGTAAACTAAAGAGAGAAAGGGGCTCAACGGGTGTTAGCACACTCAACTATAGCAAGAACCTTGTATGTAGTGAATGAGTAGCCTTGGAATGAACTCCAAGTGGTCCTATTTATAGCTGGGGGTGCTCCCTTGAGTTGGGGAACACTTAGGGTCGAAATATAGACATTTGTTCACAAGACAATGGATCTATTTTTATCCAAACAAGTCGCCAACGGTTAGAATCACTTTTTTAGCATTTTCTGTATAGTACATTTGGTCGAGATTCAATAAAGGTAACTCGACCGATCGGCTAAAAGACAAATTCAATTTTCAAACTATTAGTCGAGTTTGTCCTGGGAAACTCGATCAATCAGCTAAAATCACATTTGGTCAGTAACCTGATCGATCGAGTTCTGTGAATGCATAACTCGACTTATGCACTCTCCAGAAAATTGATCCAAGGGATCGGTCGAGATTGTAACTCGACTGATCAACAATATGTGACCAATTTTTCTAAAATCATTAAAAAGTGATTAAAACTTGATACTAAGTGTCCCACATAATTTTCTCATCTTAGTTACAAGTCATATCATCAATACAAGTGAATACAAAATTCTTCTAAGGTCATTTATATGGATTTCCTAATTAGTACACTTGCATTGCTTTTGACTTGAACTTTGACAAGCTAGGGCTAGTGTAAATTGATTCTTTTCATGTACCTAACACATGAGACCAATCTTGAATACACATATTAGATACATATGAATGTAATGGCTGAGTCATTATCAAAATATGGACAATGTACAACCTCTAGGTCAATAAAAATTAATTACATGATAAGGGGACATGTAAAAATTGCATGGATATGATTGACTAATTAGTAGAACAACTGTGGCATTTTCTCGCTATCAGTTCTATAACACCTGACTTTTCTCTAGGGACCAAATTCTAAGACTTATTGGGTACAAAGGGTGATTTCTAACCATTGGTATGTTTTCAATAAAAGTTCTAACATTAAGAAGTTACTTCAAATAAGAAGGACCGAATGGAAATTCTATATGCAATGCAAACATGAATTTTAACTAACATGATGAGATAATGTTATAAATAAACAATGTAGAACTAGGAATTGAAATATTATTCTAAATGCATGAAAATAATCTAAAAGAAATTGTAGTAGTTTCTAAAGTAGATAAGTGTGGTGGAGTGGAATGTGTAGTATCCACCCTCCATCTTGAAGATTAGAAATTTGCTAACTCCACTGTAATCGCTAAACCTAAGATGGAGGGAAACAAATGCACACTAACTAGAAAATGAGCCATGATATATACCTTTATGTATTTATCCATCCTATTGTTGTTTTGCATGGGAGGACAAAGTATTCCATGCTTTGTAGGAGTTAGATTGTTGATGCACATCATAGTATGGATTGTAGACATACCATTGTCCCCTGTAAGTGGAATCTAAGAGTGTCTAATGCCCTCCCAGTTGTTGGTACAATGAGTAGGACACATTGTAGTCATCTATGTGGTTGTGTACTAGTGGGCCCACTCATGTAATACATGTGGTTGCATTGATGCACTTGGCTTTTCTACTTTCACTCAATCCTCATATGGGTGTCCTTGTATGCCTCAAATTGGAATCCATTAAAATGAAGTCAAAGGTGTAGGACCCAAAAGGGGTTAGCAACACCACACTGTGAGACATACACCTCTTTGTAATGCATATTAGGTTAGCTATGTCAGGTTATATTGTGTCATCAGAAGCCTCCATGGAGGTCATGAACTTACCAGTGATGGGGTATATGTTTCCATATGCACTCAACATATGGAAATTATGTTTTATATTGACATAAGTAAGATTCTAGATCAATGTGATTATTGATGATATGCCTGAGGGAAAAAAATAAATGTGCCAAGAGAGAAAGTATAGCTAGGTTCTCCTTGGGAAGTAGCAAATAAGCATCATCTTCCCCTCGCCAATAGTATTATCTAGAAACTTAGAGATAGTTGTAACAGTCATCATGTTCCCATCATAGCATCGAAGGAGATGTTTGTATCAACAAGGTAAGTTTCTATGGTAGTGACAAACATACTCTAGGTGAACCTCGAGGAAGAAGTATGAAACAATGCTAGATGGAACTGGTCTATCAATAGACTACCCTGATTGAAGGTCCTACCTCATAAGATGCACAATATGCTATCTAGATCATTGCCTATCACAAAACCTTATTTGCCACTCCACATGAAAACGGTGTAGATACCTCAACATAGGATTGTGAATTGAATTGGCCTTGGCTCAATTCTTGAATAAGGGAAGTGTACCAAAATTTTCATCCCACACCTTTCTGTCGACATATTTGGACTACTTCTCCATGTGTTGTTGTCGAAACATTGCTCCACCCATTCTTCATTGGTGTCTAGGAGGATGGGAATGAGGTTCATAGACTCTAATTTCTAATCCTCTTCAAACATTATAAAGATAAATATGATCATATGATACCCACCCTTAGTTTGATTAAAGATGGCATGATCTCTAGTATAAAATTTTCATTAGATTCTTATGTGTGCATGTATTCTTCATTGTGGCAGCACATGATTAGTGTGATAGTTGAACACCTACCTGAGCCATTCTCTTGCAGTTCACACTATGATGTATTGTCACAATGTTGTATAGTTTCTTGAAAATGGTGCTTTAAGAAAATTGAGTTTTGGAGGAATGAATGTGTCACACCAAGATTTCTTGTCTATGATGAGGAGTCACATGACTATTTGAGGCATTTCATGATGAGAAATGTTCCACAACATGAAATATATCCTACTATCACTAGTATTTCATCTTAAAATAGACCCATTGGTCCACTCAAGAAATGTATGTGGTAGCAACATCATCTAACTCAGATTCATATCCTGACATGCTCTCCCTCAGAAGGGATTTGTCAGACATTTGGGTCTTGTAGATGACAATTTCCACACTACTAACATGGCAAAGGGAATTTGTGTGGAAGAGAGAAGGCTCTTTAACCCTTGCCCTTTATCTTGGTCTTCCCTATCAGTGCATACTTGACCTCCTCAATGATGTTCAAGATTGATTATATAAAGCACACCCTTGTCGTTTGATGGTGACGGTGGTGAAGAAGAAGTTAGTAGGACATTGAAATAATCATCTTGAGTAACCAAACAATCAGTTGGATAGTGGTTGAAGAGGAAAAATAGAACTTTGAGTCGGTCATTTGGAGTGACTTGAAGTTCCCAATTTGAACAATGACTGGGTCCACTCCTGACCTCATTTTCGACAAAAAGAATGTGGTGGGATCATATTGGTGGTGATGGATGTGTGTATAAGTGGTGTCTATGGATAGGATTGGTGAAGGAGGGAGTAGAGGTGGTGATGGGGTGATAATGATGTTTTAAGTGGGGATTTGGTGATTGAGAGATTACATGAAGGGGTTATGATACTTTTTTGAGCACCCTAGTGTCAGATCTTAAGAATAGATGTTATTCTACAGTTTCCTATAAAATCACATAGACTCTTTGATGTGCATGATCGTATGGATATTGGTGAGGATGTTATTTATAGAAGTGAAATGGGGAACACTGACATAGCTAGATGTGTTCTAAAAGCTTAGGAAGTTGGGTCAGTTGTCCATAACTAGAAGGAGGGAAATTACCATTATCTTAGATGAGGCAATTGCATTGGTCAAACATTTCTTTGGGACTTATTTTTGATTTTTTTCTACCCGAGGATGAAAAACATTTAAGTTCAAGATTGTTTCATTGATTTTTACTCATACTAACTTAGTTTATCATTTGAAATTATGGATTTAATTTAGAATTGCCTTAAGACTTTCCATATTTATGTTGTTTTATTATGTTTTGATGGAAATTCTTGTTCTTGATGGCATGTTTATGTCCAATGAAGAGAGTGACCCTCTCACTCCTTACAAAAGCACATCTAAAGGCAATCTAAGCACCTTTTTATCACTCATTAACTCCAAGCATCAGAGTGATGATCCTAGGCTACATGCTTATTGATGAAATTACCTTAGAAATTCTAGCCAATTGACTAGAACTTTTGGTTGACCAACTGAAGGACTCCACTTTATAGCAAGGCAAGAAAGTGATGAGATGATTGACTGGATAGACCATTTGTGTTATATCCTCAATTATAATAAAATTTAATGATATAAGTATGAAGCATGAGTTAAAAAATAATCATCCTCATTGGTATTTTTGATGAAATAATAAAGTCACTTGGTGGCATGGGTGCAATCCAGAGGCCATGTAAAGGCCCATTAGACTACTTGCTTTGCAAAGGTTCTTGTGGCACAAGTTAAGAAAATAAGATATTTGTGCATAAATAAAGAATGGTGACTTTGTTAATTATTAAATAATTGAACTATAAGGTAATGTGCCACTTTCCAAAGGAAAATAAAATACATGGTGTTTTAGATAATTAAAAAAAAAAGTAATAGACAATTGTTGAAATAGAATGTTTGAGGCTTCATAGATAATATTATCTCGATTTAACTCTTGTATACTTGCAAATAATGAAGAAAAGAAAGAGAATTATGGATATTTGGGAGAAAATGGATATTCCCTAGATAATGACATTGTTTTAATGAAATCTCTAAAGGACCAAGTTTTGTATGTAAAAGACCTCCCAGTGAAATACTATTACTAAATATAACTGAAAAAGGTTTTTATGAGTTCCTATGAAGTAAGGATAATCGAATTGGAATAATAAATCAAAGAGAGATATAAAATAATAATATAGAATGTATAAGAAAATTGGCCAATAAAGTTTAGTATGTTTATATTTTCTCCTTATGGCTTTTTGGGTGTCGATCAAGTAAATTCGATACTTGAAGTAAATAATACTTGAAGCATGTAATATATGTGTCATCTTTTTAAGAATCTATTAATATGTTTCCTATTGAAAATGACAATTAATTTTCCATAAGAACCTTGCTATGACCGTGAGAGAGGGAGAGACCTATGGCAATAAAATAAAGGCATTTTTATTTGGAAAGTTATGATGGTTTAGGATGGGAACTGGAGTATCAAACACGTATTATAATTCAATACCAAGGAAACCAAATCCTAGATTAGGATCTGAGTAGCATCTAATCTATTTAATGTGATGGTGGCTGTGATGACCCTGACCTTAGGGTTCATATATTGAGGATAGTTTTGAGGACCATTATCGCTCCATACACAGTTGAAGACAAATTGAGAAATTGTGTATCTAATCATGGATCATTACAGGCGTTAAGGTGTGATTGAAGGTGCAAATAAGCCTAACCCAATTCAATTAGGATGGATGTCTCATTTTAACTATTTAAGCATTTATGAGATTAAGCATCCATTTGGTATTATACATAAATTTGAATGGTTGTATAGTGGTCTTTGGATATAATGACAATAATAATTAGATTGACATGTTGGATGAAGATTTGATGACTTGCGAATCATTATATTTGACCATGCTATCCATATAATATGATGTTATTGGAGGAATCAATTAATGGACACATATTTGGTTTTGGGCCTCAAAATTGGATTGAATATACTTTAGGATATTATAAATATATGTCTAAAGTTTATGAACAAATGAGGTTCCTCATCAAGACTATGCAAGTGCAAAATATTGGATATTTCATTAAGGGAGTAAGGTTTCAATCACATCAGAATAAGGTCTTGTCGCCTTTGCAGCACAATAATATCACGCTACCATTTGGGTTAGGGGGTTGTGTGGGACCTTACGCGGAAGCTGAATAGCTTACATGTTGTTGCTCACATCCGAGAATGGAGGAACAAAACAGGGTGGAGGTGTAATTTGGATCCGAAGAAGATGGGACGATCACCAGATATTTGCTCACAATTAATCTGAACCCATTGGCCGTTCACTTGACGTTGTTACTGAGAAACTGCATCCCTTTCTTTCTCCATCGTCGCAAGCAACTACAGACCCTAGATATAGATGAACTCTCTCTCGGGTGCCTGAATTTGGCTGGGTTATCCCCTGTCTTAGCCATTATCATCACTCCTTTTCGATCCTTGATATAGGGGATACGACCTGTGGCCGAGGATGCATTTATCTGAGGGATTTTGATGCCAATAGAATAGTCGCAAAGTTGTTTTCCCGTACCATTTTACCCTACTGTGACAGCGTCAGGTCCAGATGAAAGGAAGGAAGGAAGCTTGAAGACAGAAGAAGGAAGGAGTCTAAGGGGAGGCTCCATGACCTTGTACCCTTGATGCCTCGACTCCACAAGGTGAACCAAGATAGTTGCTTCATCTCTGGGCAAGTATGCCGCTTCCGCTGAGTATTCCTCACCGCCTATTTCCCTCACGGCAGCAGCGTTGGAACAAGGATGAGCAGATTTGCAAGTTTATGGCAGGTCTGTTGTTCATTAGGAGCTAGGAGATCGAGCCTGCCTTATCTCCTTGATGCCTTGCAAGTTGAAGAGGGCCTTTCACCTATGATTTGTGGGAGGATCACCGCTGGAGATGCCATCTGCGGCGGCCACTGCCAGTAGAAGACCCTTCCCAGCCGCCCTTGATAGCCGGTGATGGCCGATCGCCACACACAGGCACTTGGTGCCCATCAAGGTCGCACGAGGGGGGACCTCGAACCTGTACTTCCTCTAGCCGCAGCCCTCAGACACGGCGGCTAGCTCCCTGATCTGGAGCGACTCCCGGGCACGGTGGACATTGCCTGCGAGAAGAGGAGGGGGAAATCGCGCCCAACCATAGGACGAGTTCCGCTACGGACTCGACGCACGAGAGAGAGATGGAGGTGAGTAGAGGATGACCGACCACTCCCCAGCATTTCAGGCCAGCGGCGACGGCAGATTCGTCACTGAGAAGGATGCCTCAGGCGTCCGTTTCCCGTGGATCGCGAGAAAGGAGAGGGTGAGTGTCGTGAACCAACCAAATATCGAACCGGGTCCAGCCCAAGCCAGTTCAATCGTGAACCCAGGAAAACAAAGCAAAGAGTTGCGCTTATCCTCAATGCCACGTGGCGCAATCCAATTGGCAACCAGAGGTAAATATCTCAAAAATGCTCAGATCTTCATTAAATCACAGTAATTAGCTCGATTGACAGAAAAATGCAAACAAGGTATCGTTATTCTCAGAAAAATTAGTAGAACAATATGAAACCATAATATTAGGCTTTTGACGATTAAATATCTACAATATCATGTAAGATATGTAATATTTCTTTAATGGATAATAAATAGCAAATGATGACATAAAAACTTGGAAAAATATCAGTAAGTCCATAATTATGTATATAATGCATATGATGTCAAATATGGTCATGTTGATGTACAAAACCATATAATTTGATTAATATGGCTAATTAGGGCTAATAACACTAAAGATAATGTATTAAATGCATACATGCTCAATAAATGATGAGATTTACAAAAAACCCTCATATCTGTAACTGGAATATAATATATAAATCTGAGATCAGTTATATGCATAGAATTCATGTTATATGAAGATGACCCTTAATACATGGGTTGTAACCCTAAATTGAATAATGTATATAAACTAGGGTTAATATGTGCACAAAAAGGATATGGAACCTAATGTTCAGACAATGAGCCATAATCTAGAAAGTGACATCATTAAGATAATTCTAAGACAAGAATGCAAGTAATGATGAGAATACCCTAATGAGTTAAGAAAACCCTAAAATGGATACGATTAGGGTTAAGATGAGATGTAAGATGATGAGAATCTGATGATGGTATGTGGTCTTATTATTAATCAGGTGATGACCAGATATGTAGATGATCGAGAATGTAAATAGGAATCTCTGAACTCAGGTACGTGGGTTTTATTTAAGTATATGACTATGGTTTTCTTGCTTGCAATCATGATATGTATGTATGCTCTCTTCTATCTGCAAATATTGGATGTAGTAGCACTATATAGTACTCAATGTTATATCACTTGTAAACATAAATCATAAGTAGATGCTTTGTAGTTATTTAAGGTGTTCATTATCCCCCTTACGAGGGAATGGATTAATGTTGGCTAGTACACCTCCCTAGAGCACAAGGTGTACGGGGAGTTTCCCTAGAGTACTTGGTACACGGGGATGGGCCCAATATTTATGTTTTGGTACTAGTCCACCTTGATAATGCAATTCATCTAGGAAAATGACTTAAATTTGTGTATTTCGCTTAATAAAGAAGTGTTTTCTATGATTTTCTTTCCTTCTGCAAATCTTTTTCAAAAATTATGCAAGCCATAAATATATGTATCTTTCTACCCACGTGCACAACACCTTGTGTGTTGATTCGTTGTTTCCCGTATGTTTTAGGTTCAGAGCTAGCATGGGATAAAAGACGTGAAGTGAGCAATGTTCAGGTTGTACCTTTTGTGTTAAGATCCTGATTAGTATACATGTTCAGACTTGTAAAATTCTCTTTCAATATGCAATTGTAATTCATGTTGTAATATAAATGTGTTAAATATTGAGATTGTTATGGTGTATGTATAGTTGTTTGTTCATGTATGCGTATTATGCTTCCGCATCGCTCTCTGATATGATTGTTTGATGTCTTCGGATTATGGGCTCTCATTCCCAATAGGGTTTGGAGAAGCCAAAATCCGGGGACGTCACAGTGGCAATATAGGATTTATATACATGCAGATGAGAGTTGATCAGTTGGTTTTCTTCTTTGATTGTATAATATGCTTGAATTATGGTTGCATAATCTGTAGGGCTCACCATCAAGGTACGTGGCTACGCATATGGTTCAAACACTTTTTGAGCCTTTTCTCGAGGATTGAATAATTAAAATGTTGGTTGTTTATTTAAATTCTATTTAATCATAATGCCACTATGAGTATCACTTAAAGAAAGTTCATATGAAGAAGATGACAGTTTATATTTGCAAATAATAATTGTAACATATGTTGTTATTTACTTTCATACTTTTGGATGCACCCCACGTACCAGTATGGAAACATATTGATCACATATATGTTTCATGTCGCTTAGGTATAAGATGACATACATGACAATGGTCATGAATATGATGATGGAAAAGATTTAAAAGGAGGATTATCTAGTTACTTCTTCTCAAATGTATAGTTCTGAGGATAGAAATTTCATGTAAGCATCTTGTAAACTAAGTTGTGAATTAATGAAATTGTCTTCTATTGTTATTTGACTAATCTGGATCTTAGGTAAAAATTGAAGGTAATAGCCTTACATCTTTTTGGCCTTCCTTAATTGGGGATTTATTTTAAGTGATGTCATTACATTTGGAAAAAGTTCCTTCACACCACTAGTCGGCTTATGATGACTCCTAGGCATGTGCATCCTACATGGCCAAAGTCAGACGATTTTGCTCAAAGTAAAATACCTTTAGGTTTTCTTCTCATCTTGATTCATCCACTTCACATCCTCTTTCTCAATAAACCAGAAAGGGAATTTCCCTCCTCATCTCAAGTTTTATCCGCACCACTAATCAACTTAAGAGGACTCCCGAGCCTGTGTATCCTACCTGGCCAAAGTTAGACAATTTTTCCCAAAGTAAAATACATTTAGGTTTTCTTCTCATCTTGATTCATCCACTTCTCATCCTCTTGCTCAATCAACCAAAAAAGGAATTTCCCTCCTCATCTCAAGTTAGGGTTGTGGGAAGAAGTTAGATTAAGGCATCTACATAAGAAATAACAATGTACATGTAATGTGGAAATGATGCTAAAGTGAAGAAAAAATGTTTTAGGAGTTGTAAGGGTAAACTCTAAATGGGGATAGGGTTGATTTAGACGAACCCTACTGGGTCAAGGGACATAGAAATCCTAGGAGGTAGGGTATAGTCTCTAACCCAAACCCAAAACTCTAACTATGGGGGTTGAGAGCAGCAGTGTGGTGATATATAACACTACCCATATGAACCATGAAAACTAATAAGAAAAATATAAAAAGCTGATTTAAGTGGCAGTCTCTCATGCATGTGTGCATGTGGAACTAGGCATTAATGAGAAATTTTTTAAGAAAATTATGAGCAACATGATAGATAAGAATAACTTCTCAACTATCTCTGGTAGATGTAAGAGATACATGTGGGATGAAAGAAATGTCACTATGGTGACAGATCACTTTGAGGTCATCTGCTTATGTGAGATAAAGGTCCACATTAAGTTGATAGGTGATCGGATCACTTCAAGGTCATATACTTATGTGAGAGAAAGGTCCACATTAAGTTGGCAGGTGATTAGGCTATGGCATATATATATGTTGCATCCAATGTAGGTACCATCCTAGAGAAAGGGTTCCCCACATGAATACTCTAGAGAGGGAGTGTCCCACATAGATTAAGTTGAGACGTTTTAATGAAAATAATGCATAAAGATGAAACTATGAAACCTTTAGGGCTAGTGTGCCAACCCTGGTGGGTCAACCCAAGAGTGGGAAGATGACCTATGGGGGAGGCAAAACCTTAGACCTTACGGTCAGGTTGTAGATAGAGAGCCTGACTTCCTCCTATGAGACAAGAAGGCACCCTAGGTTAGGACATTCCCTAGAAAAGGTAAGTTGAATGAATCAATTTAAATATTAAGGGAACCATTAATGTCACCTAAAGTGTGAAGAACTAAGGATATAAAATATGACAACACATATATTGAGTATGATTCTTTGAACCTAATTATGCCATCTCAGACAAACATGAGGAAAAGCCACTATTGAAGTGGCTGACCGTATGAGACTGAGCCCAAAAAAGAAAATTTCCATGAGTCAAATGAGGGGATATAAAATGAGTAATGTGCATCATAAGAGATGGAGGAAATCTGGTTTAAAGAATTTCATACAAAAATAATGTGCTCGCGATGAACCCTTGGGAAAAGTAGAGCCCAAAGTCAATCCTAAGGTCATGTAGGGAGTATTAAAGGTACATGGACCAATGGGATTAGGAATTGATTGTTCCCTAAATGCAAAAGATTATTTGGTCAGGAGGTAACAACTATGTTAGCCCCAGACCAATGTCTTAGGAGATTGGACACCTTCGTGAGTTTGTGTGGCCCAATGGGTGAATGTGAGAGGCACTCCCTAGATGCATAAGGATGAGATAACTCCTAAAGTACCTATACCCCTAGAGACCTCAGGGAAGTGGCTAAGGCTAATAATACCTAAGGTATACATGTAAAAGATGCAAAAAGTCATGTATAACGAAAGGAATTGTGTACAAGCTCAAGAGTGAAAAAAAGATATTTGACTTCATGAAATATAAGAATTATGGAATTTTAAAACATGTTTGGTTAGAGCTATGTTGATAATGATTCCACCTAAATAAAATGAAATTTTGACGTAACATGTGGGTACACCATATCTGCTATGGGAATGGGATGAATTTTATAGTTGGTCTATAGTCAAGTACTGTTTTCATCCCATTTTGAGGGAGGGAAATTTGGTAGACACATGCTATGCTTAAAGTTGACCCATGAGAATGAATACCTTCAGTTTAACTTAATGATATGATCTAGGGTTGGATGTGATACATCACTCTTAAATGAGAATAAATGAACAATATGTTCAAATCCTAGGTGAATGGATAGTCACCAAGAGAAATTGAAATCATAAATGATATCATGTAAAAACTAAGGATGCAGATGAACCTTAAATTGAATTCAGGTATCAATATTAAGTAGAATATGTGGATTTTTTCATCATAATAAAAGATAATATAAGAAGGGTTTCTAACCCTAAGATTTGAAATTAAGACGAGTTATCATTCACATTAACCCTATTGGGTTTGAATTGTGGGGACAAAATTTATTTGAAGGAGAGGTGAATGTTATATCCTCAGTTTTAGTAAAATTGAATGATATAAATATAAAGCATGAGTTGATAATTAATTGTCCTCATTGGTATTATTGATGAAATAATAAAGTCACCTGGAGGCATGGGTGCAACCCATGGCCTATATAAAGGCCCATAAGACTATTTGCTTTGTGAATAGGTTCTTGTGACATAAGTTTAGAAATAAGATATACCATTCTAAATAAGTAATGGTGACTTTTTTAATTTATTACATAACTGAACTATAATGTAATGTGCCAGTTTCTAAAGGAAAATGAAATACATGGTGATTTAGATAATTAAAAACAAGTAATTGTCTAGACAAGTGTGACAACACAATGTTTGAGGCATCAAAAATAACATTATCTTGATTTAACTTTTCTATACTTGCAAATAATGAAGAAAATAAAGTGAATTATGGAGATTTGGGAGAAAAGGGATATCCCTGAGATAATGGGATTGTTTTAATGAGATGTCTAAAGGAGAAATTTTTACATGTAAAAACCTCCCAATGAATTCCTATTACTAAGTGTAATCTAGAATGATTTTCATGAGTTTCCTTTAAGTAAGTATAATTGAATTGGAACAATAAATCAAAGAGAGATATAAACGAACAATCTAGAATGTATAATCAAATTGGCCAATAAGGTGTAGTATGTTTATATGTTTTCCTTATGGCTTTTTGGGTGTTGATCAAGTGAAATTGATGATTTAACTAAAGAATATTTGAAGAATATATATGGATCTATATATCTATTATCTATCTAGGAATCTATTAAATATGTTCCCTTTTAAAATGATAAATAATTTTCCAAAAGAACCTTTCTATGATCGTGAGAGAGGGAGAGACCTACGGGAAGAAAATAAAGGCACTTTTATTTGGAAAGTTAAGATGCATTAGGATGGGAACTAGAGTATCAAAATCGAATGATAACTCAATACCAATGAATCCTAAACCTAGATTAGCACCCAATAGCATCTAATGTATTTAATGTGATTGTGACAATTTAGGATTTATATACATATATATGAGAGTTGATTGTTGGGTTTTCTTATTTGATTGGATAATATGCTTGAAGTATGGTTGCATAATCTTCTTGGCTCGCTATCAAGGTACGTGGCTATGCATATGATAAACCAATTTAGTTTTCCAACACTTTTTGAGGGTTTTCTCGAGGATTGAAAAATTAAAATGTTGGTTGTTTATTTAACCATAATGTCACTATGAGTGTCACTTAAAGAAAGATCATATGTAGAAGATATGTATTTATATTTGCAAATAATAGTTGGAGAATATATTGTTCTGTACTTGCATATTTTTGGATGCACCCCACATACCAGTATGGCAACTATAGATCGCATATTTGTTTTACACCATTTTAGGTATAAGTTGACATACATGATAAAGGACACGAATATGAGGAAGGAAAATATTTAAAAGGAGGATTAGGTAATTATTTATTCTCCAATGTAAAATTTTGTGGATAAAAAGTTCATGTAAGCATCTTGTAAACTAAGCTTGTGAATTAATGAAATTGTTTTCTATTATTTTTTATTTGACTAATCTGGATCTTGGGTAAAAATCAAAGATAATGGTCATCATCTTTTGGCCTTCCTTAATTGGGTGTTGCTGAAAAGTGAGGTTATATCTAGTATCAGTGCCCCATATTTTACAAATAGTATTTAATAGTTATAATTTCAAGTAATCTATAGAAATATGAGGGAATTATTTGGGCATTTTCTAAAGACAATGATGCCTAGAACGAACCATGACTTCGGGGTTGGAAAACGTTTCCTCTGTACCATTAGTTGGCATACATGGAATCCCAGACCCATGCATCCTACCTAGCCAAAGTTGGATGATTTTTCCCGAAGTAAAATACCTTTAGATTTCATTCTCATCTTGATTCATCCACTTCTCATCCTCTTGTTTTATAAACCATAAAAGGATTTCCCCTCCTCATCTCAAGTTAGGGTTTTGAGAAGAAGTTGGATTAAGGTATCTACATTGGAAATAATAATGTACATGTAATGTGGAAATGATGACAAAGTAAAGAAAAATTATTGTAATAGTTTTAAGTGTAAATTCTATTTGGGTCTAAGGTTTTTTTAGAAAAACCCTTGTGGGTCATGGGACATAGAGATCCTAATAGGTAGGGTGTAGTCTCTAACATGTACCCAAAACACTAAGCATGGGGGACGTTAGTAGTATGGTCGTATAGAACACTACCCATATGAACCTTGAAAAGTAATAATAGAAATATAAACAAACGAGTTAAGTGACTCAGACTCCCATGCATGTGTGCATGTGGAATTAGGCATTAATGAGAAAAGTTTTAAGAAACTTATGAAAAACATGTTATATAAAAATAACTACTTAACTATATATGGTGGATGTAAGTGATACATGTAGGATGTAACAAATGTCACTATGGTGATGGATAACTTTGAGGCCATATGCTTACGTGAGAGAAAGGTCCACATTAAGTTGACAAGTTATCAGATCACTTTGAGGTCATATGCTTTTGTGAGAGAAAGGTCAACAATAAGTTGACTAGTGATCTGGCTAAGTCCTATATATGTTGTTTCCACTCGAAGGACCACCATACAAAAAGGGTTCCCCACATGAATAATCCAAAGAAGGAGTGCCCCACAAAGATTAAGTTGAGAAGTTATAATGAAAACAATGCATACAAAAGACACTATGAAACCTTTAGGCTAGTGTGCAAACTGAGGTGGGTCAACCCAAGAGTGGGAAGATGACTTATGGGGGAGGAAAAACCTTAGACCTTGGGGCCAGTTTGTGTCTAGAGAGCCTAATTTCATCCTGTGAGCCAAGAAGGCACCCTAGCTTAGGACCTTCCCTAGAAAAGGTAAGTTAACCAAATCAATGTAAATATTAAGGGACCCATTAATGCCACCTAAAGTGTGAAGAAAAAATGATATAAAATATAAAAGAACATATGTTGAGTATGATTCTTTGAATATGAAAGCACTTAAAGGGAACCTTTAATCTCTGGTCACATTTTCTATCATAGAGCATGTCCATGTCAAGCCATCAACATTTGTCTTTGGCTCTCCCCAATGATGGCTAGGGTTAAGATGGGGTCCACATCTTTCTATAGACATCCCTATGGTGTTTTTATACCATCACCTTGGGTTTCTAGTTGATATAACATCATCCAACAACTATGAGACATTTGTTTTCTGATTTATAGTACTCCACTATTCGATATGTTTAAGGACCAACTGGTTGAATGGCTATGTCGGTAACACCCCTGACCTAGATTTTGGGATAACCCAAGAAGCTTTGCCTAAGTAAGTTTCTTAGAACCTTTTCTTAGTATTTTAAAAAGTAATTAAGACTTATGGAAAGTTTAATTCTCAAATTTGAGCTTGTTTACAAGTATTTTTTCTTTATATGATAGTTTTGGTGCAAATTGCAATTTACCCAAAATAAGGGGTTAATGTGCAAATTATCACCCGTAGAGTATCCCTTCTCTCTGTTAGCATCTTTTATAGGAGATATAAAGGAGGGTGCGTCTTGTTTGAGTGATTGCACTCTTCATGGTCAAAGGACCAAAGAATGTTGAGTATCTTGAACCCTAGATGGGGTTGTGTCGTGTTATGAAGTGTATATGGGATTGACTATCTACTTGGAAGCCATAGAGGAGGTCGCATATCAGTTTGGTAACCTTTGAAAGTATTCATAATGGGATAAGCACCTCAAGTAGGTGAAGCCTATCGGTTTACATGTTCCTTGCAAAAGTTGTATCCGTTTGTATATAAAGTGACACTTGGATTGTGATATCTTGTCAAGCAAGATACCCAATGGCCGATATCTTAACTTTGGATTATCCTCAAGAGTTTTGCATGATGAGATAATCATGGTTGCATGGTGCCACCATGCATGTACATGTTTCACCCATGTACATATGGTGATGACACCTTACACATACTTTCTTTCATGAGCCTCAACTATATATACCCCTCTTTTCACATCCTAGTCAACCTTTTGACTCTATTACCATATCTTAATTGGTGGACGACCCTAGGAGCTAAAGGAGAAGGGGGAAGGCTGAGAAACTTCTCTAAGGTAAATACATGATCATCTTCAACCTTAGAAAGACTATGCTTCTCAGATCATGATTCTTTCCTTCCCTTCCTTCTTCACCAAGTTTCGTTCTATAGTATCTCCTTTCATATAGAGGTGTATGATCAAGTATTGGACTTTTGATAAGTCATCTTCAACCTTGGGAACGTGGATCTTTGTATCGTTAAGCTCTTGTGTTTATATTGAGGTGAGTTATATAACTTGAACTCAACTTTATTATTATTCACCCTTTATCATGAAACATTTGACGATTCCTTTTCTACTTCGATTTTTCATGTTTGAATGATGGTTCTATGAGTTCTAATTGATATATGGGGCTATTTTCCATGAACTAGAGTAGTAACATATGAAGCATTGGAGTTTGAAGATGATGGAAACCTCTTTGCACAAACTGATATCAGTTTATGGAATCCTAACCGAATATAAGGGTATATGGAAGAAAAATGATAGACATGAATTCCTAACTCCTTATCAGTTTGTTACATGGATAGGACCATCATCCTTATAGTTGTATAACCTGTCACCCAAGGTTAAATAATAAGATAGGACGATATCTTGAAAATAGCAAAGTTAACACACACTTGCAATATAATGTGGATGGTCGTCATGACTTGTGATGCCTAGAACGATATGTTGCCGATCCATCACAACCTAGAAGAAGCTAGGCTAATATGATTAAAATGATATGACTTAATAACACTAGCTTGTTATGATCAAGATATGTCTAATGAAGATGGAGAATCAAACCATGATGCCTTAGTTGAGTATGGAGGCTGACATGGCCAACTTTAACCCTAATTTGATGTACTTATAAGCCGATATCCCTCTAGTCTGGCACAAGTATGATGGGAGACACACTTAGCCTGAAACACCTTGGGAAAGTGTGGGCAACACATTCCTTGAAGTCTTGGTTGAAGCAACAAGTAGTGGTGATGTCAATAGGTGAAAGAAAATAAGGTGTCGATGAGGGTTCACCCGAAACAATCCAAACCCTAGTGGTTGATACCCTAATTGATGGTGTGGATGACACACTAGTTGATTGATGGTGTGGCCAACACACTAATTGATTGAGTGACTGATACACAATATGATAGTGTGGCTGACACACAAGAATAATCTATGGTCGATATTCGTCAAGCACCTTCCAACTGATACTACCCTAAACACCTAAATACCAATACCTCATGAATGTGCCATAGTTGACACAAGTAGAGAGTGTCATGGCTAACATAAATACATGTATCTAGGCCAAAAAAAGGTTTATAATGTACACTGACACCCCTTGAATGAGTATATGCTGATACACCTTGAATAAGTATAGGAAGATATACCTTGAATGAGTGTAGGCCGATACACCTTGATTAGAGTAGACCGATATAGTTTGATGAGTGTAGGCTGATACATATTGAATCTAATTAATTGACACACTATAAAGTAATGAAATGGATACACTTTATTCAGTTTAGGCTAATAAACCCTAAAGAGGATTACGTCAATGTAATAAGTATGTTGAAGACAATATCCTAGTAAGGATGAGAGCGACACTTGTATTATCCACATGAGAAAGGTAATAGTTCATGTTGATAAGCAATTGATGATAATTGATGGGAGTTATTCAGTATGCTTGAATACATATGGCAATAATATAGCCCTTATTAAGTGAATTAGGGTTTGGTTTTAAATATAAACTTGAAAACCCTAATTGGAAATAAAGGGAAATCCTAACCCTAATTATGAAATGGTTGCAATTTGAATGATTCTCGTTATGGCAAGGTGATAATATTAACTTGATATTGCTTTTATCATGAAATCCTAACCATGCAAGTATTATGAGATGATAAGCATATCTAGGTATGAGCTATGATGATTTATCATAATACAAATTAAATAGGCCTTTTGAGCCATGTAATATACTTGTACAACAAGTATGACGTATATATATTGGTCTAATGACCTAGAGATGATTGTTTCCTGGTAAGAGGTGGCACTGTTCAAAGGTGAAATAAGGGTTTGATACCCCATATCATGTGATCATGATGATGAAAATATTAAAGCGATGAGATTCCCAGTAATATTTTCAAGGGATTGCGACCCCAGGAAGGTTATAAAAAGACATATTCCAATTGATACAAGATTTCTTGAAACATGTATTATGTTTTTCTTGGTAGCATTTATCGATAGTTCATACTTCTAACTTGATGATAAAAGATGATGTAATGCACTTAACTTATCAAGTGGAATTAAAAATGTATTTTCCCCGGCCATAGATCCATTTGGTGTCAGAACTTACTTAATGGTGAAATGAGTTTTACTCGGAGCACATATTTTTGAATATGCGAGGGTGAAAGTCGAGTACCTCTTTGCTTCTTTCAAGCCCATGATTGGATTTGAGCAATTTTCTAAAAAGAGTTTGGTTGTAGGCTATTTCTCTAATGCAACATCAGGATTTGGCAATAAGGCCATACCCCCAAGAAGAGTATGGTTGCAGGCCATGACTGAATATATATAAGCATGATTGACGGAAGGCATACCCTAAATGGAGAACATGCTATGCAATGTATCTATATAGCAAAGATCCTCGATACGTAGATTAACTCCTATTGTCTCTTCCATTATCGATTGACCAAGGGGGTGAGGTCGTTGATTATGACTCTTCTATAAGACCTTTATGGCACTGATGCTGATTTCGCAGTGGTCAGTTGGAGCATGGAAGGTATATTCCCATCTCCACAGGGTAAAATATTGATTGTTGAAAGATGTAATTAGCCGTATAGTGTATTTGTTTAAGGATCAAATATGGAAACATTGGTTGAGTCGTTGCCTTTCTTTCATACTATTTAGTTTATAACAGTTATACATGTTCTTCATATTGCTTTTAAAATTGATTCTATGATCCATTGCTCAATCATAAATATCTGACTATTGAAATGATGAGGTTTCTCTACTCTACATATAATAAGTAGTTATACATGTTAATTAAATAAAGGTTTCTTCTTCTCTCTTTCATAAAGATTTAATGCTGACAATAATACTGTTGGTGGAGAGTTGTATCTCCCACTTGCACTTTTGTCTCTCCCTATGGGTTCCACAACTTTTTAGGTGGATGCACACAAGAAAGTAGAGATCGTGTAATAGAGAGTGGGCAGAAGCAACAAGGACATCAATAACAATTCAGGTTGAGTGCGCTGTTATGTGTCTTTTAGATATAGAGTCCTATGTGTCATCCATGTACTCTCAGGTCCTTTGGGAGATAGTGTGTAAACAGTTTTGTAATCGATCAAAGATTTTGTCTAGTACACCTCAATGTAAAATGTTGCTTTTGTATATGGGTTGGTAAAACAACTGATATCTCATATCCTTGTGATGTGATGGAACAATGCATGCATGAAGTGAACCATGATGTACATATATGGTTGTGGTTCTTTTTGTAAAGAATTTCTTGATAGTGGATCTCTGGGTAAAATGGATTTAATTTTTAATGATTTTTGGTAATCTGTTGTTAATGATTATTTCCAGATAGTTTTGTGTGATAACATTGTATGATTGATGGCGGTCGTCACAATTTTTGGTATCAGAGCCTTAGGTTCACTAAGTCTACATGGACATAGGATTAAGGTTGTTGAGTGTATTCTATTAACCTCCAACTTATCTTATAGTGACTTCAACTTATATATAAGAAGAAGTAAAGCTTGAAGATGGTTGGATAGCATGAGGAACATGCTGTTGAGAGCAGTGTTGCTGCACCAAGAGGAGGTGCAAGAAAATAGGTGAGAGAAGGACAAGCTCTCGAGAATCCTCAACTGGATCAGACTATGCTAGAGAACCCTACTTTTCATACTCTCTTTGGGCAGTTCAGGACAATGGTAACACTAATCATGGACAGGATACCAGCACCACCATCGAGGGCACCGGTTCCCAATATTGAATCGTTAGGTTCTGGTAAGACTTTCTAGCAGCTACGCCATGTAGGAAATATAAAATATGTTGGAATAGTTGAACCAACAGATGTAGATCTATGGCTCAGTGAGTTAGAGAAATCCTTTAAGATCATTAGTATCCCAGATACTAACAAAGTTAACCATGTTGTGTACCTATTGAAGGGAAGTGCTGGCCATTAGTGGGCCATCAAATAGGAGAAAATGTCTAATGTTGAGGTTGGATGGGAGGAATTCTGACGTGAGTTCACCAATAGGTACTTTCCTCATATGTACCTAGATGAGAAAATCTCACAGTTTAAACAAATTAGGCAAGGGCCTATGAAGATTAATGAGTATGAAGCTAAGCTCATGGAGCTTCTATGATTTTTCCCGCACATTGCTACTACAAACCATGAGAGGATTCAACATTTTGAGAAGGGCCTGAATGCTGAGTTATCCACTTCTGCAGATGCTATGGAAATAGGGAGAGATTTTCTACATTTTTGGATTTGGTTAGGAGGACAGAAAGGCTAGTAACTGAAAAATGAGAGGCCAGATTTAGGAAAGGACCTACCCAGTTCCAAGGAAAAAGGTCTGAAAGTTATAAGAAACCATGGTTTCCTATGCCGAAAGCATCACAAAGGTTCAGTGCTCAGACATAGTGGACGTCAAGTAAGGGTAGAGGTCATAGTTTTATGCCTATTGGAGCCTATAGTGCAACATCAATGTTGGTGACATGGTCGCCTAGGCCACAACAAGAGATTAGAGTCTGCTACAACTATGGGCAGGTAGGACATCTGAAGAAAGAGTGTTCAGTAAGAGATATTGAGGTAACTCAACAATCAGGGTAGATTCAACAAGGCTCTTAGAGACAATAGTTCATTAGTAGTTGAGGAGGACGAGGACATAGACATGCGTCTCAAGTAGGTTCATCTTCACAAGGTAATAGAAGTTGTGGTTGGTAATAGGAAACAACGAGATTCTATGCTATGAGTCTACCAGAGGCGGTAGTCAATCCGCAAGTCATGACAGGTCAGATGGAGTTATTTTATTCTAATATGTCTTCATCTTACTTCATATCTATTTTGGTTGACCCAGGTTCTATGCACTCCTTTATCACTTGTGAAGTGATTCAAAACAATCTTTTTCTTATTAGTCATAGAATTGATAATTTATTGTTAGAAACTCCATTGGTTGGTTCCGCAGTGTTACAATAGGTATGTTCCCCCTGTGTTCTTTCTTTATCTGAACATAACATTCAAGTTCATCTTATACCACTTAAGATGAATGGATTTGATGTAATCCTTGGGATGGACACCTTGGAAAAATATATGGTAGTCTTATATTGTGGTTCCAAGCAAGCTATGTTCACATATGGTGATGATCCATGGATCTTTCAGAGAGATAGGAAGATTCCACCAACATGTCTAGTATCAGCAATGGTAGCTGAGAAGCTGGTGTGACATGGGTGTGAGGCATTCTTAGCACATGTGGTGGATACCAAGGAAGAAATTCCTAGTATTCCATAAGTTCCAGTTGTCAGAGAATTTAAGGATGTGTTTCCTAAGGAATTTCCTGATGTTCCTCCACCTCAAGAGATTGATTTTGAGATCAATCTAGTTCCCGGTATGCAACCAATAGACCAAACACCTTATATAATGGCTCCATCTAAGATGGAAGAATTAAAGAAATAGTTAACATAGTTACTTGATAAAGGTTTTATCCGGCCAAGAACATCGCCATGTGATGCTCTGATACATTTTGTAAAGAAGAAGGATGGGTCTATGAGGTTTTGTATAGACAATAGACACTTAAACAAGGTGACTAGTAAAGAACAAGTTTCCTCTGCCAATGATAGATGATTTGTTTGCCCAGTTGTATGGCACAACATTATTCTCTAATATAGATCTGAGATCAGGATATCATCAATTACGGATTAAGTAGGATGACATACCCAAATCAGCTTTTAGGACAAGGTATGGTCATTATGAGTTCATAGTTATGTCTTTTGGACTAACTAACACACCGACAACATTCATGGATTTGATGAATAGAATGTTGAACAGTTTATAGTGGTCTTTATAGATGATGTTCTAATATACAGTCGAGATAGCTAACAACATGAACAACATCTTCATCAAGCATCGATTTTTTAAGACAACACAAGCTATATGCTAAATTTGGCAAGTGTGAGTTTTTCTTGTTAGAAGCATCTTTTCTAGGACATATCATATCTGCTAAAGGTATTTGTGTCAATCCTAAAAAGGTAGGGTCTATTCTAAATTGGGAATAACCCAAGAAACCAATAGAGATTTGTAGTTTCCTAGGTTCGGTAGGTTATTAAAAGAAGTTCATCAAAGACTTCAGTTCTATAGCTCTAGCCCTAACTAGGTTAACCAAGAAGGATGTTCCTTTTGTCTGGAATGAAAAGTATCAATGCTCTTTCTAGTTATTGAAGAAAAAGTTGACTAGTGCACCGTGTTAATTTTACTTGAGCAAGGGAAATGATACATTGTCTTTTGTGATGCCTCAAAGAATGGTTTGGGATGTGTGTTGATGCAGGATAAACAAGTGATTTCTTTTGCCTCTTGACCGTTTTAATAAAAATGAGGAAAATTATTCAACACATGATCTGGAGTTGGCTGTTGTGATTCATGCTTTGGATATTTGGAGAGAGTACCTGTACGGGGAGAAGTGCTATATTTTTACAGACCATAAGAATCCAAATTACATCTTTACACAATCAGAATTTAACATGAGACAACATCAATGGATTGAACTAATCAAAGACTATGATTGCACGATTGATTACCATCCAGGAAAGGCTAATGTGGTGGTAGATGTGCTAATCCAAAAGTCTTCATATTCATTTACAGATAAAGCATAGTTGAATTCTTTGGTGTGTTATAAGTGTGACATGCTAGTCTCCTTACGGCAGATGAATGTATAGCTGGAAGTATCTTTGCTAGTTGGATTGTTGGCACAGATGCAAGTAAACCTACACTGAGACAATAAATCAAAGAAGTACAACAAGTTGATATTGTGATACAATAGTTTAGATCAGAATATGGCATTGAGAAGCGGGATGTGTTCCATGAGTCAGAAGATGAAACAATTTGTTGCCATGGTTGAATTGTGGTACCTGATGTTAGTGACCTAAGGAAGACAGTTATGGAAGAATCTCACTCATCTATGTATGCTATGCATCCAGGAAGTACCAAGATGTATCACAATCTAAAAGACATGTATTGGTGGCCTGGTTTGAAGAAATATGTAGTTGAGTTCGTTATGCGATGTCTAGTGTGTCAACAAGTTAAAGCTGAGCACCAAAATCCTATAGGAACACTATAACCATTACCTATACCACAGTGGAAGTGGGATCACGTGATGATGGATTTTGTGGTTGGTTTTCCTAGAATAGCCTAAGGTCATGATTGCATTTGGGTGATTGTTGATAGTTTGACAAAGTTAGCATATTTTCTTCCTGTTAAGACAGCATACACTACTAAGAAACTTGCACATATTTATGTATATGAGATAGTGTGATTGCATGGAGTCCCAACAACAATTGTATCTGAAAAATGTCCCCAATTTACAAGTCACTTTTGGGAGAGATTACACACAACTTTGGGTACATAGTTAAAGTTTAGTGTTGCATTCCACCCATAGGATAGATAGAAATCATATACAGATAATCATCGTAGACCTTTAGAATTCCAAGTAGGAGACAAAGTGTATCTCAAGGTTTCTCCTTGGAAGGGTGTTCTCTGATGGCAAGAAGGGTAAGTTGACTCCTAAATTTATGGGACCCTACCTGGTAATAGCATGTGTTGGGAAGGTAGCCTATAAGTTGGAACTACCACCAGAGTTGCACAGACTACATCTAGTATTTCATGTATCTATGTTGAGAAAATGCCACCTTGATACAGAGCTTGTACTACCACCTATAGAAGTAGAATCAGATGAAGATATATCCTATGTGGAAGGTCCAGTGTTGATTCTAGACAGAAGAATCAAGAAGTTGAAAAAGAAAGACATAGTGCTTGTGAAAGTTATTTGGAATCATCATGGCATTGAAGAAGCCACATGGGAGCTGGAAGAAGAGATGAGGAGGAAGTACCCTTCTCTTTTCTCTTGAGATATTGGCGGCAAAATCCTTGTTAGGGGTTGATAACTTATAACACCCCTGACCTGGGTTTTGGGATAACCCAAGAATATTACCTAAGTAAGTTTCTTAGAACCTTGTCTTAATCTTTTAAAAAGTAATTAAGACTTATGGAAAGTTTAATTCTCAAATTCGAGCTTGTTTGCAAGTAGTTTTTTTTCTTTATATGATACTTTTTGTGGAAATTGCAATTTACCCTAAATAAGGGGTTAATGTGCAAATTATCACCTATAGAGTATCCCTTCTCTCTGTCAGCTTCTTTTATAGGATATAGAAAGGAGGGTGCATCTTGTTTGAATCTTTGTTGAGTGATAACACTCTTGATGGTGAAAGGACCAAAGAATGTTGAGTATCTTGAACCCAAGATGGGGTTGGGTCAAGTTATGAAGTCTATATAGGACTGTCTATCATCTTGGATGTTGTAGAAGAGGTATCATATCTATTTCGTAACCTTTTAAAGTATTCATAATGGGCTAAGCACCTCAACTAGGTGAAGCCTATCGGTTTACATGTTCCTTGCAAAAGTTGTACGATTTGCATATAAAGTGATATTGGATTGTGATATCTTATCAAGAAGGATGCCCCACGACTAATATATTACTTTTGGATTATCCTCAAGAGTTTTGCATGACAAGATAATTATGGTTTCATGGTGTCACCATGCATGGACACATGTCACCCATGTACATATGGTGATGACACCTTACACATACTCTATTTCATGAGCCTCAACTATATATACCCCTCTTTTCACCTCCTAGTAAACCTTTTGACTCCTTTACCATCTCTGGCTTGGTGGTCGATCCTAGGAGCCCAAGGAGCAAGGGGAAGGATGAGAAACTTGCCCAAGGTAAATCCATGATCATCTTCAACCTTAGAAAGGCTATGCTTCTCTGATCATGATTCTTTCCTTCCCTTCCTTCTTCACCAAGTTCCTTACTATGGTATCCCCTTTCATATAGAGGTGTTATGATCAAGTCTTGGACTTTTGATAAGTCATCTTAAACCTTGGGAATGTGGATCTTTGAAGCTTGAAGCTCTTGTGTTGATCTTTAGGTGGGTTATATAACTTGAACTCAACTTTATTATTATTCACCCTTTATCACGCAATATTGGATGATTCCTTTTCTGCTTAGAATTTTCTTGTTTAAATTATGGTTCAATGAGTTTTCATGGATATATGGGCCTGCTTCCCATGAACTAGAGTAGTAACAGATGGAGGGTTGGGGCTTGAAGATGATGGAAACCACTTTGCCCAAACTGATATTAGTTTATGTAACTCTAACCCGATAGAAGAGTATATGGAAGAAAAATGATACACATGAATTCCTAACTCCCTATCAGTTTGTTACATGGATCGGACCATCATCCTTATTATTGTTTAGCCTATTATCCAAGGTTAAAGAATAACACATGCCAATATCTTGAAAATAGCTAAGTTAACACACACTTCCAATATAATATGGATGGCTGTTATGACTTGTGATGCCTAGAACGATATGTTGCTGATATATCACAACCTAAAAGAAGCTAGGCCGATATGCTTAAAATGATATGCCTTAATAACACCAGATCATTATGATTAAGAGATTTCTAGTGAATATGGAGAGTCAAACCATGATGCCTTAGTTGAGTATTGAGGCCATCATGGCCAACATTAACCCTAATTCGATATACTCATAACCCAATATCCCTCTAGTCCGACACAAGTGTGATGGGGGATACACTTAGCCCGACACACCTTGTGAAAATGTGGGAAACACATTCCTTGAGGTCTTGTCTAACACACCACATAGTGTTGAGGTTAATAGGTGAAAGAAACTTAGGTATTGATGAGGGTTCACCTGAAGCAATCCAAACCCTAGTGGCTGATACCCTAATTGATGGTATGGCCGACACACTAGTTGATTGAGTGTCTGATACACAATCTAATAGTGTGGCTGACACACAATAATACTCCATGGCCAATATACCTCAAGCACCTTACAACCGATACTACCTTAAACACCTTAAACCCGATACCTCATGAATGTGTCATGGTCGACACAAGTAGAGAGTGTCATGGACGACCCATATACATGTATCTAGGCCGACACAAGGTTTAGAATGTAGGCTAACACCCCTTGAATGAATATAGCCCAATACACCTTGATGAATATAGGCTGATACACCTTGAATGAGTGTAGGCCCATACACCTTGATGAGAGCATGCCCATATACTTTGATGAGTATGGGCCAATACATCTTGAATCTAATCAATTGATGCACTATGAAGTAATGAGATGGATACACTTTATTAAGTGTAGGCTGATAAACCCTAAAGAGGATTAAGTCAATGTAATAAGTGTGCTTAAGACAATATCCTAGTAAGGATGAGAGACAAACTTGTATTACTCATATGAGAAAGGTAATACTTGATATTGATAATCAATTGATGATAATTGATGGGAGTAATTAAGTATGCTTGAATACTAATGGCAATAATATATACATTATTATGTGAATTAGGGTTTGGTTGTTAAATATATACTTTAAAACCCTAATCAGTAATAAAGGGAAATCCTAACCCTAATTATGAAAGGTTTGCAATTTAAATGATTATGTTTATGGCATGGTGATGATATTAACTTGATATTGGTTTTGTCATGAAATCCTAGCGATGTAGGTATTATGAGATGATAAGCATAGCCGGGTATGAGATATGATGATTTATCAGGAAACAAATTAAATAGGCCTTGTGAGCCATGTGATATACTTATACAATAAGTATTATGTATATATATGTGGGTCTGATGACCTAGAGATGATTGTTTCCTGGTAAGAGATAGTACTGTTCAAAGGTTAACTAAGGGTTTGATACTCCATAGCATGTGATCATGATGATGAAAATATTAAAGGGATGAGATTCCTAGTAATATGTTCGAGGGATTGAGACCCTAGGAAGGGTATAACAAGATATATTCCAATTGATACAAGATTTCTTGAAACATATATTATGTTTTTCTTGGTAGTATTTATAGATAGTTCATTCTTGTAACTTGATTGATGTTAAAAGATGTTGTAATCCACTTAACTTATCAAGTGGAATTAAAAATGTAGTTTCCCTGCCCATAGATCCATTTGGTGCCAGAACTTGTTGAATGGTGAAATAAGTTTTACTCAGAGCACATATTTTTGAATATGCAACGGTGCAAGTCGAGTACCACCTTGCTTCCTACAAGATCAGGATTGGATTCATGCCATTTCCTAAAAATAGTGTGGTTGTAGGTCGTAGCTCTAATGCAAAATAGGGAATTGGCAGTAAGGCCATACCCCAAAGAAGAGTATGACTGCAGGCCATGACTCAATATATATAAGTAGGATTGATTAAAACGCATACCCTAAATAGAGAACATGTTGTGTGATGTATCTCTATTGCGAAGACCTCTATACGCCAAGCTAGCTAATTGTAGATTGACTCATGTTGTCTCTGCCATTCTCATACTGACTAAGGGGGTGAGGTCATGGATTCCGGCTATTCCATAAGATGTTTGTGGCACTGATGCTTACTTCACAGTGGTCAGCAAGCATGGAAGATATATTCCCATCTCTACAGGGTATAAGATTGATTGTTGACAGATGTAATCAGCCATATAGCATTTTTGTTTACAGATCAAATATGTAAACATTGGTTGAAGCCTATCCTTGATTTCATACTATTTAGTTTATAACAGTTATACATATTGTTCATATTCCTTTTAAAAGTGATTAGATGATCCATTTCTCAATCATAAATATCTAATTATTTAAATGATGAGGTTGCTCTACTCGGCATACAACAAGTAGTTATACCTGATAATTCAATACAGGTTTCTTCTGCTCTCTTTCATAAAGATTTAATGGTGACAAAAATATTATTGGCGGGGAGTTATATCTCCCGGAGGGACTTTTGTCTAACCCCATGGGTTTCATGACTTTTTAGGTGGATGTGCAGGAGGAGGTAGAGATCATGCAGTAGAGAGCGAGAAACAACAATAATGACAACTGTAATAGCTTAGGTCGAGTGTGTTGCTATGTGTCTTGTAGATATAAAATCCTATGTGTCGTACCTATACTCTCTCATCCTTTGGGAGATAGTGTGTAAATGGTTTTATAATTGATCTGAGATTTTTGCTAGTATACCTCGATGTAAAATGTTACTTTTGTATATAGGTTGGTAAACCAATTGATATCTCATGTCATTGAGATATGATGTAACAATGAATGTATGAATTGAACCATGATGTATATATATGGATGTGGTTCTTTTCATAAAGTGTTTCCCAACAGTGAATCTCTTGGTAAAAAGGTTTTAAATTTTAACGATTTTTGGTAATAATTTTTAATGATTATTTCCACACAGTTTTTTGTGATAACATTGTCGGCTTGATGGCGGTCATCACAATGTGAGGACATACACTTGTTTTATGGAGAAATTCATAATGCAACCACCTATTTCTAAGTTTTAGTTATAAAATCTAGATATTCATTTCATTGCATTTTACACTTTCCATTTAATCGACTAACATAAGTAGCCATTCATTTGGGATACATCATGGGGTTTTGTAGGATGTCAACATATTGGCTAGTTTTGTAAGTTAGACATCTCACACATGCTATGCTTAGGAAAGATATGTTAACTGGTTGGTTAGGTATTCCATTAATTCATCTAGAGGTTGCATCTCATTGTATGGGGTCGCCAATGATCATTCAAATGTTCTTGAGATTTTTTAACATGCAACACTCATCACCATGATCCTCACTCCAATTGTTAAAGTTAGGGAGTGAGGACATGAAATCTTTGATCATAAATTGGACGTTTTGTGGAGGTTTATGAATTATTCTATTTCCATTGCATATCACCAATAAATAAGACATAAAAATCAATTTAGAAGTGATTAAATAGATAAATCATGAAAACCTAAAAAATGAAAATTCTAGATAAATGGAATATAAGCATGAAAAACATATTACAACATGTACCTATAAACATGATGAGTTGACCAAAAATTAGACCATCTCCTTTCACCTTTAATATCCCATGGTCCTAGACTACCATAATCTAAAATTGAACCACTCACCTTTGTTTATCGTAGAAGACATCATAGAGCATGACCTAAACTAAATCTCTTACCTTTTATTTGTATACAATATGCTCCTAGACAATGACCTTCAACTAAAACAAACGGGTCACGACCTAGGACTCTTAAAATAGGTCAACCTTTCCTTTCCCAATTTTTTTGTTCACTTAAGTTTAGGATCGAGAATCAAAACATGCTATTCCCTTGATCATCACCTCCACATATATCCAACTAGGTCATGTATATATTGAGGGAAAAATAATATAGTTTTATAGAAGACAATTATACATATTCCTCACCTAGACTATTAAGTTTAATCTCTATATTTAGCAATTGTAATTGTAGTAATACTACCAAGTTTTCTTCCTATCATGCTTATATTCATTACTTTATTTTTGTTCCTTCATCAAGAGGTTGGATGCATAATCACTTATAGCCTTGAAAAGTATACATGTTAATTTATAAACAATATCATGTCAACTAGTACATTAATGCACAAACTACTTGTGAGGATAATGAAAACCCCTATTCGTTACTACTATTTTGTTACCTTAAATATGCATTATTTTACCAACTACAATTTATAATTGGATCATCCATCAATAGGCACCAAAACCTCTAATACATTTTGATGATCTAATATTTAGCTTCACTATACGTATAAAACATAAAACTCAGACCTATATATGTGTGTTCTTTTTTTCAAACTTTCATATGCATATTTTCTCGAATAAATTACATAAACAATATCAATCTTAGCATGTCTATGTTATATCCAAGACAACATAGTCATCTAAAACACATTGAATCAATCATATATGTATATATATACATATACACAAGCACATAGAAATATATATATATATATATATATATATATATATATATATATATATATATATATATATATAGAGAGAGAGAGAGAGCGTCAGGATAGAATACACTCGAGTGTATTCAGAGAAGAATACACTCAAGTAGTTTTTCATGATGCGATTTTTTTTCAAAAATATAATCAATTGATCTTCTTAAACATCTTGTGAATAGCTCATACACAAAATTTGAGTACATTTGGACATTTATAGGTCATGTTATAAACACCACAAAAAATTATGCATTTCAAATTAGTTTCGCGCATTGATTTTGTTTGCCTTGGATGAGTGACTTACACTCATCCAAATGGGCTCAAAATTTGTATGTAGCCTAGTTATAGTATGATAGTGAAGATCAATGGTTTACATTTTGCAAAAAATAGACTTGATATGCAAACACTCTTGAGTGTATTCTAGCCTCTCTCTCTCTCTCTATATATATATATATATATATACATATATATATACATATATATACATATATATGTATGTATATATATGTGTGTATATATATGTATATATATATATATATATATATATATATATATATATATATATATCGTTCATTGGTCTCCCAGAAGGTAACCTAGATTTTTGCTACCCGTGCATCCCAAAAAGTAACTATATGGTCAGAATAGGAACTCTCAGGACAAAAAGTAATTAGTTTGATAAAAAAAAGTAACACACGACTAAAAAAGTAAAACTGGGCAGATACACAACAAATATATATGTAATTCTATATTTTTTATAGTTGTTACAAATGTAAATGTTTATGCATGAAACGTAATAGTTTCCAAGGTAAAGTAACCCTCTACATGTGTAAAGTAAGAAACTATAAAAAAGTAAGAAAAAGAGAGGATGGGTAGCTACCCCCACGAGTATTGAATATGTGTGTTTATATATATATGTGTGTGTGTGTGTGTGTGCTATAATGATACAAATATGTGCTCAAGGATGTATATGGATAAGTTTAAAATATTATATATTCAAGAGGATTTTAATGAAAACTATTAATATTTTGATATGTTACAGACATCAATAAGACTCACATGGGATAAAGAAATGACATCAATAAGACTCACGTGGGATAACAAAAATCTATGTAAATTGTGTAAGTGTGAGTTCTTAATCCCTAAAGATATGTTTTAGGGCATATAATATTAGAGGGAACCATTTTTATTGGCTCATTCGATGTTGAGGATGTCCTAGACTAGAAGTCCATAAAGAATGTAAGTGATATCTTAGGCTGGGTGGATATAGCTGCATGTTCATTTGAAGTTATCTACAACTTTTTCCTTAAAAAGTTGAACCACAAGGATGAATGGTTCCTATCTATTGAGAAACATCAAGAAAGTTTGCAAGACATGAAGGGCAAGCTAACCCTTGCCCCTATATGAACCCTACTAATATCTAGTTATAGACTTTTAACATATTGACATGCCTCTTAAATGAAGCGGATATGTGTTATCAAAAAAAAGCTTAGACGATACCTTATGCTTCTAGAAAGCTAATTCCAATAAGATTGATTATGCTAGACATTAACTAGAGTTTGCATGAATTATTTATATGTGACATGCTTCAATATATTCAACAAACATAAAATTCTAAAGCATATCATCACCTAGAATGATTACAATTTACAATAATAATGAAAAATATAGTACCTCAAGAATATAATTCACCATATCCTATCATCTAGGCTAAAAAAATTGGTGGCTGATGAATTAAAAAGGAAAGTATACTTTATTATTCAACTATGTCAGATGAGCGGAAATATATATAGACACTGGATGTATGGAACTCTACCAACCCATATGTATATGTCCATCATTACTAACTCACCACAAATAACAATAGTCCTCAACGAGAGTAGAAAGAGAGAAAGTGACTCTAGACTATCAATGATTCTGAGTTTCACTTCCTCCTTGAAAGCAAGGTTGTGAATTAAGAGTTCTCGCACCTATGTGGACTATGTAGAAGCCAATGATCTTGGACAAATTCTTGAGGAAAATCAACATCTTCAAGGAGAATACAAGGTGTTTCTGTGGTGACAAGATGGACACAAAAACAACCATTTCAGATTTAGATACAGAAGTACAATTTGTACATTCGCGTAAGATATGTCTAGTTGGTGGAAAATTGGTATGAGTCAAGGTATATGATAGAAATATTAAAAAAATAAAGGCTCTTAAAATTACTATTAGCATATTTAATTTGATTGGCATAGCCTTTAATTCTCAAACCTTCTATTGTGTGCTTTCCACATCAACTTTTCACATGTTTTCACATACAAATTTAGTTCATTTTGTTCTCATTTAGCCCCTATTCATATCATTCTTGCCACCTTTTTGTTATTTTGCTTATCACATGAGGTGTATTGTAGGTATGTTTCAAAATGATCAAATTAGAGATAGCACAACTCAAATTCATCATTATTGGGACTTCTCCACGCCTTGCAAATGTTCAGAACTTTAATTCTGTTAAAAAAGCAATGCACACGATGTGTTTTATTTAAGACACGACGTGCTCATTTCTAGAGGGCCTAATACTTTAGATGCTGAAGAAAAGTACACTGGGTGTCCACAAAAGATACGACATTTACCTGGGAATTTAGAACCGAGTCTTGCCTTTCTGGTAACGTACATGGCGTGTATTAATTCACACACATCGTGTGCTTTACACTTAGAACAACTGTCGAAGACATGAGACAACATGTCCATAGGAAGACACGATGTGTGCCTGTCAGTTTCAGCAATTTTCAAATACCACTCCACTATTTTTAAAGACAAGACCACTCTATGGAGCAGTTATTGATAACCTCCTATTTTAGTAGTTTATCTTAGTCTTTTTCTTTAGTTTTCCATACTCTTTTTACGTTTATACGGTACATAAACCTAATTTTACCCCTTTTTGTAAATACATCATCAAACTAACTTTTTCCTTTTACACTTGCAGAAAAAGCACAAAAAAATCATAAAAGAATAAACCAACCTCAAGGCCGAGTGAAGCCAAACGGTCCCAAGACCGCATGGAGTTCAAACGGTCCCGAGACCGCATGAAGCCAAACGGTCCCAAGACCGCATGGAGTTCACACGGTCTCGAGACCGCATGAAGCCAAACGGTCCCAAGACCGCATGGAGTTCAAACGGTCCCGAGACCGCATGAAGCCAAACGGTCCCAAGACCGCATGGAGTTCAAACGGTCCCGAGACCGCATGAAGCCAAACGATCCCAAGACCGCATGGAGTTCAAACGGTCCCGAGACCGCATGAAGCCAAACGGTCCTAAGACCGCATGGAGTTCAAACGGTCCCGAGACCGCATGAAGCCAAACGGTCCTAAGACCGCATGGAGTTCAAACGGTCCCGAGACCGCATGAAGCCAAACGGTCCCAAGACCGCATGGAGTTCAAACGGTCCCAAGACCGCATAAAGCCAAACGGTCCCGAGACCGCATGAAGCCAAACGGTCCCAAGACCGCATGGAGTTCAAACGGTCCCAAGACCGCATGGAGTTCAAACGGTCCCAAGACCGTTTGGAGTTCAATCGGTCCCAAGACCGTCTGACGCCAAACGATCTCAAGACCGTTTGACGCCAAACGATCTCAAGACCGTTTGACGCCAAACGGTCTTAAGACCGTTTGAACCCAAACGGTCTCCAGACCGTTTGACCTCACTCAAGGCCTTTAAATAAGACCTCAAAGGCCATCTCTGGGGGAGAGTCCAGATGTCCAGAGGCTGTCTCTCTACTACCAGAACAACTCCATCCACCGCCCGAGGCTGCCGGTCTGAGACTCACGTTCCATTGCAAAGCTACCTTCTCTCTCATCAACAAAAAAGGTGAGAGGAGAAGGTCCGTCGTCAAGAAAGTCACGAAGGGTGAAGATCGTTGCTCTCTCCACCAAGGGTTCAACCTTCTCTCCTCAGTGGAGATGATGTTCTTTCTATCTCTTCTTGCCTCCTCCTTTGTTGTTCCCTCTATGAGGAGCGAGTAGTTCCATCCACTGGGGCACGGGGACTAGCCCCGCTGTCCATGTTTTGTACTTTGTACTAAAAAGATGTTATCCTTTCGTTTTAATACTAAATCGTTTCATACATGCTTGAATGATGGCCACGTTCTTGTATACATCTATTGTCTTTTGTTGTGGTTTGTCTACGACCGCTCTCGAGACTCGAATACCGATTTAGTGTTGGTTTCTGGTGTGTGTATCCACCACGCATCCGTTTCGGTGTCTAGGAGTGTATCTCAAAGAGTGGAGTAAACTCACTATCATCCGTTGCACTTCCATCTGTATGGAAGTAACCTTGGTAAGTCGAGGAACACGCTTTGCGAGGGGAATGATGTAAAGCATGTGACCATTTGATCGGGAATGGCTGGCGTTGCAACATTCCCGCACTTCTCGTAGCTAGGTTATCCGAATAGGAGACTAGGCCTACAAAGATACTATTCGATTTGATAATTATCGCTCACTTGTTAGTTTTAGATGCACGTTTCATGAGGTTGAGTAAGATTCTCTCTTTGGAAGACTACATATCTTCATTGACACGTAGAAATGTACCGAATGAGAGCTACTTAATCCTTGAAGGATGCGATGCATTGCTCTTGTCTTATATGGGCATCAGTCTTGTGGAACATCGAAGGATGCGATGCATTGCTCTTGTCTTATATGGCCATCAGTCTTGTGGAACATCCTTGGATGCAATGCATCGCTCTTGTCTTATAAGGCATCGGTCTTGTGGAACATCCATGCATATAGCTTATAAGTCTTGCTTGCTTAGTACATATACAATGCATGTGTAGCGGTGGTAAATACCTGCTTAACCCCAGTGATTCATCATCATTTGTTAAATCTTAGTTTTACTTGCGTTATTTACTTTTCATGCTTTAGTCTAAAAACCAATCAAAATCCAACCTTTTGATATAAGTGCCAATTAGTAAAATAACCAAGTGAAGTGCTGTGCGTTTTCCATCTTGTTGCTTGCAACAAGACCGTTGTCTTTTGGGTTCGATCCTAAATCTGTACTATGATAAGGCTTCCATACTCTTATGGGGTTGGAGTTGTTATCTAAGCACCAGTTCTAGGTAAACCTAGGGAAGACATCAATCCTCTCTAGGGTTTTTGGTGATAGAATTCTGGGACTCCCATTGGAAGACTAAAAATCTTTTGGTGTAAGTCCCAACTCCATGAAAAAATGGCGCAGTTGCCGGGGACAACGGAACGTTAGTATTTCACTTAGTTTATTTTTCTAGTTGGTTAGGATTTTACACTTTCTTTTTGAATCATAACTCATCATCTTCTTGAAGCTTACATATTGTCTCTATTATCTAAAGGTGTTCTCTTTTCTTTACTCAGGTAGAACCCGTATATGCAATCACCGCATAATTGAGGATTCTCCCCTGATCTGGAGTTCGACTTCGAGGTAGAGAGAAGTTTCCACCGCAGAATCCGTCTCAATCGCCAATGCGCTAGTCAAATGGCTGACGAATAGCATCAAGCCGCTTGGGTGATGGAGAGAGTCAATGCTGCTATCGCCGCACAACGGGCACAACTCATTGCAGACACCCGTGCCCAAATACAAGTGGAGATACGAGCAGAAGAGCAAGCCCGCATAAGAGCAGAGACCGAGGCTGCTCAACTCGAATTACGAAACAAGCAACTGAGGGACTATGCTGTCCCGAAGAATTACGAAGACAACCACCCGGTCCGGCCTCCGATCATCAACATCCCAAACTTTGAGATTCGGACCCAGTGGATCCAGATTATGCAAGGAATTTCCTTCTCAGGAGGTTCAGGAGACGATTGTATGGACCATTTGAAACGGTTTAAGGCATTATGCCGCCTGGTCCCGCAAGCTGGTATTGCTTTCGACGCAATAATGCTCCACCTGTTTCATTTCACCTTATCTGGAAGGGCCTTGAGTTGGTACAACTCATTGAACAGAGAACCCATCATAACCACTTGGGCCCCTCTAGAGGAAAAATTCTTGGAGAAGTTATTTCCACCCTCGCTGACCTATGAAATTAGAGGGCAGATCAACCATTTCTCCCAGCTACCTGGAGAAACCCTCGCTGAGGCATGGGAAAGATTCAAGGAACTTCTACGCAAATGCCCTCATCATGGAATTTCACAGAATCAATTGATTGAAACTTTTTATCGGGGGGTAAGCGATGACATTAAACAGTTCCTAGATTCCTCATCTGGAGGAAATTTCATGAGGAAAAATTATGAAGATGCCTGGAAAATCGTTACTTTAGGAGCTGAAAACCAGTCCAACTGGGGGCGGTCAGCAGGAAAAGGCGTCCTTAAAGTCCTTAAAGCTGAGGAATCTATGGAACTAAAGTCAATAGCCGAAGCTTTGAAGATAATCGCTCATAAATAGCAAACCCTTGAAACAACTCTAGGGGAAATTGATAAGAAGAAAACCCTGCTGGTTCATCAAGTCAAAGCCGTCACAGGATCCTGTGAAGCTTGTCATGCTTCGGATCATCCGACTCTTTCCTGCGGAATACTCTATAATGTGATGATGGATCTGCATCCACCACCACAATCCTATGAGTCCATCACTAATCAGGCTGAAGATCAGATTCCAGAGCAAGTCAACTCCATCCATACTATTCCCGGACAAGTTTATTATAATCCCAGTCAACCAAGGAACCATCCTGGATTCCAGTATGGGAATCCCTCTGGAACTGCGAATCCGCAACATCAGACACAAGGGGGACTTGACAGTAGGCTGCCTCCTGGATTTCCAAACAATTTTAACCAAAATCAAGGGAACCCAAGGAACAATTTCCCTAGGGCTAACTACCCTAGAAATAAATCAGCCTACTATCAGTACACTTATCCCCCGCTTCACCCACAGTTGCATACTCAACAGTCCCAAAACCAAAACCCCCAGAAAAATGCTACTGCGCAGCTAGAAGATGAGCTATCTTCAATAAGACAGATGCTGCAATCTCAGCAAACCATGCTGGCCAACCAACAAGCTCAACAGAAGGCAGTTGAAGCACAGCTTGCCCAGATTGTTGCACAATTGAAACCCCCAACAAGCACTTTTGATGGGCAGCCTGAACCAAACTCTAAGTACGGGCAAAACAAACACGAACAGCTGAATGCCGTCACCATAAGGTCGGGACGCATTCTTCCTGAACCCATCAAGATTACTCTAGATGATGATGATGTGCCCACTTTTATGACGAAAGAGATTTCGCAACAAGGGATTGAAAAATCCTCCGAAGGCACAAAGGACGAAAACAAAGAGCATGTACCTGCAAAATCCAAAGTCCCGCAATTCAAACCAAGGATTCCGTACCCAGGCAGACTCCAAG
The DNA here is from genome assembly GCA_963693085.1 of Alisma plantago-aquatica. Lineage (NCBI taxonomy): Eukaryota > Viridiplantae > Streptophyta > Magnoliopsida > Alismatales > Alismataceae > Alisma > Alisma plantago-aquatica. The sequence continues at coordinate 1,273,930,852 of OY856412.1, read as the reverse complement.
AAACAAAAATGGACGCCAGGTTTCAGAAATTCAAGGAAGCAATGAAGAAACTTTATATTGACATCCCACTCCTTGACGCTCTATCCGAAGTACCAGCATGGGCAAGGTATCTCAAAACTTTGCTATCGCGTAAGTATATCACTATAGAGCAGGAGACCGTCAAGCTCGCTCAAACCACATCTGACATCATCCTGAACAAACTACCCAAAAAGAAGAAGGACCCAGGTTCCTTCGGAATCCAATGTTGCATTGGAAATGCGTCCATAAAGAAAGGGTTGGCTGACCTCGGGGCTAGTATATCCATTATGCCCTACTCAATGTGCCAACGCCTTGGTTTCACTGACCTGCTGCCTACAACTATGACTATTCAACTAGCCGACTCCACCATAACCACACCATTGGGAATCATCGAAGATGTCCCAGTAAGGATAGGGAAGGATGCCTACGTTCCATGTGATTTTGTCATCATGGATATCAAAGAAGACTTGAGGTATCCGATCATTTTCGGTAGGCCTTTCCTAGCTACAGCCAGAGCACTAATCAATGTAGAAGCTGGAACCATCATTCTTAGGCTCGGAAAAGAAGCAATTCAATTCCGCGTCCTTGATAGTATGAAAGGCCCCAGCATCCAAGAAGAGGTCTTTCTTTTAGACGCAATTCAACAAATGTCGCAATTAGAAATCTCCGAGCCAATCGACGAACTTGAAAATGCTCTTATCAATCCAGAAGTTGAGTTCTCTGCAAATGAACTAGTCCAACAATGTATCCAATACCTAGAAAAGATAGAAGAAGCACCAAAGGCTACTTTTGAAGAGCTTAAAGCCATCACTACCATTGAAGCAGCAGAACCACCAAAAACCCCTAAATTGAAGACTTTACCCACAGGGCTCAAATATGTTTTCCTGGATAAGATAGAATTATGCCCAGTTATTATCAGCTCCACCCTTACCGAAGACCAAGAAGTCAGGCTTCTGGACAAACTAAGGAGGCACAAAAAGATCATTGGTTATAAAATAACCGACCTTACAGGCATAAACCCGGCTCTGTGTATGCACAAGCTTCCTATGGTTGAAGAATTTAAACCCACTCGTGAACATCAAAGAAAGCTGAACCCAAACCTGAAAGAGGTAGTTCGTTTGGAGGTCCTCAAACTTCTCAAAGCTGGCATGATCTATCCTATCTCTGACTCTCAGTGGGTCAGTCCAGTTCAAGTTGTCCCAAAGAAAGGGGGCACTACTGTAGTGATCAACGATAAAAATGAGCTCGTACCTACTAGGACTGTAACGGGGTGGCGAATGTGCATCGATTATAGGAAGTTGAATAAAGATACAAGAAAAGACCACTACCCTCTACCCTTCCTTGACGAAGTCCTAGAGCGCTTGGCCCACCAAAAGTATTTCTGTTATCTCAATGGTTACTCCGGGTTCTACCAAATACCCATACATCCAGAGGACCAAGAAAAAACCACCTTCACTTGTCCCTTTGGGACATATGCTTTCAGAAGAATGCCGTTCGGGCTATGTAACGCTCCTGCTACTTTCCAACGCTGCATGTCTGCCATCTTCGCCGGATTAACCGAATCTGTTATGGAAGTCTTTATGGATGATTTCTCTGTCTATGGATATTCTTTCGATAACTGTCTAAATAATCTTGAACGAGTCCTGCAACGTTGCAAGGAAACGAACCTTATCCTGAATTGGGAAAAATGTCATTTCATGGTTACAGAAGGTATCGTCCTCGGACATAGAGTAAGTGATAGGGGAATTGAGGTCGACAAAGCAAAGATTGATGTTATCTCAAAGTTGTCACCTCCGAAGGACATAAGGGGCGTTCGAGCTTTCCTAGGTCATGTAGGGTTCTACAGAAGGTTCATCAAAGATTTCTCGAAAATAGCTAAACCCATGACCCAACTCCTGACAAAAGATGCCGAGTTCGTTTTCGACCAAGAATGTATGCGAAGTTTCTCTACCCTTAAAGAAGCATTAATTTCCGCACCTATTCTAAGGGCTCCAGACTGGTCGCAACCATTCGAAATCATGTGCGACACAAGTGATTATGCCATAGGAGCCGTTTTAGGACAATAGATCGATAAGAAACCCTATGTCATCTACTATGCATCAAAAACGCTTGACGAAGCACAGAAAAACTACACGACCACGGAAAAAGAGTTTTTGTCTATCATCTATGCCTTCGAAAAATTCCGCTCTTACCTGATCGGCTCTAAAGTCATCGTTTACACTGACCATTCTGCTATCCGACATCTGATCCAGAAACAGGACGCCAAACCCAGGCTCATTCGCTGGGTATTAATGCTTTAAGAATTCGACCTAGAAATCAAAGATAAAAGTGGCGTAGAGAACGTTGTAGCCGATCACCTCAGCAGAATCGAGGTTGAAGAAAAAGATAAAATCCCTATCAGGGATTCTCTTCCTGATGATCAGCTTATGAAGGCCACTCATAGTTTTCCTTGGTTTGCTGATATCGTCAATTATCTAGCCACAGGGATCATCCACCCGTCTGCTTCATATCAGGATAAAAGGAAATTCCTTCATGATATAAAACGTTATCATTGGGACGAACCCTACTTATTTTACCTCTGTGCCGACGGACTTTTTCGCCGGTGCCTTCCAGAAGAAGAAATAACCTCGGTTTTGGAACACTGCCACTCCGGACCCACGGGGAGGCACATGGGCGCCAAGAAAACTGCCATAAAAGTTCTACAATCTGGTTTCTTTTGGCCCACCATATCAAAAGACTCACATGATTTTGTCAAAGCCTGTGATAAATGCCAATTTTCAGGCAACATATCAAAAAGGGATGAAATGCCTCTTACCATGTGGCAGGAAATTGAACTGTTTGATGTATGGGGGGTAGACTACATGGAACCTTTCCCTTCATCATATGGCTTCTCTTACATTTTGGTCACAGTGGATTACGTCTCAAAATGGGTCGAAGCTGTACCCACCGTATCCAATGACTCCAAACCTGTTGTCAAATTGTTCAAAGACACTATCTTTCTGAGATTTGGAGTTCCAAGAACGGTCATATCTGATGGCGGGACCCATTTCCTGGAACGAAGTTTCGAAGCGTTACTGAGAAAATACGGAGTCCATCACAAAGTTGCCACACCTTACCACCCACAAACTAGTGGCCAGGTAGAAGTATCCAATAAACAGATAAAAGCGATTCTTGAAAAAACAGTGAATAAAAACCGCACTGATTGGTCCACCAAACTTCCTGACGCCCTCTGGGCATATCGTACTGCTTACAAAACACCAATTGGAACAACTCCGTTTCATTTGGTGTACGGCAAATCATATCATCTTCCAGTAGAACTAGAACATAAAGCCTGGTGGGCCATCAAGCAACTAAACTTCGACCTTAAAAGCGCAGGGGAGAACAGACAACTCCAGCTACAGGAGCTAGAAGAACTCCGAATGACAGCATATCACAGTGCCAGAATCTATAAAGAGCAAACAAAAATGTGGCACGATGGACATCTTAAGAGAAAAGATATCGCCGTTGGCGACAAAGTGCTCTTATTCAACTCCAAGCTCAGATTATTCCCCGGAAAGCTCCGAACAAAATGGTCCGGACCCTTCACCATAAAACATATCTACCCAACTGGAGCCGCCATTATCATCGACAACAACGGAGGAGAACAAACGGTTAATGGGCACCGTTTAAAAAGATACTACACTCAGGAATACAAAACACATCAACAAACCCTCGATATCAGAGAAGCTACGTCGAGCCAGTGACGTAAAACCAAGGTGCTTCTTGGGAGGCAACCCAAGACCTCAGTATCACCTTCTCTAATTTCTAGTCTTTTATTTTCTTTTGAATTTGTTTTGCTTTCTTTAAGTTCTTTCATCATTAATCTAAAAATACAAAAAAATCTACATAATCAAAACTACAAAAACAATACATAAAACAAACAACATAAAAATTCATAAACCAAAATACAAAAAAAATAATAAAAATATACAAACCCTTTGTGCCCCTCCAAACCGTTTGGAGCCAAACGGTCTTGAAACCATTTGGACTCCAAACGGTCTTCAAACCGTTTGGGACCAAACGGTCTTCAAACCGTTTGGAACCAAACGGTCCTCAAACCGTTTGGGAACAAACGGTCTTGAAACCGTTTGAGACCAAACGGTCCTGAAACCGTTTGGGACCAAAACGGTCTTGAGACCGCTTGGGACCAAGCGGTCTTCAAACCATTTGGAATACAAAAGGTCACCCACCTATCACTATAAATATCGACCCTACCCCTCCGTCTTTCTCTCTTCGAACCTTCGATTTCTCCAGAGTTTTCGTGCGAAGAGCTTCCCTTTTTGCTCCTGTTGCATCCGCGCAAAGTCACCCTTCCGTCCACCTTCCGCAAGGTAGTCCGGCGACTCCACGGTGCTCATTCCATCGCCAGTCGCTGCTTACGTTGCCATCACTGTCGTTATCGACCGACTTCACCGACTCTTCCACCGCTTTCATCGCCGTCGCCGTTCTCTCATCGTTTTCGTCTTTGTCGAAGGCGCCGGCGCGTTCTTCACCTTCGCGCCGTTCCACCTTCTCCCGCGTCGGCGACCTGTGACTCTTCGCTTTCCAAACGGTCTTGAAACCGTTTGGGGCCAAACGGTCCTCAAACCGTTTGGAACCAAACGGTCTTGAAACCATTTGGGACCAAACGGTCTTCAAAACCGTTTGGAACCAAACAGTCTTGAAACCATTTGGGACCAAACGGTCTTCAAAACCGTTTGGAACCAAACGGTCTTGAAACCGTTTGGAACCAAACGGTCCTGAAACCGTTTGGGACCAAACGGTCCTGAAACCGTTTGGAACCAAACGGTCTTGACACCGTTTGGAACCAAACGGTCTTGAAACCGTTTGGGGCCAACGATCCTCAAACCGTTTGGAACCAAACGGTCTTGAAACCGTTTGGAACCAAACGGTCCTGAAACCGTTTGGAACCAAACGGTCCTGAAACCGTTCGGTCAGGATGGGAACCGTAGGATATCCAAAATGGGTGTTGGTTGGTATGACTTTCAGATAGAAAATGATCTGAGGATTGGAGATGTATTTGTATTTGAGCTACTTCTGAAGGACAAAGATATCATGAACTTTTGTGTAACCAAGCAGTACATATCAAGCAGCACTTGCAACAAAGACCATCCTCCAGTTAGTGGCAACATGGAAGATGGAATCAATATTGAGAACAGCAGCTACCTGACTTAATCCATGGATGATGAAGTAGGACATCCCAAGGAAACTGATGTCGAAGGCAGCGGCTACCACAGTAACTTGAAGTATGATCAAGCAAAGAATCTGCTAGACAATATCAAGACAAAATTGCAAAAGAGTGCGCTGCGAAATTAATGGAGCTCCTGAGTCAGCACTCCAAGGCATACAACAAAGAGCACTTCAATCGCCCAGCCTTCTGCCATAGATGCCCCCATCTTTACGAGGGCAATTCGCATCCACTCTACTCCGATCTCCAGGGGCTACCGAAAATCCGCCTTAACTCGCAGCCCTTGTTCTAATGACTTCTCAACCTATCACTTTGCCACTCTGGGGACAGAGTGTGTGATAAGTTAGGGGGGGATTCATTAGACAAGGGCTAGGTATCAACTTCTATACTCCCTTTTCCTTTTTACAATTCCCTAAATAGTCACCTCAACTAACTCTAGAATCATGTGTCTTACAAATAAATAGCACTCAGACATCAAATGGCGATTTATCAATTCCCACCTACTATGGATCCCATATTTTTGCTTCAATTCTTTATCTGACTCTCCACAGGTCAAAATCAGGGTTTAAATAAACCGAGATCTCAAGGATGAGAGGGAAATTAGGCAACTTCCAAATCAAAAAGTTCTGCAAGTGGACCACAAACCAAATAAGTGCATGCTGAAAAACTTTAAGAACAGCTTTCCTCTCTTCAAAATAAAAGAGGCTTGGCCGCCCAAAATAAATCCTCATTCCAAAACCCAAGCCTGTGAGTTTTTGAATAAAAGCCAGAGAGACGAATAAAATCATGAGAGTTGTGCCACGCATAAGGACCTATATGAAGAACTGATAAAGGGCTCACCCGACCGGCACATTCCGCTGCCCTCACAAAGGCAGATGTGTCGCGTCCGGTAGTGAAACACTAAAAGTTCCAAGTATACGAAAAGGCTCATAAAGGACTTGCCCGGTCGGTACATTCAGCTGCCCTCATAAAGGCAGATGTGTCGTGCCCGGTAGTGAGATCCTAAAAAGCATAGATAGCCCCTCCCCCACTCGAAGGGGAGCTACACTTCAAAGCCTTTAGCCAACCCTCATACCCTCTCTAGCTTCCAGTAGGTTTCCAGAGAGGTATAAAGTTGATTAGAGCCAAAGGCATGCACAAAATAAATGTGGTCCCAAGGCAAATTTTGAGATACGGAAAAAACCCTGAGATCCAAGCAACTCTCGAAATCCAAAAGAATCAAGGCATGCAATAAGCCTCGATATGACCCCTGGGGAACTCAGGTCAAGAATTGAAGCAAGAGTATGGAGACCCTAATTAAGATCGCCTCGCCATTTCATGTCTCAGCTCTATCTATCTTGAGGACAAGCTAGACTCTAAGTTAAGGGGGGTGATAACCTCCTATTTTAGTAGTTTATCTTAGTCTTTTTCTTTAGTTTTCCATACTCTTTTTACGTTTATACGGTACATAAACCTAATTTTACCCCTTTTTGTAAATATATCATCAAACTAATTTTTTCCTTTTACACTTGCAGAAAAAGCACAAAAAAATCATAAAAGAATAAACCAACCTCAAGGCCGAGTGAAGCCAAACGGTCCCAAGACCGCATGGAGTTCAAACGGTCCCGAGACCGCATGAAGCCAAACGGTCCCAAGACCGCATGGAGTTCAAACGGTCTCGAGACCGCATGAAGCCAAACAGTCCCAAGACCGCATGGAGTTCAAACGGTCCCGAGACCGCATGAAGCCAAACGGTTCCAAGACCGCATGGAGTTCAAACGGTCCCGAGACCGCATGAAGCCAAACGATCCCAAGACCGCATTGAGTTCAAATGGTCCCGAGACCGCATGAAGCCAAATGGTCCTAAGACCGCATGGAGTTCAAACGGTCCCGAGACCGCATGAAGCCAAACGGTCCTAAGACCGCATGGAGTTCAAACGGTCCCGAGACCGCATGAAGCCAAACGGTCCCAAGACCGCATGGAGTTCAAACGGTCCCGAGACCGCATAAAGCCAAACGGTCCCGAGACCGCATGAAGCCAAACGGTCCCAAGACCGCATGGAGTTCAAACGGTCCCAAGACCGCATGGAGTTCAAACGGTCCCAAGACCGTTTGGAGTTCAATCGGTCCCAAGACCGTCTGACGCCAAACGATCTCAAGATCATTTGACGCCAAACGATCTCAAGACCATTTGACGCCAAACGGTCTCAAGACCGTTTGACGCCAAACGGTCTCAAGACCGTTTGAACCCAAACGATCTCCAGACCGTTTGACCTCATCAAGGCCTATAAATAAGACCTCAAAGGCCATCCCTGGGGGAGAGTCCAGACGTCCAGAGGCTGTCTCTCTACTACCAGAACAACTCCATCCACCGCCCGAGGCTGCCGGTCTGAGACTCACATTCCATTGCAAAGCTACCTTCTCTCTCATCAACAAAGAAGGTGAGAGGAGAAGGTCCGTCGTCAAGCAAGTCACGAAGGGTGAAGATCGTTGCTCTCTCCACCAAGGTTTCAACCTTCTCTCCTCAGTGGAGATGATGTTCTTTCTATCTCTTCTTGCCTCCTCCTTTGTTGTTCCCTCTATGAGGAGCGAGTAGTTCCATCCACTGGGGCACGGGGACTAGCCCCGCTGCCCATGTTTTGTACTTTGTACTAAAAAGATGTTATCCTTTCGTTTTAATACTAAATCGTTTCATACATGCTTGAATGATGGCCACGTTCTTGTATGCATCTATTGTCTTTTGTTGTGGTTTGTCTACGACCGCTCTCGAGACTCGAATACCGATTTAGTGTTGGTTTCTGGTGTGTGTATCCACCACGCATCCGTTTCGGTGTCTAGGAGTGTATCTCAAAGAGTGGAGTAAACTCACTATCATCCGTTGCACTTCCATCTGTATGGAAGTAACCTTGGTAAGTCGAGGAACAGGGAATGATGTAAAGCATGTGACCATTTGATCGGGAATGGCTGGCGTTGCAACATTCCCGCACTTCTCGTAGCTAGGTTATCCGAATAGGAGACTAGGCCTACAAAGATACTATTCGATTTGATAATTATCGCTCGCTTGTTAGTTTTAGATGCACGTTTCATGAGGTTGAGTAATATTCTCTCTTTGGAAGACTACATATCTTCATTGACACGTAGAAATGTACCGAATGAGAGCTACTTAATCCTTAAAGGATGCGATGCATTGCTCTTGTCTTATATGGGCATCGGTCTTGTGGAACATCGAAGGATGCGATGCATTGCTCTTGTCTTATATGGGCATCGGTCTTGTGGAACATCCTTGGATGCAATGCATCGCTCTTGTCTTATAAGGCATCGGTCTTGTGGAACATCCATGCATCTAGCTTATAAGTCTTGCTTGCTTAGTACATATACAATGCATGTGTAGCGGTGGTAAATACCTGCTTAACCCCAGTGATTCATCATCATTTGTTAAATCTTAGTTTTACTTGCGTTATTTACTTTTCATGCTTTAGTCTAAAAACCAATCAAAATCCAACCTTTTGATATAAGTGCCAATTAGTAAAATAACTAAGTGAAGTGCTGTGCGTTTTCCATCTTGTTGCTTGCAATAAGACCGTTGTCTTTTGGGTTCGATCCTAAATCTGTAATATGATAAGGCTTCCATACTCTTATGGGGTTGGAGTTGTTATCTAAGCACCAGTTCTAGGTAAACCTAGGGAAGACATCAATCCTCTCTAGGGTTTTTGGTGATAGAATTCTGGGACTCCCATTGGAAGACTAAAAATCTTTTGGTGTAAGTCCCAGCTCCATCAGTTATCTTTGGCCATAATACAAAACTCTTTCGTCGAAGAGAAAGGCTAGAGCAAGGAGGGCAATTTTGGGGTTGAAGAAGGTGGTTTCTTGCAAAAGAACCCCCATTCTTCCTCTTTTCTTCTCCATTTTATTCTCCGGAGGTGCAGTAGAGCTTCTTCACTGAATATAGCTTCTCGGGAGAGGAGTTTGTCTGGTTTGGAGCAGTTGTAGAAGTAGAATTCCATCTCCAAGCCAGAATTCTACTCTTCTTGGGTTACACCTTCAGTTCTCTTAGCTTTTCCTTCTCCAAATCATGTTGAACTCAGAAATTTCTGCACATTTTCTGATGCACATCATCATGGACGAGTAGTTTCCTTTTCTTGGACATGGGAGAGTAGCTCCCATGTCATAGCATGTATGGAACATGACAATTTCGTACTAAATGCTTTGTTGCTTGTTTTTTGACCTTGTGAGTACCGATTTATTCTTTTCTACATGTATGGTTGGCCACCTTATGTGTATGTTTTATGCACTTTTTCTTGATCTGAGAAGATAGGTAGGAGAGTAAGGAGGTACTCTCTTGGAAACTCCTTCTTTACCACGAGAGTGGGAATTATGGAGTTTAAATTTTGTGCTCCTATTTTATGCTATGATATGTGGATGAAATCCTAAGTCCAAGATACTTCCATATCTAAAATTTATTTATTTATAGTAATCCATTTACTATTTTGTTTAAATTCTAAAAATTTTAGATTAATCAACCAAATGTCCTTTAAAACAATCTAGATTTTTGAACCTTAGCATTGTTGTGTTTAATTGATTGCCAAAGCTCCTTGTGTTTGATCTCGACTACGACTACTTCCATATACTTGTGGAAATTGGTTAGTTGAGTAAAATATCTTTCTTAAGATTGAAACTCGTTAGTGTAAAAAGCCAACAAGTTTTTGGCGCCGTTGTTGGGGAGATATGGTTAATTTAATTAGAGTAACAAGTGCTCATTAGTATTCGAGACTAGATCATCATTTCCATTGTTGAATTTCCACATGCCTTTTAGTTGTGTTCTCAAATTCTCTTGCTATTTTTTAGGTTGTATGCGTCGTTCACAAAGAGGTCTTCAAACATGTACGTTGCTGGCCTTGAGATCGAGCATACTCTTTCAAGGTTAAGAAGAGCAAGAAGAGTAGAACAACCACTACTAGGAGGTGTTCCACCATGATCACCATCACCATCTTCTTCGTCTTTCAAAGAAGTCGCACAAGAAAATCCAACCATGGAGGATGACTATCCTTTGAAGGATTTTTCCATGCCGATTGCCACGAACATTTGTGGAGCCATCGATCTGCCCGCAATGGAAGATAAAAATTTCTCTATTTCTCCTTCTATGATGCAAATGATCCAATAGAACCATTTTGTAGGTACAGTCAATGAAGATCTGAATCTTCATGTGGCTGAGTTCTTGGAGTATATGAACACTTTCAAAGTAAATGGTGTATCTGCCGATGGAGTGAGGCTACTGTTATTCCCTTTCATCCTAATACATAGAGTCAAGGTGTGGTTGTTGTCTCTTCCTAAAAAGTCAATCAAAATATGGGATCAACTCCTAAATGCTTTCCTTGCAAAGTATTTCCCGTCGAGCAAGACAACCCAAATAAGGAACCAACTCACCAACTTCTCTCAATCTGATGGATAAACTTTGTATGATACATGGGAGCGGTTTAAGGACCTTCAACACCTTTGCCCTAACCATGGTTTGACCAACTAGCTACTACTCCAAATGTTCTATAATGGATTGTTCTATAATACTCGTATGACATTGGATGTCGTAGCAAATGGAGCATTGACGAATAAGTCTTATAGGGAGGCTTATGACATCATTGAAGACATAGCGCTCAACTATTACCAATGGGGATCAGATAGGAGAGCACAATCATCCTATACAACTAATTCTTCAACTGGGAATCTAGGAGGGAAGCACACTATTGATGTCATTGACTTAATTGCTGCTAAACTTGATATTCTTACACAAAAGTTTGAGAAGATGACTACTTTATAGATCCAATCAGCTGAAGCGATATGTGAAGTTTGTGGGAATTTTGGACATACTTCTTCTTCATGCTTTGCTCCTAATGCGAATGAAGGGAACCTAGAACAAGTCAATGTCGTTAGAATGTAGGGGAACAAGCAATACAATCCCTATTCCAACACCTACAATCTGGGATGGAGAGATCATCCTAATTTCTCCTACCGGAACACAAGCAATGCTCAGAACTTCCAACATGGACATCAGCAACTGCAGCAACAACATAACTTCAACTGGTAAAACAATGGGAATCCACTGGGCTTCAACAACAATAGGGGTTTCCAACAACAACAACAACCCAAAAGTTCTTCCTTGGAGGCCATGATGGAGAAATTTATCTCCACATAGATACAGTATAATGAAGAGTTAAGGGGCAACGACAAGCTCTTGAAGGATGTGATTGCCCAACTCTCTGCAAAAGTGGATGGCATTTCCACTCATACAAGGATGTTGAAAAACTGAATTGCCCAACAATCCTTGACGTATCAAAAGAACACTCAATCTGATTCTCTTCCAAGCCAACCAGAGGTGAGTCCAAGACAATAGGCGAATGCCATCACCTTGAGAAGTGGAGCTGTAATCCACATACCTTCTCCACCCAAGGAGAAGAGTGTAGAGATCGCTAATGAAGAGAAGCTTGACACCCCTATGGGTGACAAAGGTAAAGGTATAGCTGAAGTACCATCTTCTATCAAAGAAAATGCACCATTTCCGCAAAGACTTGCAAATACTAAGGAAGATTCAAACTTTGACATTCTAAATAAACTTCATGTCAATCTTCCACTAGCTGAAGTTATTACAAAGATGACGCCATAGGCTAAGTTTCTTAAAGACATCCTCACCAATAGGAGGAAGGTAGATCAAGCGGATACCGTGATGCTTTATGAAAGAATCAGTTCTATCATTGAAAATAGACTTCCTAAGAAGTTAGATGACTTGGGAGCTTTTACTCTACCATGCAAGATCATCAACACCACATTTGACAAGGGTCTTGTAGACCTTGGAGCTATTATTAGTCTCATCCCATCTACCCTGTGGAAAGAGCTAGATCTTAGAGATATGAAGCCTACAAATATGGCCATTGAACTGGCCGATCATTCCATCAAATACCCCAAAGGTATCGTGGAAGATGTGCTAGTGTAGATTGGTAAAATCTATATTCCTTGTGATTTTGTTGTACTTGATATGGTAGAATTTCCTTCCAATACCATTCTTTTCGAGAGGCCCTTTTTGAGAACTATTGGATGCCTAGTTTATGTTCGAGAAGGCAAGATCACACTCTATGTTGGGGAGGAAGCCATGGAGTTTTCTGTATATGATGCCATGAAAGCACTGTCACGTGTAGAAGAAATATGTTTTATGGACTCTGTTGATTCTATTGTACAAGAAGATCAACATGTTGCCAATTTGATACAAAACTACTATGATGATGGTGAAGGTATAAATAATGGATCTGAGAATTCTGGGGTATTTGCTATTGCTAAATCAGATGCTACTAAAGAAGACACTCCACTTATTGATGTCAGAGAAAAGAAAATGTAGCAGGGAGAAAGCTAGAACTTAAAGCCCTTTCACCAGGGATGAGGTATGCATTTCTTGATTCTGACTCTACTTCTCCTGTCATAATAAATGATGAGTTAACCAATGAATAAGAAAATAAATTACTTTCCAAATTGCATTTCTACAAAGATGTCATTGGTTACTCTATCGATGATTTGAAAGGCATTCATCCCTCCATTTGTATGCATAGAATAAACATGGAGGATGATGCTAAACCCACCATTGAACAACCTAGATGTTTAAATCAAAATATGGTTGTGGTGGTTAAAAAGGAAATCTTTAAGTTGGTTGATGTCAATATTATTTATCCTATAAGTGACAGCCCTTGGGTTAGTACCATCTGTGTAGTACCTAAGAAGGGGGTGTGCAACTGTCATCAAAGGAGATAATGATGAGTTTATTCAAATATGTATAGTCACGGGTTGGCATATGTGTATTGATTATCGACGTTTAAACAAAGTGACTCGCAAGGATCATTTTCCTTTGTCATTTATTGACTTGATGTTTGAACGCCTAGCAAAACATTCTTATTTCTATTACTTGGATGAGTATTCCGAGTTTTTCTAAATTCCTATCTACCCTCCCAACCAAGAGAAAACCACCTTTACTTGCACGTATGGAACTTATGCTTATCCTCGCATGCCCATTGGTCTTTGTAATGCTCCTGCGACGTTCCAGCGATGCATGATGGATATTTTTTTTTATTTCATTAAAAACATATTGGAATTTTTTATGGATGATTTTAGTGTTTATGAAGATTCATTTGATCAATGTTTATGCAACTTATCATTAGTCTTAGCCCACTGTAAAGAGGTTAACCTAGTACTAAACTGGGAGAAGTGCCATTTCATGGTACAATCCAGTGTAGTATTAGGCCATGTTGTATCTAACAAGGGTATTGAGGTTGACATGGCCATGGTGGAAGCTATTAAGAAGATGCCTACTCCTTATTGAGTCAAGGACATCTGTAGTTTCCTTGGTCATGCAGGGTGCTATAGAAGATTCATTATAGATTTCTCCAAAAATGCAAAGCCATTATGTTCCTTACTTGTAAAGGATGTTGAATTCATATTCAATGATGACTATCATACCGCCTTCACCAAGCTCATGGAAGCTCTTATTTCAGCCCCAATCATCCAACCATCATACTGGAACGCTCCATTTGAATTGATGTGTGAAGCAAGCGGCTATGCAGTAGGGGCATTTTTGGGACAAAGGAAAGACAAAAAGCTTCATTCCATATACTATGCAAGCAATACCCTAGATGAAGCACAAATCAATTGTGCAAAAACTGAGAAGGATATGCTTGCTATAGTGTACTCCTTTGACAAATTATGACACTACTTGGTAGGATCTAAGGTAATCGTGTATACAGATCATGCTGCCATATAGTATTTGCTCAACAAGAAGGATGCAAAACCTCATCTCATCCACTGGATATTGCTTCTACAAGAGTTTGACCTTGAAATATGAGATAAGAAGGGGACAAAGACTAATGTTGCTGATCATCTTTCTAGATTGACTACAGATGTTGGAGATTATTTGCCTATTGAGGATCATTTTCCTGTTTAGAAGCTTTATGCATTAGCATCCACACATGTACCATGGTTTGTAGACAGTGTGAACTTTCTTTCTACAGGACAGCTGCCGCCAGATTTGACATCAGCAAAAGAAGAAGTTCTTCCATGGTGTAAAGTTCTACTATTGGGAAGACCCCTTGTTGTTCAAACATGGGAGTGATGGACCCATCTAAAGGTGTGTTGCTGAAGAAGAGATTGCCACTATTATTTCTGAATGCCATGCCTCTCCTTATGGAGGTCACTTTCAAGGAGAGAAGACTGTAACAAAGATTCTCTAGGCCGGTTTCTATTAGCCAACATTGTTTAAAGATGTCAAATTGTTTGTCAAATTGTGTGATAAATACCAAAGGACCAGAGGAATGTCTAGAAGTGATGACATGCCTCTTAACTCTATCTTAGAGATTGAGGTATTTGATGTATGGGGAGTAGATTGCATGGGACCATTCTCATCTTCTTGTGGCAATCAATATATCCTAGTTGCTTGTGAGTACATCTCTAAGTGGGTTGAGGCCATCCCAACCCAAGCACCTGATGCAAAGTTTGTATTCAAGCTATTTTACAAGATCATTTTCCCTCAGTTTGGATTTCCTAGAGCTGTAATCTCTGATGGAGGCACACATTTTGTTGAGAAACAATTCAACAACATCCTATCAAAGTATGGAGTCACTCATAAAGTCTATATACCCTACCATCCTCAAACTTTCGGGCAAGTAGAGGTCTCCAACTAGTAGTTGAAGAGGATTCTAGAGAAGATAGTGTCTAGCTCAAGGAAAGATTGGGCATTGAAGATCAACGATACATTATGGGCATATCGGACAGCTTATAAAACCATCATAGGCACAACTCCATTTAAGCTGATATATGGTAAATCTTATCATCTTCTGTTCGAGCTAGAATACCGCGCTCTATGGGCCATCAAGTTCTTAAACTTTGACATGAAGAAGGCTGGTGAAAAGCGACTATTGTAGCTGTAAGAACTAGAGGAACTCTAACTAGATGCATATGAAAATGCAAAGCTCTACAAAGAAAGAACCAAGGTTTGTCATGACAAAAGAATCCAGAGGAAAGATTTCAAAGAAGGAGACAAAATATTGTTGTTCAACTCAAGACTCATGCTATTCCCTAGAAAACTAAAGTCCAAGTGGTGTGGCCCTTTTCTTGTATTGAAGATATATCCATATGGAGCTGTTGAATTACAAGGCAAGGATGGAGCTTTCAAAGTAAATAGCCAACATTGCAAGATGTATACCTTAGGCGATGAAGTTCACAAGGGAGCCTCTTGCTCCCTTCAAGATGCATGAATGACAAGTTGAAGAGTCTCACTCCAAACTCTAAAAGGAGGACCTTGTGGGTGTTGAACCCACATTAGGATAGATTTCTTTTCAATTCATTTGAGTCAAGAACACTCTTTAGTTTCATAAATAAGCTTGTCATGGATGAATGTATTAATTTAGACAATTCTATTGCCGTATCTGTTATTAATTATGTGCTGACAAAAAGCTATTTTCTATAGAAACTACAGAAGTCACAGTGTGTCTCTACTTCCAGAAATATAGCAATTGAGCTACATCTCCAGGTACATGACGTGTCAAAAAAACACACAACGTGTCATTCTCCAGAAGATACAAAGTTCTCCTCGACCTAGAAAGGTACATGGCGTGTTCTAATTTAGACACGACGTGTTCCCAAGTAGAAAATTGAGGCGTGAGAAATATGGAATACAAGTAGGACATGTCTGTATTTAGACATGACGTGTTCCCAAGCAGAAAAGGAAAGATCAAGTTATTTGGAAAAGTACACGTCGTGTCTTTATTTGAACACCCCGTGTAGTTATCAATGAAAATTGGCAATTTGAATTTCTACATAAGTACACGTCGTGTACTATCTTAAACACGACGTGTCTCTTACAACAGAAAAGTAGTTCTGACAAGACACACGGTGTGTCTTTATTTGAACACGCCAGTCTTTTGTTGAAAAAGTAGGTTTTTAACCTAGCACACGGCTGCCCCTCTCACTTACGCCTTCATTCAAGCCATGTGAGACCTCATAGCTGCCATGCACCCTATCCCTTGATTCCATAGCCTCTGTGTGCCCTAGCACACCTAGACACCGCCGTCGTGTTCCCTTGTTCATGGTGTGTCATCTTCGAGCTCAATCATATCTCCTCCACCGCCGTCCTATGCCCTAGCACAAGGAGTTTCTCCCACCGTCAAGCTCCAGCTGCCATCCCCATCTCCAACCACTGGATCGATGACTACTCTTGGTCAAGCTCACACTGCCAAAATCTTCTTCTACCTCATGTTGATGCTCACACTGATATCATCCTCTCTGATGAGGACGTGAGCAAAGGATCCACCATCCCCCTCTCCAAGCGCCTTCATCGACACCAAGAAGAAGTGCCACAGATCTCCTCAACCATGTGAGGATCATATCCAAGCACACCGTCGATTTCCCCCTTCTAATCTTCCCAAAATCGTTGCCATCCCATCTACAGATTGTCGTAGATCTCTAGACACATAACGTGTACTTTTCAGCATGTATTGTAGTTTCGGTCGAAGTTCTTCCTCAGCCACACACCATGTCCACCCTAGCACACAATGTGTAACCATTAGTCAGCACCAAAAATGGCCCCTTTCAAGAAAACCTACAACTGCAAGCACGGTGCCAGTTCCTCCCAAGCATCGACATATGTCTCAACTACTCAATTATGGGTCACGCCAGAAGTAGACCCAACGTACCAGTTCTTGATTGCAAGGAGGGTACTTCCGTCTTAGTTTGCTTACCAGCAGATGATGATGACTCTGGGCTTCAAGGATAAAGTGTTGATATTCTTGCAAGACTTGGGGTTAAGCTACATCTGTCTTATGGTATCAAACACTTACCCCCATATAGTCTATGAGTTTTTGATGACACTCACCACTGAGAAAGACCCACAGAAGAAGTTGGAGCCCTATGGTATTATTCATTTTAGGCTTTTGGGTCATGCTTTTAAGCTCACATTTAGGTGTTTTTATGAGTTGTTGGAGTGCCATTATGACAGCGTGATTAGTTACCTACCAGTTTTCACAGCGACGAGTTTTGGTTTGAGATATCTGATGAGGAACACCATGAGGCAATGCAAGCTAGAGCGTCTGCTATTCATAACCCTATCTTCCAATACATTCACCACCTTCTTAGTACCAGAGTGTTTTCCAAGAAGGAAACCCAAGGGGTTGTGGGAAAGCAAGATCTTTTCTTCTTATGGGGAATGACGTATGAGCACCAAATTAATGCGACTTATTACAATCTTACACGTTTCCTAGACATTAAGAAGGTCAAGAAGAGGGACGTCAGCAACATCATGTGTGGTGGTTTGATTACTCTGATTGCATAGAAGCTTGATGTTGATTTGATAGGTTTTGAGGCAACACCAGGTAAAAACCTAGTAGACCTCCTGTACCTTCTCTTTGCAGGGTTGCTTTTAAGAGTTGCCAATAGTGACACCAATTTTCGTTAATGCTTCAATGATGATCAGTACATGGACATTCCAGAACCTAAGCATATCACTTTGGAGAACAAGGACAACTGGAAAGTCGTACTGAACACTTATGAGAGGTAGAGGTAGCTCGAGCTGATGATGATACCGGGGCACCTCCTTCTGCTCCTTCTGCTTCACCACCTCCCTCCACCAGCACTCAGACTGAGTACTCCTGGGTGATTCCTGATGTCAGGCATCTGTATGGTTATGTGCAGTAGTGGTTTGATCACATCGATGGCCGCTTGGACCAGATGGGCACGCAGTATACTACGATGCATGACATGGTCCACCGCATGGATTCATGTCACATTTTATAGGGCCACTACTCCATCCTGCAGCCGTATTAGCCACCGCCACCTCAGCAGCCCGAGTCCATCCCGCAGCCCACGCTGATGGATGTTCTTGAAGATGATCTTATCATCCAGTTCTTTTCAACTGACCACGGGGGTGCTGGCCCCTCTTATTGATTTTATCCATGACAAGTATTTCGTTGTTACCTCTATGAGTTTGATTGATGCAGTGAGGACACTGTAGTTTTTGTTTTCATTTGCTTTTGTTTGTCATGTCAGTCTTTTATTTTAGTCTTTTATTTCATCCTATTTCATGTTATGTATTTCCCTTCATGGTAAGTTTAATATGAAATGAGGCTATTGCATTGGAATGAACTTTTGTACCTTGCATACTTGAACCATATTGTACCTTGTACTTCTTTTTGCCATATGAAAGAATTAGTAAAGAACATGCATGAATCAAATGGAAAATGAAATTCCCCATGTACATGATTTGGTTTGTAGTTATATCTTGAACTCTCAATTTTCACATCTTTGATTGCTAAATACATGTAACAGTCTCAAATTTTAGCGAATAAACTAACTCTAAAACACTATTTAGAATATGGGATACTCTTGCCAAACCCTTATTGCATATACAACCGATTTTCAGTGAAAAATTTGCAAAACAATGAATGGAATCATGTTAACTTAACTTTCTAGTTGACTCTCTTGTGTTGTGCAAAAATATCTTTTATCATTTTCTCACTTAACTCAATAAAAGACAGAAAATAGCCCACATATCATGCTAGCCTAGTGTGAGTCAGATCCAGCAACGATCGTTAGGTGGTATGAAAATCAAATGAGGGTAAAAATAACACCCCAACTGACACTCCACATGTGTGTAAGCCTAAATTAGCAGTCGAGTGCCGGAATCCCAAAAATCAAATTATCATGTCTTTTTGAGAAGAGAGCTCAACTGAGATTGTTAGAGTTAACTAAGATTTAATCATTTACATCCATAATAGCTAAAAAATTTGTGTTGTACATCCACTAGTTGTTTGGCTTGACTATCCAAATCCTATTTAGTGTTGTTTAGTTGATTGTTTCATTTAATTTGTGACCACCATTTCTGAACTAAAACTTCTCTATCTTGGATGTTTAAATTGAGATAATGATAGCTATGAAAATAAATCTAATGTACATGGTTGATTGAGTTTATTGCATATCTTCATTTCATTTAATCCATGCATGAGCTTGAATATTTCTTCATTTGTGTGGTTATGCTCTTTTTTTCTTGAGGACAAGCAACGGTTCAAGCTTAGGGGGATTTGTTGTGTGCTTTCCACATCAACTTTTCACATGTTTTCACACAAATTTAGTTTATTTTGTTCTCATTTAGCCTCTATTTATATCATTCTTTCCACCTTTTTTATTATTTTGCTTATCACATGATGTGTATTGTACGTATGCTTCAACATGATCAAATTGGAGATAGCCCAACTCAAATTCATCATTACCGTGACTTCTCCATGCCTTACAGACGTTCAAAACTTTAATTCTGTTGAAAAAGCTATGCACATCACGTCTTATTTAAGACACTGCATGCACATTTCCAGACGGCCTAATACTTCAAACGCTGAATAAAAGTATATGATGTGTCCAAAAAAGACACAACATGTACCTGGGAATTTAGAACCGAGTCTTGTCGTTCTGGTAACATACATGGTGTGTATTAATTCATACACGGCGTGTGCTTTAAACTCAGAACAACTGTAAGAGACAGGACACGGCGTGTCCATAGGAAGACACGCTGTGTGCCTGTCAGTTTCAGCAATTTTCAAATATGACTGCACTCATTTTTAAAGACAAGACCACTCTATGGAGAAGTTATCTTTGGTCATAATTCAAAACTCTTTTGTCCAAGAGCAAGGAGGGTGATTTTGGGGTGGAAGAAGGTGGTTTCTTGCAAAAGAACCCCCATTCTTCCTCTTTTCTTCTCCATTTTCTTCTCCGAAGGTGCAATAGAGCTTCTTCACTCCACAAAGCTTCTCGAGAGAGGAGTTTGTTCGATTTTGAGCAGATGTAGGAGTGGAATTCTATCCCCAAGCCGGAATTCTACTCTTCTTGGGTTACACCTTCGGTTCCCTTCGCTTTTCCTTCTCTAAATCATGTTGAGCTCTGAAATTTCTACACATTTTCTGTTGTACATCATCATGGATGAGTAGTTTTATTTTCTTGGACATGGAAGAGTAGCTCCCATATTGTATCATGTATGGAACATGAAAATTTATTACTAAATGGTATGCTGCTTGTTTTTCCACCTTGTGAGTACCAGTTTCTTCTTTTCTGCATGTATGGCTGGCCACCTTGTGTGTATGTTTTATGCTCTTTTTCTTGATCTGAGAAGATAGGTAGGAGAGTAAGGAGGTAATCTCTTGACAACTCCTTCTTTACCACAAGAGTGGAAAATATGGAGTTGAGGAGTAGGTTTGTGATCCAAAACGAAATTCATACATGGGAATGTTGAATTGAGTTAGGATCGTTGTACTTGCACCGAGAGGTGAAGTACAACATGCGACTCTCCTTTAAATCAAGTGCTTAGTTTGTTTAAATTTTGTTCTCCTATTTTATGCTATGATATGTGGGTGAAATCCTAAGTCCAAGATACTTCCATATCTGAATTTTTTTAGTAATCCTTTTTCTGTTTTGTTTAAATTCTGAAATTTTTTGATTAATCAACCAAATCACCTTTAAAATGGTCTAGATTATTGAACCGTAGCACTTCTACGTTTAATTGACTGCTAAAGCTCCTTGTGCTCAATCTTGACTATGACTACTTCCGTATACTTGTAGAAATTAGTTAATTGAGTAAATGATCTTTCTTAAGATTGAAACTCATTAGTGTAAAAAGCCAACACCTTCCCATCCATAGGGTTTATATATCTTAAATTTAATTATATGGACTATACTCTTAAATAGTTTCAGATGAAGTTGAGCATATTATCTGAGGCACATGGTCCCATATGCATAGTAAGGACATGATACACATATATTTTCATGGAATTGTAGAGATTCTTTGTGGATAAACATGGATAAGTATGTGCCACTTTTACATCGTTGTGCCTCACCTACTAATAGATCAATGAACAACACTCATGGTGCCATAAACATGGATAACTATGAGTCTAAGTGGAATGTTGAAACCCCTACAAATTTCATAGTGGAAATAGCAGAGGATCATGTCAAACCTTATGGTGGGGTTTCCAAAGACCTAGAAGGGGTATGGTTCCCTGTGGTTTGTGGAAAACTACCTAACTAAATAACATATCTTTTTCCTGAAAAGACAACAAAATATGTTTCATAGTTAGAATAGAGGTATGCATGGGACGTTGTCTATTTGCATGGACTGATATTAAGCATTGAAACTAACTAAACATCAAAAAACACATACCATTCACAAATATTAGGATAGATAGAATGTACCATCTAGTCATCACTGATAGGCATCTATAGTATCAACTTTTCCTAGTCTTATTATACCCTTACTTCCTTAAACAATCTCCATTTATCTTATAGATTTCCAAGTTTCACGTCTTTTAGGTTTTATTCACTCATTTCATGAATTTCATTTTAGGCATACTTCATTCACTCTTAGTTGTCATTTGGGAGTCTTCTAGAATGACACAGATAGATAAACTAAAATCTAAAAAATATAGGGATAAACATGCTTTCTCAAAACATTTCGTTGCACGCCTAGGCATTAGCACAATGTTCTCTTGTGTCAAAACCGATAACACCCATACAAGACAAATACATCATGTGCTCTTAGGAATACATCTTCTCATCATTTTCTGAGCAATTATGGACATTTGTGAAGCAATACATACTATAGCGTGACACCTGGGTGTGTGTGTTGATCCTTTTTTTTAGTTAAAAGAGACATTAGTCTCCCCCCTCCCTCAAACAAGTGCCAGAGCCCGGATGACCCAAGGGTTGGTAAATACAATGCGCAACAGGGGGATTCGAACCTAGGTCCCCCGGAAAGGACAAGCTAGAGCGAACCACCTGCACTACACTGGCCGGGTAAGTGTGTGTTGATCATTGGTTTAAGGTAACACATTCTTGATTCAACCATAGAGTATGTCCTTTCCAAGACATTTTATAACCTACATTTTTCCCAAAATGGTATGAAACCTAAAATAGAGTGGACAAAATTATGAGGGGCATTACCCAAAAGAGAGGTGGCATTTCTTAGGAGAATGGGGGCATAAAGAAAGGATTGAAGGCAACCAAGGGAGGCATAAGTTATTCCTTTTCATTAATATCATGCGTTTCGGTCTAAAAGAGGATCTTTGTGGTCAGATCCCAATAAATCTAGAGGAGGTTTTGGCCTACCAATAGGAGACTATGGTTTCTCTTCCCTATTTGATTCCTTTTTTTGGATATTATTCAATTTGTATCACGAAATCCACAATGTCCTTCTTATCCTTATTTATAATTTACAATGAGTGAGTAATACTTTGTTTCTTGGATGTGGGATACTATCCACCACATTCTTTTGTATAGAACAAGAATTTCTTTTCTCCCAAATGCATGCTGATATTTTGTGCATAGTGATTTTGTTTGTTTTTTCTTGTGTTATATCCTGATTAAACGTAACACACATTTCATGTTATTTTTTCATGTTGATATGATGTATTAGGTGTATGAAGAATTCATTTTCCCTTTTTGTTTAATAAAAAAGTGGTTGGATTATATAGAGAGAAATTTCTTGAGACATTATTCCCATCTTTGTGATAGATGTGACAAATAAGGCATTATGAGTAGTTGTTATCTTTTGAAGGGATAGTAGCACATATTGGCATACTCTTATGATGTAACTACATTTGATCTATTTATACTTTTTTTACATGATAACATGTGGTGTATAAAATGCTAGGTCCAGGACTCATTACTTGAAATTAATAATATTTTAAAATCTTTTTTTTTGTAGAATTTTGTGGATAATCTCTGAATAGTTACTTATTTATTTATCACAGAGTAAATCCCTTGAAAATTTACCTAGATTGTCAAATATTTATCTTGTTCCTAACAACAAAGGTTTCCTTTAGAGACAAAGTTAGCTACTTCAATTCTAAGATACTTGTGGGGGTGAAAAGTTGAGTCATAATTACAAATGCTACAATACATTTTTAGTGCATAGAAAGTTTTTAGTACCACTGTCGGGGTCTGGTTAGAGAAAGAACTCTAGAATTTAAAAGAACCTAGGTCATTCATTTTATGGAACAATATTCAATCATTATGTCATTTATTTAATAAAAAATGATCATTGTGTGCATTCTATCATGTTTCTATCAATAATTAAAGGGCTTGAGTAGTTGTTTCTCACACAAACCTTTTTGCAATTGATTTTTTTAGGAAGCATGTTATATAGTGCATCTACCATTTGTCCTATTATTAACAAGACATCAAAAGACTTATACCGCATCACTGGAGAGATGGCACTAAATTACATCCATCGGGATGAAGGGCAGTGACCAATTTTTGCATTTACCTCTTAGTTAGGAAAAAGAAGTGAGGAACTTTTTTGACACAATTGACACATTAGTAGAGAAGATGGATGTCATAACTCAAGAGGTTGGAGAAAATCTCAATACACTTGGGTGACACAACAATAATTGCATATTCATATAATGAAATTGTTGAGCATCATTGTTCGTATTTTGAAGCACAAATAATCTCAAGAGATGCAACCTTGTGTTGGTACAACACAATGGGAAGCTTTGTTACTAGAAACCACCATGGTATAACAATGGTAATAACCTCAGCCTCAACAATTTCCAACATAGCCCATTTTAAAGTCAAACTTGGAATATTTGTTGGAGTCTTGTCTCTACTCAAATAAAGTAGAATAAAGACTTCTAACAACAAGTAATAGAGATGAGGGATGTACTTATCCATGTTTCTAGCAAGCCTAAAAAGATTGTTATACACACTATGATGTTGGAAACTCATTCTTATATAAGATTATTAACTTATGAAAAGGTTAACTCCCATCTATAGGTAAGATGTGATGAAGATAGTAGGATTGTTATTCTTGGAATTGGAATCACCACGCCCAACCTTGTTCCATTACAATCATAATATCGTTGAGATCATTAAGTGCAAACCTAATTCCATGGAAAGTCATTCAAAAGACTCCAGTCAGGTAGAAAATAAAAATGATGAAATAAATACCATCGTATCATTCCCAAACAATTTGCCAAGTTCATGAAAATTTTAAAATTATTCACTTAAGTATGCCCTTTTGTTGATGTCATAGCTAAGACATGAAAAATTATTAAGAGATTTCTTTCTGCAAATTAATGCCAAATGAACCAAGTTGAAACAATCATGCTCTCTGAAGAGACCATTTCCATCATCCAAGACCATACACCTAAGTAGACGAGATACCTTAGAACATCAGTTTTCCTTCAAGAATAAATAGAATGACATTTAGTAAGGGTCTCATTAATCTTAATTCTAGTTTCAACATTATACCTCTTTCTCTTTCTCAGACACTATACATGGTGGGTTGAACCCAACAAATATTTCCATTCAAGTGACTGAATTCTCCATTAAACATCTTGACATTATTAATGAATATTTTCCAATACAAATCTAAATTTTTTCCATTCCAAGTGACTTTGCGGTTCTAGAGATGACCAAACCCATCAATCAAACAACAACATCTTGCAAATGTGAGATGTCTACAATATGTGTGTGAGTGGAAGATGACGAATTTAAGGAATCCAACAATTTGAGTATTCATGATGCGTTAAACTCACCAAGCTTGGTTAATCATCTTACCATGTTGATTGCATTGAAGTTCTCTAGGAAGATAAATGAGACCTAAATGAACTTCTAACATTATGAAACTTTTAGTGACGAAGACTAAGAATTTGAAGAGCTTGTCCTCAAGAGTATCATGAGTATGTTAGCCCAATAGCAGTCTAAAATCAAGAAGAAAAATAGAAAATCGCTTGCCAGTTAAAATGAACCTCCTTCCACTAGGGTTGATGTATGCTTTTCTTGGACCTAGCTCTTCTTACCCTATTATAGATAGATTTAATCTCACAAATGATCAAGTGAAAAAAATGAAAATGAACTAAAAAGTTGTTAGGAAGGTGTCTAGTCAGAAAATGGATGATCTCAAGGGCTGAAACATTCTGTGTGCATGCGTTGAATCCTTTTGTAGGAAAACATAAGCCTTTAATTGTATACAAAAGGAGATTGAACCCAAAAATTAAAGAAGTTGTAAATTTATTTATTTGTCTCATTACGGATGAAATTTTTTATTCTATATTCTACAACTTCTAGGTTAGTGTAGGGCATGTGATACCTAAGGAGGGAGGTACAACCATGATAAAGGGAATATAGGATGGACTAACATAAACTAGAAATACAGTGGCTATTGTTCATATATTATTTAAAATAAAATAATTCTAGTTAGTAGGAACAATTTGATATTCTTCTCATTTACTAAACGTTAGAAAGATAATATAAACATTCATATTTTTGAAACATTAGATGGCTTATCTGGTTCCTTTCAAATTCATGTCTACCCCCTGATCAATGAAAGACAACTTTTTCTTGATCCTAGGACATCGATGCTTATAGAAGAATGTTGTTTTGTTTTCATAAATCCCATATGATCTGTCAAAATATATGGCGTATACATTTTTTGTTTTTAAAAATTTATTATGGACGCTTTCTTTCATAATTTATATACATGGAATCTAATTCATGATTGTTTATCCAACTTTTTGATATTTTTGCAAATCTATTAATATCAAATTAGTTCACAACTAAGAGAAGTGGAATTTCATGATACATAATGCAATGGTTCTTGGGTACATAATTTTGGATTAAAGGAATGAGGTAGTCAAAGGAAATTTTAAAATAATTGAGAACATAAATGTCAATGATGTTCATCGATTTTTTGATCATGCGTGGTTTTAACATAGAGTTCTTAAGGATTTCTCTAAGATGGAAAATGACTATCAAACCTGTTGGTGAAGGATATGGATTTCAAGTCTCATAATGATTAAGTCAAAGGATTCAATATGCTAAATTATCTTGGTCATTGAAGGTTTCTTACAAAAGTGCATACTTACCAAAGCTTGTGCAACACATTCAATGGCCCAGCTAAGAAAGAGAGTGCCCCTCAAGTTGTATCAGGGGAGGATGCTTAGGAAAGAGTAAAAGACTTTGTCAATTGCATTTGGTTAAGGATTTCTCTAAGATGGAAAAATGACTATCGAACCTATTGGTGAAGGATATGGATTTCAAGTCTCACAATGATTGAGTGAAATGATTCAATATGTTGAATTAACTTGGTCATTGAAGGTTTCTTACAAAAGGGCATACTTACCAAAGCTTGTGCAACACATTCAATGGCCCAAATACATGCATTTAGGGTTAGCATGATATATTGAATTATTGCATCATTAAGCATCAATTATTAATCCCACTAGGGTATCAATCATCTAAGTATCTCAGGTCTCTAAATGGTTTAATCAATTGCACCTTCAATTACATGAGAAATCCAAAGGAATTGACCAATTGGACCTTCAATCACACTAGGTGATCAATTGGATTTATCAATTGAATCTTCAATTGCATTAGGCATCCACTTAGATTGTCCATATTGGATCTTCAATTGCTTAAGGTATTCAACTGGTTTAACCATATTGTACCTCAAAAGGATTGGATTACTTAGGCCCTAGAGATCCTAGTTCTCAGATTTCAATTGGTTGAAAACCACTTAAACAAAATACCCTTGAAATCGATTGGACAAGAAAGGTGTTGAAACCATTTGAACTTTGGGTCTCCAAATGGTTTGAGACTGTTTGGACCCAAACGGTCTAAGACTGTTTAGACCCAAATGGTCTTAAGACCGTTTGGACCCAAACGGGCTTAAGACCGTTTGGTCCAAGCCCTCTCAAAACTGAATGGACCAAAAAGTCCTTTCAACACTTACACACTTCATGATTTCAATGGATGAATCGATTATCAATTGAGTCCTTGATTTCTTCATCATTTGAACTAATGAATCAACCTTCAATTAGACCATAAATTAGGGTTTTGAACCCAATTGATCTAGGATTTCAACTCAAGGAACCTTCAATTAGGGCTTTGAATCGAGTACCCATCAATGATCAGCATTGTGGAATTGATTCAATTGAAACTAATGAATCATCATCAAATATTTGATATGACCTGACCTCAAATGGTCTTGAGGTCATTTTGATGACCTCCAAATGGTCTTGAGACCGTTTGCCACATCCTATCCTTGGAATTTGTGAAATTCCATTAGGGTTTAGATCAATGAATTGATCATCAAATCAGCCTTTAATTGTATTTCAATTTTGAATCTCTGGACCTTCAATTACTCATCCATACTTAACCCTAGACCTCCAAACGGTCTTAAGTGACCCCCAAACAGTCTTGAGATCGTTTGGGTGACCTCCAAATGGTCTTGATACCGTTTGGGTTAGTCAACCCAAAAATCTCAATTAATCAAATTGAAATTCAGCACTTAACCCGATTAGGGTTTGCTTAAATGATTAAACTTCAACTAATGATCCCTTTAGAATTAATCAATAAAATTTGATGGGTCATCAAACATAACCATTAGTATAAAAATTCCCAAACAGTAAACCTTGGTCAACTCTCCCAAACGGTTTGAAATCATTTAACTTCAAACAATTTGATGAAACTGTTTGCTTTCAAACGATTTTGGTTGAAACCGAATGAGCACTTGTTGAAACCGATTGGAAAGCCAATTTCTTGGTAAAAGTGTCCAAGATGATGTCATCATCATCTACCTTCGTCCCTGTAGTTCTTAGTACTTCTGAGTTTATGGAATTACCAATTTTAACAAGCAATTAATCAGGAAGATGAAGGAATCAACGAAATTGCAAGATAAATAGTTGAATAACAATGTAAAGGGGTTCAAGTTATATAACCCACCTCCAATTGACCTTCAAAGCTCCAAGATCACGTCAACAATGGTGAAGGAATCTTTCTTAATTCAGGGGGTTCGTTCCTCAAAATTTTGAGTGAAAAGGATTGGTTAGAATGGAAGATTGATGGAAGAAAAGAAGGAATCAATGCTTGATTTGTGATTTCCACCATGAAATCAAGATGAAAGAAGGTAAAGAAGCTTACCAACCGGTTTGGGGTCGTCCTCCTTATGATACTAAGCTCCCAAGGTCGTTTTGTAAGCAAAGGGTGGAAGTGAAGTTGAAATTCCCTTTTTACTCTATGGATAAATGAGCTTATATGCAATTTTTATTAAAAAATTCAATTAGGAGAGAATGTAGGAATTATCCTCTCAAATTCTTTGCCACTTTCCCACTCTCCTTCCTTAGGAATGAGGCTATCATACTTGCCTCTTATTCCTCTCAATTATCCACAAAATAAAGGAAAACCAATTAAGCACCTTAACCCTTATTATATATATATATTTTGGAGAATACCCAGAGGTTACAAGTTACAGACTGACTAACTGATGAATAAAAAGGCTGCTGAAAATTTGGAGATCCTCATAGTAAGATTGTTGGAGAGGGGGCGGGCAGAGATCCCACGAACATGAAGTATCTGGTTGCTTGAGGCATTGCTTGGCCAGCCAATCTGCAAGTTTGTTTTGATTCCTGCGAAGGAACTCCACATTAAAGTGAGGAATGTCTTCACAGAGAAGATGGATAGCCTTAGTGAGGAGTTCATATTTCGGAGGAGGGGTAGCTAACTTCTAGATCCAAGTCATTGTGTTCCAGGAGTCTGTGATTATGATGCCTGAGCTGAGTGCTTTATCGCCCGCAAATAGCAACGCCTCTCTAATTGCCATGAGTTCTCCTCTAGTCGGATCTGTGCCTGTTGAGCGTCTGGCTTGAGCGTGTATCCAGGAGCCCTGGTAATCCCTAACAATCAAACTGGTAGCTCGATTGCCCTCTGCCTCGCTAGTAGCAGTATCTACATGAATAATGGATGAGCTTGGTGAAACGTGGAATCTTGTGGCACTCGGGGGTGGCACCGAGACATGTATCGGTCGCGGTTGGAAGGCACGAACAGCAGTGTGAGTCGATGAGTTGCAGTGGGTGATTATTACTGAAGGCGGTAAAGCTTTGTGCTCAAATACGTGCAAATTGCGATTCTTCCACAACCACCAACAGGCCGTGGCGAAGCAAATGTCCCAGTTGGGTATCTTGCTTAAAGTCTTCAAGTTGTAGGAAAGCCAGGCTGGGGTAGAGTTGAGGGTGAATAAATCTCCAGCTTCTGAAGGAACCAAACGATTCTAGACTGCCATCGCCGGCAGACAATCATGGATTGCATGGAGGATAGTTTCAAGTGGACCCTGGCATCTGGAACAGGCAGTATCTTGGGTCAACTTGCGTCTAACCCTTAACTCATTAGTGAGGAGACTGTCCCGCTGAATTAACCAAAGGGTAGTTTTGATGCGCTGCTGGATCTTCAACCCCCAGATGGTGCTATACCACTCTGTATTGGCTGAATCTGTGGAATGCGTGAGGATCTTATAAGCTGAGTTCGAAGAGAAAACGCCATCCATGGAGGGAATCCAAATCCTCCTGTCCTCGCCAAAGGATGGCCGCAGAGGAGGCATGAGAGTAATAGCCAGTGTCGAGGGGTCAGTGAACCAGTAATCTAAGAAACTCGTATCCCATCTTCCTGAGTCGGTAACGAGGCAAGACACTGTCATGTCTAATAAATCTTCAGGGATCGTATGATTGGGTTTCAGGGTAGGAGCCACGCCATCTCCAACCCATAGATCGGACCATACATTAGTATTGAGACCAGAGATGGCCGTCATCGTAGAATTAGACAGGATAAGAGGCATGAGTGATTTGATCCCCCTCCAGGTATGGGAACCATAAGGAGATGTCGGGCTTTGCCTGCCGTATTTAGCAGACATAAGTTGAATCCAGGGTGTTTGACCTTGCTTGACATTGTCCCAAGCAAGCTTTTCTAGAAGGGATTTATTGAAGGTAGCTGCCTCTCTTACTCCCAGACCTCCTTTGTTTAGAGGTTTGGTAATGTGTCTCCAGGCCACTAGATTCAATTTCTTCGAATTTTGTGTGCCACTCCAGATGAAGTTTCAGGTAAGTTGGTTGATTCTGTCCGTAGTAGATGCTGGTAAGAGAGAGGATTGCATCGTGTAGCAAGATTGGGAGGAAAGAACAGATTTTGCCAGAGTGACCCTTCCTGCCAGAGATAGAAATCTATTTTGCCAACAGTTAATCTGTGTGCAGATCCTGTCCACCAGATATTGGTAATGATTTTTGCTTTTCCTCTTGTGGATGATTGGGATGCCAAGGTGACGGCCCAGGTTAGAAGTTTCTTGAATGTTTAAATCTCTGCACACTTCTGCGCGCTGGTGTCTAGGTGTGTTTGAAGAGAAGAACACCGATGATTTTTCATTAGAGAGAAACTGTCCTGATGCTTGGCTGAAGCGCGTGAGACATCTGGTAACGGTAGTCGCTTGGCGCACTGAAGCTTCCCCGAAGAGGATAATATCATCCGCAAAGCAAACGTGGGAGAAGGCCAGCTTTTGCCTTGTCAAACGGACGGGTTTCTAATGACCTAAAGAGACTTCTTCTTCGATCAATTGACTAAAACGTTCCAAGCAAAGTACAAAGATGTAAGGGGAGAGGGGATCCCCTTGCTTCACCCCGCAGGATGGCAGAAAGGAGCCTATGTTCTCCCCATTCCAGAGTATGGAGGTCGTCCCAGAAGTGATTATATGCATGATAATGTGGATAAGATTACTTGGTAAATGACATTTGGAGAGGGTGTCGGCGATGAAAGGCCAACTGAGTTTATCAAACGCTTTCATGAGGTCAAGCTTAATAGCACAGTAGTGTTGACGGTAGTGCTTGGATTCCAGTGAGTGAATAATCTCTTGGACGAGGACGATATTGTCTCCAATCTTGGGTCCTGGTACGAAGCTGGACTGATGAGGAGAAATTCAAGAAGGAAGATAAGGCTTCAATCTATTGGCAATAACCTTGGACAAGAGCTTGGAGCAGACATTGTTTAAGGAGATTGGCCGCAGTTGGGAGCATGACTCCGGTTGCGGCACCTTCGGGATGAGAATCAAGGTCGAGTCGGTGCAGCCTTTCTCGATAGGATTCCCAGCAAAGGGTTCTTGAATGAGGTTACAAATCTGCTGTTGAAGAATGAGCCAGTTCTTTTGGATGAAGGACACACCTATACCATCCGGGCCAGGTGCCTTCAAAGGTGGCATGGATTCAAGAGTTTTTAGTATTTCTGAGCTGGTCGGAGCCAACGCAAGGGCTTCCTTCGCCTCCTCGCTGAGTGGGGCAAAACTCCCAATGAAGGTTTCACTCGAACGATGACGCATCTCAGGAGACGAGTCTTGGTAGACGCTGGAGAAGAAGGAAAGAATGAGATTGTTTAGATCATCGCCTTCATCTATCTAGGATCCGTTGGAATCCTTTAAGCGTGTGATTTTGTTTTTGCTCCTTCTAGCCTTGACAATCGAGTGGAAATATTTAGTGTTGTTGTCGCCTAGTTTCACCCAAGTACAGCGTGCCTTCTGTTGCCAATCGAGCTCCTCCCTCCTGAGGATTTCATCTAATTTACATTGTAAATCGATTGTGTCTCTAGCTAGATTGTGATCGAAGTTGAGCGCTAGTTGTAATTGATTCCAACGTATGGAGTTTCCCAGTTGATCTTTAGCTCTCCGATCCTCCTTCTTCTTCTTTGCTGCCCAGGACGCTGCTGCTTTGAGGAAGCTTGAGCCCGCTTGTCCAAAGGAGGACGCGGGATCCCAGTTGTTCTGAAGGAAAGTATTGAAGCCTTCCATCTCATTCCAGCTGGCTGCTGTCCCATGGAAAGGCCTATGCTTAGGATTTGAGTCCATAGAAGTGACCAGAAGGGGGGAGTGATCGGAGTTGTTCCGCTCAAGCACCATGACAGGGGTTGAGATCGCAAGGTCGAGCCAAGGTCCGTTACCAAGCACTCTATCAAGCTTCTCATGGAGTAAGCCTCTTCTGAAAGTGGTACAAGGTCCATTGGTACTAAGATTGTGAAGATTGCAAGCCGCCGCTGCATCTATGAAGTCGTGGCTGTTCGCCTTATCGAAGGACCCACTGCCAAATTTTTCGGATTGGTACATGACTACGTTAAAATCACCCAACACAACCCAAGGCAAGGTGATTGTGGTAGCCATCGAGTTTAGGTGATGCCAAAGAAATTTTCTGCTCCCTCTCGTCGTTCCCCCATACACAAAGGTGCATAGGAAGCTGTTGTCTAATTTACAGTGAATGAATTGCTTGTGTGAAAGGAGGACTTCAAGTTGAATGTTTGCTTTCCAGAGAACCCAAATCCCACCAGAGAAGCCAATTGCATCAACCCTGTGTGATTGTGGAAATCCCATCTTCTTGATGATATGGATGGCTCTGTCTCCGCTGCAGCGGGGCTCGAAGATCCCCACAATTGAAACATGATATCTGTTGACTAAATTCTTCAAGTTGTTCTGGGTATCTTCGTCACAGATACCCTAAACGTTCCAACTCATGATCTTCATCGATTACCTTCTTCAATAGTGGAAGCGCCCATCTCTTGCGCTTCCTTCTCCAGGTCCTGGAGATGTGACTGTTTCCCTCTCTTCCTTGTAGATGCTCATCCAGGGTCCCCAGCATGGACAACCTTCCTGTTTCTGAGGTGAATGCCTGTGGAAGATTTGGAAGGGCTTCTGTATTTCACGTAAGTCATGCTTTGATCTCCCATGTTGAACGGAGCAGAGACAAAGGGGTGAGGAGAAGAGGTCCTACCTTCAAGGACCACATCGCTTGAAGGCCTTGCGGCAGTGTGATCTGAATTGGAGTTGGGGATCGATGGAGGCTTGGGGGTCTGGGCATTCTTGACCCCAGATGATTGGAGGACCTGGGGTGGAGTAGATTCGCTCTCGGGTCTGAACTGTTTGTTGTTCTTTTTTCTTTGGTTCCAGTCTATGCCTCTACCACCAATTATCCTTTCCGCGACCTTGTCAGCGTCAATGATCTCCTGGACCTCCTCGTTCTCCTCCTGATATTTCTCAAGCGTAGTGAATCTGTTATGGCCTCGTGCTGTCTTCTGGTGGGCGGGTGTGGTTTGTTGTTTCCTCGTCTTCCGGAGTACTGGCTTGGCATGAATGTCTTCTTAGAATCCGGACATGCGCTTCTGTGTTTGGACAGGGATGAGGGAACCTGCTTCTACACTCGCCCGTCTTGCGGCATTCTCGTCGTCCATTCTCTTTTGGCAGTCCTTTTCGATATGTCCTGCTCTTCCACAATGGAGACAGATGTATGGGATGTTCTCGTATTCCACCTTGTATCTAAGTCCGTCCACCCAGATTACCGGAACCAGCGGTTCAGCCATATCGAGTTCAACAGCCATACGAGCGAAGCGACCTCTACGTTGGAGCATCGTATTTGTGTCAACTTTGATTGTCTTCCCTATACGGTTGACTATTTCGCGAAGGAGAACTTCCTGATACAGATGAATTGGCAGATTGGGTATACGGACCCAGGCTACGATGCTCGGTGGGGAGGCTCTATCCGGGGAAAACGCCGGCGAACAACGTTGAACGGTTAAGTATGAGCCAAAGATGGGCCATGGTCCTCCTGCCAGGGCATTGATGTAATCGTCCTCGGCTTGCAGTTGAACTATGTAGTAGTCGTTAGCTATGTCAATCAGATTGAATCCTCCCACCGGTTTCCACATTGCTTTGATTCTGTCCCGAAGAGTCAGGTATCCAATCTCGCGAGCGAGAAGCTTGACAATTACTGTGTATTGCCACGGTTTCAGAAGATCGTCCAGGGCTTCCTGTCGGAGACGGAACGCTGGAAAACCCTGTTCTGCAGAAATCTCAATATCGGAAGGGAGTAGGTTGATTCCGCTCTCGTCTGCGTCAATCCGGATGAAGTTGTAAGGGTTGTCCCTGGAACTCTGGCTCACCGTCTCCTTGTAGGAAAGCCTAACGTTTCCCTGGGTGGAAGTATTCTGCGCATTCTGCCCCGCTAAAGGAGGGAAGAGGTCGGTTTCGCCTTGATTTTCTATGTCCATGGACGTAGCCCCTGCGGTCTGAGAAGCGTTCGCAGCGTGCCCCGAGGGCTTCTGGTCGTAAGAGGAGAAGTTGAGGGATAAACCAGTCGATCCTAACGCCATTGAGTTGGGAGAGCGGGGATAGGGATCACCGTCACCTTCGTCTTCGAGAATCCGCCGGTCGCGAGGGAGATCGCTGCCACCTGCAGCGGGAACCCTAGCCGCCATCTCAACCCGTGTCTTTTCAATTTGAAACAATACCAAAACTCTTAACCCTTATTATATTAATATCCTAAAGTTAGTGGATTTTTCTTTTTCTTATAATAATGTTAGTGGAGTTTCACCTCCTTAGGATATTTTCGTGCCTTTGAAAGCCACAAGGACTTACGCACATATAGAAACTCAACCATTATGGTTTTGGTTGAAGGGAAATATAATTAATATATTTATTTTTGCATTAATTGAATTAGGATTTCAATTATGCTTAAATCTTGATTATTTTAATATCAAGATTCTCTCTCCTTCAAAGTACCTCAAATGAGATGTCCTTCTCATTTTCATGCCTCTACAAGATGCCAAGAATTACTAGGAACCTTATTGAAGTGGAAATTTGCATATTAAACCCTAGGTTTTGGGTAAATTGCACATTACCCCAAACTAGGTTTTAATGCATAAACATTGCTTTATCAGCTCTTTCTTGGAACTCAGGCTACCACAAGCCATACCTCTATATCATATTCATTCTCATAATGCTTCAACACATGATGACCATATTATCATGTAACATTTTCAAATTAACCCCTCAACTTGGGTAAATTGCACTTTAGTCCACAACAATCAAAACATTGTTTTCAACATTATTCAAAAAGGACTAAAATTGAAATATAAGTTCCTCTTGAGACTTAATTACTTTTCAAGAGATAAGAGAAAGCATCTAATCAAATTTATTAATCAAAACATCTAGGGTTAAAGAATAACCCAGGTCAGGGATGTTACATGATATCTCATTGTTTGCTGAGAGGTCGCCACTCAAATGTTGAAGCTCGTCATTGATGTTGTTAGTGATTGATGCCATTGACAATGTCGAGGAGGAGTGAATATGGATGCTTGACCTTGTTTTTTTATCATCAGAAGGAAGATTTTAGAGCTACCCAGTCATACTCTTCAACCCTTATATAATGACAAAGAAGAGATGTTAGGATACACAAAAAGTTGGGGGTTACAATCCATGCATGCGTTCTACCTTTTCCAGAGGGATTACACGTTCACTTCCTTAAAAGTCCCAATCAAGATTTTATGACAGTGAATATTGATGATGGGAGTGAGATAAAAGTGGCTACTATTTCAAGAAATAACACTTCTCATAAAAAATAAATACATATTTATCGGAGAGAAGGAAATAAAATTTGTTATAAAAAATAAAAAAGAACAATTACATATTGGTCCACGTAGCCCACTCTCTTGTGTTTTTATCGTTTCACAAGATCACGAGATCTCTTATTGTCAAATGTGTGATTGGCCTGAGTGTTTTGATGGATAGATGGAATTTGTTATCATAAGCTTGTAGGCCACGACATCTATTCATCAATCAGATTGGGTTGTGAAGGACATGGTACTCTCCCTATCCTTCTTTCCTCTCTCTCTCTCTCTTTAAAGAAATTTTATAAAAATAAAATAGGATTTAAAAATAAAACAAAAAATAAAATGAAAAGGAATAAAAAGGGTTGGCCTGCCTCCCAGCAAGTGTCCTGGTTTAACATCGCGGACCTAACCAATTATAATGTTACTCACATCAAAAATGTGAGTAGGGTTTCTGAATCCTTGTCCTTTGAATATGTGGGCCCACAATTAGGGTCTGATGATACACATACCATTTTCATCGGTGAGTCCTTATTACCATGGTTGGTTCCTTGGGGTCTATTTGTTTTGGTTTCAGATTACCTTCTGCCTTGAAATTTTCAATCGAATTAAACACCTTCTTAAGATATTTGAGGACCCGGTATTCAATTGTCTTCTTTCCCTGTCGTAGGGTAAGTTTTCTGACTTCAACATCCACTAAGGCTCTCACACTAGCTAAGAATGGTCTCCCAAAAATGAGTGGGAAATGATTGTCCTCATTGATATGCATAACAATGAAATCACATGGGCCATAGATGTCATATCCTAGATTCACCGAGACGTCTTCAATTATTCTCAAGGGCTTTGTAATGGATGCATCATTCAACTGAACGATCATAACTATCACTAGGAGGTCGGTGAATCCTTGGTGATGACATAAAGTTTAAGGCATGATGGATATGCTTGAGCCTAAGTTGGCTAGTCCCTTACAACATGTGTGTCTCCTTGTAAACAATCTATCCAAAAAGATCCTAGATCCTTTTGCTTTTGAGGTAGCTAGTTTTGTATTACACTGGAGGTCATTTGCGCTAGCTTCACAATCTTAGATTTTTTGTTGAACTCTTTTCAAACAAATGTGCCTTGAGATATTTACACCAGATTGGCATTTTAGTTAGCATATCGAGGAACGGTATGTTACCATGTAGTTTCTTCATAATGTCTCTAAATTTCATGAATCGATCATCTAGCTTGGTCTGCTTGAGATGTCTTGCAAATGGTACAAATTATACACAGTCGCTTCATGTTCCATTGGTGATCCAGGCTTGACTGTCAGTGTTGCTAGTTAAATTCTTATTGGTGCTTGGCTGGATCAATGTCACAATTCTAAACTACTACTAGATTGACCACTGGATGGTTGTTCTGGCAGCTTAGGGCCTCGAGAGAGTTTCGTCTATACTGGGAGGAGTGGAGGCAGGAGTGGAGGTAGGAGTAGAGGTCAGTAGTGTGGAATACACATTTCTTGACCTAGTATTCATGGCTTTTGACTGCTCCTACTTCTTGAAATGCTTGGGATTGTTTTTAGGTTGACCAATAATTGTGCCCACTGGGGGTTGTTGACTAGCTACCAAACAGGTGATCTGAGACTCCAACACCTTTTAACTGGTTGTCGCATTGGCTAATTGAGTTTGGTATGACACCATCATCTCCTAAAGTATCTTCATTGGGTCTTGCATTCGAGCTGCCTATATTTGTAGCGGTCGGGCCTAATTTGGATTATGACACTACTGTCGCTACTGATAGTTTCAGCTAGGAAAGCCAAATCTAAAATTGTCCTGATCGTGTGGGCCAGAGTAGCTTGATGGTTCTCTAGCCTGAGTAGGTGATGTCAAGGTCTGATTTGGACTCTCAACTTTAATGGGGTTCCCGTATTGGAAACCAAGATGACTACAAGCTTGGTTCTATTTATAGTACTCTTACCCTAGAATATTCTGGGTCGAGTTCACAACCTCATCTTGGGTAACTATATACTATCGCTCAACCTGGTTCTCATGAAATGTAGCATACAATTGTTGAAAATGGACCGTGTTGTGATCTACTACATGGAAGAAGTTTCAAGAAGGTTCAATGATTTGCACTTGAGGCATCTAGGTCTTATTTTCATATGTGTTGAAGGATTTTTCAAGATTATCCCGCTTGACAGAAAGGGCTTTCAGAATTTTGGAAATAGATTTGGTTTCTAAATGATCCTTCATTACGACTGCTTGAAGAACGCTCTTGCTCAAGGGTTTGGTCCAGTGAGTTTGATTCTCAGTTGCAAGATCGACTATCTTTAGCGTGTTGTCGAAGCTCTACCGCATGAAGTTTCCCTTAGAGGAAGAGTCACAGAACCTCTTTGTCTTGTTGTCTACCCCCGGTAGAAAAAAATTGATGGTTTGATTCTCAGGGATGCCATGGTGTGGGAATTTTGTTTAGGAGTTCACTGAATCATTCCCATGCTTCATATATGAATTCTTCAGGTACTTGATGAAATCTTGTGATCTATAATCTAATCAAATATGTCATCAAGGGGGGTAGAATTTCTCTAGAAACTTCTTTTCTAGGGCCTCCCATGTAGTTATTAGATCCCCTTGAAGAGTACTATAAAACACTCTAGCGTTGTTGATCAGGGAATAGTTAAATAGTTGCAGTTGCATGGCGTCGTTAGTTGTGCTAGATGGCTTCATTATTGAGAAAAGGTTGATGAAATTGAGAAGATTTTCCCGAGAGTCATATCCAATCCTCCTTGTAAAGGCAGAGTTTTGCATTAGGCTAACTCACTGGGCACTATCTCGATTGGGTCACCTAGAGGTTGGACTAGATGAGTTAAGTTAGTGCCTTTAGGGATAGAGAAAGCATGTAATTATTGGCACGTTTCGTGGCTTGGGTGGCTGCTAAGTTGGTCTTAAAATCTAATTCCTCCTGCTCCCTATCTTATGTAGAGAGTAATTCTCATTGGGAAGAAATAGATGCTTCAATTGGCACTTGGATTGCTTCTTCTATAGCTACTGTGTCTGCCATGGCTTTTCTCCTTACAAAGTTTTTTGAGAGTTCTCTCAATTTCAAAATCAAAATTCAATCCTGAGTCAAAGCTTTTGGATATTTGCATGTTCTAGGAGTACGTGAAAAGAGGCAGAGTGATGGTGAGTTGATGTGTTTCTAGAAGATTTTCAATAATATCAAGAAAAAAAAGGAAAATCCCTAATTATAATTATATTTTCGAAAATATCCAACTACCATTGTCCCAGGAAACACCACCAATTTTTGATGGGTGTCCAAATGTCGCACCAAGAAAAAACCCTAAAAGAATAACTGCTAGGTTTAACCAAAAGCACTACACTAATTCCCCACTCCACATGAGTGGAATCCTATTGATGTATACTTTAGGATCGAACCCATCAGACAAACTTTTAAAGCAGTTATATACATTTCAAAGTTTTAATAGTAATATTTCACACCAAGAAGTTGATTGATTGATTAAATTAAATGGTTTCCAGTAGCAACAAAGATTAAGTAGTAAATAAATGATAATATAGAGGACCAGGGCATGGGGTTTCTCTACCTATGCCTATGAAATTATCCTAACAAGATCAAGCTCTTGAATATCAGTTGTTTAATAGAGGCTTAGAGGTTGCACCCTCACGAGATACATGACGTCACTTGGCCTAAACTCCCTTGAAACCGACCATCCTCGACACCAAAGTTCCCAATTTGTTCCAACTAGACTCCCTCACTTATGACCAACCATATACAGTAAGTTAGCAGATTGTAGCTCAATCACCTCGCTATCACTTTTTGACATGTTAGGGGGTTAAAAAGATCGTTCTAGTTTTCTAATCATGCTCATAGAAACCTACATATCCATGACTATAACATATATGCAAAGAAAGTCATCAATTTGCAAGGCAAAGAACTAAGAATAATGATAGTTTAATTAGCAATAATATTGGCAATTTCAGATACAAGCTATGATAAAAATACATGCTACTGGGGCTAGTCTTAATTCCCCAGTATGAATTTCTACTCGCTTATGGTGAGAGACAATAGTGGAAATATATAAAGAACAATGTAGGGCCCATGGTTCCTGGTGCCGGAAGACCAATCTCTCCATTATGGCTGCCACCTCTTCATTCCTTGCTAGAGTTTTTGTTGCGCAATGTGGATTCGAATAACTGAGTAGAGACCCTATAGAATGGATGATAAGGGCTCCCTTATATAGATGCATGCCTCATTATCAAAACCCTAATGACGAATAATTTTGGTTGAAGGCAACTAATTGCATTGATTGTACTTCGTCCAATAGGAGACTTGTGTTGGTTAGTCAATTTAGACCTAGTGTCTGGTTCTCTGGCGGATCAACTTGGACTGAATCAGAGTGGACTGGATGATGGGAGAGGGCATCAAAATGGAAGAATCTAGAAGACTTCAGGTAGAGACTGACTCGAGTGGGGTGAATGTGAAGCCAATAGCTTGACTAGGTGGTTGGAAGGTGAATAATGGAAGGCTTCAGGGGCCTTCCTTCCCTTGAGGTGTAGTATCATGAGGGATTGATTGTCCATCTGGGCATTGTCTTACATTTTGAGTGGTTCTGTATAAAATATATATAGTGCATTAAAGTTCAGAAAAGAGAATATAATTGCATTTAAGTGAATTTAAAGCTAAAAATAGGAAATAGAAACACAACATCCCTTCAAAAAAGAGTGAAATTGTATGCAAAGATGAGTGAAAATATACTCATTAGTCACCCTTCAAGCATCTTCTTTGTATATTTCTAGGGTGAAGGATAAGAGTCCACGTGAAGCTAAAATGTCTTACTATAGTATCATTGAAGACATATGGGAGTTTGACTACATAGATTTTAGAGTTCTCTTATTTAGGTGTAGTTTGGTTGATAATAAGAAAGGAGTTGTAGAGGATTAATTGGGTTTACATCATTGAATTTTGAAAAGATTGCCGAGAAGGGTGAACCATTCATAATGGCATTATAGGAAAAGCAAGTATTCTATATCGATGATCCTACAAATGAAAATTAGTACATCGTTCTTCATGGGAAAAGGTAGGTCATTGCAAATGCTATAGATGAAAAAGAGTATTATGACAAGTATGATGAGTCCATCCCATTCTCAGTTGTCTTTCCAAGTGTAAATTTTGAAGCTAACTGTAACATCCCTGACTTGGGTTATACCTTAACCCTAGGTGTTTTAATTGAGAAAGATGATTAAATGTTTAATATCATCTTGTGAAAAGTAATTAGGCCTCAAGAGGAACTTATTTGCAATTTTAGTCCTTTTTGAACATTGTTGAAATCAATGTTTGCTTGTTTTGGACTAAAGTGCAAATTACTTAAGTTAAGGGGTTTAAGTGCAAATTGTGCATGATAATATGTTCCTCATGTGTTGAAGCATCATGATAGTGAAAATGATGCTGAGGTATGGCTTATGGTAGCCTGAATACCAAG
Organism: Alisma plantago-aquatica; assembly: GCA_963693085.1. Classification (NCBI taxonomy): domain Eukaryota; kingdom Viridiplantae; phylum Streptophyta; class Magnoliopsida; order Alismatales; family Alismataceae; genus Alisma; species Alisma plantago-aquatica. The sequence goes on along the minus strand of OY856412.1, from coordinate 1,273,889,918 downwards.
AAAGAGTTGATAAAACAATGTATGTGCATGAAAACCTAGTTTTGGTGCAATGTGCAATTTACCCAAAACCTAGGGTGCAATATGTAATTTACCACTTCAATAAGGTCCCTAATGTTTATTGGAATCATGTAGAGAAAATAAAACGAGAGGGGCACCTCATTTGAATTAAGTTGGAGGAGAGAGAATCTTGATATTAAAATAATCAAGATTTAATCCTAATTGAAACCCTAATTCGATTTAGGGAAAAAATAAATGTATTAATTAAAGTGCCTTCAACCAAAATTATAATGGTTGGATTCAGATGTGTGTGGACATTCTTGAGCCTTTCAAGGACCACGAAAATATCCAAGGGAATGGATAACTCGCTCACAATTTTATAAGAAAAAGAAATATCCACTCACATATGGATATTAATATAATATGATTTGAGGTGCTTAATTTGCTTTTCTTTAAATCAAGGATAATTGAGAGGAATATGAGTCAAAAAAGATCAAATTGGACCCAAGGATGTTGAGGGGGAAGAGGCGGCCATATTTTTTGGATTAATTGGATTTTTATAAAGCATATTCTCTCTCATTGAATTTTTATAAAAAGACCTTTTATAAGCCAAATGGAAGGCTTTTTCGACCCCACTTCTTCTCCTTGCTTGGGAAACGACCAAGGGAGCTTGGGAGGGTCAGGAGGACGACCCCCAACCTGTTGGTAAGGTTCTGGATCCATTTCACCTTGATTCCATGGTGGAAATCGAAAATAAATTATGGATTTCTTCCTATTTCGATCTCCCCTTCAATTCTAACCATTCCTTTTCACTCAAACCTTGAGGACGAGCCTTGGAATGGTGAAAGGAGTTGCATACACCATTTTTTCCGTGAGCTTGGAGCTTGGAAGCTCAAATTGGAGGTGGGTTTTATAACTTGAACCCCTTTACATTGTTATTCAACCATTAATCTTGCAATTTCATTGATTCCTTCATTATCTTGATTAATTGCTGGTTGAAATTGATTAATTCATGAAATCAGAAGTTTCTAGAACTTTAGGGATGAAGTTAGATGAATATGACATCATCTTGGATACTTTTCCCAAAGAATCTTGTTCCAATTGGTTTCAACATGTTTGCTCATGCGGTTTCACCAAACCGTTTGAGAGCAAACGGTTTGAAACCGTTTGGGAGCAAACGATTTCAAAACCATTTGAGAGAGTTGAAAAAGGGTTGACCATTTGAATTCCTATTCCTAATTATGTTGGTTGATAACCCACCAAATTTTATGGATTAATTCCCAAGGAATTATGAGTTGAAGGCTAATCAATTGGGAATACCCTAATTGAAATTAGTGCTGAAATTACAATGACTTGATTTGAGATTTTGGGTTGATTAGCCCAAACGGTTTCAAAACCATTTGGGGATCACCCAAGACCGTTTGGAGGTATGGGGTTAAGTATAGTTGACTAAGTGAAGGTCCAAAGGTATCAAATCACTTTGCAATTAAGTGTTTATTTGATGATCAACTCAATGGCTCAAACCCTAATGATTTTTCACAAGAATCCAAGGGTTGGATGAGCCAAATGGTCTCAAGACTGTTTGGAGGTCACCCAAGACCATTTGGAGGTCTAGGGTTGAGTATGGTTAAGCAATTGAAGATCCAAAGATACTAAGTTGAAGTGTAATCAAGTGCTGATTTGGTGATCAATCCAATGATCCAAACCTTAATTTGTTGACTTGGATTTTGATGATATGATGGGCAAACGGTCTCAAGACCATTTGGTGGTAATCCAAATGACCTCAACACTATTTGGGGTCAGGTAATGTTAAATTTGGATGATGGTTCAATGGGTTCAAAGTAACTAATCTTACATTGATTAGTGTTGAAGGATCATCGATTCCAAACCCTAATTCAATTGATTCAAATCTTAATTGATGACTAATTGAGGGTCAATTCATGGTCAAATCAGTTGAAGGTTGACCTATTAAACTCAATTGAAGTATGAGTATAGGTCCAATTGATGATTTGTTCCATGTATTCAATGATTGAAGGAATCAACATTGGAAACCCTAATTCAATTGGATACCTTATGTAATGGAGGTCCAATGTGATTGAATCTCTTGAGAATTAAGATGATGAATGATCCATTGATCCAATGATGATTAGTAATGATAATCAATGAAGGCACAAAGGTTGAAACCCTAATAGTACCTAAGTTATTAGTGCCAATTAAGGGATGAATCCCTAATTGCTTATAGGATCAATGACTTGGTACCTATGTTAATCATAGTTGTATGAACTCGATTGAAGGGTTGATATGACCTAATCAAGTTGAGAAGTTGATAGCATGAATTCATGCATGAATATGATTCATGTGGTTATTACGGGTTATGATCCTTAAGTAAATAGATCATGAAACCCTAATCATGAACATAAACCCTAATTGACAGGGTTATTGAACTCTAACCCTAGTTGAGGGTGATTCCATGAGAAACCCTAGTTGAGGGTGATTCCATGAGAAACCCTGATTAAGAATTAACACCACATGATGTTCTAATACTATGTTGTGATGAGAGGCCCTAAGAAGGGTGAAGGTATATGAGACTCTAATGTGAAGTCATAATGCATAAAGCCCTAATCCTGGGCAATATGAAAATGAATCATAATCCTAATTTGAAGTAAGGATATAAAGAAACCCTAATGATGAGATAGGAGGAATGGCCTTATAAAGGTGAAATATTTCATGTGGTTGATTATATGTAACCTAATTGTAAGCGATTTCTTTAGCATTAGACAAGTCCATATCATTAGAGATAGTTGGACAATTCTAATGTGTGGCCTATGCATTATGTGCTAAAGGTGAGTGATTAGTGATGAAATGTATTAAGAAGGGAAATACCTTAATACAAGATAAGTTGGTTAACTCAAGAAAGTCTGAAATGATGAGAAAGTGATACATCAAGATAAGATAGTTATCACATTCAGCATTTCAGGGATATATACCTTGATACACTTCAAATCCAATATAATTGGGTAAGAAATATATGAAGTGTGTTATGCAACTATTACAATGAAATGTAATGAGTTGTTGCACTTTGATGAGTGTTAATTAATGTACCTTGAGAATGGGGTTAATCCCAAATGATGAGTATGATGTATTCATACCATGATGAGGATGAGAAATGAACTCATACCTTGAATTAATGATTATTAATGTTATATGATGAAAGTAAAGATCTTGAATAATCATTTATGATATCTTTAAATGTCCCATAGGTATGGAATAATGAATTAAGGGTTGGACAGATAAATAATCATGAAACCCTAATTGATGAGAAATGGGGAACCCTAACCCTAATTTTGGGTAAAGGGAGTGAAAAGCCCTATTTGATAGTAAACCCTAATTCCTGGTAATGGAATGATGGTGTTACTATGGTATCACATAATGTGATGAATATCTTGTATGACTGTTATCATGCCTAATAACCATGTCGGTATGATGAGATGACGAATATAGCCAGGGTTGAGCTGTGACATTTATAAAATAAATGTTGGTTGGCCTTTTGTGCCTTGATGTTGTTGTTGCTTAATAAAAGTAGCAATGTGCATGGATTTTATGATTCATATGTGTAAGATGTTGCCTAGAAAGAGGTGACAAGATATTTTATGGCCTTGAGAGCCATGTGTGATGTTTGTGCGATAAGTGTCATGAATGCCTTGGTCAGATGACCTGAAGGTGATAGTTACCTAATAGATGGTAATGATGCTCAATGTTGAGTGAAGGGTTTGAATACCCAGAACCATATGATTATGGTGATGAGATTGTGAAGGGATGACGATTCCCAGTTTTGAAATGAGGGACTGAGTTCCCAAGGTCTTTGAAAGACTGATAAGTATCTGATGAAAGTAGTACATGTCTCTTTATAGCATTGTTGTAATAAGTCTTGTTTGAGAACTGGGCTGATGCTAAAAGAATATGAAAATGTACTTAATAAATCAAGTGAAATCTATTCATGTAGTTTCCCTGACCATAGATCCATCATCGTCAGGAATAGGTGATGGTGAAACGGGTTGCTCTGCGGCAAAACCCAGAATACATATTTTTGAATATGTGGGGGTAATGGGCAAACATATCCTTATGCCCCATTGGATTGGCTACGAGCCATACCCTATGCATGGGATTGGTTACGGACCATACCCCAGTAAGAGTATGGCTACGGGCCATGACTCCATAATAAAATACCAGGCATTGGCTACGGGCCATAACCCTGAAGAGAGTATATGCTACGAGCTATAACTCTATAGAAAAGTTGCCAGTATACCCTGGAAAGCTATTTAGCAGAGACACGAGATGTCCTACAGGTAGTCCCGCACTGACCGGGATGTGAGAGGTCATGGGAATCTGACTCTTCCATTGACCTATGTATGGTACCGATTTCAACTTCGCAGTGGTCGGTTGGAGTATGAGCGGTATACCTCATCTCCTTAGGGCATAAGTGTGTTTATAAAATGAAATCAGCCATATAGCATGTTTTTTTAAGGATTGAATACGGAAATTCATTGGCTGATGTTACATTTCTATTATGTATCTATCGTTCATTGATGATATTCATATCTGTTGTATTCATTACACGTAGATGAATGAACTATGAGTCTACCATGAGTAGATGTATTGATTATCCTTAAAAAAGGAGATTACTTCATTCTATTCATACAATAACTCACCTACTGTTGATTATATATAATCCTTCTGCTCAGTTTATTTTAATAAACTGCTATAACAATGTTTTGGCGGAGAGTTATATCACCCGGTGGGGAAATTTACAATTGTCTCACCCCCGTGGGATCCAACTTTTTTTAGGTGAACACGGACAAAGAAGTAGAAATCCTATTGCAGGGAATAGATAGCAACAGTAACATCCGGGACAATAGTGAGATCTCAGGTGGAGATACTGTCTGCCAAGTTATATAGTTAGAAAGTCTTATGTGTCGTCTCTATACTCTTAGGTCCTCGGTGTTTTTAGTCACTGCTTTAATGAATCGATCTGATATTTTGGCTTGATGCCTCGAGATTCGTTTGTTGTCTGTATATAATGTTTATAAGGCAGTTGATGATGTAGTCTATGGAAAGAGATGGTACATGTTATGTATGTTTGAACCAGAATGTAAATGTTATACATTGGTTCTTGATGGAAAGATTTCCTATGTGTGGATCTCTTTGCAAAAAGTATTAATTTTTAGTGATTTTCAATAATCTGCTATTAGTAATTACTTTCGCTTAGTTAATAATGTTTGTTCGATCGACGTTGTTACACTAACACTGTGAGATATATGTGTGGAGATCACACAAAAGGAAGTAATAGATCAACGATTCAACAAATACTAGCGGCATAAATGTAATTTTTATATGCTACATGTGAATTTTAGATATTATTCACTTAAAACTATAGATGTCTCATATGCTACATGTGCATTTTCCTTTCTATATCTTTATATTTTATTTTTGACTATTTTATATATGGTATCTTTTAGATGGAGTCTGACTGTGAGGATGAGGACCATCAGGACAAGCATCCTTATGATGGGCACAATAAGGATGAGTTTGGTGTAAGTTTTATATTTTTTTTACACAGGTGTGTATTTTACATTCTGCACAGCTATATGAGTTATATTTTATATTACATATATGTGTTTCTTGAAAATTTTAGGATTAGAATCCTAAAGGATGTGCACCTTGAGGATCTTGATGGGTCTGCTGAGGAGCAGCATAATTGCACACTTAAAAGAAGAATCACTTTGATGAACACGTTAGTAGAATAAAAGGGAAAAGGTGTGAATCTAGCCATTGACTTTGACGGAGTAGGAAATCCTATTGGGAAGAATCATAATTGTTTCAGGTAATATATAGGGATTCTTACTCATAGCAAAGTGGATGTAACAATATAATCTTGGCATAAAGTTGATCCTTCCATTGAAGACCTCGTATGGAAGGATATAGTTGTGAGATATTCTATTTTTCAAACATATTCAAAAATATGTTTTTTTTAATATTCCATTAAGTATATGAACTTCATATAGCATCTTTGACCTTGATGAAAAACTACATCATAAAAGTCTATGTCAATGCTTTTAGAGGATATTGAGGAATTGTAGGAAAAATATGACAAGAGAATACATTATGAGAGATAGGAAGAAGAAGCCTGACGATGAGTAATGAACCTATCTAAATAAGGATGTGTGGGAAGATTTTGTTTCTTCAAGAAAAAACTATAAATTTAAAGTACAAAACCACCTTTAATATACATTCTTATGATTGATTAGATTAACTCAATTTATTATGTAATTAACACATATTTTTATTAACTAGGCTTTACATAATGCTAAAAAAGAAAGGCATGCAAAGAATGTGCTCGATCGCATGTTGGGTCCATGTGGTTATGCCTAGCATCTCCAACTGAGACAACAAGAATATTTTACTAATCATCTTGATCCTTAGTCTGTGGATTCTTCTAATACTCATGCACAAGTATCTTGTGAGACACATGTATATATGTGAGGACATGGCTCTTTGGAGAAATACCCAACACCAAAACTGCTTAGGTGGCTGCAAAAATGGTGTATTACAACTCTTAGAGTGTATCTTCATTCTTGATCTTGATGGTTATCTTTTACTGACCAATTACTATTGGTGATGATTAGAGGGAGTTCTATGAGTAAAAAAAGAAGGTAAATTCATCCTTGAGGGCCAAAACGATAGATCGATGATTGCTCTACGTACTCTAGAGCATCTTGGAAATGTTAGGCCCACTAGGGCTGGTGTAATAATTGAAGATCCTTTTTTAGAAGATCAGAGTAAAAGCACAGATATATCAACAAAGGAAAATTATCACAACAAGAGGTAGAGGATATGATTATAAAGAGAATAGAAGAAGTAATGAGATAATTTCAGGATTCTCAATCTCAACCTCCTAAGGCACTACCTCAGTCGCACCACTCTTCCTATGAGGTGGACCCTCCTCACACATAGGTGGTTGAGAGTAATCCCATTGGCCCTTCAGGCATGCCTTGTGTAAGTTTTTTTTTGGGTGAGATAATAGTCTTTTAGCTGAATATATGATATGTTATGTTTGGGTATATATAATTTTTTATACAAAATTGTAAGAATTGAGCTCATCTTGTCTTGCATTACTAAAACCTAGATTCTTATTGTTGCATTGGGAAATGCTTTCCCATCCCTTCCAGTTTCCATGATTCATGGTGCTCCAATGCATGACAATGTGGTTTGTCTGATTATCAAGCTTGTCTACCCAGATTGGAGACATACACCACTGCCATATGGCCACCCCAAGAACGAAACAATAGGAGATGTAGAAGGTGACATGGTTGTGTGGCACAAAATAAGAGTCATTTATGAGAATGTATTATGAATTTACATTGCATTTGTATTTATAGTTCTTTTTTATTTGTTTTTATAGTTATTAATTAATATGAGCATGCATGTAGATCATATTACTTAAGAAGCCCCCCACAGTTCCTCCTCCAATTTCTCCTCAATTACCGGCTTGGATTGCAAATGACCTATTCAAATCACTAGGTCCTAAGTTTTGGGGGTTGGCACTATGGTTACAAAATTTAGAAGAAGGGTCAACTATGATGGTCCACATCTAGGAGGATGATGCGGGTCAAGTTGACATTACTAGTGTATTCTTGACAGATATTGTGGAGTTGTTTACATATTATTGGTTGAATACAACTATGATAGAACTTTGGATATGGTCAGATCTTATGGCTATATACCTTATTCTATATATGTGAAAATGTATGTTGATTTGTTTTCTTATATATAAATCCATACATATATGTTTTGCAGCAACTTATATACATTGTGTGGAAAGTTTGCATTAATCAAATTTGGCATTTCTAGCACCAACATTGATTACCTATGCAGATACAAACCCAACATATGTTAGTGATTACTTCTCTAGCACATTTAAATATTTTGGTGCTACGAGAAAGAGTATAATTATAGTTTCTTTCAATATCAGGTAAGTTTCATGCCCTTTGCTTAAAGTTATGACTTGCATATTACATCTCATTGTGGAATTTTTGTTTTCCTTCTTTTCACTCAGTAATTAGCATTGGGAGTTTTTTGTAATTGTCTCCACTATACAATCTGCATATTATCTAGATCCTTCAGGTAACAAAATAGGGAGTGGAGGACACACAATGAAAGTAATATTAGTTGTGTAAGTAAAGTTTTATCTGTCAACATATATTAATGTTTGCATCATTATACGACTATTTATTAATTCAATTAGATGTCTTAATTTAACTTATACGGGTATAAAAGAATTCAAATAGGTTGAAGGAAAGGTAGAAAAAGAATTATTAACTTTGAAAAATGTTTGCGTTTCTGACTCCAATACATATATATGCCAACTATACTTACTTTTATTTGTTCACGTGTCACATAACTGATAATGCCATATAAAAAGTAATAATTGGGCATGTGGATACTATGTGATAAAATACTAGTTGTCAAACATATGTCACAAGACATCAATTGTAAACAAATGGTAATCTATATAATCCAGATCATCATAAGTAGTCTTATTTGATAATATAAAATAAATCAAATCAAACTCTTGAATTATTTCATACTCTTTGCATTTGTTTAACATGAAAAAGCCCTATACAAATGAACTACTGGATGAGATACAAGAAGTGTAGGAAAAATCTTCTTTAAGAAAGTCAACTTTTCATTTGGTTGGGGTAAAACATGAGTTTTCTAAAACTTTAATGTCATGTATACATGTGATGGTAATGACTTCTTGCAACTTTAAATTTGATGTAAGTGAACTGTTGATGCGTATGTGAATTATGTGTGTATATGAATATCTGTGTGAATGAATGTGAAAAGGAATGAATACAATGGGAATTACAATTCTACATGGAATTGAAGAATGAAATTGTATGTGTGTTTTTTGAATTTTATATGTGCATGAGAATGGAGTTAAGTGTTGATGAGAATGCAAATGCATGTGTGTGAATGAATTGTGTGAATCTGGACTCTCGTATGCTTTTGTTATTAGAGGTTTTGTAGGTAGTTGGCATGTTATTAAGCTAAACACGGGATGGAACCTACAACTCTAATGAACTATAGGTTTTGTATCCTACTGGATAGTCAGATAGAAGATCTGTAGACCAACTATGTACAAAAAAACATAACTGCAATGTTGGTTTCTATATAAAAAACTATCACTGTAGATCTACGCCGTTAGTTTCTCATAAAAAATTGGTGTCGTAGCTGTCCTTATCAGTTAAAACTTTAATTTATAAGGAAGTACAATGTCAATTTTTTAAGGAAAATTGATGGTTAATTGTTTTTTGTCTTTTCTCTCTCGTATCCCTTGCTACAAAAAATAAACATCGTATATCTGCATCGTCGATTTCCATAAAAACCAACCTCATGACTGTCCTTATCTGTTAAAATTTTAACCGAGGAAAAATGTTGATTGTTTGAGTAAAATTGATGGCTAGTTGTTTGCTAATATTGCTCTATGTCATCGAATTATTTTATTAGAACCAATGACACAAATTTGTCTCATCGGTTCCTTTTAGTTGAATAGATCACTATAAACATAGATCTTATAATTATTCTTGATATTGCTCCTTGTTGCCAATATTTGTTTTCATTGCAATCAAAACTAGATCTATGTCATCAATTTTGGCTTATCTTAGAAATTGATGCAGAAGTCCCTAAGTTGTAGTGTCTCCCACTTAGTTGTTTGGTACAAAACTACATTACATGTTTATTGAAATTGGTACTATATATGGTATTTGTACTAGTGAATAGCATACGACTCTAATACCTTCTCACAATAATAGATTTCTACAAAGATAAATATTTTTCTTTCTTGTCATCCTAACTCTAGGGAAATTATATGGTCAGTGAAAACTACATGGATAAGGGTTTCACTATTATTTAGTCCATTTATAACTATTTCGTGCCAAAGATATATATAATTCAATATGTACTATTGATACATGAGCAAATAAAGAACTTAAGGTAACATAAGGATATTCACATCCTACACATGCCAAAAATTTCCAACTTTGGACATGAGGGACATCTTATAATTAGGATTAAAATGCACTTATAATAGCCAGAATATCATCTCATAACAATTTTCATTAAGAAACTACATCGTATGCATTGAATATGCAAAGAATAGTAAAAGGAAACTAAATTGACAATCTAAGGAAATTTGTATGTAAAGATTATAGATTTCAACATATGATAGTAAATTATATCATTTTCTCAAATTTTTAGCAATACATTATAGTAAGCGATCGATAGTCCTGAAGTTCCAAAAATTGAAGCCAAAAGACTCCTAAACAATCCATCTTTAACTTGAATAACATGAATTTAGTTAAGATTGTAGGTTGTACAGAAGATTTTTAGAATAAATAATTGTTGGTATGTATGCCCAGAGAGTCAATCATATGATGATTGCAATGGCATATTATATAAAGGATTTGATTAATAATAATAAAGGCCAGCTTCTAATTCATTTTGTTTCACTCAGTCATGAGATAATGAGGAAACATTATGAATGTATAAATAATAGAATTACTCAATGATGTATGTCTTCAAGTGCGTCACTTGAACAATGAGATCATACTGATGATAAGAGTATCTACATTCTTGATATGTCCCTATTCAGATGTTATTGTTGAAGGTAGATAGAAAACAATATTACATAAGATTAGAGTGTGGGTTAGTTAATGACTAAATCTCATTAGTCAGGATATGTTATATCAAACCAAGCATGTAAACACTTGTTAGAGAATAGTGTATCAGACAGACCCACCTTGAATGTGATACATGGAAACAATACTTTGTGGTCCTAGCCATCTCTCACAGTGAAGGTGGTGATTGTGGTTCTTAGACCTAAAATCACTACACTCATTACATGTTGTTTGGGGTGTTTTGACACCATACACTGTGATCCTAAATAATGGTTTCCATAAAGGAGATGAAAGGATGCAATGTGACACATGGGGATGATTGGGAGTTATGTATATTGGATTTGTCCCTCCTACAGGAGTTTGATATCATGGACACTTGATAAGAGAGATAGAGAAAAGCATGTGCATCCACATGTGAATCAATATATGATATTGAGATCAAATATATATTAGATAGCCTCCTCTAGTTCAAGGAACATGGATTGAGCATTGTAAGAATGACAATTTCATGCCTTGATTTTAATATAAATATTAGAGACAAAGGAATTATACAATCACTGTAACACTTATCACATATTGTAGGTTGATATTATTCTTGAACTTTCTATTTACTTAGGTAGCAATGATGTGTGACTAGGCATTACTCCTTGCTTGTGATGTCATAAATAAGTTATGCACATTCACTGCCAATGTAATAAGGAACCTATAGGGTTACACACATAGGATACACTTGGAATAGGAGTTCAATCATGAATGATAATTAAATTAAAAACTATAGTGTTTAGGTACTCAATTTAAACAACAATTGATGACTAGACTTCAAACTGACCAGTTCAACTTTTGAATGGATCGTTTGGAGTGTCACATTGATTAGATATTGCATTGGCTGAATTCTGGATGAATCAGGGAACAAACTAACTGGTTTACTAAGTGAACCGATCGACTCATGGTAGTCAGATGAACCACCTGGATCCGATTGCATCAAGGATTTGTGATGACATCATCTCTTGCATTAATTCGATTAGAATTCCTAATACAATTGCGATTGCAAAACGTGATGAAATGATCAGTTCACTGGGTTAACTGATCAACTCACATGCCAACCAATCAGTTCACTTGTGAACCTATCCTTTTGCCTCTTGCACGTTGTGAAAATTCATGAAATTCTAATCCCTTCTGCTCCCACTCAGATTGGGAATCCTAACACTGACCCTCCTATAAAAAGAGGGGTAATGGGGGCTAATCAGATACAACTCAATTGCCTCTACTTTTTTTTCTTCTCTAGTTGTGGTAACTGAGAGAATCTAAGTAAGTCCTACCTACTAAAGGGAGGGATAGCGAGGGAAAACAATTATAGGAGAGAAAGTTGGTGATTAGTACACCAATGTGAGGGGACAACTCCTTCTTGTTTTTCATATTAGAATGACTAGAGTTCCTAGTGGTCCTTGAGGAATACTCTAGAGGAATGAATCCTTTTCACGCTTGGAGGACATCATCAACCTGGTGTCCATGGTGATCATCCAGGAGGTTGATGCAGACGTTGTTCGAGTGCGACTTCAGGAAAGAGCACACAACCACGACAAGAAGATTGTCGATTGACTTGCTCCAGGATTAGATATATCCTATATACCATCCTTCCCCTTCATAGTTATTGACGTGTTCCATTTGTTAAATGGGAATATGGAAGTTAATTTTTTGTTTCTGTTGCATATTCTGATTCCATATTTCCCAATAGTGATACCAGAGCCACATCAATTTACTATGTTTCGGGATAATCAATATGATCGGATTTTGGTTTCCATCATTCACTTATTGCATACCATGCAAATACTTAAACTGATTAATTCGATTAAAGACCACATATAATTCCGAACTAACATATATATAAAATTTGCATGTGTCACCTTGTGGAATGGTTATGAACAATAACAAAAATATTTGTGTGTGGTTGAATGGTCGTTTTGTTCCTATTATATCTCGGTTTGCATATTGAGTATCTAACTTCTTCTACCCAAAGCAAAATTATTATTCTTTCCTACCTTTGCTCCCCTCTAATGTAATTTGAAGTTTCTTGTTTCCATGTAATAAGTTTATTAGAAATAGGATGGTTTCCTTTCTTACAATGACGAAGATGATGATCAACGTTAGGTGAGCAGAGTGTTTCACATGACAAGCTAACTGGCGGGAGGACCGAAGAGGGAAGACAACATGAGGAATGAACTGACTGGCTGATGGACCCAACCGATCATTTGGAGGTGTCTAAACATCAGTTGGATAGGAGGCCAGACGATCGTTTTAGACGACCAACCTACCAGCCAAGCGGTGAGATGACTGGTTCATGTGTTGAATTGATCAACTATTGTCAAACACAGATGTACATCAACAATAGGTTCATGCATGATATGTAGACCCAGGTGGTAGTAATTCCTTGTGGCTCCAAGGAATTATAGTAGTATGGCCATAACTATCACTAATATTTTATATTGCATGTTTATGTTGTGGGATATAGAATGTATATGATGCGTACTATAAATATGTGATGATGGGATAATGTAAATGTATTCATAAATAAAATCTCTTAATCAAACACATTAAGTGTAAGATGCTTTCCACTAGTGTCACACATGAAAAACTTGATTGAATAAGTGTGAGAACCCCAAGGGTGGTACACCATCTATCTCATGGAAGTGTGAGGGTAGTTATGTGGGCCTGGTAAGAGGGGTACATTTCATTTGTGTTGGATTTTGGTTTGGGATTAACTGGGTATCCTTAATGAGATTAAGAACCTAAAGGCATATAGATAACTATGAGAAGGAGTTGTTCATACCACCTATCCAAGAATTTCATAAGATGTGATTGCTAAAAAATTTCTACATTAATGGTTGATTATGGGCATTGGTGTTGGCGTTGGCTGGCTAGCAATTATATTTTAGATCTTGGATCATTAGAATTTTGTGTGTTGCAATCTTATAAATTAATAATTGAGGGTTGTCAATTTGAACAAATAACGAGAGTGTTAGATAATTAAAGGCCTAATAAACATCGTCAAATTTTATATAAATCTAATTAAATCAAAAATGAGTTTTTGACAAAAACTACAAATTTCCTTTGTAGAAAAAAATGGAAATACACAACAACACTTTTTCTTTGCAATCAGTCCTTGAGATGAACAAGTTAAATGGGAATAACTTCCATGAGTAGTTTAGGATCCTGAGAATTATTCTAACATAGGAGCACAAGCTCTATGTCATGGAGACACTAGAGCCAGATGAACCTCTTCCCACCACAACTAAGGCTGACAAGGATGCTTACAAGAAGCATATTGAAGATGTTGTTGATTTCAAGTGCCTAATGATATGCTCAATGAACTATGAGTTGCAAAGACAACATGACAACATGGATGTTATTGAGATGGTCACACATCTTATGAACATGTTCCAAGATCAAGCAAGATAAGAGAGATTTGATGTCTCTAAAGCATTGTTCAAATGTAATATGGCAGAAGGAGATCTAGTAGGTCCTCATGTGCTCAAGCTCATTGGGTATGTGGAGAATCTTCTAGATTGGGATTCCCCTTGGGTCATGTGTTGGGCAGCGACGTGATTCTATAGTCTCTGCCAGAATCATACAATTAGTTTGACATGAACCACAACATGAATGACTTTGACAAGTCGTTGATAGAGTTATTTGGCATTTTGAGAAAATATGAGGCACAAATGAAGAAACACAAGACCAATTCTATTATGATGATCAACAAGACAAAGGTAAAGTCTAAAGGAAAAGGAAAATCTAAGAAGAGTTCTAAAGCTAGACAAAAGCCCAATTCTTCAGCACTCAAAGCAAAGGGAGGGGTAAAGATGGGAGGAAATTGTCAACATTGCCACTAGCCTAGACACTGAAATGGAATTTCCCTCTCTTCTTGGAGGAATTAAAGAAGGCAAAGGAAGGGGTATAAACCTCTACTTCAGGTATAAATGTTATAAGATAAATCTCATCTTGGGTATGTGATACCAGATGTAGAGTTGACATACGTTGATGTGCAAGAACTGATAAGAAGTAAAGTCTTAATGAAAGGATAAGGATGGACTATTTGAAACAAGAATTGTTGCAACTTTAGCCAACATTTAGAATTTATCTTACAATCTTTAGCCAACCATTAGCCCAATTGGCATGTAAGAGAGTTATATGAACTGTTATTTCATTATTCCAATAACAGAACATTTTACTTTATGCATCTTATATGGATGAGGATGACTATAAATAAAGAGTTGTTAATGGTTCAATTTAAAGATACAATCTTGTATGGAAATGCCCCAAATGTCTTATGATCTTCATATGGAAGGATTAAAAGATGAATAATTATAATGTACATACTAAAAGGATTAAAATTAATAACTCAAACAATCAATATCTATAACATTGTCATCTAGAGCACACATATGAGAAATGCATTTCTAGAATCCATATTGATGTTTATCTAGACTCTTTTGGTTGTTGAACCAATAAGACTACATGCAAGTCTTATATATGAGCAATACGAAAAACCACCTCTCACTATGCGTAGCGGGATAACATGAATTCTACAAGGACATGCGCATAACGATGTGCAAATACCTTTGGAATAGATGCAACATATAATTGTTTGTACCTCATTACATTTATTCATGATATGATGATATGCGTTTAGTAAAATACAAATCTCTTGAAGTTTTCAAATAGATTATATGAATCAAGTACCCAACTTCCTTATAGGTATTAAGATACTTTGACACGATCAAATGTTCAAGTACTTTACAGGAGAAGTTTGAGCTCCTTTTTGAGAGACTATGATAGTGTATTACAATCAAATCCACCTGAAACATGATGATATCTCAGAAAGAAGAATCACAACATGAACAATAATGATGTATCACTTAATTTAAGCTTATAATTTCTTCATAGGAATATGCTTAGCACTAAAACAAAGTACTATCTAAAATAGTTTAATGGACAACATATGAGATATGGTATGGGAATGTCCTGATATGTCTTAAGGATTGAAACTTATCCAAGAAAATAGTTTCTTGAAAAGGTTTAATCACATAAATATTAGTTTGTTGAACACTATTATCTCAATCCAATAACAGAAGCATTTTGTTGTTAGGATCATTGAATTCCAAAAGAATCTGTGAGAAAGAAATAGAATTCAAAAAGTTCAAGATCAACAAGACGACATTTGAACCTAAGGAGGTACAATGGGAATTTGGAGAATCACAAATTGTTTTGGAATATCAAGCTCTCTCTATAAAACAAAAACCCATAGTTATAGTAGAGTGTTCTTGAGGTTAAAAGATTATGAATCCTATAACTCAGATAAGTTGTGAGTTTGTTATAAGATGATGAGCCAACAATCGACAAAAAAATATTGAGTGACCAGAGTCTGAGAAATGGCTTGAGGTCAATATATCCATAATGGAATCTATGAACACCAACAATGTATCACCTTTGTGGTACCACCTAAAGGGGTAAAACCCATACGGTGAAGTAGGGTTTTCATGAAGAAGACCAACATGGATGACATAAAAGGACATATTCGTTGTGAAAGAATTTTTAAACAAGTTCAAAGTGTTGAACATGATGAAATCCCTTCACCAATTGACATGCTTATTTTGTAGCTTATTAAGACTATGAGATTTTTCATATGGAGATTAAAACCTCATTCCTTAATAGGAATAATTGAGAGGATGTGTATGTGACACACCCTGAAGGTTTTATAACTCTGTTAAGCAAATAAAGTCTATAACCTACAATGTTCTATATAAAGGTTGGAATAAGCATCTCAGAACTAGAATCTTTGATTTAACAAGATGGTCACAAAGTTTGACACGAGTCAAGATAAAAGATGAAATATGTGATTATAAAAATTTAGTGGGAGCATATAAAGATTCCACATATTGACGAGGATTGACATATCAATACTAAGTAAAACCTAGCATGGAAATCACCTTCAACATGAAGGATTAAGAGAAACAACCTATGTGATAGGAATTGAGATCTATAGAGATAGTTTTGGAAAGTTTCTTAACCTAAATATGAGCACATATATTGGCAAGATATTGAAAGGGTTCAGAATGAAGGATTCCATAAGAAAGAATCTATCCATATAGATGGCATTATTTCGTCAAGAATCCAATGTTCAAAATATTGTGAAGAATGGAAGAGATGCCATATGCATACACATTTGGATCTACAATATATGAAATATAATGTACTCATCCCATTATCTTGCATGCATTGGACATGACAAGATGATATTAGTTTTGTTGGCATAGTATGCCCAGAAAGCCAATCATATGATGATTGCAATGAGGCATGTGATACTTGATTTGATAATAATAATAAAGGCAATTTTTATGTATATGTTTTAACTATTTTTGAGATAATAGTATAACATTTTAGATGTCTAGAGAGTGACAATACTCAATGACATATGTCTTCAAGTACGTGACTTGAACAATAAGATCATACGGATGTTAAGAGTATGTACATGCTCACTATCATCCCTAGTTGGTTGTTATTGTAGAAATAACCATAGACATCAAAAACACAAAAGACTAGAGTATGTGTGTGTTGATGATAGAATCTCATTAGTCATGATATATGATATCAAACTAAGCACACAGATAAATGTTAGAGAATAGTTTATCAGACATACCCATCATAAGAGTGATGCATGGAAACCACACTTGGTTAGTCAGGATCATCTCTTATAGTATTGGTAGTGATTGTGGTTCTTAGACCTAAAATTACTACACTCATCACATGTGGTTGGGTACACTTTGAAATCATCAAACATAGTCATGTAACATGGGTTGTTATAACGGTGATGATTGGGTTGATGATTGGGTGACTTTGACACATGGGGACTTGACTATGAGTGATAGATATGGAATTTGACCCTCCTAAGGGAGTGTGATATCCTGGCCACTTAAGGAGTGAGACTGAGAAATGCATGGCCATGAACATGTAAGTCAATATATGACATTGAGCTTACATATATCTTAGACAATCTACTCTGAATGAAGAAACATGGATTGAACATTTGTAGAGGATGACATGTCCATGCCTCAAGTTCAATTAGAATATCAGTGACAAAGGAACTATACATTCACTATAACATCAATAATAGATTGTAGGTTGAAAGTTGTTCTCCAACTTTCCTTTTCACTTGGGTAGAACTGATGTGCGACTAGGTACCACTCTTTGCTTGTGAAGTCATAAGTTAGCTATGGACATTCACTGCCAACATGAAATGGGACCTATAGGGTCACACACATAGGATTAATCTGGAAGAGGAGTTTATCCATGAATGATGTTTAGATTGATTACAAAAGTGTTTAGGTACTCAATTAAGCATTCAATCAATAGACTTGACTTAGAATCATCAAGTTCAAGTGTTGAACGAACTGATTAGAGTGTCAGATTGAATGAGAATTGCATTGACTGAGTTATGCACAACCTGAACCACCAACCGATCGATACACTGGGTGAACTGATCGGCTCATGGTCAGTGAGACAACCAGTTCACTCTAGTGAATTGATCGGCTCACATGGACCAAATGAGCATGTGTTGGGTTTCCCAATTTGTGAGAAAAGGTCCCCGTTTCACTTGTTCAATTCAATTGGGACAAGAATTAATCATTTCATTAATTAAAAATGAATAATGAAAGTCAATTGCAGGCAATTCTGGGAAGTGAACTGACTGGTTCACTTGGTGAACTGATTGACTTACCTTGCCAAATGACCGCTTCAGTTGTGAACAGACTGGTTCGCCTACCGTTGTATAAACAATTCGTGGAAAATCTAGACCCTTCTACTCCCGCACAGACTGGGAACCCTGACCCTACCCTCTACTATAGATAGAGGGGTAGAGGGGCTTCTCAGAACATCAGTTTCTTTGCAAAGTTTTTGTCCTCTCTGGTTTTGGTAATCGAGAGAGCCCAAGCAAGTTCTACCCATCCAGGGAGGAACAACAAGGGAAAGAAAACTATAGATAGGTGACTGGTAGTGGGAGAGTGTGTTGGTGACTAATACACCAAAAAAAGAAGATGATTCCTTCTGGTCTATCCTTCAGGACAACTACAGTTCCCGGTGGTCCATGTGGCCTATCTATAGAGGTAGGAAATTTCTGCCACTTAGGAGGATGACTGTCAACCACAGTCCAGGAAAAGACTAGGAGCTGCACAGATGTCGTTGAAGACTAGGTGGTTGAAGGCCACACTAGTTGTGAGGTATTGTCACTGAGCAAGCCTCAGGACCAGGTATATCTCGCTCAACCATCTTTCTAATTGCATAGTTGTTGATGCGATCTGTTGGTTATGGGCTTGTGGTTAGATTATTTTTTTTTGTTTCCACTACTTGTTCTATCCCACAAAACCCAATAGTGGTATCATAGCCACATCAACATACTATGTTTTAGGACTAATCGATATGTTCAGATTTTGGTTTTTTGTCATTTATTTATTACATGTGATGTGAATACTTTAACTGGCTAATGTGCATATATGATTAAACAACACAAATCCCTATATACATATATGATATGGTATATATATGCAATCGATACGTGTCACCCTAAAATAGTTTTGATAGTGGATGTGTAGCGTGGTTATGGCCTAAAAACCCCTATGAGTGTGCTTGGTTCATTGTGATTGTTTGCATCTCAGTCTACATACTGAGTCCTTTCTTCTGTTCTAGATGTAACTCAAGATACCTTGAGCCTTCTCTTCTACCTTTGCTCCCCCAAATGTAACTCAGGGTTTCCCAAAGAAATATGTAAAAGTAGGATATTTTTATTTCCTGTTATGTCGAAGAATGGTGGGTGACCAGATGAGCAGTTAAGGGATTGAGACGACCGACTGATGGTATGAGACAAGTAGCTAGTGGCCTAACGAGGAGCACGACGACCTGACAAACCAACCATATGGAGGTGCCAGACGATGTTTTAAGATCATGATTTGATCCGCAATTTATAGGTGTAACCTTTTTCTCAATACTGGTTGGTGACAACCAACTGATCGGCTAGGAGGCGAGCCGATCAGTCATAGGATGAGTTGATCAACCCGGAACAGTCCAAGAACAGATCTTCATCAACAATATGTTGTTGCATGTGATGTAGACCTAGATGACCGTAATTCCTTGTGGCTCAAGGAATTACAATAGGATGGCCATAATCATCGCTTTATCGCTTTGCATGTTTTCTTATGGGATATAGTAGGTATACGATATGTACTATATATGTGGTGATTTGATATGTATATAACCCCTCAATATAAATATTAAGTTTAAGATGCTT
Source organism: Alisma plantago-aquatica (assembly GCA_963693085.1). Lineage (NCBI taxonomy): Eukaryota > Viridiplantae > Streptophyta > Magnoliopsida > Alismatales > Alismataceae > Alisma > Alisma plantago-aquatica. Next base: position 1,273,869,851 of record OY856412.1, on the reverse strand, counting down.
TCCAAAAGTAGCACACATGAAAAACTTGATCGAATAAGTGTGGGCACACCCTAGCATGGTGCACTGTCTATCTCATGCAAGTGTGATGGTGAATATGTGGTATGCCCTAGAAGGGTGCATATTCATTGTGTTGGAATTTGGGTTGGAATTAACTAGGTGACCTTGATTGGATCAAGCACCTTGAGGCATGGAGATGTACATGACAAAGAGTTGTGCATGACATCTATCAAGAGTTGCATAAGATGCAATTGGCAAAAGTTGCCTACATGAAAGAATCTAGTTGTGGGTGATATCCCTAGCTGGTCCATGACTTAGAGGAAATTAGGATCTTGCTCACTAGCAGATTGTACACTACAATCTTCTGAATTGATGGTGAGGGCTATAAATTTGATCAAAATAGTGGGAGGGATAGTTAATTAAAGGCCTGATTAATATCATCCACTTAATCAAATCAAACAAATCAAAAATGTTTTGAAAACTTGCAAAATTCTTTTGTAGAATCCAAATGACAAACACAAATACATTATCATTGCGATCAGTTCATAAATGGGATAAACTTCAAATCTGGTTTGGGACCTTTTAGAAGTGTTCTCAATAGTGAGTTTAAACTCTAAATTTCTTGAAATACCAGAGCCTATAGAATCACTCCAAATGTGCCTAAGGCTAAAATTGGATGCTTACTTGAAGTATGCCAATAATGCCTAAGACATCAAGAACCTTATGTTGAGCTATATGAACTATGAGTTGCATAAATAGCTTGAAGCATGGACATTCTTGAGATGGTTATACATCTTAAGAATCATGTAAAGCATGAAAGGTATAATGTCATCAAAGTGATGTTTGAGTATAATTAGATAGATGGAGATCAAGTATAATCTCATATGCTCAATATGATTGTGCATATAGATTAACTATGATTTCTTATAGGTCAAGAGTTTACCAAACATATGATTCTAAAAATTGTTGTGTGAATCATATAGCCATTTTCTGAAGTGTTTGGTGTATTCATGCCAAAGCATGAATGAAGAAAGGACAACATGTGATAATGATCAGCAGAGTGAAGTTCATAGACTAAAGAAAGTTCAAGAAGTATTCTGAAACTAAGCTCAGGTCCAAGTCTTCATCATACAAGATATGGAGAGGAGTAAGATGTAAATGGAAATAACCTCTTTATAGAGGATCTCAGGAAAATGAAAGAGAGACAAGATCTCTACTTCAATACCTAAGAAGAAGTAAGCTAGAAACTGTGTGTAGCAAGAGTTGCCACCATTACAGTTACAATATGGCATTCACAGGCCTATAATAGAATTAGTGAATTGCTATTATACATGTTCCATCAATAAAATCATCATACATCTTGTATGGATACGAGAGTAATGAACTTATGTTTCATTTCAAAGAAATGATCTTTGATGGGAATGCCTATGTCTCATTAATTATACTTGATAGTTTAAGAGACAAATGTGTGTGACACATGTAATGAATGACATGATAACTCAAACTTGAATGCCTATAGCATAGTCATCTGTAGTGCATAAATGAGAATTTCATTTATAGAAATCCATACAATGGTTATGTAGACTCATTATGGTTATTAAACAAATAGAGACATGCTAATCTCATTCATTGTGCAGTATGACAAAGGTTCTTCACTACATGTAGTGGGATAACTATTATTCTATTGAGGATTATACATATATATGTATATAGACCTTTTAGAATAAATGCTAAAAGTAATCAATAGTACTTCAATATATTTATTGATGACCTTAGTAGATATGGTATTTTGTATTTAATAAACTATAAACATGAATCTCTTGAAGTGTTCAAGGAGATCATAAATGAAGTACATAATACAATTCATATAATTATTAAATTTCGATATGATTGATATGGAAATACTTTGAACCTAGAGTTTGAGAACCTTCTGGAATATCATAATAATGTATCATGATGGACTCCACCTGAAACACGATGATAGTGTATTGTGAGAAGTTTATCAGAAAGAAGAATCACACCTTGATAAATCAGAGTGTGAATACCAGCTAAACTTCAAATTTCCTTTTAGGCACATGATTAACACTAAAATAATGTACCATTAGTTCAAAAGGCACCATATGTGATATGGAATGGGAAGTTTCCAGGTATGTCTTTATAAAGATTAGGATTGAAAGCCTAAATAATAAAAATGTTTCTTAAAAGGTTTTGTCCACAAATCGCATAAATGTTATTTTATTGAATACTACTTTGGTATCCAACTCCAATAACAAAGGTTTTTGGATGGCTGCATTCCTAAAGGAGAACCTAGTTCTAAAGGAATCAGTGGGAGATAAAGTGGAACTCGAAATGTTTGAGACAAATAAGAAAACATTGAACTTAAAGAGGTACAATGGGAATAAAGAGAATCACACAATGTTGTGGAATCTCAAAGTTCCTTAAGTAACACACAGAACTCATGGTTCTGGTAGAACATGCCTAGATCTTGAATGATATATGATATCTTAAGGATAAGAAGGTGGTGAATTGATCATATGATGAGTCAAAAGTCTACCTAGAAGCTAATGAGAGCCAGAAACTGAGATATGGCTTGAAGCCATAAAATCCAAGATGGACTCGATGTACATCAACAAGGTATGACCTTGGTTGATCCACCTGAAAGGGTAAAACCCATAGGGTACTTTTGGGTCTTCTAGAAGAAGACTGACATGGAGGGTAATTTGGTTGAAAAGAGTTTCCAACAAGTTCTAGGTGTTGAACATGATGAAATCTTTTTAGCATTTACCAACGATAAATCCATCAGGATAATGCCTTCTTAATGGAAATAAAGTCCATGAAGTTGCATAGATCATTCTTTGAATTGAAGTGGGCACCTCATAATTGGGATCTTCTATTTGACAATGCAATCAAAGAGTTTGACTTGAGTCCAAATAAAGAAGTAATGTGTGATTACAAGAATTTAGTGGGAGCATATGTATATTCCACATATTGATGAGGAATAACATCCTTATACTGCAAATATTAAAACCTGGAAATAAAGTGCATTCTAAAGTTTTAAAGAAGCATCTTATGTGATAGGAATCAAGATCTATAGAGACATATCAAGAGGGAATCTTGACCTAAGAAAGAGAACATACATCGACAAGTTGTTGAAAGGGTTCAACATGATGAGACAAAACTTTTCCATGTTCCATGGAGTTAGTCTCTTAAGAGCCAAGTGTCCCGATTCTTATGAATAAGGAACACATGGGTGGATGCCATATGCATTCACAATTGGATCTAACATGTATGAACTCATCTCGTTATCTTGTATGTATTGGACATGACATGAAAATATGAACTAATTATCTTGTATATATTGGACATGACAAGAATATATGAACTCATCATCTTGTATGTATTGGACATGACAAGAAGATATGGAATCCAATTATTTCGTATGTAGTGGACATGACGAATGGATATCTGTCAAACTCTAGTAAGAATTATTGGAATACCATGAAGAACATCTTTATGCACTTGTGAAGTACTAAAAGGGTTAGTTCTTTAGTTATGGTAATAAGGAAGAGTTGGGTGTAAAGAGTTACACCGATGCAAGCTTCCGAAATAACAAAATTGTGTTTGACCTTGGAATAAGAATTGCTAGTTAAAAATGTTCCTAACATAAGACAATTGATTAATTCTACAATAAGAAGTTAAGTACCTTAGTGTTACAAACATTGTAAAGGATATTGCTTGGATCTAGAAGTTCATATGGATGAACTTATGGAAGGTTCCGACCATTGGTGACTCAGTAGTAATATTGTGAAAATAATGGAGATACTATTTAGGCAAAGGAATTTCAAATAGCATACTATGGCACTTCCATCTCATACGAGTTGTCGTACAGTGAGGGGATGTGAAACATGCAATATATTGACTTGGAGCAAATGTTGCTTACCCACTATAAAAGCACTTGTGCAGCAGAACATGATGGACATGTTAAGATCACTTAGAATATGATTCGTGGGTAATTAGTTCTAACTGCAAGTGGGAGTCTGTGTCTGTTGGTATAGTATGCCCAGAGAGCCAATCATATGATGATTGCAATCAGGCATGTGATACTTGATTTGATAATAATAAAGGCAATTTCTATCTATATGTTTTAACTATTTTTGAGATAATAGTATAACATGTTAGATGACTAGAGAGTGACAATACTCAATGACATATGTCTTCAAGTACGTGACTTGAACAATGAGATAATACAGATGTTAAGAGTATGTACATTCTCACTATCTTCCCTAGTCGGTTGTCATTGTGCAAATAACCATAGATATCAATAACACAAAAGACTAAAGTGTGTGTTGGTTGATGATAGAATCTAATTAGTCATGATATATGATATCAAACCAAGCACACAGATACATGTAAGAGTGATGCATGGAAACCACACTTGGTTAGTCGGGATCATCTCTTATAGTATTGGTGGTGACTATGGTTCTTAGACCTAAAATTACTACACTCATCACATGTGGTCGGGTACACTTTGACATCATTAAACACAGTTCTGAAACATGGGTTGTTATAACAATGATGATGGGGTGACTTTGACACATGGGGACTTGATTGTGAGTGATAGATATGGAATTTTTCCCTCCTAAGAGATTGTGATATCATGGCCACTTGAGGAGTGAGACTAAGAAGTGCATGGCCATGAACATGTAAGCCAATATATGATATTGAGCTTATATATATCTCAGACAGTCTCCTATGAATCAAGAAACATGTATTGAACATTTGTAGAGGATGATAAGTCCATGCCTCAAGTTCAATCTGGATATCAGTGACAAAGGAACTATACATTCACTGTAACACCAATAACAGATTATAGGTTGAAAGTCATTCTCCAACTTTCCTTTTCACTTGGGTAGCACTGATGTGTGACTAGGTACTGCTCTTTGTTTGTGAAGTCATAAGTTAGTTATGGACATTCACTGCCAACATGAAATAGGAGGTCACACACATAGGATTAACCTGGAAGAGGAGTTTATCCATGAATGATGTTTAGATTGATTACTAAAGTGTTTAGGTACTCAATTAAACATTTAATAAATAGACTTGACTCAAAATCATCAAGTTCAAGTGTTGAACCAACTGATTAGACATTGATTGAGTTTTGCACAACCTGGACCACCAATCGACTGATTCACTAGGTGAACCGGTCAGCTCATGGTCAGTGAGACAATCGGTTCACATGGACCAAATGAGCATGTTTTGGGTTTCCCGATTCGTGAGAAAAGATCCCTATTTTACTTATTCAAATCGGTCTGACAAGAATTAATATTTGCATTAATTAGAAACATATAAGGAAAGTCAATTGTAGGCAAGTCTGGGAAGTGAATCAACCAGTTCACTTGGTGAACTGATCGACTCACCTTACCAAACGACTGGTTCAGTTTTGAACTGACCAGTTCACCTGCCACAGTACAATCAGTTAGTGGAAAATCTAGACCCTTCTACTCCCGCATAGAGTGGGAACCCTGACCCTACCCTCTACTATAAATAGAGGGGTACATGGGGCTTCTCAAAACACACAACTCAAAACATCAGTTGCACTGCAAAGTTGTTGTCCTCTTTGGTTTTGGTAACTGAGAGAGCCCAAGCAAGTTCTACCCATCCAGAGAGGAACAGCAAGGGAAAGACAATTGTAGAAAAGTGACTGTTGGTGGGAGAGTGTTTTGGTGACTAGTACGCCGACAGAAGGGGATGATTCCTTCTAGTTTATCCATAAAGATGACTAGAGTTCCTGATGGTCTGTGTGGACTTTCTATAGAGGTGGGAGATTTCTGCCGCTCATGAGGATGACTGTCAACCGTAGTCTAGGTCAAGGCCAAGAGATGCATAGACATCGTCGAAGACTAGGTGGTTGAAGGCCGCACTAGTTGCAAGGTATTGTCACTTAGCAAGCCTCAAGACCAAGTATATTTTGCTAAAGCATCTTTCCTATTGCATAGTTGTTGATGTGATTAGCTAGTTTTGGGTTTGTGGTTAGATAAAAAAATTTGTTTCCGCTGCCTGTTATGTCCCACAAAACCCAAAAAGTTTGAATCCAATCAAGATTATTGGAATACCATACGTAACATCCATTAATGCTTGAGAAGCACTAAAGGATCAATTTCTGCACTATGGTAATAAAGGAAGAGTTGGATGTAAAGGTTTACATCGATGCAAGATTTGGAAAATGACATAATTTAATTACAATATAATATTGTGTTTAATTTTAAGAGAAGAGTTATAAGTTGGAAGGAGTTCCGAACTACTAGCCATTATTTTAATTCTACAATAAAATCTAAATGTCTAGGTGTTATGAATACAAGAGTGAGTATTGTATGGATCTATAAGTTCATATAGATGAACTTACAAGATGTTCCAACCATTGATGACACAGTAGAAATACTATGACAACAATGGAAATATTCTTTATGCAAGGAATATCGCATAGCCTACTATGACAATTCCATCTCATAAAAAATGTCGTACCACAAAGATATGTGAAACATGCAATATATCGACTAAAGGTAATATGTTGCTAACCCACTGGATTAGAAGTTCTGCAAAAGAAACATGACGGGCATGTTTAGATCACCTAGAATAATATATGTGGGTGATTGGATCTAAGGTGCAAGTGGGAGTATTTTGTATGTATGCCTAGAGATCCAATCATATGATGATTGCAACGACATATTATATAAAGGATTTGACTAATAATAATAAAGGGAAGCTTCCTATTCATTATGTTCCACTCAATTATGAGATAATGAGAAAACATAATGACTTTCTAAAGAATAACATTACTCATTGATGTATATCTTTAAGTGCGTGACTTGAATAATGAGATCCATGGATGATAAGAGTATGTACATTCTTAATATGTCACTAGTCGAATGTTATTGTGGAAGGCAGATAGACAACAATAACACATAAGACTAGAGTGTGGTTTGGTTGATGATAGAATCTCATTATTCATGACATGTGATGTCAAATCAAGAACATAGATACTTGTTAGAGAAAAGTGTATCAGACAGACCCACCTTGAGAGTGATACATGGATACCATACTTGGTGTTCATAGTCATCTCTCTTATTGAAGGTAGTGATTTGTAGCTCTTAGACCTAAAATCACTACACTCATTACATGTCGTTTGCTATGTTTTGACATCATCCATCGAGATATTGAATAAGGGTTTCCATAAAGGTGATTATCAGATGCATTGTGACACATGGGGATGATTGTTAGCTATGTAGATGGGATTAGTCCCTCCTACAGGAGTTTGATATCCTGGCCACTTGATAAGCGAGACTGAGAAAAGCATGCACATTCACATGTGAATCAATATATGATATTGAGATCACATAGATCTTATATAATCTACTTTAGTTCAAGGAAAATGGATTGAACATTGAAAGGATGCGGATTCCATGTCTCGAGTTCAATTCAGATATCAGAGACAAATGAACTATACAATTAATATAACACTTATCACATATTGTAGGTTGAAGTTGTCCTCCAACTTTCCATTTACTTTGGTAACAATGATGTGTGACTAGGCATGACTCTTTGCTTGTGGTGTCATACGTAAGTTATGGACATTCTTTGCCAATGTAATATGGAACCTATAGGGTCACACACATAGGATACACTTGGAATAGGAGTTTAATCATGAATGAAAATTAGATTTTATTATTAAAGTGTTTGGGTACTCAATATAAATGACAATTGACTGACTGGCCTTTCAACCGATCAGTTTAAGTGTTAAACTGATCGTTTGAGGTGTCAAGTTAATTGGATATTGCATTGTCTGAATTTTGGATGAATCAGGGTATGAACTGGCCAGTTCACTGAGTGAACCAATTGGTTCATGGTCGTGAGATGACTTGTTCATGAGATGAACCGCCTGGTTCACAAGAGAAATTTGATTGCATCATGGATTAGTGTTGGCATCATGTCGTGCATTAATTAGATTATAATTTCCAATAAAATTGTGATTGAAAAACATGATGAAATGGTCGGCTCACTGGGTGAGCCGATCATCTCACATGCCAACCGGTCAGTTCATCGGAGATCATTTCCCCTCTTACAATTGTAAAATTTGTGAAATTTGGGTCCCTTCCACTCCTAATCAAACTGGGAACCCTGACCCTGACCCTCCTATAAATAGAGGGGTATGGAGGGCTTCTTAGTGCAACTCAATTGCCTATGACAATTATTTATCTTCTCTGGTTGTGGTAACCGAGTGAACCTGAGAAAGTCCTACCCGCTAAAGGTAGGGATAGAAAGGGAGAACAATTGTCAGAGAGCAAGTTGGTGACTAGTACACCAATGTGAGCGGACAACTCCTTCTTGTCCATTCTACTAGATCGAGAAGAGTTCCCAATGGTCTGTTTGGACTACTCTAGAGTGAATTCTTTTCCCACTTGGGGGACATCGTCAACCTGTTGTCTGTGGTGATCAACTAGGAGGACGACACATATGTTGTTCGAGTGTGGCTTCTAGAAATAGCCCACAACCACTACATATCGAGTGATACTACCTAATATATGTAGTGTTCCACTAATCTTATAAATAAAAGTATTCTAAAGTTAAAATATTATAGTTTTCAATGTTTTGGTTGTAGCCTAGAAAACTAAGGTTCATGTTGAAGAATTTTCTATCAATTTCATTTGGTATTTTTATTACAATGTGTATTTGTGCTAAATTGTAATAATACTTTCAACTTGTGAAATTTGAAGTTTTTACCCATTGAAATATTTTGTGACTAAAATTAACAACCACTTCAACAAATTTTGGATAGAATAGACTAAGCTCAGCCATCAATCCATGATGTACACGACTAACAACTACATCATATAAGATGTAAACTCAAAAAATAATACAAAACTCCATAAAAGTATACATCTTTGAATTGATTATATTACTCAAAAGTGTCCCTAGACCTATTAAGTTTAGTTTTTATGATGAATTTTTATGAAACCACCCTAGTAGCTTATAAATTATTGAAGTATTTGATCCCTCTAACAATGTATATTGAAAAACTTGTGGTTTCCCATAAAATTTTTGTTTGATCTCGCTTCATTCCTCTTTAAAATGAATATTTGAATAATATGGATACCATTAAACCTAGAATGTTTGATTGCATAGCTTATATCTATTAATGATAGAGCTCAATAAATTACTATTCAACTATTGAAATCTAGGCATGCATCATGTGTAAGGTGTAGCATATGGTTGGTCAACTCACAAAGCATATGTCAAGAGACAACCTCCCTTAGAATCGCTCTCAACATACCTTGTGTACATATTTACACTATTACAAAAAAGGGATATGGTATCAGTGATATTCTTAAAAAAAATTGATGGTAGTATCTATAGTGTCAGTTATAAGTAGACAACCATCGTGGATTGATCAACCAAGAAAACATGGGCTGCATTTTGTTTTTTATATTGGTTTCTTATCATGCAAATTGATCCTATTATATCACCCGTGAAAATAGATTTTCGCACAAAAATTTTGTCGAAATTTCATTTACCTCCTAAAAAACCTACGTAGTCGGTTCTAACTAAAACAACTGGTGGGACAAAGTGGTAAACGCGCCATCTATCCCACAAAAAACAATTGGTCTTTCTTGGCAGTAATTTTGGTTTCGATCAACGAGGAAGATGTTTGCACCATGCAACCCGCAAATTTTTTCCCACCCCCACTTCATATTTCTCAGAGATTGTTTTATATGCATCTGACATCGTAGGTATCATTGGGTTGTGAGATTAGGCAACGGTTAGTGATTGACACCCAACTATTTGAGAAGAAATTGTACTAGGGTAGGGGAAGGAGAGGGGAGGAGAAAGGAGGAGAGGGAAGGGAGATGAAGATAATTAGGTTATATTAATTCAAGTATATTATATGGGTCTATTGAAAAAAATAGGAGATTTTGAATTTGTTTAAACCATATTTTGATGAAAATAATAAAAATATTAGTGAATTGTGATGAAAATAATAAAAATAATTGTGAATTGTGATGAAAAATAATTGGATTGTGATAAGTTGTATGATTCTAAAAAATATTTGAGAAGAAATTGTGCTAGGGTAGGGGAAGGAGAGGAGAGGAGAAAGGATGAGAGGGAATGGATAAGTAGATAATTAGCTTATATTAATTACAATCTATTCTATGGGTCTATTGAAAAAAGAGGGGACATTTTAAATTTGTTTTAACTATATTTTGATGAAACTAACAAAAATAATAGTGAATTGTGATGAAAAATAATTAGATTGTGATAAATTGTATGATTGTGATGATTGCATATATGTAACCATGTTTTTTATGATGATTCATGCTCAATTATGCAATCAAATAAGTAGTTAATGATGATCTCATCTTTATTGTAATAACTACGCTTGCTTAAAAAATGACTCTAAATTAACTTTATATGACAATGATGTTTATGTTGATTACTGTAAATTAAATATAAATTTGTGAATTAACCCTAATTTGTAAATAAACCTTTAATTTATGAATAATCCGTAATTTGTGAATAAACCCTATTTTGTGAATAAACCCTAATTTGACTTGGAAACCCATCTGAGATTTACTCATTAGGAGTAAATCTTAGATAGTCATCAATTTGGGATTGTTCTTGAGAACTTCATCTCACTTAGGATGTAAGTGTATAATGTGTCTTTGATTTAAATAAATTTTGAGAACATTTCCCCTTTGCTCTCTGGGTGCATATGTAGGTGGGTATATGCCCATGTACAATAGTTTACTTGGAGAACTACGGGGAAATGCTATCAAAATTTATTGAAATCGAACATGCGTTATACACTTAATAGTGAGATGAAGTTCTCAAGAATGGGATATGTGGTACATATTCATGAATCTTAATTCTACTAGATGATTACGACTCAATTATTCAAACATATTTTTTCCTAAAATTAACTTACTAGCTAGAACTTGATGAGATACTTGTTTTCCATCTGATCATATAGAAATGAATTGATCATGGATGTCAAAACCAAATCGTTGAACTCCAGGGTTTATTAATGATCTCGACGAGTTTGTAAGATTTGTAGAGGAACATAGAAAACAACCTATAAATAGGATTTCCCCTATAGGAATTGTAGCAAAAACTTGAAAGTTGACACTATTGACACGGTCAAAGATCATGTCATGTGTAATGGGATTGTACAGGACTATATAGAATAGTATTGTCATGGATAGATTCCTAGTGTGAGATTGGAAAATATGGTTAGTTTAGTTGTATCCTAGATGAAATGACTAACGATGTTGATGAAAACGAACCAATTTCAAGAGGCTTGGTTGATATGATGCTAGACCCACCTCCCTTATTTAGAAATGTTGTGAATGATGATGAGAAACTTTTACACTATGGTTGTACTAAGTTTACAAAGTTGAGAGTTGCATTGAGATTGTATACTCTGAAGGCTAACAATAGATGGAGTGACAAAAGCTTCACTTCTCTATTGTCTTTGTTGAAAGATATTCTCCCTGAAGGCAACAAGCTTCCAATCTCAACATACACAAAAAAGGTGTTGTACCCAATGGGAATGGTGTCTAAAAAGATACAAGCATGCCCAGATGACTATGTGCTATTTCAAAAGGACTATATTAATATGAAAGAATGTCTAAAATCTGGGGCGTCTTGGTACAAAAGGACAACATCTGGTAAGATCAAAACTGAGTCTCCTACCAAGGTGATGTGGTATCTACCTATAATACCCTGGTTTCAATGCTTGTTAGCCAATGTTGTAGATTCACAAAATTTATCTTGACATGCAGAGGTAAAGAAAAACAACAATGATATGCTATGACATGCATCTGATTCCCTGCAATGGAAGAAGATTGATTTATTATATCCTAAATTTGGAGAGAAAGCCAGGAATTCAAGACTTGGACTTTGTACTGATGGGATGATTCCCTATGGAACATTAAGCAACCAACATAGTACTTGGATTGTCATGCTTGTTCTATACAATCTTCCTCTGTGGTTGTGTATGAAGAATAAGTATGTCATGATGTCATTACTGATATCGGGCCCCAAACAACCTGGAAATGATATTAATGTTTGCCTTGAACCTCTGATTGATGACCTAAAGAAACTATGGGGAGAAGATGTGAATAATTATGATGATTTGCACCTAGATATGTTTGATTTACATTATATATTGTTTTGCGCTATTACTAACTTTCCTTCTTATAGGAACTTGTCTGGATACAACATTAAAGGAACCGAGGCATGTCCTATATGTGGGAAAAATACAAATTTTATCAGACTAAAACATGATGTCAAGATTATATATCTTGGTCATGGGAGGTTTCTTCCAAACGTGCATCTTTACCAAAAGTTGTGCAAAACATTCGATGGTTCAATTGAGAACTGGAGTGCCCCTAAACCTATGTCAAGGAAGGATGTTTATGCAAGATTAAAAAATATTGTAAATCATTTTGGTAAGAGATTGTGTACTACTTGCAGAGATGAATCCCCTTTATTAAAAAAGAGGTGGATATTTTGGGATCTTCCTTATTGGAGTTGTTTGAGAGTTCAACATTGTATCGCTGTCATGCATGTTGAGAAAAATGTTTGTGATAGCATTATTAGCTCTCTATTGAATATAGCAGGTAAGAATAAAGATGGCATTAAATACAGAATGGACCTACATGAAATGGGTATAAGGAAATGATTAACAAAAGTAGTTACCAAAGGTCGCCAGACATATCTACTTCCTTCTTTTTACACTTTGTCTACAAAGGAGAAGAGAACTTTTTGTGAGTTCTTGCATAATGTTAAGGTACCACATGGATACTCAAACAATATCTATAGATTGGTATCAATGAAGAATCTAAAGATGATACGTCTTGAATCTCATGATTGTCACGCTCTAATGCAACATATATTTCTTATGGCTATTCGATCCATCGTTCCTAAGCATGTAAGGTTTGTAATCACTAGGATTTGCTTCTTCTTCAACACTCTATACATATTAGTATATGATTCTAAGATTCTAGATAATTTGCAAAGAGAAGTGGTCGTTTCCATGTGTCAAGTTGGGCAATATATAAGGTCAAATGGGTTGATAGCAATAAAGGAGTTTTAGTTTACGAACTATGTTTCAAACTAGTGAATTTTGAGTGTACAGGCAAGAAGGATGGACCCTTTATCATGGCATCACAAGAAAAATAGGTATTCTATATCGATGAACCTGCAAAAGAAAATTGGTTTGTTGTTCTTCAAGGGAAAAGACAGTTCATTTCAGATCCTATTGATGAAAAAGATTACTATGAAAAGTATGATGAGTCCAGTCCATTTTATGTTGGCTTACTAAGTGTGGATGTTGAATCTAACAATGATGACTATACATGTGAAGATCAGACATAAGGGATATTAGTTTAAGCTATATTTATTATACATGATACGGCTTATTTTTTGCATTATGTAACATTTTATTTGTTCATATGTGATATTACTTTTTCTTTCATTATGTAGAATGTTTTTTTGTTCATATGTGATCTTAATTTTTACACTGTTGACTTTTTATATGTGATTTGACTTTTTTTCATTTGTTTACTTTTGATTTTATAGATGACATCTGACCAGGAGCACAGTGATCATGCGCATGAGGATGTTGGGCATCCAGATCATGGTGTTGATGATACTTGTTGGATCCTAGATGGGTGATTGGATGATGTAGAGGGGGGTGAATAGAGCTGAATGCACCTAAACAAAATTTATTAGACCTTCAAGATATATTAAAATATAAGGTTGCTAAATAGGAAGTTTGAGTGCAGCTAAAACATGCTTAGCAAGGGAGAGAGATTGAACATACACCAAGTGACAAGCTATGTAGAACGGTTCCATACTTCAAACTAGAAGTGAGTCAGTCCACTACCTAGAGAGGTCAACCTCTAGGATTTATTAACCATTGCACTCTTATATTCATTCATAAGTCTTACAATACATGACCAACCAAAGGGCTTACCTATCCAATACAAAGAGTATCCACCTTACCAAGGACTTACCCACTTTGCAAGAGTCTTTAGCCTTCACCAAGGTCTTACCCACTCAAGCACAAGTCTTCTACCTTCAAGGACTTTGCCTCTCTTTTTGGATCTTTAGCCATTTGACTTCACTTTCACTCGGAGAAGCTTCCACCAATGTCTTACCCACTTGAGCAAGGAGTCTTCTGCCTTCACCAAGGTCTTACCCACTCTTTCTACAAGTCTTCAGCCTTGATCTTCACCAAAGGAATCCTTCCCTTGTTCTTCTTCACCTCTCTTAGCTAAGAGAGAGAACCTTCATCTTCATGGTTGAAATGAGAACTAGGGAGGTGGTGGAAGTGAGAGCCTCACAAGATATACATGTAGGATGAGATCTCTTACAAATCTACTACTCACTCTAATGGGTGTAGCAAGTAATTAAGCTTAGAGAGATAGAGGAGGTTGTAGGATCACTCAAGAGAGAGACAAGGTTGTAGGATCACTCAAATATAGAATAGGGACCTTCATAGTGCTTGGTTAACCATGGGATGAAGCTGAAGGGGTCCTATTTATAGCTGGGGATGCCTATTAACCTTTGGGAACACTTAAGAATGAAAACTAGCAATTTTTTGGCTTGCAACAGATATATTTTTACTTGTTGCAACTCCACAATTGCTAGAAACATTTTTCTGCACTTTTCCATACAGTGCAATCGGTCAATTTTCTATACAGGTAACTCGACTGATCCCACTAAGAGACAAGACAAATTTAGGCCATCGATCAAGTTTGTCTTGGGGTAACGTGACCGATTCACTTAAATCAGTTTTTGTCTGAAGAGGGATCGGTCGAGTTCTGTGAAGTGCAAACTCGACCGATCAAAAGCCATTTTCAAGATCCAATCAGGATCGGTCAAGTTTGCAACTCGACCGATGAACATCATAATGTAAATTTTGGAAAATGGCTTTTGAGTGCTTAAACATTCAATCTAAGTGCTCTTGGTTTTTACTAAGCTTAATTGCAAGTCATACAATTATTACAAGTGATTTACAACATGATTTTAATGGATTTACATCATATTCCAAAAATGTGCACTTGTATGGACTTTGACTTGTCTTTTATCCAAGTTGAGATGTGCAAGTTAGGGCATTTGGAGTGTCTCTATACCTAATCTAAAATCACTCAAGTAGAGACAATAGACACAAATAAGTGAAGTGGTTTAGTCATCATCAAAATAAGGGTTTAGTCAATTTAGATCTAGATTCAACAATGCTGATAACCCAAAACATAAGGGAGTTAGAGGGACAATTGTGATGAAAGATGTTGCAAATAGACAAGGGAGGAAGGGTGTCGTTGAATTCAATGAAGTAGACACACCACTTACTTAAGAGGTTTTCATCTATTGTGAGGTCCTTATTCGAAGCAAAGTGCCTCTCTTTGTTGAGGACTAGAGATAAGTGAGTATGGTCCACAAAGACCTCATCTAGAAGGAGTTAGAGGTGAGATAAATGAAGTTATGTTTTTATAGTATTTTGTCCATTCTTGCTTTTAATATTTATAAACAATATTGAATGTTGAAGCTCTTTAGGGATAATATGAACTTGATGAAAATCTACATCACACATCTATTATGCAGCTTGTCGGGAGAAGACATAGAGATTGGTAGACAATCCTCACAAGAGACTATGACAAGAAGGAGCTCTGGATTAAATGGAACTATATTAATCAAGATGATTGGAAGGATTTTGTTCGACGGAGAGAAATAGATGTGTTCTAGGTATTTAATTAATTATATTTTTATGATTTCTTGTGGTTGATAAATAACATCATTTGTATGAATTAATCAAGCCCTTCACATCGCTCAAAATTCCAGGTGTGATTAGAATGTGCACACCATCAGTTGGGTTTGGTTGGTTGTTGGAAATGCCGCCTGATGAGAGAGTTGCTACAATGAGAGAAAGATCTACAATGAAAGTAAGAGAAATGGGGAAGGGCAAGGGGAAGATAGAGAGTAAGAGCAAAGGCAAGAGAAAGGGCAACATCAACGACAACAACAAGGGCCTTGTACTTCTACTTATTTTACCACTAAGTATTCTAGTAATTCTAGATAGTTGCCTTGCAAAATTGAGTGGATAGATGTCAAGAAAAACAAAGTCAGAGAAATCTCCATCCAAGAAACACAAGAGGAAGAAGATAAAATGGTAATCTTTTTGGTTTCATAATAATAACCAAGTTCTTTTTTCACTAGATTGGTAAGTTTTAATGATTAGTCCATTATTGATGATAATTAGTGGAGCTGGCTACCTAAGGAAAGGAGGGAAAGTTCACCCATAGGTTACACATGATGAATTGATAGTTTCCCTAGGGACTAAAGAGCAATTTGGACGTGGTAGAGGCGTTGGAGTTAGGTATGGGATAAAATCTTTTTTGGCACATCCCAGCATAAGAGCAAACAAACCAAGAAAGGGAGAGTGGATGAAGGGTACATGCAGAGAATTATAGATGCGACCTTGGAGAAATATAAAGCTTCTCAGGCGGCATAAGTTTCTCCAACAACCAAAAAACTTATTCATCACTCACCCACAGTGTGTATTGGAAGTACTCCTACAGACCCGCAGGGCGTAGCTGAGGTAAGATTCAGTTCAAGTCACTTTATATTACCTTGTGATAAAATAATCAGTCAAGTCAATATTTATGTTTATCAAACTAAACTTTGTGTTCCATAAAAATGTAGAAGGCCAAAAAATGTCATCTTATAGTTAATGTTCCAGTTGGCAATGTAGTGGCAGATGTCGAGGCTAATGACTCTGATATGGTTCATGCTATTGCTCTTCCCACTGATCATTGTTGTGTGAGAGTCATATATGTATTTCCAAGAATGAGCAACATACCTCTTCGATACGAGTACCCAGATGCCACTATAGTTGGAGAGGTAGAAGGTGGCCTTACTGGGTGGCCCAAACAACTCGTTATAATTCTTCAAGTATGAAAAATGTATATGGAAACATAAATAAAATAATAGAAACCTAATGTTAGAATACATGTATGCAACCAACAACAGCTAAGAAGCCCCCTAAGTTATGAAGCCTCCTCCCCCTCATTTTATTCCACAAGACTTATTAGACTCCTTAGGCCCTAACTGCTAGATGTTGACAAGATGGTTAGATACCGTAGACCATATAGATACCATTGTGCTCAACCTTGAGGAGGATACGGTAGGTGTACAATGGGATAATGTATAGTGTTGACAGATGTTTCTAAGGTATTAAAGTATGATTGACTAAACACATCAGCGATAGAACTTTGGATACAATGAGTGTGAATACCTCGTCATATGTGAAAATTGTTTAATTGTTTTCTATATATAAATTGAGTATTGTTTATTTAATATATTTCACTTATTTGTGTTATGCGTTCATGACTTCGGAATAGAAAATGTGGGATTAGCTATGTACTTAGAGATCCGAGTGGTGTCAAAGAATATGTGAATACTATGATGCTATATTTTGTTCTTCCAAGAATGTGGTCTTAGCTCCCTTCAACATTAAGCAAGTTTTTGTCTTGTTGTTCATATGTCTAACCTATAAATACAATTTTATTGTGAGATTTAACTTTTTATTTTATTTACCTTCTATTCATTCAGAAACAGACACTGGCAGTTGTTAGTGATTGTTCTTGAGACTTGGAGGGTGTATCTTTTTTATCCTTTGGGTGAAACATTGCTACCAAATGAGGGACACCCAATGAAATTGGCAATTCATGCATAAGTATAGTTTTTCAGTGCCCAACATATTTGTTTACTTTTTGCATCATAATGACAGTTTAATATGGCAATATAAAAGTTAATTTAACTTATCGAGTTGTGAAAGAATTCTATGCCGGTAGAGGAAAGGTAGATAAGAAAAAGAAATTAGTAACTTGGATGAGTGTTGATATATATTATTCTCATTCCAATTGCATAATATATGATCAACTCTACTTAATTACATTTTATTTATATAAATTGTAAATCTAAAATATTCTCATTCCAATTGCATAGTATTCTCATTCACTTTCATGACCGTGCAAGGTAGCACGGCCGTGGTGGCTTCACTTTGCACGACCGTGCAAGGTAGCACGGCCGTGGTGGCTTCACTTTGCACGATCGTGCAAGGTAGCATGGCCGTGGTGGTTTCCCTTTGCACGGCCGTTCCTGGCTGCACGGCCGTGGTGCTCTATGCTTGTCTTAAAGTTATGAAAAAGAACCTATCATGGTTGTTTTGTTAATTTCCAACTTAAGGATGATAGAGAAACTCATACCTTGTAATGATAAGCATTTAATGATAAATGATGAGAATAAATAAGTATGATTGAATACTTATGGTATAAATGTTGACTCCTAGATGTGGGTAGCAATGAATTAAGGTTTGATCATTGATAACATGATCTTGAAAACCTAAATGGTTAATAATGGAAAACCCTAACCCTAATGAAGGGTAATGATATGTGATGGAAACCCTAATCCTGGTAAAGGAATAAGGGTGATACTCTTGAAATAATGATACATTTGTTTTGCATGGTTTTGATAGATAATTGATGTACTGCTATCATATATACTAACCATGCAGGTATTATGAGATGATGGGCATAGCCAGGTATGAGCTATGATGTGTTATTAATTTGAATTTGTTTATTGGGCCTTGTGTGCCATAATATACCTTGTTTCCTGGTAAGAGGTAGCAAGAGAGTTAATGGGCCCCAAGTGCCATGATGGATGCTTGTGTAATAAGTATCATACTTATCCTGGTCAGATGACCTAAAGGTGTTAGTTACCTGAGAATGTGGTAACAATGCTCAGGTGATGAGCTAAGGGTTTAAATACACAGAATCACATGTTTATGATATTGAGGTTGTGAAAAGATGAGAAATTATCAGTGGTGAATTGAGGGATTAAGATCCCAACACCTTGTGAAAAGAGTTTGGCTATAGGCCATAAATCCACAATGATAATTTCAGGCTTTAGATATATGATCTAAGCCTGAAGGGAGTTAATGCAGTGGTAATGATTCTATAGTGTGTAGATGTTATACATGTTCTTCGTATTCATTAAAGGATAAGTGACATGTTGATTCTATCAAGTTATAGCTGCAATGCTTCTGATATAGAATAATGTTCTAATCTGTTAGACATTAAAATATCTGCTGCTATATAAATATGATTCTTCCATTCATATTTATCTTCTTAAGTTGCAATAATAATGTTACTGGAGGAGAGTTATATCTCTCGCTAGGGAAATTTATATTATTGTCTCATCCCCGTGGGAACTACATTTTTAGGTGGTCGCGGACAAGGAGACAGAAACCCTTCAGTAAGGGAAGGACAGCAGCAACAGCAGCAGGGACAACAGTGAAGTCTCAGGTGGAGACACTGGCTGTTATGTCTTGTATAGATGTAGATAGAGTCCTATGTGTCATCTCTGTACTCTCAGGTCCTCGGAGTAGTAGTAGTTAGTGATTTCAAGATTTTGACTCAGTGCCTCAAGATTTTTATATTGCCTACGTTTAGCTTGACAGGATAGTTCATGCTTGTAAATCTCAGAAAGAGATGATACAAGCTATGTACTTTTGAAAAATAGAATGTAAATGTGTTACTTTTTTTCTATGTGAGAAAGTTTTCATTTGATGGACCTCTTGGTAAAAAGGTTTTAATTTTTAGTGATTTTCAGTAATCCGCTGCAAATGATTCGCTTCCGCATTAGTTAATTATGTTTTCATGAGTTGTATGCCACAATTTAGTGGTATCAGAGCCCTAGGTTCACTGAGTCTACAGAGACATAGGAATAAGGTTGTAGAGTCTATTCTAAGTGTCTTCCAATTTATTTGATAGTATCTT
This sequence comes from Alisma plantago-aquatica, assembly GCA_963693085.1. NCBI lineage: Eukaryota > Viridiplantae > Streptophyta > Magnoliopsida > Alismatales > Alismataceae > Alisma > Alisma plantago-aquatica. Next base: position 1,273,849,956 of record OY856412.1, on the reverse strand, counting down.
CTGCTCACATAGGAGAAGAAGAACTTGAAAATGACTGGAGAACACGAGGAACACATTGCAAAAGGCAATGTTGTTGCACCAGGAGTGGGTGCATGGGACCAGGCAAGAGGAAAACAAGTGCCTGAGAATTTCCATCTTGACCTAATTAAAATAAAGAATCCTATTTTATGCTCTTGAAGGGCAGAATAAGACAACTATAATGCATATAGAAGACTGGATATTGACATTACAACCTAGGCTACCAGTCCTTAATGTAAAAATTTTGGGCTTTGAAAGGATTCCTGAGTGACATGGTCATGTTGGAATAGTGGAAATGTGGGAAAGATTAATAAATGGCAAGAAAGTAGACTCTGCCATAAGTCTGGACAAACAGTACATCTGTGATGGTAGTGCCCAAGGAGAGGCCATAAGCTATGAATTAAGGTAAGGTCTTTACAATTTTAGAGACATTTGCCTGGATATTCTGAAAAGCCAAAGTTTTTGGTGTTACCAGTGTAATAAATGCCTAGTACACCAGGGTAGTAGCCACTAAGTAAAGGCAAAAGTAGCAACATGAGATAATTGGACACTATGTGTTGAGTCAACCTAAAGTGGTAGATAACTGTGAGGGGTTGTAGTCAAATGAAATATATTCATTCTGATACTTCATTTCATTATTCTATGTGTTAAAGATATGAAAGTAGTTGTTTTTGGAATTCCTTTGACTAGTCCTATAAGGACACAAGAGAGATGAGAACTTATATCTTATTCAGTGTTCCTTAAAATGTTTTATAATCTTCCTTATATGTATGTTGAAAGATGAAATATAGAAGTGATGCTTAGAGAAAATCTAGGAATGGAAGATCCTGTGTGCATAATGATATGAAAAGTGAGGAGTATGATAGTAAATAAGGTACATACTACCTGATCTCACAATACTTGTATACCCTGGCCAGGTATATGATTATTGTAGATAAGGCAAGTATGAAACTCTTAGATTGTTACCTTTTTTATTACTCTAATCAAGTAGTCATTCTGAAACAATCTAGAGAGTATAATGAAATTAAATAGGAAGAGCTACGTGAAATATTTTCAAAACAAACTTAGTGAACTTGCTCTGTGGATATTCTCGACAAACTTAGTGAACTTGCTCCGTGGATATTCTCAACAAACTTAGTGAACTTGCTCCGTGGATATTCTCAACAAACTTAGTGAACTTGCTCCGTGGATATTCTCAACAAACTTAGTGAACTTGCTCCGTGGATATTCTCAACAAACTCATTGAACTTGCTCCGTGGATATTCTCAACAAATGTAGTGAACTTGCTCTGTGGATATTCTCAACAAACTTAGTGAACTTGCTCCGTGGATATTCTCAACAAACTTAGTGAACTTGCTCTGTGGATATTTTCAACAAACTTAGTGAACTTGCTCCGTGGATATTCTCAACAAACTTAGTGTTGTGGATATTTTCAACAAACTTAGTGAACTTGCTCCGTGGATATTCTCAACAAACTTAGTGAACTTGCTCCGTGGATATTTTCAACAAACTTAGTTAACTTGCTCTGTGGATATTTTCAACAAACTTAGTGAACTTGCTCCGCAAATATTCTCAACAAACTTAGTGAACTTGCTCCGTGGATATTTTCAACAAACTTAGTGAACTTGCTCCGTGGATATTTTCAACAAACTTAGTGAACTTGCTCAGTGAATATTTTCAAAAACAAATAAAAGATTGCTGAATGAATATTCTCTATTAGATATATATATGTTTCTCTTTTGGTAAATATTCTTGGATGATAATAGAAATATGTTCTTTTATGCTTCTTCCTTTCAATGATATGGACATCATATGTTAGGGGTTTATGCTCTGCATAAACATAAACAGTGATAAGGTTAAATTAGTGAAAGGAACTTTGTGTGAATTACAGATCCATGGTATCTCCATGATATTAGGATGATATGTGGAGACTTGAGGGCATGATTAATGAATAATTTGTCCCTCCTTTTCTCGGGATTTTGGGGACGAAATCTTTGTTAGGGGTTTATAATTTGTAACATCCCTGGCCTGGGTTATGTGTTAACCCTAGATGTTTTTCCTAATAAGGTTGAGTAGATGCTTAATCTTATCTTTGTAAAAGTAATTAGGGCTCATGAGAAACTTATGTTTCAATTTTGGTCCTGTTTGAACAATGTTGAAGTAATGTTTGCTTATTTTTTACTAAAGTGCAAATTACCCAAGTTGAGGGGTTAAATTGCAAATGTTGCATGATAAGATGTTCCTATAATGTTGTGACATCATAAGAATGAATATGATGTATTAGTATGGTTTCCACAAGCTTGGACACCAAGATTAAGCTTGTAAAGCAATCCTTGTGCATTAAAACCTAGTTTTGGTGTAATGTGCAATTTACCCAAAATCTAGGGTTCAATATGAAAATTACCACTTCAATAAGGTCCTTAATGTTTCTTGGAATCATTTAGAGCAAAGAAAATGAGAGGGGCACCTCATTTGAATTAAGTTGGAGGAGAGAGAATCTTGATATTAAAATAACCAAGATTTAATCTTAAGTGAAACCCTAATTCAATTTAGGTCAAAAAAATGAATGTATTAATTAAAGGGCCTTCAACCAAAATGTTATTGGTTGATTTTGAATAAGGATGGACGTTCTTTTTCCAATATAAGGAACGAAAATATCTAAAGGAGGTGAAACTCCACTCACCTTATTATAAAGGAAAGTAATTTCCACTCACATGTGGGATATTAATATAATAAGCATTAAGGTGTTTAATTTGTTTTTCATTAAATCACGGATAATTGAGAGTAATATGAGGCAATGAAGATAGCCCCATATCCAAGGAGTTGAGGGGGAAGAGGCGGCATCATTTTTGGGATTAAATGCATTTTAATAAGGCATTTTCTCTCTCATCAAATTCCTTATAAAAGTGCCCTTTCCAAGCCAAAACAAAGACTTTTTCTGATTTCTTTCTTTCCCCTTGCTTGGAAAATGACCAAGGAGCTAGGGAGGAGCAGGAGGACGACCCCCAACCTGTTGGTAAGCCCTTGACCTTCGTTGTCCTTGATTCCATGGTGGAAATAAAAAATAAATCATTGATTTCTTCTTATTTCGATCTCCTCTTCAACCCTAGCCAAACTTTTACAACCAAAAGCTTGAGTACGAGCCTAAGGGGAGTTGCAAGAGCTTCATCCACCATTTATGGCATGTGCTTGGAGCTTTGTATCTCAATTGGAGGTGGGTTTTATAACTTGAACCCTTAATTTTATTATTGCAATCAATTCCTTATCAATTGGTGATCATTTCTACATTTCCAAAATTAAGTTTGGTTGATTGATGCAATCTCCATGGAAATCACAGTAGATTTCATGAGTTTGGAGCTTGATGATGATGACATAATCATAATCACACACCTCCACAAATATCTTGGGCAAACGGTTTCAAAATTTGGACCAAACGGTTTCACCGAACCGTTTGGTGACCAAACGATTTGCAAACTGTTTGGGAGCAAACGGTTTCAAAACCATTTGAGTGAGTTGACCAAGGGTTTACCATTTGATATTACTGTTCCTAATTATGTTGGTTGATAACCCACCAAATTTTATGGATTAACTCCAAAGGAATCGTGAGTTGAAGGCTAACCAATTAGGTAAACCTAAGTGAATTAAGTGCTGATTTTTAATTTGATTAACTTGGCTTTTTGGGCAAACAGTTTTAAAACCGTTTGAGATGGTTGACCAAGGGTTGACCGTTTGAGATTCCTGTTCCTAATTACATTGGTTAACGACTTACCAAATTTTATGGGTTAACACCCAAGGAATCGTGAGTTGAAGGCTAATCAATTAGGGAAACCTAATTGGATTAAGTGCAGATTTTTCAGCTTGATTAATTCGACTTTTTGGGCAAACGGTTTCAAAACCATTTGAGATGGTTGACCAAGGGTTGACCGTTTGATATTCCTGTTCATAATTATGTTGGTTAATGACTCACCAAATATTAAGGGTTAACTTCCAAGGAATCATGAGTTGAAGGCTAATCAATTGGGCAAATCCTAATTGAAATTAGTGCTGAAATTCCAATGAGTTGATTTGAGATTTTGGGTTGATTACCCCAAACGGTTTCAAAACCATTTGGGGATCACACAAACGGTCTCAAGACCTTTTGGGGGTCTCCCAAGACCGTTTGGAGGTCTGGGGTTAAGTATAGTTGACCAATTGAAGGTCCAAAGGTATCAAATCACCTTACAACTAAGTGCTGATTTCATGATCAACTCAATGGCTCAAACCCTTATGATTTTTCACTACAATCCAAGGTTTGGATGAGACAAACGGTCTCAAGACCGTTTGGAGCTCATCCAAATGGTCTTAAGACCGTTTGGATGTCATCCAAGACCGTTTGGAGGTCTAGGGTTGAGTATGGTTAAGCAATTGAAGATCCAAAGATACTAAGTTGAAGTATAATCAATTGTTGATTTGGTGATCAATCCAATGATCCAAACCTTAAATGGTTGACTTGGATTTTGATGATATGATGGGAAAACGGTCTCAAGACTATTTGGAGGTCACCCAAATGACCTCAAGAACGTTTGGGGCCAGGTCATGTTCAATTTGAATGATGGTTCAATGGTTTCAAAGTAACTAATCTTACATTGATTAGTGTTGAAGGATCATCAATTCCAAACCATAATTCAGTTGAATCAAACCCTAATTGATGACCAATTGAGGATCAATTTAGGGTCAAATCAGTTGAAGGTTGACCTATCTAACTCAATTAAATTATGAGGATAGGTCCAATTGATTATTGGTTCCATGATTTCAATGATTGAAGGAATCAACATCAGAAACCCTAATTCAATTGGATACCTTATGTAATGAAGGTCCAATGTGATTGAACCTCTTCAGAATCAAGATGATGAATGTTCTATTGATCCAATTATGATTAATCATAATAATCAATGAAGGTACAAAGGTTGAAACCCTAATAGTACCTAAGTGATTAGTGCCAATTAAGGTATGAATCCCTAACTACTTATAGGATCAATAACTTGATACACTATGTTAATCATAGTTGTATATACTTGATTGAAGGATTGATGTGACCTAATCAAGTTGAAAGGATAAAAGAATAGAATTCATACATGAATATGATTCATGTGGTGATCTTCTGTAGCACGACCGTGCAGGGTAGCACGGCCTTGGTGGCTTCACTTTGCACGACCGTGCAAGGTAGCTTGGCCGTGGTGGCTTCACTATGCACGACCGTGCAAGGTAGCACGACCATGGTGGCTTCACTTTGCACGATCGTGCAAGGTAGCACGGCCGTGTTGGTTTCCCTTTGCACGGCCGTGGTGATCTATGCCTATCTTAAAGTTATGAAAAAGAACCTATCATGGTTGTTTTGTTAATTTCCAACTTAAGGATGAGAGAAAAACTTATACCTTGTGATGATAAGAATTTAATGATAAATGATGAGAATAAATAAGTATGATTGAATACTTATGGTATAAATGTTGGCTCGTAGATGTGGGGAGCAATGAATTAATGTTTGATCATTGATAACATGATCTTGAAAACCTAAATGGTTAATAATGGAAAACCCTAACCCTAATGAAGGGTAATGATATGTAATGGAAACCCTAATCCTGGTAAAGGAATAAGGGTGATACTCTTGAAATAATGATACATTTGTTTTGCATGGTGTTGATAGATAATTGATGTACTTCTATCATATATACTAACCATGCAGGTATTATGAGATGATGGGCATAGCCAGGTATGAGCTATGATGTGTTATTAATTTGAATTTGTTTATTGGGCCTTGTGTGCCATAATATACCTTGTTTCCTGGTAAGAGGTAGCAAGAGAGTTAATGGGCCCCAAGTGCCATGATGGATGCTTGTGTAATAAGTATCATACTTATCCTGCTCAGATGACCTAAAGGTGTTAGTTACCTGAGAATGTGGTAACAATGCTCAGGTGATGAGCTAAGGGTTTAAATACCCAGAATAACATGGTTATGGTATTGAGGTTGTGAAAAGATGAGAAATTCCCAGTGGTGAATTGATGGATTAATATCCCAACACCTTGTGAAAAGAGTATGGCTACAGGCCATGACTCCACAAGAATAATGTCAGGCTTTAGATATATGATCTAAGCCTGAAGGGAGTTAATGCAGTGGTAATGATTCTGTAGTGTGTAGATGTTATACATGTTCTTCATATTCATTAAAGGATAAGTGACATGTTGATTCTATCAAGTTATAGCTACAATGCTTCTGATATAGAATAATGTTCTAATCTGTTAGACATTAAAATATCTGATGCTATATAAATATGATTCTTCCATTCATATTTATCTTCTTAAATTGCAATAATAATGTTACTGGCGGAGAGTTATATCTCTCGCTAGGGCAATTTTTATAATTGTCTCACCCCCATGGGAACTATACTTTTAGGTGGTTGCGGACAAGGAGATAGAAACCCTTCAGTAAGGGAAGGACAGCAGCAACAGCAGTAGGGACAGCAGTGAAGACCCAGGTGGAGACACTGGCTATAATGTCTTGCATAGATGTAGATAGAGTCCTATGTGTCATCTCTGTACTCTCAGGTCCTCGGAGTAGTAGTAGTTAGTGATTTCAAGATTTTGACTCAGTGCCTCAAGATTTTTATATTGCCTACGTTTAGCTTGACAGGATAGTTCATGCTTGTAAATCTCAGAAAGAGATGATACAAGCTATGTACTTTTGAAAAATAGAATGTAAATGCGTTACTTTTGTTCTATGTGAGAAAGTTTTCATTTGATGGACCTCTTGGTAAAAAGGTTTTAATTTTTAGTGATTTTCAGTAATGCGCTGCAAATGATTCGCTTCCGCATTAGTTAATTATGTTTTCACGAGTTGTATGCACAATATACATTTTTATCATCGATTTTCTTAACCAACGATGAATGGTGGTGTTTTACCATCACCCACTTGGTCATCGGTTAAGAACCAACACCGAATGTCTAAAATAACTGACACCATCCCCATTTTGCAGTAGTGTTAGCTTCAGTCTCTATATATTAACATGGTATTCACATTTTTATTTTTTGTAAACTAACATTAGTGACTTTGTTTTCCTCCTTACAAGAGGCTGTATGATGAATATGACTTCCTCTCTTAATAGGTGTGCCCCTAAAAAGTGCAATTCTCTTATCTTGGTGGCAATTAGGGTTCTCCCTATAGTTTTTTCCTTGGGAGGGGGCAATGCTTTTTCAACCACCTCTTCCCTTAGGATATTTTTGTTGTTTTCTCTCTTTTTAAATAAATATGTTTATGTATATTTCCATGCTCTTATATCTCATATCTAGGAGGCATTTTAAGGTTCCGTAGATGGATATGTCTCACGTGTGGTGGATTTTGGTTTCCTATCCTAATCTTATAGTTTGTGTATGCTCCTAATTTTGTGTGTGCACTCCTTTCTCATTTGGGGATTTCTTGCTCTGTCTATAGTTTGGTAGTGGTGGCAGCACTAGCTCTTCTAGTCTCCTTGTTGATTATTTCTTGGATCATGTATGGCTAGAGTGTGTATAGATATGTGCTCTTTTGTTCCTTCAATTTATTTATGTGATTTCCCCTTTTTTGTTTTCAAGTGATCGTACTCTATCATCTATATTATATATAGCTAACTAGTTAGCATGGTTTAATCCAAGTGTAGGTGCATCTAGTACATAAAAAGTGTGAAGGAAAAAGTATATTTTGTCTTTTATACAAATGGGAAGGTGGTTTAGTCCCACATTGCCCACTTCTAAAGCTTTTGCACTATTTATATGTAGGACTGCATATGAAATTAGCATCCAACAATTATAGGGGAGAGTATTCTCACCTTTATGGTAGGTAGGGACCACACACGCATGCACACATCTCCCCACGCCCGGCCTCATTATGTGGGACTAGGGAAGGCCCAGGCAAGGGCACATGGCCTACAAGTTGTGGGGGAAATGGTGTCTCGGGATCTGTATTCCTCTTAGGAGGATGTTCTATAGCATGGAGGTGTAAGAAACAAACTATATTATCAGGGTCCACCTTTGAGGTTGATTTTTGTTATTCATATGAAACTAGTTTGAAAGCAAAATGGCTACTTGGACTTATGTTTTGTTTACCTATGGTAAAGAAGCTACTTTTTCCATTGTGATAGGACGACAACTATAGCCAAGACAAGGAGTTTCAAGTACAATAAACATAGATGCATTCAAGTGAGGATCAAGTTTGTAAGGGAGATAGTGTACAACGGGAGATAGAAAATAGTTTTGATGATTGTGTTGTAGTTAGCATACTTATTA